>OY740817.1:24110291-25310291 GCA_963514005.1 Raja brachyura
CGAGTGGGTTTCGGTGTAGCCGAGTGGGTTTGGGTCTAGCCGAGTGGGTTTGGGTCGTGCCGAGTCGGTTTGGGTCTAGCCGAGTGGGTTTGGGTCTAGCCGAGTGCGTTTGGGTCTAGCCGAGTGGGTTTGGGTCTAGCCGAGTGGGTTTGGGTCTAGCCAAGTGGGTTTGGGTCGAGCCGAGTGGGTTTGGGTCTAGCCTAGTGCGTTTCGGTCTAGCCGAGCGGGTATGGGTCTAGCCGAGTGGGTTTCGCTCTAGCCGAGTGGGTTTGGGTCTAGCGGAGTGGGTTTGGATCTAGCGGAGTGGGTTTGGGTCTAGCCGAGAGGGTTTGGGTCTAGCGAAGTGGGTTTGGGTCTAGCCGAGTGGGTTTGGGTCTAGCCGAGTGGGTTTGAGTCTAGCCGAGTGGGTTTGGGTTTAGCCGAGTGGGTTTGGGTCTAGCCGAGTTGGTTTGGGTCTAGCCGAGTGGGTTTGGGTCTAGCCGAGTGGCTTTGAGTCTAGCCGAGTGGGTTTGGGTTTAGCCGAGTGGGTTTGGGTCTAGCCGAGTTGGTTTGGGTCTAGCCGAGTGGGTTTGGGTCTAGCCGAATGGGTTTGGGTCTAGCCGAGTGGGTTTGGGTCTAGCAGAGTGGGTTTGGGTCGAGCCGAGTGGGTTTGGGTCTAGCCCAGTGCGTTTGGGTCTAGCCGAGGGGGTTTGGGTCTAGCCAAGTGGGTTTGCGTCTAGCCGAGTGGGTTTGGGTCTAGCGGAGTGGGTTTGGGTCTAGCGGAGTGGGTTTGGGTCTAGCCGAGTGGGTTTGGGTCTAGCAGAGTGGGTTTGGGTCTAGCCGAGTGTGTTTGGGTCTAGCCGAGTGGGTTTGAGTCTAGCCGAGTGGGTTTGGGTCTAGCCGAGTGGGTTTGGGTCTAGCCGAGTGCGTTTGGGACTAGCCGAGTGGGTTTGGGTCTAGCCGAGTGGGTTTGGGTCTAGCCGAGTGGGTTTGGGTCTAGCGGAGTGGGTTTGGGTCTACCGAGTGGGTTTGGGTCTAGCCGATAGGGTTTGGGTCTAGCTGAGTGGGTTTGGGTCTAGCCGAGTGGGTTCGGGTCTAGCGGAGTGGATTTGGGTCTAGCCGAATGGGTTTGGGTCTAGCCGAGTGGGTTTGGGTCTAGCAGAGTGGATTTGGGTCTAGCCGAGTGGCTTTGCTTCTGGCCGAGTTAGTTTGGGTGTTGCCGAGTTAGTTTGGGTCTAGCCGAGCGGGTTTGGGTCTAGCCGAGTGGGTTTGGGTCTAGCCGAGTGGGTTTGGGTCTAGCCGAGTGGGTTTGGGCCTAGTCCAGTGTGTTTGGGTCTAGCGGAGTTGGTATGCATCTAGCGGAGTGGGTTTGGGTCTAGCCGCGTGGGTTTGGGTGTAGCCGAGTGGGTTTGGGTCTAGCCGAGTGGGTTTGGATCTACCCGAGTAGGTTTGGGTCTAGCCGAGTGTGTTTGGGTCTAGCCGAGTGGGTGTGGGTCTTGCCGAGTGGGTGGGTCTAGCCGAGTGGGTTTGGGTCTAGCCGAGTGGGTTTGGGTGTAGCCGAGTGGGTTTGGGTTGAGCCGAGTGGGTTTGGGTCCAGCCGAGTGGGTTTGGGTCCAGCCGAGTGGGTTTGTGTCTAGCCGAGTGGGTTTGGGTCTAGCGGAGTGGGTTTGGGTGTAGCCGAGTGGATTTGGGTCTAGCCGAGTGGGTTTGGGTCTAGCCGAGTGTGTTTGGGTCGAGCCGAGTGGGTATGGGTCTAGCCGAGTGGGTTTCGGTGTAGCCGAGTGGGTTTGGGTCTAGCCGAGTGGGTTTGGGTCGTGCCGAGTCGGTTTGGGTCTAGCCGAGTGGGTTTGGGTCTAGCCGAGTGCGTTTGGGTCTAGCCGAGTGGGTTTGGGTCTAGCCGAGTGGGTTTGGGTCTAGCCAAGTGGGTTTGGGTCGAGCCGAGTGGGTTTGGGTCTAGCCTAGTGCGTTTGGGTCTAGCCGAGCGGGTATGGGTCTAGCCGAGTGGGTTTCGCTCTAGCCGAGTGGGTTTGGGTCTAGCGGAGTGGGTTTGGGTCTAGCCAAGTTAGTTTGGGTGTTGCCGAGTTAGTTTGGGTCTAGCCGAGCGGGTTTGGGTCTAGCCGAGTGGGTTTGGGTCTAGCCGAGTGGGTTTGGGTCTAGCCGAGTGGCTTTGCTTCTAGCCGAGTTAGTTTGGGTGTTGCCGAGTTAGTTTGGTTCTAGCCGAGTGGGTTTGTGTCTAGCCGAGTGGGTTTGGGTCTAGCGGACTGGGTTTGGTTGTAGCCGAGTGGGTTTGGGTCTAGCCGAGTGGGTTTGGGTCTAGCCGAGTGGGTTTGGGTCTAGCCGAGTGGGTTTGGGTCTATCCGAGTGGGTTTGGGTCTAGCCAAGTGGGTTTGGGTCTTGCCGAGTGGGTTTGTGTCATGCCGAGTCGGTTTGGGTCTAGCCGAGTGGGTTTGGGTCTAGCCGAGTGCGTTTGGGTCTAGCCGAGTGGGTTTGGGTCTAGCCGAGTGGGTTTGGGTCAAGCCAAGTGGGTTTGGGTCGAGCCGAGTGGGTTTGGGTCTAGCCCAGTGCGTTTGGGTCTAGCCGAGGGGGTTTGGGTCTAGCCGAGTGGGTTTGGTTCTAGCCGAGTGGGTTTGGGTCCAGCCGAGTGGGTTTGGGTCTAGCCGAGTGGGTTTGGGTCTAGCCTAGTGGGTTTGGGTCTAGCCGAGTGGGTTTGGGTCTAGCCGAGTGGGTTTGGGTCTAGCCGAGTGGGTTTGAGTCTAGCGGAGTGGATTTGGGTCTAGCCGAATGGGTTTGGGTCTAGCCGAGTGGGTTTGCATCTAGCGGAGTGGATTTGGGTCTAGCCGAGTGGCTTTGCTTCTAGCCAAGTTAGTTTGGGTGTTGCCGAGTTAGTTTGGGTCTAGCCGAGCGGGTTTGGGTCTAGCCGAGTGGGTTTGGGTCTAGCCGAGTGGGTTTGGGTCTAGCCGAGTGGCTTTGCTTCTAGCCGAGTTAGTTTGGGTGTTGCCGAGTTAGTTTGGGTCTAGCCGAGTGGGTTTGTGTCTAGCCGAGTGGGTTTGGGTCTAGCGGACTGGGTTTGAGTGTAGCCGAGTGGGTTTGGGTCTAGCCGAGTGGATTTGGGTCCATCCGAGTGGGTTTGGGTCTAGCCGAGTAGGTTTGGGTCTAGCCGAGTGGGTTTGGGTCTAGCCAAGTGGGTTTGGGTCTTGCCGAGTGGGTTTGTGTCGTGCCGAGTCGGTTTGGGTCTAGCCGAGTGGGTTTGGGTCTAGCCGAGTGCGTTTGGGTCTAGCCGAGTGGGTTTGGGTCTAGCCGAGTGGGTTTGGGTCTAGCCAAGTGGGTTTGGGTCGAGCCGAGTGGGTTTGGGTCTAGCCCAGTGCGTTTGGGTCTAGCCGAGGGGGTTTGGGTCTAGCCGAGTGGGTTTGGGTCTAGCCGAGTGGGTTTGGGTCTAGCGGAGTGGGTTTGGGTCTAGCGGAGTGGGTTTGGGTCTAGCCGAGTGGGTTTGGGTCTAGCAGAGTGGGTTTGGGTCTAGCCGAGTGTGTTTGGGTCTAGCCGAGTGGGTTTGAGTCTAGCCGAGTGGGTTTGGGTCTAGCAGAGTGGGTTTGGGTCTAGCCGAGTGGGTTTGGGTCTAGCCGAGTGGGTTTGGGTCTAGCCGAGTGGGTTTGGGTCTAGCCGAGTGGGTTTGGGTCTAGCGGAGTGGGTTTGGGTCTACCGAGTGGGTTTGGGTCTAGCCGATAGGGTTTGGGTCTAGCCGAGTGGGTTTGGGTCTAGCCGAGTGGGTTCGGGTCTAGCGGAGTGGATTTGGGTCTAGCCGAATGGGTTTGGGTCTAGCCGAGTGGGTTTGGGTCTAGCAGAGTGGATTTGGGTCTAGCCGAGTGGCTTTGCTTCTAGCCGAGTTAGTTTGGGTGTTGCCGAGTTAGTTTGGGTCTAGCCGAGCGGGTTTGGGTCTAGCCGAGTGGGTTTGGGTCTAGCCGAGTGGGTTTGTGTCCAGCCGAGTGGGTTTGGGCCTAGTCGAGTGTGTTTGGGTCTAGCAGAGTTGGTATGCATCTAGCGGAGTGGGTTTGGGTCTAGCGGCGTGGGTTTGGGTGTAGCCGAGTGGGTTTGGGTCTAGCCGAGTGGGTTTGGGTCTACCCGAGTAGGTTTGGGTCTAGCCGAGTGTGTTTGGGTCTAGCCGAGTGGGTGTGGGTCTTGCCGAGTGGGTGGGTCTAGCCGAGTGGGTTTGGGTCTAGCCGAGTGGGTTTGGGTCTAGCCGACTGGGTTTGGGTCGAGCCGAGTGGGTTTGGGTCCAGCCGAGTGGGTTTGGGTCCAGCCGAGTGGGTTTGTGTCTAGCCGAGTGGGTTTGGGTCTAGCGGAGTGGGTTTGGGTGTAGCGGAGTGGGTTTGGGTCTAGCCGAGTGGGTTTGGGTCTAGCCGAGTGTGTTTGGGTCGAGCCGAGTGGGTATGGGTCTAGCCGAGTGGGTTTCGGTGTAGCCGAGTGGGTTTGGGTCTAGCCGAGTGGGTTTGGGTCGTGCCGAGTCGGTTTGGGTCTAGCCGAGTGGGTTTGGGTCTAGCCGAGTGCGTTTGGGTCTAGCCGAGTGGGTTTGGGTCTAGCCGAGTGGGTTTGGGTCTAGCCAAGTGGGTTTGGGTCGAGCCGAGTGGGTTTGGGTCTAGCCTAGTGCGTTTGGGTCTAGCCGAGGGGGTATGGGTCTAGCCGAGTGGGTTTCGCTCTAGCCGAGTGGGTTTGGGTCTAGCGGAGTGGGTTTGGATCTAGCGGAGTGGGTTTGGGTCTAGCCGAGTGGGTTTGGGTCTAGCGGAGTGGGTTTGGGTCTAGCCGAGTGGGTTTGGGTCTAGCCGAGTGGGTTTGAGTCTAGCCGAGTGGGTTTGGGTCTAGCCGAGTGGGTTTGGGTCTAGCCGAGTGGGTTTGGGTCTAGCCGAGTGGGTTTGGGTCTAGCCGAGTGGGTTTGGGTCTAGCCGAGTGGGTTTGGGTCTAGCCGAGTGGGTTTGGGTCTAGCCGAGTGGGTTTGGGTCTAGCGGAGTGGATTTGGGTCTAGCCAAATGGGTTTGGGTCTAGCCGAGTGGGTTTGCGTCTAGCGGAGTGGATTTGGGTCTAGCCGAGTGGCTTTGCTTCTAGCCAAGTTAGTTTGGGTGTTGCCGAGTTAGTTTGGGTCTAGCCGAGCGGGTTTGGGTCTAGCCGAGTGGGTTTGGGTCTAGCCGAGTGGGTTTGGGTCTAGCCGAGTGTGTTTGGGTCTAGCCGAGTGGGTGTGGGTCTTGCCGAGTGGGTGGGTCTAGCCGAGTGGGTTTGGGTCTAGCCGAGTGGGTTTGGGTCTAGCCGACTGGGTTTGGGTCGAGCCGAGTGGGTTTGGGTCCAGCCGAGTGGGTTTGGGTCCAGCCGAGTGGGTTTGTGTCTAGCCGAGTGGGTTTGGGTCTAGCGGAGTGGGTTTGGGTGTAGCGGAGTGGGTTTGGGTCTAGCCGAGTGGGTTTGGGTCTAGCCGAGTGTGTTTGGGTCAAGCCGAGTGGGTATGGGTCTAGCCGAGTGGGTTTCGGTGTAGCCGAGTGGGTTTGGGTCTAGCCGAGTGGGTTTGGGTCGTGCCGAGTCGGTTTGGGTCTAGCCGAGGGGGTATGGGTCTAGCCGAGTGGGTTTCGCTCTAGCCGAGTGGGTTTGGGTCTAGCGGAGTGGGTTTGGATCTAGCGGAGTGGGTTTGGGTCTAGCCGAGTGGGTTTGGGTCTAGCGGAGTGGGTTTGGGTCTAGCCGAGTGGGTTTGGGTCTAGCCGAGTGGGTTTGAGTCTAGCCGAGTGGGTTTGGGTCTAGCCGAGTGGGTTTGGGTCTAGCCGAGTGGGTTTGGGTCTAGCCGAGTGGGTTTGGGTCTAGCCGAGTGGGTTTGGGTCTAGCCGAGTGGGTTTGGGTCTAGCCGAGTGGGTTTGGGTCTAGCCGAGTGGGTTTGGGTCTAGCGGAGTGGATTTGGGTCTAGCGGAGTGGATTTGGGTCTAGCCGAGTGGGTTTGGGTCTAGCCGAGTGGGTTTGCGTCTAGCGGTGTGGATTTGGGTCTAGCCGAGTGGCTTTGCTTCTAGCCAAGTTAGTTTGGGTCTAGCCGAGCGGGTTTGGGTCTAGCCGAGTGGGTTTGGGTCTAGCCGAGTGGGTTTGGGTCTAGCCGAGTGGGTTTGGGCCTAGTCGAGTGTGTTTGGGTCTAGCGGAGTTGGTATGTGTCTAGCGGAGTGGGTTTGGGTCTAGCGGAGTGGGTTTGGGTGTAGCCGAGTGGGTTTGGGTCTAGCCGAGTGGGTTTGGGTCTACCCGAGTAGGTTTGGGTCTAGCCGAGTGTGTTTGGGTCTAGCCGAGTGGGTGTGGGTCTTGCCAAGTGGGTGGGTCTAGCCGAGTGGGTTTGGGTCTAGCCGAGTGGGTTTGGGTCTAGCCGAGTGGGTTTGGGTCGAGCCGAGTGGGTTTGGGTCCAGTGGAGTGGGTTTGGGTGCAGCCGAGTGGGTTTGGGTCTAGCCGAGTGGGTTTGGGTCTAGCCGAGTGGGTTTGGGTCGAGCCGAGTGGGTATGGGTCTAGCCGAGTGGGTTTCGGTGTAGCCGAGTGGGTTTGGGTCTAGCCGAGTGGGTTTGGGTCGTGCCGAGTCGGTTTGGGTCTAGCCGAGTGGGTTTGGGTTTAGTCGAGTGGGTTTGTGTCTAGCCGAGTGCGTTTGGGTCTGGCGGAGTCGGTTTGGGTCTAGCGGAGTCGGTTTGGGTCTAGCAGAGTGGGTTTGGGTCTATCCGAGAGGGTTTGGGTCTAGCCGAGTCTGTTTGGGTCTTGCCGAGTGGGTTGGGGTCTAGCCGAGTGGGTTTGGGTCTAGCCGAGTGGGTTTGGGTCTAGCCGAGTCTGTTTGGGTCTAGCCGAGTGGGTTTGGGACTCGCCGAGTATGTTTGGGTCTAGCCGAGTGGGTTTGGTTCTAGCCAAGTGGGTTTGGGTCTAGCGGAGTGGGTTTGGGTATGGCCGGGTGGGTTTGGGTCTAGCCGAGTGGGTTTGGGTCTAGCCGAGTGGGTTTGTGTCTAGCCGAGTGGGTTTGTGTCTAGCCGAGTGGGTTTGGGTCTAGCCGAGTGGGTTTGGGTCTAGCCGAGTGGGTTTGGGTCTAGCCGAGTGGGTTTGGGTCTAGCCTAGTGGGTTTGGGTCTAGCCGAGTGGGTTTGGGACTAGCCGAGTGGGTTTGGGTCTAGCCGAGTGGGTTTGGGTCGAGCCGAGTGGGTTTGGGTCTAGCCGAGTGGGTTTGGGTCTAGCCGAGTGGGTTTGGGTCTAGCCGAGTGGGTTTGTGTCTAGCCGAGTGGGTTTAGGTCTAGCGGAGTGGGTTTGGGTTTAGCCGAGTGGGTTTAGGTCTAGCCGAGTGGTATTGGATCTAGCCGAGTGGTTTTGGGTCTAGCCGAGTGGGTTTGGGTCTAGCCGAGTGGGTATGGGTCTAGCCGAGTGGGTATGGGTCTAGCCGAGTGGGTTTGGGTCGAGCCGAGTGGGTTTGGGTCTAGCCGAGTGGGTTTGGGTCTAGCCGAGTGGGTTTGTGTCTAGCCGAGTGGGTTTGGGTCTAGCCGAGTGGGTTTGGGTCTAGCCGAGTGGGTTTGGGTCTAGCAGAGTGGGTTTGGGTCTAGCCGAGTGGGTTTGTGTCTAGCCGAGTGGGTTTGGGTCTAGCCGAGTGGGTTTGTGTCTAGCCGAGTGGGTTTGTGTCTAGCCGAGTGGGTTTGGGTCTAGCCGAGTGGGTTTGGGTCTAGCCGAGTGGGTTTGGGTCTAGCAGAGTGGGTTTGTGTCTAGCCGAGTGGGTTTGTGTCTAGCCGAGTGGGTTTGGGTCTAGCCGAATGGGTTTGGGTCTAGCCGAGTGGGTTTGATTCTAGCCGAGTGGGTTTGGGTCTAGCTGAGTGGGTTTGGGTCAAGCCGAGTGGGTTTGTGTCTAGCCGAGTGGGTTTGGGTCTTGCCGAGTGTGTTTGGGTCGTGCCGAGTCGGTTTGGGTCTAGCCGAGTGGGTTTGGGTCTAGCCGAGTGGGTTTGGGTCTAGCCGAGTCGGTTTGGGTCTAGCCGAGTGGGTTTGGGTCGAGCCGAGTGGGTTTGGGTCTAGCCCAGTGCGTTTGGGTCTAGCCGAGGGGGTTTGGGTCTAGCCGAGTGGGTTTGGGTCTAGCCGAGTGGGTTTGGGTCTAGCGGAGTGGGTTTGGGTCTAGCGGAGTGGGTTTGGGTCTAGCCGAGTGGGTTTGGGTCTAGCAGAGTGGGTTTGGGTCTAGCCGAGTGTGTTTGGGTCTAGCCGAGTGGGTTTGAGTCTAGCCGAGTGGGTTTGGGTCTAGCCGAGTGGGTTTGGGTCTAGCCGAGTGGGTTTGGGACTAGCCGAGTGGGTTTGGGTCTAGCCGAGTGGGTTTGGGTCTAGCCGAGTGGGTTTGGGTCTGGCCGAGTGGGTTTGGGTCTGGCCGAGTGGGTTTGTGTCTAGCCGAGTGGGTTTGGGTCTAGCGGAGTGGGTTTGGGTCTAGCCGAGTGGGTTTGTGACTAGCCGAGTGGGTTTGGGTCTAGCCGAGTGGGTTTGGGTCTAGCCGAGTGGGTTTGGGTCTAGCCGAGTGGGTTTGGGTCTAGCAGAGTGGGTTTGGGTCTAGCCGAGTGGGTTTGGGTCTAGCCGAGTGGGTTTGGGTCTAGCCGATTGGATTTGGGTCTAGCCGAGTGGGTTTGGGTTTAGTCGAGTGGGTTTGTGTCTAGCCGAGTGCGTTTGGGTCTAGCGGAGTCGGTTTGGGTCTAGCAGAGTGGGTTTGGGTCTATCCGAGAGGGTTTGGGTCTAGCCGAGTGGGTTTGGGCTAGCTGAGTGGGTTTGGGTCCAGCCGAGTGGTTTTGGGTCTAGCCGAGTGGGTTTGGGTCTAGCCGAGTCTGTTTGGGTCTTGCCGAGTGGGTTGGGGTCTAGCCAAGTGGGTTTGGGTCTAGCCGAGTGGGTTTGGGTCTAGCCGAGTCTGTTTGGGTCTAGCCGAGTGGGTTTGGGACTCGCCGAGTATGTTTGGGTCTAGCCGAGTGGGTTTGGTTCTAGCCGAGTGGGTTTGGGTCTAGCCGAGTGGGTTTGGGTCTGGCCGGGTGGGTTTGGGTCTAGCCGAGTGGGTTTGGGTCTAGCCGAGTGGGTTTGGGTCTAGCCGTGTGGGTTTGTGTCTAGCCGAGTGGGTTTGGGTCTAGCCGAGTGGGTTTGGGTCTAGCCGAGTGGGTTTGGGTCTAGCCGAGTGGGTTTGGGTCTAGCCGAGTGGGTTTGGGTCTAGCCTAGTGGGTTTGGGTCTAGCCGAGTGGGTTTGGGACTAGCCGAGTGGGTTTGGGTCTAGCCGAGTTTGTTTGGGTCGAGCCGAGTGAGTTTGGGTCTAGCCGAGTGGGTTTGGGTCTAGCCGAGTGGGTTTGGGTCTAGCCGAGTGGGTTTGTGTCTAGCCGAGTGGGTTTAGGTCTAGTGGAGTGGGTTTGGGTCTAGCCGAGTGGGTTTAGGTCTAGCCGAGTGGTATTGGATCTAGCCGAGTGGTTTTGGGTCTAGCCGAGTGGGTTTGGGTCTAGCCGAGTGGGTTTGGGTCTAGCCGAGTGGGTATGGGTCTAGCCGAGTGGGTTTGGGTCGAGCCGAGTGGGTTTGGGTCTAGCCGAGTGGGTTTGGGTCTAGCCGAGTGGGTTTGTGTCTAGCCGAGTGGGTTTGGGTCTAGCCGAGTGGGTTTGGGTCTAGCCGAGTGGGTTTGGGTCTAGCAGAGTGGGTTTGGGTCTAGCCGAGTGGGTTTGTGTCTAGCCGAGTGGGTTTGGGTCTAGCCGAGTGGGTTTGGGTCTAGCCGAGTGGGTTTGGGTCTAGCCGAGTGGGTTTGGGTCTAGCCGAGTGGGTTTGGGTCTAGCCGAGTGGGTTTGGGTCTAGCAGAGTGGGTTTGGGTCTAGCCGAGTGGGTTTGTGTCTAGCTGAGTGGGTTTGGGTCTAGCCGAGTGGGTTTGGGTCTAGCCGAATGGGTTTGGGTCTAGCCGAGTGGGTTTGATTCTAGCCGAGTGGGTTTGGGTCTAGCTGAGTGGTTTGGGTCAAGCCGAGTGGGTTTGTGTCTAGCCAAGTGGGTTTGGGTCTTGCCGAGTGTGTTTGGGTCGTGCCGAGTCGGTTTGGGTCTAGCCGAGTGGGTTTGGGTCTAGCCGAGTGCGTTTGGGTCTAGCCGAGTGGGTTTGGGTCTAGCCGAGTCGGTTTGGGTCTAGCCAAGTGGGTTTGGGTCGAGCCGAGTGGGTTTGGGTCTAGCCCAGTGCGTTTGGGTCTAGCCGAGGGGGTTTGGGTCTAGCCGAGTGGGTTTGGGTCTAGCCGAGTGGGTTTGGGTCTAGCGGAGTGGGTTTGGGTCTAGCGGAGTGGGTTTGGGTCTAGCCGAGTGGGTTTGGGTCTAGCAGAGTGGGTTTGGGTCTAGCCGAGTGTGTTTGGGTCTAGCCGAGTGGGTTTGAGTCTAGCCGAGTGGGTTTGGGTCTAGCCGAGTGGGTTTGGGTCTAGCCGAGTGGGTTTGGGAATAGCCGAGTGGGTTTGGGTCTAGCCGAGTGGGTTTGGGTCTAGCCGAGTGGGTTTGGGTCTAGCGGAGTGGGTTTGGGTCTACCGAGTGGGTTTGGGTCTAGCCGATAGGGTTTGGGTCTAGCTGAGTGGGTTTGGGTCTAGCCGAGTGGGTTCGGGTCTAGCGGAGTGGATTTGGGTCTAGCCGAATGGGTTTGGGTCTAGCCGAGTGGGTTTGGGTCTAGCAGAGTGGATTTGGGTCTAGCCGAGTGGGTTTGGGTCTAGCCGAGTGGGTTTGGGTCTAGCCGAGTGGGTTTGTGTCTAGCCGATTGGGTTTAGGTCTAGTGGAGTGGGTTTGGGTCTAGCCGAGTGGGTTTAGGTCTAGCCGAGTGGTATTGGATCTAGCCTAGTGGTATTGGATCTAGCCGAGTGGTTTTGGGTCTTGCCGAGTGGGTTTGGGTCTAGCCGAGTGGGTTTGGGTCTAGCCGAGTGGGTATGGGTCTAGCCGAGTGGGTTTGGGTCGAGCCGAGTGGGTTTGGGTCTAGCCGAGTGGGTTTGGGTCTAGCCGAGTGGGTTTGTGTCTAGCCGAGTGGGTTTGGGTCTAGCCGAGTGGGTTTGGGTCTAGCCGAGTGGGTTTGGGTCTAGCAGAGTGGGTTTGGGTCTAGCCGAGTGGGTTTGTGTCTAGCCTAGTGGGTTTGGGTCTAGCCGAGTGGGTTTGGGTCTAGCCGAGTGGGTTTGTGTCTAGCCGAGTGGGTTTGGGTCTAGCCGAGTGGGTTTGGGTCTAGCCGAGTGGGTTTGGGTCTAGCAGAGTGGGTTTGGTTCTAGCCGAGTGGGTTTGTGTCTAGCCGAGTGGGTTTGGGTCTAGCCGAGTGGGTTTGGGTCTAGCCGAGTGGGTTTGGGTCTAGCCGAATGGGTTTGGGTCTAGCCGAGTGGGTTTGATTCTAGCCGAGTGGGTTTGGGTCAAGCCGAGTGGGTTTGTGTCTAGCCGAGTGGGTTTGTGTCTAGCCAAGTGGGTTTGGGTCTTGCCGAGTGTGTTTGGGTCGTGCCGAGTCGGTTTGGGTCTAGCCGAGTGGGTTTGGGTCTAGCCGAGTGCGTTTGGGTCTAGCCGAGTGGGTTTGGGTCTAGCCGAGTCGGTTTGGGTCTAGCCAAGTGGGTTTGGGTCGAGCCGAGTGGGTTTGGGTCTAGCCCAGTGCGTTTGGGTCTAGCCGAGGGGGTTTGGGTCTAGCCAAGTGGGTTTGGGTCTAGCCGAGTGGGTTTGGGTCTAGCCGAGTGGGTTTGGGTGTAGCCGAGTGGGTTTGGGTTGAGCCGAGTGGGTTTGGGTCCAGCCGAGTGGGTTTGGGTCCAGCCGAGTGGGTTTGTGTCTAGCCGAGTGGGTTTGGGTCTAGCGGAGTGGGTTTGGGTGTAGCCGAGTGGGTTTGGGTCTAGCCGAGTGGGTTTGGGTCTAGCCGAGTGTTTTTGGGTCGAGCCGAGTGGGTATGGGTCTAGCCGAGTGGGTTTCGGTGTAGCCGAGTGGGTTTTGGTCTAGCCGAGTGGGTTTGGGTCGTGCCGAGTCGGTTTGGGTCTAGCCGAGTGGGTTTGGGTCTAGCCGAGTGCGTGTGGGTCTAGCCGAGTGGGTTTGGGTCTAGCCGAGTGGGTTTGGGGCTAGCCAAGTGGGTTTGGGTCGAGCAGAGTGGGTTTGGGTCTAGCCTAGTGCGTTTGGGTCTAGCCGAGCGGGTATGGGTCTAGCCGAGTGGGTTTCGCTCTAGCCGAGTGGGTTTGGGTCTAGCGGAGTGGGTTTGGATCTAGCAGAGTGGGTTTGGGTCTAGCCGAGTGGGTTTGGGTCTAGCGAAGTGGGTTTGGGTCTAGCCGAGTGGGTTTGGGTCTAGCCGACTGGGTTTGAGTCTAGCCGAGTGGGTTTGGGTTTAGCCGAGTGGGTTTGGGTCTAGCCGAGTTGGTTTGGGTCTAGCCGAGTGGGTTTGGGTCTAGCCGAGTGGGTTTGAGTCTAGCCGAGTGGGTTTGGGTTTAGCCGAGTGGGTTTGGGTCTAGCCGAGTGGGTTTGTGTCTAGCCGAGTGGGTTTGGGTCTAGCCGAGTGGGTTTGGGTCTAGTCGAGTGGGTTTGGGTCTAGCAGAGTGGGTTTGGGTCTAGCCGAGTGGGTTTGTGTCTAGCCGAGTGGGTTTGGGTCTAGCCGAGTGGGTTTGGGTCTAGCCGAGTGGGTTTGTGTCTAGCCGAGTGGGTTTGGGTCTAGCCGAGTGGGTTTGGGTCTAGCCGAGTGGGTTTGGGTCTAGCAGAGTGGGTTTGGGTCTAGCCGAGTGGGTTTGTGTCTAGCCGAGTGGGTTTGGGTCTAGCCGAGTGGGTTTGGGTCTAGCCGAATGGGTTTGGGTCTAGCCGAGTGGGTTTGATTCTAGCCGAGTGGGTTTGGGTCTAGCTGAGTGGGTTTGGGTCAAGCCGAGTGGGTTTGTGTCTAGCCAAGTGGGTTTGGGTCTTGCCGAGTGTGTTTGGGTCGTGCCGAGTCGGTTTGGGTCTAGCCGAGTGGGTTTGGGTCTAGCCGAGTGCGTTTGGGTCTAGCCGAGTGGGTTTGGGTCTAGCCGAGTCGGTTTGGGTCTAGCCAAGTGGGTTTGGGTCGAGCCGAGTGGGTTTGGGTCTAGCCCAGTGCGTTTGGGTCTAGCCGAGGGGGTTTGGGTCTAGCCAAGTGGGTTTGGGTCTAGCCGAGTGGGTTTGGGTCTAGCGGAGTGGGTTTGGGTCTAGCGGAGTGGGTTTGGGTCTAGCCGAGTGGGTTTGGGTCTAGCAGAGTGGGTTTGGGTCTAGCCGAGTGTGTTTGGGTCTAGCCGAGTGGGTTTGAGTCAAGCCGAGTGGGTTTGGGTCTAGCCGAGTGGGTTTGGGTCTAGCCGAGTTTGTTTGGGACTAGCCGAGTGGGTTTGGGTCTAGCCGAGTGGGTTTGGGTCTAGCCGAGTGGGTTTGGGTCTAGCGGAGTGGGTTTGGGTCTACCGAGTGGGTTTGGGTCTAGCCGATAGGGTTTGGGTCTAGCTGAGTGGGTTTGGGTCTAGCCGAGTGGGTTCGGGTCTAGCGGAGTGGATTTGGGTCTAGCCGAATGGGTTTGGGTCTAGCCGAGTGGGTTTGGGTCAAGCAGAGTGGATTTGGGTCTAGCCGAGTGGCTTTGCTTCTGGCCGAGTTAGTTTGGGTGTTGCCGAGTTAGTTTGGGTCTAGCCGAGCGGGTTTGGGTCTAGCCGAGTGGGTTTGGGTCTAGCCGAGTGGGTTTGGGTCTAGCCGAGTGGGTTTGGGCCTAGTCAAGTGTGTTTGGGTCTAGCGGAGTTGGTATGCATCTAGCGGAGTGGGTTTGGGTCTAGCGGCGTGGGTTTGGGTGTAGCCGAGTGGGTTTGGGTCTAGCCGAGTGGGTTTGGATCTACCCGAGTAGGTTTGGGTCTAGCCGAGTGTGTTTGGGTCTAGCCGAGTGGGTGTGGGTCTTGCCGAGTGGGTGGGTCTAGCCGAGTGGGTTTGGGTCTAGCCGAGTGGGTTTGGGTGTAGCCGAGTGGGTTTGGGTTGAGCCGAGTGGGTTTGGGTCCAGCCGAGTGGGTTTGGGTCCAGCCGAGTGGGTTTGTGTCTAGCCGAGTGGGTTTGGGTCTAGCGGAGTGGGTTTGGGTGTACCCGAGTGGGTTTGGGTCTAGCCGAGTGGGTTTGGGTCTAGCCGAGTGTGTTTGGGTCGAGCCGAGTGGGTATGGGTCTAGCCGAGTGGGTTTCGGTGTAGCCGAGTGGGTTTGGGTCTAGCCGAGTGGGTTTGGGTCGTGCCGAGTCGGTTTGGGTCTAGCCGAGTGGGTTTGGGTCTAGCCGAGTGCGTTTGGGTCTAGCCGAGTGGGTTTGGGTCTAGCCGAGTGGGTTTGGGTCTAGCCAAGTGGGTTTGGGTCGTGCCGAGTGGGTTTGGGTCTAGCCTAGTGCGTTTGGGTCTAGCCGAGCGGGTATGGGTCTAGCCGATTGGGTTTCGCTCTAGCCGAGTGGGTTTGGGTCTAGCGGAGTGGGTTTGGATCTAGCGGAGTGGGTTTGGGTCTAGCCGAGAGGGTTTGGGTCTAGCGAAGTGGGTTTGGGTCTAGCCGAGTGGGTTTGGGTCTAGCCGAGTGGGTTTGAGTCTAGCCGAGTGGGTTTGGGTTTAGCCGAGTGGGTTTGGGTCTAGCCGAGTTGGTTTGGGTCTAGCCGAGTGGGTTTGGGTCTAGCCGAGTGGCTTTGAGTCTAGCCGAGTGGGTTTGGGTTTAGCCGAGTGGGTTTGGGTCTAGCCGAGTTGGTTTGGGTCTAGCCGAGTGGGTTTGGGTCTAGCCGAATGGGTTTGGGTCTAGCCGAGTGGGTTTGGGTCTAGCAGAGTGGGTTTGGGTCGAGCCGAGTGGGTTTGGGTCTAGCCCAGTGCGTTTGGGTCTAGCCGAGGGGGTTTGGGTCTAGCCAAGTGGGTTTGGGTCTAGCGGAGTGGGTTTGGGTCTAGCGGAGTGGGTTTGGGTCTAGCCGAGTGGGTTTGGGTCTAGCAGAGTGGGTTTGGGTCTAGCCGAGTGTGTTTGGGTCTAGCCGAGTGGGTTTGGGTCGTGCCGAGTGGGTTTGGGTCTAGCCTAGTGCGTTTGGGTCTAGCCGAGCGGGTATGGGTCTAGCCGATTGGGTTTCGCTCTAGCCGAGTGGGTTTGGGTCTAGCGGAGTGGGTTTGGATCTAGCGGAGTGGGTTTGGGTCTAGCCGAGAGGGTTTGGGTCTAGCGAAGTGGGTTTGGGTCTAGCCGAGTGGGTTTGGGTCTAGCCGAGTGGGTTTGAGTCTAGCCGAGTGGGTTTGGGTTTAGCCGAGTGGGTTTGGGTCTAGCCGAGTTGGTTTGGGTCTAGCCGAGTGGGTTTGGGTCTAGCCGAGTGGCTTTGAGTCTAGCCGAGTGGGTTTGGGTTTAGCCGAGTGGGTTTGGGTCTAGCCGAGTTGGTTTGGGTCTAGCCGAGTGGGTTTGGGTCTAGCCGAATGGGTTTGGGTCTAGCCGAGTGGGTTTGGGTCTAGCAGAGTGGGTTTGGGTCGAGCCGAGTGGGTTTGGGTCTAGCCCAGTGCGTTTGGGTCTAGCCGAGGGGGTTTGGGTCTAGCCAAGTGGGTTTGCGTCTAGCCGAGTGGGTTTGGGTCTAGCGGAGTGGGTTTGGGTCTAGCGGAGTGGGTTTGGGTCTAGCCGAGTGGGTTTGGGTCTAGCAGAGTGGGTTTGGGTCTAGCCGAGTGTGTTTGGGTCTAGCCGAGTGGGTTTGAGTCTAGCCGAGTGGGTTTGGGTCTAGCCGAGTGGGTTTGGGTCTAGCCGAGTGGGTTTGGGACTAGCCGAGTGGGTTTGGGTCTAGCCGAGTGGGTTTGGGTCTAGCCGAGTGGGTTTGGGTCTAGCGGAGTGGGTTTGGGTCTACCGAGTGGGTTTGGGTCTAGCCGATAGGGTTTGGGTCTAGCTGAGTGGGTTTGGGTCTAGCAGAGTGGATTTGGGTCTAGCCGAGTGGCTTTGCTTCTGGCCGAGTTAGTTTGGGTGTTGCCGAGTTAGTTTGGGTCTAGCCGAGCGGGTTTGGGTCTAGCCGAGTGGGTTTGGGTCTAGCCGAGTGGGTTTGGGTCTAGCCGAGTGGGTTTGGGCCTAGTCCAGTGTGTTTGGGTCTAGCGGAGTTGGTATGCATCTAGCGGAGTGGGTTTGGGTCTAGCGGCGTGGGTTTGGGTGTAGCCGAGTGGGTTTGGGTCTAGCCGAGTGGGTTTGGATCTACCCGAGTAGGTTTGGGTCTAGCCGAGTGTGTTTGGGTCTAGCCGAGTGGGTGTGGGTCTTGCCGAGTGGGTGGGTCTAGCCGAGTGGGTTTGGGTCTAGCCGAGTGGGTTTGGATCTACCCGAGTAGGTTTGGGTCTAGCCGAGTGTGTTTGGGTCTAGCCGAGTGGGTGTGGGTCTTGCCGAGTGGGTGGATCTAGCCGAGTGGGTTTGGGTCTAGCCGAGTGGGTTTGGGTGTAGCCGAGTGGGTTTGGGTTGAGCCGAGTGGGTTTGGGTCCAGCCGAGTGGGTTTGGGTCCAGCCGAGTGGGTTTGTGTCTAGCCGAGTGGGTTTGGGTCTAGCGGAGTGGGTTTGGGTGTACCCGAGTGGGTTTGGGTCTAGCCGAGTGGGTTTGGGTCTAGCCGAGTGTGTTTGGGTCGAGCCGAGTGGGTATGGGTCTAGCCGAGTGGGTTTCGGTGTAGCCGAGTGGGTTTGGGTCTAGCCGAGTGGGTTTGGGTCGTGCCGAGTCGGTTTGGGTCTAGCCGAGTGGGTTTGGGTCTAGCCGAGTGCGTTTGGGTCTAGCCGAGTGGGTTTGGGTCTAGCCGAGTGGGTTTGGGTCTAGCCAAGTGGGTTTGGGTCGTGCCGAGTGGGTTTGGGTCTAGCCTAGTGCGTTTGGGTCTAGCCGAGCGGGTATGGGTCTAGCCGAGTGGGTTTCGCTCTAGCCGAGTGGGTTTGGGTCTAGCGGAGTGGGTTTGGATCTAGCGGAGTGGGTTTGGGTCTAGCCGAGAGGGTTTGGGTCTAGCGAAGTGGGTTTGGGTCTAGCCGAGTGGGTTTGGGTCTAGCCGAGTGGGTTTGAGTCTAGCCGAGTGGGTTTGGGTTTAGCCGAGTGGGTTTGGGTCTAGCCGAGTTGGTTTGGGTCTAGCCGAGTGGGTTTGGGTCTAGCCGAGTGGCTTTGAGTCTAGCCGAGTGGGTTTGGGTTTAGCCGAGTGGGTTTGGGTCTAGCCGAGTTGGTTTGGGTCTAGCCGAGTGGGTTTGGGTCTAGCCGAATGGGTTTGGGTCTAGCCGAGTGGGTTTGGGTCTAGCAGAGTGGGTTTGGGTCGAGCCGAGTGGGTTTGGGTCTAGCCCAGTGCGTTTGGGTCTAGCCGAGGGGGTTTGGGTCTAGCCAAGTGGGTTTGCGTCTAGCCGAGTGGGTTTGGGTCTAGCGGAGTGGGTTTGGGTCTAGCGGAGTGGGTTTGGGTCTAGCCGAGTGGGTTTGGGTCTAGCAGAGTGGGTTTGGGTCTAGCCGAGTGTGTTTGGGTCTAGCCGAGTGGGTTTGAGTCTAGCCGAGTGGGTTTGGGTCTAGCCGAGTGGGTTTGGGTCTAGCCGAGTGGGTTTGGGACTAGCCGAGTGGGTTTGGGTCTAGCCGAGTGGGTTTGGGTCTAGCCGAGTGGGTTTGGGTCTAGCGGAGTGGGTTTGGGTCTACCGAGTGGGTTTGGGTCTAGCCGATAGGGTTTGGGTCTAGCTGAGTGGGTTTGGGTCTAGCAGAGTGGATTTGGGTCTAGCCGAGTGGCTTTGCTTCTGGCCGAGTTAGTTTGGGTGTTGCCGAGTTAGTTTGGGTCTAGCCGAGCGGGTTTGGGTCTAGCCGAGTGGGTTTGGGTCTAGCCGAGTGGGTTTGGGTCTAGCCGAGTGGGTTTGGGCCTAGTCCAGTGTGTTTGGGTCTAGCGGAGTTGGTATGCATCTAGCGGAGTGGGTTTGGGTCTAGCGGCGTGGGTTTGGGTGTAGCCGAGTGGGTTTGGGTCTAGCCGAGTGGGTTTGGATCTACCCGAGTAGGTTTGGGTCTAGCCGAGTGTGTTTGGGTCTAGCCGAGTGGGTGTGGGTCTTGCCGAGTGGGTGGGTGTAGCCGAGTGGGTTTGGGTCTAGCCGAGTGGGTTTGGGTGTAGCCGAGTGGGTTTGGGTTGAGCCGAGTGTGTTTGGGTCCAGCCGAGTGGGTTTGGGTCCAGCCGAGTGGGTTTGTGTCTAGCCGAGTGGGTTTGGGTCTAGCGGAGTGGGTTTGGGTGTAGCCGAGTGGATTTGGGTCTAGCCGAGTGGGTTTGGGTCTAGCCGAGTGTGTTTGGGTCGAGCCGAGTGGGTATGGGTCTAGCCGAGTGGGTTTCGGTGTAGCCGAGTGGGTTTGGGTCTAGCCGAGTGGGTTTGGGTCGTGCCGAGTCGGTTTGGGGCTGGCCGAGTGGGTTTGGGTCTAGCCGAGTGCGTTTGGGTCTAGCCGAGTGGGTTTGGGTCTAGCCGAGTGGGTTTGGGTCTAGCCAAGTGGGTTTGGGTCGAGCCGAGTGGGTTTGGGTCTAGCCTAGTGCGTTTGGGTCTAGCCGAGCGGGTATGGGTCTAGCCGAGTGGGTTTCGCTCTAGCCGAGTGGGTTTGGGTCTAGCGGAGTGGGTTTGGGTCTAGCCAAGTTAGTTTGGGTGTTGCCGAGTTAGTTTGGGTCTAGCCGAGCGGGTTTGGGTCTAGCCGAGTGGGTTTGGGTCTAGCCGAGTGGGTTTGGGTCTAGCCGAGTGGCTTTGCTTCTAGCCGAGGTAGTTTGGGTGTTGCCGAGTTAGTTTGGGTCTAGCCGAGTGGGTTTGTGTCTAGCCGAGTGGGTTTGGGTCTAGCGGACTGGGTTTGGTTGTAGCCGAGTGGGTTTGGGTCTAGCCGAGTGGGTTTGGGTCTAGCCGAGTGGGTTTGGGTCTATCCGAGTGGGTTTGGGTCTATCCGAGTGGGTTTGGGTCTAGCCAAGTGGGTTTGGGTCTTGCCGAGTGGGTTTGTGTCATGCCGAGTCGGTTTGGGTCTAGCCGAGTGGGTTTGGGTCTAGCCGAGTGCGTTTGGGTCTAGCCGAGTGGGTTTGGGTCTAGCCGAGTGGGTTTGGGTCAAGCCAAGTGGGTTTGGGTCGAGCCGAGTGGGTTTGGGTCTAGCCCAGTGCGTTTGGGTCTAGCCGAGGGGGTTTGGGTCTAGCCGAGTGGGTTTGGGTCTAGCCGAGTGGGTTTGGGTCCAGCCGAGTGGGTTTGGGTCTAGCCGAGTGGGTTTGGGTCTAGCCTAGTGGGTTTGGGTCTAGCCGAGTGGGTTTGGGTCTAGCCGAGTGGGTTTGGGTCTAGCCGAGTGGGTTTGAGTCTAGCGGAGTGGATTTGGGTCTAGCCGAATGGGTTTGGGTCTAGCCGAGTGGGTTTGCGTCTAGCGGAGTGGATTTGGGTCTAGCCGAGTGGCTTTGCTTCTAGCCAAGTTAGTTTGGGTGTTGCCGAGTTAGTTTGGGTCTAGCCGAGCGGGTTTGGGTCTAGCCGAGTGGGTTTGGGTCTAGCCGAGTGGGTTTGGGTCTAGCCGAGTGGCTTTGCTTCTAGCCGAGTTAGTTTGGGTGTTGCCGAGTTAGTTTGGGTCTAGCCGAGTGGGTTTGTGTCTAGCCGAGTGGGTTTGGGTCTAGCGGACTGGGTTTGGGTGTAGCCGAGTGGGTTTGGGTCTAGCCGAGTGGATTTGGGTCTATCCGAGTGGGTTTGGGTCTAGCCGAGTAGGTTTGGGTCTAGCCGAGTGGGTTTGGGTCTAGCCAAGTGGGTTTGGGTCTTGCCGAGTGGGTTTGTGTCGTGCCGAGTTGGTTTGGGTCTAGCCGAGTGGGTTTGGGTCTAGCCGAGTGCGTTTGGGTCTAGCCGAGTGGGTTTGGGTCTAGCCGAGTGGGTTTGGGTCTAGCCAAGTGGGTTTGGGTCGAGCCGAGTGGGTTTGGGTCTAGCCCAGTGCGTTTGGGTCTAGCCGAGGGGGTTTGGGTCTAGCCGAGTGGGTTTGGGTCTAGCCGAGTGGGTTTGGGTCTAGCGGAGTGGGTTTGGGTCTAGCGGAGTGGGTTTGGGTCTAGCCGAGTGGGTTTGGGTCTAGCAGAGTGGGTTTGGGTCTAGCCGAGTGTGTTTGGGTCTAGCCGAGTGGGTTTGAGTCTAGCCGAGTGGGTTTGGGTCTAGCAGAGTGGGTTTGGGTCTAGCCGAGTGGGTTTGGGTCTAGCCGAGTGGGTTTGGGTCTAGCCGAGTGGGTTTGGGTCTAGCCGAGTGCGTTTGGGTCTAGCCGAGTGGGTTTGGGTCTAGCCGAGTGGGTTTGGGTCTAGCCAAGTGGGTTTGGGTCGAGCCGAGTGGGTTTGGGTCTAGCCTAGTGCGTTTGGGTCTAGCCGAGCGGGTATGGGTCTAGCCGAGTGGGTTTCGCTCTAGCCGAGTGGGTTTGGGTCTAGCGGAGTGGGTTTGGGTCTAGCCAAGTTAGTTTGGGTGTTGCCGAGTTAGTTTGGGTCTAGCCGAGCGGGTTTGGGTCTAGCCGAGTGGGTTTGGGTCTAGCCGAGTGGGTTTGGGTCTAGCCGAGTGGCTTTGCTTCTAGCCGAGGTAGTTTGGGTGTTGCCGAGTTAGTTTGGGTCTAGCCGAGTGGGTTTGTGTCTAGCCGAGTGGGTTTGGGTCTAGCGGACTGGGTTTGGTTGTAGCCGAGTGGGTTTGGGTCTAGCCGAGTGGGTTTGGGTCTAGCCGAGTGGGTTTGGGTCTATCCGAGTGGGTTTGGGTCTATCCGAGTGGGTTTGGGTCTAGCCAAGTGGGTTTGGGTCTTGCCGAGTGGGTTTGTGTCATGCCGAGTCGGTTTGGGTCTAGCCGAGTGGGTTTGGGTCTAGCCGAGTGCGTTTGGGTCTAGCCGAGTGGGTTTGGGTCTAGCCGAGTGGGTTTGGGTCAAGCCAAGTGGGTTTGGGTCGAGCCGAGTGGGTTTGGGTCTAGCCCAGTGCGTTTGGGTCTAGCCGAGGGGGTTTGGGTCTAGCCGAGTGGGTTTGGGTCTAGCCGAGTGGGTTTGGGTCCAGCCGAGTGGGTTTGGGTCTAGCCGAGTGGGTTTGGGTCTAGCCTAATGGGTTTGGGTCTAGCCGAGTGGGTTTGGGTCTAGCCGAGTGGGTTTGGGTCTAGCCGAGTGGGTTTGAGTCTAGCGGAGTGGATTTGGGTCTAGCCGAATGGGTTTGGGTCTAGCCGAGTGGGTTTGCGTCTAGCGGAGTGGATTTGGGTCTAGCCGAGTGGCTTTGCTTCTAGCCAAGTTAGTTTGGGTGTTGCCGAGTTAGTTTGGGTCTAGCCGAGCGGGTTTGGGTCTAGCCGAGTGGGTTTGGGTCTAGCCGAGTGGGTTTGGGTCTAGCCGAGTGGCTTTGCTTCTAGCCGAGTTAGTTTGGGTGTTGCCGAGTTAGTTTGGGTCTAGCCGAGTGGGTTTGTGTCTAGCCGAGTGGGTTTGGGTCTAGCGGACTGGGTTTGGGTGTAGCCGAGTGGGTTTGGGTCTAGCCGAGTGGATTTGGGTCTATCCGAGTGGGTTTGGGTCTAGCCGAGTAGGTTTGGGTCTAGCCGAGTGGGTTTGGGTCTAGCCAAGTGGGTTTGGGTCTTGCCGAGTGGGTTTGTGTCGTGCCGAGTTGGTTTGGGTCTAGCCGAGTGGGTTTGGGTCTAGCCGAGTGCGTTTGGGTCTAGCCGAGTGGGTTTGGGTCTAGCCGAGTGGGTTTGGGTCTAGCCAAGTGGGTTTGGGTCGAGCCGAGTGGGTTTGGGTCTAGCCCAGTGCGTTTGGGTCTAGCCGAGGGGGTTTGGGTCTAGCCGAGTGGGTTTGGGTCTAGCGGAGTGGGTTTGGGTCTAGCGGAGTGGGTTTGGGTCTAGCGGAGTGGGTTTGGGTCTAGCCGAGTGGGTTTGGGTCTAGCAGAGTGGGTTTGGGTCTAGCCGAGTGTGTTTGGGTCTAGCCGAGTGGGTTTGAGTCTAGCCGAGTGGGTTTGGGTCTAGCAGAGTGGGTTTGGGTCTAGCCGAGTGGGTTTGGGTCTAGCCGAGTGGGTTTGGGTCTAGCCGAGTGGGTTTGGGTCTAGCCGAGTGGGTTTGGGTCTAGCGGAGTGGGTTTGGGTCTACCGAGTGGGTTTGGGTCTAGCCGATAGGGTTTGGGTCTAGCCGAGTGGGTTTGGGTCTAGCCGAGTGGGTTCGGGTCTAGCGGAGTGGATTTGGGTCTAGCCGAATGGGTTTGGGTCTAGCCGAGTGGGTTTGGGTCTAGCAGAGTGGATTTGGGTCTAGCCGAGTGGCTTTGCTTCTAGCCGAGTTAGTTTGGGTGTTGCCGAGTTAGTTTGGGTCTAGCCGAGCGGGTTTGGGTCTAGCCGAGTGGGTTTGGGTCTAGCCGAGTGGGTTTGTGTCTAGCCGAGTGGGTTTGGGCCTAGTCGAGTGTGTTTGGGTCTAGCGGAGTTGGTATGCATCTAGCGGAGTGGGTTTGGGTCTAGCGGCGTGGGTTTGGGTGTAGCCGAGTGGGTTTGGGTCTAGCCGAGTGGGTTTGGGTCTACCCGAGTAGGTTTGGGTCTAGCCGAGTGTGTTTGGGTCTAGCCGAGTGGGTGTGGGTCTTGCCGAGTGGGTGGGTCTAGCCGAGTGGGTTTGGGTCTAGCCGAGTGGGTTTGGGTCTAGCCGACTGGGTTTGGGTCGAGCCGAGTGGGTTTGGGTCCAGCCGAGTGGGTTTGGGTCCAGCCGAGTGGGTTTGTGTCTAGCCGAGTGGGTTTGGGTCTAGCGGAGTGGGTTTGGGTGTAGCGGAGTGGGTTTGGGTCTAGCCGAGTGGGTTTGGGTCTAGCCGAGTGTGTTTGGGTCGAGCCGAGTGGGTATGGGTCTAGCCGAGTGGGTTTCGGTGTAGCCGAGTGGGTTTGGGTCTAGCCGAGTGGGTTTGGGTCGTGCCGAGTCGGTTTGGGTCTAGCCGAGTGGGTTTGGGTCTAGCCGAGTGCGTTTGGGTCTAGCCGAGTGGGTTTGGGTCTAGCCGAGTGGGTTTGGGTCTAGCCAAGTGGGTTTGGGTCGAGCCGAGTGGGTTTGGGTCTAGCCTAGTGCGTTTGGGTCTAGCCGAGGGGGTATGGGTCTAGCCGAGTGGGTTTCGCTCTAGCCGAGTGGGTTTGGGTCTAGCGGAGTGGGTTTGGATCTAGCGGAGTGGGTTTGGGTCTAGCCGAGTGGGTTTGGGTCTAGCGGAGTGGGTTTGGGTCTAGCCGAGTGGGTTTGGGTCTAGCCGAGTGGGTTTGAGTCTAGCCGAGTGGGTTTGGGTCTAGCCGAGTGGGTTTGGGTCTAGCCGAGTGTGTTTGGGTCTAGCCGAGTGGGTTTGGGTCTAGCCGAGTGGGTTTGGGTCTAGCCGAGTGGGTTTGGGTCTAGCCGAGTGGGTTTGGGTCTAGCCGAGTGGGTTTGGGTCTAGCGGAGTGGATTTGGGTCTAGCCAAATGGGTTTGGGTCTAGCCGAGTGGGTTTGCGTCTAGCGGAGTGGATTTGGGTCTAGCCGAGTGGCTTTGCTTCTAGCCAAGTTAGTTTGGGTGTTGCCGAGTTAGTTTGGGTCTAGCCGAGCGGGTTTGGGTCTAGCCGAGTGGGTTTGGGTCTAGCCGAGTGGGTTTGGGTCTAGCCGAGTGGGTTTGGGCCTAGTCGAGTGTGTTTGGGTCTAGCGGAGTTGGTATGTGTCTAGCGGAGTGGGTTTGGGTCTAGCGGAGTGGGTTTGGGTGTAGCCGAGTGGGTTTGGGTCTAGCCGAGTGGGTTTGGGTCTACCCGAGTAGGTTTGGGTCTAGCCGAGTGTGTTTGGGTCTAGCCGAGTGGGTGTGGGTCTTGCCAAGTGGGTGGGTCTAGCCGAGTGGGTTTGTGTCTAGCCGAGTGGGTTTGGGCCTAGTCGAGTGTGTTTGGGTCTAGCGGAGTTGGTATGCATCTAGCGGAGTGGGTTTGGGTCTAGCGGCGTGGGTTTGGGTGTAGCCGAGTGGGTTTGGGTCTAGCCGAGTGGGTTTGGGTCTACCCGAGTAGGTTTGGGTCTAGCCGAGTGTGTTTGGGTCTAGCCGAGTGGGTGTGGGTCTTGCCGAGTGGGTGGGTCTAGCCGAGTGGGTTTGGGTCTAGCCGAGTGGGTTTGGGTCTAGCCGACTGGGTTTGGGTCGAGCCGAGTGGGTTTGGGTCCAGCCGAGTGGGTTTGGGTCCAGCCGAGTGGGTTTGTGTCTAGCCGAGTGGGTTTGGGTCTAGCGGAGTGGGTTTGGGTGTAGCGGAGTGGGTTTGGGTCTAGCCGAGTGGGTTTGGGTCTAGCCGAGTGTGTTTGGGTCGAGCCGAGTGGGTATGGGTCTAGCCGAGTGGGTTTCGGTGTAGCCGAGTGGGTTTGGGTCTAGCCGAGTGGGTTTGGGTCGTGCCGAGTCGGTTTGGGTCTAGCCGAGTGGGTTTGGGTCTAGCCGAGTGCGTTTGGGTCTAGCCGAGTGGGTTTGGGTCTAGCCGAGTGGGTTTGGGTCTAGCCAAGTGGGTTTGGGTCGAGCCGAGTGGGTTTGGGTCTAGCCTAGTGCGTTTGGGTCTAGCCGAGGGGGTATGGGTCTAGCCGAGTGGGTTTCGCTCTAGCCGAGTGGGTTTGGGTCTAGCGGAGTGGGTTTGGATCTAGCGGAGTGGGTTTGGGTCTAGCCGAGTGGGTTTGGGTCTAGCGGAGTGGGTTTGGGTCTAGCCGAGTGGGTTTGGGTCTAGCCGAGTGGGTTTGAGTCTAGCCGAGTGGGTTTGGGTCTAGCCGAGTGGGTTTGGGTCTAGCCGAGTGTGTTTGGGTCTAGCCGAGTGGGTTTGGGTCTAGCCGAGTGGGTTTGGGTCTAGCCGAGTGGGTTTGGGTCTAGCCGAGTGGGTTTGGGTCTAGCCGAGTGGGTTTGGGTCTAGCGGAGTGGATTTGGGTCTAGCCAAATGGGTTTGGGTCTAGCCGAGTGGGTTTGCGTCTAGCGGAGTGGATTTGGGTCTAGCCGAGTGGCTTTGCTTCTAGCCAAGTTAGTTTGGGTGTTGCCGAGTTAGTTTGGGTCTAGCCGAGCGGGTTTGGGTCTAGCCGAGTGGGTTTGGGTCTAGCCGAGTGGGTTTGGGTCTAGCCGAGTGGGTTTGGGCCTAGTCGAGTGTGTTTGGGTCTAGCGGAGTTGGTATGTGTCTAGCGGAGTGGGTTTGGGTCTAGCGGAGTGGGTTTGGGTGTAGCCGAGTGGGTTTGGGTCTAGCCGAGTGGGTTTGGGTCTACCCGAGTAGGTTTGGGTCTAGCCGAGTGTGTTTGGGTCTAGCCGAGTGGGTGTGGGTCTTGCCAAGTGGGTGGGTCTAGCCGAGTGGGTTTGGGTCTAGCCGAGTGGGTGTGGGTCTTGTCAAGTGGGTGGGTCTAGCCGAGTGGGTTTGGGTCTAGCCGAGTGGGTTTGGGTCTAGCCGAGTGGGTTTGGGTCGAGCCGAGTGGGTTTGGGTCCAGTGGAGTGGGTTTGGGTGCAGCCGAGTGGGTTTGGGTCTAGCCGAGTGGGTTTGGGTCTAGCCGAGTGGGTTTGGGTCGAGCCGAGTGGGTATGGGTCTAGCCGAGTGGGTTTCGGTGTAGCCGAGTGGGTTTGGGTCTAGCCGAGTGGGTTTGGGTCGTGCCGAGTCGGTTTGGGTCTAGCCGAGTGGGTTTGGGTCTAGCCGAGTGCGTTTGGGTCTAGCCGAGTGGGTTTGGGTCTAGCCAAGTGGGTTTGGGTCTAGCCGAGTGGGTTTGGGTCTAGCCGAGTGGGTTTGGGTCTAGCGGAGTGGATTTGGGTCTAGCCAAATGGGTTTGGGTCTAGCCGAGTGGGTTTGGGTCTAGCCGAGTGGGTTTGGGTCGAGCCGAGTGGGTTTGGGTCCAGTGGAGTGGGTTTGGGTGCAGCCGAGTGGGTTTGGGTCTAGCCGAGTGGGTTTCGGTGTAGCCGAGTGGGTTTGGGTCTAGCCGAGTGGGTTTGGGTCGTGCCGAGTGGGTTTGGGTCTAGCCGAGTGGGTTTGGGTCTAGCCGAGTGCGTTTGGGTCTAGCCGAGTGGGTTTGGGTCTAGCCGAGTGGGTTTGGGTCTAGCCAAGTGGGTTTGGGTCGAGCCGAGTGGGTTTGGGTTTAGCCGAGTGGGTTTGGGTCTAGCCGAGTGGGTTTGGGTCTAGCGGAGTGGATTTGGGTCTAGCCAAATGGGTTTGGGTCTAGCCGAGTGTGTTTGCGTCTAGCCGAGTGGGTGTGGGTCTTGCCAAGTGGGTGGGTCTAGCCGAGTGGGTTTGGGTCTAGCCGAGTGGGTTTGGGTCTAGCCGAGTGGGTTTGGGTCGAGCCGAGTGGGTTTGGGTCCAGTGGAGTGGGTTTGGGTGCAGCCGAGTGGGTTTGGGTCTAGCCGAGTGGGTTTGGGTCTAGCCGAGTGGGTTTGGGTCGAGCCGAGTGGGTGTGGGTCTAGCCGAGTGGGTTTTGGTGTAGCCGAGTGGGTTTGGGTCTAGCCGAGTGGGTTTGGGTCGTGCCGAGTCGGTTTGGGTCTAGCCGAGTGGGTTTGGGTCTAGCCGAGTGCGTTTGGGTCTAGCCGAGTGGGTTTGGGTCTGGCCGAGTGGGTTTGGGTCTAGCCAAGTGGGTTTGGGTCGAGCCGAGTGGGTTTGGGTCTAGCCGAGTGGGTTTGGGTCTAGCCGAGTGGGTTTGGGTCTAGCGGAGTGGATTTGGGTCTAGCCAAATGGGTTTGAATCTAGCCGAGTGGGTTTGCGTCTAGCGGAGTGGATTTGGGTCTAGCCGAGTGGCTTTGCTTCTAGCCAAGTTAGTTTGGGTGTTGCCGAGTTAGTTTGGGTCTAGCCGAGCGGGTTTGGGTCTAGCCGAGTGGGTTTGGGTCTAGCCGAGTGGGTTTGGGTCTAGCCGAGTGGGTTTGGGCCTAGTCGAGTGTGTTTGGGTCTAGCGGAGTTGGTATGTGTCTAGCGGAGTGCGTTTGGGTCTAGCGGAGTGGGTTTGGGTGTAGCCGAGTGGGTTTGGGTCTAGCCGAGTGGGTTTGGGTCTACCCGAGTAGGTTTGGGTCTAGCCGAGTGTGTTTGGGTCTAGCCGAGTGGGTGTGGGTCTTGCCAAGTGGGTGGGTCTAGCCGAGTGGGTTTGGGTCTAGCCGAGTGGGTTTGGGTCTAGCCGAGTGGGTTTGGGTCGAGCCGAGTAGGTTTGGGTCCAGTGGAGTGGGTTTGGGTGCAGCCGAGTGGGTTTGGGTCTAGCCGAGTGGGTTTGGGTCTAGCCGAGTGGGTTTGGGTCGAGCCGAGTGGGTATGGGTCTAGCCGAGTGGGTTTCGGTGTAGCCGAGTGGGTTTGGGTCTAGCCGAGTGGGTTTGGGTCGTGCCGAGTCGGTTTGGGTCTAGCCGAGTGGGTTTGGGTCTAGCCGAGTGCGTTTGGGTCTAGCCGAGTGGGTTTGGGTCTAGCCGAGTGGGTTTGGGTCCAGCCAAGTGGGTTTGGGTCGAGCCGAGTGGGTTTGGGTCTGGCCTAGTGCGTTTGGGTCTAGCCGAGGGGGTATGGGTCTAGCCGAGTGGGTTTCGGTCTAGCCGAGTGGGTTTGGGTCGAGCGGAGTGGGTTTGGGTCTAGCGGAGTGGGTTTGGGTCTAGCCGAGTGGGTTTGGGTCTAGCGGAGTGGGTTTGGGTCTAGCCGAGTGGGTTTGTGTCCAGCCAGTGGGTTTGGGTGTAGCCGAGTGGGTTTGGGTCTAGCCGAGTGGGTTGGGGTCTAGCAGACTGGGTTTAGGATTAGCCGAGTGGGTTTGGGTCTAGCCGAGTGGGTTTGGGTCTAGCCGAGTGGGTTTACGTCTAGCCGCATGGGTTTGGGTCTAGCGGAGTGGGTATCGGTGTAGCCGAGTGGGTTTGGGTCTAGCCGAGTGGGTTTGGGTCTAGCCGAGCGGGTTTGGTTCTAACCGAGTGGGTTTGTGTCTAGCGGAGTGGGTTTGGGTCTAGCGGAGTGGGATTGGGTCTAGCCGAGTGGGTTTGGGTCTATCCGAGTGGGTTTGGGACTAGCCGAGTGGGTTTGGGTCTAGCCGAGTGGGTTTGGGTCTAGCTAAATGGGTTTGGGTCTAGCCAAGTGGGTTTGGGTCTAGCCGAGTGGGTTTGGGTCTAGCCGAAAGGGTTTGGGTCTAGCCGAGTGGGTTTGGGTCTAGCCGAGTGGGTTTGGGTCCAGCCGAGTGGGTTTGGGTCTAGCCGAGTGGGTTTGGGTCTAGCCGAGTGGGTTTACGTCTAGCCGAGTGGGTTTGGGTCTAGCGGAGTGGGTTTGCGTGTAGCCGAGTGGGTTTGGGTGTAGCCGAGTGGGTTTGGGTCTGGACGATTGGGTTTGGGTCTAGCCGAGTGGGTTTGGGTCTAGCCGAGTGGGTTTGGATCTAGCTGAGTGGGTTTGGGTGTGGCCGACGGGGTTTGGGTCCAGCCGAGTGGGTTTGGGTCTAGCCGAGTGGGTTTGGGTCTAGCCGAGTGGGTTTACGTCTAGCCGAGTGGGTTTGGGTCTAGCGGAGTGGGTTTGCGTGTAGACGAGTGGGTTTGGGTGTAGCCGAGTGGGTTTGGGTCTGGACGATTGGGTTTGGGTCTAGCCGAGTGGGTTTGGGTCTAGCCGAGTGGGTTTGGATCTAGCTGAGTGGGTTTGGGTGTGGCCGAGTGGGTTTGGGTCTGGACGAGTGGGTTTGGGTCCAGCCGAGTGGGTTTGGGTGTAGCCGAGTGGGTTTGGATCTTGCCGAGTGGGTTTGGGTCTAGCCTAGTGGGTTTGGGTCTAGCCGAGTGGGTTTGGGTCTAGCCGACTGCGTTTGGGCCTAGCCGCGTGGGTTTGGGTCTTGTGGAGTGGGTTTGGGTCTAGCGGAGTGGGTTTGGGTCTAGCCGAGTGGGTTTGGGCCTGGCCGATTGGGTTTGGGTCTAGCCGAGTGGGTTTGGGTCTAGCCGAGTGGGTTTGGGTCTAGCCGTGTGGGTTTGGGTCTAGCCGATTGGGTTTGGGTCTAGCCATTTGGGTTTGGGTCTAGCCGAGTGGGTTAGGGTCTAGCAGAGTGGGTTTGGGTGTAGCCGCGTGGGTTTGGGTGTAGCTGAGTGGGTTTCGGTCTAGCCGAGTGGGTTTGGGTGTAGCCGAGTGGGTTTGGGCCTAGCCGAGTGGGTTTGGGTCTGGCGGAGTGGGTTTGGGTGTAGCCGAGTGGGTTTGGGTCTAGCCGAGTGGGTTGGGGTCTAGCAGACTGGGTTTAGGATTAGCCGAGTGGGTTTGGGTCTAGCCGAGTGGGTTTGGGTCTAGCCGAGTGGGTTTACGTCTAGCCGCATGGGTTTGGGTCTAGCGGAGTGGGTATCGGTGTAGCCGAGTGGGTTTGGGTCTAGCCGAGTGGGTTTGGGTCTAGCCGGGTGTGTTTGGATCTAGCCTAGTGGGTTTGGGTCTAGCCAAGTGGGTTTGGGTCTAGCGGAGTGGGTTTGTGTCTAGCGGTGTGGGTTTGGGTCTAGCGGAGTGGGTTTGGGTCTAGCCGAGCGGGTTTGGTTCTAACCGAGTGGGTTTGTGTCTAGCGGAGTGGGTTTGGGTCTAGCGGAGTGGGATTGGGTCTAGCCGAGTGGGTTTGGGTCTATCCGAGTGGGTTTGGGACTAGCCGAGTGGGTTTTGGTCTAGCCGAGTGGGTTTGGGTCTAGCTAAATGGGTTTGGGTCTAGCCAAGTGGGTTTGGGTCTAGCCGAGTGGGTTTGGGTCTAGCCGAAAGGGTTTGGGTCTAGCCGAGTGGGTTTGGGTCTAGCCGAGTGGGTTTGGGTCTAGCCGAGTGGGTGTGTCTAGCCAAGTGGGTTTGGGTCGAGCCGAGTGGGTTTGGGTCTAGCCGAGTGGGTTTGGGTCTAGCCGAGTGGGTTTGGGTCTAGCCGAGTGGGTTTGGGCCTAGCCGAGTGGGTTTGGGTCTAGCGGAGTGGGTTAGGGTCTAGTGGAGTGGGTTTGGGTCCAGCCGAGTGGGTTTGGGTCTAGCCGAATGGGTTTGGGTCTACCCGAGTGCGTTTGGGTCTAGCTGAGTGGGTTTGGGTCTAGCCGAGTGGGTTTGGGTCAAGCGGAGTTGGTATGGGTCTAGCGGAGTGGGTTTGGGTCTAGCGGAGTGGGTTTGGGTCTAGCCAAGTGGGTTTTGGTCTAGCCGAGTGGGTTTGGGTCTATCCGAGTGGGTTTGCGTCTAGCCGAGTGGGTTTGCGTCTAGCCGAGTGGGTTTGGGTCTAGCCGAGTGGGTTTGGGTCCAGCCGAGTGGGTTTGGGTCTAGCCGTGTGGGTTTGGGTCTAGCCGATTGGGTTTGGGTCTAGCCATTTGGGTTTGGGTCTAGCCGAGTGGGTTAGGGTCTAGCAGAGTGGGTTTGGGTGTAGCCGCGTGGGTTTGGGTGTAGCCGAGTGGGTTTCGGTCTAGCCGAGTGGGTTTGGGTGTAGCCGAGTGGGTTTGGGCCTAGCCGAGTGGGTTTGGGTCTGGCGGAGTGGGTTTGGGTGTAGCCGAGTGGGTTTGGGTCTAGCCGAGTGGGTTGGGGTCTAGCAGACTGGGTTTAGGATTAGCCGAGTGGGTTTGGGTCTAGCCGAGTGGGTTTGGGTCTAGCCGAGTGGGTTTACGTCTAGCCGCATGGGTTTGGGTCTAGCGGAGTGGGTATCGGTGTAGCCGAGTGGGTTTGGGTCTAGCCGAGTGGGTTTGGGTCTAGCCGGGTGTGTTTGGATCTAGCCTAGTGGGTTTGGGTCTAGCCAAGTGGGTTTGGGTCTAGCGGAGTGGGTTTGTGTCTAGCGGTGTGGGTTTGGGTCTAGCGGAGTGGGTTTGGGTCTAGCCGAGCGGGTTTGGTTCTAACCGAGTGGGTTTGTGTCTAGCGGAGTGGGTTTGGGTCTAGCGGAGTGGGATTGGGTCTAGCCGAGTGGGTTTGGGTCTATCCGAGTGGGTTTGGGACTAGCCGAGTGGGTTTTGGTCTAGCCGAGTGGGTTTGGGTCTAGCTAAATGGGTTTGGGTCTAGCCAAGTGGGTTTGGGTCTAGCCGAGTGGGTTTGGGTCTAGCCGAAAGGGTTTGGGTCTAGCCGAGTGGGTTTGGGTCTAGCCGAGTGGGTTTGGGTCTAGCCGAGTGGGTGTGTCTAGCCAAGTGGGTTTGGGTCGAGCCGAGTGGGTTTGGGTCTAGCCGAGTGGGTTTGGGTCTAGCCGAGTGGGTTTGGGTCTAGCCGAGTGGGTTTGGGCCTAGCCGAGTGGGTTTGGGTCTAGCGGAGTGGGTTAGGGTCTAGTGGAGTGGGTTTGGGTCCAGCCGAGTGGGTTTGGGTCTAGCCGAATGGGTTTGGGTCTACCCGAGTGCGTTTGGGTCTAGCTGAGTGGGTTTGGGTCTAGCCGAGTGGGTTTGGGTCAAGCGGAGTTGGTATGGGTCTAGCGGAGTGGGTTTGGGTCTAGCGGAGTGGGTTTGGGTCTAGCCAAGTGGGTTTTGGTCTAGCCGAGTGGGTTTGGGTCTATCCGAGTGGGTTTGCGTCTAGCCGAGTGGGTTTGCGTCTAGCCGAGTGGGTTTGGGTCTAGCCGAGTGGGTTTGGGTCTATCCATGTGGGTTTGGGTCTAGCCGAGTGGGTTAGGGTCTAGCGGAGTGGGTTTGGGTGTAGCCGCGTGGGTTTGGGTGTCGCCGAGTGGGTTTAGGTCCAGCCGAGTGGGTTTGGGTCTAGCCGAGTGGGTTTGGGTCTAGCCGAGTGGGTTTTCGTCTAGCGGAGTGGGTTTGGGTGTAGCCGAGTGGGTTTGGGTCCAGCCGAGTGGGTTTGGGTCCAGCCGAGTGGGTTTGGGTCTAGCGGAGTGGGTTTGGTTGTAGTCGAGTGGGTTTGGGTCTAGCGGAGTGGGTTTGGGTGTAGCCGAGTGGGTTTGGGTCTAGCGGAGTGGGTTTGGGTCTAGCCGACTGGGTTTGGGTCTGGACGAGTGGGTTTGGGTCTAGCCGAGTGGGTTTGGGTCTAGTCGAGTGGGTTTGGGTCTAGCCGAGTGGGTTTGGGTCTAGCCTAGTGGGTTTGGGTCTAGCCAAGTGGGTTTCGGTCCAGCGGAGTGGGTTTGGGTCTAGCGCAGTGGGTTTGGGTCTAGCTGAGTGGGTTTGGGTCTAACCGAGTGGGTTTGTGTCTAGCGGAGTGGGTTTGGGACTAGCGGAGTGGGATTGGGTCTAGCCGATTGGGTTTGGGTATATCCATGTGGGTTTGGGTCTAGCCGAGTGGGTTTGGGTCTAGCGGAGTGGGTTTGGGTGTATCCGAGTGGGTTTGGGTCCAGCCGAGTGGGTTTGGGTCTAGCCGAGTGGGTTTGGGTCTAGCCGAGTGGGTTTGGGTCTAGCGGAGTGGGTTTGGGTGTAGCCGTGTGGGTTTGGGTCTAGCCGAGTGGGTTTGGGTCTAGCTGACTGGGTTTGGGTCTAGCTGAGTGGGTTTGGGTCTAGCCGAGTGGGTTTGGGTGTAGCCGAGTGGGTTTGGGTCTAGCCGAGTGGGTTTGGGTCTAGCGGAGTGGGTTTGGTTGTAGCCGAGTGGGTTTGGGTCTAGCGGTGTGGGTTTGGGTGTAGCCGAGTGGGTTTGGGTCTAGCCGAGTGGGTTTGGGTCTAGCCGACTGGGTTTGGGTCTAGCCGAGTGGGTTTGGGTCTAGCCGAGTGGGTTTGGGTCTAGCCGAGTGGGTTTACGTCTAGCCGAGTGGGTTTTGGTCTAGCGGAGTGGGTTTGGGTGTAGCCGAGTGGGTTTGGGTGTAGCCGAGTGGGTTTGGGTCTGGACGAGTGGGTTTGAGTCTAGCCGAGTGGGTTTGGGTCTAGCCGAGTGGGTTTGGGTCTAGCCTAGTGGGTTTGGGTCTAGCCAAGTGGGTTTGGGTCGAGCGGAGTGGGTTTAGGTCTAGCGCAGTGGGTTTGGGTCTTGCGGAGTGGGTTTGGTTTTAGCCGAGTGGGTTTGGGTCTAGCCGAGTGGGTTTGTGTCTAGTGGAGTGGGTTTGGGTCTAGCGGAGTGGGATTGGGTCTAGCCGAGTGGGTTTGGGTCTAGCCGAGTGGGTTTGGGACTAGCCGAGTGGGTTTGGGTCTAGCCGAGTGGGTTTGGGTCTAGCTGAATGTGTTTGGGTCTAGCCGAGTGGGTTTGGGTCTAGCCGAGTGGGTTTGGGTCTAGCCGAAAGGGTTTGGGTCTAGCCGAGTGGGTTTGGGTCTAGCCGAGTGGGTTTGGGTCCAGCCGAGTGGGTTTGGGTCTAGCCGTGTGGGTTTGGGTCTAGCCGATTGGGTTTGGGTCTAGCCATTTGGGTTTGGGTCTAGCCGAGTGGGTTAGGGTCTAGCAGAGTGGGTTTGGGTGTAGCCGCGTGGGTTTGGGTGTAGCCGAGTGGGTTTCGGTCTAGCCGAGTGGGTTTGGGTGTAGCCGAGTGGGTTTGGGCCTAGCCGAGTGGGTTTGGGTCTGGCGGAGTGGGTTTGGGTGTAGCCGAGTGGGTTTGGGTCTAGCCGAGTGGGTTGGGGTCTAGCAGACTGGGTTTAGGATTAGCCGAGTGGGTTTGGGTCTAGCCGAGTGGGTTTGGGTCTAGCCGAGTGGGTTTACGTCTGGCCGCATGGGTTTGGGTCTAGCGGAGTGGGTATCGGTGTAGCCGAGTGGGTTTGGGTCTAGCCGAGTGGGTTTGGGTCTAGCCGGGTGTGTTTGGATCTAGCCTAGTGGGTTTGGGTCTAGCCAAGTGGGTTTGGGTCTAGCGGAGTGGGTTTGTGTCTAGCGGTGTGGGTTTGGGTCTAGCGGAGTGGGTTTGGGTCTAGCCGAGCGGGTTTGGTTCTAACCGAGTGGGTTTGTGTCTAGCGGAGTGGGTTTGGGTCTAGCGGAGTGGGATTGGGTCTAGCCGAGTGGGTTTGGGTCTATCCGAGTGGGTTTGGGACTAGCCGAGTGGGTTTTGGTCTAGCCGAGTGGGTTTGGGTCTAGCTAAATGGGTTTGGGTCTAGCCAAGTGGGTTTGGGTCTAGCCGAGTGGGTTTGGGTCTAGCCGAAAGGGTTTGGGTCTAGCCGAGTGGGTTTGGGTCTAGCCGAGTGGGTTTGGGTCTAGCCGAGTGGGTGTGTCTAGCCAAGTGGGTTTGGGTCGAGCCGAGTGGGTTTGGGTCTAGCCGAGTGGGTTTGGGTCTAGCCGAGTGGGTTTGGGTCTAGCCGAGTGGGTTTGGGCCTAGCCGAGTGGGTTTGGGTCTAGCGGAGTGGGTTAGGGTCTAGTGGAGTGGGTTTGGGTCCAGCCGAGTGGGTTTGGGTCTAGCCGAATGGGTTTGGGTCTACCCGAGTGCGTTTGGGTCTAGCTGAGTGGGTTTGGGTCTAGCCGAGTGGGTTTGGGTCAAGCGGAGTTGGTATGGGTCTAGCGGAGTGGGTTTGGGTCTAGCGGAGTGGGTTTGGGTCTAGCCAAGTGGGTTTTGGTCTAGCCGAGTGGGTTTGGGTCTATCCGAGTGGGTTTGCGTCTAGCCGAGTGGGTTTGCGTCTAGCCGAGTGGGTTTGGGTCTAGCCGAGTGGGTTTGGGTCTATCCATGTGGGTTTGGGTCTAGCCGAGTGGGTTAGGGTCTAGCGGAGTGGGTTTGGGTGTAGCCGCGTGGGTTTGGGTGTCGCCGAGTGGGTTTAGGTCCAGCCGAGTGGGTTTGGGTCTAGCCGAGTGGGTTTGGGTCTAGCCGAGTGGGTTTTCGTCTAGCGGAGTGGGTTTGGGTGTAGCCGAGTGGGTTTGGGTCCAGCCGAGTGGGTTTGGGTCCAGCCGAGTGGGTTTGGGTCTAGCGGAGTGGGTTTGGTTGTAGTCGAGTGGGTTTGGGTCTAGCGGAGTGGGTTTGGGTGTAGCCGAGTGGGTTTGGGTCTAGCGGAGTGGGTTTGGGTCTAGCCGACTGGGTTTGGGTCTGGACGAGTGGGTTTGGGTCTAGCCGAGTGGGTTTGGGTCTAGTCGAGTGGGTTTGGGTCTAGCCGAGTGGGTTTGGGTCTAGCCTAGTGGGTTTGGGTCTAGCCAAGTGGGTTTCGGTCCAGCGGAGTGGGTTTGGGTCTAGCGCAGTGGGTTTGGGTCTAGCTGAGTGGGTTTGGGTCTAACCGAGTGGGTTTGTGTCTAGCGGAGTGGGTTTGGGACTAGCGGAGTGGGATTGGGTCTAGCCGATTGGGTTTGGGTATATCCATGTGGGTTTGGGTCTAGCCGAGTGGGTTTGGGTCTAGCGGAATGGGTTTGGGTGTATCCGAGTGGGTTTGGGTCCAGCCGAGTGGGTTTGGGTCTAGCCGAGTGGGTTTGGGTCTAGCCGAGTGGGTTTGGGTCTAGCGGAGTGGGTTTGGGTGTAGCCGTGTGGGTTTGGGTCTAGCCGAGTGGGTTTGGGTCTAGCTGACTGGGTTTGGGTCTAGCTGAGTGGGTTTGGGTCTAGCCGAGTGGGTTTGGGTGTAGCCGAGTGGGTTTGGGTCTAGCCGAGTGGGTTTGGGTCTAGCGGAGTGGGTTTGGTTGTAGCCGAGTGGGTTTGGGTCTAGCGGTGTGGGTTTGGGTGTAGCCGAGTGGGTTTGGGTCTAGCCGAGTGGGTTTGGGTCTAGCCGACTGGGTTTGGGTCTAGCCGAGTGGGTTTGGGTCTAGCCGAGTGGGTTTGGGTCTAGCCGAGTGGGTTTACGTCTAGCCGAGTGGGTTTTGGTCTAGCGGAGTGGGTTTGGGTGTAGCCGAGTGGGTTTGGGTGTAGCCGAGTGGGTTTGGGTCTGGACGAGTGGGTTTGAGTCTAGCCGAGTGGGTTTGGGTCTAGCCGAGTGGGTTTGGGTCTAGCCTAGTGGGTTTGGGTCTAGCCAAGTGGGTTTGGGTCGAGCGGAGTGGGTTTAGGTCTAGCGCAGTGGGTTTGGGTCTTGCGGAGTGGGTTTGGTTCTAGCCGAGTGGGTTTGGGTCTAGCCGAGTGGGTTTGTGTCTAGTGGAGTGGGTTTGGGTCTAGCGGAGTGGGATTGGGTCTAGCCGAGTGGGTTTGGGTCTAGCCGAGTGGGTTTGGGACTAGCCGAGTGGGTTTGGGTCTAGCCGAGTGGGTTTGGGTCTAGCTGAATGTGTTTGGGTCTAGCCGAGTGGGTTTGGGTCTAGCCGAGTGGGTTTGGGTCTAGCCGAAAGGGTTTGGGTCTAGCCGAGTGGGTTTGGGTCTAGCCGAGTGGGTTTGGGTCCAGCCGAGTGGGTTTGGGTCTAGCCGTGTGGGTTTGGGTCTAGCCGATTGGGTTTGGGTCTAGCCATTTGGGTTTGGGTCTAGCCGAGTGGGTTAGGGTCTAGCAGAGTGGGTTTGGGTGTAGCCGCGTGGGTTTGGGTGTAGCCGAGTGGGTTTGTGTCTAGTGGAGTGGGTTTGGGTCTAGCGGAGTGGGTTTGGGTCTAGCCGAGTGGGTTTGGGTCTAGCTGAATGTGTTTGGGTCTAGCCGAGTGGGTTTGGGTCTAGCCGAGTGGGTTTGGGTCTAGCCGAAAGGGTTTGGGTCTAGCCGAGTGGGTTTGGGTCTAGCCGAGTGCGATTGGATCCAGCCGAGTGGGTGTGGGTTAAGCCGAGTGGGTTTGGGTCTAGCCGAGTGGGTTTGGGTCTAGCCGAGTGGGTTTGGGTCTATCCGAGTGGGTTTGGGTCTAGCCGAGTGGGTTTGGGCCTAGCCGAGTGGGTTTGGGACTACCGGAGTGGGTTTGGGTGTAGCGGAATGGGTTTGGGTGTAGCTGAGTGGGTTTGGGTTTAGCTGAGTGGGTTTGGGACCAGCCGAGTGGGTTTGGGTCTACCAAGTTTGTTTGGGCCTAGCCGAATGGGTTTGGGTCTACCCGAGTGGGTTTGGGTCTGGCCGAGTGGGTTTGCTTCTAGCCGAATGGGTTTGGGTCTAGCCGAGTGGGTTTGGGTGCAGCCGAGTGGGTTTGGGTCTAGCGGAGTGGGTTTGGGTGTAGCCGAGTGGGTTTGGGTCTAGTCGAGTGGGTTTGGGTCTAGCCGAGTTGGTTTGGGTCTAGCCGAGTGGGTTTGCGTCTAGCCGATTGGGTTTGGGTCTATCCATGTGGGTTTGGGTCTAGCCGAGTGGGTTAGGGACTAGCGGAGTGGGTTTGGGTGTAGCCGCGTGGGTTTGGGCGTAGCCGAGTGGGTTGCTGTCTAGCCGAGTGGGTTTGGGTCTAGCCGAGTGGGTTTGGGTCTAGCCGAGTGGGTTTGGGTCTAGCGGAGTGGGTTGGGTGTAGCCGAGTGGGTTTGGGTCTAGCCGAGTGGGTTTGGGTCTAGCCGAGTGGCTTTGGGTGTAGCCGAGTGGGTTTGAGTCTAGCCGAGTGGGTTTCGGTCTAGCGGAGTGGGTTTGGTTGTAGCCGAGTGGGTTTGGGTCTAGCCGAGTGGGTTTGGGTGTAGCCGAGTGGGTTTGGGTCTAGCCGAGTGGGTTTGGGTCTAGCGGAGTGGGTTTGGGTGTAGCCGAGTGGGTTTGGGTGTAGCCGAGTGGGTTTGGGTCTGGACGAGTGGGTTTGGGTCTAGCCGAGTGGGTTTGGGTGTAGCCGAGTGGGTTTGGGTCTAGCCGAGTGGGTTTGGGTCTAGCCGAGTGGGTTTGGGTGTAGCCGAGTGGGTTTGGGTCTAGCCGAGTGGGTTTGGGTCTAGCGGAGTGGGTTTGGTTGTAGCCGAGTGGGTTTGGGTCTAGCGGAGTGGGTTTGGGTGTAGCAGAGTGGGTTTGGGTCTAGCCGAGTGGGTTTGGGTCTAGCCGACTGGGTTTGGGTCTAGCCGAGTGGGTTTGGGTCTAGCCGAGTGGGTTTGGGTCTAGCCGAGTGGGTTTACGTCTAGCCGAGTGGGTTTGGGTCTAGCGGAGTGGGTTTGGGTGTAGCCGAGTGGGTTTGGGTGTAGCTGAGTGGGTTTGGGTCTGGACGATTGGGTTTGGGTCTAGCCGAGTGGGTTTGGGTCTAGCCGAGTGGGTTTGGATCTAGCTGAGTGGGTTTGGGTGTAGCCGAGTGGGTTTGGGTCTGGACGAGTGGGTTTGGGTCTAGCGGAGTGGGTTAGGGTCTAGTGGAGTGGGTTTGGGTCCAGCCGAGTGGGTTTGGGTCTAGCCGAATGTGTTTGGGTCTACCCGAGTGCGTTTGGGTCTAGCCGAGTGGGTTTGGGTCTAGCCGAGTGGGTTTGGGTCAAGCGGAGTTGGTATAGGTCTAGCGGAGTGGGTTTGGGTCCAGCGGAGTGGGTTTGGGTCTAGCCAAGTGGGTTTTGGTCTAGCCGAGTGGGTTTGGGTCTATCCGAGTGGGTTTGCGTCTAGCCGAGTGGGTTAGGGTCTAGCGGAGTGGGTTTGGGTGTAGCCGCGTGGGTTTGGGTGTAGCCGAGTGGGTTTGGGTCTAGCCGAGTGGGTTTGGGTCTAGCCGAGTGGGTTTGGGTCTAGCCGAGTGGGTTTGCGTCTAGCGGAGTGGGTTTGGGTGTAGCCGAGTGGGTTTGGGTCTAGCCGAGTTGGTTTGGGTCTAGCCTAGTGGGTTTGGGTCTGGCGGAGTGGGTTTGTTTGTAGCCGAGTGGGTTTGGGTCTAGCGGAGTGGGTTTGGGTGTAGCCGAGTGGGTTTGGGTCTAGCGGAGTGGGTTTGGGTCTAGCCGACTGGGTTTGGGTCTGGACGAGTGGGTTTGGGTCTAGCCGAGTGGGTTTGGGTCTAGTCGAGTGGGTTTGGGTCTAGCCGAGTGGGTTTGGGTCTAGCCTAGTGGGTTTGGGTCTAGCCAAGTGGGTTTCGGTCCAGCGGAGTGGGTTTGGGTCTAGCGCAGTGGGTTTGGGTCTAGCTGAGTGGGTTTGGGTCTAACCGAGTGGGTTTGTGTCTAGCGGAGTGGGTTTGGGACTAGCGGAGTGGGATTGGGTCTAGCCGATTGGGTTTGGGTATATCCATGTGGGTTTGGGTCTAGCCGAGTGGGTTTGGGTCTAGCCGAGTGGGTTTACGTCTAGCCGAGTGGGTTTTGGTCTAGCGGAGTGGGTTTGGGTGTAGCCGAGTGGGTTTGGGTGTAGCCGAGTGGTTTTGGGTCTGGACGAGTGGGTTTGGGTCTAACCGAGTGGGTTTGGGTCTAGCCGAGTGGGTTTGGGTCTAGCCTAGTGGGTTTGGTTCTAGCCAAGTGGGTTTGGGGCGAGCGGAGTGGGTTTAGGTCTAGCGCAGTGGGTTTGGGTCTAGCGGAGTGGGTTTGGTTCTAGCCGAGTGGGTTTGGGTCTAGCCGAGTGGGTTTTTGTCTAGCGGAGTGGGATTGGGTCTAGCGGAGTGGGATTGGGTCTAGCCGAGTGGGTTTGGGTCTAGCCGAGTGGGTTTGGGACTAGCCGAGTGGGTTTGGGTCTAGCCGAGTGGGTTTGGGTCTAGCTGAATGTGTTTGGGTCTAGCCGAGTGGGTTTGGGTCTAGCCGAGTGGGTTTGGGTCTAGCCGAAAGGGTTTGGGTCTAGCCGAGTGGGTTTGGGTCTAGCCGAGTGGGATTGGGTCCAGCCGAGTGGGTGTGGGTTAAGCCGAGTGGGTTTGGGTCTAGCCGAGTGGGTTTGGGTGTAGCGGAATGGGTTTGGGTGTAGCTGAGTGGGTTTGGGTGTAGCTGAGTGGGTTTGGGACCAGCCGAGTGGGTTTGGGTCTAGCCGAGTTTGTTTGGGCCTAGCCGAATGGGTTTGGGTCTACCCGAGTGGGTTTGGGTCTGGCCGAGTGGGTTTGCTTCTAGCCGAATGGGTTTGGGTCTAGCCGAGTGGGTTTGGGTGCAGCCGAGTGGGTTTGGGTCTAGCGGAGTGGGTTTGGGTGTAGCCGAGTGGGTTTGGGTCTAGCCGAGTGGGTTTGGGTCTAGCCGAGTTGGTTTGGGTCTAGCCGAGTGGGTTTGCGTCTAGCCGATTGGGTTTGGGTCTATCCATGTGGGTTTGGGTCTAGCCGAGTGGGTTAGGGACTAGCGGAGTGGGTTTGGGTGTAGCCGCGTGGGTTTGGGTGTAGCCGAGTGGGTTTGGGTCTAGTCGAGTGGGTTTGGGTCTAGCCGAGTGGGTTTGGGTCTAGCCGAGTGGGTTTGGGTCTAGCGGAGTGGGTTTGGGTGTAGCCGAGTGGGTTTGGGTCTAGCCGAGTGGGTTTGGGTCTAGCCGAGTGGGTTAGGGTGTAGCCGAGTGGGTTTGAGTCTAGCCGAGTGGGTTTGGGTCTAGCGGAGTGGGTTTGGTTGTAGCCGAGTGGGTTTGGGTCTAGCGGAGTGGGTTTGGGTGTAGCCGAGTGGGTTTGGGTCTTGCCGAGTGGGTTTGGGTCTAGCGGAGTGGGTTTGGGTGTAGCCGAGTGGGTTTGGGTGTAGCCGAGTGGGTTTGGGTCTGGACGAGTGGGTTTGGGTCTAGCCGAGTGGGTTTGGGTGTAGCCGAGTGGGTTTGGGTCTTGCCGAGTGGGTTTGGGTCTAGCGGAGTGGGTTTGGTTGTAGCTGAGTGGGTTTGGGTCTAGCGGAGTGGGTTTGGGTGTAGCCGAATGGGTTTGGGTCTAGCCGAGTGGGTTTGGGTCTAGCCGACTGGGTTTGGGTCTAGCCGAGTGGGTTTGGGTCTAGCCGAGTGGGTTTGGGTCTAGCCGAGTGGGTTTATGTCTAGCCGAGTGGGTTTGGGTCTAGCGGAGTGGGTTTGGGTGTAGCCGAGTGGGTTTGGGTGTAGCCGAGTGGGTTTGGGTCTGGACGATTGGGTTTGGGTCTAGCCGAGTGGGTTTGGGTCTAGCCGAGTGGGTTTGGATCTAGCTGAGTGGGTTTGGGTGTAGCCGAGTGGGTTTGGGTCTGGACGAGTGGGTTTGGGTCTAGCCGAGTGGGTTTGGGTGTAGCCGAGTGGGTTTGGATCTTGCCGAGTGGGTTTGGGTCTAGCCTAGTGGGTTTGGGTCTAGCCGAGTGGGTTTGGGTCTAGCCGAGTGGGTTTGGGCCTAGCCGCGTGGGTTTGGGTCTTGCGGACTGGGTTTGGGTCTAGCGGAGTGGGTTTGGGTCTAGCCGAGTGGGTTTGGGCCTAGCCGATTGGGTTTGGGTCTAGCTGAGTGGGTTTGGGTCTAGCCGAGTGGGTTTGGGTCTAGCCGAGTGGGTTTGGGTCCAGCCGAGTGGGTTTGGGTCTAGCCGTGTGGGTTTGGGTCTAGCCGATTGGGTTTGGGTCTAGCCATTTGGGTTTGGGTCTAGCCGAGTGGGTTAGGGTCTAGCAGAGTGGGTTTGGGTGTAGCCGCGTGGGTTTGGGTGTAGCCGAGTGGGTTTGGGTCTAGCCGAGTGGGTTTGGGTGTAGCCGAGTGGGTTTGGGCCTAGCCGAGTGGGTTTGGGTCTGGCGGAGTGGGTTTGGGTGTAGCCGAGTGGGTTTGGGTCTAGCCGAGTGGGTTTGGGTCTAGCCGACTGGGTTTGGGATTAGCCGAGTGGGTTTGGGTCTAGCCGAGTGGGTTTGGGTCTAGCCGAGTGGGTTTACGTCTAGCCGCGTGGGTTTGGGTCTAGCGGAGTGGGTATCGGTGTAGCCGAGTGGGTTTGGGTCTAGCCGAGTGGGTTTGGGTCTAGCCGATTGTGTTTGGATCTAGCAAAGTGGGTTTGGGTCTAGCCAAGTGGGTTTGGGTCTAGCGGAGTGGGTTTGTGTCTCGCGGAGTGGGTTTGGGTCGAGCGGAGTGGGTTTGGGTCCAGCGAGTGGGTTTGGTTCTAACCGAGTGGGTTTGTGTCTAGCGGAGTGGGTTTGGGTCTAGCGGAGTGGGATTGGGTCTAGCCGAGTGGGTTTGGGTCTAGCCGAGTGGGTTTGGGTCAAGCGGAGTTGGTATGGGTCTAGCGGAGTGGGTTTGGGTCTAGCGGAGTGGGTTTGGGTGTAGCCGAGTGGGTTTGGGTCTAGCCGAGTGGGTTTGGGTCTACCCGAGTGGGTTTGCGTCTAGCCGAGTGGGTTTAGGTCTAGCCGAGTGGGTGTGGGTCTAGCCGAGTGGGTTTGGGTCTAGCCAAGTGGGTTTGGGTCTAGCCGAATGGGTTTGGGTCCATACGAGTGGGTTTGCGTCCAGCCGAGTGGGTTTGGGTCTAGCCGAGTGGGTTTGGGTCTAGCGGAGTGGGTTTGGGTGTAGCCGAGTGGGTTTGGGTCTAGCCCAGTGGGTTTGGGTCTACCCGAGTGGGTTTGCGTCTAGCCGAGTGGGTTTGGGTCTAGCCGAGTGGTGTGGGTCTAGCCGAGTGGGTTTGGGTCAAGCCAATTCGGTTTGGGTCCAGCCGAGTGTGTTTGGGTCTATACGAGTGGGTTTGCGTCTAGCCGAGTGGGTTTGGGTCTAGCCGAGTGGGTTTGGGTCTATCCATGTGGATTTGGGTCTAGCCGAGTGGGTTAGGGTCTAGCGGAGTGGGTTTGGGTGTAGCCGCGTGGGTTTGGGTGTAGCCGAGAGGGGTTTGGGTCTAGCCGAGTGGGTTTGCGTCTAGCCGAGTGGGTTTGGGTCTAGCCGAGTGGGTTTGGGTCTAGCGGAGTGGGTTTGGGTGTAGCCGAGTGGGTTTGGGTCTAGCGGAGCGGGTTTGGGTGTAGCCGAGTGGGTTTGGGTCTAGCCGAGTGGGTTTGGGTCTAGCCGACTGGGTTTGGCTCTAGCCGAGTGGGTTTGGGTCTAGCCGAGTGGGTTTGGGTCTAGCCGAGTGGGTTTACGTCTAGCCGAGTGGGATTGGGTCTAGCGGAGTGGGTTTGGGTGTAGCCGAGTGGGTTTGGGTCTAGCCGAGTGGGTTTGGGTGTAGCCGAGTGGGTGTGGGTCAAGCCGAGTGGGTTTGGGTCTAGCCGAGTGGGTTTGGGTCTAGCCGAGTGGGTTTGGGTCTAGCCGAGTGGGTTTGGGTCTAGCCGAGTGGTTTTGGGACTAGCCGAGTGGGTTTGGGTCTACCGGAGTGGGTTTGGGTGTAGCGGAGTAGGTTTGGGTGAGCTGAGTGGGTTTGGGACCAGCCGAGTGGGTTTGGGTCTAGCCGAATGGGTTTGGGTCTAGCCGAGTGGGTTTGCTTCTAGCCGAATGGGTTTGGGTCTAGCCGAGTGGGTTTGGGTGCAGACGAGTGGGTTTGGGTCTAGCGGAGTGGGTTTGGGTGTAACCGAGTGGGTTTGGTTCTAGCCGAGTGGGTTTGGGTCTAGCCGAGTGGGTTTGGGTCTAGCCGAGTGGGTTTGGGTCTAGCCGAGTGGGTTTGGGTCTAGCCGAGTTGGTTTGGGTCTAGCCGAGTGGGTTTGCGTCTAGCCGAGTGGGTTTGTGTCTAGCGGAGTGGGTTTGGGTCTAGCGGAGTGGGATTGGGTCTAGCCGAGTGGGTTTGGGTCTAGCCGAGTGGGTTTGGGACTAGCCGAGTGGGTTTGGGTCTAGCCGAGTGGGTTTGGGTCTAGCCGAATGGGTTTGGGTCTAGCCGAGTGTGTTTGGGTCTAGCCGAAAGGGTTTGGGTCTAGCCGAGGGGGTTTGGGTCTAGCCGAGTGGGTTTGGGTCTAGCCGAGTGGGTGTGGGTCTAGCCGAGTGGGTTTGGGTCTAGCCGAGTGGGTTTGGGTCTAGCCGAGTGGGTTTGGGTCTAGCCGAGGGGGTTTGGGCCTAGCCGAGTGGGTTTGGGTCTAGCGGAGTGGGTTAGGGTCTAGTGGAGTGGGTTTGGGTCTAGCCGAGTGGGTTTGGGTCTAGCCGAATGGGTTTGGGTCTACCCGAGTGCGTTTGGGTCTCGCCGAGTGGGTTTGGGTCTAGCCGAATGGGTTTGTGTCTAGCCGAGTGGGTTTGGGTGTAGCCGAGTGGGTTTGGGTCTAGCGGAGTGGGTTTGGGTGTAGCCGAGTGGGTTTGGGTCTAGCCGAGTGGGTTTGGGTCTAGCCGAGTGGGTTTGGGTCTAGCCGAGTGGGTTTGGGTCTAGCCAAGTGGGTTTGGGTATAGCCGAGTGGGTTTGGGTCTAGCCGAGTGTGTTTGCGTCTAGCCGAGTGGGTTTGGGTGTAGCCGAGTGGGTTTGGGTCGAGCCGAGTGGGTTTGGGTCTAGCTGAGTGGGTTTGGGTCTGGCGGAGTGGGTTTGGGTGTAGCCAAGTGGGTTTGGGTCTAGCCGAGTGGGTTTGGGTATAGCCGACTGGGTTTGGGTGTAGCCGAGTGGGTTTGGGTCCAGCCGAGTGGGTTTGGGTCTAGCCGAGTGGCTTTGGGTCTAGCTGAGTGGGTTTGGGTCTATCCGAGTTGGTTTCGGTCTAGCCGAGTGGGTTTGTGTCTAGCCGAGTGGGTTTGGGTCTACCGAGTGGGTTTGGGTCTAGCCGAGTGGGTTTGGGTCTAGCCGAGTTAGTTTGGGTGTAGCCGAGTGGGTTTGGGTGTAGCCGAGCAGGTTTGGGTCTAGCCGAGTGGGTTTGGGTCTAGCCCAGTGGGTTTGGGTCTAGCCGAGTGGGTTTGGGTCAAGCGGAGTTGGTATGGGTCTAGCGGAGTGGGTTTGGGTCTACCGGAGTGGGTTTGGGTCTAGCCAAGTGGGTTTTGGTCTAGCCGAGTGGGTTTGGGTCTATCCGAGTGGGTTTGCGTCTAGCCGAGTGGGTTTGCGTCTAGCCGAGTGGGTTTGGGTCTAGCCGAGTGGGTTTGGGTCTATCCATGTGGGTTTGGGTCTAGCCGAGTGGGTTAGGGTCTAGCGGAGTGGGTTTGGGTGTAGCCGCGTGGGTTTGGGTGTAGCCGAGTGTGTTTGGGTGTAGCCGCGTGGGTTTGGGTGTAGCCGAGTGTGTTTGGTTCTAGCCGAGTGGGTTTGGGTCTAGCCGAGTGGGTTTGGTCTAGCCGAGTGGGTTTGGGTCTAGCGGAATGGGTTTGGGTGTAGCCGAGTGGGTTTGGGTCTAGCCGAGTGGGTTTGGGTCTAGCCGAGTGGGTTTGGGTCTAGCGGAGTGGGTTTGGTTGTAGCCGAGTGGGTTTGGGTCTAGCGGAGTGGGTTTGGGTGTAGCCGAGTGGGTTTGGGTCTAGCGGAGTGGGTTTGGGTCTAGCCGACTGGGTTTGGGTCTGGACGAGTGGGTTTGGGTCTAGCCGAGTGGGTTTGGGTCTAGTCGAGTGGGTTTGGGTCTAGCCGAGTGGGTTTGGGTCTAGCCTAGTGGGTTTGGGTCTAGCCAAGTGGGTTTCGGTCCAGCGGAGTGGGTTTGGGTCTAGCGCAGTGGGTTTGGGTCTAGCTGAGTGGGTTTGGGTCTAACCGAGTGGGTTTGGGTCTAGCCGAGTGGGTTTGGGTCTAGCGGAATGGGTTTGGGTGTAGCCGAGTGGGTTTGGGTCTAGCCGAGTGGGTTTGGGTCTAGCCGAGTGGGTTTGGGTCTAGCGGAGTGGGTTTTGGTTGTAGCCGAGTGGGTTTGGGTCTAGCGGAGTGGGTTTGGGTGTAGCCGAGTGTGTTTGGGTCTAGCGGAGTGGGTTTGGGACTAGCCGACTGGGTTTGGGTCTGGACGAGTGGGTTTGGGTGCAGCCGAGTGGGTTTGGGTCTTGCCGTGTGGGTTTGGGTCTAGCCGAGTGGGTGTGGGTCTAGCCGAGTGGGTTTGGGTCTAGCCAAGTCGGTTTGGGTCTAGCCGAGTGGGTTTGGGTCTATCCATGTGGGTTTGGGTCTAGCCGAGTGGGTTAGGGTCTAGCGGAGTGGGTTTGGGTGTAGCCGCGTGGGTTTGGGTGTAGCCGAGTGGGTTTGGGTCTAGCCGAGTGGGTTTGGGTCTAGCCGAGTGGGTTTGGGTCTAGCCGAGTGGATTTGGGTCTAGCGGAGTGGGTTTGGGTGTAGCCGAGTGGGTTTGGGTCTAGCCGAGTGGGTTTGGGTCTAGCCGACTGGGTTTGGGTCTAGCCGAGTGCGTTTGGGTCTTGCCGAGTGGGTTTGGGTCTAGCAGAGTGGGTTTGGGTGTATCCGAGTGGGTTTGGGTCTAGCGGAGCGGGTTTGGGTGTAGCCGAGTGGGTTTGGGTCTAGCCGAGTGGGTTTGGGTCTAGCCGACTGGGTTTGGCTCTAGCCGAGTGGGTTTGGGTCTAGCCGAGTGGGTTTGGGTCTAGCCGAGTGGGTTTACGTCTAGCCGAGTGGGTTTGGGTCTAGCGGAGTGGGTTTGGGTGTTGCCGAGTGGGTTTGGGTCTAGCCGAGTGGGTTTGGGTGTAGCCGAGTGGGTGTGGGTCAAGCCGAGTGGGTTTGGGTCTAGCCGAGTGGGTTTGGGTCTAGCCGAGTGGGTTTGGGTCTAGCCGAGTGGGTTTGGGTCGAGCCGAGTGGGTTTGGGTCTAGCCGAGTGGGTTTGGGTCTAGCCGAGTGGGTTTGGGTCTAGCCGAGTGGGTTTGGGTCTAGCCAAGTGGGTTTGGGTCTAGCGGAGTGGGTTAGGGTCTAGTGGAGTGGGTTTGGGTCCAGCCGAGTGGGTTTGGGTCTAGCCGAATGGGTTTGGGTCTACCCGAGTGCGTTTGTGTCTAGCCGAGTGGGTTTGGGTCTAGCCGAATGGGTTTGGGTCTAGCCGAGTGGGTTTGGGAGTAGCCGAGTGGGTTTGGGTCTAGCGGAGTGGGTTTGGGTCTAGCCGAGTGGGTTTGGGTCTAGCCGAGTGGGTTTGGGTCTGGCCGAGTTAGTTTGGGTGTTGCCAAGTGGGTTTGCGTCTAGCCGAGCAGGTTTGGGTCTAGCCGAGTGGGTTTGGGTCTAGCCGAGTTGGTTTGGGTCTAGCCGAGTGGGTTTGGGTCTAGCCGAGTGGGTTTGGGTCAAGCGGAGTTGGTATGGGTCTAGCGGAGTGGGTTTGGGTCTAGCGGAGTAGGTTTGGGTGTAGCCGAGTGGGTTTGGGTCTAGCCGAGTGGGTTTGGGTCTACCCGAGTGGGTTTGCGTCTAGCCGAGTGGGTTTGGGTCTAGCCGAGTGGGTGTGGGTCCAGCCGAGTGGGTTTGGGTCTAGCCGAGTGGGTTTGGGTCTAGCCGAGTGGGTTTGGGTCTAGCCGAATGGGTTTGGGTCTATACGAGTGGATTTGCGTCTAGCCGAGTGGGTTTGGGTCTAGCCGAGTGGGTTTGGGTCTAGCGGAGTGGGTTTGGGTGTAGCCGAGTGGGTTTGGGTCTAGCCCAGTGGGTTTGGGTCTACCCGAGTGTGTTTGCGTCTAGCCGAGTGGGTTTGGGTCTAGCGGAGTGGGTGTGGGTCTAGCCGAGTGGGTTTGGGTCTAGCCAAGTCGGTTTGGGTCTAGCCGAGTGGGTTTGGGTCTATACGAGTGGGTTTGCGTCTAGCCGAGTGGGTTTGGGTCTAGCCGAGTGGGTTTGGGTCTATCCATGTGGGTTTGGGTCTAGCCGAGTGGGTTAGGGTCTAGCGGAGTGGGTTTGGGTGTAGCCGCGTGGGTTTGGGTGTAGCCGAGTGGGTTTGGGTCTAGCCGAGTGGGTTTGGGTCTAGCCGAGTGGGTTTGGGTCTAGCCGAGTGGGTTTGGGTCTAGCGGAGTGGGTTTGGGTGTATCCGAGTGGGTTTGGGTCTAGCCGAGTGGGTTTGGGTCTAGCCGACTGGGTTTGGGTCTAGCCGAGTGCGTTTGGGTCTTGCCGAGTGGGTTTGGGTCTAGCGGAGTGGGTTTGGGTGAAGCCGAGTGGGTTTGGGTCTAGCGGAGCGGGTTTGGGTGTAGCCGAGTGGGTTTGGGTCTAGCCGATTGGGTTTGGGTCTAGCCGACTGGGTTTGGCTCTAGCCGAGTGGGTTTGGGTCTAGCCGAGTGGGTTTGGGTCTAGCCGAGTGGGTTTACGTCTAGCCGAGTGGGTTTGGGTCTAGCGGAGTGGGTTTGGGTGTAGCCGAGTGGGTTTGGGTCTAGCCGAGTGGGTTTGGGTGAAGCTGAGTGGGTGTGGGTCAAGCCGATTGGGTTTGGGTCTAGCCGAGTGGGTTTGGGTCTAGCCGAGTGGGTTTGGGTCTAGCCGAGTGGGTTTGGGTCTAGCCGAGTAGTTTTGGGCCTAGCCGAGTGTGTTTGGGTCTACCGGAGTGGGTTTGGGTGTAGCGGAGTGGGTTTGGGTGAGCTGAGTGGGTTTGGGACCAGCCGAGTGGGTTTGGGTCTAGCCGAGTGGGTTTGGGTCTAGCCGAATGGGTTTCGGTCTACCCGAGTGGGTTTGGGTCTAGCCAAGTGGGTTTGCATCTAGCCGAATGGGTTTGGGTCTAGCCGAGTGGGTTTGGGTGCAGACGAGTGGGTTTGGGTCTAGCGGAGTGGGTTTGGGTGTAACCGAGTGGGTTTGGGTCTAGCCGAGTGGGTTTGGGTCCAGCCGAGTGGGTTTGGGTCTAGCCGAGTGGGTTTGGGTCTAGCCGAGTGGGTTTGGGTCTAGCCGAGTTGGTTTGGGTCTAGCCGAGTGGGTTTGCGTCTAGCCGAGTGGGTTTGTGTCTAGCGGAGTGGGTTTGGGTCTAGCGGAGTGGGATTGGGTCTAGCCGAGTGGGTTTGGGTCTAGCCGAGTGGGTTTGGGTCTAGCGGAGTGGGTTAGGGTCTAGTGGAGTGGGTTTGGGTCCAGCCGAGTGGGTTTGGGTCTAGCCGAATGGGTTTGGGTCTACCCGAGTGCGTTTGGGTCTAGCCGAGTGGGTTTGGGTCTAGCCGAATGGGTTTGGGACTAGCCGAGTGGGTTTGGGTGCAGCCGAGTGGGTTTGGTTCTAGCGGAGTGGGTTTGGGTCTAGCCGAGTGGGTTTGGGTCTAGCCGAGTGGGTTTGGGTCTGGCCGAGTTAGTTTGGGTGTTGCCAAGTGGGTTTGGGTCTAGCCGAGCAGGTTTGGGTCTAGCCGAGTGGGTTTGGGTCTAGCCGAGTTGGTTTGGGTCTAGCCGAGTGGGTTTGGGTCTAGCCGAGTGGGTTTGGGTCAAGCGGAGTTGGTATGGGTCTAGCGGAGTGGGTTTGGGTCTAGCGGAGTGGGTTTGGGTGAAGCCGAGTGGGTTTGGGTCTTGCCGTGTGGGTTTGGGTCTACCCGAGTGGGTTTGCGTCTAGCCGAGTGGGTTTGGGTCTAGCCGAGTGGGTGTGGGTCTAGCCGAGTGGGTTTGGGTCTAGCCAAGTGGGTTTGGGTCTAACCGAATGGGTTTGGGTCTATACGAGTGGATTTGCGTCTAGCCGAGTGGGTTTGGGTCTAGCCGAGTGGGTTTGGGTCTAGCGGAGTGGGTTTGGGTGTAGCCGAGTGGGTTTGGGTCTAGCCCAGTGGGTTTGGGTCTAACCGAATGGGTTTGGGTCTATACGAGTGGATTTGCGTCTAGCCAAGTCGGTTTGGGTCTAGCCGAGTGGGTTTGGGTCTATCCATGTGGGTTTGGGTCTAGCCGAGTGGGTTAGGGTCTAGCGGAGTGGGTTTGGGTGTAGCCGCGTGGGTTTGGGTGTAGCCGAGTGGGTTTGGGTCTAGCCGAGTGGGTTTGGGTCTAGCCGAGTGGGTTTGGGTCTAGCCGAGTGGATTTGGGTCTAGCGGAGTGGGTTTGGGTGTAGCCGAGTGGGTTTGGGTCTAGCCGAGTGGGTTTGGGTCTAGCCGACTGGGTTTGGGTCTAGCCGAGTGCGTTTGGGTCTTGCCGAGTGGGTTTGGGTTTAGCGGAGTGGGTTTGGGTGTATCCGAGTGGGTTTGGGTCTAGCGGAGCGGGTTTGGGTGTAGCCGAGTGGGTTTGGGTCTAGCCGAGTGGGTTTGGGTCTAGCCGAGTGGGTTTGGCTCTAGCCGAGTGGGTTTGGGTCTAGCCGAGTGGGTTTGGGTCTAGCCGAGTGGGTTTACTTCTAGCCGAGTGGGTTTGGGTCTAGCGGAGTGGGTTTGGGTGTAGCCGAGTGGGTTTGGGTCTAGCCGAGTGGGTTTGGGTGTAGCTGAGTGGGTGTGGGTCAAGCCGAGTGGGTTTGGGTCTAGCCGAGTGGGTTTGGGTCTAGCCGAGTGGGTTTGGGTCTAGCCGAGTGGGTTTGGGTCTAGCCGAGTGGTTTTGGGCCTAGCCAAGTGGGTTTGGGTCTACCGGAGTGGGTTTGGGTGCAGCGGAGTGGGTTTGGGTGAGCTGAGTGGGTTTGGGACCAGCCGAGTGGGTTTGGGTCTAGCCGAGTGGGTTTGGGTCTAGCCAAGTGGGTTTGGGTCGAGCCGAGTGGGTTTGGGTCTAGCCGAGTGGGTTTGGGTCTAGCCGAGTGGGTTTGGGTCTAGCGGAGTGGGTTTGGGTCTAGCGGAGTGGGTTAGGGTCTAGTGGAGTGGGTTTGGGTCCAGCCGAGTGGGTTTGGGTCTAGCCGAATGGGTTTGGGTCTACCCGAGTGCGTTTGGGTCTAGCCGAGTGGGTTTGGGTCTAGCCGAATGGGTTTGGGACTAGCCGAGTGGGTTTGGGTGCAGCCGAGTGGGTTTGGGTCTAGCGGAGTGGGTTTGGGTCTAGCCGAGTGGGTTTGGGTCTAGCCGAGTGGGTTTGGGTCTGGCCGAGTTAGTTTGGGTGTTGCCAAGTGGGTTTGGGTCTAGCCGAGCAGGTTTGGGTCTAGCCGAGTGGGTTTGGGTCTAGCCGAGTTGGTTTGGGTCTAGCCGAGTGGGTTTGGGTCTAGCCGAGTGGGTTTGGGTCAAGCGGAGTTGGTATGGGTCTAGCGGAGTGGGTTTGGGTCTAGCGGAGTGGGTTTGGGTGTAGCCGAGTGGGTTTGGGTCTTGCCGTGTGGGTTTGGGTCTACCCGAGTGGGTTTGCGTCTAGCCGAGTGGGTTTGGGTCTAGCCGAGTGGGTGTGGGTCTAGCCGAGTGGGTTTGGGTCTAGCCAAGTGGGTTTGGGTCTAACCGAATGGGTTTGGGTCTATACGAGTGGATTTGCGTCTAGCCGAGTGGGTTTGGGTCTAGCCGAGTGGGTTTGGGTCTAGCGGAGTGGGTTTGGGTGTAGCCGAGTGGGTTTGGGTCTAGCCCAGTGGGTTTGGGTCTAACCGAATGGGTTTGGGTCTATACGAGTGGATTTGCGTCTAGCCAAGTCAGTTTGGGTCTAGCCGAGTGGGTTTGGGTCTATCCATGTGGGTTTGGGTCTAGCCGAGTGGGTTAGGGTCTAGCGGAGTGGGTTTGGGTGTAGCCGCGTGGGTTTGGGTGTAGCCGAGTGGGTTTGGGTCTAGCCGAGTGGGTTTGGGTCTAGCCGAGTGGGTTTGGGTCTAGCCGAGTGGATTTGGGTCTAGCGGAGTGGGTTTGGGTGTAGCCGAGTGGGTTTGGGTCTAGCCGAGTGGGTTTGGGTCTAGCCGACTGGGTTTGGGTCTAGCCGAGTGCGTTTGGGTCTTGCCGAGTGGGTTTGGGTTTAGCGGAGTGGGTTTGGGTGTATCCGAGTGGGTTTGGGTCTAGCGGAGCGGGTTTGGGTGTAGCCGAGTGGGTTTGGGTCTAGCCGAGTGGGTTTGGGTCTAGCCGAGTGGGTTTGGCTCTAGCCGAGTGGGTTTGGGTCTAGCCGAGTGGGTTTGGGTCTAGCCGAGTGGGTTTACTTCTAGCCGAGTGGGTTTGGGTCTAGCGGAGTGGGTTTGGGTGTAGCCGAGTGGGTTTGGGTCTAGCCGAGTGGGTTTGGGTGTAGCTGAGTGGGTGTGGGTCAAGCCGAGTGGGTTTGGGTCTAGCCGAGTGGGTTTGGGTCTAGCCGAGTGGGTTTGGGTCTAGCCGAGTGGGTTTGGGTCTAGCCGAGTGGTTTTGGGCCTAGCCAAGTGGGTTTGGGTCTACCGGAGTGGGTTTGGGTGCAGCGGAGTGGGTTTGGGTGAGCTGAGTGGGTTTGGGACCAGCCGAGTGGGTTTGGGTCTAGCCGAGTGGGTTTGGGTCTAGCCAAGTGGGTTTGGGTCGAGCCGAGTGGGTTTGGGTCTAGCCGAGTGGGTTTGGGTCTAGCCGAGTGGGTTTGGGTCTAGCGGAGTGGGTTTGGGTCTAGCGGAGTGGGTTAGGGTCTAGTGGAGTGGGTTTGGGTCCAGCCGAGTGGGTTTGGGTCTAGCCGAATGGGTTTGGGTCTACCCGAGTGCGTTTGGGTCTAGCCGAGTGGGCTTGGGTCTAGCCGAATGGGTGTGGGTCTAGCCGAGTGGGTTTGGGTCTAGCCAAGTGGGATTGGGTCTAGCCGAATGGGTTTGGGTGTATACGAGTGGATTTGCGTCTAGCCGAGTGGGTTTGGGTCTAGCCGAGTGGGTTTGGGTCTAGCGGAGTGGGTTTGGGTGTAGCCGAGTGGGTTTGGGTCTAGCCCAGTGGGTTTGGGTCTACCCGAGTGGGTTTGCGTTTAGCCGAGTGGGTTTGGGTCTAGCGGAGTGGGTGTGGGTCTAGCCGAGTGGGTTTGGGTCTAGCCAAGTCGGTTTGGGTCTAGCCGAGTGGGTTTGGGTCTATACGAGTGGGTTTGCGTCTAGCCGAGTGGGTTTGGGTCTAGCCGAGTGGGTTTGGGTCTATCCATGTGGGTTTGGGTCTAGCCGAGTGGGTTAGGGTCTAGCGGAGTGGGTTTGGGTGTAGCCGCGTAGGTTTGGGTGTAGCCGAGTGGGTTTGGGTCTAGCCGAGTGGGTTTGGGTCTAGCCGAGTGGGTTTGGGTCTAGCCGAGTGGGTTTGGGTCTAGCGGAGTGGGTTTGGGTGTAGCCGAGTGGGTTTGGGTCTAGCCGACTGGGTTTGGGTCTAGCCGAGTGCGTTTGGGTCTTGCCGAGTGGGTTTGGGTCTAGCGGAGTGGGTTTGGGTGTATCCGAGTGGGTTTGGGTCTAGCCGAGTGGGTTTGGGTCTAGCCGAGTGGGTTTGGCTCTAGCCGAGTGGGTTTGGGTCTAGCCGAGTGGGTTTGGGTCTAGCCGAGTGGGTTTACTTCTAGCCGAGTGGGTTTGGGTCTAGCGGAGTGGGTTTGGGTGTAGCCGAGTGGGTTTGGGTCTAGCCGAGTGGGTTTGGGTGTAGCTGAGTGGGTGTGGGTCAAGCCGAGTGGGTTTGGGTCTAGCCGAGTGGGTTTGGGTCTAGCCGAGTGGGTTTGGGTCTAGCCGAGTGGGTTTGGGTCTAGCCGAGTGGTTTTGGGCCTAGCCAAGTGGGTTTGGGTCTACCGGAGTGGGTTTGGGTGCAGCGGAGTGGGTTTGGGTGAGCTGAGTGGGTTTGGGACCAGCCGAGTGGGTTTGGGTCTAGCCGAGTGGGTTTGGGTCTAGCCAAGTGGGTTTGGGTCGAGCCGAGTGGGTTTGGGTCTAGCCGAGTGGGTTTGGGTCTAGCCGAGTGGGTTTGGGTCTAGCGGAGTGGGTTTGGGTCTAGCGGAGTGGGTTAGGGTCTAGTGGAGTGGGTTTGGGTCCAGCCGAGTGGGTTTGGGTCTAGCCGAATGGGTTTGGGTCTACCCGAGTGCGTTTGGGTCTAGCCGAGTGGGCTTGGGTCTAGCCGAATGGGTGTGGGTCTAGCCGAGTGGGTTTGGGTCTAGCCAAGTGGGATTGGGTCTAGCCGAATGGGTTTGGGTGTATACGAGTGGATTTGCGTCTAGCCGAGTGGGTTTGGGTCTAGCCGAGTGGGTTTGGGTCTAGCGGAGTGGGTTTGGGTGTAGCCGAGTGGGTTTGGGTCTAGCCCAGTGGGTTTGGGTCTACCCGAGTGGGTTTGCGTTTAGCCGAGTGGGTTTGGGTCTAGCGGAGTGGGTGTGGGTCTAGCCGAGTGGGTTTGGGTCTAGCCAAGTCGGTTTGGGTCTAGCCGAGTGGGTTTGGGTCTATACGAGTGGGTTTGCGTCTAGCCGAGTGGGTTTGGGTCTAGCCGAGTGGGTTTGGGTCTATCCATGTGGGTTTGGGTCTAGCCGAGTGGGTTAGGGTCTAGCGGAGTGGGTTTGGGTGTAGCCGCGTAGGTTTGGGTGTAGCCGAGTGGGTTTGGGTCTAGCCGAGTGGGTTTGGGTCTAGCCGAGTGGGTTTGGGTCTAGCCGAGTGGGTTTGGGTCTAGCGGAGTGGGTTTGGGTGTAGCCGAGTGGGTTTGGGTCTAGCCGACTGGGTTTGGGTCTAGCCGAGTGCGTTTGGGTCTTGCCGAGTGGGTTTGGGTCTAGCGGAGTGGGTTTGGGTGTATCCGAGTGGGTTTGGGTCTAGCGGAGCGGGTTTGGGTGTAGCCGAGTGGGTTTGGGTCTAGCCGAGTGGGTTTGGGTCTAGCCGACTGGGTTTGGCTCTAGCCGAGTGGGTTTGGGTCTAGCCGAGTGGGTTTGGGTCTAGCCGAGTGGGTTTACGTCTAGCCGAGTGGGTTTGGGTCTAGCGGAGTGGGTTTGGGTGTAGCCGAGTGGGTTTTGGTCTAGCCGAGTGGGTTTGGGTGTAGCTGAGTGGGTGTGGGTCAAGCCGAGTGGGTTTGGGTCTAGCCGATTGGGTTTGGGTCTAGCCGAGTGGGTTTGGGTCTAGCCGAGTGGGTTTGGGTCTAGCCGAGTGGTTTTGGGCCTAGCCGAGTGGGTTTGGGTCTACCGGAGTGGGTTTGGGTGCAGCGGAGTGGGTTTGGGTGAGCTGAGTGGGTTTGGGACCAGCCGAGTGGGTTTGGGTCCTGCCGAGTGGGTTTGGGTCTAGCCAAGTGGGTTTGGGTCGAGCCGAGTGGGTTTGGGTCTAGCCGAGTGGGTTTGGGTCGAGCCGAGTGGGTTTGGGTCTAGCCGAGTGGGTTTGGGTCTAGCCGAGTGGGTTTGGGTCTAGCGGAGTGGGTTAGGGTCTAGTGCAGTGGGTTTGGGTCCAGCCGAGTGGGTTTGGGTCTAGCCGAATGGGTTTGGGTCTACCCGAGTGCGTTTGGGTCTAGCCGAGTGGGCTTGGGTCTAGCCGAATGGGTTTGGGTCTAGCCGAGTGGGTTTGGGAGTAGCCGAGTGGGTTTGGGTCTAGCGGAGTGGGTTTGGGTCTAGCCGAGTGGGTTTGGGTCTAGACGAGTGGGTTTGGGTCTGGCCGAGTTAGTTTGGGTGTTGCCAAGTGGGTTTGGGTCTAGCCGAGCAGATTTGGGTCTAGCCGAGTGGGTTTGGGTCTAGCCGAGTTGGTTTGGGTCTAGCCGAGTGGGTTTGGGTCTAGCCGAGTGGGTGTGGGTCTAGCCGAGTGGGTTTGCGTCTAGCCGAGTGGGTTTGGGTCTAGCCGAGTGGGTGTGGGTCTAGCCGAGTGGGTTTGGGTCTAGCCAAGTGGGTTTGGGTCTAGCCGAATGGGTTTGGGTGTATACGAGTGGATTTGCGTCTAGCCGAGTGGGTTTGGGTCTAGCCGAGTGGGTTTGGGTCTAGCGGAGTGGGTTTGGGTGTAGCCGAGTGGGTTTGGGTCTAGCCCAGTGGGTTTGGGTCTACCCGAGTGGGTTTGCGTCTAGCCGAGTGGGTTTGGGTCTAGCGGAGTGGGTGTGGGTCTAGCCGAGTGGGTTTTGGTCTTGCCAAGTCGGTTTGGGTCTAGCCGAGTGGGTTTGGGTCTATACGAGTGGGTTTGCGTCTAGACGAGTGGGTTTGGGTCTAGCCGAGTGGGTTTGGGTCTATCCATGTGGGTTTGGGTCTAGCCGAGTGGGTTAGGGTCTAGCGGAGTGGGTTTGGGTGTAGCCGCGTAGGTTTGGGTGTAGCCGAGTGGGTTTGGGTCTAGCCGAGTGGGTTTGGGTCTAGCCGAGTGGGTTTGGGTCTAGCCGAGTGGGTTTGGGTCTAGCGGAGTGGGTTTGGGTGTAGCCGATTGGGTTTGGGTCTAGCCGAGTGGGTTTGGGTCTAGCTGACTGGGTTTGGGTCTACCGGAGTGGGTTTGGGTGCAGCGGAGTGGGTTTGGGTGAGCTGAGTGGGTTTGGGACCAGCCGAGTGGGTTTGGGTCTAGCCGAGTGGGTTTGGGTCTAGCCAAGTGGGTTTGGGTCGAGCCGAGTGGGTTTGGGTCTAGCCGAGTGGGTTTGGGTCTAGCCAAGTGGGTTTGGGTCTAGCCGAATGGGTTTGGGTGTATACGAGTGGATTTGCGTCTAGCCGAGTGGGTTTGGGTCTAGCCGAGTGGGTTTGGGTCTAGCGGAGTGGGTTTGGGTGTAGCCGAGTGGGTTTGGGTCTAGCCCAGTGGGTTTGGGCCTACCCGAGTGGGTTTGCGTCAAGCCGAGTGGGTTTGGGTCTAGCGGAGTGGGTGTGGGTCTAGCCGAGTGGGTTTGGGTCTAGCCAAGTCGGTTTGGGTCTAGCCGAGTGGGTTTGGGTCTATACGAGTGGGTTTGCGTCTAGCCGAGTGGGTTTGGGTCTAGCGGAGTGGGTTTGGGTGTAGCCGAGTGGGTTTGGGTCTAGCGGAGCGGGTTTGGGTGTAGCCGAGTGGGTTTGGGTCTAGCCGAGTGGGTTTGGGTCTAGCCGACTGGGTTTGGCTCTAGCCGAGTGGGTTTGGGTCTAGCCGAGTGGGTTTGGGTCTAGCCGAGTGGGTTTACGTCTAGCCGAGTGGGTTTGGGTCTAGCGGAGTGGGTTTGGGTGTAGCCGAGTGGGTTTGGGTCTAGCCGAGTGGGTTTGGGTGTAGCCGAGTGGGTTTGGGTCTAGCCGAGTGGGTTTGGGTCTAGCCGAGTGGGTTTGGGTCTAGCCCAGTGGGTTTGCTTCTAGCCGAATGGGTTTGGGTCTAGCCGAGTGGGTTTGGGTGCAGACGAGTGGGTTTTGGTCTAGCGGAGTGGGTTTGGGTGTAACCGAGTGGGTTTGGGTCTAGCCGAGTGGGTTTGGGTCCAGCCGAGTGGGTTTGGGTCTAACCGAGTGGGTTTGGGTCTAGCCGTGTGGGTTTGGGTCTAGCCGAGTTGGTTTGGGTCTAGCCGAGTGGGTTTGCGTCTAGCCGAGTGGGTTTGTGTCTAGCGGAGTGGGTTTAGGTCTAGCGGAGTGGGATTGGGTCTAGCCAAGTGGGTTTGGGTCTAGCCGAATGGGTTTGGGTGTATACGAGTGGATTTGCGTCTAGCCGAGTGGGTTTGGGTCTAGCCGAGTGGGTTTGGGTCTAGCGGAGTGGGTTTGGGTGTAGCCGAGTGGGTTTGGGTCTAGCCCAGTGGGTTTGGGTCTACCCGAGTGGGTTTGCGTCTAGCCGAGTGGGTTTGGGTCTAGCGGAGTGGGTGTGGGTCTAGCCGAGTGGGTTTGGGTCTAGCCAAGTCGGTTTGGGTCTAGCCGAGTGGGTTTGGGTCTATACGAGTGGGTTTGCGTCTAGCCGAGTGGGTTTGCGTCTAGCCGAGTGGGTTTGGGTCTATCCATGTGGGTTTGGGTCTAGCCGAGTGGGTTAGGGTCTAGCGGAGTGGGTTTGGGTGTAGCCGCGTAGGTTTGGGTGTAGCCGAGTGGGTTTGGGTCTAGCCGAGTGGGTTTGGGTCTAGCCGAGTGGGTTTGGGTCTAGCCGAGTGGGTTTGGGTCTAGCGGAGTGGGTTTGGGTGTAGCCGAGTGGGTTTGGGTCTAGCCGAGTGGGTTTGGGTCTAGCCGACTGGGTTTGGGTCTAGCCGAGTGCGTTTGGGTCTTGCCGAGTGGGTTTGGGTCTAGCGGAGTGGGTTTGGGTGTAGCCGAGTGGGTTTGGGTCTAGCCGAGTGGGTTTGGGTCTAGCCGAGTGGGTTTGGGTCAAGCGGAGTGGGTTTGGGTGTAGCCGAGTGGGTTTGGGTCTAGCCGAGTGGGTTTGGGTCTAGCCGACTGGGTTTGGGTCTAGCCGAGTGCGTTTGGGTCTTGCCGAGTGGGTTTGGGTCTAGCGGAGTGGGTTTGGGTGTAGCCGAGTGGGTTTGGGTCTAGCGGAGCGGGTTTGGGTGTAGCCGAGTGGGTTTGGGTCTAGCCGAGTGGGTTTGGGTCTAGCCGACTGGGTTTGGCTCTAGCCGAGTGGGTTTGGGTCTAGCCGAGTGGGTTTGGGTCTAGCCGAGTGGGTTTACGTCTAGCCGAGTGGGTTTGGGTCTAGCGGAGTGGGTTTGGGTGTAGCCGAGTGGGTTTGGGTGTAGCCGAGTGGGTTTGGGTGTAGCTGAGTGGGTGTGGGTCAAGCCGAGTGGGTTTGGGTCTAGCCGAGTGGGTTTGGGTCTAGCCGAGTGGGTTTGGGTGTAGCCGAGTGGGTTTGGGTCTAGCCGAGTGGGTTTGGGTCTAGCCGAGTGGGTTTGGCTCTAGCCGAGTGGGTTTGGGTCTAGCCGAGTGGGTTTGGGTCTAGCCGAGTGGGTTTACGTCTAGCCGAGTGGGTTTGGGTCTAGCGGAGTGGGTTTGGGTGTAGCCGAGTGGGTTTGGGTCTAGCCGAGTGGGTTTGGTTCTAGCGGAGTGGGTTTGGGTCTAGCCGAGTGGGTTTGGGTCTAGCCGAGTGGGTTTGGGTCTGGCCGAGTTAGTTTGGGTGTTGCCAAGTGGGTTTGGGTCTAGCCGAGCAGGTTTGGGTCTAGCCGAGTGGGTTTGGGTCTAGCCGAGTTGGTTTGGGTCTAGCCGAGTGGGTTTGGGTCTAGCCGAGTGGGTTTGGGTCAAGCGGAGTTGGTATGGGTCTAGCGGAGTGGGTTTGGGTCTAGCGGAGTGGGTTTGGGTGAAGCCGAGTGGGTTTGGGTCTTGCCGTGTGGGTTTGGGTCTACCCGAGTGGGTTTGCGTCTAGCCGAGTGGGTTTGGGTCTAGCCGAGTGGGTGTGGGTCTAGCCGAGTGGGTTTGGGTCTAGCCAAGTGGGTTTGGGTCTAACCGAATGGGTTTGGGTCTATACGAGTGGATTTGCGTCTAGCCGAGTGGGTTTGGGTCTAGCCGAGTGGGTTTGGGTCTAGCGGAGTGGGTTTGGGTGTAGCCGAGTGGGTTTGGGTCTAGCCCAGTGGGTTTGGGTCTAACCGAATGGGTTTGGGTCTATACGAGTGGATTTGCGTCTAGCCAAGTCGGTTTGGGTCTAGCCGAGTGGGTTTGGGTCTATCCATGTGGGTTTGGGTCTAGCCGAGTGGGTTAGGGTCTAGCGGAGTGGGTTTGGGTGTAGCCGCGTGGGTTTGGGTGTAGCCGAGTGGGTTTGGGTCTAGCCGAGTGGGTTTGGGTCTAGCCGAGTGGGTTTGGGTCTAGCCGAGTGGATTTGGGTCTAGCGGAGTGGGTTTGGGTGTAGCCGAGTGGGTTTGGGTCTAGCCGAGTGGGTTTGGGTCTAGCCGACTGGGTTTGGGTCTAGCCGAGTGCGTTTGGGTCTTGCCGAGTGGGTTTGGGTTTAGCGGAGTGGGTTTGGGTGTATCCGAGTGGGTTTGGGTCTAGCGGAGCGGGTTTGGGTGTAGCCGAGTGGGTTTGGGTCTAGCCGAGTGGGTTTGGGTCTAGCCGAGTGGGTTTGGCTCTAGCCGAGTGGGTTTGGGTCTAGCCGAGTGGGTTTGGGTCTAGCCGAGTGGGTTTACTTCTAGCCGAGTGGGTTTGGGTCTAGCGGAGTGGGTTTGGGTGTAGCCGAGTGGGTTTGGGTCTAGCCGAGTGGGTTTGGGTGTAGCTGAGTGGGTGTGGGTCAAGCCGAGTGGGTTTGGGTCTAGCCGAGTGGGTTTGGGTCTAGCCGAGTGGGTTTGGGTCTAGCCGAGTGGGTTTGGGTCTAGCCGAGTGGTTTTGGGCCTAGCCAAGTGGGTTTGGGTCTACCGGAGTGGGTTTGGGTGCAGCGGAGTGGGTTTGGGTGAGCTGAGTGGGTTTGGGACCAGCCGAGTGGGTTTGGGTCTAGCCGAGTGGGTTTGGGTCTAGCCAAGTGGGTTTGGGTCGAGCCGAGTGGGTTTGGGTCTAGCCGAGTGGGTTTGGGTCTAGCCGAGTGGGTTTGGGTCTAGCGGAGTGGGTTTGGGTCTAGCGGAGTGGGTTAGGGTCTAGTGGAGTGGGTTTGGGTCCAGCCGAGTGGGTTTGGGTCTAGCCGAATGGGTTTGGGTCTACCCGAGTGCGTTTGGGTCTAGCCGAGTGGGTTTGGGTCTAGCCGAATGGGTTTGGGACTAGCCGAGTGGGTTTGGGTGCAGCCGAGTGGGTTTGGGTCTAGCGGAGTGGGTTTGGGTCTAGCCGAGTGGGTTTGGGTCTAGCCGAGTGGGTTTGGGTCTGGCCGAGTTAGTTTGGGTGTTGCCAAGTGGGTTTGGGTCTAGCCGAGCAGGTTTGGGTCTAGCCGAGTGGGTTTGGGTCTAGCCGAGTTGGTTTGGGTCTAGCCGAGTGGGTTTGGGTCTAGCCGAGTGGGTTTGGGTCAAGCGGAGTTGGTATGGGTCTAGCGGAGTGGGTTTGGGTCTAGCGGAGTGGGTTTGGGTGTAGCCGAGTGGGTTTGGGTCTTGCCGTGTGGGTTTGGGTCTACCCGAGTGGGTTTGCGTCTAGCCGAGTGGGTTTGGGTCTAGCCGAGTGGGTGTGGGTCTAGCCGAGTGGGTTTGGGTCTAGCCAAGTGGGTTTGGGTCTAACCGAATGGGTTTGGGTCTATACGAGTGGATTTGCGTCTAGCCGAGTGGGTTTGGGTCTAGCCGAGTGGGTTTGGGTCTAGCGGAGTGGGTTTGGGTGTAGCCGAGTGGGTTTGGGTCTAGCCCAGTGGGTTTGGGTCTAACCGAATGGGTTTGGGTCTATACGAGTGGATTTGCGTCTAGCCAAGTCGGTTTGGGTCTAGCCGAGTGGGTTTGGGTCTATCCATGTGGGTTTGGGTCTAGCCGAGTGGGTTAGGGTCTAGCGGAGTGGGTTTGGGTGTAGCCGCGTGGGTTTGGGTGTAGCCGAGTGGGTTTGGGTCTAGCCGAGTGGGTTTGGGTCTAGCCGAGTGGGTTTGGGTCTAGCCGAGTGGATTTGGGTCTAGCGGAGTGGGTTTGGGTGTAGCCGAGTGGGTTTGGGTCTAGCCGAGTGGGTTTGGGTCTAGCCGACTGGGTTTGGGTCTAGCCGAGTGCGTTTGGGTCTTGCCGAGTGGGTTTGGGTTTAGCGGAGTGGGTTTGGGTGTATCCGAGTGGGTTTGGGTCTAGCGGAGCGGGTTTGGGTGTAGCCGAGTGGGTTTGGGTCTAGCCGAGTGGGTTTGGGTCTAGCCGAGTGGGTTTGGCTCTAGCCGAGTGGGTTTGGGTCTAGCCGAGTGGGTTTGGGTCTAGCCGAGTGGGTTTACTTCTAGCCGAGTGGGTTTGGGTCTAGCGGAGTGGGTTTGGGTGTAGCCGAGTGGGTTTGGGTCTAGCCGAGTGGGTTTGGGTGTAGCTGAGTGGGTGTGGGTCAAGCCGAGTGGGTTTGGGTCTAGCCGAGTGGGTTTGGGTCTAGCCGAGTGGGTTTGGGTCTAGCCGAGTGGGTTTGGGTCTAGCCGAGTGGTTTTGGGCCTAGCCAAGTGGGTTTGGGTCTACCGGAGTGGGTTTGGGTGCAGCGGAGTGGGTTTGGGTGAGCTGAGTGGGTTTGGGACCAGCCGAGTGGGTTTGGGTCTAGCCGAGTGGGTTTGGGTCTAGCCAAGTGGGTTTGGGTCGAGCCGAGTGGGTTTGGGTCTAGCCGAGTGGGTTTGGGTCTAGCCGAGTGGGTTTGGGTCTAGCGGAGTGGGTTTGGGTCTAGCGGAGTGGGTTAGGGTCTAGTGGAGTGGGTTTGGGTCCAGCCGAGTGGGTTTGGGTCTAGCCGAATGGGTTTGGGTCTACCCGAGTGCGTTTGGGTCTAGCCGAGTGGGCTTGGGTCTAGCCGAATGGGTGTGGGTCTAGCCGAGTGGGTTTGGGTCTAGCCAAGTGGGATTGGGTCTAGCCGAATGGGTTTGGGTGTATACGAGTGGATTTGCGTCTAGCCGAGTGGGTTTGGGTCTAGCCGAGTGGGTTTGGGTCTAGCGGAGTGGGTTTGGGTGTAGCCGAGTGGGTTTGGGTCTAGCCCAGTGGGTTTGGGTCTACCCGAGTGGGTTTGCGTTTAGCCGAGTGGGTTTGGGTCTAGCGGAGTGGGTGTGGGTCTAGCCGAGTGGGTTTGGGTCTAGCCAAGTCGGTTTGGGTCTAGCCGAGTGGGTTTGGGTCTATACGAGTGGGTTTGCGTCTAGCCGAGTGGGTTTGGGTCTAGCCGAGTGGGTTTGGGTCTATCCATGTGGGTTTGGGTCTAGCCGAGTGGGTTAGGGTCTAGCGGAGTGGGTTTGGGTGTAGCCGCGTAGGTTTGGGTGTAGCCGAGTGGGTTTGGGTCTAGCCGAGTGGGTTTGGGTCTAGCCGAGTGGGTTTGGGTCTAGCCGAGTGGGTTTGGGTCTAGCGGAGTGGGTTTGGGTGTAGCCGAGTGGGTTTGGGTCTAGCCGACTGGGTTTGGGTCTAGCCGAGTGCGTTTGGGTCTTGCCGAGTGGGTTTGGGTCTAGCGGAGTGGGTTTGGGTGTATCCGAGTGGGTTTGGGTCTAGCCGAGTGGGTTTGGGTCTAGCCGAGTGGGTTTGGCTCTAGCCGAGTGGGTTTGGGTCTAGCCGAGTGGGTTTGGGTCTAGCCGAGTGGGTTTACTTCTAGCCGAGTGGGTTTGGGTCTAGCGGAGTGGGTTTGGGTGTAGCCGAGTGGGTTTGGGTCTAGCCGAGTGGGTTTGGGTGTAGCTGAGTGGGTGTGGGTCAAGCCGAGTGGGTTTGGGTCTAGCCGAGTGGGTTTGGGTCTAGCCGAGTGGGTTTGGGTCTAGCCGAGTGGGTTTGGGTCTAGCCGAGTGGTTTTGGGCCTAGCCAAGTGGGTTTGGGTCTACCGGAGTGGGTTTGGGTGCAGCGGAGTGGGTTTGGGTGAGCTGAGTGGGTTTGGGACCAGCCGAGTGGGTTTGGGTCTAGCCGAGTGGGTTTGGGTCTAGCCAAGTGGGTTTGGGTCGAGCCGAGTGGGTTTGGGTCTAGCCGAGTGGGTTTGGGTCTAGCCGAGTGGGTTTGGGTCTAGCGGAGTGGGTTTGGGTCTAGCGGAGTGGGTTAGGGTCTAGTGGAGTGGGTTTGGGTCCAGCCGAGTGGGTTTGGGTCTAGCCGAATGGGTTTGGGTCTACCCGAGTGCGTTTGGGTCTAGCCGAGTGGGCTTGGGTCTAGCCGAATGGGTGTGGGTCTAGCCGAGTGGGTTTGGGTCTAGCCAAGTGGGATTGGGTCTAGCCGAATGGGTTTGGGTGTATACGAGTGGATTTGCGTCTAGCCGAGTGGGTTTGGGTCTAGCCGAGTGGGTTTGGGTCTAGCGGAGTGGGTTTGGGTGTAGCCGAGTGGGTTTGGGTCTAGCCCAGTGGGTTTGGGTCTACCCGAGTGGGTTTGCGTTTAGCCGAGTGGGTTTGGGTCTAGCGGAGTGGGTGTGGGTCTAGCCGAGTGGGTTTGGGTCTAGCCAAGTCGGTTTGGGTCTAGCCGAGTGGGTTTGGGTCTATACGAGTGGGTTTGCGTCTAGCCGAGTGGGTTTGGGTCTAGCCGAGTGGGTTTGGGTCTATCCATGTGGGTTTGGGTCTAGCCGAGTGGGTTAGGGTCTAGCGGAGTGGGTTTGGGTGTAGCCGCGTAGGTTTGGGTGTAGCCGAGTGGGTTTGGGTCTAGCCGAGTGGGTTTGGGTCTAGCCGAGTGGGTTTGGGTCTAGCCGAGTGGGTTTGGGTCTAGCGGAGTGGGTTTGGGTGTAGCCGAGTGGGTTTGGGTCTAGCCGACTGGGTTTGGGTCTAGCCGAGTGCGTTTGGGTCTTGCCGAGTGGGTTTGGGTCTAGCGGAGTGGGTTTGGGTGTATCCGAGTGGGTTTGGGTCTAGCGGAGCGGGTTTGGGTGTAGCCGAGTGGGTTTGGGTCTAGCCGAGTGGGTTTGGGTCTAGCCGACTGGGTTTGGCTCTAGCCGAGTGGGTTTGGGTCTAGCCGAGTGGGTTTGGGTCTAGCCGAGTGGGTTTACGTCTAGCCGAGTGGGTTTGGGTCTAGCGGAGTGGGTTTGGGTGTAGCCGAGTGGGTTTTGGTCTAGCCGAGTGGGTTTGGGTGTAGCTGAGTGGGTGTGGGTCAAGCCGAGTGGGTTTGGGTCTAGCCGATTGGGTTTGGGTCTAGCCGAGTGGGTTTGGGTCTAGCCGAGTGGGTTTGGGTCTAGCCGAGTGGTTTTGGGCCTAGCCGAGTGGGTTTGGGTCTACCGGAGTGGGTTTGGGTGCAGCGGAGTGGGTTTGGGTGAGCTGAGTGGGTTTGGGACCAGCCGAGTGGGTTTGGGTCCTGCCGAGTGGGTTTGGGTCTAGCCAAGTGGGTTTGGGTCGAGCCGAGTGGGTTTGGGTCTAGCCGAGTGGGTTTGGGTCGAGCCGAGTGGGTTTGGGTCTAGCCGAGTGGGTTTGGGTCTAGCCGAGTGGGTTTGGGTCTAGCGGAGTGGGTTAGGGTCTAGTGCAGTGGGTTTGGGTCCAGCCGAGTGGGTTTGGGTCTAGCCGAATGGGTTTGGGTCTACCCGAGTGCGTTTGGGTCTAGCCGAGTGGGCTTGGGTCTAGCCGAATGGGTTTGGGTCTAGCCGAGTGGGTTTGGGAGTAGCCGAGTGGGTTTGGGTCTAGCGGAGTGGGTTTGGGTCTAGCCGAGTGGGTTTGGGTCTAGACGAGTGGGTTTGGGTCTGGCCGAGTTAGTTTGGGTGTTGCCAAGTGGGTTTGGGTCTAGCCGAGCAGATTTGGGTCTAGCCGAGTGGGTTTGGGTCTAGCCGAGTTGGTTTGGGTCTAGCCGAGTGGGTTTGGGTCTAGCCGAGTGGGTGTGGGTCTAGCCGAGTGGGTTTGCGTCTAGCCGAGTGGGTTTGGGTCTAGCCGAGTGGGTGTGGGTCTAGCCGAGTGGGTTTGGGTCTAGCCAAGTGGGTTTGGGTCTAGCCGAATGGGTTTGGGTGTATACGAGTGGATTTGCGTCTAGCCGAGTGGGTTTGGGTCTAGCCGAGTGGGTTTGGGTCTAGCGGAGTGGGTTTGGGTGTAGCCGAGTGGGTTTGGGTCTAGCCCAGTGGGTTTGGGTCTACCCGAGTGGGTTTGCGTCTAGCCGAGTGGGTTTGGGTCTAGCGGAGTGGGTGTGGGTCTAGCCGAGTGGGTTTTGGTCTTGCCAAGTCGGTTTGGGTCTAGCCGAGTGGGTTTGGGTCTATACGAGTGGGTTTGCGTCTAGACGAGTGGGTTTGGGTCTAGCCGAGTGGGTTTGGGTCTATCCATGTGGGTTTGGGTCTAGCCGAGTGGGTTAGGGTCTAGCGGAGTGGGTTTGGGTGTAGCCGCGTAGGTTTGGGTGTAGCCGAGTGGGTTTGGGTCTAGCCGAGTGGGTTTGGGTCTAGCCGAGTGGGTTTGGGTCTAGCCGAGTGGGTTTGGGTCTAGCGGAGTGGGTTTGGGTGTAGCCGATTGGGTTTGGGTCTAGCCGAGTGGGTTTGGGTCTAGCTGACTGGGTTTGGGTCTACCGGAGTGGGTTTGGGTGCAGCGGAGTGGGTTTGGGTGAGCTGAGTGGGTTTGGGACCAGCCGAGTGGGTTTGGGTCTAGCCGAGTGGGTTTGGGTCTAGCCAAGTGGGTTTGGGTCGAGCCGAGTGGGTTTGGGTCTAGCCGAGTGGGTTTGGGTCTAGCCAAGTGGGTTTGGGTCTAGCCGAATGGGTTTGGGTGTATACGAGTGGATTTGCGTCTAGCCGAGTGGGTTTGGGTCTAGCCGAGTGGGTTTGGGTCTAGCGGAGTGGGTTTGGGTGTAGCCGAGTGGGTTTGGGTCTAGCCCAGTGGGTTTGGGCCTACCCGAGTGGGTTTGCGTCAAGCCGAGTGGGTTTGGGTCTAGCGGAGTGGGTGTGGGTCTAGCCGAGTGGGTTTGGGTCTAGCCAAGTCGGTTTGGGTCTAGCCGAGTGGGTTTGGGTCTATACGAGTGGGTTTGCGTCTAGCCGAGTGGGTTTGGGTCTAGCGGAGTGGGTTTGGGTGTAGCCGAGTGGGTTTGGGTCTAGCGGAGCGGGTTTGGGTGTAGCCGAGTGGGTTTGGGTCTAGCCGAGTGGGTTTGGGTCTAGCCGACTGGGTTTGGCTCTAGCCGAGTGGGTTTGGGTCTAGCCGAGTGGGTTTGGGTCTAGCCGAGTGGGTTTACGTCTAGCCGAGTGGGTTTGGGTCTAGCGGAGTGGGTTTGGGTGTAGCCGAGTGGGTTTGGGTCTAGCCGAGTGGGTTTGGGTGTAGCCGAGTGGGTTTGGGTCTAGCCGAGTGGGTTTGGGTCTAGCCGAGTGGGTTTGGGTCTAGCCCAGTGGGTTTGCTTCTAGCCGAATGGGTTTGGGTCTAGCCGAGTGGGTTTGGGTGCAGACGAGTGGGTTTTGGTCTAGCGGAGTGGGTTTGGGTGTAACCGAGTGGGTTTGGGTCTAGCCGAGTGGGTTTGGGTCCAGCCGAGTGGGTTTGGGTCTAACCGAGTGGGTTTGGGTCTAGCCGTGTGGGTTTGGGTCTAGCCGAGTTGGTTTGGGTCTAGCCGAGTGGGTTTGCGTCTAGCCGAGTGGGTTTGTGTCTAGCGGAGTGGGTTTAGGTCTAGCGGAGTGGGATTGGGTCTAGCCAAGTGGGTTTGGGTCTAGCCGAATGGGTTTGGGTGTATACGAGTGGATTTGCGTCTAGCCGAGTGGGTTTGGGTCTAGCCGAGTGGGTTTGGGTCTAGCGGAGTGGGTTTGGGTGTAGCCGAGTGGGTTTGGGTCTAGCCCAGTGGGTTTGGGTCTACCCGAGTGGGTTTGCGTCTAGCCGAGTGGGTTTGGGTCTAGCGGAGTGGGTGTGGGTCTAGCCGAGTGGGTTTGGGTCTAGCCAAGTCGGTTTGGGTCTAGCCGAGTGGGTTTGGGTCTATACGAGTGGGTTTGCGTCTAGCCGAGTGGGTTTGCGTCTAGCCGAGTGGGTTTGGGTCTATCCATGTGGGTTTGGGTCTAGCCGAGTGGGTTAGGGTCTAGCGGAGTGGGTTTGGGTGTAGCCGCGTAGGTTTGGGTGTAGCCGAGTGGGTTTGGGTCTAGCCGAGTGGGTTTGGGTCTAGCCGAGTGGGTTTGGGTCTAGCCGAGTGGGTTTGGGTCTAGCGGAGTGGGTTTGGGTGTAGCCGAGTGGGTTTGGGTCTAGCCGAGTGGGTTTGGGTCTAGCCGACTGGGTTTGGGTCTAGCCGAGTGCGTTTGGGTCTTGCCGAGTGGGTTTGGGTCTAGCGGAGTGGGTTTGGGTGTAGCCGAGTGGGTTTGGGTCTAGCCGAGTGGGTTTGGGTCTAGCCGAGTGGGTTTGGGTCAAGCGGAGTGGGTTTGGGTGTAGCCGAGTGGGTTTGGGTCTAGCCGAGTGGGTTTGGGTCTAGCCGACTGGGTTTGGGTCTAGCCGAGTGCGTTTGGGTCTTGCCGAGTGGGTTTGGGTCTAGCGGAGTGGGTTTGGGTGTAGCCGAGTGGGTTTGGGTCTAGCGGAGCGGGTTTGGGTGTAGCCGAGTGGGTTTGGGTCTAGCCGAGTGGGTTTGGGTCTAGCCGACTGGGTTTGGCTCTAGCCGAGTGGGTTTGGGTCTAGCCGAGTGGGTTTGGGTCTAGCCGAGTGGGTTTACGTCTAGCCGAGTGGGTTTGGGTCTAGCGGAGTGGGTTTGGGTGTAGCCGAGTGGGTTTGGGTGTAGCCGAGTGGGTTTGGGTGTAGCTGAGTGGGTGTGGGTCAAGCCGAGTGGGTTTGGGTCTAGCCGAGTGGGTTTGGGTCTAGCCGAGTGGGTTTGGGTGTAGCCGAGTGGGTTTGGGTCTAGCCGAGTGGGTTTGGGTCTAGCCGAGTGGGTTTGGCTCTAGCCGAGTGGGTTTGGGTCTAGCCGAGTGGGTTTGGGTCTAGCCGAGTGGGTTTACGTCTAGCCGAGTGGGTTTGGGTCTAGCGGAGTGGGTTTGGGTGTAGCCGAGTGGGTTTGGGTCTAGCCGAGTGGGTTTGGGTGTAGCTGAGTGGGTGTGGGTCAAGCCGAGTGGGTTTGGGTCTAGCCGAGTGGGTTTGGGTCTAGCCGAGTGGGTTTGGGTCTAGCCTAGTGGGTTTGCTTCTAGCCGAATGGGTTTGGGTCTAGCCGAGTGGGTTTGGGTGCAGACGAGTGGGTTTGGGTCTAGCGGAGTGGGTTTGGGTGTAACCGAGTGGGTTTGTGTCTAGCCGAGTGGGTTTGGGTCCAGCCGAGTGGGTTTGGGTCTAACCGAGTGGGTTTGGGTCTAGCCGAGTGGGTTTGGGTCGCCGAGTTGGTTTGGGTCTAGCCGAGTGGGTTTGCGTCTAGCCAAGTGGGTTTGTGTCTTGCGGAGTGGGTTTAGGTCTAGCGGAGTGGGATTGGGTCTAGCCGAGTGGGTTTGGGTCTAGCCGAGTGGGTTTGGGACGAGCCAAGTGGGTTTGGGTCCAGCCGAGTGGGTTTGGGTCTAGCCGAATGGGTTTGGGTCTAGCCGAGTGGGTTTGGGTCTAGCCGAGTGTGTTTGGGTCTAGCCGAAAGGGTTTGGGTCTAGCCGAGGGGGTTTGGGTCTAGCCGAGTGGGTTTGGGTCTAGCCGAGTGGGTGTGGGTCTAGCCGAGTGGGTTTGGGTCTAGCCGAGTGGGTTTGGGTCTAGCCGAGGGGGTTTGGGCCTAGCCGAGTGGGTTTGGGTCTAGCGGAGTGGGTTAGGGTCTAGTGGAGTGGGTTTGGGTCTAGCCGAGTGGGTTTGGGTCTAGCCGAATGGGTTTGGGTCTACCCGAGTGCGTTTGGGTCTCGCCGAGTGGGTTTGGGACTAGCCGAATGGGTTTGTGTCTAGCCGAGTGGGTTTGGGTCTAGCCGAGTGGGGGGTTTGCGTCTAGCCGAGTGGGTTTGGGTCTAGCCGAGTGGGTTTGGGTCTAGCCGAGTGGGTTTGGGTATAGCCGAGTGGGTTTGGGTCTAGCCGAGTGTGTTTGCGTCTAGCCGAGTGGGTTTGGGTCTAGCCGAGTGGGTTTGGGTCTAGCCGAGTGGGTTTGGGTCTAGCAGAGTGGGTTTGGGTCTAGCCGAGTGTGTTAGGGTCTAGCGGAGTGGATTTGGGTGTAGCCGCATGGGTTTGGGTGTAGCCGAGTGTGTTTGGGTCTAGCCGAGTGGGTTTGGGTCCAGCCGAGTGGGTTTGGGTCTAGCTGAATGGGTTTGGGTCTAGCGGAGTGGGTTTGGGTGTAGCCAAGTGGGTTTGGGTCTAGCCGAGTGGGTTTGGGTCTACCGAGTGGGTTTGGGTCTAGCCGAGTGGGTTTGGGTCTAGCCGAGTTAGTTTGGGTGTAGCCGAATGGGTTTGGGTGTAGCCGAGCAGGTTTGGGTCTAGCCGAGTGGGTTTGGGTCTAGCCGAGTGGGTTTGGGTCTAGCCGAGTGGGTTTAGGTCAAGCGGAGTTGGTATGGGTCTAGCGGAGTGGGTTTGGGTCTAGCGGAGTGGGTTTGGGTCTAGCCAAGTGGGTTTTGGTCTACCCGAGTGGGTTTGGGTCTATCCGAGTGGGTTTGCGTCTAGCCGAGTGGGTTTGCGTCTAGCCGAGTGGGTTTGGGTCTAGCCGAGTGGGTTTGGGTCTATCCATGTGGGTTTGGGTCCAGCCGAGTGGGTTAGGGTCTAGCGGAGTGGGTTTGGGTGTAGCCGCGTGGGTTTGGGTCTAGCCGAGTGGGTTTGGGTCTAGCCGAGTGGGTTTGGGTCTAGCTGAGTGGGTTTGGGTCTAGCCGACTGGGTTTGGGTCTGGACGAGTGGGTTTGGGTCTAGCCGAGTGTGTTAGGGTCTAGCGGAGTGGGTTTGGGTGTAGCCGCGTGGGTTTGGGTGTAGCCGAGTGTGTTTGGGTCTAGCCGAGTGGGTTTGGGTCTAGCCGAGTGGGTTTGGGTCTAGCCGAGTGGGTTTGGGTCTAGCGGAGTGAGTTTGGGTGTAGCCGAGTGGGTTTGGGTCTAGCCGAGTGGGTTTGGGTCTAGCCGAGTGGGTTTGGGTCTAGCGGAGTGGGTTTGGTTGTAGCCGAGTGGGTTTGGGTCTAGCGGAGTGGGTTTGGGTGTAGCCGAGTGGGTTTGGGTCTAGCGGAGTGGGTTTGGGTCTAGCCGACTGGGTTTGGGTCTGGACGAGTGGGTTTGGGTCTAGCTGAGTGGGTTTGGGTCTAGTCGAGTGGGTTTGGGTCTAGCCGAGTGGGTTTGGGTCTAGCCTAGTGGGTTTGGGTCTAGCCAAGTGGGTTTCGGTCCAGCGGACTGGGTTTGGGTCTAGCGCAGTGGGTTTGGGTCTAGCTGAGTGGGTTTGGGTCTAACCGAGTGGGTTTGTGTCTAGCGGAGTGGGTTTGGGACTAGCGGAGTGGGATTGGGTCTAGCCGAGTGGGTTTGGGTCTAGCCGAGTGGGTTTGCGACTAGCCGAGTGGGTTTGGTTGTAACCGCGTGGGTTTGGGTGTAGCCGAGTGGGTTTGGGTCTAGCCTAGTGGGTTTGGGTCTAGCCGAGTGGGTTTGGGTCTAGCCGAGTGGGTTTGGGTCTAGCGGAGTGGGTTTGGGTGTAGCCGTGTGGGTTTGGGTCTAGCCGAGTGGGTTTGGGTCTAGCCGACTGGGTTTGGGTCTAGCTGAGTGGGTTTGGGTCTAGCCGAGTGGGTTTGGGTGTAGCCGAGTGGGTTTGGGTCTAGCCGAGTGGGTTTGGGTGTAGCGGAGTGGGTTTGGTTGTAGCCGAGTGGGTTTGGGTCTAGCGGTGTGGGTTTGGGTGTAGCCGAGTGGGTTTGGGTCTAGCCGAGTGGGTTTGGGTCTAGCCGACTGGGTTTGGGTCTAGCCGAGTGGGTTTGGGTCTAGCCGAGTGGGTTTGGGTCTAGACGAGTGGGTTTACGTCTAGCCGAGTGGGTTTGGGTCTAGCGGAGTGGGTTTAGGTCTAGCGCAGTGGGTTTGGGTCTAGCGGAGTGGGTTTGGTCCTAGCCGAGTGGGTTTGGGTCTAACCGAGTGGGTTTGTGTCTAGCGGAGTGGGTTTGGGTCTAGCGGAGTGGGATTGGGTCTAGCCGAGTGGGTTTGGGTCTAGCCGAGTGGGTTTGGGACTAGCCGAGTGGGTTTGCGTCTAGCCGAGTGGGTTTGGGTCTAGCTGAATGTGTTTGGGACTAGCCGAGTGGGTTTGGGTCTAGCCGAGTGGGTTTGGGTCTAGCCGAAAGGGTTTGGGCCTAGCCGAGTGGGTTTGGGTCTAGCCGAGTGGGTTTGGGTCCAGCCGAGTGGGTGTGGGTTAAGCCGAGTGGGTTTGGGTCTAGCCGAGTGGGTTTGGGTCTAGCCGAGTGGGTTTGGGTCTATCCGAGTGGGTTTGGGTCTAGCCGAGTGGGTTTGGGCCTAGCCGAGTGGGTTTGGGGCTACCGGAGTGGGTTTGGGTCTATCCGAGTGGGTTTGGGTCTAGCCGAGTGGGTTTGGGCCTAGCCGAGTGGTTTTGGGACTACCGGAGTGGGTTTTGGTGTAGCGGAGTGGGTTTGGGTCTAGCCGAAAGGGTTTGGGCCTAGCCGAGTGGGTTTGGGTCTATCCGAGTGGGTTTGGGTCCAGCCGAGTGGGTGTGGGTTAAGCCGAGTGGGTTTGGGTCTAGCCGAGTGGGTTTGGGTCTAGCCGAGTGGGTTTGGGTCTATCCGAGTGGGTTTGGGTCTAGCCGAGTGGGTTTGGGCCTAGCCGAGTGGGTTTGGGACTACCGGAGTGGGTTTGGGTCTATCCGAGTGGGTTTGGGTCTAGCCGAGTGGGTTTGGGCCTAGCCGAGTGGTTTTGGGACTAACGGAGTGGGTTTGGGTGTAGCGGAGTGGGTTTGGGTGTAGCTGAGTGGGTTTGGGACCAGCCGAGTGGGTTTGGGTCTAGCCGAGTTTGTTTGGGCCTAGCCGAATGGGTTTGTGTCTACCCGAGTGGGTTTGGGTCTGGCCCAGTGGGTTTGCTTCTAGCCGAATGGGTTTGGGTCTAGCCGAGTGGGTTTGGGTGCAGCCGAGTGGGTTTGGGTCTAACCGAGTGGGTTTGTGTCTAGCGGAGTGGGTTTGGGACTAGCGGAGTGGGATTGGGTCTAGCCGAGTGGGTTTGGGTCTAGCCGAGTGGGTTTGCGACTAGCCGAGTGGGTTTGGTTGTAACCGCGTGGGTTTGGGTGTAGCCGAGTGGGTTTGGGTCTAGCCTAGTGGGTTTGGGTCTAGCCGAGTGGGTTTGGGTCTAGCCGAGTGGGTTTGGGTCTAGCGGAGTGGGTTTGGGTGTAGCCGTGTGGGTTTGGGTCTAGCCGAGTGGGTTTGGGTCTAGCCGACTGGGTTTGGGTCTAGCTGAGTGGGTTTGGGTCTAGCCGAGTGGGTTTGGGTGTAGCCGAGTGGGTTTGGGTCTAGCCGAGTGGGTTTGGGTGTAGCGGAGTGGGTTTGGTTGTAGCCGAGTGGGTTTGGGTCTAGCGGTGTGGGTTTGGGTGTCGCCGAGTGGGTTTGGGTCTAGCCGAGTGGGTTTGGGTCTAGCCGACTGGGTTTGGGTCTAGCCGAGTGGGTTTGGGTCTAGCCGAGTGGGTTTGGGTCTAGACGAGTGGGTTTACGTCTAGCCGAGTGGGTTTGGGTCTAGCGGAGTGGGTTTAGGTCTAGCGCAGTGGGTTTGGGTCTAGCGGAGTGGGTTTGGTCCTAGCCGAGTGGGTTTGGGTCTAACCGAGTGGGTTTGTGTCTAGCGGAGTGGGTTTGGGTCTAGCGGAGTGGGATTGGGTCTAGCCGAGTGGGTTTGGGTCTAGTCGAGTGGGTTTGGGACTAGCCGAGTGGGTTTGCGTCTAGCCGAGTGGGTTTGGGTCTAGCTGAATGTGTTTGGGACTAGCCGAGTGGGTTTGGGTCTAGCCGAGTGGGTTTGGGTCTAGCCGAAAGGGTTTGGGCCTAGCCGAGTGGGTTTGGGTCTAGCCGAGTGGGTTTGGGTCCAGCCGAGTGGGTGTGGGTTAAGCCGAGTGGGTTTGGGTCTAGCCGAGTGGGTTTGGGTCTAGCCGAGTGGGTTTGGGTCTATCCGAGTGGGTTTGGGTCTAGCCGAGTGGGTTTGGGCCTAGCCGAGTGGGTTTGGGGCTACCGGAGTGGGTTTGGGTCTATCCGAGTGGGTTTGGGTCTAGCCGAGTGGGTTTGGGCCTAGCCGAGTGGTTTTGGGACTACCGGAGTGGGTTTGGGTGTAGCGGAGTGGGTTTGGGTCTAGCCGAAAGGGTTTGGGCCTAGCCGAGTGGGTTTGGGTCTAGCCGAGTGGGTTTGGGTCCAGCCGAGTGGGTGTGGGTTAAGCCGAGTGGGTTTGGGTCTAGCCGAGTGGGTTTGGGTCTAGCCGAGTGGGTTTGGGTCTATCCGAGTGGGTTTGGGTCTAGCCGAGTGGGTTTGGGCCTAGCCGAGTGGGTTTGGGACTACCGGAGTGGGTTTGGGTCTATCCGAGTGGGTTTGGGTCTAGCCGAGTGGGTTTGGGCCTAGCCGAGTGGTTTTGGGACTACCGGAGTGGGTTTGGGTGTAGCGGAGTGGGTTTGGGTGTAGCTGAGTGGGTTTGGGACCAGCCCAGTGGGTTTGGGTCTAGCCGAGTTTGTTTGGGCCTAGCCGAATGGGTTTGTGTCTACCCGAGTGGGTTTGGGTCTGGCCCAGTGGGTTTGCTTCTAGCCGAATGGGTTTGGGTCTATCCGAGTGGGTTTGGGTGCAGCCGAGTGGGTTTGGGTCTAGCGGAGTGGGTTTGGGTGTAGCCGAGTGGGTTTGGGTCTAGCCGAGTGGGTTTGGGTCTAACCGAGTTGGTTTGGGTCTAGCCGAGTGGGTTTGCGTCTAGCCGATTGGGTTTGGGTCTATCCATGTGGGTTTGGGTCTAGCCGAGTGGGTTAGGGTCTAGCGGAGTGGGTTTGGGTGTAGCCGCGTGGGTTTGGGTGTAGCCGAGTGGGTTTGGGTGTAGCCGAGTGGGTTTGGGTCTAGCCGAGTGGGTTTGGGTTTAGCCGAGTGGGTTTGGGTCTAGCGGAGTGGGTTTGGGTGTAGCCGAGTGGGTTTGGGTCTAGCCGAGTGGGTTTGGGTCTAGCCGAGTGGGTTTGGGTGTAGCCGAGTGGGTTTGGGTCTAGCCGAGTGGGTTTGGGTCTAGCGGAGTGGGTTTGGTTGTAGCCGAGTGGGTTTGGGTCTAGCGGAGTGGGTTTGGGTGTAGACGAGTGGGTTTGGGTCTAGCCGAGTGGGTTTGGGTCTAGCCGACTGGGTTTGGGTCTAGCCGAGTGGGTTTGGGTCTAGCCGAGTGGGTTTGGGTCTAGCCGAGTGGGTTTACGTCTAGCCGAGTGGGTTTGGGTCTAGCGGAGTGGGTTTGGGTGTAGCCGAGTGGGTTTGGGTGTAGCCGAGTGGGTTTGGGTCTGGACGAGTGGGTTTGGGTCTAGCCGAGTGGGTTTGGGTGTAGCCGAGTGGGTTTGGGTCTAGCCGAGTGGGTTTGGGTCTAGCGGAGTGGGTTTGGTTGTAGCCGAGTGGGTTTGGGTCTAGCGGAGTGGGTTTGGGTGTAGCCGAGTGGGTTTGGGTCTAGCCGAGTGGGTTTGGGTCTAGCCGAGTGGGTATGGGACTAGCCGAGTGGGTTTGGGTCTAGCCGAGTGGGTTTGGGTCTAGCCGAGTGGGTTTGGGTCTATCCGAGTGGGTTTGGGTCTAGCCGAGTGGGTTTGGGCCTAGCCGAGTGGGTTTGGGGCTACCGGAGTGGGTTTGGGTCTATCCGAGTGGGTTTGGGTCTAGCCGAGTGGGTTTGGGCCTAGCCGAGTGGTTTTGGGACTACCGGAGTGGGTTTGGGTGTAGCGGAGTGGGTTTGGGTCTAGCCGAAAGGGTTTGGGCCTAGCCGAGTGGGTTTGGGTCTAGCCGAGTGGGTTTGGGTCCAGCCGAGTGGGTGTGGGTTAAGCCGAGTGGGTTTGGGTCTAGCCGAGTGGGTTTGGGTCTAGCCGAGTGGGTTTGGGTCTATCCGAGTGGGTTTGGGTCTAGCCGAGTGGGTTTGGGCCTAGCCGAGTGGGTTTGGGACTACCGGAGTGGGTTTGGGTCTATCCGAGTGGGTTTGGGTCTAGCCGAGTGGGTTTGGGCCTAGCCGAGTGGTTTTGGGACTACCGGAGTGGGTTTGGGTGTAGCGGAGTGGGTTTGGGTGTAGCTGAGTGGGTTTGGGACCAGCCGAGTGGGTTTGGGTCTAGCCGAGTTTGTTTGGGCCTAGCCGAATGGGTTTGGGTCTACCCGAGTGGGTTTGGGTCTGGCCCAGTGGGTTTGCTTCTAGCCGAATGGGTTTGGGTCTAGCCGAGTGGGTTTGGGTGCAGCCGAGTGGGTTTGGGTCTAGCCGAGTGGGTTTGGGTCTAGCCGAGTGGCTTTGCTTCTAGCCGAGTTAGTTTGGGTGTTGCCGAGTTAGTTTGGGTCTAGCCGAGTGGGTTTGTGTCTAGCCGAGTGGGTTTGGGTCTAACGGACTGGGTTTGGGTGTAGCCGAGTGGGTTTGGGTCTAGCCGAGTGGGTTTGGGTCTAGCCGAGTGGGTTTGGGTCTAGCCGAGTGGGTTTGGGTCTAGCCGAGTGGGTTTGGGTCTAGCCAAGTGGGTTTGGGTCTTGCCGAGTGTGTTTGGGTCGTGCCGAGTCGGTTTGTGTCTAGCCGAGTGGGTTTGGGTCTAGCCGAGTGCGTTTGGGTCTAGCCGAGTGGGTTTGGGTCTAGCCGAGTGGGTTTGGGTCTAGCCAAGTGGGTTTGGGTCGAGCCGAGTGGGTTTGGGTCTAGCCCAGTGCGTTTGGGTCTAGCCGAGGGGGTTTGGGTCTAGCCGAGTGGGTTTGGGTCTAGCCGAGTGGGTTTGGGTCTAGCGGAGTGGGTTTGGGTCTAGCGGAGTGGGTTTGGGTTTGGCCGAGAGGGTTTGGGTCTAGCAGAGTGGGTTTGGGTCTAGCCGAGTGTGTTTGGGTCTAGCCGAGTGGGTTTGAGTCTAGCCGAGTGGGTTTGGGTCTAGCCGAGTGGGTTTGGGTCTAGCCGAGTGGGTTTGGGTTTAGCCGAGTGGGTTTGGGTCTAGCCGAGTGGGTTTGGGTCTAGCCGAGTGGGTTTGGGTCTAGCAGAGTGGGTTTGGGTCTACCGAGTGGGTTTGGGTCTAGCCGATAGGGTTTGGGTCTAGCCGAGTGGGTTTGGGTCTAGCCGAGTGGGTTCGGGTCTAGCGGAGTGGGTTTGTGTCTAGCCGAGTGGGTTTGGGTCTAGCCGAGTGCGTTTGGGTCTAGCCGAGTGGGTATGGGTCTAGCAGAGTGGGATTGGGTCTAGCCGAGTGGGTTTGTGTCTAGCCGAGTGGGTTTGGGTCTAGCCGAGTGGGTTTGGGTCTAGCGGAGTGGGTTTGGGTCTAGCGGAGTGGGTTTGGGTCTAGCCGAGTGGGTTTGGGTCTAGCCGAGTGGGTTTGGGTCTAGCCGAGTGGGTTTGGGTCTAGCAGAGTGGGTTTGGGTCTAGCCGAGTGGGTTTGGGTCTAGCCGAGTGGGTTTGGGACTAGCCGAGTGGGTTTGGGTCTAGCCGAGTGCGTTTGGGTCTAGCCGAGTGGGTATGGGTCTAGCAGAGTGGGATTGGGTCTAGCCGAGTGGGTTTGTGTCTAGCCGAGTGGGTTTGGGTCTAGCCGAGTGGGTTTGGGTCTAGCGGAGTGGGTTTGGGTCTAGCGGAGTGGGTTTGGGTCTAGACGAGTGGGTTTGGGTCTAGCCGAGTGGGTTTGGGTCTAGCCGAGTGGGTTTGGGTCTAGCAGAGTGGGTTTGGGTCTAGCCGAGTGGGTTTGGGTCTAGCCGAGTGGGTTTGGGTCTAGCCGAGTGCGTTTGGGTCTAGCCGAGTGGGTTTGGGTCTAGCCGAGTGGGTTTGGGTCTAGCTGAATGGGTTTGGGTCGAGCCGAGTAGGTTTGGGTCTAGCCGAGTGGGTTTGGGTGTAGCCGAGTGGGTTTGTGTCTAGCCGAGTGGGTTTGGGTCCAGCCGAGTGGGTTTGGGTCTAGCCGAGTGGGTTTGGGTCTAGCAGAGTGGGTTTGGGTCTAGCCGAGTGGGTTTGTGTCTAGCCGAGTGGGTTTGCGTCTAGCCGAGTGGGTTTGGGTCTAGCCGAGTGGGTTTGTGACTAGCCGAGTGGGTTTGGGTCTAGCCGAGTGGGTTTGGGTCTAGCCGAGTGGGTTTGGGTCTAGCCGAGTGGGTTTGGGTCTAGCCGAGTGGGTTTGGGTCTAGCCGAGTGGGTTTGGGTCTAGCACAGTGGGTTTGGGTCTAGCCGAGTGGGTTTGGGTCTAGCCGAGTGGGTTTGGGTCTAGCCGATTGGATTTGGGTCTAGCCGAGTGGGTTTGGGTTTAGTCGAGTGGGTTTGTGTCTAGCCGAGTGCGTTTGGGTCTAGCGGAGTCGGTTTGGGTCTAGCAGAGTGGGTTTGGGTCTATCCGAGAGGGTTTGGGTCTAGCCGAGTGGGTTTGGGCTAGCTGAGTGGGTTTGGGTCCAGCCGAGTGGTTTTGGGTCTAGCCGAGTGGGTTTGGGTCTAGCCGAGTCTGTTTGGGTCTTGCCGAGTGGGTTGGGGTCTAGCCAAGTGGGTTTGGGTCTAGCCGAGTGGGTTTGGGTCTAGCCGAGTCTGTTTGGGTTTAGCCGAGTGGGTTTGGGACTCGCCGAGTATGTTTGGGTCTAGCCGAGTGGGTTTGGTTCTAGCCAAGTGGGTTTGGGTCTAGCCGAGTGGGTTTGGGTCTGGCCGGGTGGGTTTGGGTCTAGCCGAGTGGGTTTGGGTCTAGCCGAGTGGGTTTGGGTCTAGCCGAGTGTGTTTGGGTCTAGCCGAGTGGGTTTGGGTCTAGCCGAGTGGGTTTGGGTCTAGCCGAGTGGGTTTGGGTCTAGCCTAGTGGGTTTGGGTCTAGCCGAGTGGGTTTGGGACTAGCCGAGTGGGTTTGGGTCTAGCCGATTGGGTTTGGGTCGAGCCAAGTGAGTTTGGGTCTAGCCGAGTGGGTTTGGGTCTAGCCGAGTGGGTTTGGGTCTAGCCGAGTGGGTTTGTGTCTAGCCGAGTGGGTTTAGGTCTAGTGGAGTGGGTTTGGGTCTAGCCGAGCGGGTTTAGGTCTAGCCGAGTGGTATTGGATCTAGCCGAGTGGTTTTGGGTCTAGCCGAGTGGGTTTGGGTCTAGCCGAGTGGGTTTGGGTCTAGCCGAGTGGGTATGGGTCTAGCCGAGTGGGTTTGGGTCGAGCCGAGTGGGTTTGGGTCTAGCCGAGTGGGTTTGGGTCTAGCCGAGTGGGTTTGTGTCTAGCCGAGTGGGTTTGGGTCTAGCCGAGTGGGTTTGGGTCTAGCCGAGTGGGTTTGGGTCTAGCAGAGTGGGTTTGGGTCTAGCCGAGTGGGTTTGTGTCTAGCCGAGTGGGTTTGGGTCTAGCCGAGTGGGTTGGGTCTAGCCGAGTGGGTTTGTGTCTAGCCGAGTGGGTTTGGGTCTAGCCGAGTGGGTTTGGGTCTAGCCGAGTGGGTTTGGGTCTAGCAGAGTGGGTTTGGGTCTAGACGAGTGGGTTTGTGTCTAGCCGAGTGGGTTTGGGTCTAGCTGAGTGGGTTTGGGTCCAGCCGAGTGGGTTTGGGTCTAGCGGAGTGGGTTTGGGTCTAGCCGAGTGGGTTTGGGTCTAGCCGAATGGGTTTGGGTCTAGCCGAGTGGGTTTGGGTCTAGCAGAGTGGGTTTGGGTCTAGCCGAGTGGGTTTGGGTCTAGCCGAGTGGGTTTGGGTCTAGCCGAGTGCGTTTGGGTCTAGCCGAGTGGGTTTGGGTCTAGCGGAGTGGGTTTGGGTCTAGCTGAATGGGTTTGGGTCTAGCCGAGTGGGTTTGGGTCTAGCCGAGTGGGTTTGGGTCTAGCAGAGTGGGTTTGGGTCTAGCGGAGTGGGTTTGGGTCTAGCGGAGTGGGTTTGGGTCTGGCCGAATGGGTTTGGGTCTAGCCGAGTGGGTTTGGGTCTAGCCGAGTGGGTTTGGGTCTAGCCGAGTGGGTTTGGGTCTAGCCGAGTGGGTTTGGGTCTAGCCGAGTGGGTTTGGGTCTAGCCGAGTGGGTTAGGGTCTAGCGGAGTGGGTTTGGGTCTAGCCGAGTGGGTTTGGGCCTAGCCGAGTGGTTTGGGTCTAGCGGAGTGAGTTTGGGTCTAGCTGAGTGGGTTTGGGTCTAGCCGAGTGGGTTTGGGTCTAGCCGAGTGGGTTTGGGTCTCGCCGTGTGGGTTTGGGTCCAGCCGAGTGGGTTTGGGTCTAGCGGAGTGGGTTTGGGTCTAGCCGAGTGGGTTTGGGTCTAGCCGAGTGGGTTTGGGTCTAGCCGAGTGGGTTTGGGTCTAGCAGAGTGGGTTTGGGTCTAGCCTAGTGGGTTTGGGTCTAGCCTGGTGGGTTTGGGTCTAGCCGAGTGCGTTTGGGTCTAGCCGAGTGGGTTTGGGTCTAGCGGAGTGGGTTTGGGTCTAGCTGAATGGGTTTGGGTCTAGCCGAGTGGGTTTGGGTCTAGCCGAGTGGGTTTGGGTCTAGCAGAGTGGGTTTGGGTCTAGCCGAGTGGGTTTGGGTCCAGCCGAGTGGGTTTGAGTCTATCCGAGTGGGTTTGGGTCTAGCCGAGTGGGTTTGGGTCTAGCCGAGTGGGTTTGGGTCTAGCGGAGTGGGTTTGGGTCTAGCGGAGTGGGTTTGGGTCTAGCGGAGTGGGTTTGGGTCTAGCGGAGTGGGTTTGGGTCTAGCCGAATGGGTTTGGGTCTAGCCGAGTGGGTTTGGGTCTAGCCGAGTGGGTTTGGGTCTAGCCGAGTGGGTTTGGGTCTAGCCGAGTGGGTTTGGGTCTATCCGAGTGGGTTTGGGTCTAGCCGAGTGGGTTTGGGTCTAGCGGAGTGGATTTGGGTCTAGCCGAGTGGGTTTGGGCCGAGCCGAGTGGTTTGGGTCTAGCGGAGTGGGTTTGGGTCTAGCTGAGTGGGTTTGGGTCTAGCCGAGTCGGTTTGGGTCTAGCGGAGTGGGTTTGGGTTTAGCGGAGTGGGTTTGGGTCTAGCCGAGTGGGTTTGGGTCTAGCCGAGTGGGTTTGGGTCTAGCCGTGTGGGTTTGGGTCTAGCCGAGTGGGTTTGGGTCTAGCCGAGTGGGTTTGTGTCTAGTGGAGTGGGTTTGGGTGTAGCCGAGTGGGTTTGGGTCGAACTGAGTGGGTTTGGGTCTAGCCGAGTGGGTTTGGGTCCAGACGAGTGGGTTTGGGTCCAGCCGAGTGGGTTTGGGTCCAGCCGAGTGGGTTTGGGTCTAGCCGAGTGGGTTTGGGTCTAGCGGAATGGGTTTGGGTCCAGCCGAGTGGGTTTGGGTCTAGCCGAGTGGGTTTGGGTCTAGCCGAATGGGTTTGGGTCTAGCCGAGTGGGTTTGGGTTGAGCCGAGTGGGTTTGGGTCTAGCCGAGTGGGTTTGGGTCTAGCCGAGTGGGTTTGTGTCTAGCCGAGTGGGTTTGGGGCGAGCCGTGTGGGTTTGGGTCTAGCCGAGTGGGTTTGGGTCTAGCTGAGTCAGTTTGGGTCTAGCCGAGTGGGTTTAGGTCTAGTGGAGTGGGTTTGGGTCTAGCCGAGTGGGTTTAGGTCTAGCCGAGTGGTATTGGATCTAGCCGAGTGGTTTTGGGTCTAGCCGAGTGGGTTTGGGTCTAGCCGAGTGGGTTTGGGTCTAGCCGAGTGGGTTTGGGTCTAGCCGAGTGGGTTTGGGTCGAGCCGAGTGGGTTTGGGTCTAGCCGAGTGGGTTTGGGTCTAGCCGAGTGGGTTTGTGTCTAGCCGAGTGGGTTTGGGACTAGCCGAGTGGGTTTGGGTCTAGCCGAGTGGGTTTGGGTCTAGCAGAGTGGGTTTGGGTCTAGCCGAGTGGGTTTGTGTCTAGCCGAGTGGGTTTGGGTCTAGCCGAGTGGGTTTGGGTCTAGCCGAGTGGGTTTGTGTCTAGCCGAGTGGGTTTGGGTCTAGCCGAGTGGGTTTGGGTCTGGCCGAGTGGGTTTGGGTCTAGCAGAGTGGGTTTGGGTCTAGCCGAGTGGGTTTGTGTCTAGCCGAGTGGGTTTGGGTCTAGCCGAGTGGGTTTGGGTCTAGCCGAGTGGGTTTGGGTCTAGCGGAGTGTGTTTGGGTCTAGCGGAGTGGGTTTGGGTCTAGCCGAGTGGGTTTGGGTCTAGCCGAGTGGGTTTGGGTCTAGCAGAGTGGGTTTGGGTCTAGCCGAGTGGGTTTGGTTCTAGCCAAGTGGGTTTGGGTCTAGCCGAGTGGGTTTGGGTCTGGCCGGGTGGGTTTGGGTCTAGCCGAGTGGGTTTGGGTCTAGCCGAGTGGGTTTGGGTCTAGCCGTGTGGGTTTGTGTCTAGCCGAGTGGGTTTGGGTCTAGCCGAGTGGGTTTGGGTCTAGCCGAGTGGGTTTGGGTCTAGCCGAGTGGGTTTGGGTCTAGCCGAGTGGGTTTGGGTCTAGCCGAGTGGGTTTGGGTCTAGCCTAGTGGGTTTGGGTCTAGCCGAGTGGGTTTGGGACTAGCCGAGTGGGTTTGGGTCTAGCCGAGTGGGTTTGGGTCGAGCCGAGTGAGTTTGGGTCTAGCCGAGTGGGTTTGGGTCTAGCCGAGTGGGTTTGGGTCTAGCCGAGTGGGTTTGTGTCTAGCCGAGTGGGTTTAGGTCTAGTGGAGTGGGTTTGGGTCTAGCCGAGCGGGTTTAGGTCTAGCCGAGTGGTATTGGATCTAGCCGAGTGGTTTTGGGTCTAGCCGAGTGGGTTTGGGTCTAGCCGAGTGGGTTTGGGTCTAGCCGAGTGGGTATGGGTCTAGCCGAGTGGGTTTGGGTCGAGCCGAGTGGGTTTGGGTCTAGCCGAGTGGGTTTGGGTCTAGCCGAGTGGGTTTGTGTCTAGCCGAGTGGGTTTGGGTCTAGCCGAGTGGGTTTGGGTCTAGCAGAGTGGGTTTGGGTCTAGCCGAGTGGGTTTGTGTCTAGCCGAGTGGGTTTGGGTCTAGCCGAGTGGGTTTGGGTCTAGCCGAGTGGGTTTGTGTCTAGCCGAGTGGGTTTGGGTCTAGCCGAGTGGGTTTGGGTCTAGCCGAGTGGGTTTGGGTCTAGCAGAGTGGGTTTGGGTCTAGACGAGTGGGTTTGTGTCTAGCCGAGTGGGTTTAGGTCTAGCCGAGTGCGTTTGGGTCCAGCCGAGTGGGTTTGGGTCTAGCGGAGTGGGTTTGGGTCTAGCCGAGTGGGTTTGGGTCTAGCCGAGTGGGTTTGGGTCTAGCCGAGTGGGTTTGGGTCTAGCAGAGTGGGTTTGGGTCTAGCCGAGTGGGTTTGGGTCTAGCCGAGTGGGTTTGGGTCTAGCAGAGTGGGTTTGGGTCTAGCCGAGTGGGTTTGGGTCTAGCCGAGTGGGTTTGGGTCTAGCCAAGTGCGTTTGGGTCTAGCCGAGTGGGTTTGGGTCTAGCGGAGTGGGTTTGGGTCTAGCTGAATGGGTTTGGGTCTAGCCGAGTGGGTTTGGGTCTAGCCGAGTGGGTTTGGGTCTAGCCGAGTGGGTTTGGGTCTAGCAGAGTGGGTTTGGGTCTAGCCGAGTGGGTTTGTGTCTAGCCGAGTGGGTTTGGGTCTAGCCGAGTGGGTTTGGGTCTAGCCGAGTGGGTTTGTGTCTAGCCGAGTGGGTTTGGGTCTAGCCGAGTGGGTTTGGGTCTAGCCGAGTGGGTTTGGGTCTAGCAGAGTGGGTTTGGGTCTAGACGAGTGGGTTTGTGTCTAGCCGAGTGGGTTTAGGTCTAGCCGAGTGCGTTTGGGTCCAGCCGAGTGGGTTTGGGTCTAGCGGAGTGGGTTTGGGTCTAGCCGAGTGGGTTTGGGTCTAGCCGAGTGGGTTTGGGTCTAGCCGAGTGGGTTTGGGTCTAGCAGAGTGGGTTTGGGTCTAGCCGAGTGGGTTTGGGTCTAGCCGAGTGGGTTTGGGTCTAGCAGAGTGGGTTTGGGTCTAGCCGAGTGGGTTTGGGTCTAGCCGAGTGGGTTTGGGTCTAGCCGAGTGCGTTTGGGTCTAGCCGAGTGGGTTTGGGTCTAGCGGAGTGGGTTTGGGTCTAGCTGAATGGGTTTGGGTCTAGCCGAGTGGGTTTGGGTCTAGCCGAGTGGGTTTGGGTCTAGCAGAGTGGGTTTGGGTCTAGCGGAGTGGGTTTGGGTCTAGCGGAGTGGGTTTGGGTCTGGCCGAATGGGTTTGGGTCTAGCCGAGTGGGTTTGGGTCTAGCCGAGTGGGTTTGGGTCTAGCCGAGTGGGTTTGGGTCTAGCCGAGTGGGTTTGGGTCTAGCCGAGTGGGTTTGGGTCTAGCCGAGTGGGTTTGGGTCTAGCGGAGTGGGTTTGGGTCTAGCCGAGTGGGTTTGGGCCGAGCCGAGTGGTTTGGGTCTAGCGGAGTGGGTTTGGGTCTAGCTGAGTGGGTTTGGGTCTAGCCGAGTCGGTTTGGGTCTAGCGGAGTGGGTTTGGGTTTAGCGGAGTGGGTTTGGGTCTAGCCGAGTGGGTTTGGGTCTAGCCGAGTGGGTTTGGGTCTAGCCGTGTGGGTTTGGGTCTAGCCGAGTGGGTTTGGGTCTAGCCGAGTGGGTTTGTGTCTAGTGGAGTGGGTTTGGGTGTAGCCGAGTGGGTTTGGGTCGAACTGAGTGGGTTTGGGTCTAGCCGAGTGGGTTTGGGTCCAGACGAGTGGGTTTGGGTCCAGCCGAGTGGGTTTGGGTCCAGCCGAGTGGGTTTGGGTCTAGCCGAGTGGGTTTGGGTCTAGCGGAATGGGTTTGGGTCCAGCCGAGTGGGTTTGGGTCTAGCCGAGTGGGTTTGGGTCTAGCCGAATGGGTTTGGGTCTAGCCGAGTGGGTTTGGGTTGAGCCGAGTGGGTTTGGGTCTAGCCGAGTGGGTTTGGGTCTAGCCGAGTGGGTTTGTGTCTAGCCGAGTGGGTTTGGGGCGAGCCGTGTGGGTTTGGGTCTAGCCGAGTGGGTTTGGGTCTAGCTGAGTCAGTTTGGGTCTAGCCGAGTGGGTTTAGGTCTAGTGGAGTGGGTTTGGGTCTAGCCGAGTGGGTTTAGGTCTAGCCGAGTGGTATTGGATCTAGCCGAGTGGTTTTGGGTCTAGCCGAGTGGGTTTGGGTCTAGCCGAGTGGGTTTGGGTCTAGCCGAGTGGGTTTGGGTCTAGCCGAGTGGGTTTGGGTCGAGCCGAGTGGGTTTGGGTCTAGCCGAGTGGGTTTGGGTCTAGCCGAGTGGGTTTGTGTCTAGCCGAGTGGGTTTGGGACTAGCCGAGTGGGTTTGGGTCTAGCCGAGTGGGTTTGGGTCTAGCAGAGTGGGTTTGGGTCTAGCCGAGTGGGTTTGTGTCTAGCCGAGTGGGTTTGGGTCTAGCCGAGTGGGTTTGGGTCTAGCCGAGTGGGTTTGTGTCTAGCCGAGTGGGTTTGGGTCTAGCCGAGTGGGTTTGGGTCTGGCCGAGTGGGTTTGGGTCTAGCAGAGTGGGTTTGGGTCTAGCCGAGTGGGTTTGTGTCTAGCCGAGTGGGTTTGGGTCTAGCCGAGTGGGTTTGGGTCTAGCCGAGTGGGTTTGGGTCTAGCGGAGTGTGTTTGGGTCTAGCGGAGTGGGTTTGGGTCTAGCCGAGTGGGTTTGGGTCTAGCCGAGTGGGTTTGGGTCTAGCAGAGTGGGTTTGGGTCTAGCCGAGTGGGTTTGGTTCTAGCCAAGTGGGTTTGGGTCTAGCCGAGTGGGTTTGGGTCTGGCCGGGTGGGTTTGGGTCTAGCCGAGTGGGTTTGGGTCTAGCCGAGTGGGTTTGGGTCTAGCCGTGTGGGTTTGTGTCTAGCCGAGTGGGTTTGGGTCTAGCCGAGTGGGTTTGGGTCTAGCCGAGTGGGTTTGGGTCTAGCCGAGTGGGTTTGGGTCTAGCCGAGTGGGTTTGGGTCTAGCCGAGTGGGTTTGGGTCTAGCCTAGTGGGTTTGGGTCTAGCCGAGTGGGTTTGGGACTAGCCGAGTGGGTTTGGGTCTAGCCGAGTGGGTTTGGGTCGAGCCGAGTGAGTTTGGGTCTAGCCGAGTGGGTTTGGGTCTAGCCGAGTGGGTTTGGGTCTAGCCGAGTGGGTTTGTGTCTAGCCGAGTGGGTTTAGGTCTAGTGGAGTGGGTTTGGGTCTAGCCGAGCGGGTTTAGGTCTAGCCGAGTGGTATTGGATCTAGCCGAGTGGTTTTGGGTCTAGCCGAGTGGGTTTGGGTCTAGCCGAGTGGGTTTGGGTCTAGCCGAGTGGGTATGGGTCTAGCCGAGTGGGTTTGGGTCGAGCCGAGTGGGTTTGGGTCTAGCCGAGTGGGTTTGGGTCTAGCCGAGTGGGTTTGTGTCTAGCCGAGTGGGTTTGGGTCTAGCCGAGTGGGTTTGGGTCTAGCAGAGTGGGTTTGGGTCTAGCCGAGTGGGTTTGTGTCTAGCCGAGTGGGTTTGGGTCTAGCCGAGTGGGTTTGGGTCTAGCCGAGTGGGTTTGTGTCTAGCCGAGTGGGTTTGGGTCTAGCCGAGTGGGTTTGGGTCTAGCCGAGTGGGTTTGGGTCTAGCAGAGTGGGTTTGGGTCTAGACGAGTGGGTTTGTGTCTAGCCGAGTGGGTTTAGGTCTAGCCGAGTGCGTTTGGGTCCAGCCGAGTGGGTTTGGGTCTAGCGGAGTGGGTTTGGGTCTAGCCGAGTGGGTTTGGGTCTAGCCGAGTGGGTTTGGGTCTAGCCGAGTGGGTTTGGGTCTAGCAGAGTGGGTTTGGGTCTAGCCGAGTGGGTTTGGGTCTAGCCGAGTGGGTTTGGGTCTAGCAGAGTGGGTTTGGGTCTAGCCGAGTGGGTTTGGGTCTAGCCGAGTGGGTTTGGGTCTAGCCAAGTGCGTTTGGGTCTAGCCGAGTGGGTTTGGGTCTAGCGGAGTGGGTTTGGGTCTAGCTGAATGGGTTTGGGTCTAGCCGAGTGGGTTTGGGTCTAGCCGAGTGGGTTTGGGTCTAGCCGAGTGGGTTTGGGTCTAGCAGAGTGGGTTTGGGTCTAGCCGAGTGGGTTTGTGTCTAGCCGAGTGGGTTTGGGTCTAGCCGAGTGGGTTTGGGTCTAGCCGAGTGGGTTTGTGTCTAGCCGAGTGGGTTTGGGTCTAGCCGAGTGGGTTTGGGTCTAGCCGAGTGGGTTTGGGTCTAGCAGAGTGGGTTTGGGTCTAGACGAGTGGGTTTGTGTCTAGCCGAGTGGGTTTAGGTCTAGCCGAGTGCGTTTGGGTCCAGCCGAGTGGGTTTGGGTCTAGCGGAGTGGGTTTGGGTCTAGCCGAGTGGGTTTGGGTCTAGCCGAGTGGGTTTGGGTCTAGCCGAGTGGGTTTGGGTCTAGCAGAGTGGGTTTGGGTCTAGCCGAGTGGGTTTGGGTCTAGCCGAGTGGGTTTGGGTCTAGCAGAGTGGGTTTGGGTCTAGCCGAGTGGGTTTGGGTCTAGCCGAGTGGGTTTGGGTCTAGCCGAGTGCGTTTGGGTCTAGCCGAGTGGGTTTGGGTCTAGCGGAGTGGGTTTGGGTCTAGCTGAATGGGTTTGGGTCTAGCCGAGTGGGTTTGGGTCTAGCCGAGTGGGTTTGGGTCTAGCAGAGTGGGTTTGGGTCTAGCGGAGTGGGTTTGGGTCTAGCGGAGTGGGTTTGGGTCTGGCCGAATGGGTTTGGGTCTAGCCGAGTGGGTTTGGGTCTAGCCGAGTGGGTTTGGGTCTAGCCGAGTGGGTTTGGGTCTAGCCGAGTGGGTTTGGGTCTAGCCGAGTGGGTTTGGGTCTAGCCGAGTGGGTTTGGGTCTAGCGGAGTGGGTTTGGGTCTAGCCGAGTGGGTTTGGGCCTAGCCGAGTGGTTTGGGTCTAGCGGAGTGAGTTTGGGTCTAGCTGAGTGGGTTTGGGTCTAGCCGAGTGGGTTTGGGTCTAGCCGAGTGGGTTTGGGTCTCGCCGTGTGGGTTTGGGTCCAGCCGAGTGGGTTTGGGTCTAGCGGAGTGGGTTTGGGTCTAGCCGAGTGGGTTTGGGTCTAGCCGAGTGGGTTTGGGTCTAGCCGAGTGGGTTTGGGTCTAGCAGAGTGGGTTTGGGTCTAGCCTAGTGGGTTTGGGTCTAGCCTGGTGGGTTTGGGTCTAGCCGAGTGCGTTTGGGTCTAGCCGAGTGGGTTTGGGTCTAGCGGAGTGGGTTTGGGTCTAGCTGAATGGGTTTGGGTCTAGCCGAGTGGGTTTGGGTCTAGCCGAGTGGGTTTGGGTCTAGCAGAGTGGGTTTGGGTCTAGCCGAGTGGATTTGGGTCTAGCCGAGTGGGTTTGAGTCTATCCGAGTGGGTTTGGGTCTAGCCGAGTGGGTTTCGGTCTAGCCGAGTGGGTTTGGGTCTAGCGGAGTGGGTTTGGGTCTAGCGGAGTGGGTTTGGGTCTAGCGGAGTGGGTTTGGGTCTAGCCGAGTGGGTTTGTGTCTAGCCGAGTGGGTTTAGGTCTAGTGGAGTGGGTTTGGGTCTAGCCGACCGGGTTTAGGTCTAGCCGAGTGGTATTGGATCTAGCCGAGTGGTTTTGGGTCTAGCCGAGTGGGTTTGGGTCTAGCCGAGTGGGTTTGGGTCTAGCCGAGTGGGTATGGGTCTAGCCGAGTGGGTTTGGGTCGAGCCGAGTGGGTTTGGGTCTAGCCGAGTGGGTTTGGGTCTAGCCGAGTGGGTTTGTGTCTAGCCGAGTGGGTTTGGGTCTAGCCGAGTGGGTTTGGGTCTAGCCGAGTGGGTTTGGGTCTAGCAGAGTGGGTTTGGGTCTAGCCGAGTGGGTTTGTGTCTAGCCGAGTGGGTTTGGGTCTAGCCGAGTGGGTTTGGGTCTAGCCGAGTGGGTTTGTGTCTAGCCGAGTGGGTTTGGGTCTAGCCGAGTGGGTTTGGGTCTAGCCGAGTGGGTTTGGGTCTAGCAGAGTGGGTTTGGGTCTAGACGAGTGGGTTTGTGTCTAGCCGAGTGGGTTTAGGTCTAGCCGAGTGCGTTTGGGTCCAGCCGAGTGGGTTTGGGTCTAGCAGAGTGGGTTTGGGTCTAGCCGAGTGGGTTTGGGTCTAGCCGAGTGGGTTTGGGTCTAGCCGAGTGGGTTTGGGTCTAGCAGAGTGGGTTTGGGTCTAGCCGAGTGGGTTTGGGTCTAGCCGAGTGGGTTTGGGTCTAGCAGAGTGGGTTTGGGTCTAGCCGAGTGGGTTTGGGTCTAGCCGAGTGGGTTTGGGTCTAGCCGAGTGCGTTTGGGTCTAGCCGAGTGGGTTTGGGTCTAGCGGAGTGGGTTTGGGTCTAGCTGAATGGGTTTGGGTCTAGCCGAGTGGGTTTGGGTCTAGCCGAGTGGGTTTGGGTCTAGCCGAGTGGGTTTGGGTCTAGCAGAGTGGGTTTGGGTCTAGCCGAGTGGGTTTGTGTCTAGCCGAGTGGGTTTGGGTCTAGCCGAGTGGGTTTGGGTCTAGCCGAGTGGGTTTGTGTCTAGCCGAGTGGGTTTGGGTCTAGCCGAGTGGGTTTGGGTCTAGCCGAGTGGGTTTGGGTCTAGCAGAGTGGGTTTGGGTCTAGACGAGTGGGTTTGTGTCTAGCCGAGTGGGTTTAGGTCTAGCCGAGTGCGTTTGGGTCCAGCCGAGTGGGTTTGGGTCTAGCGGAGTGGGTTTGGGTCTAGCCGAGTGGGTTTGGGTCTAGCCGAGTGGGTTTGGGTCTAGCCGAGTGGGTTTGGGTCTAGCAGAGTGGGTTTGGGTCTAGCCGAGTGGGTTTGGGTCTAGCCGAGTGGGTTTGGGTCTAGCAGAGTGGGTTTGGGTCTAGCGGAGTGGGTTTGGGTCTAGCGGAGTGGGTTTGGGTCTAGCCGAGTGGGTTTGTGTCTAGCCGAGTGGGTTTAGGTCTAGTGGAGTGGGTTTGGGTCTAGCCGAGCGGGTTTAGGTCTAGCCGAGTGGTATTGGATCTAGCCGAGTGGTTTTGGGTCTAGCCGAGTGGGTTTGGGTCTAGCCGAGTGGGTTTGGGTCTAGCCGAGTGGGTATGGGTCTAGCCGAGTGGGTTTGGGTCGAGCCGAGTGGGTTTGGGTCTAGCCGAGTGGGTTTGGGTCTAGCCGAGTGGGTTTGTGTCTAGCCGAGTGGGTTTGGGTCTAGCCGAGTGGGTTTGAGTCTAGCCGAGTGGGTTTGGGTCTAGCAGAGTGGGTTTGGGTCTAGCCGAGTGGGTTTGTGTCTAGCCGAGTGGGTTTGGGTCTAGCCGAGTGGGTTTGGGTCTAGCCGAGTGGGTTTGTGTCTAGCCGAGTGGGTTTGGGTCTAGCCGAGTGGGTTTGGGTCTAGCCGAGTGGGTTTGGGTCTAGCAGAGTGGGTTTGGGTCTGGACGAGTGGGTTTGTGTCTAGCCGAGTGGGTTTAGGTCTAGCCGAGTGCGTTTGGGTCCAGCCGAGTGGGTTTGGGTCTAGCGGAGTGGGTTTGGGTCTAGCCGAGTGGGTTTGGGTCTAGCCGAGTGGGTTTGGGTCTAGCCGAGTGGGTTTGGGTCTAGCAGAGTGGGTTTGGGTCTAGCCGAGTGGGTTTGGGTCTAGCCGAGTGGGTTTGGGTCTAGCAGAGTGGGTTTGGGTCTAGCCGAGTGGGTTTGGGTCTAGCCGAGTGGGTTTGGGTCTAGCCGAGTGCGTTTGGGTCTAGCCGAGTGGCTTTGGGTCTAGCGGAGTGGGTTTGGGTCTAGCTGAATGGGTTTGGGTCTAGCCGAGTGGGTTTGGGTCTAGCCGAGTGGGTTTGGGTCTAGCCGAGTGGGTTTGGGTCTAGCAGAGTGGGTTTGGGTCTAGCCGAGTGGGTTTGTGTCTAGCCGAGTGGGTTTGGGTCTAGCCGAGTGGGTTTGGGTCTAGCCGAGTGGGTTTGTGTCTAGCCGAGTGGGTTTGGGTCTAGCCGAGTGGGTTTGGGTCTAGCCGAGTGGGTTTGGGTCTAGCAGAGTGGGTTTGGGTCTAGACGAGTGGGTTTGTGTCTAGCCGAGTGGGTTTAGGTCTAGCCGAGTGGGTTTGGGTCTAGCCGAGTGGGTTTGGGTCTAGCCGAGTGGGTTTGGGTCTAGCCGAGTGGGTTTGGGTCTAGCCGAGTGCGTTTGGGTCTAGCCGAGTGGGTTTGGGTCTAGCGGAGTGGGTTTGGGTCTAGCTGAATGGGTTTGGGTCTAGCCGAGTGGGTTTGGGTCTAGCCGAGTGGGTTTGGGTCTAGCAGAGTGGGTTTGGGTCTAGCGGAGTGGGTTTGGGTCTAGCGGAGTGGGTTTGGGTCTGGCCGAATGGGTTTGGGTCTAGCCGAGTGGGTTTGGGTCTAGCCGAGTGGGTTTGGGTCTAGCCGAGTGGGTTTGGGTCTAGCCGAGTGGGTTTGGGTCTAGCCGAGTGGGTTTGGGTCTAGCCGAGTGGGTTTGGGTCTAGCGGAGTGGGTTTGGGTCTAGCCGAGTGGGTTTGGGCCTAGCCGAGTGGTTTGGGTCTAGCGGAGTGAGTTTGGGTCTAGCTGAGTGGGTTTGGGTCTAGCCGAGTGGGTTTGGGTCTAGCCGAGTGGGTTTGGGTCTCGCCGTGTGGGTTTGGGTCCAGCCGAGTGGGTTTGGGTCTAGCGGAGAGGGTTTGGGTCTAGCCGAGTGGGTTTGGGTCTAGCCGAGTGGGTTTGGGTCTAGCCGAGTGGGTTTGGGTCTAGCGGAGTGGGTTTGGGTCTAGCTGAATGGGTTTGGGTCTAGCCGAGTGGGTTTGGGTCTAGCCGAGTGGGTTTGGGTCTAGCAGAGTGGGTTTGGGTCTAGCCGAGTGGATTTGGGTCTAGCCGAGTGGGTTTGAGTCTATCCGAGTGGGTTTGGGTCTAGCCGAGTGGGTTTCGGTCTAGCCGAGTGGTTTGGGTCTAGCGGAGTGGGTTTGGGTCTAGCTGAGTGGGTTTGGGTCTAGCCGAGTCGGTTTGGGTCTAGCGGAGTGGGTTTGGGTTTAGCGGAGTGGGTTTGGGTCTAGCCGAGTGGGTTTGGGTCTAGCCGAGTGGGTTTGGGTCTAGCCGTGTGGGTTTGGGTCTAGCCGAGTGGGTTTGGGTCTAGCCGAGTGGGTTTGTGTCTAGTGGAGTGGGTTTGGGTGTAGCCGAGTGGGTTTGGGTCGAACTGAGTGGGTTTGGGTCTAGCCGAGTGGGTTTGGGTCCAGACGAGTGGGTTTGTGTCCAGCCGAGTGGGTTTGGGTCCAGCCGAGTGGGTTTGGGTCTAGCCGAGTGGGTTTGGGTCTAGCGGAATGGGTTTGGGTCCAGCCGAGTGGGTTTGGGTCTAGCCGAGTGGGTTTGGGTCTAGCCGAATGGGTTTGGGTCTAGCCGAGTGGGTTTGGGTTGAGCCGAGTGGGTTTGGGTCTAGCCGAGTGGGTTTGGGTCTAGCCGAGTGGGTTTGTGTCTAGCCGAGTGGGTTTGGGGCGAGCCGTGTGGGTTTGGGTCTAGCCGAGTGGGTTTGGGTCTAGCTGAGTCAGTTTGGGTCTAGCCGAGTGGGTTTAGGTCTAGTGGAGTGGGTTTGGGTCTAGCCGAGTGGGTTTAGGTCTAGCCGAGTGGTATTGGATCTAGCCGAGTGGTTTTGGGTCTAGCCGAGTGGGTTTGGGTCTAGCCGAGTGGGTTTGGGTCTAGCGGAGTGGGTTTGGGTCTAGCTGAATGGGTTTAGGTCTAGCCGAGTGGGTTTGGGCCTAGCCGAGTGGGTTTGGGTCTAGCAGAGTGGGTTTGGGTCTAGCGGAGTGGGTGTGGGTCTAGCGGAGTGGGTTTGGGTCTGGCCGAATGGGTTTGGGTCTAGCCGAGTGGGTTTGGGTCTAGCCGAGTGGGTTTGGGTCTAGCCGAGCGGGTTTGGGTCTAGCCGAGTGGGTTTGGGTCTAGCCGAGTGGGTTTGGGTCTAGCCGAGTGGGTTTGGGTCTAGCGGAGTGGGTTTGGGTCTAGCCGAGTGGGTTTGGGCCTAGCCGAGTGGTTTGGGTCTAGCGGAGTGAGTTTGGGTCTAGCCGAGTGGGTTTGGGTCTAGCCGAGTGGGTTTGGGTCTAGCCGAGTGGGTTTGGGTCTCGCCGTGTGGGTTTGGGTCCAGCCGAGTGGGTTTGGGTCTAGCGGAGTGGGTTTGGGTCTAGCCGAGTGGGTTTGGGTCTAGCCGAGTGGGTTTGGGTCTAGCCGAGTGGGTTTGGGTCTAGCAGAGTGGGTTTGGGTCTAGCCTAGTGGGTTTGGGTCTAGCCTGGTGGGTTTGGGTCTAGCCGAGTGCGTTTGGGTCTAGCCGAGTGGGTTTGGGTCTAGCGGAGTGGGTTTGGGTCTAGCAGAGTGGGTTTGGGTCTAGCCTAGTGGGTTTGGGTCTAGCCTGGTGGGTTTGGGTCTAGCCGAGTGCGTTTGGGTCTAGCCGAGTGGGTTTGGGTCTAGCGGAGTGGGTTTGGGTCTAGCTGAATGGGTTTGGGTCTAGCCGAGTGGGTTTGGGTCTAGCCGAGTGGGTTTGGGTCTAGCAGAGTGGGTTTGGGTCTAGCCGAGTGGATTTGGGTCTAGCCGAGTGGGTTTGGGTCTAGCCGAGTGCGTTTGGGTCTAGCCGAGTGGGTTTGGGTCTAGCGGAGTGGGTTTGGGTCTAGCTGAATGGGTTTGGGTCTAGCCGAGTGGGTTTGGGTCTAGCCGAGTGGGTTTGGGTCTAGCCGAGTGGGTTTGGGTCTAGCAGAGTGGGTTTGGGTCTAGCCGAGTGGGTTTGTGTCTAGCCGAGTGGGTTTGGGTCTAGCCGAGTGGGTTTGGGTCTAGCCGAGTGGGTTTGTGTCTAGCCGAGTGGGTTTGGGTCTAGCCGAGTGGGTTTGGGTCTAGCCGAGTGGGTTTGGGTCTAGCAGAGTGGGTTTGGGTCTAGACGAGTGGGTTTGTGTCTAGCCGAGTGGGTTTAGGTCTAGCCGAGTGGGTTTGGGTCTAGCCGAGTGGGTTTGGGTCTAGCCGAGTGGGTTTGGGTCTAGCCGAGTGGGTTTGGGTCTAGCCGAGTGCGTTTGGGTCTAGCCGAGTGGGTTTGGGTCTAGCGGAGTGGGTTTGGGTCTAGCTGAATGGGTTTGGGTCTAGCCGAGTGGGTTTGGGTCTAGCCGAGTGGGTTTGGGTCTAGCAGAGTGGGTTTGGGTCTAGCGGAGTGGGTTTGGGTCTAGCGGAGTGGGTTTGGGTCTGGCCGAATGGGTTTGGGTCTAGCCGAGTGGGTTTGGGTCTAGCCGAGTGGGTTTGGGTCTAGCCGAGTGGGTTTGGGTCTAGCCGAGTGGGTTTGGGTCTAGCCGAGTGGGTTTGGGTCTAGCCGAGTGGGTTTGGGTCTAGCGGAGTGGGTTTGGGTCTAGCCGAGTGGGTTTGGGCCTAGCCGAGTGGTTTGGGTCTAGCGGAGTGAGTTTGGGTCTAGCTGAGTGGGTTTGGGTCTAGCCGAGTGGGTTTGGGTCTAGCCGAGTGGGTTTGGGTCACGCCGTGTGGGTTTGGGTCCAGCCGAGTGGGTTTGGGTCTAGCGGAGAGGGTTTGGGTCTAGCCGAGTGGGTTTGGGTCTAGCCGAGTGGGTTTGGGTCTAGCCGAGTGGGTTTGGGTCTAGCCGAGTGGGTTTGGGTCTAGCCGAGTGGGTTTGGGTCTAGCCGAGTGGGTTTGGGTCTAGCCGAGTGGGTTTGGGTCTAGCGGAGTGGGTTTGGGTCTAGCCGAGTGGGTTTGGGCCTAGCCGAGTGGTTTGGGTCTAGCGGAGTGAGTTTGGGTCTAGCTGAGTGGGTTTGGGTCTAGCCGAGTGGGTTTGGGTCTAGCCGAGTGGGTTTGGGTCTCGCCGTGTGGGTTTGGGTCCAGCCGAGTGGGTTTGGGTCTAGCGGAGAGGGTTTGGGTCTAGCCGAGTGGGTTTGGGTCTAGCCGAGTGGGTTTGGGTCTAGCCGAGTGGGTTTGGGTCTAGCCGAGTGGGTTTGGGTCTAGCTGAATGGGTTTGGGTCTAGCCGAGTGGGTTTGGGTCTAGCCGAGTGGGTTTGGGTCTAGCAGAGTGGGTTTGGGTCTAGCCGAGTGGATTTGGGTCTAGCCGAGTGGGTTTGAGTCTATCCGAGTGGGTTTGGGTCTAGCCGAGTGGGTTTCGGTCTAGCCGAGTGGTTTGGGTCTAGCGGAGTGGGTTTGGGTCTAGCTGAGTGGGTTTGGGTCTAGCCGAGTCGGTTTGGGTCTAGCGGAGTGGGTTTGGGTTTAGCGGAGTGGGTTTGGGTCTAGCCGAGTGGGTTTGGGTCTAGCCGAGTGGGTTTGGGTCTAGCCGTGTGGGTTTGGGTCTAGCCGAGTGGGTTTGGGTCTAGCCGAGTGGGTTTGTGTCTAGTGGAGTGGGTTTGGGTGTAGCCGAGTGGGTTTGGGTCGAACTGAGTGGGTTTGGGTCTAGCCGAGTGGGTTTGGGTCCAGACGAGTGGGTTTGTGTCCAGCCGAGTGGGTTTGGGTCCAGCCGAGTGGGTTTGGGTCTAGCCGAGTGGGTTTGGGTCTAGCGGAATGGGTTTGGGTCCAGCCGAGTGGGTTTGGGTCTAGCCGAGTGGGTTTGGGTCTAGCCGAATGGGTTTGGGTCTAGCCGAGTGGGTTTGGGTTGAGCCGAGTGGGTTTGGGTCTAGCCGAGTGGGTTTGGGTCTAGCCGAGTGGGTTTGTGTCTAGCCGAGTGGGTTTGGGGCGAGCCGTGTGGGTTTGGGTCTAGCCGAGTGGGTTTGGGTCTAGCTGAGTCAGTTTGGGTCTAGCCGAGTGGGTTTAGGTCTAGTGGAGTGGGTTTGGGTCTAGCCGAGTGGGTTTAGGTCTAGCCGAGTGGTATTGGATCTAGCCGAGTGGTTTTGGGTCTAGCCGAGTGGGTTTGGGTCTAGCCGAGTGGGTTTGGGTCTAGCGGAGTGGGTTTGGGTCTAGCTGAATGGGTTTAGGTCTAGCCGAGTGGGTTTGGGCCTAGCCGAGTGGGTTTGGGTCTAGCAGAGTGGGTTTGGGTCTAGCGGAGTGGGTGTGGGTCTAGCGGAGTGGGTTTGGGTCTGGCCGAATGGGTTTGGGTCTAGCCGAGTGGGTTTGGGTCTAGCCGAGTGGGTTTGGGTCTAGCCGAGCGGGTTTGGGTCTAGCCGAGTGGGTTTGGGTCTAGCCGAGTGGGTTTGGGTCTAGCCGAGTGGGTTTGGGTCTAGCGGAGTGGGTTTGGGTCTAGCCGAGTGGGTTTGGGCCTAGCCGAGTGGTTTGGGTCTAGCGGAGTGAGTTTGGGTCTAGCCGAGTGGGTTTGGGTCTAGCCGAGTGGGTTTGGGTCTAGCCGAGTGGGTTTGGGTCTCGCCGTGTGGGTTTGGGTCCAGCCGAGTGGGTTTGGGTCTAGCGGAGTGGGTTTGGGTCTAGCCGAGTGGGTTTGGGTCTAGCCGAGTGGGTTTGGGTCTAGCCGAGTGGGTTTGGGTCTAGCAGAGTGGGTTTGGGTCTAGCCTAGTGGGTTTGGGTCTAGCCTGGTGGGTTTGGGTCTAGCCGAGTGCGTTTGGGTCTAGCCGAGTGGGTTTGGGTCTAGCGGAGTGGGTTTGGGTCTAGCAGAGTGGGTTTGGGTCTAGCCTAGTGGGTTTGGGTCTAGCCTGGTGGGTTTGGGTCTAGCCGAGTGCGTTTGGGTCTAGCCGAGTGGGTTTGGGTCTAGCGGAGTGGGTTTGGGTCTAGCTGAATGGGTTTGGGTCTAGCCGAGTGGGTTTGGGTCTAGCCGAGTGGGTTTGGGTCTAGCAGAGTGGGTTTGGGTCTAGCCGAGTGGATTTGGGTCTAGCCGAGTGGGTTTGGGTCTAGCCGAGTGCGTTTGGGTCTAGCCGAGTGGGTTTGGGTCTAGCGGAGTGGGTTTGGGTCTAGCTGAATGGGTTTGGGTCTAGCCGAGTGGGTTTGGGTCTAGCCGAGTGGGTTTGGGTCTAGCCGAGTGGGTTTGGGTCTAGCAGAGTGGGTTTGGGTCTAGCCGAGTGGGTTTGTGTCTAGCCGAGTGGGTTTGGGTCTAGCCGAGTGGGTTTGGGTCTAGCCGAGTGGGTTTGTGTCTAGCCGAGTGGGTTTGGGTCTAGCCGAGTGGGTTTGGGTCTAGCCGAGTGGGTTTGGGTCTAGCAGAGTGGGTTTGGGTCTAGACGAGTGGGTTTGTGTCTAGCCGAGTGGGTTTAGGTCTAGCCGAGTGGGTTTGGGTCTAGCCGAGTGGGTTTGGGTCTAGCCGAGTGGGTTTGGGTCTAGCCGAGTGGGTTTGGGTCTAGCCGAGTGCGTTTGGGTCTAGCCGAGTGGGTTTGGGTCTAGCGGAGTGGGTTTGGGTCTAGCTGAATGGGTTTGGGTCTAGCCGAGTGGGTTTGGGTCTAGCCGAGTGGGTTTGGGTCTAGCAGAGTGGGTTTGGGTCTAGCGGAGTGGGTTTGGGTCTAGCGGAGTGGGTTTGGGTCTGGCCGAATGGGTTTGGGTCTAGCCGAGTGGGTTTGGGTCTAGCCGAGTGGGTTTGGGTCTAGCCGAGTGGGTTTGGGTCTAGCCGAGTGGGTTTGGGTCTAGCCGAGTGGGTTTGGGTCTAGCCGAGTGGGTTTGGGTCTAGCGGAGTGGGTTTGGGTCTAGCCGAGTGGGTTTGGGCCTAGCCGAGTGGTTTGGGTCTAGCGGAGTGAGTTTGGGTCTAGCTGAGTGGGTTTGGGTCTAGCCGAGTGGGTTTGGGTCTAGCCGAGTGGGTTTGGGTCACGCCGTGTGGGTTTGGGTCCAGCCGAGTGGGTTTGGGTCTAGCGGAGAGGGTTTGGGTCTAGCCGAGTGGGTTTGGGTCTAGCCGAGTGGGTTTGGGTCTAGCCGAGTGGGTTTGGGTCTAGCGGAGTGGGTTTGGGTCTAGCTGAATGGGTTTGGGTCTAGCCGAGTGGGTTTGGGTCTAGCCGAGTGGGTTTGGGTCTAGCAGAGTGGGTTTGGGTCTAGCCGAGTGGATTTGGGTCTAGCCGAGTGGGTTTGAGTCTATCCGAGTGGGTTTGGGTCTAGCCGAGTGGGTTTCGGTCTAGCCGAGTGGTTTGGGTCTAGCGGAGTGGGTTTGGGTCTAGCTGAGTGGGTTTGGGTCTAGCCGAGTCGGTTTGGGTCTAGCGGAGTGGGTTTGGGTTTAGCGGAGTGGGTTTGGGTCTAGCCGAGTGGGTTTGGGTCTAGCCGAGTGGGTTTGGGTCTAGCCGTGTGGGTTTGGGTCTAGCCGAGTGGGTTTGGGTCTAGCCGAGTGGGTTTGTGTCTAGTGGAGTGGGTTTGGGTGTAGCCGAGTGGGTTTGGGTCGAACTGAGTGGGTTTGGGTCTAGCCGAGTGGGTTTGGGTCCAGACGAGTGGGTTTGTGTCCAGCCGAGTGGGTTTGGGTCCAGCCGAGTGGGTTTGGGTCTAGCCGAGTGGGTTTGGGTCTAGCGGAATGGGTTTGGGTCCAGCCGAGTGGGTTTGGGTCTAGCCGAGTGGGTTTGGGTCTAGCCGAATGGGTTTGGGTCTAGCCGAGTGGGTTTGGGTTGAGCCGAGTGGGTTTGGGTCTAGCCGAGTGGGTTTGGGTCTAGCCGAGTGGGTTTGTGTCTAGCCGAGTGGGTTTGGGGCGAGCCGTGTGGGTTTGGGTCTAGCCGAGTGGGTTTGGGTCTAGCTGAGTCAGTTTGGGTCTAGCCGAGTGGGTTTAGGTCTAGTGGAGTGGGTTTGGGTCTAGCCGAGTGGGTTTAGGTCTAGCCGAGTGGTATTGGATCTAGCCGAGTGGTTTTGGGTCTAGCCGAGTGGGTTTGGGTCTAGCCGAGTGGGTTTGGGTCTAGCGGAGTGGGTTTGGGTCTAGCTGAATGGGTTTAGGTCTAGCCGAGTGGGTTTGGGCCTAGCCGAGTGGGTTTGGGTCTAGCAGAGTGGGTTTGGGTCTAGCGGAGTGGGTGTGGGTCTAGCGGAGTGGGTTTGGGTCTGGCCCAATGGGTTTGGGTCTAGCCGAGTGGGTTTGGGTCTAGCCGAGTGGGTTTGGGTCTAGCCGAGCGGGTTTGGGTCTAGCCGAGTGGGTTTGGGTCTAGCCGAGTGGGTTTGGGTCTAGCCGAGTGGGTTTGGGTCTAGCGGAGTGGGTTTGGGTCTAGCCGAGTGGGTTTGGGCCTAGCCGAGTGGTTTGGGTCTAGCGGAGTGAGTTTGGGTCTAGCCGAGTGGGTTTGGGTCTAGCCGAGTGGGTTTGGGTCTAGCCGAGTGGGTTTGGGTCTCGCCGTGTGGGTTTGGGTCCAGCCGAGTGGGTTTGGGTCTAGCGGAGTGGGTTTGGGTCTAGCCGAGTGGGTTTGGGTCTAGCCGAGTGGGTTTGGGTCTAGCCGAGTGGGTTTGGGTCTAGCAGAGTGGGTTTGGGTCTAGCCTAGTGGGTTTGGGTCTAGCCTGGTGGGTTTGGGTCTAGCCGAGTGCGTTTGGGTCTAGCCGAGTGGGTTTGGGTCTAGCGGAGTGGGTTTGGGTCTAGCAGAGTGGGTTTGGGTCTAGCCTAGTGGGTTTGGGTCTAGCCTGGTGGGTTTGGGTCTAGCCGAGTGCGTTTGGGTCTAGCCGAGTGGGTTTGGGTCTAGCGGAGTGGGTTTGGGTCTAGCTGAATGGGTTTGGGTCTAGCCGAGTGGGTTTGGGTCTAGCCGAGTGGGTTTGGGTCTAGCAGAGTGGGTTTGGGTCTAGCCGAGTGGATTTGGGCCTAGCCGAGTGGGTTTGAGTCTATCCGAGTGGGTTTGGGTCTAGCCGAGTGGGTTTCGGTCTAGCCGAGTGGGTTTGGGTCTAGCGGAGTGGGTTTGGGTCTAGCGGAGTGGGTTTGGGTCTAGCGGAGTGGGTTTGGGTCTAGCGGAGTGGGTTTGGGTCTAGCCGAATGGGTTTGGGTCTAGCCGAGTGGGTTTGGGTCTAGCCGAGTGGGTTTGGGTCTAGCCGAGTGGGTTTGGGTCTAGCCGAGTGGGTTTGGGTCTAGCCGAGTGGGTTTGGGTCTAGCCGAGTGGGTTTGGGTCCAGCGGAGTGGATTTGGGTCCAGCCGAGTGGGTTTGGGCCGAGCCGAGTGGTTTGGGTCTAGCGGAGTGGGTTTGGGTCTAGCTGAGTGGGTTTGGGTCTAGCCGAGTCGGTTTGGGTCTAGCGGAGTGGGTTTGGGTTTAGCGGAGTGGGTTTGGGTCTAGCCGAGTGGGTTTGGGTCTAGCCGAGTGGGTTTGGGTCTAGCCGTGTGGGTTTGGGTCTAGCCGAGTGGGTTTGGGTCTAGCCGAGTGGGTTTGTGTCTAGTGGAGTGGGTTTGGGTGTAGCCGAGTGGGTTTGGGTCGAACTGAGTGGGTTTGGGCCTAGCCGAGTGGGTTTGGGTCCAGACGAGTGGGTTTGTGTCCAGCCGAGTGGGTTTGGGTCCAGCCGAGTGGGTTTGGGTCTAGCCGAGTGGGTTTGGGTCTAGCGGAATGGGTTTGGGTCCAGCCGAGTGGGTTTGGGTCTAGCCGAGTGGGTTTGGGTCTAGCCGAATGGGTTTGGGTCTAGCCGAGTGGGTTTGGGTTGAGCCGAGTGGGTTTGGGTCTAGCCGAGTGGGTTTGGGTCTAGCCGAGTGGGTTTGTGTCTAGCCGAGTGGGTTTGGGGCGAGCCGTGTGGGTTTGGGTCTAGCCGAGTGGGTTTGGGTCTAGCTGAGTCAGTTTGGGTCTAGCCGAGTGGGTTTAGGTCTAGTGGAGTGGGTTTGGGTCTAGCCGAGTGGGTTTAGGTCTAGCCGAGTGGTATTGGATCTAGCCGAGTGGTTTTGGGTCTATCCGAGTGGGTTTGGGTCTAGCCGAGTGGGTTTGGGTCTAGCGGAGTGGGTTTAGTTCTAGCTGAATGTGTTTGGGTCTAGCCGAGTGGGTTTGGGCCTAGCCGAGTGGGTTTGGGTCTAGCAGAGTGGGTTTGGGTCTAGCGGAGTGGGTGTGGGTCTAGCGGAGTGGGTTTGGGTCTGGCCGAATGGGTTTGGGTCTAGCCGAGTGGGTTTGGGTCTAGCCGAGTGGGTTTGGGTCTAGCCGAGTGGGTTTGGGTCTAGCCGAGTGGGTTTGGGTCTAGCCGAGTGGGTTTGGGTCTAGCCGAGTGGGTTTGGGTCTAGCGGAGTGGGTTTGGGTCTAGCCGAGTGGGTTTGGGCCTAGCCGAGTGGTTTGGGTCTAGCGGAGTGAGTTTGGGTCTAGCCGAGTGGGTTTGGGTCTAGCCGAGTGGGTTTGGGTCTAGCCGAGTGGGTTTGGGTCTAGCCGAGTGGGTTTGGGTCTAGCCGAGTGGGTTTGGGTCTAGCAGAGTGGGTTTGGGTCTAGCCTAGTGGGTTTGGGTCTAGCCTGGTGGGTTTGGGTCTAGCCGAGTGCGTTTGGGTCTAGCCGAGTGGGTTTGGGTCTAGCGGAGTGGGTTTGGGACTAGCTGAATGGGTTTGGGTCTAGCCGAGTGGGTTTGGGTCTAGCCGAGTGGGTTTGGGTCTAGCCGAATGGGTTTGGGTCTAGCCGAGTGGGTTTGGGTCTAGCCGAGTGGGTTTGGGTCTAGCCGAGTGGGTTTGGGTCTAGCCGAGTGGGTTTGGGTCTAGCCGAGTGGGTTTGGGTCTAGCGGAGTGGATTTGGGTCTAGCCGAGTGGGTTTGGGCCGAGCCGAGTGGTTTGGGTCTAGCGGAGTGGGTTTGGGTCTAGCTGAGTGGGTTTGCGTCTAGCCGAGTCGGTTTGGGTCTAGCGGAGTGGGTTTGGGTTTAGCGGAGTGGGTTTGGGTCTAGCCGAGTGGGTTTGGGTCTAGCCGAGTGGGTTTGGGTCTAGCCGTGTGGGTTTGTGTCTAGCCGAGTGGGTTTGGGACTAGCCGAGTGGGTTTGGGTCTAGCCGAGTGGGTTTGGGTCTAGCAGAGTGGGTTTGGGTCTAGCCGAGTGGGTTTGCGTCTAGCCGAGTGGGTTTGGGTCTAGCCGAGTGGGTTTGGGTCTAGCCGAGTGGGTTTGTGTCTAGCCGAGTGGGTTTGGGTCTAGCCGAGTGGGTTTGGGTCTGGCCGAGTGGGTTTGGGTCTAGCAGAGTGGGTTTGGGTCTAGCCGAGTGGGTTTGTGTCTAGCCGAGTGGGTTTGGGTCTAGCCGAGTGGGTTTGGGTCTAGCCGAGTCGGTTTGGGTCTAGCCGAGTGGGTTTGGGTCTAGCGGAGTGGGTTTGGGACTAGCTGAATGGGTTTGGGTCTAGCCGAGTGGGTTTGGGTCTAGCCGAGTGCGTTTGGGTCTAGCAGAGTGGGTTTGGGTCTAGCCGAGTGGATTTGGGTCTAGCCGAGTGGGTTTGAGTCTATCCGAGTGGGTTTGGGTCTAGCCGAGTGGGTTTGGGTCTAGCGGAGTGGGTTTGGGTCTAGCGGAGTGGGTTTGGGTCTAGCGGAGTGGGTTTGGGTCTAGCGGAGTGGGTTTGGGTCTAGCCGAATGGGTTTGGGTCTAGCCGAGTGGGTTTGGGTCTAGCCGAGTGGGTTTGGGTCTAGCCGAGTGGGTTTGGGTCTAGCCGAGTGGGTTTGGGTCTAGCCGAGTGGGTTTGGGTCTAGCGGAGTGGATTTGGGTCTAGCCGAGTGGGTTTGGGCCGAGCCGAGTGGTTTGGGTCTAGCGGAGTGGGTTTGGGTCTAGCTGAGTGGGTTTGCGTCTAGCCGAGTCGGTTTGGGTCTAGCGGAGTGGGTTTGGGTTTAGCGGAGTGGGTTTGGGTCTAGCCGAGTGGGTTTGGGTCTAGCCGAGTGGGTTTGGGTCTAGCCGTGCGGGTTTGTGTCTAGCCGAGTGGGTTTGGGACTAGCCGAGTGGGTTTGGGTCTAGCCGAGTGGGTTTGGGTCTAGCAGAGTGGGTTTGGGTCTAGCCGAGTGGGTTTGCGTCTAGCCGAGTGGGTTTGCGTCTAGCCGAGTGGGTTTGGGTCTAGCCGAGTGGGTTTGTGTCTAGCCGAGTGGGTTTGGGTCTAGCCGAGTGGGTTTGGGTCTGGCCGAGTGGGTTTGGGTCTAGCAGAGTGGGTTTGGGTCTAGCCGAGTGGGTTTGTGTCTAGCCGAGTGGGTTTGGGTCTAGCCGAGTGGGTTTGGGTCTAGCCGAGTCGGTTTGGGTCTAGCGGAGTGTGTTTGGGTCTAGCGGAGTGTGTTTGGGTCTAGCCGAGTGGGTTTGGGTCTAGCCGAGTGGGTTTGGGTCTAGCAGAGTGGGTTTGGGTCTAGCCGAGTGGGTTTGGGTCTAGCCTAGTGGGTTTGGGTCTAGCCGGGTGCGTTTGGGTCTAGCCGAGTGGGTTTGGGTCTAGCGGAGTGGGTTTGGGTCTAGCCGAGTGGGTTTGGGTCGAGCCGAGTAGGTTTGGGTCTAGCCGAGTGGGTTTGGGTGTAGCCGAGTGGGTTTGTGTCTAGCCGAGTGGGTTTGGGTCCAGCTGAGTGGGTTTGGGTCTAGCCGAGTGGGTTTGGGTCTAGCAGAGTGGGTTTGGGTCTAGCCGAGTGGGTTTGTGTCTAGCCGAGTGGGTTTGGGTCTAGCCGAGTGGGTTTGGGACTAGCCGAGTGGGTTTGGGTCTAGCCGAGTGGGTTTGGGTCTAGCAGAGTGGGTTTGGGTCTAGCCGAGTGGGTTTGCGTCTAGCCGAGTGGGTTTGGGTCTAGCAGAGTGGGTTTGGGTCTAGCCGAGTGGGTTTGTGTCTAGCCGAGTGGGTTTGGGTCTAGCCGAGTGGGTTTGGGTCTAGCCGAGTCGGTTTGGGTCTAGCGGAGTGTGTTTGGGTCTAGCGGAGTGTGTTTGGGTCTAGCCGAGTGGGTTTGGGTCTAGCCGAGTGGGTTTGGGTCTAGCAGAGTGGGTTTGGGTCTAGCCGAGTGGGTTTGGGTCTAGCCTAGTGGGTTTGGGTCTAGCCGAGTGCGTTTGGGTCTAGCCGAGTGGGTTTGGGTCTAGCGGAGTGGGTTTGGGTCTAGCCGAGTGGGTTTGGGTCGAGCCGAGTAGGTTTGGGTCTAGCCGAGTGGGTTTGGGTGTAGCCGAGTGGGTTTGTGTCTAGCCGAGTGGGTTTGGGTCCAGCCGAGTGGGTTTGGGTCTAGCCGAGTGGGTTTGGGTCTAGCAGAGTGGGTTTGGGTCTAGCCGAGTGGGTTTGGGTCTAGCCTAGTGGGTTTGGGTCTAGCCGAGTGCGTTTGGGTCTAGCCGAGTGGGTTTGGGTCTAGCGGAGTGCGTTTGGGTCTAGCTGAATGGGTTTGGTCTAGCCGAGTGGGTTTGGGTCTAGCAGAGTGGGTTTGGGTCTAGCCGAGTGGGTTTGGGTCTAGCCGACTGGGTTTTTGTGTATCCGAGTGGGTTTCGGTCTAGCCGAGTGGGTTTCGGTCTAGCCGAGTGGGTTTGGGTCTAGCGGAGTGGGTTTGGGTCTAGCCGAGTGGGTTTGGGTCTAGCCGAGTGGGTTTGGGTCTAGCCGAGTGGGTTTGGGTCTAGCCGAGTGGGTTTGGGTCTAGCCGAGTGGGTTTGGGTCGAGCCGAGTAGGTTTGGGTGTAGCCGAGTGGGTTTGGGTGTAGCCGAGTGGGTTTGGGTCTAGCCGAGTGGGTTTGGGTCTAGCCGAGTGGGTTTGGGTCGAGCCGAGTAGGTTTGGGTCTAGCCGAGTGGGTTTGGGTCTAGCCGAGTGGGTTTGGGTCTAGCCGAGTGGGTTTGGGTCGAGCCGAGTAGGTTTGGGTGTAGCCGAGTGGGTTTGGGTGTAGCCGAGTGGGTTTGTGTCTAGCCGAGTGGGTTTGGGTCCAGCCGAGTGGGTTTGGGTCTAGCCGAGTGGGTTTGGGTCTAGCAGAGTGGGTTTGGGTCTAGCCGAGTGGGTTTGTGTCTAGCCGAGTGGGTTTGGGTCTAGCCGAGTGGGTTTGGGTCTAGCCCAGTTGGTTTGTGACTAGCCGAGTGGGTTTGGGTCTAGCCGAGTGGGTTTGGGTCTAGCCGAGTGGGTTTGGGTCTAGCCGAGTGGGTTTGGGTCTAGCAGAGTGGGTTTGGGTCTAGCCGAGTGGGTTTGGGTCTAGCCTAGTGGGTTTGGGTCTAGCCGAGTGCGTTTGGGTCTAGCCGAGTGGGTTTGGGTCTAGCGGAGTGCGTTTGGGTCTAGCTGAATGGGTTTGGGTCTAGCCGAGTGGGTTTGGGTCTAGCCGAGTGGGTTTGGGTCTAGCAGAGTGGGTTTGGGTCTAGCCGAGTGGGTTTGGGTCTAGCCGAGTGGGTTTTTGTCTATCCGAGTGGGTTTCGGTCTAGCCGAGTGGGTTTCGGTCTAGCCGAGTGGGTTTGGGTCTAGCGGAGTGGGTTTGGGTCTAGCGGAGTGGGTTTGGGTCTAGCGGAGTGGGTTTGGGTCTAGCGGAGTGGGTTTGGGTCTAGCCGAATGGGTTTGGGTCTAGCCGAGTGGGTTTGGGTCTAGCCGAGTGGGTTTGGGTCTAGCCGAGTGGGTTTGGGTCTAGCCGAGTGGGTTTGGGTCTAGCGGAGTGGATTTGGGTCTAGCCGAGTGGGTTTGGGCCGAGCCGAGTGGTTTGGGTCTAGCGGAGTGGGTTTGGGTCTAGCTGAGTGGGTTTGGGTCTAGCCGAGTCGGTTTGGGTCTAGCGGAGTGGGTTTGGGTTTAGCGGAGTGGGTTTGGGTCTAGCCGTGTGGGTTTGGGTCTAGCCGAGTGGGTTTGTGTCTAGTGGAGTGGGTTTGGGTGTAGCCGAGTGGGTTTGGGTCGAACTGAGTGGGTTTGGGTCTAGCCGAGTGGGTTTGGGTCCAGACGAGTGGGTTTGGGTCCAGCCGAGTGGGTTTGGGTCCAGCCGAGTGGGTTTGGGTTTAGCCGAGTGGGTTTGGGTCTAGCGGAATGGGTTTGGGTCCAGCCGAGTGGGTTTGGGTCTAGCCGAGTGGGTTTGGGTCTAGCCGAATGGGTTTGGGTCTAGCCGAGTGGGTTTGGGTTGAGCCGAGTGGGTTTGGGTCTAGCCGAGTGGGTTTGGGTCTAGCCGAGTGGGTTTGTGTCTAGCCGAGTGGGTTTGGGGCGAGCCGTGTGGGTTTGGGTCTAGCCGAGTGGGTTTGGGTCTAGCTGAGTCAGTTTGGGTCTAGCCGAGTGGGTTTAGGTCTAGTGGAGTGGGTTTGGGTCTAGCCGAGTGGGTTTAGGTCTAGCCGAGTGGTATTTGATCTAGCCGAGTGGTTTTGGGTCTAGCCGAGTGGGTTTGGGTCTAGCCGAGTGGGTTTGGGTCTAGCCGAGTGGGTTTGGGTCTAGCCGAGTGGGTTTGGGTCGTGCCGAGTGGGTTTGGGTCTAGCCGAGTGGGTTTGGGTCTAGCCGAGTGGGTTTGTGTCTAGCCGAGTGGGTTTGGGACTAGCCGAGTGGGTTTGGGTCTAGCCGAGTGGGTTTGGGTCTAGCAGAGTGGGTTTGGGTCTAGCCGAGTGGGTTTGTGTCTAGCCGAGTGGGTTTGGGTCTAGCCGAGTCGGTTTGGGTCTAGCGGAGTGTGTTTGGGTCTAGCGGAGTGGGTTTGGGTCTAGCCGAGTGGGTTTGGTTCTAGCGGAGTGGGTTTGGGTCTAGCCGAGTGGGTTTGGGTCGAGCCGAGTAGGTTTGCGTCTAGCCGAGTGGGTTTGGGTGTAGCCGAGTGGGTTTGTGTCTAGCCGAGTGGGTTTGGGTCCAGACGAGTGGGTTTGTGTCTAGCCGAGTGGGTTTGGGTCTAGCAGAGTGGGTTTGGGTCTAGCCGAGTGGGTTTGTGTCTAGCCGAGTGGGTTTGGGTCTAGCCGAGTGGGTTTGGGTCTAGCCGAGTGGGTTTGGGTCTAGCCGAGTGGGTTTGGGTCCAGCCGAGTGGGTTTGGGTCCAGCCGAGTGGGTTTGGGTCCAGCCGAGTGGGTGTGGGTCTAGCCGAGTGGGTTTGGGTCTAGCCAAATGGGTTTGGGTCCAGCCGAGTGGGTTTGGGTCTAGCCGAGTGGGTTTGGGTCTAGCCGAGTGGGTTTGGGTCTAGCCGAGTGGGTTTGGGTCAAGCCGAGTGGGTTTGGGTCTAGCCGAGTGGGTTTGGGTCTAGCAGAGTGGGTTTGGGTCTAGCCGAGTGGGTTTGTGTCTAGCCGAGTGGGTTTGGGTCTAGCCGAGTGGGTTTGGGTCTAGCCGAGTGGGTTTGTGTCTAGCCGAGTGGGTTTGGGTCTAGCCGAGTGGGTTTGGGTCTAGCCGAGTGGGTTTGGGTCTAGCCGAGTGGGTTTGGGTCTAGCCGAGTGGGTTTGGGTCTAGCCGAGTGGGTTTGGGTCGAGCCGAGTGGGTTTGGGTCTAGCCGAGTGGGTTTGGGTCTAGCCGAGTGGGTTTGTGTCTAGCCGAGTGGGTTTGGGACTAGCCGAGTGGGTTTGGGTCTAGCCGAGTGGGTTTGGGTCTAGCAGAGTGGGTTTGGGTCTAGCCGAGTGGGTTTGTGTCTAGCCGAGTGGGTTTGGGTCTAGCCGAGTGGGTTTGCGTCTAGCCGAGTGGGTTTGTGTCTAGCCGAATGGGTTTGGGTCTAGCCGAGTGGGTTTGGGTCTAGCCGAGTGGGTTTGGGTCTAGCGGAGTGGGTTTGGGTCTAGCGGAGTGGGTTTGGGTCTAGCCGAGTGGGTTTGGGTCTAGCCGAGTGGGTTTGGGTCTAGCAGAGTGGGTTTGGGTCTAGCCGAGTGGGTTTGGGTCTAGCCTAGTGGGTTTGGGTCTAGCCGAGTGCGTTTGGGTCTAGCCGAGTGGGTTTGGGTCTAGCGGAGTGGGTTTGGGTCTAGCCGAGTGGGTTTGGGTCGAGCCGAGTAGGTTTGGGTCTAGCCGAGTGGGTTTGTGTGTAGCCGAGTGGGTTTGTGTCTAGCCGAGTGGGTTTGGGTCCAGCCGAGTGGGTTTGGGTCTAGCCGAGTGGGTTTGGGTCTAGCAGAGTGGGTTTGGGTCTAGCCGAGTGGGTTTGTGTCTAGCCGAGTGGGTTTGGGTCTAGCCGAGTGGGTTTGGGTCTAGCCGAGTGGGTTTGTGACTAGCCGAGTGGGTTTGGGTCTAGCCGAGTGGGTTTGGGTCTAGCCGAGTGGGTTTGGGTCTAGCCGAGTGGGTTTGGGTCTAGCCGAGTGGGTTTGGGTCTAGACGAGTGGGTTTGGGTCCAGCCGAGTGGGTTTGGGTCCAGCCGAGTGGGTTTGGGTCCAGCCGAGTGGGTTTGGGTCCAGCCGAGTGGGTTTGGGTCTAGCCGAGTGGGTTTGGGTCTAGCCGAGTGGGTTTGGGTCTAGCCGAGTGGGTTTGGGTCCAGCCGAGTGGGTTTGGGTCCAGCCGAGTGGGTTTGGGTCCAGCCGAGTGGGTGTGGGTCTAGCCGAGTGGGTTTGGGTCTAGCCAAATGGGTTTGGGTCCAGCCGAGTGGGTTTGGGTCTAGCCGAGTGGGTTTGGGTCTAGCCGAGTGGGTTTGGGTCTAGCCGAGTGGGTTTGGGTCAAGCCGAGTGGGTTTGGGTCTAGCCGAGTGGGTTTGGGTCTAGCAGAGTGGGTTTGGGTCTAGCCGAGTGGGTTTGTGTCTAGCCGAGTGGGTTTGGGTCTAGCCGAGTGGGTTTGGGTCTAGCCGAGTGGGTTTGTGTCTAGCCGAGTGGGTTTGGGTCTAGCCGAGTGGGTTTGGGTCTAGCCGAGTGGGTTTGGGTCTAGCCGAGTGGGTTTGAGTCTAGCCGAGTGGGTTTGGGTCTAGCCGAGTGGGTTTGGGTCGAGCCGAGTGGGTTTGGGTCTAGCCGAGTGGGTTTGGGTCTAGCCGAGTGGGTTTGTGTCTAGCCGAGTGGGTTTGGGACTAGCCGAGTGGGTTTGGATCTAGCCGAGTGGGTTTGGGTCTAGCAGAGTGGGTTTGGGTCTAGCCGAGTGGGTTTGTGTCTAGCCGAGTGGGTTTGGGTCTAGCCGAGTGGGTTTGCGTCTAGCCGAGTGGGTTTGTGTCTAGCCGAATGGGTTTGGGTCAAGCCGAGTGGGTTTGGGTCTAGCCGAGTGGGTTTGGGTCTAGCAGAGTGGGTTTGGGTCTAGCCGAGTGGGTTTGTGTCTAGCCGAGTGGGTTTGGGTCTAGCCGAGTGGGTTTGGGTCTAGCCGAGTGGGTTTGTGTCTAGCCGAGTGGGTTTGGGTCTAGCCGAGTGGGTTTGGGTCTAGCCGAGTGGGTTTGGGTCTAGCCGAGTGGGTTTGAGTCTAGCCGAGTGGGTTTGGGTCTAGCCGAGTGGGTTTGGGTCGAGCCGAGTGGGTTTGGGTCTAGCCGAGTGGGTTTGGGTCTAGCCGAGTGGGTTTGTGTCTAGCCGAGTGGGTTTGGGACTAGCCGAGTGGGTTTGGGTCTAGCCGAGTGGGTTTGGGTCTAGCAGAGTGGGTTTGGGTCTAGCCGAGTGGGTTTGTGTCTAGCCGAGTGGGTTTGGGTCTAGCCGAGTGGGTTTGCGTCTAGCCGAGTGGGTTTGTGTCTAGCCGAATGGGTTTGGGTCTAGCCGAGTGGGTTTGGGTCTAGCCGAGTGGGTTTGGGTCTAGCGGAGTGGGTTTGGGTCTAGCGGAGTGGGTTTGGGTCTAGCCGAGTGGGTTTGGGTCTAGCCGAGTGGGTTTGGGTCTAGCAGAGTGGGTTTGGGTCTAGCCGAGTGGGTTTGGGTCTAGCCTAGTGGGTTTGGGTCTAGCCGAGTGCGTTTGGGTCTAGCCGAGTGGGTTTGGGTCTAGCGGAGTGGGTTTGGGTCTAGCCGAGTGGGTTTGGGTCGAGCCGAGTAGGTTTGGGTCTAGCCGAGTGGGTTTGTGTGTAGCCGAGTGGGTTTGTGTCTAGCCGAGTGGGTTTGGGTCCAGCCGAGTGGGTTTGGGTCTAGCCGAGTGGGTTTGGGTCTAGCAGAGTGGGTTTGGGTCTAGCCGAGTGGGTTTGTGTCTAGCCGAGTGGGTTTGGGTCTAGCCGAGTGGGTTTGGGTCTAGCCGAGTGGGTTTGGGTCTAGCCGAGTGGGTTTGGGTCTAGCCGAGTGGGTTTGAGTCTAGCCGAGTGGGTTTGGGTCTAGCCGAGTGGGTTTGGGTCGAGCCGAGTGGGTTTGGGTCTAGCCGAGTGGGTTTGGGTCTAGCCGAGTGGGTTTGTGTCTAGCCGAGTGGGTTTGGGACTAGCCGAGTGGGTTTGGATCTAGCCGAGTGGGTTTGGGTCTAGCAGAGTGGGTTTGGGTCTAGCCGAGTGGGTTTGTGTCTAGCCGAGTGGGTTTGGGTCTAGCCGAGTGGGTTTGCGTCTAGCCGAGTGGGTTTGTGTCTAGCCGAATGGGTTTGGGTCAAGCCGAGTGGGTTTGGGTCTAGCCGAGTGGGTTTGGGTCTAGCAGAGTGGGTTTGGGTCTAGCCGAGTGGGTTTGTGTCTAGCCGAGTGGGTTTGGGTCTAGCCGAGTGGGTTTGGGTCTAGCCGAGTGGGTTTGTGTCTAGCCGAGTGGGTTTGGGTCTAGCCGAGTGGGTTTGGGTCTAGCCGAGTGGGTTTGGGTCTAGCCGAGTGGGTTTGAGTCTAGCCGAGTGGGTTTGGGTCTAGCCGAGTGGGTTTGGGTCGAGCCGAGTGGGTTTGGGTCTAGCCGAGTGGGTTTGGGTCTAGCCGAGTGGGTTTGTGTCTAGCCGAGTGGGTTTGGGACTAGCCGAGTGGGTTTGGGTCTAGCCGAGTGGGTTTGGGTCTAGCAGAGTGGGTTTGGGTCTAGCCGAGTGGGTTTGTGTCTAGCCGAGTGGGTTTGGGTCTAGCCGAGTGGGTTTGCGTCTAGCCGAGTGGGTTTGTGTCTAGCCGAATGGGTTTGGGTCTAGCCGAGTGGGTTTGGGTCTAGCCGAGTGGGTTTGGGTCTAGCGGAGTGGGTTTGGGTCTAGCGGAGTGGGTTTGGGTCTAGCCGAGTGGGTTTGGGTCTAGCCGAGTGGGTTTGGGTCTAGCAGAGTGGGTTTGGGTCTAGCCGAGTGGGTTTGGGTCTAGCCTAGTGGGTTTGGGTCTAGCCGAGTGCGTTTGGGTCTAGCCGAGTGGGTTTGGGTCTAGCGGAGTGGGTTTGGGTCTAGCCGAGTGGGTTTGGGTCGAGCCGAGTAGGTTTGGGTCTAGCCGAGTGGGTTTGTGTGTAGCCGAGTGGGTTTGTGTCTAGCCGAGTGGGTTTGGGTCCAGCCGAGTGGGTTTGGGTCTAGCCGAGTGGGTTTGGGTCTAGCAGAGTGGGTTTGGGTCTAGCCGAGTGGGTTTGTGTCTAGCCGAGTGGGTTTGGGTCTAGCCGAGTGGGTTTGGGTCTAGCCGAGTGGGTTTGTGACTAGCCGAGTGGGTTTGGGTCTAGCCGAGTGGGTTTGGGTCTAGCCGAGTGGGTTTGGGTCTAGCCGAGTGGGTTTGGGTCTAGCAGAGTGGGTTTGGGTCTAGCCTAGTGGGTTTGGGTCTAGCCGAGTGCGTTTGGGTCTAGCCGAGTGCGTTTGGGTCTAGCCGAGTGGGTTTGGGTCTAGCTGACTGGGTTTGGGTCTAGCCGAGTGGGTTTGGGTCTAGCCGAGTGGGTTTGGGTCTAGCAGAGTGGGTTTGGGTCTAGCCGAGTGGGTTTGGGTCTAGCCGAGTGGGTTTTTGTCTATCCGAGTGGGTTTGGGTCTAGCCGAGTGGGTTTCGGTCTAGCCGAGTGGGTTTCGGTCTAGCGGAGTGGGTTTGGGTGTAGCGGAGTGGGTTTGGGTCTAGCGGAGTGGGTTTGGGTCTAGCGGAGTGGGTTTGGGTCTAGCCGAATGGGTTTGGGTCTAGCCGAGTGGGTTTCGGTCTAGCCGAGTGGGTTTGGGTCTAGCCAAGTGTGTTTGGGTCTAGCCGAGTGGGTTTGCGTCTAGCCGAGTGGGTTTGGGTCTAGCGGAGTGGGTTTGGGTCTAGCGGAGTGGGTTTGGGTTTAGCCGAGTGGGTTTGGGACTAGCCGAGTGGTTTGGGTCTAGCGGAGTGGGTTTGGGTCTAGCTGAGTGGGTTTGTGTCTAGCCGAGTCGGTTTGGGTCTAGCGGAGAGGGTTTGGGTTTAGCGGAGTGGGTTTGGGTCTAGCCGAGTGGGTTTGGGTCTAGCCGAGTGGGTTTGGGTCTAGCCGTGTGGGTTTGGGTCTAGCCGAGTGGGTTTGGGTCCAGCCGAGTGGGTTTGGGTCTTGCCGTGTGGGTTTGGGTCTAGCCGAGTGGGTTTGTGTCTAGTGGAGTGGGTTTGGGTGTAGCCGAGTGGGTTTGGGTCGAACTGAGTGGGTTTGGGTCTAGCCGAGTGGGTTTGGGTCCAGACGAGTGGGTTTGGGTCCAGCCGAGTGGGTTTGGGTCCCGCCGAGTGGGTTTGGGTCTAGCCGAGTGGGTTTGGGTTAGCCGAATGGGTTTGGGTCTAGCCGAGTGGGTTTGGGTCGAGCCGAGTGGGTTTGGGTGTAGCCGAGTGGGTTTGGGTCTAGCCGAGTGGGTTTGTGTCTAGCCGAGTGGGTTTGGGTCTAGACGAGTGGGTTTGGGTCCAGCCGAGTGGCTTTGGGTCTAGCAGAGTGGGTTTGGGTCTAGCCGAGTGGGTTTGTGTCTAGCCGAGTGGGTTTTGGTCTAGCCGAGTGGGTTTGGGTCTAGCCGAGTGGGTTTGGGTCTAGCCGAGTGGGTTTGGGTCTAGCCGAGTGGGTTTGGGTCTAGCCGAGTGGGTTTGGGTCTAGCAGAGTGGGTTTGGGTCTAGCCGAGTGGGTTTGTGTCTAGCCGAGTGGGTTTGGGTCTAGCCGAGTGGGTTTGGGTCTAGCCGAGTGGGTTTGAGTCTAGCGGAGTGGGTTTGGGTCTAGCCAAATGGGTTTGGGTCTAGCCGAGTGGGTTTTGGTCTAGCCGAGTGGGTTTGGGTCTAGCCGAGTGGGTTTGGGTCCAGCTGAGTGGGTTTGGGTCTAGCCGAGTGGGTTTGGGTCCAGCCGAGTGGGTTTGGGTCTAGCCGAGTGGGTTTGGGTCCAGCGGAGTGGGTTTGGGTCTAGCCGAATGGGTTTGGGTCTAGCCGAGTGGGTTTGGATCTAGCGGAGTGGGTTTGGGCCTAGCCGAGTGGTTTGGGTCTAGCGGAGTGGGTTTGGGTCTAGCTGAGTGGGTTTGGGTCTAGCCGAGTCGGTTTGGGTCTAGCGGAGTGGGTTTGGGTTTAGCGGAGTGGGTTTGGGTCTAGCCGAGTGGGTTTGGGTCTAGCCGAATGGGTTTGGGTCTAGCTGTGTGGGTTTGGGTCTAGCCGAGTGGGTTTGGGTCCAGCCGAGTGGGTTTGGGTCTTGCCGTGTGGGTTTGGGTCTGGCCGAGTGGGTTTGGGTCGAACTGAGTGGGTTTGGGTCTAGCCGAGTGGGTTTGGGTCCAGACGAGTGGGTTTGGGTCCAGCCGAGTGGGTTTGGGTCTAGCCGAGTGGGTTTGGGTCTAGCCGAATGGGTTTGGGTCTAGCCGAGTGGGTTTGGGTCGAGCCGAGTGGGGTTGGGTCTAGCCGAGTGGGTTTGGGTCTAGCCGAGTGGGTTTGTGTCTAGCCGAGTGGGTTTGGGTCTAGCCGAGTGGGTCTGGGTCTAGCCGAGTGGGTTTGGGTCTGGCAGAGTGGGTTTGGGTCTAGCCGAGTGGGTTTGTGTCTAGCCGAGTGGGTTTGGGTCTAGCCGAGTGGGTTTGTGTCTTGCCGAGTGGGTTTGGGTCTAGCCGAGTGGGTTTGGGTCTAGCCGAGTGGGTTTGGGTCTAGCCGAGTGGGTTTGGGTCTAGCCGAGTGGGTTTGGGTCTTGCCGTGTGGGTTTGGGTCTAGCCGAGTGGGTTTGTGTCTAGTGGAGTGGGTTTGGGTGTAGCCGAGTGGGTTTGGGTCGAACTGAGTGGGTTTGGATCTATCCGTGTCGGTTTGGGTCTAGCCGAGTGGGTTTGGGTCCAGCCGAGTGGGTTTGGGTCTTGCCGTGTGGGTTTGGGTCTAGCCGAGTGGGTTTGGTTCAAACTGAGTGGGTTTGGGTCTAGCCGAGTGGGTTTGGGTCCAGACGAGTGGGTTTGGGTCCAGCCGAGTGGGTTTGGGTCTAGCCGAGTGGGTTTGGGTCTAGCCGAGTGGGTTTGTGTCTAGCCGAGTGGGTTTGGGTCTGGCCGAGTGGGTTTGGGTCTAGCCTAGTGGGTTTGTGTCTAGCCGAGTGTGTTTGTGTCTAGCCGAGTGGGTTTGTGTCTTGCCGAGTGGGTTTGGGTCTAGCCGAGTGGGTTTGGGTCTAGCCGAGTGTGTTTGGGTTTAGCCGAGTGGGTTTGCGTCTAGCTGAGTGGGTTTGGGTCTAGCGGAGTGGCTTTGGGTGTAGCCGAGTGGATTTGGGTCAAGCCGAGTGGGTTTGGGTCTAGCCGAGTTAGTATGGGTCTAGCGGAGTGAGTTTGGGTCTAGCCTAGTGGGTTTGGGTCTATCCGAGTGGGTTTGGGTCTAGCGGAGTGGGCTTGCGTCTAGCCGAGTGTGGTTTGGGTTTAGCCGAGTCCGTTTGGGTCTAGCCGAGTGGGTTTGGGACTAGCCGAGTGGGTTTGGGTCTAGCCGAGTGGGTTTGGGTCAAGCCAATTGGGTTTGGGTCTAGCGGAGTGGGTTTGGGTGTAGCCGAGGGGGTTTGGGTCCAGCCGAGTGGGTTTGGTTCTAGCAGAGCGGGTTTTGGTCTAGCTGAGTGGGTTTGGGTCTAGCCGAGTGTGTTTGGGTCTAGCCGAGTGGGTTTGCGTCTAGCTGATTGGGTTTGGGTCTAGCGGAGTGGGTTTGGGTGTTGCCGAGTGGATTTGGGTCTAGCCGAGTGGGTTTGGGTCTCGACGAGTGGGTTTGGTTCTAGCCGAGTGGGTTTCGGTCTAGCCGAATGGGTTTGGGTCTAGCGGAGTGGGTTTGGGTCTAGCCGAGTCCGTTTGGGTCTAGCCGAGTGGGTTTGGGACTAGCAGAGTGGGTTTGGGTCCAGCCGAGTGGGTTTGGGTGTAGCTGAGTGGGTTTGTGTCTAGCCGAGTGGGTTTGGGTCTAGCGGATTGGGTTTGGTTGTAGCCAAGTGGGTTTGGGTCTGGCCGAGCGGGTTTGGGTCTAGCCGATTTGGTTTGGGTCTAGCCGAGTGGGTTTGGGTCTAGCCGAGTGGGTTTGGGTCCAGCCGAGTGGGTTTGGGTCTAGCGGAGTGGGTTTGGGTCTAGTCGAGTGGGTTTGGGTCTAGCGGTGTGGGTTTAGGTCTAGCCGATTGGGTTTGGGTGTAGCCGAGTTGGTTTGGGTCTAGCCCAGTGGGTTTGGGTCTAGCCGAGTGGGTTTGGGTCTAGCCGAGTAGGTTTGGGTCCAGCCGAGTGGGTTTGGGTCTAGCCGAGTGGGTTTGGGTCCAGCCGAGTGGGTTTGGGTCTAGCCAATTGTGTTTGGGTCTAGTCGAGTGGGTTTGGGTCTAGCCGAGTGGGTTTGGGTCTAGCCGAGTGGGTTTGGGCCTAGCCGCGTGGGTTTGGGTCTAGCAGAGTGGATTTGGGTTTGGCGGAGTGGGCTTGGGTCTAGCCGAGTGGGTTTGGGCCTAGCCGAGTGGGTTTGGGTCTAGCCGAGTGGGTTTGGTTCTAGCCGAGTGGGTTTGTGTCTAGCTGAGTGGGTTTGGGTCTAGCGGAGTGGGTTTGGGTGTAGCCGAGTGGATTTGGGTCTAGCCGAGTGGGTTTGGGTCTAGACGAGTGGGTTTGGGTCTAGCCGAGGGGGTTTCGGTCTAGCCGAGTGGGTTTGGGTCTAACGGAGTGGGTTTGGGTCTAGCCGAGTCCGTTTGGTTCTAGCCGAGTGGGTTTGGGACTAGCAGAGTGGGTTTGGGTCTAGCGGGGTGGGTTTGGTTCTAGCGGAGTGGGTTTAGGTCTAGCCGATTGGGTTTGGGTCTAGCCGAGTGGGTTTGGGTCTGGCGGAGTGGGTTTGGGTCTAGTGGAGTGGGTTTGGGTCTAGCCGAGTGGGTTTGGGTCTAGCCGAGTGGGTTTGGGTGTAGCTGAGTGGGTTTGTGTCTAGCCGAGTGGGTTTGGGTCTTACGGAGTGGGTTTGGTTGTAGCCAAGTGGGTTTGGGTCTAGCCGAGTGGGTTTGGGCCTAGACGAGTGGGTTTAGGTTTAGCCGAGTGGGTTTTGGTGTAGCCGATTGGGTTTGGGGCTAGCGGAGTGGGTTTGTGTCTAGCGGAGTGGTTTTTGGTCTTGCGGAGTGGGTTTGGGTCTTGCGGAGTGGGTTTGGGTCTAGCGGAGTGGGTTTGGGTCTAGCCGAGTGCGTTTGGGTCTAGCCGAGTTGGTTTGGGTCTAGCGGAGTGGGTTTGGGTCTAGTCGAGTGGGTTTGGGTCTAGCGGTGTGGGTTTGGGTCTAGCCGAGTGGGTTTGGGTGTAGCCGAGTGGGTTTGGGTCTAGCCCAGTGGGTTTGGGTCTAGCCGAGTGGGTTTGGGTCTAGCCGAGTGGGTTTGGGCCTAGCGGAGTGGGTTTTTGTGTAGCCGAGTGGGTTTGGGTCCAGCCGAGCGGGTTTGGGTCTAGCCGAGTGTGTTTGGGTCTAGCCGAGTGGGTTTGGGTGCAGCCGAGTGGGTTTGGGTCTGGCCGTGTGGGTTTGGGTCTAGCCGATTGGGTTTGGGTCTAGGCATGTGGGTTTGGGTCCAGCCGAGTGGGTTAGGGTCTAGCGGAATGGGTTTGGGTGTAGCCGCGTGGGTTTGGGTCTAGCCGAGTGGGTTTGGGTCTAGCCGAGTGGGTTTGGGTCTAGCCGAGTGGGTTTGAGTCTTGCCGAGTGGGTTTGGGTCTAGCGGAGTTGGTTTGGGTGTAGCCGAGTGGGTTTGGGTGTAGCCGAGTGGGTTTGGGTCTAGCCGACTGGGTTTGGGTCTAGCCGAGTGGGTTTCGGTCTAGCCGAGTGGGTTTGGGTCTAGCCGAGTGGGTTTTCATCTAGCCGAGTGGGTTTGGGGCTAGCGGAGTGGGTTTGGGTGTAGCCGAGTGGGTTTGGGTGTAGCCGAGTGGGTTTGGGTCTGGACGAGTGGGTTTGGGTCTAGCCGAGTGGGTTTGGGTCTAGCCGAGTGGGTTTGGGTCTAGCCTAGTGGGTTTGGATCTAGCCAAGAGGGTTTGGGTCTACCTGAGTGGGTTTGGGTCTAGCGGAGTGGGGTTGGGTCTAGCCGAGTGGGTTTGGGTCTAACCGAGTGGGTTTGTGTCTAGCGGAGTGGGTTTGTGTCTAGCGGAGTGGGTTTGGGTCTAGCGGAGTGGGATTGGGTCGAGCCGAGTGGGTTTGGGTCTAGCCGAGTGGGTTTGGGACTAGCCGAGTGGGTTTTGGTCTAGCCGAGTGGGTTTGGGTCTAGCTGAATGGGTTTGGGTCTAGCCGAGTGGGTTTGGGTCTAGCCGAGTGGGTTTGGGTCTAGCCGACAGGGTTTGGGTCTAGCGGAGTAGGTTTGGGTGTAGCCGAGTGGGTTTGGGTGTAGCCGAGTGGGTTTGGGTCTAGCCGACTGGGTTTGGGTCTGGCAGAGTGGGTTTCGGTCTAGCCGAGTGGGTTTGGGTCTAGCCGAGTGGGTTTTTGTCTAGCCGAGTGGGTTTGGGGCTAGCGGAGTGGGTTTGGGTGTAGCCGAGTGGGTTTGGGTGTAGCCGAGTGGGTTTGGGTCTGGACGAGTGGGTTTGGGTCTAGCCGAGTGGGTTTGGGTCCAGCCGAGTGGGTTTGGGTCTAGCCTAGTGGGTTTGGATCTAGCCAAGTGGGTTTGGGTCTAGCTGAGTGGGTTTGGGTCTAGCGGAGTGGGGTTGGGTCTAGCCGAGTGGGTGTGGGTCTAGCCGAGTGAGTTTGGGTCTAGCCGAGTGGGTTTGGGTCTAGCCGAGTGGGTTTGGGTGTAGCCGAGTGGGTTTGAGTCTAGCCGAGTGGGTTTGTGCCTAGCCGAGTGGGTTTGGGTCTAGCGGTGTGGGTTTGGGTGTAGCTGAGTGGGTTTGGGACTAGCCGAGTGGGTTTGGGTCTGGCCGAGTGGGTTTGGGTCTGGCCGAGTGGGTTTGGGTCTAGCCGAATGGGTTTGGGTCTACCCGAGTGGGTTTGGGTCTACCCGAGTGGGTTTACGTCTTGCCGAGTGGGTTTGGGTTTAGCAGAGTGGGTTTGGGTGTAGCCGAGTGGGTTTGGGTGCAGCCGAGTGGGTTTGGGTCTGGACGAGTGGGTTTGGGTGTAGCCGAGTGGGTTTGGGTCTAGCCTAGTGGGTTTGGATCTAGCCAAGTGGGTTTGGGTCTAGCTGAGTGGGTTTGGGTCTAGCGGAGTGGGGTTGGGTCTAGCCGACTGGGTTTGGGTCTAGCCGAGTGGGTTTCGGTCTAGCCGAGAGGGTTTGGGTCTAGTCGAGAGGGTTTTCGTCTAGCCGAGTGGGTTTGGGGCTAGCGGAGTGGGTTTGGGTGTAGCCGAGTGGGTTTGGGTGTAGCCGAGTGGGTTTGGGTCTGGACGAGTGGGTTTCGGTCTAGCCGAGTGGGTTTGGGTCTAGCCGAGTGGGTTTGGGTCTAGCCTAGTGGGTTTGGATCTAGCCAAGTGGGTTTGGGTCTAGCTGAGTGGGTTTGGGTCTAGCGGAGTGGGGTTGGGTCTAGCCGAGTGGGTTTGGGTCTAACCGAGTGGGTTTGTGTCTAGCGGAGTGGGTTTGTGTCTAGCGGAGTGGGTTTGGGTCTAGCGGAGTGGGATTGGGTCGAGCCGAGTGGGTTTGGGTCTAGCCGAGTGGGTTTGGGACTAGCCGAGTGGGTTTGTGTCTAGCCGAGTGGGTTTGGGTCTAGCGGAATGGGTTTGGGTCTAGCCGAGTGGGTTTGGGTCTAGCCGAGTGGGTTTGGGTCTAGCCGACAGGGTTTGGGTCTAGCCGAGTGGGTTTGGGTCTAGCCGAGTGGGTTTGGGTCTAGCCGAGTGGGTGTGGGTCTAGCCGAGTGAGTTTGGGTCCAGCCGAGTGGGTTTGGGTCCAGCCGAGTGGGTTTGGGTGCAGCCGAGTGGGTTTGGGTCTAGCCGAGTGGGTTTGTGCCTAGCCGAGTGGGTTTGGGTCCAGCGGTGTGGGTTTGGGTGTAGCTGAGTGGGTTTGGGACTAGCCGAGTGGGTTTGGGTCCAGCCGAGTGGGTTTGGGTCTAGCCGAATGGGTTTGGGTCTACCCGAGTGGGTTTGGGTCTACCCGAGTGGGTTTACGTCTAGCCGAGTGGGTTTGGGTCTAGCAGAATGGGTTTGGGTGTAGCCGAGTGGGTTTGGGTGTAGCCGAGTGGGTTTGGGTCTGGACGAGTGGGTTTGGGTGTAGCCGAGTGGGTTTGGGTCTAGCCGAGTGGATTTGGGTCTAGCCGAGTGGGTTTGGGTCCAGCCGAGTGGGTTTGGGTGTAGCCGAGTGGGCTTGGGTCCAGCCGATTGGGTTTGGGTCTAGCCGAGTGTGTTTGGGTCTAGCCGAGTGGGTTTGGGTGCAGCCGAGTGGGTTTGGGTCTAGCCGAGTGTGTTTGGGTCTAGTCGAGTTGGTTTGGGTCAAGCCGAGTGGGTTTCGGTCTAGCGGAGTGGGTTTGGGCCTAGCCGCGTGGGTTTGGGTCTAGCGGAGTGGGTTTGGGTCTAGCGGAGTGGGCTTGGGTCTAGCCGAGTGGGTTTGGGCCTAGCCGAGTTGGTTTGGGTCCAGCCGAGTGGGTTTGGTTCTAGCCGAGTGGGTTTGCGTCTAGCTGAGTGGGTTTGGGTCTAGCGGAGTGGGTTTGGGTGTAGCCGAGTGGATTTGGGTCTAGCCGAGTGGGTTTGGGTCTAGACGAGTAGGTTTGGGTCTAGCCGAGTGGGTTTCGGTCTAGCCGAGTGGGTTTGGGTCTAGCGGAGTGGGTTTGGGTCTAGCCGAGTCCGTTTGGTTCCAGCCGAGTGGGTTTGGGACTAGCAGAGTGGGTTTGGGTCTAGCGGGGTGGGTTTGGTTCTAGCGGAGTGGGTTTAGGTCTAGCCGATTGGGTTTGGGTCTAGCCGAGTGGGTTTGGGTCTGGCGGAGTGGGTTTGGGTGTAGTGGAGTGGGTTTGGGTCTAGCGGAGTGGGTTTGGGTCTAGCCGAGTGGGTTTGGGTCTAGCCGAGTGGGTTTGTGTGTAGCTGAGTGGGTTTGTGTCTAGCCGAGTGGGTTTGGGTCTAGCGGAGTGGGTTTGGTTGCAGCCAAGTGGGTTTGGGTCTAGCCGAGTGGGTTTGGGCCTAGACGAGTGGGTTTAGGTTTAGCCGAGTGGGTTTCGGTGTAGCCGAGTGGGTTTCGGTCTAGCGGAGTGGGTTTGTGTCTAGCGGAGTGGGTTTGGGTCTAGCGGAGTGGATTTGGGTCTTGCGGAGTGGGTTTGGGTCTAGCGGAGTGGGTTTGGGTCTAGCCGATTATGTTTGGGTCTAGCCGAGTGTGTTTGGGTCTAGCCGAGTGGGTTTGGGTGCAGCCGAGTGGGTTTGGGTCTAGCCGAGTGTGTTTGGGTCTAGTCGAGTGGGTTTGGGTCTAGCCGAGTGGGTTTGGGTCTAGCCGAGTGGGTTTGGGCCTAGCCGCGTGGGTTTGGGTCTAGCGGAGTGGGTTTGGGTCTAGCGGAGTGGGCTTGGGTCTAGCCGAGTGGGTTTGGGCCTAGCCGAGTGGGTTTGGGTCTAGCCGAGTGGGTTTGGTTCTAGCCGAGTGTGTTTGGGTCTAGCCGAGTGGGTTTGGGTGCAGCCGAGTGGGTTTGGGTCTAGCCGAGTGTGTTTGGGTCTAGTCGAGTGGGTTTGGGTCTAGCCGAGTGGGTTTGGGTCTAGCCGAGTGGGTTTGGGCCTAGCCGCGTGGGTTTGGTCCAGCGGAGTGGGTTTGGGTCAAGCGGAGTGGGCTTGGGTCTAGCCGAGTGGGTTTGGGCCTAGCCGAGTGGGTTTGGGTCTAGCCGAGTGGGTTTGGTTCTAGCCGAGTGGGTTTGCGTCTAGCTGAGTGGGTTTGGGTCTAGCGGAGTGGGTTTGGGTGTAGCCGAGTGGATTTGGGTCTAGCCGAGTGGGTTTGGATATAGACGAGTGGGTTTGGGTCTAGCCGAGTGGGTTTGGGTCTAGCCGAGTGGGTTTGGGTCTAGCGGAGTGGGTTTGGGTCTAGCCGAGTCCGTTTGGTTCCAGCCGAGTGGGTTTGGGACTAGCAGAGTGGGTTTGGGTCTAGCGGGGTGGGTTTGGTTCTAGCGGAGTGGGTTTAGGTCTAGCCGATTGGGTTTGGGTCTAGCCGAGTGGGTTTGGGTCTGGCGGAGTGGGTTTGGGTCTAGTGGAGTGGGTTTCGGTCTAGCCGAGTGGGTTTGTGTCTAGCCGAGTGGGTTTGGGTGTAGCTGAGTGGGTTTGTGTCTAGCCGAGTGGGTTTGGGTCTAGCGGAGTGGGTTTGGTTGTAGCCAAGTGGGTTTGGGTCTAGCCGAGTGGGTTTGGGCCTAGACGAGTGGGTTTAGGTTTAGCCGAGTGGGTTTCGGTGTAGCCAAGTGGGTTTGGGTCTAGCGGTGTGGGTTTGTGTCTAGCGGAGTGGGTTTTGGTCTATCGGAGTGGGTTTGGGTCTTGCGGAGTGGGTTTGGGTCTAGAGGAGTGGGTTTGTGTCTAGCCGAGTGCGTTTGGGTCTAGCCGTGTTGGTTTTGGTCTAGCGGAGTGGGTTTGGGTCCAGACGAGTGGGTTTGGGTCTAGCGGAGTGGGTTTGGGTCTAGTCGAGTGGGTTTGGATCTAGCGGTGTGGGTTTGGGTCTAGCCGAGTGGGTTTGGGTGTAGCCGAGTGGGTTTGGGTCTAGCCCAGTGGGTTTGGGTCTAGCCGAGTGGGTTTGGGTCTAGCCGAGTGGGTTTGGGCCTAGCGGAGTGGGTTTGGGTGTAGCCGAGTGGGGTTGGGTCTAGCCGAGTGGGTTTGGGTCTAGCCGAGTGTGTTTGGGTCTAGCCGAGTGGGTTTGGGTGCAGCCGAGTGGGTTTGGGTTTAGCCGAGTGTGTTTGGGTCTAGTCGAGTGGGTTTGGCTCTAGCCGAGTGGGTTTGGGTCTAGCCGAGTGGGTTTGGGTCTGGCCGAGTGCGTTTGGGTCTAGCCGAGTGGGTTTGGGCCCAGCCGAGTGGGTTTGGGTCTAGCCGAGTGGGTTTGGGTCTAGCCTAGTGGGTTTGGGTCTAGTCGAGTGGGTTTGGGTCTAGCGGTGTGGGTTTGGGTCTAGCCGAGTGGGTTTGGGTGTAGCCGAGTGGGTTTGTGCCTAGCGGAGTGGGTTTGGGTGTAGCCGAGTGGGTTTGGGTCCAGCCGAGTGGGTTTGGGTCTAGCCGAGTGTGTTTGGGTCTAGCCAAGTGGGTTTGGGTGCAGCCGAGTGGGTTTGGGTTTAGCCGAGTGTGTTTGGGTCTAGTCGAGTGGGTTTGGCTCTAGCCGAGTGGGTTTGGGTCTAGCCGAGTGGGTTTGGGCCTAGCCGCGTGGGTTTGGGTCTAGCGGAGTGGGTTTGGGTGTAGCCGAGTGGGGTTGGGTCTAGCCGAGTGGGTTTGGGTCTAGCCGAGTGTGTTTGGGTCTAGCCGAGTGGGTTTGGGTGCAGCCGAGTGGGTTTGGGTTTAGCCGAGTGTGTTTGGGTCTAGTCGAGTGGGTTTGGCTCTAGCCGAGTGGGTTTGGGTCTAGCCGAGTGGGTTTGGGTCTGGCCGAGTGCGTTTGGGTCTAGCCGAGTGGGTTTGGGCCCAGCCGAGTGGGTTTGGGTCTAGCCGAGTGGGTTTGGGTCTAGCCTAGTGGGTTTGGGTCTAGTCGAGTGGGTTTGGGTCTAGCGGTGTGGGTTTGGGTCTAGCCGAGTGGGTTTGGGTGTAGCCGAGTGGGTTTGTGCCTAGCGGAGTGGGTTTGGGTGTAGCCGAGTGGGTTTGGGTCCAGCCGAGTGGGTTTGGGTCTAGCCGAGTGTGTTTGGGTCTAGCCAAGTGGGTTTGGGTGCAGCCGAGTGGGTTTGGGTTTAGCCGAGTGTGTTTGGGTCTAGTCGAGTGGGTTTGGCTCTAGCCGAGTGGGTTTGGGTCTAGCCGAGTGGGTTTGGGCCTAGCCGCGTGGGTTTGGGTCTAGCGGAGTGGGTTTGGGTCTAGCGGAGTGGGCTTGGGTCTAGCCGAGTGGGTTTGGGCCTAGCCGAGTGGGTTTGGGTCTAGCCGAGTGGGTTTGGGTCTAGCCGAGTGGGTTTGGGTCTAGCCGAGTGGGTATGGGTCTAGCCGTGTGGGTTTGGGTCCAGCCGATTGGGTTTGGGTCTAGGCATTTGGGTTTGGGTCTAGCCGAGTGGGTTAGGGTCTAGCGGAATGGGTTTGGGTGTAGCCGCGTAGGTTTGGGTCTAGCCGAGTGGGTTTGGGTCTAGCCGAGTGGGTTTGGGTCTAGCCGAGTGGGTTTGGGTCTAGCGGAGTTGGTTTGGGTGTAGCCGAGTGGGTTTGGGTGTAGCCGAGTGGGTTTGGGTCTAGCCGACTGGGTTTGGATCTAGCCGAGTGGGTTTCGGTCTAGCCGAGTGGGTTTGGGTCTAGCCGAGTGGGTTTTCGTCTAGCCGAGTGGGTTTGGGTCTAGCGGAGTGGGTTTGGGTGCAGCCGAGTGGGTTTGGGTGTAGCCGAGTGGGTTTGGGTCTGGACGAGTGGGTTTGGGTCTAGCCGAGTGGGTTTGGGTCTAGCCGAGTGGGTTTGGGTCTAGCCTAGTGGGTTTGGGTCTAGCCAAGTGGGTTTGGATCTAGCTGAGTGGGTTTGGGTCTAGCGGAGTGGGGTTGGGTCTAGCCGAGTGGGTTTGGGTCTAACCGAGTGGGTTTGTGTCCAGCGGAGTGGGTTTGTGTCTAGCGGAGTGGGTTTGGGTCTAGCGGAGTGGGATTGGGTCTAGCCGAGTGGGTTTGGATCTAGCCGAGTGGGTTTGGGAACAGCCGAGTGGGTTTGGGTCCAGCCGAGTGGGTTTGGGTCTAGCTGAATGGGTTTGGGTCTAGCCGAGTGGGTTTGGGTCTAGCCGAGTGGGTTTGGGTCTAGCCGACAGGGTTTGGGTCTAGCCGAGTGGGTTTGGGTCTAGCCGAGTGGGTTTGGGTCTAGCCGAGTGGGTGTGGGTCTAGCCGAGTGGGTTTGGGTCTAGCCGAGTGGGTTTGGGTCTAGCCGATTGGGTTTGGGTGTAGCCGAGTGGGTTTGGGTCTAGCCGAGTGGGTTTGTGCCTAGCCGAGTGGGTTTGGGTCTAGCGGTGTGGGTTTGGGTGTAGCTGAGTGGGTTTGGGACTAGCCGAGTGGGTTTGGGTCTAGCCGAGTGGGTTTAGGTCTAGCCGAATGGGTTTGGGTCTACCCGAGTGGGTTTGTGTCTACCCGAGTGGGTTTACGTCTAGCCGAGTGGGTTTGGGTCTAGCCGAGTGGGTTTGGGTCTAGCAGAGTGGGTTTGGGTGTAGCCGAGTGGGTTTGGGTCTGGACGAGTGGGTTTGGGTGTAGCCGAGTGGGTTTGGGTCTGGCCGAGTGGATTTGGGTCTAGCCGAGTGGGTTTGGGTCTAACCGAGTGGGTTTGTGTCTAGCGGAGTGGGTTTGGGTCTAGCTGAGTGGGATTGGGTCTAGCCGAGTGGGTTTGGGTCTAGCCGAGTGGGTTTGGGACTAGCCGAGTGGGTTTGGGTCTAGCCGAGTGGGTTTGCGTCTAGCTGAATTGGTTTGGGTCTAGCCGAGTGGGTTTGGGTCTAGCCGAGTGGGTCTGGGTCTAGCCGAAAGTGTTTGGGTCTAGCCGAGTGGGTTTGGGTCTAGCCGAGTGGGTTTGTGTCTAGCCGAGTGGGTGTGGATCTAGCCGAGTGTGTTTGGGTCTAGCCGAGTGGGTTTGGGTCAAGCCGAGTGGGTTTGGGTCTAGCCGAGTGGGTTTGGGTCTAGCCGAGTGGGTTTGTGCCTAGCCGAGTGGGTTTGCGTCTAGCGGAGTGGGTTTGGGTCTAGCGGAGTGGGTTTGGGTCTAGCCGAGTGGGTTCGGGTCTAGACGAGTGGGTTTGGGTCTAGCCGAGTTGGTTTGGGTCTAGCGGAGTGGGTTTGGGCCTAGCAGAGTGGGTTTGGGTGTAGCGGAGTGGGTTTGGGTGTAGCTGAGTGGGTTTGGGACTAGCCGAGTGGGTTTGGGTCTAGCGGAGTGGGTTTGGGTCTAGCCGAATGGGTTTGGGTCTACCCGAGTGGGTTTGGGTCTAGCCGAGTGGGTTTGGGGCTAGCCGAATGGCTTTATGTCTCGCCGAGTGGGTTTGGGTGTAGCCAAGTGGGTTTGGGCCTAGCGGAGTGGGTTTGGGTGTAGCCGAGTGGGTTTGGGTCTAGCCGAGTGGGTTTGGGTTTAGCCGAGTGGGTTTGGGTCTAGCCGAGTGGGTTTGGGTCTAGCCGAGTGGGTTTGGGTCTAGCCGACAGGGTTTGGGTCTAGCCGAGTGGGTTTGGGTCTAGCCGAGTGGGTTTGGGTCTAGCCGAGTGGGTGTGGGTCTAGCCGAGTGGGTTTGGGTCTAGCCGAGTGGGTTTGGGTCTAGCCGAGTGGGTTTGGGTGTAGCCGAGTGGGTTTGGGTCTAGCCGAGTGGGTTTGTGCCTAGCCGAGTGGGTTTGGGTCTAGCGGTGTGGGTTTGGGTGTAACTGAGTGGGTTTGGGACTAGCCGAGTGGGTTTGGGTCTAGCCGAGTGGGTTTGGGTCTAGCTGAATGGGTTTGGGTCTACCCGAGTGGGTTTGGGTCTACCCGAGTGGGTTTACGTCTAGCCGAGTGGGTTTGGGTCTAGCAGAGTGGGTTTGGGTGTAGCCGAGTGGGTTTGGGTGCAGCCGAGTGGGTTTGGGTCTGGACGAGTGGGTTTGGGTGTAGCGAGTGGGTTTGGGTCTGGCCGAGTGGATTTGGGTCTAGCCGAGTGGGTTTGGGTCTAACCGAGTGGGTTTGTGTCTAGCGGAGTGGGTTTGGGTCTAGCTGAGTGGGATTGGGTCTAGCCGAGTGGGTTTGGGTCTAGCCGAGTGAGTTTGGGACTAGCCGAGTGGGTTTGGGTCCAGCCGAGTGGGTTTGCGTCTAGCTGAATGGGTTTGGGTCTAGCCGAGTGGGTTTGGGTCTAGCCGAGTGGGTCTGGGTCTAGCCGAACGTGTGTGGGTCTAGCCGAGTGGGTTTGGGTCTAGCCGAGTGGGTTTGGGTCTAGCCGAGTGGGTGTGGATCTAGCCGAGTGTGTTTGGGTCTAGCCGAGTGGGTTTGGGTCAAGCCGAGTGGGTTTAGGTCTAGCCGAGTGGGTTTGGGTCTAGCCGAGTGGGTTTGTGCCTAGCCGAGTGGGTTTGGGTCTAGCGGAGTGGGTTTGGGTCTAGCGGAGTGGGTTTGGGTCTAGCCGAGTGGGTTTGGGTCTAGACGAGTGGGTTTGGGTCTAGCCGAGTTGGTTTGGGTCTAGCGGAGTGGGTTTGGGCCTATCAGAGTGGGTTTGGGTGTAGCGGAGTGGGTTTGGGTGTAGCTGAGTGGGTTTGGGACTAGCCGAGTGGGTTTGGTTCTAGCGGAGTGGGTTTGGGTCTAGCCGAATGGGTTTTTGTCTACCCGAGTGGGTTTGGGTCTAGCCGAGTGGGTTTGGGGCTAGCCGAATGGGTTTAGGTCTCGCCGAGTGGGTTTGGGTGTAGCCAAGTGGGTTTGGGCCTAGCGGAGTGGGTTTGGGTGTAGCCGAGTGGGTTTGCGTCTAGCCGAGTGGGTTTGGGTTTAGCCGAGTGGGTTTGGGTCTAGCCGAGTGGGTTTGGGTCTAGCCGAGTTGTTTTGCGTCTAGCCGAGTGGGTTTGGGTCTAGCGGAGTGGGTTTGGGTGTAGCCGAGTCGGTTTGGGTCTAGCCGAGTGGGTTTGGTTCTAGCCGAGCGGGTTTTGGTCTAGCTGAGTGGGTTTGGGTCTAGCCGAGTGTGTTTGGGTCTAGCCGAGTGGGTTTGCGTCTAGCTGAGTGGGTTTGGGTCTAGCGGAGTGGGTTTGGGTGTAGCCGAGTGGATTTGGGTCTAGCCGAGTGGGGTTGGGACTAGCAGAGTGGGTTTGGGTCTAGCCGAGTGGGTTTGGTTCTAGCGGAGTGGGTTTAGGTCTAGCCGATTGGGTTTGGGTCTAGCCGAGTGGGTTTGGGTCTGGCGGAGCGGGTTTGGTTCTAGTGGAGTGGGTTTGGGTCTAGCCGAGTGGGTTTGGGTCTAGCCGAGTGGGTTTGGGTGTAGCTGAGTTGGTTTGTGTCTAGCCGAGTGGGTTTGGGTCTAGCCGAGTGCGTTTGGGTCTAGCCGAGTTGGTTTGGGTCTAGCGGAGTGGGTTTGGGTGCAGCCTAATGGGTTTGGGCCTAGCCGAGTGGGTTTGTGTCTAGCCGAGTGGGCTTGGGTCTGTCCGATTTGGTTTGGGTCTAGCCGAGTGGGTTTGGTTCCAGCCGAGTGGGTTTGGGTCTAGCGCAGTGGGTTTGGGTCTAGTCGAGTGGGTTTGGGTCTAGCGGTGTGGGTTTGGGTCTAGCCGATTGGGTTTGGGTGTAGCCGAGTGGGTTTGGGTCTAGCCCAGTGGGTTTGGGTCTAGCCGAGTGGGTTTGGGTCTAGCGGAGTGGGTTTGGGTGTAGCCGAGTGGATTTGGGTCCAGCCGAGTGGGTTTGGGTCCAGACGAGTGGGTTAGGGTCAAGCCGAGTGGGTTTGGGTCTAGCCGAGTGGGTTTGGGTCTAGCGGAGTGGGTTTGGGTCTAGCCGATTGGGTTTGGGTCTAGCCGCGTGGGTTTGGGTCTGGCGGAGTGGGTTTGGGTCTAGTGGAGTGGGTTTGGGTCTAGCCGAGTGGGTTTGGGTCTAGCCGAGTGGGTTTGGGTGTAGCTGAGTGGGTTTGTGTCTAGCCGAGTGGGTTTGGGTCTAGCGGAGTGGGTTTGGTTGTAGCCAAGTGGGTTTGGGTCTAGCCGAGTGGGTTTGGGCCTAGACGAGTGGGTTCAGGTTCAGCCGAGTGGGTTTCGGTGTAGCCGAGTGGGTTTGGGTCTAGCGGAGTGGGTTTGTGTCTAGCAGAGTGGGCTTGGTTCTAGCGGAGTGGGTTTAGGTCTTGCGGAGTGGGTTTGGGTCTAGCGGAGTGGGTTTGGGTCTAGCCGAGTGCGTTTGGGTCTAGCCGAGTTGTTTTGGGTCTAGCGGAGTGGGTTTGGGTCCAGCCGAGTGGGTTTGGGTCTAGCGGAGTGGGTTTGGTTGTAGCCAAGTGGGTTTGGGTCTAGCCGAGTGGGTTTGGGTCTAGCCGAGTGGGTTTGTGTCTAGCCGAGTGGGTGTGGATCTAGCCGAGTGTGTTTGGGTCTAGCCGAGTGGGTTTGGGTCAAGCCGAGTGGGTTTGGGTCTAGCCGAGTGGGTTTGGGTCTAGCCGAGTGGGTTTGTGCCTAGCCGTGTGGGTTTGGGTCTAGCGGAGTGGGTTTGGGTCTAGCGGAGTGGGTTTGGGTCTAGCCGAGTGGGTTCGGGTCTAGACGAGTGGGTTTGGGTCTAGCCGAGTTGGTTTGGGTCTAGCGGAGTGGGTTTGGGCCTAGCAGAGTGGGTTTGGGTGTAGCGGAGTGGGTTTGGGTGTAGCTGAGTGGGTTTGGGACTAGCCGAGTGGGTTTGGGTCTAGCGGAGTGGGTTTGGGTCTAGCCGAATGGGTTTGGGTCTACCCGAGTGGGTTTGGGTCTAGCCGAGTGGGTTTGGGGCTAGCCGAATGGCTTTATGTCTCGCCGAGTGGGTTTGGGTGTAGCCAAGTGGGTTTGGGCCTAGCGGAGTGGGTTTGGGTGTAGCCGAGTGGGTTTGGGTCTAGCCGAGTGGGTTTGGGTTTAGCCGAGTGGGTTTGGGTCTAGCCGAGTGGGTTTGGGTCTAGCCGAGTGGGTTTGGGTCTAGCCGACAGGGTTTGGGTCTAGCCGAGTGGGTTTGGGTCTAGCCGAGTGGGTTTGGGTCTAGCCGAGTGGGTGTGGGTCTAGCCGAGTGGGTTTGGGTCTAGCTGAGTGGGTTTGGGTCTAGCCGAGTGGGTTTGGGTGTAGCCGAGTGGGTTTGGGTCTAGCCGAGTGGGTTTGTGCCTAGCCGAGTGGGTTTGGGTCTAGCGGTGTGGGTTTGGGTGTAGCTGAGTGGGTTTGGGACTAGCCGAGTGGGTTTGGGTCTAGCCGAGTGGGTTTGGGTCTAGCCGAATGGGTTTGGGTCTACCCGAGTGGGTTTGGGTCTACCCGAGTGGGTTTACGTCTAGCCGAGTGGGTTTGGGTCTAGCAGAGTGGGTTTGGGTGTAGCCGAGTGGGTTTGGGTGCAGTCGAGTGGGTTTGGGTCTGGACGAGTGGGTTTGGGTGTAGCGAGTGGGTTTGGGTCTGGCCGAGTGGATTTGGGTCTAGCCGAGTGGGTTTGGGTCTAACCGAGTGGGTTTGTGTCTAGCGGAGTGGGTTTGGGTCTAGCTGAGTGGGATTGGGTCTAGCCGAGTGGGTTTGGGTCTAGCCGAGTGAGTTTGGGACTAGCCGAGTGGGTTTGGGTCCAGCCGAGTGGGTTTGCGTCTAGCTGAATGGGTTTGGGTCTAGCCGAGTGGGTTTGGGTCTAGCCGAGTGGGTCTGGGTCTAGCCGAACGTGTGTGGGTCTAGCCGAGTGGGTTTGGGTCTAGCCGAGTGGGTTTGGGTCTAGCCGAGTGGGTGTGGATCTAGCCGAGTGTGTTTGGGTCTAGCCGAGTGGGTTTGGGTCAAGCCGAGTGGGTTTAGGTCTAGCCGAGTGGGTTTGGGTCTAGCCGAGTGGGTTTGTGCCTAGCCGAGTGGGTTTGGGTCTAGCGGAGTGGGTTTGGGTCTAGCGGAGTGGGTTTGGGTCTAGCCGAGTGGGTTTGGGTCTAGACGAGTGGGTTTGGGTCTAGCCGAGTTGGTTTGGGTCTAGCGGAGTGGGTTTGGGCCTAGCAGAGTGGGTTTGGGTGTAGCGGAGTGGGTTTGGGTGTAGCTGAGTGGGTTTGGGACTAGCCGAGTGGGTTTGGTTCTAGCGGAGTGGGTTTGGGTCTAGCCGAATGGGTTTGGGTCTACCCGAGTGGGTTTGGGTCTAGCCGAGTGGGTTTGGGGCTAGCCGAATGGGTTTAGGTCTCGCCGAGTGGGTTTGGGTGTAGCCAAGTGGGTTTGGGCCTAGCGGAGTGGATTTGGGTGTAGCCGAGTGGGTTTGCGTCTAGCCGAGTGGGTTTGGGTTTAGCCGAGTGGGTTTGGGTCTAGCCGAGTGGGTTTGGGTCTAGCCGAGTTGGTTTGCGTCTAGCCGAGTGGGTTTGGGTCTAGCGGAGTGGGTTTGGGTGTAGCCGAGTCGGTTTGGGTCTAGCCGAGTGGGTTTGGTTCTAGCCGAGCGGGTTTTGGTCTAGCTGAGTGGGTTTGGGTCTAGCCGAGTGTGTTTGGGTCTAGCCGAGTGGGTTTGCGTCTAGCTGAGTGGGTTTGGGTCTAGCGGAGTGGGTTTGGGTGTAGCCGAGTGGATTTGGGTCTAGCCGAGTGGGGTTGGGACTAGCAGAGTGGGTTTGGGTCTAGCCGAGTGGGTTTGGTTCTAGCGGAGTGGGTTTAGGTCTAGCCGATTGGGTTTGGGTCTAGCCGAGTGGGTTTGGGTCTGGCGGAGCGGGTTTGGTTCTAGTGGAGTGGGTTTGGGTCTAGCCGAGTGGGTTTGGGTCTAGCCGAGTGGGTTTGGGTGTAGCTGAGTTGGTTTGTGTCTAGCCGTGTGGGTTTGGGTCTAGCCGAGTGCGTTTGGGTCTAGCCGAGTTGGTTTGGGTCTAGCGGAGTGGGTTTGGGTGCAGCCTAATGGGTTTGGGCCTAGCCGAGTGGGTTTGTGTCTAGCCGAGTGGGCTTGGGTCTGTCCGATTTGGTTTGGGTCTAGCCGAGTGGGTTTGGTTCCAGCCGAGTGGGTTTGGGTCTAGCGCAGTGGGTTTGGGTCTAGTCGAGTGGGTTTGGGTCTAGCGGTGTGGGTTTGGGTCTAGCCGATTGGGTTTGGGTGTAGCCGAGTGGGTTTGGGTCTAGCCCAGTGGGTTTGGGTCTAGCCGAGTGGGTTTGGGTCTAACGGAGTGGGTTTTGGGTGTAGCCGAGTGGATTTGGGTCCAGCCGAGTGGGTTTGGGTCCAGACAAGTGGGTTAGGGTCAAGCCGAGTGGGTTTCGGTCTAACCGAGTGGGTTTGTGTCTAGCGGAGTGGGTTTGGGTCTAGCTGAGTGGGATTGGGTCTAGCCGAGTGGGTTTGGGTCTAGCCGAGTGAGTTTGGGACTAGCCGAGTGGGTTTGGGTCCAGCCGAGTGGGTTTGCGTCTAGCTGAATGGGTTTGGGTCTAGCCGAGTGGGTTTGGGTCTAGCCGAGTGGGTTTGGGTCCAGCCGAGTGGGTTTGGGTCTAGCTGAATGGGTTTGGGTCTAGCCGAGTGGGTTTGGGTCTAGCCGAGTGGGTTTGGGTCTAGCCGACAGGGTTTGGGTCTAGCCGAGTGGGTTTGGGTCTAGCCGAGTGGGTTTGGGTCTAGCCGAGTGGGTGTGGGTCTAGCCGAGTGGGTTTGGGTCTAGCCGAGTGGGTTAGGGTCTAGCCGATTGGGTTTGGGTGTAGCCGAGTGGGTTTGGGTCTAGCCGAGTGGGTTTGTGCCTAGCCGAGTGGGTTTGGGTCTAGCGGTGTGGGTTTGGGTGTAGCTGAGTGGGTTTGGGACTAGCCGAGTGGGTTTGGGTCTAGCCGAGTGGGTTTAGGTCTAGCCGAATGGGTTTGGGTCTACCCGAGTGGGTTTGTGTCTACCCGAGTGGGTTTACGTCTAGCCGAGTGGGTTTGGGTCTAGCCGAGTGGGTTTGGGTCTAGCAGAGTGGGTTTGGGTGTAGCCGAGTGGGTTTGGGTCTGGACGAGTGGGTTTGGGTGTAGCTGAGTGGGTTTGGGTCTGGCCGAGTGGATTTGGGTCTAGCCGAGTGGGTTTGGGTCTAACCGAGTGGGTTTGTGTCTAGCGGAGTGGGTTTGGGTCTAGCTGAGTGGGATTGGGTCTAGCCGAGTGGGTTTGGGTCTAGCCGAGTGGGTTTGGGACTAGCCGAGTGGGTTTGGGTCTAGCCGAGTGGGTTTGCGTCTAGCTGAATTGGTTTGGGTCTAGCCGAGTGGGTTTGGGTCTAGCCGAGTGGGTCTGGGTCTAGCCGAAAGTGTTTGGGTCTAGCCGAGTGGGTTTGGGTCTAGCCGAGTGGGTTTGTGTCTAGCCGAGTGGGTGTGGATCTAGCCGAGTGTGTTTGGGTCTAGCCGAGTGGGTTTGGGTCAAGCCGAGTGGGTTTGGGTCTAGCCGAGTGGGTTTGGGTCTAGCCGAGTGGGTTTGTGCCTAGCCGAGTGGGTTTGGGTCTAGCGGAGTGGGTTTGGGTCTAGCGGAGTGGGTTTGGGTCTAGCCGAGTGGGTTCGGGTCTAGACGAGTGGGTTTGGGTCTAGCCGAGTTGGTTTGGGTCTAGCGGAGTGGGTTTGGGCCTAGCAGAGTGGGTTTGGGTGTAGCGGAGTGGGTTTGGGTGTAGCTGAGTGGGTTTGGGACTAGCCGAGTGGGTTTGGGTCTAGCGGAGTGGGTTTGGGTCTAGCCGAATGGGTTTGGGTCTACCCGAGTGGGTTTGGGTCTAGCCGAGTGGGTTTGGGGCTAGCCGAATGGCTTTATGTCTCGCCGAGTGGGTTTGGGTGTAGCCAAGTGGGTTTGGGCCTAGCGGAGTGGGTTTGGGTGTAGCCGAGTGGGTTTGGGTCTAGCCGAGTGGGTTTGGGTTTAGCCGAGTGGGTTTGGGTCTAGCCGAGTGGGTTTGGGTCTAGCCGAGTGGGTTTGGGTCTAGCCGACAGGGTTTGGGTCTAGCCGAGTGGGTTTGGGTCTAGCCGAGTGGGTTTGGGTCTAGCCGAGTGGGTGTGGGTCTAGCCGAGTGGGTTTGGGTCTAGCCGAGTGGGTTTGGGTCTAGCCGAGTGGGTTTGGGTGTAGCCGAGTGGGTTTGGGTCTAGCCGAGTGGGTTTGTGCCTAGCCGAGTGGGTTTGGGTCTAGCGGTGTGGGTTTGGGTGTAACTGAGTGGGTTTGGGACTAGCCGAGTGGGTTTGGGTCTAGCCGAGTGGGTTTGGGTCTAGCCGAATGGGTTTGGGTCTACCCGAGTGGGTTTGGGTCTACCCGAGTGGGTTTACGTCTAGCCGAGTGGGTTTGGGTCTAGCAGAGTGGGTTTGGGTGTAGCCGAGTGGGTTTGGGTGCAGCCGAGTGGGTTTGGGTCTGGACGAGTGGGTTTGGGTGTAGCGAGTGGGTTTGGGTCTGGCCGAGTGGATTTGGGTCTAGCCGAGTGGGTTTGGGTCTAACCGAGTGGGTTTGTGTCTAGCGGAGTGGGTTTGGGTCTAGCTGAGTGGGATTGGGTCTAGCCGAGTGGGTTTGGGTCTAGCCGAGTGAGTTTGGGACTAGCCGAGTGGGTTTGGGTCCTGCCGAGTGGGTTTGCGTCTAGCTGAATGGGTTTGGGTCTAGCCGAGTGGGTTTGGGTCTAGCCGAGTGGGTCTGGGTCTAGCCGAACGTGTGTGGGTCTAGCCGAGTGGGTTTGGGTCTAGCCGAGTGGGTTTGGGTCTAGCCGAGTGGGTGTGGATCTAGCCGAGTGTGTTTGGGTCTAGCCGAGTGGGTTTGGGTCAAGCCGAGTGGGTTTAGGTCTAGCCGAGTGGGTTTGGGTCTAGCCGAGTGGGTTTGTGCCTAGCCGAGTGGGTTTGGGTCTAGCGGAGTGGGTTTGGGTCTAGCGGAGTGGGTTTGGGTCTAGCCGAGTGGGTTTGGGTCTAGACGAGTGGGTTTGGGTCTAGCCGAGTTGGTTTGGGTCTAGCGGAGTGGGTTTGGGCCTAGCAGAGTGGGTTTGGGTGTAGCGGAGTGGGTTTGGGTGTAGCTGAGTGGGTTTGGGACTAGCCGAGTGGGTTTGGTTCTAGCGGAGTGGGTTTGGGTCTAGCCGAATGGGTTTGGGTCTACCCGAGTGGGTTTGGGTCTAGCCGAGTGGGTTTGGGGCTAGCCGAATGGGTTTAGGTCTCGCCGAGTGGGTTTGGGTGTAGCCAAGTGGGTTTGGGCCTAGCGGAGTGGGTTTGGGTGTAGCCGAGTGGGTTTGCGTCTAGCCGAGTGGGTTTGGGTTTAGCCGAGTGGGTTTGGGTCTAGCCGAGTGGGTTTGGGTCTAGCCGAGTTGGTTTGCGTCTAGCCGAGTGGGTTTGGGTCTAGCGGAGTGGGTTTGGGTGTAGCCGAGTCGGTTTGGGTCTAGCCGAGTGGGTTTGGTTCTAGCCGAGCGGGTTTTGGTCTAGCTGAGTGGGTTTGGGTCTAGCCGAGTGTGTTTGGGTCTAGCCGAGTGGGTTTGCGTCTAGCTGAGTGGGTTTGGGTCTAGCGGAGTGGGTTTGGGTGTAGCCGAGTGGATTTGGGTCTAGCCGAGTGGGGTTGGGACTAGCAGAGTGGGTTTGGGTCTAGCCGAGTGGGTTTGGTTCTAGCGGAGTGGGTTTAGGTCTAGCCGATTGGGTTTGGGTCTAGCCGAGTGGGTTTGGGTCTGGCGGAGCGGGTTTGGTTCTAGTGGAGTGGGTTTGGGTCTAGCCGAGTGGGTTTGGGTCTAGCCGAGTGGGTTTGGGTGTAGCTGAGTTGGTTTGTGTCTAGCCGAGTGGGTTTGGGTCTAGCCGAGTGCGTTTGGGTCTAGCCGAGTTGGTTTGGGTCTAGCGGAGTGGGTTTGGGTGCAGCCTAATGGGTTTGGGCCTAGCCGAGTGGGTTTGTGTCTAGCCGAGTGGGCTTGGGTCTGTCCGATTTGGTTTGGGTCTAGCCGAGTGGGTTTGGTTCCAGCCGAGTGGGTTTGGGTCTAGCGCAGTGGGTTTGGGTCTAGTCGAGTGGGTTTGGGTCTAGCGGTGTGGGTTTGGGTCTAGCCGATTGGGTTTGGGTGTAGCCGAGTGGGTTTGGGTCTAGCCCAGTGGGTTTGGGTCTAGCCGAGTGGGTTTGGGTCTAGCGGAGTGGGTTTGGGTGTAGCCGAGTGGATTTGGGTCCAGCCGAGTGGGTTTGGGTCCAGACGAGTGGGTTAGGGTCAAGCCGAGTGGGTTTCGGTCTAGCCGAGTGGGTTTGGGTCTAGCGGAGTGGGTTTGGGTCTAGCCGATTGGGTTTGGGTCTAGCCGCGTGGGTTTGGGTCTGGCGGAGTGGGTTTGGGTCTAGTGGAGTGGGTTTGGGTCTAGCCGAGTGGGTTTGGGTCTAGCCGAGTGGGTTTGGGTGTAGCTGAGTGGGTTTGTGTCTAGCCGAGTGGGTTTGGGTCTAGCGGAGTGGGTTTGGTTGTAGCCAAGTGGGTTTGGGTCTAGCCGAGTGGGTTTGGGCCTAGACGAGTGGGTTCAGGTTCAGCCGAGTGGGTTTCGGTGTAGCCGAGTGGGTTTGGGTCTAGCGGAGTGGGTTTGTGTCTAGCAGAGTGGGCTTGGTTCTAGCGGAGTGGGTTTGGGTCTTGCGGAGTGGGTTTGGGTCTAGCGGAGTGGGTTTGGGTCTAGCCGAGTGCGTTTGGGTCTAGCCGAGTTGTTTTGGGTCTAGCGGAGTGGGTTTGGGTCCAGCCGAGTGGGTTTGGGTCTAGCGGAGTGGGTTTGGGTCTAGTCGAGTGGGTTTGGGTCTAGCGGTGTGGGTTTGGGTCTAGCCGAGTGGGTTTGGGTGTAGCCGAGTGGGTTTGGGTCTAGCCCAGTGGGTTTGGGTCTAGCCAAGTTTGTTTGGGTCTGGCCGAGTGGGTTTGGGCCTAGCGGAGGGGGTTTGCGTGTAGCTGAGTGGGTTTGGGTCCAGCCGAGTGGGTTTGGGTCTAGCAGAGTGGGTTTGGGTGTAGCCGAGTGGGTTTGGGTGCAGCCGAGTGGGTTTGGGTCTGGACGAGTGGGTTTGGGTGTAGCGAGTGGGTTTGGGTCTGGCCGAGTGGATTTGGGTTTAGCCGAGTGGGTTTGGGTCTAACCGAGTGGGTTTGTGTCTAGCGGAGTGGGTTTGGGTCTAGCTGAGTGGGATTGGGTCTAGCCGAGTGGGTTTGGGTCTAGCCGAGTGAGTTTGGGACTAGCCGAGTGGGTTTGGGTCCAGCCGAGTGGGTTTGCGTCTAGCTGAATGGGTTTGGGTCTAGCCGAGTGGGTTTGGGTCTAGCCGAGTGGGTCTGGGTCTAGCCGAACGTGTGTGGGTCTAGCCGAGTGGGTTTGGGTCTAGCCGAGTGGGTTTGGGTCTAGCCGAGTGGGTGTGGATCTAGCCGAGTGTGTTTGGGTCTAGCCGAGTGGGTTTGGGTCAAGCCGAGTGGGTTTAGGTCTAGCCGAGTGGGTTTGGGTCTAGCCGAGTGGGTTTGTGCCTAGCCGAGTGGGTTTGGGTCTAGCGGAGTGGGTTTGGGTCTAGCGGAGTGGGTTTGGGTCTAGCCGAGTGGGTTTGGGTCTAGACGAGTGGGTTTGGGTCTAGCCGAGTTGGTTTGGGTCTAGCGGAGTGGGTTTGGGCCTAGCAGAGTGGGTTTGGGTGTAGCGGAGTGGGTTTAGGTGTAGCTGAGTGGGTTTGGTTCTAGCGGAGTGGGTTTAGGTCTAGCCGATTGGGTTTGGGTCTAGCCGAGTGGGTTTGGGTCTGGCGGAGCGGGTTTGGTTCTAGTGGAGTGGGTTTGGGTCTAGCCGAGTGGGTTTGGGTCTAGCCGAGTGGGTTTGGGTGTAGCTGAGTTGGTTTGTGTCTAGCCGAGTGGGTTTGGGTCTAGCCGAGTGCGTTTGGGTCTAGCCGAGTTGGTTTGGGTCTAGCGGAGTGGGTTTGGGTGCAGCCTAATGGGTTTGGGCCTAGCCGAGTGGGTTTGTGTCTAGCCGAGTGGGCTTGGGTCTGTCCGATTTGGTTTGGGTCTAGCCGAGTGGGTTTGGTTCCAGCCGAGTGGGTTTGGGTCTAGCGCAGTGGGTTTGGGTCTAGTCGAGTGGGTTTGGGTCTAGCGGTGTGGGTTTGGGTCTAGCCGATTGGGTTTGGGTGTAGCCGAGTGGGTTTGGGTCTAGCCCAGTGGGTTTGGGTCTAGCCGAGTGGGTTTGGGTCTAGCGGAGTGGGTTTGGGTGTAGCCGAGTGGATTTGGGTCCAGCCGAGTGGGTTTGGGTCCAGACGAGTGGGTTAGGGTCAAGCCGAGTGGGTTTCGGTCTAGCCGAGTGGGTTTGGGTCTAGCGGAGTGGGTTTGGGTCTAGCCGATTGGGTTTGGGTCTAGCCGCGTGGGTTTGGGTCTGGCGGAGTGGGTTTGGGTCTAGTGGAGTGGGTTTGGGTCTAGCCGAGTGGGTTTGGGTCTAGCCGAGTGGGTTTGGGTGTAGCTGAGTGGGTTTGTGTCTAGCCGAGTGGGTTTGGGTCTAGCGGAGTGGGTTTGGTTGTAGCCAAGTGGGTTTGGGTCTAGCCGAGTGGGTTTGGGCCTAGACGAGTGGGTTCAGGTTCAGCCGAGTGGGTTTCGGTGTAGCCGAGTGGGTTTGGGTCTAGCGGAGTGGGTTTGTGTCTAGCAGAGTGGGCTTGGTTCTAGCGGAGTGGGTTTGGGTCTTGCGGAGTGGGTTTGGGTCTAGCGGAGTGGGTTTGGGTCTAGCCGAGTGCGTTTGGGTCTAGCCGAGTTGTTTTGGGTCTAGCGGAGTGGGTTTGGGTCCAGCCGAGTGGGTTTGGGTCTAGCGGAGTGGGTTTGGGTCTAGTCGAGTGGGTTTGGGTCTAGCGGTGTGGGTTTGGGTCTAGCCGAGTGGGTTTGGGTGTAGCCGAGTGGGTTTGGGTCTAGCCCAGTGGGTTTGGGTCTAGCCAAGTTTGTTTGGGTCTGGCCGAGTGGGTTTGGGCCTAGCGGAGGGGGTTTGCGTGTAGCTGAGTGGGTTTGGGTCCAGCCGAGTGGGTTTGGGTCTAGCAGAGTGGGTTTGGGTGTAGCCGAGTGGGTTTGGGTGCAGCCGAGTGGGTTTGGGTCTGGACGAGTGGGTTTGGGTGTAGCGAGTGGGTTTGGGTCTGGCCGAGTGGATTTGGGTTTAGCCGAGTGGGTTTGGGTCTAACCGAGTGGGTTTGTGTCTAGCGGAGTGGGTTTGGGTCTAGCTGAGTGGGATTGGGTCTAGCCGAGTGGGTTTGGGTCTAGCCGAGTGAGTTTGGGACTAGCCGAGTGGGTTTGGGTCCAGCCGAGTGGGTTTGCGTCTAGCTGAATGGGTTTGGGTCTAGCCGAGTGGGTTTGGGTCTAGCCGAGTGGGTCTGGGTCTAGCCGAACGTGTGTGGGTCTAGCCGAGTGGGTTTGGGTCTAGCCGAGTGGGTTTGGGTCTAGCCGAGTGGGTGTGGATCTAGCCGAGTGTGTTTGGGTCTAGCCGAGTGGGTTTGGGTCAAGCCGAGTGGGTTTAGGTCTAGCCGAGTGGGTTTGGGTCTAGCCGAGTGGGTTTGTGCCTAGCCGAGTGGGTTTGGGTCTAGCGGAGTGGGTTTGGGTCTAGCGGAGTGGGTTTGGGTCTAGCCGAGTGGGTTTGGGTCTAGACGAGTGGGTTTGGGTCTAGCCGAGTTGGTTTGGGTCTAGCGGAGTGGGTTTGGGCCTAGCAGAGTGGGTTTGGGTGTAGCGGAGTGGGTTTAGGTGTAGCTGAGTGGGTTTGGGACTAGCCGAGTGGGTTTGGTTCTAGCGGAGTGGGTTTGGGTCTAGCCGAATGGGTTTGGGTCTACCCGAGTGGGTTTGGGTCTAGCCGAGTGGGTTTGGGGCTAGCCGAATGGGTTTAGGTCTCGCCGAGTGGGTTTGGGTGTAGCCAAGTGGGTTTGGGCCTAGCGGAGTGGGTTTGGGTGTAGCCGAGTGGGTTTGCGTCTAGCCGAGTGGGTTTGGGTTTAGCCGAGTGGGTTTGGGTCTAGCCGAGTGGGTTTGGGTCTAGCCGAGTTGGTTTGCGTCTAGCCGAGTGGGTTTGGGTCTAGCGGAGTGGGTTTGGGTGTAGCCGAGTCGGTTTGGGTCTAGCCGAGTGGGTTTGGTTCTAGCCGAGCGGGTTTTGGTCTAGCTGAGTGGGTTTGGGTCTAGCCGAGTGTGTTTGGGTCTATCCGAGTGGGTTTGCGTCTAGCTGAGTGGGTTTGGGTCTAGCGGAGTGGGTTTGTGTGTAGCCGAGTGGATTTGGGTCTAGCCGAGTGGGGTTGGGACTAGCAGAGTGGGTTTGGGTCTAGCCGAGTGGGTTTGGTTCTAGCGGAGTGGGTTTAGGTCTAGCCGATTGGGTTTGGGTCTAGCCGAGTGGGTTTGGGTCTGGCGGAGCGGGTTTGGTTCTAGTGGAGTGGGTTTGGGTCTAGCCGAGTGGGTTTGGGTCTAGCCGAGTGGGTTTGGGTGTAGCTGAGTTGGTTTGTGTCTAGCCGAGTGGGTTTGGGTCTAGCCGAGTGCGTTTGGGTCTAGCCGAGTTGGTTTGGGTCTAGCGGAGTGGGTTTGGGTGCAGCCTAATGGGTTTGGGCCTAGCCGAGTGGGTTTGTGTCTAGCCGAGTGGGCTTGGGTCTGTCCGATTTGGTTTGGGTCTAGCCGAGTGGGTTTGGTTCCAGCCGAGTGGGTTTGGGTCTAGCGCAGTGGGTTTGGGTCTAGTCGAGTGGGTTTGGGTCTAGCGGTGTGGGTATGGGTCTAGCCGATTGGGTTTGGGTGTAGCCGAGTGGGTTTGGGTCTAGCCCAGTGGGTTTGGGTCTAGCCGAGTGGGTTTGGGTCTAGCGGAGTGGGTTTGGGTGTAGCCGAGTGGATTTGGGTCCAGCCGAGTGGGTTTGGGTCCAGACGAGTGGGTTAGGGTCAAGCCGAGTGGGTTTCGGTCTAGCCGAGTGGGTTTGGGTCTAGCGGAGTGGGTTTGGGTCTAGCCGATTGGGTTTGGGTCTAGCCGCGTGGGTTTGGGTCTGGCGGAGTGGGTTTGGGTCTAGTGGAGTGGGTTTGGGTCTAGCGGAGTGGGTTTGGTTGTAGCCAAGTGGGTTTGGGTCTAGCCGAGTGGGTTTGGGCCTAGACGAGTGGGTTCAGGTTCAGCCGAGTGGGTTTCGGTGTAGCCGAGTGGGTTTGGGTCTAGCGGAGTGGGTTTGTGTCTAGCAGAGTGGGCTTGGTTCTAGCGGAGTGGGTTTGGGTCTTGCGGAGTGGGTTTGGGTCTAGCGGAGTGGGTTTGGGTCTAGCCGAGTGCGTATGGGTCTAGCCGAGTTGTTTTGGGTCTAGCGGAGTGGGTTTGGGTCCAGCCGAGTGGGTTTGGGTCTAGCGGAGTGGGTTTGGGTCTAGTCGAGTGGGTTTGGGTCTAGCGGTGTGGGTTTGGGTCTAGCCGAGTGGGTTTGGGTGTAGCCGAGTGGGTTTGGGTCTAGCCCAGTGGGTTTGGGTCTAGCCAAGTTTGTTTGGGTCTGGCCGAGTGGGTTTGGGCCTAGCGGAGGGGGTTTGCGTGTAGCTGAGTGGGTTTGGGTCCAGCCGAGTGGGTTTGGGTCTAGCCGAGTGTGTTTGGGTCTAGCCGAGTGGGTTTGGGTGCAGCCGAGTGCGTTTGGGTTTAGCCGAGTGTGTTTGGGTCTAGTCGAGTGGGTTTGGGTCGAGCCGAGTGGGTTTGGGTCTAGCCGAGTGGGTTTGGGCCTAGCCGCGTGGGTTTGGGTCTAGCGGAGTGGGTTTGTGTCTAGCGGAGTGGGCTTGGTTCTAGCCGAGTGGCTTTGGGCCTAGCCGAGTGGGTTTGGGTCTAGCCGAGTGGGTTTGGGTCTAGCCGAGTGGGTTTGGGTCTAGCCGACTGGGTTTGGGTCTAGCCGAGTGGGTTTCGGTCTAGCCGAGTGGGTTTGGGTCTAGCCGAGTGGGTTTTCGTCTAGCCGAGTGGGTTTGGGTCTAGCGGAGTGGGTTTGGGTGTAGCCGAGTGGGTTTGGGTGTAGCCGAGTGGGTTTGGGTCTGGACGAGTGGGTTTGGGTCTAGCCGAGTGGGTTTGGGTCTAGCCGAGTGGGTTTGGGTCTAGCCTAGTGGGTTTGGGTCTAGCCAAGTGGGTTTGGGTCTAGCGGAGTTGGTTTGGGTCTAGCGGAGTGGGGTTGGGTATAGCCGAGTGGGTTTGGGTCTAACCGAGTGGGTTTGTGTCTAGCGGAGTGGGTTTGTGTCTAGCGGAGTGGGTTTGGGTCTAGCGGAGTGGGATTGGGTCTAGCCGAGTGGGTTTGGGTCTAGCCGAGTGGGTTTGGGAGTAGCCGAGTGGGTTTGGGTCTAGCCGAGTGGGTTTGGGTCTAGCGGAATGGGTTTGGGTCTAGCCGAGTGGGTTTGGGTCTAGCCGATTGGGTTTGGGTCAAGCCGACAGGGTTTGGGTCTAGCCGAGTGGGTTTGGGTCTAGCCGAGTGGGTTTGGGTCTAGCCGAGTGGGTGTGGGTCTAGCCGAGTGGGTGTTGGTCTAGCCGAGTGGGTTTGGGTCTAGCCGAGTGGGTTTGGGTGTAGCCGAGTGGGTTTGGGTCTAGCCGAGTGGGTTTGTGCCTAGCCGAGTGGGTTTGGGTCTAGCGGTGTGGGTTTGGGTGTAGCTGAGTGGGTTTGGGACTAGCCGAGTGGGTTTGGGTCTAGCCGAGTGGGTTTGAGGCTAGCCGATTGGGTTTGGGTGTAGCCGAGTGGGTTTGGGTCTAGCGGAGTGGGTTTGGGTGTAGCCGAGTGGGTTTGGGTGTAGCCGAGTGGGTTTTGGTCTAGCCGAGTGGGTTTGGGTCTAGCCGAGTGGGTTTGGGTCTAGCCGAGTGGGTTTGGGTACAGCCGAGTGGGTTTGGGTCCAGCCGAGTGGGTTTGGGTCTAGCGGAGTGGGTTTGGGTCTAGCCGAGTGGGTTTGGGTCTAGCGGTGTGGGTTTGGGTCTAGCCGAGTGGGTTTGGGTCTAGCCGAGTGGGTTTGGGTCTAGCCGAGTGGGTTTGGATCTAGCCGAGTCCATTTGGGTCTAGCCGAGTGGGTTTGGGACTAGCCGAGTGGGTTTGGGTATAGCCGAGTGGGTTTGGGTCCAGCCAAGTGGGTTTGGGTCTCGCGGAGTGGGTTTGGGTGTAGCCGATTGGGTTTGAGTCTAGCCGAGTGGGTTTGGGTCTGGCCGAGTGGGTTTGGGTGTAGCCGAGTGGGTTTGGTTCTAGCCGAGTGGGTTTGAGTCTAGCTGAGTGGGTTTGGGTCTAGCCGAGTGTGTTTGGGTCTAGCCGAGTGGGTTTGCGTCTAGCTGAGTAGGTTTGGGTCTAGCGGAGTGGGTTTGGGTGTAGCCGAGTGGGTTTGGGTCTAGCCGAGTGGGTTTGGGTCTAGACGAGTGGGTTTGGGTCTAGCCGAGTGGGTATCGTTCTAGCCGAGTGGGTTTGGGTCTAGCGGAGTGGGTTTGGGTCTAGCCGAGTCCGTTTGGGTCTAGCCGAGTGGGTTTGGGACTAGCCAAGTGGGTTTGGGTCTAGCGGGGTGGGTTTGGTTCTAGCGGAGTGGGTTTGGGTCTAGCCGATTGGGTTTTGGTCTAGCTGAGTGGGTTTGGGTCTGGCGGAGTGGGTTTGGGTCTAGTGGAGTGGGTTTGGGTGTAGCCGAGTGGGTTTGGGTCTAGCCGAGTGGGTTTGGGTCCAGCCGAGTGGGTTTGGGTCTAGCTGAGTGGGTTTGGGTCTAGCCGAGTGTATTTGGGTCCAGCCGAGTGGGTTTGGGTCTGGCGGAGTGGGTTTGGGTCTAGTGGAGTGGGTTTGGGTGTAGCCGAGTGGGTTTGGGTCTAGCCGAGTGGGTTTGGGTCCAGCCGAGTGGGTTTGGGTCTAGCTGAGTGGGTTTGGGTCTAGCCGAGTGTGTTTGGGTCTAGCCGAGTGGGTTTGCGTCTAGCTGAGCGGGTTTGGGTCTAGCGGAGTGGGTTTGGGTGTAGCCGAGTGGGTTTGGGTCTAGCCGACTGGGTTTGGGTCTAGACGGGAGGGTTTGTGTCTAGCCGAGTGGGTATCGTTCTAGCCGAGTGGGTTTGGGTCTAGCGGAGTGGGTTTGGGTCTAGCCGAGTCCGTTTGGGTCTAGCCGAGTGGGTTTGGGTCAAGCCGATTGGGATTGGGTCTAGCCATGTGGGTTTGGGTCTAGCCGAGTGGGTTAGGGTCTAGCGGAGTGGGTTTGGGAGTAGCCGCGTGGGTTTGGATGTAGCCGAGTGGGTTTGGGTCTAGCCGAGTGGGTTTAGGTCTAGCGGAGTGGGTTTGGGTCTAGCATAGTGGGTTTGGGTCTAGCGGAGTGGGTTTGGGTGTAGCCGCGTGGGTTTGGGTCTAGCCGAGTGGGTTTGGGTCCAGCCGAGTGGGTTTGGGTCTAGCCGAGTGGGTTTGGGTCTAGCCAAGTGGGTTTGGGTCTAGCGGAGTGGGTTTGGGTGTAGCCGAGTGGGTTTGGGTCTGGCGGAGTGGGTTTGGGTCTAGTGGAGTGGGTTTGGGTCTAGACGAGTGGGTTTGTGTCTAGCCGAGTGGGTATCGTTCTAGCCGAGTGGGTTTGGGTCTAGCGGAGTGGGTTTGGGTCTAGCCGAGTCCGTTTGGGTCTAGCCGAGTGGGTTTGGGTCAAGCCGATTGGGTTTGGGTCTAGCCATGTGGGTTTGGGTCTAGCCGAGTGGGTTTGGGTCTAGCCGAGTGGGTTTGGTCCTAGCCGATTGGGTTTGGGTCTAGCCGAGTGGGTTTGGGTCCAGTGGAGTGGGTTTGGGTCTAGCCGTGTGGGTGTGGGTCTAGCCAAGTGGGTTTGGGTCTAGCCGAGTGGGTTTGGGTCTAGCCGAGTGGGTTTGGGTCTAGCCGAGTGGGTTTGTGTCTAGCCGAGTGGGTTTGGGCCTAGCCGAGTGGGTTTGGGTCTAGCGGAGTGGGTTTGGGTCTAGCTGAATGGGTTTGGGTCTAGCCGAGTGGGTTTGGGTCTAGCCGAGTGGGTTTGGGTCTAGCCGATTGGGTTTGGGTCTAGCCGATTGGGTTTACGTCTAACCGAGTGGGTTTGGGTCTAGCGGAGTGGGTTTGGGCGTAGCCGAGTGGGTTTGGGTGTAGCCGAGTGGGTTTGGGACTAGCCAAGTGGGTTTGGGTCTAGCCGAGTGGGTTTGGGTCTAGCCGAATGGGTTTTGGTCTAGCCGAGTGGGTTTGGGTCTGGCCGAGTGGGTTTGCGTCTAGCCGAATGGGTTTGGGTCCAGCTGAGTGGGTTTGGGTCTAGCCGAGTGGGTTTGGGTCTAGCGGAGTGGGTTAGGGTCTAGCGGAGTGGGTTTGGGTGTAGCCGAGTGTGTTTGGGTCTCTCCGAGTGGGTTTGGGTCTAGCCCACTGGGTTTGGGACTAGCCGAGTGGGTTTTGGTCTAGCCGAGTGGGTTTGGGTCTAGCCGAGTGGGCTTACGTCTAGCCGAGTGGGTTTGGGTCTAGCGGAGTAGGTTTCGGTGTAGCCGAGTGGGTTTGGGTGTAGCCGAGTGGGTTGGGTCTGGACGAGTGGGTTTGGGTCTAGCCGAGTGGGTTTGGGTCTAGCCGATTGGGTTTACGTCTAACCGAATGGGTTTGGGTCTAGCGGAGTGGGTTTGGGTGTAGCCGAGTGGGTTTGGGTGTAGCCGAGTGGGTTTGTGTCTGGACGAGTGGGTTTGGGTCTAGCCGAGTGGGTTTGGGTCTAGCCGAATGGGTTTGGGTCTAGCCGAGTGGGTTTGGGTCTAGCCGAGTGGGTTTGGGCCTAGCCGTGTGGGTTTGGGTCTTGCGGAGTGGGTTTGGGTCTAGCGGAGTGGGTTTGGGTCTAGCCGAGTGGGTTTGGGCCTAGCCGATTGGGTTTGGGTCTAGCCGAGTGGGTTTGGGTCCAGTGGAGTGGGTTTGGGTCTAGCCGTGTGGGTGTGGGTCTAGCCGAGTGGGTTTGGGTCTAGCCGAGTGGGTTTGGGTCTAGCCGAGTGGGTTTGGGTCTAGCCGAGTGGGTTTGTGTCTAGCCGAGTGGGTTTGGGCCTAGCCGAGTGGGTTTGGGTCTAGCGGAGTGGGTTTGGGTCTAGCTGAATGGGTTTGGGTCTAGCCGAGTGGGTTTGGGTCTAGCCGAGTGGGTTTGGGTCTAGCCGATTGGGTTTGGGTCTAGCCGATTGGGTTTACGTCTAACCGAGTGGGTTTGGGCCTAGCCGATTGGGTTTGGGTCTAGCCGAGTGGGTTTGGGTCCAGTGGAGTGGGTTTGGGTCTAGCCGTGTGGGTGTGGGTCTAGCCGAGTGGGTTTGGGTCTAGCCGAGTGGGTTTGGGTCTAGCCGAGTGGGTTTGGGTCTAGCCGAGTGGGTTTGTGTCTAGCCGAGTGGGTTTGCGCCTAGCCGAGTGGGTTTGGGTCTAGCGGAGTGGGTTTGGGTCTAGCTGAATGGGTTTGGGTCTAGCCGAGTGGGTTTGGGTCTAGCCGAGTGGGTTTGGGTCTAGCCGATTGGGTTTGGGTCTAGCCGATTGGGTTTACGTCTAACCGAGTGGGTTTGGGTCTAGCGGAGTGGGTTTGGGTGTAGCCGAGTGGGTTTGGGTGTAGCTGAGTGGGTTTGGGTCTGGACGAGTGGGTTTGGGTCTAGCCGAGTGGGTTTGGGTCTAGCCGAGTGGGTTTGGGTCTAGCCGAGTGGGTTTGGGTCTAGCCGAGTGGGTTTGGGCCTAGCCGATTGGGTTTGGGTCTAGCCGAGTGGGTTTGGGTCTAGTGGAGTGGGTTTGGGTCTAGCCGTGTGGGTGTGGGTCTAGCCAAGTGGGTTTGGGTCGAGCCGAGTGGGTTTGGGTCTAGCCGAGTGGGTTTGGGTCTAGCGGAGTGGGTTTGTGTCTGGCCGAGTGGGTTTGGGCCTAGCCGAGTGGGTTTGGGTCTAGCGGAGTGGGTTTGGGTCTAGCTGAATGGGTTTGGGTCTAGCCGAGTGGGTTTGGGTCTAGCCGAGTAGGTTTGGGTCTAGCCGAAAGGGTTTGGGTCTAGCCGAGTGGGTTTGGGTCTAGCCGACTGGGTTTGGGTCTAGCCGAGTGGGTGTGGGTCTAACGGAGTGGGTTTGGGTCTAGCGGAGTGCGTTTGGGTCTAGCCGAGTGGGTTTGGGTCTAGCTGAAAGGGTTTGGGTCTAGCCGAGTGGGTGTGCGTCTAGCCGAGTGGGGTTGGGTCTAGCGGAGTGGGTTTGGGTGTTCCCGAGTGGGTTTGGGTTTAGCCGAGTGGGTTTGGGTCTAGCCGACTGGGTTTGGGATTAGCCGAGTGGGTTTTGGTCCAGCCGAGTGGGTTTGGGTCTAGCCGAGTGGGTTTACGTCTAGCCGAGTGGGTTTGGGTCTAGCGGAGTAGGTTTCGGTGTAGCCGAGTGGGTTTGGGTGTAGCCGAGTGGGTTTGGGTCTGGACGAGTGGGTTTGGGTCTAGCCGAGTGGGTTTGGGTCTAGCCGAGTGGGTTTACGTCTAACCCAGTGGGTTTGGGTCTAGCGGAGTGGGTTTGGGTGTAGCCGAGTGGGTTTGGGTGTAGCCGAGTGGGTTTGGGTCTGGACGAGTGGGTTTGGGTCTAGCCGAATGTTTGGGTCTAGCCGAGTGGGTTTGGGTCTAGCCGAGTGGGTTTGGTCCTAGCCGCGTGGGTGTGGGTCTAGCGGAGTGGGTTTGGGTCTAGCGGAGTGAGTTTGGGTCTAGCAGAGTGGGTTTGGGCCTAGCCGATTGGGTTTGGGTCTAGCCGAGTGGGTTTGGGTCTAGCCGAGTGGATTTGGGTCTGGCCGAGTGGGTTTGGGTCCAGCCGAGTGGGTTTGGGTCTAGCCGTGTGGGTTTGAGTCTAGCCGTTTGGGTTTGGGTCTAGCCATGTGGGTTTGTGTCTAGCCGAGTGGGTTAGGGTCTAGCGGAGTGGGTTTGGGTGTAGCCGCGTGGGTTTGGGTGTAGCCGACTGGGTTTTGGTCTGGACGAGTGGGTTTGGGTCTAGCCGAGTGGGTTTGGGTCTAGCCAAGTGGGTTTGGGTCTAGCCTAGTGGGTTTGGGTCTAGCCAAGTGGGTTTGGGTCTAGCGGAGTCGGTTTGGGTCTAGAGGAGTGGGTCTGGGTCTAGCGGAGTGTGTTTGGGTCTAGCCCAGTGGGTTTGGTTCTAACCGAGTGGGTTTGTGTCTAGCGGAGTGAGTTTGGGTCTAGCGGAGTGGGATTGGGTCTAGCCGAGTGGGTTTGGGTCTAGCTGAATGGGTTTGGGTCTAGCCGAGTGGGTTTGGGTCTAGCCGAGTGGGTTTGGGTCTAGCCAAAAGGGTTTGGGTCTAGCCGAGTGGGTGTGGGTCTAGCCTAGTGGGTTTGGGTCTAGCCGAGTGGGTTTGGGTGTAGCCGAGTGGGTTTGGGTCTAGCGGAGTGGGTTTGGGTGTAGCCGAGTGGGTTTGGGTCTAGCCGAGTGGGTTTGGGTCCAGTGGAGTGGGTTTGGGTCTAGCCGTGTGGGTGTGGGTCTAGCCGAGTGGGTTTGGGTCTAGCCGAGTGGGTTTGGGTCTAGCCGAGTGGGTTTGGGTCTAGCCGAGTGGGTTTGTGTCTAGCCGAGTGGGTTTGGGCCTAGCCGAGTGGGTTTGGGTCTAGCGGAGTGGGTTTGGGTCTAGCTGAATGGGTTTGGGTCAAGCCGAGTGGGTTTGGGTCTAGCCGAGTGGGTTTGGGTCTAGCCGATTGGGTTTGGGTCTAGCCGATTGGGTTTACGTCTAACCGAGTGGGTTTGGGCCTAGCCGATTGGGTTTGGGTCTAGCCGAGTGGGTTTGGGTCCAGTGGAGTGGGTTTGGGTCTAGCCGTGTGGGTGTGGGTCTAGCCGAGTGGGTTTGGGTCTAGCCGAGTGGGTTTGGGTCTAGCCGAGTGGGTTTGGGTCTAGCCGAGTGGGTTTGTGTCTAGCCGAGTGGGTTTGGGCCTAGCCGAGTGGGTTTGGGTCTAGCGGAGTGGGTTTGGGTCTAGCTGAATGGGTTTGGGTCTAGCCGAGTGGGTTTGGGTCTAGCCGAGTGGGTTTGGGTCTAGCCGATTGGGTTTGGGTCTAGCCGATTGGGTTTACGTCTAACCGAGTGGGTTTGGGTCTAGCGGAGTGGGTTTGGGTGTAGCCGAGTGGGTTTGGGTGTAGCTGAGTGGGTTTGGGTCTGGACGAGTGGGTTTGGGTCTAGCCGAGTGGGTTTGGGTCTAGCCGAGTGGGTTTGGGTCTAGCCGAGTGGGTTTGGGTCTAGCCGAGTGGGTTTGGGCCTAGCCGATTGGGTTTGGGTCTAGCCGAGTGGGTTTGGGTCTAGTGGAGTGGGTTTGGGTCTAGCCGTGTGGGTGTGGGTCTAGCCAAGTGGGTTTGGGTCGAGCCGAGTGGGTTTGGGTCTAGCCGAGTGGGTTTGGGTCTAGCGGAGTGGGTTTGTGTCTGGCCGAGTGGGTTTGGGCCTAGCCGAGTGGGTTTGGGTCTAGCGGAGTGGGTTTGGGTCTAGCTGAATGGGTTTGGGTCTAGCCGAGTGGGTTTGGGTCTAGCCGAGTAGGTTTGGGTCTAGCCGAAAGGGTTTGGGTCTAGCCGAGTGGGTTTGGGTCTAGCCGACTGGGTTTGGGTCTAGCCGAGTGGGTGTGGGTCTAACGGAGTGGGTTTGGGTCTAGCGGAGTGCGTTTGGGTCTAGCCGAGTGGGTTTGGGTCTAGCCGAAAGGGTTTGGGTCTAGCCGAGTGGGTGTGGGTCTAGCCGAGTGGGGTTGGGTCTAGCGGAGTGGGTTTGGGTGTTCCCGAGTGGGTTTGGGTTTAGCCGAGTGGGTTTGGGTCTAGCCGACTGGGTTTGGGATTAGCCGAGTGGGTTTTGGTCCAGCCGAGTGGGTTTGGGTCTAGCCGAGTGGGTTTACGTCTAGCCGAGTGGGTTTGGGTCTAGCGGAGTAGGTTTCGGTGTAGCCGAGTGGGTTTGGGTGTAGCCGAGTGGGTTTGGGTCTGGACGAGTGGGTTTGGGTCTAGCCGAGTGGGTTTGGGTCTAGCCGAGTGGGTTTACGTCTAACCCAGTGGGTTTGGGTCTAGCGGAGTGGGTTTGGGTGTAGCCGAGTGGGTTTGGGTGTAGCCGAGTGGGTTTGGGTCTGGACGAGTGGGTTTGGGTCTAGCCGAATGTTTGGGTCTAGCCGAGTGGGTTTGGGTCTAGCCGAGTGGGTTTGGTCCTAGCCGCGTGGGTGTGGGTCTAGCGGAGTGGGTTTGGGTCTAGCGGAGTGAGTTTGGGTCTAGCAGAGTGGGTTTGGGCCTAGCCGATTGGGTTTGGGTCTAGCCGAGTGGGTTTGGGTCTAGCCGAGTGGATTTGGGTCTGGCCGAGTGGGTTTGGGTCCAGCCGAGTGGGTTTGGGTCTAGCCGTGTGGGTTTGAGTCTAGCCGTTTGGGTTTGGGTCTAGCCATGTGGGTTTGTGTCTAGCCGAGTGGGTTAGGGTCTAGCGGAGTGGGTTTGGGTGTAGCCGCGTGGGTTTGGGTGTAGCCGAGTGGGTTTTGGTCTGGACGAGTGGGTTTGGGTCTAGCCGAGTGGGTTTGGGTCTAGCCAAGTGGGTTTGGGTCTAGCCTAGTGGGTTTGGGTCTAGCCAAGTGGGTTTGGGTCTAGCGGAGTCGGTTTGGGTCTAGAGGAGTGGGTCTGGGTCTAGCGGAGTGTGTTTGGGTCTAGCCCAGTGGGTTTGGTTCTAACCGAGTGGGTTTGTGTCTAGCGGAGTGAGTTTGGGTCTAGCGGAGTGGGATTGGGTCTAGCCGAGTGGGTTTGGGTCTAGCTGAATGGGTTTGGGTCTAGCCGAGTGGGTTTGGGTCTAGCCGAGTGGGTTTGGGTCTAGCCAAAAGGGTTTGGGTCTAGCCGAGTGGGTGTGGGTCTAGCCTAGTGGGTTTGGGTCTAGCCGAGTGGGTTTGGGTGTAGCCGAGTGGGTTTGGGTCTAGCGGAGTGGGTTTGGGTGTAGCCGAGTGGGTTTGGGTCTAGCCGAGTGGGTTTGGGTGTAGCCGAGTGGGTTTGGGTCTGGCCGAGTGGGTTTGGGTCTAGCCGAGTGGGTTAGGGTCTAGCCGAGTGGGTTTGGGTGTGGCCGCGTGGGTTTGGATGTAGCCAAGTGGGTTTGGGTCTAGCCGAGTGGGTTTGGGTCTATCCGAGTGGGTTTGGGTCTAGCCGAGTGGGTTTGGGTCTAGCCGAGTGGGTTTGGGACTAGCCGAGTGGGTTTGGGTCTAGCCGAGTGGGTTTGGGTCTAGCTGAATGGGTTTGGGTCTAGCCGAGTGGGTTTGGGTCTAGCAGAGTGGGTTTGGGTCAAGTCGAGTGGGTTTGGGTCTGGCGGTGTGGGTTTGGGTCTAGCCGAGTGGGTTTGGGTGTAGCCGAGTGGGTTTGGGTCTAGCCGAGTGGGTTTGGGCCTAGCCGATTGGGTTTGGGTCTAGCCGAGTGGGTTTGGGTCCAGTGGAGTGGGTTTGGGTCTAGCCGTGTGGGTGTGGGTCTAGCCAAGTGGGTTTGGGTCTAGCCGAGTAGGTTTGGGTCTAGCCGAGTGGGTTTGGGTCTAGCCGAGTGGGTTTGTGTCTAGCCGAGTGGGTTTGGGCCTAGCCGAGTGGGTTTGGGTCTAGCGGAGTGGGTTTGGGTCTAGCTGAATGGGTTTGGGTCTAGCCGAGTGGGTTTGGGTCTAGCCGAGTGGGTTTGGGTCTAGCCGATTGGGTTTGGGTCTAGCCGATTGGGTTTACGTCTAACCGAGTGGGTTTGGGTCTAGCGGAGTGGGTTTGGGTGTAGCCGAGTGGGTTTGGGTGTAGCTGAGTGGGTTTGGGTCTGGACGAGTGGGTTTGGGTCTAGCCGAGTGGGTTTGGGTCTAGCCGAGTGGGTTTGGGTCTAGCCGAGTGGGTTTGGGTCTAGCCGAGTGGGTTTGGGCCTAGCCGTGAGGGTTTGGGTCTTGCGGAGTGGGTTTGGGTCTAGCGGAGTGGGTTTGGGTCTAGCCGAGTGGGTTTGGGCCTAGCCGATTGGGTTTGGGTCTAGCCGAGTGGGTTTGGGTCTAGTGGAGTGGGTTTGGGTCTAGCCGTGTGGGTGTGGGTCTAGCCAAGTGGGTTTGGGTCGAGCCGAGTGGGTTTGGGTCTAGCCGAGTGGGTTTGGGTCTAGCCGAGTGGGTTTGTGTCTGGCCGAGTGGGTTTGGGCCTAGCCGAGTGGGTTTGGGTCTAGCGGAGTGGGTTTGGGTCTAGCTGAATGGGTTTGGGTCTAGCCGAGTGGGTTTGGGTCTAGCCGAGTAGGTTTGGGTCTAGCCGAAAGGGTTTGGGTCTAGCCGAGTGGGTTTGGGTCTAGCCGAGTGGGTTTGGGTCTAGCCGAGTGGGTGTGGGTCTAACGGAGTGGGTTTGGGTCTAGCGGAGTGAGTTTGGGTCTAGCCGAGTGGGTTTGCGTCTAGCCGAAAGGGTTTGGGTCTAGCCGAGTGGGTGTGGGTCTAGCCGAGTGGGGTTGGGTCTAGCGGAGTGGGTTTGGGTGTTCCCGAGTGGGTTTGGGTCTAGCCGAGTGGGTTTGGGTCTAGCCGACTGGGTTTGGGACTAGCCGAGTGGGTTTTGGTCCAGCCGAGTGGGTTTGGGTCTAGCCGAGTGGGTTTACGTCTAGCCGAGTGGGTTTGGGTCTAGCGGAGAAGGTTTCGGTGTAGCCGAGTGGGTTTGGGTGTAGCCGAGTGGGTTTGGGTCTGGACGAGTGGGTTTGGGTGTAGCCGAGTGGGTTTGGGTCTAGCGGAGTGGGTTTGGGTGTAGCCGAGTGGGTTTGGGTCTAGCCGAGTGGGTTTGGGTGTAGCCGAGTGGGTTTGGGTCTAGCCGAGTGGGTTTGGGTCTAGCCGAGTGGGTTAGGGTCTACCGAGTGGGTTTGGGTGTGGCCGCGTGGGTTTGGATGTAGCCAAGTGGGTTTGGGTCTAGCCGAGTGGGTTTGGGTCTATCCGAGTGGGTTTGGGTCTAGCCGAGTGGGTTTGGGTCTAGCCGAGTGGGTTTGGGACTAGCCGAGTGGGTTTGGGTCTAGCCGAGTGGATTTGGGTCTAGCTGAATGGGTTTGGGTCTAGCCGAGTGGGTTTGGGTCTAGCAGAGTGGGTTTGGGTCTAGTCGAGTGGGTTTGGGTCTGGCGGTGTGGGTTTGGGTCTAGCCGAGTGGGTTTGGGTGTAGCCGAGTGGGTTTGGGTCTAGCCCAGTGGGTTTGGGTCTAGCCAAGTGGGTTTGGGTCTGGCCGAGTGGGTTTGGGCCTAGCGGAGGGGGTTTCCGTGTAGCCGAGTGGGTTTGGGTCCAGCCGAGTGGGTTTGGGTCTAGCCGAGTGTGTTTGGGTCTAGCCGAGTGGGTTTGGGTGCAGCCGAGTGGGTTTTGGTTTAGCCGAGTTTGTTTGGGTCTAGTCGAGTGGGTTTGGGTCGAGCCGAGTGGGTTTGGGTCTAGCCGAGTGGGTTTGGGCCTAGCCGCGTGGGTTTGGGTCTAGCGGAGTGGGTTTGTGTCTAGCGGAGTGGGCTTGTTTCTAGCCGAGTGGGTTTGGGCCTAGCCGAGTGGGTTTGGGTCTAGCCGAGTGGGTTTGGGTCTAGCCGAGTGGGTTTGGGTGTAGCCGAGTGGGTTTGGGTCTAGCCGTGTGGGTTTGGGTCTAGCCGATTGGGTTTCGGTCTAGGCATGTGGGTTTGGGTCTAGCCGAGTGGGTTAGGGTCTAGCGGAATGGGTTTGGGTGTAGCCGCGTGGGTGTGGGTCTAGCCGAGTGGGTTTGGGTCTAGCCGAGTGGGTTTGGGTCTAGCCGAGTGGGTTTGAGTCTTGCCGAGTGGGTTTGGGTCTAGCGGAGTTGGTTTGGGTGTAGCCGAGTGGGTTTGGGTGTAGCCGAGTGGGTTTGGGTCTAGCCGACTGGGTTTGGGTCTAGCCGAGTGGGTTTCGGTCTAGCCGAGTGGGTTTGGGTCTAGCCGAGTGGGTTTTCGTCTAGCCGAGTGGGTTTGGGTCTAGCGGAGTGGGTTTGGGTGTAGCCGAGTGGGTTTGGGTGTAGCCGAGTGTGTTTGGGTCTGGACGAGTGGGTTTGGGTCAAGCCGAGTGGGTTTGGGTCTAGCCGAGTGGGTTTGGGTCTAGCCTGGTGGGTTTGGGTCTAGCGGAGTTGGTTTGGGTCTAGCGGAGTGGGGTTGGGTATAGCCGAGTGGGTTTGGGTCTAACCGAGTGGGTTTGTGTCTAGCGGAGTGGGTTTGTGTCTAGCGGAGTGGGTTTGGGTCTAGCGGAGTGGGATTGGGTCTAGCCGAGTGGGTTTGGGTCTAGCCGAGTGGGTTTGGGAGTAGCCGAGTGGGTTTGGGTCTAGCCGAGTGGGTTTGGGTCTAGCGGAATGGGTTTGGGTCTAGCCGAGTGGGTTTGGGTCTAGCCGATTGGGTTTGGGTCTAGCCGACAGGGTTTGGGTCTAGCCGAGTGGGTTTGGGTCTAGCCGAGTGGGTTTGGGTCCAGCCGAGTGGGTTTTGGTCTAGCCGAGTGGGTTTGGGTCTAGCGGTGTGGGTTTGGGTGTAGCTGAGTGGGTTTGGGACTAGCCGAGTGGGTTTGGGTCTCGCCGAGTGGGTTTGGGTCTAGCCGAATGGGTTTGGGACTACCCGAGTGGGTTTGCGTCTACCCGAGTGGGTTTGGGTCCAGCCGAGTGGGTTTGAGGCTAGCCGATTGGGTTTGGGTGTAGCCGAGTGGGTTTGGGTCTAGCGGAGTGGGTTTGGGTGTAGCCGAGTGGGTTTGGGTGTAGCCGAGTGGGTTTTGGTCTAGCCGAGTGGGTTTGGGTCTAGCCGAGTGGGTTTGGGTCTAGCCGAGTGGGTTTGGGTCCAGCCGCGTGGGTTTGGGTCCAGCCGAGTGGGTTTGGGTCTAGCGGAGTGGGTTTGGGTCTAGCCGAGTGGGTTTGGGTCTAGCGGTGTGGGTTTGGGTCTAGCCGAGTGGGTTTGGGTCTAGCCGAGTGGGTTTGGGTCTAGCCGAGTGGGTTTGGATCTAGCCGAGTCCATTTGGGTCCAGCCGAGTGGGTTTGGGACTAGCCGAGTGGGTTTGGGTATAGCCGAGTGGGTTTGGGTCTAGCTGAATGGGTTTGGGTCTAGCCGAGTGGGTTTGGGTCTAGCAGAGTGGGTTTGGGTCTAGTCGAGTGGGTTTGGGTCTGGCGGTGTGGGTTTGGGTCTAGCTGAGTGGGTTTGGGTGTAGCCGAGTGGGTTTGGGTCTAGCCCAGTGGGTTTGGGTCTAGCCAAGTGGGTTTGGGTCTGGCCGAGTGGGTTTGGGCCTAGCGGAAGGGGTTTGCGTGTAGCCGAGTGGGTTTGGGTCCAGCCGATGGGTTTGGGTCTAGCCGAGTGTGTTTGGGTCTAGCCGAGTGGGTTTGGGTGCAGCCGAGTGGGTTTGGGTTTAGCCGAGTGTGTTTGGGTCTAGTCGAGTGGGTTTGGGTCGAGCCGAGTGGGTTTGGGTCTAGCCGAGTGGTTTTGGGCCTAGCCGCGTGGGTTTGGGTCTAGCGGAGTGGGTTTGTGTCTAGCGGAGTGGGCTTGTTTCTAGCCGAGTGGGTTTGGGCCTAGCCGAGTGGGTTTGGGTCTAGCCTAGTGGGTTTGGGTCTAGCGGAGTGGGTTTGGGTCTAGCCGAGTGGGTTTGGGTCTAGCCGTGTGGGTTTGGGTCTAGCCGAGTGGGTTTGGGTCTAGCCGAGTGGGTTTGGGTCTAGCCGAGTGGGTTTGAGTCTTGCCGAGTGGGTTTGGGTCTAGCGGAGTTGGTTTGGGTGTAGCCGAGTGGGTTTGGGTGTAGCCGAGTGGGTTTGGGTCTAGCCGACTGGGTTTGGGTCTAGCCGAGTGGGTTTCGGTCTAGCCGAGTGGGTTTGGGTCTAGCCGAGTGCGTTTGGGTCCAGCCGAGTGGGTTTGGGTCTGGCGGAGTGGGTTTGGGTCTATTGGAGTGGGTTTGGGTCTAGCCGAGTGGGTTTGGGTCTAGCCGAGTGGGTTTGGGTGTAGCTGAGTGGGTTTGTGTCTAGCCGAGTGGGTTTGGGTCTAGCCGAGTGGGTTTGGGTCTAGCGGAATGGGTTTGGGTCTAGCCGAGTGGGTTTGGGTCTAGCCGATTGGGTTTGGGTCTAGCCGACAGGGTTTGGGTCTAGCCGAGTGGGTTTGGGTCTAGCCGAGTGGGTTTGGGTCCAGCCGAGTGGGTTTTGGTCTAGCCGAGTGGGTTTGGGTCTAGCGGTGTGGGTTTGGGTGTAGCTGAGTGGGTTTGGGACTAGCCGAGTGGGTTTGGGTCTCGCCGAGTGGGTTTGGGTCTAGCCGAATGGGTTTGGGACTACCCGAGTGGGTTTGCGTCTACCCGAGTGGGTTTGGGTCCAGCCGAGTGGGTTTGAGGCTAGCCGATTGGGTTTGGGTGTAGCCGAGTGGGTTTGGGTCTAGCGGAGTGGGTTTGGGTGTAGCCGAGTGGGTTTGGGTGTAGCCGAGTGGGTTTTGGTCTAGCCGAGTGGGTTTGGGTCTAGCCGAGTGGGTTTGGGTCTAGCCGAGTGGGTTTGGGTCCAGCCGCGTGGGTTTGGGTCCAGCCGAGTGGGTTTGGGTCTAGCGGAGTGGGTTTGGGTCTAGCCGAGTGGGTTTGGGTCTAGCGGTGTGGGTTTGGGTCTAGCCGAGTGGGTTTGGGTCTAGCCGAGTGGGTTTGGGTCTAGCCGAGTGGGTTTGGATCTTGCCGAGTCCATTTGGGTCCAGCCGAGTGGGTTTGGGACTAGCCGAGTGGGTTTGGGTATAGCCGAGTGGGTTTGGGTCTAGCTGAATGGGTTTGGGTCTAGCCGAGTGGGTTTGGGTCTAGCAGAGTGGGTTTGGGTCTAGTCGAGTGGGTTTGGGTCTGGCGGTGTGGGTTTGGGTCTAGCCGAGTGGGTTTGGGTGTAGCCGAGTGGGTTTGGGTCTAGCCCAGTGGGTTTGGGTCTAGCCAAGTGGGTTTGGGTCTGGCCGAGTGGGTTTGGGCCTAGCGGAAGGGGTTTGCGTGTAGCCGAGTGGGTTTGGGTCCAGCCGATGGGTTTGGGTCTAGCCGAGTGTGTTTGGGTCTAGCCGAGTGGGTTTGGGTGCAGCCGAGTGGGTTTGGGTTTAGCCGAGTGTGTTTGGGTCTAGTCGAGTGGGTTTGGGTCGAGCCGAGTGGGTTTGGGTCTAGCCGAGTGGTTTTGGGCCTAGCCGCGTGGGTTTGGGTCTAGCGGAGTGGGTTTGTGTCTAGCGGAGTGGGCTTGTTTCTAGCCGAGTGGGTTTGGGCCTAGCCGAGTGGGTTTGGGTCTAGCCTAGTGGGTTTGGGTCTAGCGGAGTGGGTTTGGGTCTAGCCGAGTGGGTTTGGGTCTAGCCGTGTGGGTTTGGGTCTAGCCGAGTGGGTTTGGGTCTAGCCGAGTGGGTTTGGGTCTAGCCGAGTGGGTTTGAGTCTTGCCGAGTGGGTTTGGGTCTAGCGGAGTTGGTTTGGGTGTAGCCGAGTGGGTTTGGGTGTAGCCGAGTGGGTTTGGGTCTAGCCGACTGGGTTTGGGTCTAGCCGAGTGGGTTTCGGTCTAGCCGAGTGGGTTTGGGTCTAGCCGAGTGCGTTTTCGTCTAGCCGAGTGGGTTTGGGTCTAGCGGAGTGGGTTTGGGTGTAGCCGAGTGGGTTTGGGTGCAGCCGAGTGTGTTTGGGTCTGGACGAGTGGGTTTGGGTCTAGCCGAGTGGGTTTGGGTCTAGCCGAGTGGGTTTGGGTCTAGCCTAGTGGGTTTGGGTCTAGCCAAGTGGGTTTGGGTCGAGCGGAGTTGGTTTGGGTCTAGCGGAGTGGGGTTGGGTATAGCCGAGTGGGTTTGGGTCTAACCGAGTGGGTTTGTGTCTAGCGGAGTGGGTTTGTGTCTAGCGGAGTGGGTTTGGGTCTAGCGGAGTGGGATTGGGTCTAGCCGAGTGGGTTTGGGTCTAGCCGAGTGGGTTTGGGAGTAGCCGAGTGGGTTTGGGTGTAGCCGAGTGGGTTTGGGTCTAGCGGAATGGGTTTGGGTCTAGCCGAGTGGGTTTGGGTCTAGCCGATTGGGTTTGGGTCTAGCCGACAGGGTTTGGGTCTAGCCGAGTGGGTTTGGGTCTAGCCGAGTGGGTTTGGGTCCAGCCGAGTGGGTTTTGGTCTAGCCGAGTGGGTTTGGGTCTCGCCGAGTGGGTTTGGGTCTAGCCGAATGGGTTTGGGTCTACCCGAGTGGGTTTGGGTCTACCCGAGTGGGTTTGGGTCCAGCCGAGTGGGTTTGAGGCTAGCCGATTGGGTTTGGGTGTAGCCGAGTGGGTTTGGGTCTAGCGGAGTGGGTTTGGGTGTAGCCGAGTGGGTTTGGGTCTAGCCGAGTGGGTTTTGGTCTAGCCGAGTGGGTTTGGGTGTAGCCGAGTGGGTTTGGTTCTAGCCGAGTGGGTTTGGGTCTAGCTAAGTGGGTTTGGGTCTAGCCGAGTGTGTTTGGGTCTAGCCGAGTGGGTTTGCGTCTAGCTGAGTAGGTTTGGGTCTAGCGGAGTGGGTTTGGGTGTAGCCGAGTGGGTTTGGGTCTAGCCGAGTGGGTTTGGGTCTAGACGAGTGGGTTTGGGTCTAGCCGAGTGGGTATCGTTCTAGCCGAGTGGGTTTGGGTCTAGCGGAGTGGGTTTGGGTCTAGCCGAGTCCGTTTGGGTCTAGCCGAGTGGGTTTGGGACTAGCTAAGTGGGTTTGGGTCTAGCGGGGTGGGTTTGGTTCTAGCGGAGTGGGTTTGGGTCTAGCCGATTGGGTTTTGGTCTAGCCGAGTGGGTTTGGGTCTGGCGGAGTGGGTTTGGGTCTAGTGGAGTGGGTTTGGGTGTAGCCGAGTGGGTTTGGGTCAAGCCGAGTGGGTTTGGGTCCAGCCGAGTGGGTTTGGGTCTAGCTGAGTGGGTTTGGGTCTAGCCGAGTGTGTTTGGGTCCAGCCGAGTGGGTTTGGGTCTGGCGGAGTGGGTTTGGGTCTAGTGGAGTGGGTTTGGGTGTAGCCGAGTGGGTTTGGGTCTAGCCGAGTGGGTTTGGGTCTAGCCGAGTGGGTTTGGTCCTAGCCGCGTGGGTTTGGGTCTAGCGGAGTGGGTTTGGGTCTAGCGGAGTGAGTTTGGGTCTAGCAGAGTGGGTTTGGGCCTAGCCGATTGGGTTTGGGTCTAGCCGAGTGGCTTTGGGTCTAGCCGAGTGGGTTTGGGTCTGGCCGAGTGGGTTTGGGTCCAGCCGAGTGGGTTTGGGTCTAGCCGTGTGGGTTTGAGTCTAGCCGTTTGGGTTTGGGTCTAGCCATGTGGGTTTGGGTCAAGCCGAGTGGGTTAGGGTCTAGCGGAGTGGGTTTGGGTGTAGCCGCGTGGGTTTGGGTGTAGCCGAGTGGGTTTGGGTCTAGCCGAGTGGGTTTGGATGTAGCCGAGTGGGTTTGGGTCTAGCCGAGTGGGTTTGGGTCTAGCGGAGTGGGTTTGGGTGTAGCCGAGTGGGTTTGGGTCTAGCCGAGTGGGTTTGGGTCAAGCCGACTGGGTTTGGGACTAGCCGAGTGGGTTTGGGTCTAGCTGAGTGGGTTTGGGTCTAGCCGAGTGGGTTTATGTCTAGCCGCGTGGGTTTGGGTCTAGCGGAGTGGGTATCGGTGTAGCCGAGTGGGTTTGGGTGTAGCCGAGTGGGTTTTGGTCTGGACGAGTGGGTTTGGGTCTAGCCGAGTGGGTTTGGGTCTAGCCAAGTGGGTTTGGGTCTAGCCTAGTGGGTTTGGGTCTAGCCAAGTGGGTTTGGGTCTAGCGGAGTCGGTTTGGGTCTAGAGGAGTGGGTCTGGATCTAGCGGAGTGGGTTTGGGTCTAGCCCAGTGGGTTTGGTTCTAACCGAGTGGGTTTGTGTCTAGCGGAGTGAGTTTGGGTCTAGCGGAGTGGGATTGGGTCTAGCCGAGTGGGTTTGGGTCTAGCTGAATGGGTTTGGGTCTAGCCGAGTGGGTTTGCGTCTAGCCGAGTGGGTTTGGGTCTAGCCGAAAGGGTTTGGGTCTAGCCGAGTGGGTTTGGGTCTAGCCGAGTGGGTTTGGGTCTAGCCGAGTCCGTTTGGGTCTAGCCGAGTGGGTTTGGGTTTAGCGGAGTGGGTTTGGGTCTAGCCAAATCGGTTTGGGTCTAGCCGAGTGGGTTTGGGTCTAGCCGAGTGGGTTTGGGTCTAGCCGAGTGGGTTTGGGTCTAGCCTAGTGGGTTTGGGTCTATCCGAGTGGGTTTGGGTATAGCCGAGTCCGTTTGGGTCTAGCCGAGTGGGTTTGGGTTTAGCGGAGTGGGTTTGGGTCTAGCCGAGTGGGTTTGGGTCTAGCCGAGTCCATTTGGGTCTTGCCGAGTTGGTTTGGGACTAGCCGAGTGGGTTTGGGTCTAGCGGAGTGGGTTTGGTTCTAGCGGAGTGGGTTTGGGTCTAGCCGATTGGGTTTGGGTATCGCCGAGTAGGTTTGCGTCTGGCGGAGTGGGTTTGGGTCTAGTGGAGTGGGTTTGGGTCTAGCCGAGTGGGTTTGGGGCTAGCCAAGTGGGTTTGGGTGCAGCCGAGTGGGTTTGGGTCTAGCCGTGTGGGTTTGGGTGTAGCTAAGTGGGTTTGGGTCTAGCGGAGTGGGTTTGGGTGTAGCCGAGTGGGTTTGGGTCTAGCCGAGTGGGTTTGGGTCTAGCCGACTGGGTTTGGGACTAGCCGAGTGGGTTTGGGTCTAGCTGAGTGGGTTTGGGTCTAGCCGAGTGGGTTTATGTCTAGCCGCGTGGGTTTGGGTCTAGCGGAGTGGGTATCGGTGTAGCCGAGTGGGTTTGGGTGTAGCCGAGTGGGTTTTGGTCTGGACGAGTGGGTTTGGGTCTAGCCGACTGGGTTTGGGTCTAGCCAAGTGGGTTTGGGTCTAGCCAAGTGGGTTTGGGTGCAGCCGAGTGGGTTTGGGTCTAGCCGTGTGGGTTTGGGTGTAGCTAAGTGGGTTTGGGTCTAGCGGAGTGGGTTTGGGTGTAGCCGAGTGGGTTTGGGTGTAGCCGAGTGGGTTTGGGTCTAGCCGACTGGGTTTGGGACTAGCCGAGTGGGTTTGGGTCTAGCTGAGTGGTTTTGAGTCTAGCCGAGTGGGTTTATGACTAGCCGCGTGGGTTTGGGTCTAGCGGAGTGGGTATCGGTGTAGCCGAGTGGGTTTGGGTGTAGCCGAGTGGGTTTTGGTCTGGACGAGTAAGTTTGGGTCTAGCCGAGTGGGTTTGGGTCTAGCCAAGTGGGTTTGGGTCTAGCCTAGTGGGTTTGGGTCTAGCCAAGTGGGTTTGGGTCTAGCGGAGTCGGTTTGGGTCTAGAGGAGTGGGTCTGGATCTAGCGGAGTGGGTTTGGGTCTAGCCCAGTGGGTTTGGTTCTAACCGAGTGGGTTTGTGTCCAGCGGAGTGAGTTTGGGTCTAGCGGAGTGGGATTGGGTCTAGCCGAGTGGGTTTGGGTCTAGCTGAATGGGTTTGGGTCTAGCCGAGTGGGTTTGCGTCTAGCCGAGTGGGTTTGGGTCTAGCCGAAAGGGTTTGGGTCTAGCCGAGTGGGTTTGGGTCTAGCCGAGTGGGTTTGGGTCTAGCCGAGTCCGTTTGGGTCTAGCCGAGTGGGTTTGGGTTTAGCGGAGTGGGTTTGGGTCTAGCCAAATCGGTTTGGGTCTAGCCGAGTGGGTTTGGGTCTAGCCGAGTGGGTTTGGGTCTAGCCGAGTGGGTTTGGGTAGAGCCTAGTGGGTTTGGGTCTATCCGAGTGGGTTTGGGTCTAGCCGAGTCCGTTTGGGTCTAGCCGAGTGGGTTTGGGTTTAGCGGAGTGGGTTTGGGTCTAGCCGAGTGGGTTTGGGTCTAGCCGAGTCCATTTGGGTCTAGCCGGGTTGGTTTGGGACTAGCCGAGTGGGTTTGGGTCTAGCGGAGTGGGTTTGGGTCTAGCCGATTGGGTTTGGGTATCGCCGAGTAGGTTTGCACCTGGCGGAGTGGGTTTGGGTCTAGTGGAGTGGGTTTGGGTCTAGCCGAGTGGGTTTGGGTCTAGCCAAGTGGGTTTGGGTGCAGCCGAGTGGGTTTGGGTCTAGCCGTGTGGGTTTGGGTGTAGCTAAGTGGGTTTGGGTCTAGCGGAGTGGGTTTGGGTGTAGACGAGTGGGTTTGGGTCTAGCCGATTGGGTTTGGGTCTAGCCGAGTGGGATTGGGTCTAGCCGAGTGGGTTTGGGTCTAGCCGAGTGTGTTTGGGTCTAGTCGAGTGGGTTTGGGACTAGCCGAGTGGGTTTGGGTCTAGCCGAGTTGGTTTGGGTTTGGCCGAGTGGGTTTGGGTGTAGCCGAGTGGGTTTGGGTCTAGCCAAATCGGTTTGGGTCTAGCCGAGTGGGTTTGGGTCTAGCTGAGTGGGTTTGGGTCTAGCCGAGTGGGTTTGGGTCTAGCCTAGTGGGTTTGGGTCTATCCGAGTGGGTTTGGGTCTAGCCGAGTCCGTTTGGGTCTAGCCGAGTGGGTTTGGGTTTAGCGGAGTGGGTTTGGGTCTAGCCGAGTGGGTTTGGGTCTAGCCGAGTCCGTTTGGGTTTAGCCGAGTTGGTTTGGGACTAGCCGAGTGGGTTTGGGTCTAGCGGAGTGGGTTTGGGTCTAGCCGAGTGGGTTTGGGTCTAGCCAAGTGGGTTTGGGTCTGGCCTAGTGGGTTTGGGTCTAGCCAAGTGGGTTTGGGTCCAGCGGAGTCGGTTTGGGTCTAGAGGAGTGGGTCTGGATCTAGCGGAGTGGGTTTGGGTCTAGCCCAGTGGGTTTGGTTCTAACCGAGTGGGTTTGTGTCTAGCGGAGTGAGTTTGGGTCTAGCGGAGTGGGATTGGGTCTAGCCGAGTGGGTTTGGGTCTAGCTGAATGGGTTTGGGTCTAGCCGAGTGGGTTTGCGTCTAGCCGAGTGGGTTTGGGTCTAGCCGAAAGGGTTTGGGTCTAGCCGAGTGGGTTTGGGTCTAGCCGAGTGGGTTTGGGTCTAGCCGAGTCCGTTTGGGTCTAGCCGAGTGGGTTTGGGTTTAGCGGAGTGGGTTTGGGTCTAGCCAAATCGGTTTGGGTCTAGCCGAGTGGGTTTGGGTCTAGCCGAGTGGGTTTGGGTCTAGCCGAGTGGGTTTGGGTCTAGCCTAGTGGGTTTGGGTCTATCCGAGTGGGTTTGGGTCTAGCCGAGTCCGTTTGGGTCTAGCCGAGTGGGTTTGGGTTTAGCGGAGTGTGTTTGGGTCTAGCCGAGTGGGTTTGGGTCTAGCCGAGTCCATTTGGGTCTAGCCGAGTTGGTTTGGGACTAGCCGAGTGGGTTTGGGTCTAGCGGAGTGGGTTTGGTTCTAGCGGAGTGGGTTTGGGTCTAGCCGATTGGGTTTGGGTATCGCCGAGTAGGTTTGCGTCTGGCGGAGTGGGTTTGGGTCTAGTGGAGTGGGTTTGGGTCTAGCCGAGTGGGTTTGGGTCTAGCCAAGTGGGTTTGGGTGCAGCCGAGTGGGTTTGGGTCTAGCCGTGTGGGTTTGGGTGTAGCTAAGTGGGTTTGGGTCTAGCGGAGTGGGTTTGGGTGTAGCCGAGTGGGTTTGGGTCTAGCCGAGTGGGTTTGGGTCTAGCCGACTGGGTTTGGGACTAGCCGAGTGGGTTTGGGTCTAGCTGAGTGGGTTTGGGTCTAGCCGAGTGGGTTTATGTCTAGCCGCGTGGGTTTGGGTCTAGCGGAGTGGGTATCGGTGTAGCCGAGTGGGTTTGGGTGTAGCCGAGTGGGTTTTGGTCTGGACAAGTGGGTTTGGGTCTAGCCGAGTGGGTTTGGGTCTAGCCAAGTGGGTTTGGGTCTAGCCTAGTGGGTTTGGGTCTAGCCAAGTGGGTTTGGGTCTAGCGGAGTCGGTTTGGGTCTAGAGGAGTGGGTCTGGATCTAGCGGAGTGGGTTTGGGTCTAGCCCAGTGGGTTTGGTTCTAACCGAGTGGGTTTGTGTCTAGCGGAGTGAGTTTGGGTCTAGCGGAGTGGGATTGGGTCTAGCCGAGTGGGTTTGGGTCTAGCTGAATGGGTTTGGGTCTAGCCGAGTGGGTTTGCGTCTAGCCGAGTGGGTTTGGGTCTAGCCGAAAGGGTTTGGGTCTAGCCGAGTGGGTTTGGGTCTAGCCGAGTGGGTTTGGGTCTAGCCGAGTCCGTTTGGGTCTAGCCGAGTGGGTTTGGGTTTAGCGGAGTGGGTTTGGGTCTAGCCAAATCGGTTTGGGTCTAGCCGAGTGGGTTTGGGTCTAGCCGAGTGGGTTTGGGTCTAGCCGAGTGGGTTTGGGTCTAGCCTAGTGGGTTTGGGTCTATCCGAGTGGGTTTGGGTCTAGCCGAGTCCGTTTGGGTCTAGCCGAGTGGGTTTGGGTTTAGCGGAGTGGGTTTGGGTCTAGCCGAGTGGGTTTGGGTCTAGCCGAGTCCATTTGGGTCTAGCCGAGTTGGTTTGGGACTAGCCGAGTGGGTTTGGGTCTAGCGGAGTGGGTTTGGTTCTAGCGGAGTGGGTTTGGGTCTAGCCGATTGGGTTTGGGTATCGCCGAGTAGGTTTGCGTCTGGCGGAGTGGGTTTGGGTCTAGTGGATTGGGTTTGGGTCTAGCCGAGTGGGTTTGTGTCTAGCCGAGTGGGTTTGGGTCTAGACGAGTGGGTTAGGGTCTACCCGAGTGGGTTTCGGTCTGGCCGAGTGGGTTTGGGTCTAGCGGAGTGGGTTTGGGTCTAGCCGAGTCCGTTTGTGTCTAGCCGAGTGGGTTTGGGACTAGTGGAGCGGGTTTGCGTCTAGCGGAGTGGGTTTGGGTGTAGCTAAGTGGGTTTGGGTCTAGCGGAGTGGGTTTGGGTGTAGCCAAGTAGGTTTGGGTGTAGCTGAATCGGTTTGGGTCTAGCCGAGTGGGTTTGGGTCTAGCCGAGTGGGTTTGGGTCTAGCGGAGTGGGTTTGGGTCTAGCGGAGTGGGTTTGGGTCTAGCCGAGTGGGTTTGGGTCTTGCCGAGTGGGTTTGGGTCTAGCCGAGTGGGTTTGGGTCTAGCCTAGTGGGTTTGGGTCTATCCGAGTGGGTTTGGGTCTAGCAGAGTCCGTTTGCGTCTAGCCGAGTGGGTTTGGGTCTAGCGGAGTGGGTTTGGGTCTAGCCGAGTGGGTTTGGGTCTAGCCGAGTCCGTTTGGGTCTAGCCGAGTGGGTTTGGGACGAGCCGAGTGGGTTTGGGTCTAGCGGAGTGGATTTGGTTCTAGCGGAGTGGGTTTGGGTCTAGCCGATTGGGTTTGGGTCTCGCCGAGTGGGTTTGTGTCTGGCGGAGTGGGTTTGGGACTAGTGGAGTGGGTTTGGGCCTAGCCGAGTGGGTTTGGGTCTAGCCGAGTGGGTTTGGGTCTAGCCGAGTGGGTTTGGATCCAGCCGAGTCCATTTGGGTCCAGCCGAGTGGGTTTGGGACTAGCCGAGTGGGTTTGGGTATAGCCGAGTGGGTTTGGGTCCAGCCAAGTGGGTTTGGGTCTAGCGGAGTGGGTTTGGGTATAGCCGATTGGGTTTGGGTCTAGCCGAGTGGGTTTGGGTCTGGCCGAGTGGGTTTGGGTGTAGCCGAGTGGGTTTGGTTCTAGCCGAGTGGGTGTGGGTCTAGCTGAGTGGGTTTGGGTCTAGCCGAGTGTGTTTGGGTCTAGCCGAGTGGGTTTGCGTCTAGCTGAGTAGGTTTGGGTCTAGCGGAGTGGGTTTGGGTGTAGCCGAGTGGGTTTGGGTCTAGCCGAGTGGGTTTGGGTCTAGACGAGTGGGTTTGGGTCTAGCCGAGTGGGTATCGTTCAAGCCGAGTGGGTTTGGGTCTAGCGGAGTGGGTTTTGGTCTAGCCGAGTCCGTTTGGGTCTAGCCGAGTGGGTTTGGGACTAGCTAAGTGGGTTTGGGTCTAGCGGGGTGGGTTTGGTGCTAGCGGAGTGGGTTTGGGTCTAGCCGATTGGGTTTTGGTCTAGCCGAGTGGGTTTGGGTCTGGCGGAGTGGGTTTGGGTCTAGTGGAGTGGGTTTGGGTGTAGCCGAGTGGGTTTGGGTCAAGCCGAGTGGGTTTGCGTCCAGCCGAGTGGGTTTGGGTCTAGCCGAGTGTGTTTGGGTCCAGCCGAGTGTGTTTGGGTCCAGCCGAGTGGGTTTGGGTCTGGCGGAGTGGGTTTGCGTCTAGTGGAGTGGGTTTGGGTGTAGCCGAGTGGGTTTGGGTCTAGCCGAGTGGGTTTGGGTCTATCCGAGTGGGTTTGGTCCTAGCCGCGTGGGTTTGGGTTTAGCGGAGTGGGTTTGGGTCTAGCGGAGTGAGTTTGGGTCTAGCAGAGTGGGTTTGGGCCTAGCCGATTGGGTTTGGGTCTAGCCGAGTGGGTTTGGGTCTAGCCGAGTGGGTTTGGGTCTGGCCGAGTGGGTTTGGGTCCAGCCGAGTGGGTTTGGGTCTAGCCGTGTGGGTTTGAGTCTAGCCGTTTGGGTTTGGGTCTAGCCATGTGGGTTTGGGTCTAGCCGAGTGGGTTAGGGTCTAGCGGAGTGGGTTTGGGTGTAGCCGCGTGGGTTTGTGTGTAGCCGAGTGGGTTTGGGTCTAGCCGAGTGGGTTTGGGTGTAGCCGAGTGGGTTTGGGTCTAGCCGAGTGGGTTTGGGTCTAGCCGAGTGGGTTTGGGTCTAGCCGAGTGGGTTTGTATCTAGCCGACTGGGTTTGGGACTAGCCGACTGGGTTTGGGTCTAGCTGAGTGGGTTTGGGTCTAGCCGAGTGGGTTTATGTCTAGCCGCGTGGGTTTGGGTCTAGCGGAGTGGGTATCGGTGTAGCCGAGTGGGTTTGGGTGTAGCCGAGTGGGTTTTGGTCTGGACGAGTGGGTTTGGGTCTAGCCGAGTGGGTTTGGGTCTAGCCGAGTGGGTTTGGGTCTAGCCAAGTGGGTTTGGGTCCAGCCTAGTGGGTTTGGGTCCAGCCAAGTGGGTTTGGGTCTAGCGGAGTGGGTTTGGGTATAGCCGATTGGGTTTGGGTCTAGCCGAGTGGGTTTGGGTCTGGCCGAGTGGGTTTGGGTGTAGCCGAGTGGGTGTGGTTCTAGCCGAGTGGGTGTGGGTCTAGCCGAGTGGGTTTGGGTCTAGCCGAGTGTGTTTGGGTCTAGCCGAGTGGGTTTGGGTCTAGCTGAGTAGGTTTGGGTCTAGCGGAGTGGGTTTGGGTGTAGCCGAGTGGGTTTGGGTCTAGCCGAGTGGGTTTGGGTCTAGACGAGTGGGTTTGGGTCTAGCCGAGTGGGTATCGTTCTAGCCGAGTGGGTTTGGGTCTAGCGGAGTGGGTTTGGGTCTAGCCGAGTCCGTTTGGGTCTAGCCGAGTGGGTTTGGGTCTAGCGGGGTGGGTTTGGGTCTAGCGGGGTGGGTTTGGGTCTAGCCGATTGGGTTTTGGTCTAGCCGAGTGGGTTTGGGTCTGGCGGAGTGGGTTTGGGTCTAGTGGAGTGGGTTTGGGTGAAGCCGAGTGGGTTTGGGTCAAGCCGAGTGGGTTTGGGTCCAGCCGAGTGGGTTTGGGTCTAGCTGAGTGGGTTTGGGTCTAGCCGAGTGTGTTTGGGTCCAGCCGAGTGGGTTTGGGTCTGGCGGCGTGGGTTTGCGTCTAGTGGAGTGGGTTTGGGTGTAGCCGAGTGGGTTTGGGTGTAGCCGAGTGGGTTTGGGTCTAGCCGAGTGGGTTTGGGTCTAGCCGAGTGGGTTTGGTCCTAGCCGCGTGGGTTTGGGTCTAGCGGAGTGGGTTTGGGTCTAGCGGAGTGAGTTTGGGTCTAGCAGAGTGGGTTTGGGCCTAGCCGATTGGGTTTGGGTCTAGCCGAGTGGGTTTGGGTGTAGCCGAGTGGGTTAGGGTCTAGCGGAGTGGGTTTGGGTCTAGCCGCGTGGGTTTGGGTGTAGCCGAGTGGGTGTGGGTCTAGCCGAGTGGGTTTGGGTCTAGCGGAGTGGGTTTGGGTGTAGCCGAGTGGGTTTGGGTCTAGCCGAGTGGGTTTGTGTCTAGCCGACTGGGTTTGGGACTAGCCGAGTGGGTTTGGGTCTAGCTGAGTGGGTTTGGGTCTAGCCGAGTGGGTTTATGTCTAGCCGCGTGGGTTTGGGTCTAGCGGAGTGGGTTTGGGTCTAGCGGAGTGGGTTTGGGTATAGCCGATTGGGTTTGGGTCTAGCCGAGTGGGTTTGGGTCTGGCCGAGTGGGTTTGGGTGTAGCCGAGTGGGTTTGGTTCTAGCCGAGTGGGTGTGGGTCTAGCTGAGTGGGTTTGGGTCTAGCCGAGTGTGTTTGGGTCTAGCCGAGTGGGTTTGCGTCTAGCTGAGTAGGTTTGGGTCTCGCAGAGTGGGTTTGGGTGTAGCCGAGTGGGTTTGGGTGTAGCCTAGTGGCTTTGGGTCTAGCCGAGTGGGTTTGGGTCTAGACGAGTGGGTTTGGGTCTAGCCGAGTGGGTATCGTTCTAGCCGAGTGGGTTTGGGTCTAGCGGAGTGGGTTTGGGTCTAGCCGAGTCCGTTTGGGTCTAGCCGAGTGGGTTTGGGACTAGCTAAGTGGGTTTGGGTCTAGCGGGGTGGGTTTGGTTCTAGCGGAGTGGGTTTGGGTCTAGCCGATTTGGTTTTGGTCTAGCCGAGTGGGTTTGGGTCTGGCGGAGTGGGTTTGGGTCTAGTGGAGTGGGTTTGGGTGAAGCCGAGTGGGTTTGGGTCAAGCCGAGTGGGTTTGGGTCCAGCCGAGTGGGTTTGGGTCTAGCTGAGTGGGTTTGGGTCCAGCCGAGTGGGTTTGGGTCTGGCGGAGTGGGTTTGCGTCTAGTGGAGTGGGTTTGGGTGTAGCCGAGTGGGTTTGGGTCTAGCCGAGTGGGTTTGGGTCTAGCCGAGTGGGTTTGGTCCTAGCCGCGTGGGTTTGGGTCTAGCGGAGTGGGTTTGGGTCTAGCGGAGTGAGTTTGGGTCTAGCAGAGTGGGTTTGGGCCTAGCCGATTGGGTTTGGGTCTAGCCGAGTGGGTTTGGGTCTAGCCGAGTGGGTTTGGGTCTGGCCGAGTGGGTTTGGGTCCAGCCGAGTGGGTTTGGGTCTAGCCGTGTGGGTTTGAGTCTAGCCGTTTGGGTTTGGGTCTAGCCATGTGGGTTTGGGTCTAGCCGAGTGGGTTAGGGTCTAGCGGAGTGGGTTTGGGTGTAGCCGCGTGGGTTTGGGTGTAGCCGAGTGGGTTTGGGTCTAGCCGAGTGGGTTTGGGTGTAGCCGAGTGGGTTTGGGTCTAGCCGAGTGGGTTTGGGTCTAGCGGAGTGGGTTTGGGTGTAGCCGAGTGGGTTTGGGTCTAGCCGAGTGGGTTTGTGTCTAGCCGACTGGGTTTGGGACTAGCCGAGTGGGTTTGGGTCTAGCTGAGTGGGTTTGGGTCTAGCCGAGTGGGTTTATGTCTAGCCGCGTGGGTTTGGGTCTAGCGGAGTGGGTATCGGTGTAGCCGAGTGGGTTTGGGTGTAGCCGAGTGGGTTTTGGTCTGGACGAGTGGCTTTGGGTCTAGCCGAGTGGGTTTGGGTCTAGCCAAGTGGGTTTGGGTCTAGCCTAGTGGGTTTGGGTCTAGCCAAGTGGGTTTGGGTCTAGCGGAGTCGGTTTGGGTCTAGAGGAGTGGGTCTGGATCTAGCGGAGTGGGTTTGGGTCCAGCCCAGTGGGTTTGGTTCTAACCGAGTGGGTTTGTGTCTAGCGGAGTGAGTTTGGGTCTAGCGGAGTGGGATTGGGTCTAGCCGAGTGGGTTTGGTTCTAGCTGAATGGGTTTGGGTCTAGCCGAGTGGGTTTGCGTCTAGCCGAGTGGGTTTGGGTCTAGCCGAAAGGGTTTGGGTCTAGCCGAGTGGGTTTGGGTCTAGCCGAGTGGGTTTGGGTCTAGCCGAGTCCGTTTGGGTCTAGCCGAGTGGGTTTGGGTTTAGCGGAGTGGGTTTGGGTCTAGCCAAATCGGTTTGGGTCTAGCCGAGTGGGTTTGGGTCTAGCCGAGTGGGTTTGGGTCTAGCCGAGTGGGTTTGGGTCTAGCCTAGTGGGTTTGGGTCTATCCGAGTGGGTTTGGGTCTAGCCGAGTCCGTTTGGGTCTAGCCGAGTGGGTTTGGCTTTAGCGGAGTGGGTTTGGGTCGAGCCGAGTGGGTTTGGGTCTAGCCGAGTCCATTTGGGTCTAGCCGAGTGGGTTTGGTTCTAGCGGAGTGGGTTTGGGTCTAGCCGATTGGGTTTGGGTATCGCCGAGTAGGTTTGCGTCTGGCGGAGTGGGTTTGGGTCTAGTGGAGTGGGTTTGGGTCTAGCCGAGTGGGTTTGGGTCTAGCCAAGTGGGTTTGGGTGCAGCCGAGTGGGTTTGGGTCTAGCCGTGTGGGTTTGGGTGTAGCTAAGTGGGTTTGGGTCTAGCGGAGTGGGTTTGGGTGTAGCCGAGTGGGTTTGGGTCTAGCCGAGTGGGTTTGGGTCTAGCCGACTGGGTTTGGGACTAGCCGAGTGGGTTTGGGTCTGGCTGAGTGGGTTTGGGTCTAGCCGAGTGGGTTTATGTCTAGCCGCGTGGGTTTGGGTCTAGCGGAGTGGGCATCGGTGTAGCCGAGTGGGTTTGGGTGTAGCCGAGTGGGTTTTGGTCTGGACGAGTGGGTTTGGGTGTAGCCGAGTGGGTTTGGGTCTAGCCGAGTGGGTTTGGGTCTAGCGGAGTGGGTTTGGGTGTAGCCGAGTGGGTTTGGGTCTAGCCGAGTGGGTTTGTGTCTAGCCGACTGGGTTTGGGACTAGCCGAGTGGGTTTGGGTCTAGCTGAGTGGGTTTGGGTCTAGCCGAGTGGGTTTATGTCTAGCCGCGTGGGTTTGGGTCTAGCGGAGTGGGTATCGGTGTAGCCGAGTGGGTTTGGGTGTAGCCAAGTGGGTTTTGGTCTGGACGAGTGGCTTTGGGTCTAGCCGAGTGGGTTTGGGTCTAGCCAAGTGGGTTTGGGTCTAGCCTAGTGGGTTTGGGTCTAGCCAAGTGGGTTTGGTCCTAGCCGCGTGGGTTTGGGTCTAGCGGAGTGGGTTTGGGTCTAGCGGAGTGAGTTTGGGTCTAGCAGAGTGGGTTTGGGCCTAGCCGATTGGGTTTGGGTCTAGCCGAGTGGGTTTGGGTGTAGCCGAGTGGGTTAGGGTCTAGCGGAGTGGGTTTGGGTCTAGCCGCGTGGGTTTGGGTGTAGCCGAGTGGGTGTGGGTCTAGCCGAGTGGGTTTGGGTCTAGCGGAGTGGGTTTGGGTGTAGCCGAGTGGGTTTGGGTCTAGCCGAGTGGGTTTGTGTCTAGCCGACTGGGTTTGGGACTAGCCGAGTGGGTTTGGGTCTAGCTGAGTGGGTTTGGGTCTAGCCGAGTGGGTTTATGTCTAGCCGCGTGGGTTTGGGTCTAGCGGAGTGGGTTTGGGTCTAGCGGAGTGGGTTTGGGTATAGCCGATTGGGTTTGGGTCTAGCCGAGTGGGTTTGGGTCTGGCCGAGTGGGTTTGGGTGTAGCCGAGTGGGTTTGGTTCTAGCCGAGTGGGTGTGGGTCTAGCTGAGTGGGTTTGGGTCTAGCCGAGTGTGTTTGGGTCTAGCCGAGTGGGTTTGCGTCTAGCTGAGTAGGTTTGGGTCTAGCGGAGTGGGTTTGGGTGTAGCCGAGTGGGTTTGGGTGTAGCCGAGTGGGTTTGGGTCTAGCCGAGTGGGTTTGGGTCTAGACGAGTGGGTTTGGGTCTAGCCGAGTGGGTATCGTTCTAGCCGAGTGGGTTTGGGTCTAGCGGAGTGGGTTTGGGTCTAGCCGAGTCCGTTTGGGTCTAGCCGAGTGGGTTTGGGACTAGCTAAGTGGGTTTGGGTCTAGCGGGGTGGGTTTGGTTCTAGCGGAGTGGGTTTGGGTCTAGCCGATTTGGTTTTGGTCTAGCCGAGTGGGTTTGGGTCTGGCGGAGTGGGTTTGGGTCTAGTGGAGTGGGTTTGGGTGAAGCCGAGTGGGTTTGGGTCAAGCCGAGTGGGTTTGGGTCCAGCCGAGTGGGTTTGGGTCTAGCTGAGTGGGTTTGGGTCCAGCCGAGTGGGTTTGGGTCTGGCGGAGTGGGTTTGCGTCTAGTGGAGTGGGTTTGGGTGTAGCCGAGTGGGTTTGGGTCTAGCCGAGTGGGTTTGGGTCTAGCCGAGTGGGTTTGGTCCTAGCCGCGTGGGTTTGGGTCTAGCGGAGTGGGTTTGGGTCTAGCGGAGTGAGTTTGGGTCTAGCAGAGTGGGTTTGGGCCTAGCCGATTGGGTTTGGGTCTAGCCGAGTGGGTTTGGGTCTAGCCGAGTGGGTTTGGGTCTGGCCGAGTGGGTTTGGGTCCAGCCGAATGGGTTTGGGTCTAGCCGTGTGGGTTTGAGTCTAGCCGTTTGGGTTTGGGTCTAGCCATGTGGGTTTGGGTCTAGCCGAGTGGGTTAGGGTCTAGCGGAGTGGGTTTGGGTGTAGCCGCGTGGGTTTGGGTGTAGCCGAGTGGGTTTGGGTCTAACCGAGTGGGTTTGGGTGTAGCCGAGTGGGTTTGGGTCTAGCCGAGTGGGTTTGGGTCTAGCGGAGTGGGTTTGGGTGTAGCCGAGTGGGTTTGGGTCTAGCCGAGTGGGTTTGTGTCTAGCCGACTGGGTTTGGGACTAGCCGAGTGGGTTTGGGTCTAGCTGAGTGGGTTTGGGTCTAGCCGAGTGGGTTTATGTCTAGCCGCGTGGGTTTGGGTCTAGCGGAGTGGGTATCGGTGTAGCCGAGTGGGTTTGGGTGTAGCCGAGTGGGTTTTGGTCTGGACGAGTGGCTTTGGGTCTAGCCGAGTGGGTTTGGGTCTAGCCAAGTGGGTTTGGGTCTAGCCTAGTGGGTTTGGGTCTAGCCAAGTGGGTTTGGGTCTAGCGGAGTCGGTTTGGGTCTAGAGGAGTGGGTCTGGATCTAGCGGAGTGGGTTTGGGTCCAGCCCAGTGGGTTTGGTTCTAACCGAGTGGGTTTGTGTCTAGCGGAGTGAGTTTGGGTCTAGCGGAGTGGGATTGGGTCTAGCCGAGTGGGTTTGGTTCTAGCTGAATGGGTTTGGGTCTAGCCGAGTGGGTTTGCGTCTAGCCGAGTGGGTTTGGGTCTAGCCGAAAGGGTTTGGGTCTAGCCGAGTGGGTTTGGGTCTAGCCGAGTGGGTTTGGGTCTAGCCGAGTCCGTTTGGGTCTAGCCGAGTGGGTTTGGGTTTAGCGGAGTGGGTTTGGGTCTAGCCAAATCGGTTTGGGTCTAGCCGAGTGGGTTTGGGTCTAGCCGAGTGGGTTTGGGTCTAGCCGAGTGGGTTTGGGTCTAGCCTAGAGGGTTTGGGTCTATCCGAGTGGGTTTGGGTCTAGCCGAGTCCGTTTGGGTCTAGCCGAGTGGGTTTGGCTTTAGCGGAGTGGGTTTGGGTCGAGCCGAGTGGGTTTGGGTCTAGCCGAGTCCATTTGGGTCTAGCCGAGTGGGTTTGGTTCTAGCGGAGTGGGTTTGGGTCTAGCCGATTGGGTTTGGGTATCGCCGAGTAGGTTTGCGTCTGGCGGAGTGGGTTTGGGTCTAGTGGAGTGGGTTTGGGTCTAGCCGAGTGGGTTTGGGTCTAGCCAAGTGGGTTTGGGTGCAGCCGAGTGGGTTTGGGTCTAGCCGTGTGGGTTTGGGTGTAGCTAAGTGGGTTTGGGTCTAGCGGAGTGGGTTTGGGTGTAGCCGAGTGGGTTTGGGTCTAGCCGAGTGGGTTTGGGTCTAGCCGACTGGGTTTGGGACTAGCCGAGTGGGTTTGGGTCTGGCTGAGTGGGTTTGGGTCTAGCCGAGTGGGTTTATGTCTAGCCGCGTGGGTTTGGGTCTAGCGGAGTGGGCATCGGTGTAGCCGAGTGGGTTTGGGTGTAGCCGAGTGGGTTTTGGTCTGGACGAGTGGGTTTGGGTGTAGCCGAGTGGGTTTGGGTCTAGCCGAGTGGGTTTGGGTCTAGCGGAGTGGGTTTGGGTGTAGCCGAGTGGGTTTGGGTCTAGCCGAGTGGGTTTGTGTCTAGCCGACTGGGTTTGGGACTAGCCGAGTGGGTTTGGGTCTAGCTGAGTGGGTTTGGGTCTAGCCGAGTGGGTTTATGTCTAGCCGCGTGGGTTTGGGTCTAGCGGAGTGGGTATCGGTGTAGCCGAGTGGGTTTGGGTGTAGCCGAGTGGGTTTTGGTCTGGACGAGTGGCTTTGGGTCTAGCCGAGTGGGTTTGGGTCTAGCCAAGTGGGTTTGGGTCTAGCCTAGTGGGTTTGGGTCTAGCCAAGTGGGTTTGGGTCTAGCGGAGTCGGTTTGGGTCTAGAGGAGTGGGTCTGGATCTAGCGGAGTGGGTTTGGGTCCAGCCCAGTGGGTTTGGTTCTAACCGAGTGGGTTTGTGTCTAGCGGAGTGAGTTTGGGTCTAGCGGAGTGGGATTGGGTCTAGCCGAGTGGGTTTGGTTCTAGCTGAATGGGTTTGGGTCTAGCCGAGTGGGTTTGCGTCTAGCCGAGTGGGTTTGGGTCTAGCCGAAAGGGTTTGGGTCTAGCCGAGTGGGTTTGGGTCTAGCCGAGTGGGTTTGGGTCTAGCCGAGTCCGTTTGGGTCTAGCCGAGTGGGTTTGGGTTTAGCGGAGTGGGTTTGGGTCTAGCCAAATCGGTTTGGGTCTAGCCGAGTGGGTTTGGGTCTAGCCGAGTGGGTTTGGGTCTAGCCGAGTGGGTTTGGGTCTAGCCTAGTGGGTTTGGGTCTATCCGAGTGGGTTTGGGTCTAGCCGAGTCCGTTTGGGTCTAGCCGAGTGGGTTTGGCTTTAGCGGAGTGGGTTTGGGTCGAGCCGAGTGGGTTTGGGTCTAGCCGAGTCCATTTGGGTCTAGCCGAGTGGGTTTGGTTCTAGCGGAGTGGGTTTGGGTCTAGCCGATTGGGTTTGGGTATCGCCGAGTAGGTTTGCGTCTGGCGGAGTGGGTTTGGGTCTAGTGGAGTGGGTTTGGGTCTAGCCGAGTGGGTTTGGGTCTAGCCAAGTGGGTTTGGGTGCAGCCGAGTGGGTTTGGGTCTAGCCGTGTGGGTTTGGGTGTAGCTAAGTGGGTTTGGGTCTAGCGGAGTGGGTTTGGGTGTAGCCGAGTGGGTTTGGGTCTAGCCGAGTGGGTTTGGGTCTAGCCGACTGGGTTTGGGACTAGCCGAGTGGGTTTGGGTCTGGCTGAGTGGGTTTGGGTCTAGCCGAGTGGGTTTATGTCTAGCCGCGTGGGTTTGGGTCTAGCGGAGTGGGCATCGGTGTAGCCGAGTGGGTTTGGGTGTAGCCGAGTGGGTTTTGGTCTGGACGAGTGGGTTTGGGTCTAGCCGAGTGGGTTTGGGTCTAGCCAAGTGGGTTTGGGTCTAGCCTAGTGGGTTTGGGTCTAGCCAAGTGGGTTTGGGTCTAGCGGAGTCGGTTTGGGTCTAGAGGAGTGGGTCTAGATCTAGCGGAGTGGGTTTGGGTCTAGCCCAGTGGGTTTGGTTCTAACCGAGTGGGTTTGTGTCTAGCGGAGTGAGTTTGGGTCTAGCGGAGTGGGATTGGGTCTAGCCGAGTGGGTTTGGGTCTAGCCGAGTGGGTTTGGGTCTAGCCGAAAGGGTTTGGGTCTAGCCGAGTGGGTTTGGGTCTAGCCGAGTGGGTTTGGGTCTAGCCGAGTCCGTTTGGGTCTAGCCGAGTGGGTTTGGGTTTAGCGGAGTGGGTTTGGGTCTAGCCAAATCGGTTTGGGTCTAGCCGAGTGGGTTTGGGTCTAGCCGAGTGGGTTTGGGTCTAGCCGAGTGGGTTTGGGTCTAGCCTAGTGGGTTTGGGTCTATCCGAGTGGGTTTGGGTCTAGCCGAGTCCGTTTCGGTCTAGCCGAGTGGGTTTGGGTTTAGCGGAGTGGGTTTGGGTCTAGCCGAGTGGGTTTGGGTCTGGACGAGTGGGTTTGGGTCTAGCCGAGTGGGTTTGGGTCTAGCCGAGTGGGTTTGGGTCTAGCCGAGTGGGTTTGGGTCTAGCCGAGTGGGTTTGGGTCTAGCCGAGTGGGTTTGGGACTAGCCGAGTGGGTTTGGGTCTAGCGGAGTGGGTTTGGTTCTAGCGGAGTGGGTTTGGGTCTAGCCGATTGGGTTTGGGTATCGCCGAGTAGGTTTGCGTCTGGCGGAGTGGGTTTGGGTCTAGTGGAGTGGGTTTGGGTCTATCCGAGTGTGTTTGGGTCTAGCCAAGTGGGTTTGGGTGCAGCCGAGTGGGTTTGGGTCTAGCCGTGTGGGTTTGGGTGTAGCTAAGTGGGTTTGGGTCTAGCGGAGTGGGTTTGGGTGTAGCCGAGTGGGTTTGGGTCTAGCCGAGTGGGTTTGGGTCTAGCCGACTGGGTTTGGGACTAGCCGAGTGGGTTTGGGTCTGGCTGAGTGGGTTTGGGTCTAGCCGAGTGGGTTTATGTCTAGCCGCGTGGGTTTGGGTCTAGCGGAGTGGGTATCGGTGTAGCCGAGTGGGTTTGGGTGTAGCCGAGTGGGTTTTGGTCTGGACGAGTGGGTTTGGGTCTAGCCGAGTGGGTTTGGGTCTAGCCAAGTGGGTTTGGGTCTAGCCTAGTGGGTTTGGGTCTAGCCAAGTGGGTTTGGGTCTAGCGGAGTCGGTTTGGGTCTAGAGGAGTGGGTCTGGATCTAGCGGAGTGGGTTTGGGTCTAGCCCAGTGGGTTTGGTTCTAACCGAGTGGGTTTGTGTCTAGCGGAGTGAGTTTGGGTCTAGCGGAGTGGGATTGGGTCTAGCCGAGTGGGTTTGGGTCTAGCTGAATGGGTTTGGGTCTAGCCGAGTGGGTTTGCGTCTAGCCGAGTGGGTTTGGGTCTAGCCGAAAGGGTTTGGGTCTAGCCGAGTGGGTTTGGGTCTAGCCGAGTGGGTTTGGGTCTAGCCGAGTCCGTTTGGGTCTAGCCGAGTGGGTTTGGGTTTAGCGGAGTGGGTTTGGGTCTAGCCAAATCGGTTTGGGTCTAGCCGAGTGGGTTTGGGTCTAGCCGAGTGGGTTTGGGTCTAGCCGAGTGGGTTTGGGTCTAGCCTAGTGGGTTTGGGTCTATCCGAGTGGGTTTGGGTCTAGCCGAGTCCGTTTGGGTCTAGCCGAGTGGGTTTGGGTTTAGCGGAGTGGGTTTGGGTCTAGCCGAGTGGGTTTGGGTCTAGCCGAGTCCATTTGGGTCTAGCCGAGTTGGTTTGGGACTAGCCGAGTGGGTTTGGGTCTAGCGGAGTGGGTTTGGTTCTAGCGGAGTGGGTTTGGGTCTAGCCGTTTGGGTTTGGGTATCGCCGAGTAGGTTTGCGTCTGGCGGAGTGGGTTTGGGTCTAGTGGAGTGGGTTTGGGTCTAGCCGAGTGGGTTTGGGTCTAGCCAAGTGGGTTTGGGTGCAGCCGAGTGGGTTTGGGTCTAGCCGTGTGGGTTTGAGTGTAGCTAAGTGGGTTTGGGTCTAGCGGAGTGGGTTTGGGTGTAGACGAGTGGGTTTGGGTCTAGCCGATTGGGTTTGGGTCTAGCCGAGTGGGATTGGGTCTAGCCGAGTGGGTTTGGGTCTAGCCGAGTGTGTTTGGGTCTAGTCGAGTGGGTTTGGGACTAGCCGAGTGGGTTTGGGTCTAGCCGAGTTGGTTTGGGTTTGGCCGAGTGGGTTTGGGTGTAGCCGAGTGGGTTTGGGTCTAGCCAAATCGGTTTGGGTCTAGCCGAGTGGGTTTGGGTCTAGCTGAGTGGGTTTGGGTCTAGCCGAGTGGGTTTGGGTCTAGCCTAGTGGGTTTGGGTCTATCTGAGTGGGTTTGGGTCTAGCCGAGTCCGTTTGGGTCTAGCCGAGTGGGTTTGGGTTTAGCGGAGTGGGTTTGGGTCTAGCCGAGTGGGTTTGGGTCTAGCCGAGTCCGTTTGGGTTTAGCCGAGTTGGTTTGGGACTAGCCGAGTGGGTTTGGGTCTAGCGGAGTGGGTTTGGTTCTAGCGGAGTGGGTTTGGCTCTAGCCGATTGGGTTTGGGTCTCGCCGAGTGGGTTTGGGTCTGGCGGAGTGGGTTTGGGTCTAGTGGATTGGGTTTGGGTCTAGCCGAGTGGGTTTGGGTCTAGCCGAGTGGGTTTGGGTCTATACGAGTGGGTTAGGGTCTACCCGAGTGGGTTTCGGTCTGGCCGAGTGGGTTTGGGTCTAGCGGAGTGGGTTTGGGTCTAGCCGAGTCCGTTTGTGTCTAGCCGAGTGGGTTTGGGACTAGTGGAGCGGGTTTGGGTCTAGCGGAGTGGGTTTGGGTCTAGCCGAGTGTGTTTGGGTCTAGTCGAGTGGGTTTGGGACTAGCCGAGTGGGTTTGGGTCTAGCCGTGTGGGTTTGGGTGTAGCTAAGTGGGTTTGGGTCTAGCGGAGTGGGTTTGGGTGTAGCCAAGTGGGTTTGGGTCTAGCCGAGTCCGTTTGGGTCTAGCCGAGTGGGTTTGGGTCTAGCGGAGTGGGTTTGGGTCTAGCCGAGTGGGTTTGGGTCTAGCCGAGTCCGTTTGGGTCTAGCCGAGTGGGTTTGGGACTAGCCGAGTGGGTTTGGGTCTAGCGGAGTGTGTTTGGTTCTAGCGGAGTGGGTTTGGGTCTAGCCGATTGGGTTTGGGTCTCGCCGAGTGGGTTTGTGTCTGGCGGAGTGGGTTTGGGACTAGTGGAGTGGGTTTGGGCCTAGCCGAGTGGGTTTGGGTCTAGCCGAGTGGGTTTGGGTGTAGCCCAGTGTGTTTGGGTCTAGCCGAGTGGGTTTGTGTCTAGCCGAGTGGGTTTGGGCCTAGCCGAGTGGGTTTGGGTCTAGCCAAGTGAGTTTGGGTCTAGCGGAGTGTGTTTTGGTGTAGCCAAGTGGGTTTGGGTCTAGCCGAGTGGGTTTGGGTCTAGCCGAGTGGGTTTGGGTCTAGCCGAGTGGGTTTGGGTCTAGCCGAGTGGGTTTGGGTCTGGCCAAGTGAGTTTGGGTCCAGCGGAGTGTGTTTGGGTGTAGCCGAGTGGGTTTGGGTCTAGCCGAGTGGGTTTGGGTCTAGCCGAGTGTGTTTGGGTCTAGCTGAGTGGGTTTGGGTCTAGCATAGTGTGTTTGGGTCTAGCCGAGTGGGTTTGGGTCTAGCCGAGTGGGTTTGGGTTTGGCCGAGTGGGTTTGGGTGTAGCCGAGTGGGTTTGGGTCTAGCCGAATCGGTTTGGGTCTAGCCGAGGGGGTTTGGGTTTTGCCGAGTGGGTTTGGGTCTAGCCGAGTGGGTTTGAGTCTAGCCGAGTGGGTTTGGGTCAAGCCTAGTGGGTTTGGGTCTATCCGAGTGGGTTTGGGTCTAGCCGAGTCCGTTTGGGTCTAGCCGAGTGGGTTTGGGACTAGCCGAGTGGGTTTGGGTCTAGCGCAGTGGGTTTGGTTCTAGCGGAGTGGGTTTGGGTCTAGCCGATTGGGTTTGGGTCTCGCCGAGTGGGTTTGTGTCTGGCGGAGTGGGTTTGGGACTAGTGGAGTGGGTTTGGGCCTAGCCGAGTGGGTTTGGGTCTAGCCGAGTGGGTTTGGGTGTAGCCCAGTGTGTTTGGGTCTAGCCGAGTGGGTTTGTGTCTAGCCGAGTGGGTTTGGGCCTAGCCGAGTGGGTTTGGGTCTAGCCAAGTGAGTTTGGGTCTAGCGGAGTGTGTTTTGGTGTAGCCAAGTGGGTTTGGGTCTAGCCGAGTGGGTTTGGGTCTAGCCGAGTGGGTGTGGGTCTAGCCGAGTGGGTTTGGGTCTAGCCGAGTGGGTTTGGGTCTGGCCAAGTGAGTTTGGGTCCAGCGGAGTGTGTTTGGGTGTAGCCGAGTGGGTTTGGGTCTAGCCGAGTGGGTTTGGGTCTAGCCGAGTGTGTTTGGGTCTAGCTGAGTGGGTTTGGGTCTAGCATAGTGTGTTTGGGTCTAGCCGAGTGGGTTTGGGTCTAGCTGAGTGGGTTTGGGTTTGGCCGAGTGGGTTTGGGTGTAGCCGAGTGGGTTTGGGTCTAGCCGAATCGGTTTGGGTCTAGCCGAGGGGGTTTGGGTCTTGCCGAGTGGGTTTGGGTCTAGCCGAGTGGGTTTGAGTCTAGCCGAGTGGGTTTGGGTCAAGCCTAGTGGGTTTGGGTCTATCCGAGTGGGTTTGGGTCTAGCCGAGTCCGTTTGGGTCTAGCCGAGTGGGTTTGGGTCTAGCGGAGTGGGTTTGGGTCTAGCCGAGTGGGGTTGGGTCTGGCCATGTGGGTTTGGGTCTAGCATAGTAGGTTTGGGTCTAGCGGAGTGGGTTTGGGTGTAGCCGCATGGCTTTGGGTCTAGTCGAGTGGGTTTGGGTCTAGTGGAGTGGGTTTGGGTCTAGCCGAATGGGTTTGGGTCTAGCCGAGTGGGTTTGGGTCTAGCCGAGTGGGTTTGGGTCTAGCTGAGTGGGTTTGGGTCTAGCCGAGTGTGTTTGGGTCTAGCCGAGTGGGTTTGCGTCTAGCCGGGTGGGTTTGGGTCTAGCGGAGTGGGTTTGGGTGTAGCCGAGTGGGTTTGCGTCTGGCCGAGTGGGTTTAGGTCTAGACGAGTGGGTTTGGGTCTAGCCGAGTGGGTTTGGGTCTAGCCGAGTGGGTTTGGGTCTAGCGGAGTGGGTTTGGGTCTAGGCGAGTCCGTTTGGGTCTAGCCGAGTGGGTTTGGGACTACCGGAGTGGGTTTGGGTCCAGCGGAGTGGGTTTGGGTCTGGCGGAGTGGGTTTGGGTCAAGTGGAGTGGGTTTGAGTCTAGCCGAGTGGGTTTGAGTCTAGCCGAGTGGGTTTGGGTCTAGCCGAGTGGGTTTGGGTCTAGCTGAGTGGGTTTGGGTCTAGCAGAGTGTGTTTGGGTCTAGCTGAGTGGGTTTGCATATAGCCGAGTGGGTTTGGGTCTAGCGGAGAGGGTTTGGGTGTAGCCGAGTAGTTTGGGTCTAGCCGAGTGAGTTTGGGTGTAGACAAGTGGGTTTGGGTCTCGCCGAGTGGGTTTGGGTCTGGCGGAGTGGGTTTGGGTTTAGTGGAGTGGGTTTGGGTCTGGCCGAGTGGGTTTGGGTCTAGCCGAGTGGGTTTGGGTGTAGCCGAGTGGGTTTGGGTCTAGCCGAGGGGGTTTGGGTCTAGCCGAGTGGGTTTGGGTCTAGCCGATTGGGTTTGGGTCTTGCCGTGTGGGTTTGGTTCTAGCCGAGTGGGGTTGGGTCTAGCCGTGTGGCTTTCGGTCTAGCATAGTAGGTTTGGGTCTAGCGGAGTGGGTTTGGGTTTAGCCGCGTGGGTTTGGGTCTAGACGAGTGGGTTTGTGTCTAGCCGAGTGGGTTTGGGTGTAGCCGAGTGGGTTTGGTTCTAGCCAAGTGGGTTTGGGTCAAGTGGAGTGGGTTTGGGTGCAGCCGAGTGGGTTGGGGTCTAGCCGAGTGGGTTTGTGTCTAGCCGAGTGGGTTTGGGTCTAGCTGTGTGGGTTTGGGTCTAGCCGAGTGTGTTTGAGTCTAGCCGAGTGGGTTTGCGTCTAGCCGAGTGGGTTTGGGTCTAGCGGAGTGGGTTTGCGTGTAGCCGAGTGGGTTTGGGTCTAGCCGAGTGGGTTTGGGTCTGGCCGAGTGGGTTTGGGTCTCGCCGAGTGGGTTTGGGTCTGGCGGAGTGGGTTCGGGTCTAGTGGAGTGGGTTTGGGTCTAGCCGAGTGGGTTTGGGTCTAGCCGAGTGGGTTTGGGTCTAGACGAGTGGGTTTGGGTCTTGCCGAGTGGGTTTGGGTCTTGCCGAGTGGGTTTGGGTCTAGCCGTGTGGGTTTGGTTCTAGCCGAGTGGGGTTGGGTCCAGCCGTGTGGGTTTGGGTCTAGCATAGTGGGTTTGGGTCTAGCGGAGTGGGTTTGGGTGTAGCCGCGTGGGTTTGGGTCTAGCTGAGTGGGTTTGGGTCTACCCGAGTGTGTTTGGGTCTAGCCGAGTGGGTTTGGGTCTAGCCGAGTGGGTTTGGGTCTAGCGGAGTGGGTTTGGGTCTAACCGAGTCCGTTTGGGTCTAGCCGAGTGGGTTTGGGACTAGCGGAGTGGGTTTGGGTCTAGCGGAGTGGGTTTGGTTCTAGCGGAGTGGGTTTGGGTCTAGCCGATTGGGTATGGGTCTAGCCGGTGGGTTTGGGTCTGGCGGAGTGGGTTTGGGTCAAGTGGAGTGGGTTTGGGTCTAGCCGAGTGGGTTTGAGTCTAGCCGAGTGGGTTTGGGTCTAGCCGAGTGGGTTTGGGTCTAGCTGAGTGGGTTTGGGTCTAGCCGAGTGGGTTTGGGTCTAGCCGAGCGGGTTTGCGTATAGCCGAGTGGGTTTGGGTCTAGCGGAGAGGGTTTGGGTGTCGCCGAGTGGGTTTGGGTCTAGCCGAGTGGTTTTGGGTCTAGACAAGTGGGTTTGGGTCTCGCCGAGTGGGTTTGGGTCTGGCGGAGTGGGTTTGGGTTTAGTGGAGTGGGTTTGGGTCTAGCCGAGTGGGTTTGGGTCTAGCCGAGTGGGTTTGCGTGTAGCCGAGTGGGTTTGGGTCTAGCCTAGGGGGTTTGGGTCTAGCCGAGTGGGTTTGGGTCTAGCCGAGTGGGTTTGGGTCTTGCCGTGTGGGTTTGGTTCTAGCCGAGTGGGGTTGGGTCTAGCCGTGTGGGTTTGGGTCCAGCATAGTAGGTTTGGGTCTAGCGGAGTGGGTTTGGGTTTAGCCGCGTGGGTTTGGGTCTAGTCGAGTGGGTTTGTGTCCAGCCGAGTGGGTTTGGGTCTAGCCGAGTGGGTTTGGGTCTAGCCAAGTGGGTTTGGGTCAAGTGGAGTGGGTTTGGGTGCAGCCGAGTGGGTTGGGGTCTAGCCGAGTGGGTTTGGGTCCGGCCGAGTGGGTTTGGGTCTAGCTGTGTGGGTTTGGGTCAAGCCGAGTGTGTTTGGGTCTAGCCGAGTGGGTTTGCGTCTAGCCGAGTGGGTTTGGGTCTAGCGGAGTGGGTTTGGGTGGAGCCGAGTGGGTTTGGGTCTAGCCGAGTGGGTTTGGGTCTAGCCGAGTGGGTTTGGGTCTCGCCGAGTGGGTTTGGGTCTGGCGGAGTGGGATCGGGTCTAGTGGAGTGGGTTTGGGTCTAGCCGAGTGGGTTTGGGTCTAGCCGAGTGGGTTTGGGTGTAGCCGAGTGGGTTTGGGTCTAGCCGAGTGGGTTTGGGTCTAGCCGAGTGGGTTTGGGTCTAGCCGAGTGGGTTTGGGTCTTGCCGTGTGGGTTTGGTTCTAGCCGAGTGGCGTTGGGTCTAGCCGTGTGGGTTTGGGTCTAGCATAGTAGGTTTGGGTCTAGCGGAGTGGGTTTGGGTTTAGCCGCGTGGGTTTGGATCCAGTCGATTGGGTTTGTGTCTAGCCGAGTGGGATTGGGTCTAGCCAAGTGGGTTTGGGTCTAGCTGTGTGGGTTTGGGTCTAGCCGAGTGTGTTTGGGTCTAGCCGAGTGGGTTTGCGTCTAGCCGAGTGGGTTTGGGTCTAGCGGAGTGGGTTTGGGTGTAGCCGAGTGGGTTTGGGTCTAGCCGAGTGGGTTTGGGTCTAGACGAGTGGGTTTGGGTCTAGCCGAGTGGGTTTCGGTCTAGCCGAGTGGGTTTTGGTCTAGAGGAGTGGGTTTAGGTATAGCCGAGTCCGTTTCGGTCTAGCGGAGTGGGTTTGGGACTTGCGGAGTGGGTTTGGGTCTAGCGAAGTGGGTTTGGTTCTAGTGGAGTGGGTTTGGGTCTAGCCGATTGGGTTTGGGTCTCGCCGAGTGGGTTTGGGTATGGCGGAGTGGGTTTGGGTCTAGTGGAGTGGATTTGGGTCTAGCCGAGTGGGTTTGAGTCTAGCCGAGTTGGTTTGGGTCTAGCCAAGTGGTTTTGGGTCTAGCCGAGTGGGTTTGGGTCTAGCGGAGTGGGTTTGGGTGTAGCCGAGTGGGTTTGTGTCCAGCCGAGTGGGTTTCGGTCTAGCCGAGTATGTTTGGGTCTAGCCGATTGGGTTTCGGTCTAGCCGAGTGGGTTTGGGTCTAGCCGAGGGGGTTGGGGTCTAGCATAGTGGGTTTGGGTCTAGCGGAGTGGGTTTGGGTGTAGCCGCGTGGGTTTGGGTCTAGCCAAGTGGGTTTGGGTCTAGCCGAGTGGGTTTGGGTCTAGCCGAGTGGGTTTGGGTCTAACCAAGTGGGTTTGGGTCTAGCGGAGTGGGTTTGGGTGTAGCCGAGTGGGTTTGGGTATAGCCGAGTGTGTTTGGGTCTAGCGGAGTGGGTATCGGTGTAGCCGAGTGGGTTTGGGTGTAGCCGAGTGGGTTTTGGTCTGGACGAGTGGCTTTGGGTCTAGCCGAGTGGGTTTGGGTCTAGCCAAGTGGGTTTGGGTCTAGCCTAGTGGGTTTGGGTCTAGCCAAGTGGGTTTGGGTCTAGCGGAGTCGGTTTGGGTCTAGAGGAGTGGGTCTGGATCTAGCGGAGTGGGTTTGGGTCCAGCCCAGTGGGTTTGGTTCTAACCGAGTGGGTTTGTGTCTAGCGGAGTGAGTTTGGGTCTAGCGGAGTGGGATTGGGTCTAGCCGAGTGGGTTTGGTTCTAGCTGAATGGGTTTGGGTCTAGCCGAGTGGGTTTGCGTCTAGCCGAGTGGGTTTGGGTCTAGCCGAAAGGGTTTGGGTCTAGCCGAGTGGGTTTGGGTCTAGCCGAGTGGGTTTGGGTCTAGCCGAGTCCGTTTGGGTCTAGCCGAGTGGGTTTGGGTTTAGCGGAGTGGGTTTGGGTCTAGCCAAATCGGTTTGGGTCTAGCCGAGTGGGTTTGGGTCTAGCCGAGTGGGTTTGGGTCTAGCCGAGTGGGTTTGGGTCTAGCCTAGTGGGTTTGGGTCTATCCGAGTGGGTTTGGGTCTAGCCGAGTCCGTTTGGGTCTAGCCGAGTGGGTTTGGCTTTAGCGGAGTGGGTTTGGGTCGAGCCGAGTGGGTTTGGGTCTAGCCGAGTCCATTTGGGTCTAGCCGAGTGGGTTTGGTTCTAGCGGAGTGGGTTTGGGTCTAGCCGATTGGGTTTGGGTATCGCCGAGTAGGTTTGCGTCTGGCGGAGTGGGTTTGGGTCTAGTGGAGTGGGTTTGGGTCTAGCCGAGTGGGTTTGGGTCTAGCCAAGTGGGTTTGGGTGCAGCCGAGTGGGTTTGGGTCTAGCCGTGTGGGTTTGGGTGTAGCTAAGTGGGTTTGGGTCTAGCGGAGTGGGTTTGGGTGTAGCCGAGTGGGTTTGGGTCTAGCCGAGTGGGTTTGGGTCTAGCCGACTGGGTTTGGGACTAGCCGAGTGGGTTTGGGTCTGGCTGAGTGGGTTTGGGTCTAGCCGAGTGGGTTTATGTCTAGCCGCGTGGGTTTGGGTCTAGCGGAGTGGGCATCGGTGTAGCCGAGTGGGTTTGGGTGTAGCCGAGTGGGTTTTGGTCTGGACGAGTGGGTTTGGGTGTAGCCGAGTGGGTTTGGGTCTAGCCGAGTGGGTTTGGGTCTAGCGGAGTGGGTTTGGGTGTAGCCGAGTGGGTTTGGGTCTAGCCGAGTGGGTTTGTGTCTAGCCGACTGGGTTTGGGACTAGCCGAGTGGGTTTGGGTCTAGCTGAGTGGGTTTGGGTCTAGCCGAGTGGGTTTATGTCTAGCCGCGTGGGTTTGGGTCTAGCGGAGTGGGTATCGGTGTAGCCGAGTGGGTTTGGGTGTAGCCGAGTGGGTTTTGGTCTGGACGAGTGGCTTTGGGTCTAGCCGAGTGGGTTTGGGTCTAGCCAAGTGGGTTTGGGTCTAGCCTAGTGGGTTTGGGTCTAGCCAAGTGGGTTTGGTCCTAGCCGCGTGGGTTTGGGTCTAGCGGAGTGGGTTTGGGTCTAGCGGAGTGAGTTTGGGTCTAGCAGAGTGGGTTTGGGCCTAGCCGATTGGGTTTGGGTCTAGCCGAGTGGGTTTGGGTGTAGCCGAGTGGGTTAGGGTCTAGCGGAGTGGGTTTGGGTCTAGCCGCGTGGGTTTGGGTGTAGCCGAGTGGGTGTGGGTCTAGCCGAGTGGGTTTGGGTCTAGCGGAGTGGGTTTGGGTGTAGCCGAGTGGGTTTGGGTCTAGCCGAGTGGGTTTGTGTCTAGCCGACTGGGTTTGGGACTAGCCGAGTGGGTTTGGGTCTAGCTGAGTGGGTTTGGGTCTAGCCGAGTGGGTTTATGTCTAGCCGCGTGGGTTTGGGTCTAGCGGAGTGGGTTTGGGTCTAGCGGAGTGGGTTTGGGTATAGCCGATTGGGTTTGGGTCTAGCCGAGTGGGTTTGGGTCTGGCCGAGTGGGTTTGGGTGTAGCCGAGTGGGTTTGGTTCTAGCCGAGTGGGTGTGGGTCTAGCTGAGTGGGTTTGGGTCTAGCCGAGTGTGTTTGGGTCTAGCCGAGTGGGTTTGCGTCTAGCTGAGTAGGTTTGGGTCTAGCGGAGTGGGTTTGGGTGTAGCCGAGTGGGTTTGGGTGTAGCCGAGTGGGTTTGGGTCTAGCCGAGTGGGTTTGGGTCTAGACGAGTGGGTTTGGGTCTAGCCGAGTGGGTATCGTTCTAGCCGAGTGGGTTTGGGTCTAGCGGAGTGGGTTTGGGTCTAGCAGAGTCCGTTTGGGTCTAGCCGAGTGGGTTTGGGACTAGCTAAGTGGGTTTGGGTCTAGCGGGGTGGGTTTGGTTCTAGCGGAGTGGGTTTGGGTCTAGCCGATTTGGTTTTGGTCTAGCCGAGTGGGTTTGGGTCTGGCGGAGTGGGTTTGGGTCTAGTGGAGTGGGTTTGGGTGAAGCCGAGTGGGTTTGGGTCAAGCCGAGTGGGTTTGGGTCCAGCCGAGTGGGTTTGGGTCTAGCTGAGTGGGTTTGGGTCCAGCCGAGTGGGTTTGGGTCTGGCGGAGTGGGTTTGCGTCTAGTGGAGTGGGTTTGGGTGTAGCCGAGTGGGTTTGGGTCTAGCCGAGTGGGTTTGGGTCTAGCCGAGTGGGTTTGGTCCTAGCCGCGTGGGTTTGGGTCTAGCGGAGTGGGTTTGGGTCTAGCGGAGTGAGTTTGGGTCTAGCAGAGTGGGTTTGGGCCTAGCCGATTGGGTTTGGGTCTAGCCGAGTGGGTTTGGGTCTAGCCGAGTGGGTTTGGGTCTGGCCGAGTGGGTTTGGGTCCAGCCGAGTGGGTTTGGGTCTAGCCGTGTGGGTTTGAGTCTAGCCGTTTGGGTTTGGGTCTAGCCATGTGGGTTTGGGTCTAGCCGAGTGGGTTAGGGTCTAGCGGAGTGGGTTTGGGTGTAGCCGCGTGGGTTTGGGTGTAGCCGAGTGGGTTTGGGTCTAGCCGAGTGGGTTTGGGTGTAGCCGAGTGGGTTTGGGTCTAGCCGAGTGGGTTTGGGTCTAGCGGAGTGGGTTTGGGTGTAGCCGAGTGGGTTTGGGTCTAGCCGAGTGGGTTTGTGTCTAGCCGACTGGGTTTGGGACTAGCCGAGTGGGTTTGGGTCTAGCTGAGTGGGTTTGGGTCTAGCCGAGTGGGTTTATGTCTAGCCGCGTGGGTTTGGGTCTAGCGGAGTGGGTATCGGTGTAGCCGAGTGGGTTTGGGTGTAGCCGAGTGGGTTTTGGTCTGGACGAGTGGCTTTGGGTCTAGCCGAGTGGGTTTGGGTCTAGCCAAGTGGGTTTGGGTCTAGCCTAGTGGGTTTGGGTCTAGCCAAGTGGGTTTGGGTCTAGCGGAGTCGGTTTGGGTCTAGAGGAGTGGGTCTGGATCTAGCGGAGTGGGTTTGGGTCCAGCCCAGTGGGTTTGGTTCTAACCGAGTGGGTTTGTGTCTAGCGGAGTGAGTTTGGGTCTAGCGGAGTGGGATTGGGTCTAGCCGAGTGGGTTTGGTTCTAGCTGAATGGGTTTGGGTCTAGCCGAGTGGGTTTGCGTCTAGCCGAGTGGGTTTGGGTCTAGCCGAAAGGGTTTGGGTCTAGCCGAGTGGGTTTGTGTCTAGCCGAGTGGGTTTGGGTCTAGCCGAGTCCGTTTGGGTCTAGCCGAGTGGGTTTGGGTTTAGCGGAGTGGGTTTGGGTCTAGCCAAATCGGTTTGGGTCTAGCCGAGTGGGTTTGGGTCTAGCCGAGTGGGTTTGGGTCTAGCCGAGTGGGTTTGGGTCTAGCCTAGTGGGTTTGGGTCTATCCGAGTGGGTTTGGGTCTAGCCGAGTCCGTTTGGGTCTAGCCGAGTGGGTTTGGCTTTAGCGGAGTGGGTTTGGGTCGAGCCGAGTGGGTTTGGGTCTAGCCGAGTCCATTTGGGTCTAGCCGAGTGGGTTTGGTTCTAGCGGAGTGGGTTTGGGTCTAGCCGATTGGGTTTGGGTATCGCCGAGTAGGTTTGCGTCTGGCGGAGTGGGTTTGGGTCTAGTGGAGTGGGTTTGGGTCTAGCCGAGTGGGTTTGGGTCTAGCCAAGTGGGTTTGGGTGCAGCCGAGTGGGTTTGGGTCTAGCCGTGTGGGTTTGGGTGTAGCTAAGTGGGTTTGGGTCTAGCGGAGTGGGTTTGGGTGTAGCCGAGTGGGTTTGGGTCTAGCCGAGTGGGTTTGGGTCTAGCCGACTGGGTTTGGGACTAGCCGAGTGGGTTTGGGTCTGGCTGAGTGGGTTTGGGTCTAGCCGAGTGGGTTTATGTCTAGCCGCGTGGGTTTGGGTCTAGCGGAGTGGGCATCGGTGTAGCCGAGTGGGTTTGGGTGTAGCCGAGTGGGTTTTGGTCTGGACGAGTGGGTTTGGGTGTAGCCGAGTGGGTTTGGGTCTAGCCGAGTGGGTTTGGGTCTAGCGGAGTGGGTTTGGGTGTAGCCGAGTGGGTTTGGGTCTAGCCGAGTGGGTTTGTGTCTAGCCGACTGGGTTTGGGACTAGCCGAGTGGGTTTGGGTCTAGCTGAGTGGGTTTGGGTCTAGCCGAGTGGGTTTATGTCTAGCCGCGTGGGTTTGGGTCTAGCGGAGTGGGTATCGGTGTAGCCGAGTGGGTTTGGGTGTAGCCGAGTGGGTTTTGGTCTGGACGAGTGGCTTTGGGTCTAGCCGAGTGGGTTTGGGTCTAGCCAAGTGGGTTTGGGTCTAGCCGAGTCCGTTTGGGTCTAGCCGAGTGGGTTTGGGTCTAGCGGAGTGGGTTTGGGTCTAGCCGAGTGGGTTTGGGTCTAGCCGAGTCCGTTTGGGTCTAGCCGAGTGGGTTTGGGACTAGCCGAGTGGGTTTGGGTCTAGCGGAGTGTGTTTGGTTCTAGCGGAGTGGGTTTGGGTCTAGCCGATTGGGTTTGGGTCTCGCCGAGTGGGTTTGTGTCTGGCGGAGTGGGTTTGGGACTAGTGGAGTGGGTTTGGGCCTAGCCGAGTGGGTTTGGGTCTAGCCCAGTGGGTTTGGGTGTAGCCCAGTGTGTTTGGGTCTAGCCGAGTGGGTTTGTGTCTAGCCGAGTGGGTTTGGGCCTAGCCGAGTGGGTTTGGGTCTAGCCAAGTGAGTTTGGGTCTAGCGGAGTGTGTTTTGGTGTAGCCAAGTGGGTTTGGGTCTAGCCGAGTGGGTTTGGGTCTAGCCGAGTGGGTTTGGGTCTAGCCGAGTGGGTTTGGGTCTAGCCGAGTGGGTTTGGGTCTGGCCAAGTGAGTTTGGGTCCAGCGGAGTGTGTTTGGGTGTAGCCGAGTGGGTTTGGGTCTAGCCGAGTGGGTTTGGGTCTAGCCGAGTGTGTTTGGGTCTAGCTGAGTGGGTTTGGGTCTAGCATAGTGTGTTTGGGTCTAGCCGAGTGGGTTTGGGTCTAGCCGAGTGGGTTTGGGTTTGGCCGAGTGGGTTTGGGTTTTGCCGAGTGGGTTTGGGTCTAGCCGAGTGGGTTTGAGTCTAGCCGAGTGGGTTTGGGTCAAGCCTAGTGGGTTTGGGTCTATCCGAGTGGGTTTGGGTCTAGCCGAGTCCGTTTGGGTCTAGCCGAGTGGGTTTGGGACTAGCCGAGTGGGTTTGGGTCTAGCGCAGTGGGTTTGGTTCTAGCGGAGTGGGTTTGGGTCTAGCCGATTGGGTTTGGGTCTCGCCGAGTGGGTTTGTGTCTGGCGGAGTGGGTTTGGGACTAGTGGAGTGGGTTTGGGCCTAGCCGAGTGGGTTTGGGTCTAGCCGAGTGGGTTTGGGTGTAGCCCAGTGTGTTTGGGTCTAGCCGAGTGGGTTTGTGTCTAGCCGAGTGGGTTTGGGCCTAGCCGAGTGGGTTTGGGTCTAGCCAAGTGAGTTTGGGTCTAGCGGAGTGTGTTTTGGTGTAGCCAAGTGGGTTTGGGTCTAGCCGAGTGGGTTTGGGTCTAGCCGAGTGGGTGTGGGTCTAGCCGAGTGGGTTTGGGTCTAGCCGAGTGGGTTTGGGTCTGGCCAAGTGAGTTTGGGTCCAGCGGAGTGTGTTTGGGTGTAGCCGAGTGGGTTTGGGTCTAGCCGAGTGGGTTTGGGTCTAGCCGAGTGTGTTTGGGTCTAGCTGAGTGGGTTTGGGTCTAGCATAGTGTGTTTGGGTCTAGCCGAGTGGGTTTGGGTCTAGCTGAGTGGGTTTGGGTTTGGCCGAGTGGGTTTGGGTGTAGCCGAGTGGGTTTGGGTCTAGCCAAATCGGTTTGGGTCTAGCCGAGTGGGTTTGGGTCTAGCCGAGTGGGTTTGGGTCTAGCCGAGTGGGTTTGGGTCTAGCCTAGTGGGTTTGGGTCTATCCGAGTGGGTTTGGGTCTAGCCGAGTCCGTTTGGGTCTAGCCGAGTGGGTTTGGCTTTAGCGGAGTGGGTTTGGGTCGAGCCGAGTGGGTTTGGGTCTAGCCGAGTCCATTTGGGTCTAGCCGAGTGGGTTTGGTTCTAGCGGAGTGGGTTTGGGTCTAGCCGATTGGGTTTGGGTATCGCCGAGTAGGTTTGCGTCTGGCGGAGTGGGTTTGGGTCTAGTGGAGTGGGTTTGGGTCTAGCCGAGTGGGTTTGGGTCTAGCCAAGTGGGTTTGGGTGCAGCCGAGTGGGTTTGGGTCTAGCCGTGTGGGTTTGGGTGTAGCTAAGTGGGTTTGGGTCTAGCGGAGTGGGTTTGGGTGTAGCCGAGTGGGTTTGGGTCTAGCCGAGTGGGTTTGGGTCTAGCCGACTGGGTTTGGGACTAGCCGAGTGGGTTTGGGTCTGGCTGAGTGGGTTTGGGTCTAGCCGAGTGGGTTTATGTCTAGCCGCGTGGGTTTGGGTCTAGCGGAGTGGGCATCGGTGTAGCCGAGTGGGTTTGGGTGTAGCCGAGTGGGTTTTGGTCTGGACGAGTGGGTTTGGGTGTAGCCGAGTGGGTTTGGGTCTAGCCGAGTGGGTTTGGGTCTAGCGGAGTGGGTTTGGGTGTAGCCGAGTGGGTTTGGGTCTAGCCGAGTGGGTTTGTGTCTAGCCGACTGGGTTTGGGACTAGCCGAGTGGGTTTGGGTCTAGCTGAGTGGGTTTGGGTCTAGCCGAGTGGGTTTATGTCTAGCCGCGTGGGTTTGGGTCTAGCGGAGTGGGTATCGGTGTAGCCGAGTGGGTTTGGGTGTAGCCGAGTGGGTTTTGGTCTGGACGAGTGGCTTTGGGTCTAGCCGAGTGGGTTTGGGTCTAGCCAAGTGGGTTTGGGTCTAGCCGAGTCCGTTTGGGTCTAGCCGAGTGGGTTTGGGTCTAGCGGAGTGGGTTTGGGTCTAGCCGAGTGGGTTTGGGTCTAGCCGAGTCCGTTTGGGTCTAGCCGAGTGGGTTTGGGACTAGCCGAGTGGGTTTGGGTCTAGCGGAGTGTGTTTGGTTCTAGCGGAGTGGGTTTGGGTCTAGCCGATTGGGTTTGGGTCTCGCCGAGTGGGTTTGTGTCTGGCGGAGTGGGTTTGGGACTAGTGGAGTGGGTTTGGGCCTAGCCGAGTGGGTTTGGGTCTAGCCGAGTGGGTTTGGGTGTAGCCCAGTGTGTTTGGGTCTAGCCGAGTGGGTTTGTGTCTAGCCGAGTGGGTTTGGGCCTAGCCGAGTGGGTTTGGGTCTAGCCAAGTGAGTTTGGGTCTAGCGGAGTGTGTTTTGGTGTAGCCAAGTGGGTTTGGGTCTAGCCGAGTGGGTTTGGGTCTAGCCGAGTGGGTTTGGGTCTAGCCGAGTGGGTTTGGGTCTAGCCGAGTGGGTTTGGGTCTGGCCAAGTGAGTTTGGGTCCAGCGGAGTGTGTTTGGGTGTAGCCGAGTGGGTTTGGGTCTAGCCGAGTGGGTTTGGGTCTAGCCGAGTGTGTTTGGGTCTAGCTGAGTGGGTTTGGGTCTAGCATAGTGTGTTTGGGTCTAGCCGAGTGGGTTTGGGTCTAGCCGAGTGGGTTTGGGTTTGGCCGAGTGGGTTTGGGTGTAGCCGAGTGGGTTTGGGTCTAGCCGAATCGGTTTGGGTCTAGCCGAGGGGGTTTGGGTTTTGCCGAGTGGGTTTGGGTCTAGCCGAGTGGGTTTGAGTCTAGCCGAGTGGGTTTGGGTCTAGCGGAGTGGGTTTGGGTCTAGCCGAGTGGGTTTGGGTCTAGCCGAGTCCGTTTGGGTCTAGCCGAGTGGGTTTGGGACTAGCCGAGTGGGTTTGGGTCTAGCGGAGTGTGTTTGGTTCTAGCGGAGTGGGTTTGGGTCTAGCCGATTGGGTTTGGGTCTCGCCGAGTGGGTTTGTGTCTGGCGGAGTGGGTTTGGGACTAGTGGAGTGGGTTTGGGCCTAGCCGAGTGGGTTTGGGTCTAGCCGAGTGGGTTTGGGTGTAGCCCAGTGTGTTTGGGTCTAGCCGAGTGGGTTTGTGTCTAGCCGAGTGGGTTTGGGCCTAGCCGAGTGGGTTTGGGTCTAGCCAAGTGAGTTTGGGTCTAGCGGAGTGTGTTTTGGTGTAGCCAAGTGGGTTTGGGTCTAGCCGAGTGGGTTTGGGTCTAGCCGAGTGGGTTTGGGTCTAGCCGAGTGGGTTTGGGTCTAGCCGAGTGGGTTTGGGTCTGGCCAAGTGAGTTTGGGTCCAGCGGAGTGTGTTTGGGTGTAGCCGAGTGGGTTTGGGTCTAGCCGAGTGGGTTTGGGTCTAGCCGAGTGTGTTTGGGTCTAGCTGAGTGGGTTTGGGTCTAGCATAGTGTGTTTGGGTCTAGCCGAGTGGGTTTGGGTCTAGCCGAGTGGGTTTGGGTTTGGCCGAGTGGGTTTGGGTGTAGCCGAGTGGGTTTGGGTCTAGCCGAATCGGTTTGGGTCTAGCCGAGGGGGTTTGGGTTTTGCCGAGTGGGTTTGGGTCTAGCCGAGTGGGTTTGAGTCTAGCCGAGTGGGTTTGGGTCAAGCCTAGTGGGTTTGGGTCTATCCGAGTGGGTTTGGGTCTAGCCGAGTCCGTTTGGGTCTAGCCGAGTGGGTTTGGGACTAGCCGAGTGGGTTTGGGTCTAGCGCAGTGGGTTTGGTTCTAGCGGAGTGGGTTTGGGTCTAGCCGATTGGGTTTGGGTCTCGCCGAGTGGGTTTGTGTCTGGCGGAGTGGGTTTGGGACTAGTGGAGTGGGTTTGGGCCTAGCCGAGTGGGTTTGGGTCTAGCCGAGTGGGTTTGGGTGTAGCCCAGTGTGTTTGGGTCTAGCCGAGTGGGTTTGTGTCTAGCCGAGTGGGTTTGGGCCTAGCCGAGTGGGTTTGGGTCTAGCCAAGTGAGTTTGGGTCTAGCGGAGTGTGTTTTGGTGTAGCCAAGTGGGTTTGGGTCTAGCCGAGTGGGTTTGGGTCTAGCCGAGTGGGTGTGGGTCTAGCCGAGTGGGTTTGGGTCTAGCCGAGTGGGTTTGGGTCTGGCCAAGTGAGTTTGGGTCCAGCGGAGTGTGTTTGGGTGTAGCCGAGTGGGTTTGGGTCTAGCCGAGTGGGTTTGGGTCTAGCCGAGTGTGTTTGGGTCTAGCTGAGTGGGTTTGGGTCTAGCATAGTGTGTTTGGGTCTAGCCGAGTGGGTTTGGGTCTAGCTGAGTGGGTTTGGGTTTGGCCGAGTGGGTTTGGGTGTAGCCGAGTGGGTTTGGGTCTAGCCGAATCGGTTTGGGTCTAGCCGAGGGGGTTTGGGTCTTGCCGAGTGGGTTTGGGTCTAGCCGAGTGGGTTTGAGTCTAGCCGAGTGGGTTTGGGTCAAGCCTAGTGGGTTTGGGTCTATCCGAGTGGGTTTGGGTCTAGCCGAGTCCGTTTGGGTCTAGCCGAGTGGGTTTGGGTCTAGCGGAGTGGGTTTGGGTCTAGCCGAGTGGGGTTGGGTCTGGCCATGTGGGTTTGGGTCTAGCATAGTAGGTTTGGGTCTAGCGGAGTGGGTTTGGGTGTAGCCGCGTGGCTTTGGGTCTAGTCGAGTGGGTTTGGGTCTAGTGGAGTGGGTTTGGGTCTAGCCGAATGGGTTTGGGTCTAGCCGAGTGGGTTTGGGTCTAGCCGAGTGGGTTTGGGTCTAGCTGAGTGGGTTTGGGTCTAGCCGAGTGTGTTTGGGTCTAGCCGAGTGGGTTTGCGTCTAGCCGGGTGGGTTTGGGTCTAGCGGAGTGGGTTTGGGTGTAGCCGAGTGGGTTTGGGTCTGGCCGAGTGGGTTTAGGTCTAGACGAGTGGGTTTGGGTCTAGCCGAGTGGGTTTGGGTCTAGCCGAGTGGGTTTGGGTCTAGCGGAGTGGGTTTGGGTCTAGGCGAGTCCGTTTGGGTCTAGCCGAGTGGGTTTGGGACTACCGGAGTGGGTTTGGGTCCAGCGGAGTGGGTTTGGGTCTGGCGGAGTGGGTTTGGGTCAAGTGGAGTGGGTTTGAGTCTAGCCGAGTGGGTTTGAGTCTAGCCGAGTGGGTTTGGGTCTAGCCGAGTGGGTTTGGGTCTAGCTGAGTGGGTTTGGGTCTAGCAGAGTGTGTTTGGGTCTAGCTGAGTGGGTTTGCATATAGCCGAGTGGGTTTGGGTCTAGCGGAGAGGGTTTGGGTGTAGCCGAGTAGTTTGGGTCTAGCCGAGTGAGTTTGGGTGTAGACAAGTGGGTTTGGGTCTCGCCGAGTGGGTTTGGGTCTGGCGGAGTGGGTTTGGGTTTAGTGGAGTGGGTTTGGGTCTGGCCGAGTGGGTTTGGGTCTAGCCGAGTGGGTTTGGGTGTAGCCGAGTGGGTTTGGGTCTAGCCGAGGGGGTTTGGGTCTAGCCGAGTGGGTTTGGGTCTAGCCGATTGGGTTTGGGTCTTGCCGTGTGGGTTTGGTTCTAGCCGAGTGGGGTTGGGTCTAGCCGTGTGGCTTTCGGTCTAGCATAGTAGGTTTGGGTCTAGCGGAGTGGGTTTGGGTTTAGCCGCGTGGGTTTGGGTCTAGACGAGTGGGTTTGTGTCTAGCCGAGTGGGTTTGGGTGTAGCCGAGTGGGTTTGGTTCTAGCCAAGTGGGTTTGGGTCAAGTGGAGTGGGTTTGGGTGCAGCCGAGTGGGTTGGGGTCTAGCCGAGTGGGTTTGTGTCTAGCCGAGTGGGTTTGGGTCTAGCTGTGTGGGTTTGGGTCTAGCCGAGTGTGTTTGAGTCTAGCCGAGTGGGTTTGCGTCTAGCCGAGTGGGTTTGGGTCTAGCGGAGTGGGTTTGCGTGTAGCCGAGTGGGTTTGGGTCTAGCCGAGTGGGTTTGGGTCTGGCCGAGTGGGTTTGGGTCTCGCCGAGTGGGTTTGGGTCTGGCGGAGTGGGTTCGGGTCTAGTGGAGTGGGTTTGGGTCTAGCCGAGTGGGTTTGGGTCTAGCCGAGTGGGTTTGGGTCTAGACGAGTGGGTTTGGGTCTTGCCGAGTGGGTTTGGGTCTTGCCGAGTGGGTTTGGGTCTAGCCGTGTGGGTTTGGTTCTAGCCGAGTGGGGTTGGGTCCAGCCGTGTGGGTTTGGGTCTAGCATAGTGGGTTTGGGTCTAGCGGAGTGGGTTTGGGTGTAGCCGCGTGGGTTTGGGTCTAGCTGAGTGGGTTTGGGTCTACCCGAGTGTGTTTGGGTCTAGCCGAGTGGGTTTGGGTCTAGCCGAGTGGGTTTGGGTCTAGCGGAGTGGGTTTGGGTCTAACCGAGTCCGTTTGGGTCTAGCCGAGTGGGTTTGGGACTAGCGGAGTGGGTTTGGGTCTAGCGGAGTGGGTTTGGTTCTAGCGGAGTGGGTTTGGGTCTAGCCGATTGGGTATGGGTCTAGCCGGTGGGTTTGGGTCTGGCGGAGTGGGTTTGGGTCAAGTGGAGTGGGTTTGGGTCTAGCCGAGTGGGTTTGAGTCTAGCCGAGTGGGTTTGGGTCTAGCCGAGTGGGTTTGGGTCTAGCTGAGTGGGTTTGGGTCTAGCCGAGTGGGTTTGGGTCTAGCCGAGCGGGTTTGCGTATAGCCGAGTGGGTTTGGGTCTAGCGGAGAGGGTTTGGGTGTCGCCGAGTGGGTTTGGGTCTAGCCGAGTGGTTTTGGGTCTAGACAAGTGGGTTTGGGTCTCGCCGAGTGGGTTTGGGTCTGGCGGAGTGGGTTTGGGTTTAGTGGAGTGGGTTTGGGTCTAGCCGAGTGGGTTTGGGTCTAGCCGAGTGGGTTTGCGTGTAGCCGAGTGGGTTTGGGTCTAGCCTAGGGGGTTTGGGTCTAGCCGAGTGGGTTTGGGTCTAGCCGAGTGGGTTTGGGTCTTGCCGTGTGGGTTTGGTTCTAGCCGAGTGGGGTTGGGTCTAGCCGTGTGGGTTTGGGTCCAGCATAGTAGGTTTGGGTCTAGCGGAGTGGGTTTGGGTTTAGCCGCGTGGGTTTGGGTCTAGTCGAGTGGGTTTGTGTCCAGCCGAGTGGGTTTGGGTCTAGCCGAGTGGGTTTGGGTCTAGCCAAGTGGGTTTGGGTCAAGTGGAGTGGGTTTGGGTGCAGCCGAGTGGGTTGGGGTCTAGCCGAGTGGGTTTGGGTCCGGCCGAGTGGGTTTGGGTCTAGCTGTGTGGGTTTGGGTCAAGCCGAGTGTGTTTGGGTCTAGCCGAGTGGGTTTGCGTCTAGCCGAGTGGGTTTGGGTCTAGCGGAGTGGGTTTGGGTGGAGCCGAGTGGGTTTGGGTCTAGCCGAGTGGGTTTGGGTCTAGCCGAGTGGGTTTGGGTCTCGCCGAGTGGGTTTGGGTCTGGCGGAGTGGGATCGGGTCTAGTGGAGTGGGTTTGGGTCTAGCCGAGTGGGTTTGGGTCTAGCCGAGTGGGTTTGGGTGTAGCCGAGTGGGTTTGGGTCTAGCCGAGTGGGTTTGGGTCTAGCCGAGTGGGTTTGGCTCTAGACGAGTGGGTTTGGGTCTAGCCGTGTGGGTTTGGTTCTAGCTTTGTGGGGTTGGGTCTAGCCGTGTGGGTTTGGGTCTAGCATAGTAGGTTTGGGTGTAGCGGAGTGGGTTTGGGTGTAGCCGCGTGGCTTTGGGTCTAGTCGAGTGGGTTTGTGTCTAGCCGAGTGGGTTTGGGTCTAGCCGAGTGGGTTTGGGTGTAGACAAGTGGGTTTGGGTCTCGCCGAGTGGTTTTGGGTCTGGCGGAGTGGGTTTGGGTTTAGTGGAGTGGGTTTGGGTCTAGCTGAGTGGGTTTGGGTCTAGCCGAGTGGGTTTGGGTGTAGCCGAGTGGGTTTGGGTCTAGCCGAGTGGGTTTGGGTCTTGCCGTGTGGGTTTGGTTCTAGCCGAGTGGCGTTGGGTCTAGCCGTGTGGGTTTGGGTCTAGCATAGTAGGTTTGGGTCTAGCGGAGTGGGTTTGGGTTTAGCCGCGTGGGTTTGGATCCAGTCGATTGGGTTTGTGTCTAGCCGAGTGGGATTGGGTCTAGCCAAGTGGGTTTGGGTCTAGCTGTGTGGGTTTGGGTCTAGCCGAGTGTGTTTGGGTCTAGCCGAGTGGGTTTGCGTCTAGCCGAGTGGGTTTGGGTCTAGCGGAGTGGGTTTGGGTGTAGCGGAGTGGGTTTGGGTGTAGCCGAGTGGGTTTGGGTCTAGACGAGTGGGTTTGGGTCTAGCCGAGTGGGTTTCGGTCTAGCCGAGTGGGTTTGGGTCTAGAGGAGTGGGTTTAGGTATAGCCGAGTCCGTGTGGGTCTAGCGGAGTGGGTTTGGGACTTGCGGAGTGGGTTTGGGTCTAGCGAAGTGGGTTTGGTTCTAGTGGAGTGGGTTTGGGTCTAGCCGATTGGGTTTGGGTCTCGCCGAGTGGGTTTGGGTATGGCGGAGTGGGTTTGGGTCTAGTGGAGTGGATTTGGGTCTAGCCGAGTGGGTTTGAGTCTAGCCGAGTTGGTTTGGGTCTAGCCAAGTGGTTTTGGGTCTAGCCGAGTGGGTTTGGGTCTAGCGGAGTGGGTTTGGGTGTAGCCGAGTGGGTTTGTGTCCAGCCGAGTGGGTTTCGGTCTAGCCGAGTATGTTTGGGTCTAGCCGATTGGGTTTCGGTCTAGCCGAGTGGGTTTGGGTCTAGCCGAGGGGGTTGGGGTCTAGCATAGTGGGTTTGGGTCTAGCGGAGTGGGTTTGGGTGTAGCCGCGTGGGTTTGGGTCTAGCCAAGTGGGTTTGGGTCTAGCCGAGTGGGTTTGGGTCTAGCCGAGTGGGTTTGGGTCTAACCAAGTGGGTTTGGGTCTAGCGGAGTGGGTTTGGGTGTAGCCGAGTGGGTTTGGGTATAGCCGAGTGTGTTTGGGTCCAGCTGAGTGGGATTGGGTCTAGCCGAGTGGGTTTGGGTCTAGCCGAGTGTGTTTGGGTCTAGCCGAGTGGGTTTGCGTCTATCCGAGTGGGTTTGGGTCTAGCGCAGTGGGTTTGGGTGTAGCCGAGTGGGTTTGGGTCTAGCCGAGTGGGTTTGGGTCTAGACGAGTGGGTTTGGGTCTAGCCGAGTGGGTTTCGGTGTAGACGAGTGTGTTTGGGTCTAGCGGAGTGGGTTTGGGTCTAGCGGAGTGGGTTTGGGTCTAGCGGAGTGGGTTTGGGTCTAGCGGAGTGGGTTTGGGTCTAGCGGAGTGGGTTTGGGTGTACCCGAGTGGGTTTGGGACTAGCCGAGTGGGTTTGGGTCTAGCCTAGTGGTTTTGGGACTAGCCGAGTGGGTTTGGGTCTAGCCGAGTGGGTTTGGGTCTAGCCGAGTGGTTTTGGTTCAAGCCGAGTGTATTTGGGTCTAGCCGCGTGGGTTTGGGTCTAGCCGAGTGGGTTTGGGTCTAGCCGAGTGGTTTTGGTTCAAGCCAAGTGTTTTTGGGTCTAGCCGAGTGGGTTTGGGTCTAGCCAAGTGGTTTTAGGACTAGCCGAATGGGTTTGGGTCTAGCGGAGTGGGTTTGGGTGTAGCCGAGTGGGTTTGTGTCCAGCCGAGTGGGTTTGGGTCTAGCCGAGTATGTTTGGGTCTAGCGGAGTGGGTTTCGGTCTAGCCGAGTGGGTTTGGGTCTAGCCGAGGGGGTTGGGGTCCAGCATAGTGGGTTTGGGTCTAGCGGAGTGGGTTTGGGTGTAGCCGCGTGGGTTTGGGTCTAGCCGAGTGGGTTTGGGTCTAGCCGAGTGGGTTTGGGTCTAGCCGAGTGGGTTTGGGTCTAACCAAGTGGGTTTGGGTCTAGCACAGTGGGTTTGGGTGTAGCCGAGTGGGTTTGGGTCTAGCCGAGTGGGTTTGGGTCTAGACGAGTGGGTTTGGGTCTAGCGGAGTGGGTTTGGGTGTAGCCGAGTGGGTTTGGGTCTAGCGGAGTGGGTTTGGGTCTAGCGGAGTGGGTTTGGGTCTAGCGGAGTGGGTTTGGGTCTAGCGGAGTGGGTTTGGGTCTAGCGGAGTGGGTTTGGGTGTAGCCGAGTGGGTTTGGGACTAGCCGAGTCGGTTTGGGTTTAGCGGAGTGGGTTTGGGTCTAGCGGAGTGGGTTTGGGTCTAGCGGAGTGGGTTTGGGTGTAGCCGAGTGGGTTTGGGACTAGCTGAGTGGGTTTGGATCTAGCCGAGTGGGTTTGCGTCTAGCCGAATGGGTTTGGGTCTAGCCGAGTGGGTTTGGGTCTAGCAGAATGGGTTTGGGTTTAGCTGAGTGGGTTTGGGTGTAGCCGAGTGGGTTTGGGTCTAGCCGAATCGGTTTGGGTCTAGCCGAGTGGGTGTGGGTCTTGCCGAGTGGGTTTGGGTCTAGCGGAGTGGGTTTGTGTGTTGCGGAGTGGGTTCGGGTCTAGCCGAGTGGGGTTGGGTCTAGCCGAGTGGGTTTGGGTCTAGCGGAGTGGGATTGGGTTTAGCCGAGTGGGTTTGGGTCTATCCGAGTGGGTTTGGGTCTAGCCGAGTGGGTTTGGGTCTAGCTGAGTGGGTTTGGGTCTAGCGGAGTGGGTTTGGGTCTAGCCGAGTGGGTTTGGGTCTAGCCGAGTGGGTTTGGGACTAGCCGAGTGGGTTTGGATCTAGCCGATTGGGTTTGGGTCTAGCCGAATGGGTTTGGGTCTAGCGGAATCGGTTTGGGTCTAGCCGAGTGGGTATGGGTCTAGCCGAGTGGGTTTGGGTGTAGCCGCGTGGGTTTGGGTCTAGCCGAGTGGGTTTGGGTCTAGCCGAGTGGGTTTGGGTCTAGCCGAGTGGGTTTGGGTCTAACCAAGTGGGTTTGGGTCTAGCACAGTGGGTTTGGGTGTAGCCGAGTGGGTTTGGGTCTAGCCGAGTGGGTTTGGGTCTAGACGAGTGGGTTTGGGTCTAGCGGAGTGGGTTTGGGTGTAGCCGAGTGGGTTTGGGTCTAGCGGAGTGGGTTTGGGTCTAGCGGAGTGGGTTTGGGTCTAGCGGAGTGGGTTTGGGTCTAGCGGAGTGGGTTTGGGTCTAGCGGAGTGGGTTTGGGTGTAGCCGAGTGGGTTTGGGACTAGCCGAGTCGGTTTGGGTTTAGCGGAGTGGGTTTGGGTCTAGCGGAGTGGGTTTGGGTCTAGCGGAGTGGGTTTGGGTGTAGCCGAGTGGGTTTGGGACTAGCTGAGTGGGTTTGGATCTAGCCGAGTGGGTTTGCGTCTAGCCGAATGGGTTTGGGTCTAGCCGAGTGGGTTTGGGTCTAGCAGAATGGGTTTGGGTTTAGCTGAGTGGGTTTGGGTGTAGCCGAGTGGGTTTGGGTCTAGCCGAATCGGTTTGGGTCTAGCCGAGTGGGTGTGGGTCTTGCCGAGTGGGTTTGGGTCTAGCGGAGTGGGTTTGTGTGTTGCGGAGTGGGTTCGGGTCTAGCCGAGTGGGGTTGGGTCTAGCCGAGTGGGTTTGGGTCTAGCGGAGTGGGATTGGGTTTAGCCGAGTGGGTTTGGGTCTATCCGAGTGGGTTTGGGTCTAGCCGAGTGGGTTTGGGTCTAGCTGAGTGGGTTTGGGTCTAGCGGAGTGGGTTTGGGTCTAGCCGAGTGGGTTTGGGTCTAGCCGAGTGGGTTTGGGACTAGCCGAGTGGGTTTGGATCTAGCCGATTGGGTTTGGGTCTAGCCGAATGGGTTTGGGTCTAGCGGAATCGGTTTGGGTCTAGCCGAGTGGGTATGGGTCTAGCCGAGTGGGTTTGGATCTCGCGGAGTGGGTTTGGATCTCGCGGAGTGGGTTTGGGTGTTGCGGAGTGGGTTTGGGTCTAGCCGAGTGGGGTTGGGTCTAGCCGAGTGGGTTTGGGTCTAGCGGAGTGGGTTTGGGTTTAGCCTAGTGGGTTTGGGTCTATCCAAGTGGGTTGGGGTCTAGCCGAGTGGGTTTGGGTCTAGCTGAGTGGGTTTGGGTCTAGCGGAGTGGGTTTGGGTCTAGCCGAGTGGGTTTGGGTGTAGCCGAGTGGGTTTGGGTCTAGCGGAGTGGGTTTGGGTGTAGCCGAGTGGGTTTGGGTCCAGCCGAGTGGGTTTGGGTCTAACCGAGTATGTTTGGGTGTAGTCGAGTGGGTTTGGGTCTAGTCGAGTGGGTTTGGGTCTAGCCGAGTGCGTTTGGGTCTAGCATGGTGGGTTTGGGTCTAGCGGAGTGGGTTTGGGTGTAGCCGCGTGGGTTTGGGTCCAGCACAGTGGGTTTGGGTCTAGCGGAGTGGGTTTGGGTGTAGCCGCATGGGTTTGGGTCTAGCCGAGTGAGTTTGGGTCTAGCCGAGTGGGTTTGGGTCTAGCCGAGTGGGTTTGGGTCTAGCCGAGTGGGTTTGGGTCTAGCGGAGTGGGTTTGGGTGTAGCCGAGTGGGTTTGGGACTAGCCGAGTGGGTTTGGATCTGGCCGAGTGGGTTTGGGTCTAGCCGAATGGGTTTGGGTCGAGATGAGTGGGTGTGGGTCTAGCCGAGTGGGTCTGGGTCTAGCGGAGTGGGTTTGGGTGTTGCGGAGCGGGTTTTGGTCTAGCCGAGTGGGGTTGGGTCTAGCCGAGTGGGTTTGGGTCTATCCGAGTGGTTTTGGGTCTAGCCGAGTGGGTTTGGGTCTAGCTGAGTGGGTTTGGGTCTAGCGGAGTGGGTTTGGGTCTAGCCGAGTGGGTTTGGGTCCAGCCGAGTCCGTTTGGGTCTAGCCGAGTGGGTTTGGGACTAGCCGAGTGGGTTTGGGTCTAGCCGAGTGGGTTTGGGTCTAGCCGAGTGGGTTTGGGTCTAGACGAGTCCGTTTGGGTGTAGCTGAGTGGGTTTGGGACTAGCGGAGTGGGTTTGGGTCTCGCGGAGTGGGTTTGGGTCTAGCCGAGTGGGTTTGGGTCTAGCCGATTGGGTTTGGGTCTAGCCAAGTGGTTTTGGGTCTAGCCGAGTGGGTTTGGGTCTAGCGGAGTGGGTTTGGGTGTAGCCGAGTAGTTTTGGTTCATGCCGAGTGTATTTGCGTCTAGCCGAGTGGGTTTGGGTCTAGCCAAGTGGTTTTGGGTCTAGCCGAGTGGGTTTGGGTCTAGCGGAGTGGGTTTGGGTGTAGCCGAGTGGGTTTGGGTCCAGCCGAGTGGGTTTGGGTCTAACCGAGTATGTTTGGGTCTAGTCGAGTGGGTTTGGGTCTAGCCGAGCGGGTTTGGGTCTAGCCGAGTGCGTTTGGGTCTAGCATAGTGGGTTTGGGTCTAGCGGAGTGGGTTTGGGTGTAGCCGCGTGGGTTTGAATCTAGCCGAGTGGGTTTGGGTCTAGCTGAGTGGGATTGGGTCTAGCCGAGTGGGTTTGGGTCTATCCGAGTGGTTTTGGGTCTAGCCAAATGGGTTTGGGTCTAGCCGAATCGGTTTGGGTCGAGATGAGTGGGTGTGGGTCTAGCCGAGTGGGTCTGGGTCTAGCGGAGTGGGTTTGGGTGTTGCGGAGCGGGTTTTGGTCTAGCCGAGTGGGGTTGGGTCTAGCCGAGTGGGTTTGGGTCTATCCGAGTGGTTTTGGGTCTAGCCGAGTGGGTTTGGGTCTAGCTGAGTGGGTTTGGGTCTAGCGGAGTGGGTTTGGGTCTAGCCGAGTGGGTTTGGGTCTAGCCGAGTCCGTTTGGGTCTAGCCGAGTGGGTTTGGGACTAGCCGAGTGGGTTTGGGTCTAGCCGAGTGGGTTTGGGTCTAGCCGAGTGGGTTTGGGTCTAGCCGAGTCCGTTTGGGTGTAGCCGAGTGGGTTTGGGACTAGCGGAGTGGGTTTGGGTCTCGCGGAGTGGGTTTGGGTCTAGCCGAGTGGGTTTGGGTCTAGCCGATTGGGTTTGGGTCTAGCCAAGTGGTTTTGGGTCTAGCCGAGTGGGTTTGGGTCTAGCGGAGTGGGTTTGGGTGTAGCCGAGTAGTTTTGGTTCATGCCGAGTGTATTTGCGTCTAGCCGAGTGGGTTTGGGTCTAGCCAAGTGGTTTTGGGTCTAGCCGAGTGGGTTTGGGTCTAGCGGAGTGGGTTTGGGTGTAGCCGAGTGGGTTTGGGTCCAGCCGAGTGGGTTTGGGTCTAACCGAGTATGTTTGGGTCTAGTCGAGTGGGTTTGGGTCTAGCCGAGCGGCTTTGGGTCTAGCCGAGTGCGTTTGGGTCTAGCATAGTGGGTTTGGGTCTAGCGGAGTGGGTTTGGGTGTAGCCGCGTGGGTTTGAATCTAGCCGAGTGGGTTTGGGTCTAGCTGAGTGGGATTGGGTCTAGCCGAGTGGGTTTGGGTCTAGCCGAGTGTGTTTGGGTCTAGCCGAGTGGGTTTGCGTCTAGCCAAGTGGGTTTGTGTGTAGCAGAGTGGGTTTGGTTCATGCCGAGTGTATTTGCGTCTAGCCGAGTGGGTTTGGGTCTAGCCAAGTGGTTTTGGGTCTAGCCGAGTGGGTTTGGGTCTAGCGGAGTGGGATTGGGTCTAGCCGAGTGGGTTTGGGTCTAGCCGAGTGTGTTTGGGTCTAGCCGAGTGGGTTTGCGTCTAGCCGAGTGGGTTTGTGTGTAGCGGAGTGGGTTTGGTTGTAGCCGAGTGGGTTTGGGTCTAGCCGAGTGGGTTTGGGTCTAGACGAGTGGGTTTGGGTGTAGCCGAGTGGGTTTCGGTGTAGCCGAGTGGGTTTGGGTCGAGCGGAGTGGGTTTGTGTCCAGCGGAGTGGGTTTGGGTCTAGCGGAGTGGGTTTGGGTCTAGCGGAGTGGGTTTGGGTCTAGCGGAGTGGGTTTGGGTCTAGCCGAGTGGGTTTGGGACTAGCCGAGTGGGTTTGGGACTAGCCGAGCGGGTTTGGGTCTAGCCGAGTGGGTTTGGGTCTAGCAGAATGGGTTTGGGTTTGGCCGAGTGGGTTTGGGTGTAGCCGAGTGGGTTTGGGTCTAGCCTAATCGGTTTGGTTCTAGCCGAGTGGGTTTGGGTGTAGCGGAGTGGGTTTGGGTCCAGCCGAGTGGGTTTGGGTCTATCGGAGTGGGTTTGGGTGTAGCCGAGTGGGTTTGGGACTAGCCGAGTGGGTTTGGATCTAGCCGAGTGGGTTTGGGTCTTGCCAAATGGGTTTGGGTCTAGCCGAATCGGTTTGGGTCGAGATGAGTGGGTGTGGGTCTAGCCGAGTGGGTCTGGGTCTAGCGGAGTGGGTTTGGGTGTTGCGGAGCGGGTTTTGGTCTAGCCGAGTGGGGTTGGGTCTAGCCGAGTGGGTTTGGGTCTATCCGAGTGGTTTTGGGTCTAGCCGAGTGGGTTTGGGTCTAGCTGAGTGGGTTTGGGTCTAGCGGAGTGGGTTTGGGTCTAGCCGAGTGGGTTTGGGTCTAGCCGAGTCCGTTTGGGTCTAGCCGAGTGGGTTTGGGACTAGCCGAGTGGGTTTGGGTCTAGCCGAGTGGGTTTGGGTCTAGCCGAGTGGGTTTGGGTCTAGCCGAGTCCGTTTGGGTGTAGCCGAGTGGGTTTGGGACTAGCGGAGTGGGTTTGGGTCTCGCGGAGTGGGTTTGGGTCTAGCCGAGTGGGTTTGGGTCTAGCCGATTGGGTTTGGGTCTAGCCAAGTGGTTTTGGGTCTAGCCGAGTGGGTTTGGGTCTAGCGGAGTGGGTTTGGGTGTAGCCGAGTAGTTTTGGTTCATGCCGAGTGTATTTGCGTCTAGCCGAGTGGGTTTGGGTCTAGCCAAGTGGTTTTGGGTCTAGCCGAGTGGGTTTGGGTCTAGCGGAGTGGGTTTGGGTGTAGCCGAGTGGGTTTGGGTCCAGCCGAGTGGGTTTGGGTCTAACCGAGTATGTTTGGGTCTAGTCGAGTGGGTTTGGGTCTAGCCGAGCGGGTTTGGGTCTAGCCGAGTGCGTTTGGGTCTAGCATAGTGGGTTTGGGTCTAGCGGAGTGGGTTTGGGTGTAGCCGCGTGGGTTTGAATCTAGCCGAGTGGGTTTGGGTCTAGCTGAGTGGGATTGGGTCTAGCCGAGTGGGTTTGGGTCTAGCCGAGTGTGTTTGGGTCTAGCCGAGTGGGTTTGCGTCTAGCCAAGTGGGTTTGTGTGTAGCGGAGTGGGTTTGGTTCATGCCGAGTGTATTTGCGTCTAGCCGAGTGGGTTTGGGTCTAGCCAAGTGGTTTTGGGTCTAGCCGAGTGGGTTTGGGTCTAGCGGAGTGGGTTTGGGTGTAGCCGAGTGGGTTTGGGTCCAGCCGAGTGGGTTTGGGTCTAACCGAGTATGTTTGGGTCTAGTCGAGTGGGTTTGGGTCTAGCCGAGCGGGTTTGGGTCTAGCCGAGTGCGTTTGGGTCTAGCATAGTGGGTTTGGGTCTAGCGGAGTGGGTTTGGGTGTAGCCGAGTGGGCTTGAATCTAGCCGAGTGGGTTTGGGTCTAGCTGAGTGGGATTGGGTCTAGCCGAGTGGGTTTGGGTCTAGCCGAGTGTGTTTGGGTCTAGCCGAGTGGGTTTGCGTCTAGCCGAGTGGGTTTGTGTGTAGCGGAGTGGGTTTGGTTGTAGCCGAGTGGGTTTGGGTCTAGCCGAGTGGGTTTGGGTCTAGACGAGTGGGTTTGGGTGTAGCCGAGTGGGTTTCGGTGTAGCCGAGTGGGTTTGGGTCGAGCGGAGTGGGTTTGTGTCCAGCGGAGTGGGTTTGGGTCTAGCGGAGTGGGTTTGGGTCTAGCGGAGTGGGTTTGGGTCTAGCGGAGTGGGTTTGGGTCTAGCCGAGTGGGTTTGGGACTAGCCGAGTGGGTTTGGGACTAGCCGAGCGGGTTTGGGTCTAGCCGAGTGGGTTTGGGTCTAGCAGAATGGGTTTGGGTTTGGCCGAGTGGGTTTGGGTGTAGGCGAGTGGGTTTGGGTCTAGCCTAATCGGTTTGGTTCTAGCCGAGTGGGTGTGGGTCTAGCCGAGTGGGTTTGGGTCTAGCGGAGTGGGTTTGGGTGGTGCGGAGTGGGTTTGGGTCTAGCCGAGTGGGGTTGGGTCTAGCCGAGTGGGTTTGGGTCTAGCGGAGTGGGTTTGGGTTTAGCCTAGTGGGTTTGGGTGTATCCGAGTGGGTTTGGGTCTAGCCGAGTGGGTTTGGTTCTAGCGGAGTGGGTATGGGTCTAGCGGAGTGGGTTTGGGTCAAGCCGAGTGGGTTTGGGTCTAGCCAAGTCCGTTTGGGTCTAGCCGAGTGGGTTTGGGACTAGCCGAGTGGGTTTGGGTCTAGCCGAGTGGGTTTGGGTCTAGCCAAGTGGGTTTGGGTCTAGCGGAGTGGGTTTAGGTGTAGCCGAGTGGGTTTGGGTCGAGCCGAGTGGGTTTGGTTCTAGCCGAGTGGGTTTGGGTCTAGCTGAGTGGGTTTGGGTCTAGCCGAGTGGGTTTGGGTCTAGCGGAGTGGGTTTGGGTGTAGCCGAGTGGGTTTGGGTTTGGGTCTAGCCGAGTGGGTTTGGGTGTAGCGGAGTGGGTTTGGGTCCAGCCGAGTGGGTTTGGGTCTAGCGGAGTGGGTTTGGGTGTAGCCGAGTGGGTTTGGGACTAGCCGAGTGGGTTTGGATCTAGCCGAGTGGGTTTGGGTCTTGCCAAATGGGTTAGGGTCTAGCCGAATCGGTTTGGGTCGAGATGAGTGGGTGTGGGTCTAGCCGAGTGGGTTTGGGTCTAGCGGAGTGGGTTTGGGTGTTGCGGAGTGGGTTTTGGTCTAGCCGAGTGGGGTTGGGTCTAGCCGAGTGGTTTTGGGTCTATCCGAGTGGTTTTGGGTCTAGCCGAGTGGGTTTGGGTCTAGCTGAGTGGGTTTGGGTCTAGCGGAGTGGGTTTGGGTCTAGCCGAGTGGGTTTGGGTCTAGCCGAGTCCGTTTGGGTCTAGCCGAGTGGGTTTGGGACTAGCCGAGTGGGTTTGGGTCTAGCCGAGTGGGTTTGGTTCTAGCCGAGTGGGTTTGGGTCTAGCCGAGTCCGTTTGGGTGTAGCCGAGTGGGTTTGGGACTAGCGGAGTGGGTTTGGGTCTCGCGGAGTGGGTTTGGGTCTAGCCGAGTGGGTTTGGGTCTAGCCGATTGGGTTTGGGTCTAGCCAAGTGGTTTTGGGTCTAGCCGAGTGGGTTTGGGTCTAGCGGAGTGGGTTTGGGTGTAGCCGAGTAGTTTTGGTTCATGCCGAGTGTATTTGCGTCTAGCGGAGTGGGTTTGGGTCTAGCCAAGTGGTTTTGGGTCTAGCCGAGTGGGTTTGGGTCTAGCGGAGTGGGTTTGGGTGTAGCCGAGTGGGTTTGGGTCCAGCCGAGTGGGTTTGGGTCTAACCGAGTATGTTTGGGTCTAGTCGAGTGGGTTTGGGTCTAGCCGAGCGGGTTTGGGTCTAGCCGAGTGCGTTTGGGTCTAGCATAGTGGGTTTGGGTCTAGCGGAGTGGGTTTGGGTGTAGCCGCGTGGGTTTGGGTCTAGCCGAGTGGGATTGGGTCTAGCCGAGTGGGTTTGGGTCTAGCCGAGTGGGTTTGGGTCTAGCCAAGTGGGTTTGGGTCTAGCGGAGTGGGTTTGGGTGTAGCCGAGTGGGCTTGAATCTAGCCGAGTGGGTTTGGGTCTAGCTGAGTGGGATTGGGTCTAGCCGAGTGGGTTTGGGTCTAGCCGAGTGTGTTTGGGTCTAGCCGAGTGGGTTTGCGTCTAGCCGAGTGGCTTTGTGTCTAGCGGAGTGGGTTTGGTTGTAGCCGAGTGGGTTTGGGTCTAGCCGAGTGGGTTTGGGTCTAGACGAGTGGGTTTGGGTGTAGCCGAGTGGGTTTCGGTGTAGCCGAGTGGGTTTGGGTCTAGCGGAGTGGGTTTGTGTCCAGCGGAGTGGGTTTGGGTCTAGCGGAGTGGGTTTGGGTCTAGCGGAGTGGGTTTGGGTCTAGCGGAGTGGGTTTGGGTCTAGCGGAGTGGGTTTGGGTCTAGCCGAGTGGGTTTGGGTCTAGCCGAGTGGGTTTGGGACTAGCCGAGTGGGTTTGGGTCTAGCCGATTGGGTTTGGGTCTAGCCGACTGGGTTTGGCTCTAGCCGAGTGGGTTTGGGTCTAGCCGAGTGGGTTTGGGTCTAGCCGAGTGGGTTTACGTCTAGCCGAGTGGGTTTGGGTCTAGCGGAGTGGGTTTGGGTGTAGCCGAGTGGGTTTGGGTCCAGCCGAGTGGGTTTGGGTGTAGCTGAGTGGGTGTGGGTCAAGCCGATTGGGTTTGTGTCTAGCCGAGTGGGTTTGGGTCTAGCCGAGTGGGTTTGGGTCTAGCCGAGTGGGTTTGGGTCTAGCCGAGTAGTTTTGGGCCTAGCCGAGTGTGTTTGGGTCTACCGGAGTGGGTTTGGGTGTAGCGGAGTGGGTTTGGGTGAGCTGAGTTGGTTTGGGTCCAGCCGAGTGGGTTTGGGTCTAGCCGAGTGGGTTTGGGTCCAGCCGAATGGGTTTCGGTCTACCCGAGTGGGTTTGGGTCTAGCCAAGTGGGTTTGCTTCTAGCCGAATGGGTTTGGGTCTAGCCGAGTTGGTTTGGGTGCAGACGAGTGGGTTTGGGTCTAGCGGAGTGGGTTTGGGTGTAACCGAGTGGGTTTGGGTCTAGCCGAGTGGGTTTGGGTCCAGCCGAGTGGGTTTGGGTCTAGCCGAGTGGGTTTGGGTCTAGCCGAGTGGGTTTGGGTCTAGCGGAGCGGGTTTGGGTCTAGCGGAGTGGGTTTGGGTCTAGCGGAGTGGGTTTGGGTCTAGCGGAGTGGGTTTGGGTCTAGCGGAGTGGGTTTGGGTCTAGCGGAGTGGGTTTGGGTCTAGCCGAGTGGGTTTGGGTCTAGCCGAGTGGGTTTGGGACTAGCCGAGTGGGTTTGGGACTAGGTGAGCGGGTTTGGGTCTAGCGGAGTGGGTTTGGGTGTAGCCGCGTGGGTTTGGGTCTAGCCGAGTGGGTTTGGGTCTAGCCGAGTGGGTTTGGGTCTAGCCGAGTGGGTTTGGGTCCAGCCGAGTGGGTTTGGGTCTAGCCGAGTGGGTTTGGGTCTAGCCGAGTGGGTTTGGGTCTAGCGGAGTGGGTTTGGGTCTAGCGGAGTGGGTTTGGGTCTAGCGGAGTGGGTTTGGGTCTAGCGGAGTGGGTTTGGGTCTAGCGGAGTGGGTTTGGGTCTAGCGGAGTGGGTTTGGGTCTAGCCGAGTGGGTTTGGGTCTAGCCGAGTGGGTTTGGGACTAGCCGAGTGGGTTTGGGACTAGGCGAGCGGGTTTGGGTCTAGCGGAGTGGGTTTGGGTGTAGCCGCGTGGGTTTGGGTCTAGCCGAGTGGGTTTGGGTCTAGCCGAGTGGGTTTGGGTCTAGCCAAGTGGGTTTGGGTCTAGCGGAGTGGGTTTGGGTGTAGCCGAGTGGGCTTGAATCTAGCCGAGTGGGTTTGGGTCTAGCTGAGTGGGATTGGGTCTAGCCGAGTGGGTTTGGGTCTAGCCGAGTGTGTTTGGGTCTAGCCGAGTGGGTTTGCGTCTAGCCGAGTGGGTTTGTGTCTAGCGGAGTGGGTTTGGTTGTAGCCGAGTGGGTTTGGGTCTAGCCGAGTGGGTTTGGGTCTAGATGAGTGGGTTTGGGTGTAGCCGAGTGGGTTTCGGTGTAGCCGAGTGGGTTTGGGTCTAGCGGAGTGGGTTTGTGTCCAGCGGAGTGGGTTTGGGTCTAGCGGAGTGGGTTTGGGTCTAGCGGAGTGGGTTAGGGTCTAGCGGAGTGGGTTTGGGTCTAGCGGAGTGGGTTTGGGTCTAGCCGAGTGGGTTTGGGTCTAGCCGAGTGGGTTTGGGACTAGCCGAGTGGGTTTGGGACTAGCCGAGCGGGTTTGGGTCTAGCCGAGTGGGTTTGGGTCTAGCAGAATGGGTTTGGGTTTGGCCGAGTGGGTTTGGGTGTAGCCGAGTGGGTTTGGGTCTAGCCTAATCGGTTTGGTTGTAGCCGAGTGGGTGTGGGTCTAGCCGAGTGGGGTTGGGTCCAGCGGAGTGGGTTTGGGTGGTGCGGAGTGGGTTTGGGTCTAGCCGAGTGGGGTTGGGTCTAGCCGAGTGGGTTTGGGTCTAGCGGAGTGGGTTTGGGTTTAGCCTAGTGGGTTTGGGTGTATCCGAGTGGGTTTGGGTCTAGCCGAGTGGGTTTGGGTCTAGCGGAGTGGGTATGGGTCTAGCGGAGTGGGTTTGGGTCAAGCCGAGTGGGTTTGGGTCTAGCCGAGTCCGTTTGGGTCTAGCCGAGTGGGTTTGGGACTAGCCGAGTGGGTTTGGGTCTAGCCGAGTGGGTTTGGGTCTAGCCAAGTGGGTTTGGGTCTAGCGGAGTGGGTTTGGGTATAGCCGAGTGGGTTTGGGTCGAGCCGAGTGGGTTTGGTTCTAGCCCAGTGGGTTTGGGTCTAGCTGAGTGGGTTTGGGTCTAGCCGAGTGTGTTTGGGTCTAGCCGAGTGGGTTTGCGTCGTGCCGAGTGGGTTTGGGTCTAGCGGAGTGGGTTTGGGTGTAGCCGAGTGGGTTTGGGTCTAGCCGAGTGGGTCTGGGTCCAGACGAGTGGGTTTGTGTCTAGCCGATTGGGTTTTGGTCTAGCCGAGTGGGTTTGGGTCTAGCGGAGTGGGTTTGGGTCTAGCCGAGTCCGTTTGGGTCTAGCCGAGTGGGTTTGGGACTAGCCGAGTGGGTTTGGGTCTAGCCGAGTGGGTTTGGGTGTAGCCGAGTGGGTTTGGGACTAGCCGAGTGGGTTTGGGTCTAGCCGAGTGGGTTTGGGTCTAGGCGAGTAGTTTTGGTTCAAGCCGAGTGTATTTGCGTCTAGCCGAGTGGGTTTGGGTCTAGCCAAGTGGTTTTGGGTGTAGCCGAGTGGGTTTGGGTCTAGCGGATTGGGTTTGGGTGTAGCCGAGTGGGTTTGGGTCCAGCCGAGTGGGTTTGGTCTAGCCGAGTATATTTGGGTCTACTCGAGTGGGTTTGGGTCTAGCCGAGTGGGTTTGGGTCTAGCCGAGTGGGTTTGGGTCTAGCCTAGTGGGTTTGGGTCTAGCCAAGTGGGTTTCGGTCCAGCGGAGTGGGTTTGGGTCTAGCGCAGTGGGTTTGGGTCTAGCTGAGTGGGTTTGGGTCTAGCCGAGTGGGTTTGGGTCTAGCCGAGTGGATTTGGGTCTAGCGGAGTGGGTTTGGGTGTAGCCGAGTGGGTTTGGGTCTAGCCGAGTGGGTTTGGGTCTAGCCGACTGGGTTTGGGTCTAGCCGAGTTCGTTTGGGTATTGCCGAGTGGGTTTGGGTCTAGCAGAGTGGGTTTGGGTGTATCCGAGTGGGTTTGGGTCTAGCGGAGCGGGTTTGGGTGTAGCCGAATGGGTTTGGGTCTAGCCGAGTGGGTTTGGGTCTAGCCGACTGGGTTTGGCTCTAGCCGAGTGGGTTTGGGTCTAGCCGAGTGGGTTTGGGTCTAGCCGAGTGGGTTTACGTCTAGCCGAGTGGGTTTGGGTGTTGCCGAGTGGGTTTGGGTCTAGCCGAGTGGGTTTGGGTGTAGCTGAGTGGGTGTGGGTCAAGCCGTGTGGGTTTGGGTCTAGCCGAGTGGGTTTGGGTCTAGCCGAGTGGGTTTGGGTCTAGCCGAGTGGGTTTGGGAGTAGCCGAGTGGGTTTGGGTCTAGCGGAGTGGGTTTGGGTCTAGCCGAGTGGGTTTGGGTCTAGCCAAGTGGGTTTGGGTCTGGCCGAGTTAGTTTGGGTGTTGCCAAGTGGGTTTGCGTCTAGCCGAGCAGGTTTGGGTCTAGCCGAGTGGGTTTGGGTCTAGCCGAGTTGGTTTGGGTCTAGCCGAGTGGGTTTGGGTCTAGCCGAGTGGGTTTGGGTCAAGCGGAGTTGGTATGGGTCTAGCGGAGTGGGTTTGGGTCTAGCGGAGTAGGTTTGGGTGTAGCCGAGTGGGTTTGGGTCTAGCCGAGTGGGTTTGGGTCTACCCGAGTGGGTTTGCGTCTAGCCGAGTGGGTTTGGGTCTAGCCGAGTGGGTGTGGGTCTAGCCGAGTGGGTTTGGGTCTAGCCGAGTGGGTTTGGGTCTAGCCGAGTGGGTTTGGGTCTAGCCGAATGGGTTTGGGTCTATACGAGTGGATTTGCGTCTAGCCGAGTGGGTTTGGGTCTAGCCGAGTGGGTTTGGGTCTAGCGGAGTGGGTTTGGGTGTAGCCGAGTGGGTTTGGGTCTAGCCCAGTGGGTTTGGGTCTACCCGAGTGTGTTTGCGTCTAGCCGAGTGGGTTTGGGTCTAGCGGAGTGGGTGTGGGTCTAGCCGAGTGGGTTTGGGTCTAGCCATGTCGGTTTGGGTCTAGCCGAGTGGGTTTGGGTCTATACGAGTGGGTTTGCGTCTAGCCGAGTGGGTTTGGGTCTAGCCGAGTGGGTTTGGGTCTATCCATGTGGGTTTGGGTCTAGCCGAGTGGGTTAGGGTCTAGCGGAGTGGGTTTGGGTGTAGCCGCGTGGGTTTGGGTGTAGCCGAGTGGGTTTGGGTCTAGCCGAGTGGGTTTGGGTCTAGCCGAGTGGGTTTGGGTCTAGCCGAGTGGGTTTGGGTCTAGCGGAGTGGGTTTGGGTGTAGCCGAGTGGGTTTGGGTCTAGCCGAGTGGGTTTGGGTCTAGCCGACTGGGTTTGGGTCTAGCCGAGTGCGTTTGGGTCTTACCGAGTGGGTTTGGGTCTAGCGGAGTGGGTTTGGGTGTAGCCGAGTGGGTTTGGGTGTAGCCGAGTGGGTTTGGGTCTAGCCGAGTGGGTTTGGGTGTAGCTGAGTGGGTGTGGGTCAAGCCGATTGGGTTTGTGTCTAGCCGATTGGGTTTGGGTCTAGCCGACTGGGTTTGGCTCTAGCCGAGTGGGTTTGGGTCTAGCTGAGTGGGTTTGGGTCTCGCCGAGTGGGTTTACGTCTAGCCGAGTGGGTTTGGGTCTAGCTGAGTGGGTTTGGGTGTAGCCGAGTGGGTTTGGGTCTAGCCGAGTGGGTTTGGGTGTAGCTGAGTGGGTGTGGGTCAAGCCGATTGGGTTTGTGTCTAGCCGAGTGGGTTTGGGTCTAGCCGAGTGGGTTTGGGTCTAGCCGAGTGGGTTTGGGTCTAGCCGAGTAGTTTTGGGCCTAGCCGAGTGTGTTTGGGTCTACCGGAGTGGGTTTGGGTGTAGCGGAGTGGGTTTGGGTGAGCTGAGTTGGTTTGGGACCAGCCGAGTGGGTTTGGGTCTAGCCGAGTGGGTTTGGGTCCAGCCGAATGGGTTTCGGTCTACCCGAGTGGGTTTGGGTCTAGCCAAGTGGGTTTGCTTCTAGCCGAATGGGTTTGGGTCTAGCCGAGTTGGTTTGGGTGCAGACGAGTGGGTTTGGGTCTAGCGGAGTGGGTTTGGGTGTAACCGAGTGGGTTTGGGTCTAGCCGAGTGGGTTTGGGTCCAGCCGAGTGGGTTTGGGTCTAGCCGAGTGGGTTTGGGTCTAGCCGAGTGGGTTTGGGTCTAGCGGAGCGGGTTTGGGTCTAGCGGAGTGGGTTTGGGTCTAGCGGAGTGGGTTTGGGTCTAGCGGAGTGGGTTTGGGTCTAGCGGAGTGGGTTTGGGTCTAGCGGAGTGGGTTTGGGTCTAGCCGAGTGGGTTTGGGTCTAGCCGAGTGGGTTTGGGACTAGCCGAGTGGGTTTGGGACTAGGTGAGCGGGTTTGGGTCTAGCGGAGTGGGTTTGGGTGTAGCCGCGTGGGTTTGGGTCTAGCCGAGTGGGTTTGGGTCTAGCCGAGTGGGTTTGGGTCTAGCCGAGTGGGTTTGGGTCCAGCCGAGTGGGTTTGGGTCTAGCCGAGTGGGTTTGGGTCTAGCCGAGTGGGTTTGGGTCTAGCGGAGTGGGTTTGGGTCTAGCGGAGTGGGTTTGGGTCTAGCGGAGTGGGTTTGGGTCTAGCGGAGTGGGTTTGGGTCTAGCGGAGTGGGTTTGGGTCTAGCGGAGTGGGTTTGGGTCTAGCCGAGTGGGTTTGGGTCTAGCCGAGTGGGTTTGGGACTAGCCGAGTGGGTTTGGGACTAGGCGAGCGGGTTTGGGTCTAGCGGAGTGGGTTTGGGTGTAGCCGCGTGGGTTTGGGTCTAGCCGAGTGGGTTTGGGTCTAGCCGAGTGGGTTTGGGTCTAGCCAAGTGGGTTTGGGTCTAGCGGAGTGGGTTTGGGTGTAGCCGAGTGGGCTTGAATCTAGCCGAGTGGGTTTGGGTCTAGCTGAGTGGGATTGGGTCTAGCCGAGTGGGTTTGGGTCTAGCCGAGTGTGTTTGGGTCTAGCCGAGTGGGTTTGCGTCTAGCCGAGTGGGTTTGTGTCTAGCGGAGTGGGTTTGGTTGTAGCCGAGTGGGTTTGGGTCTAGCCGAGTGGGTTTGGGTCTAGATGAGTGGGTTTGGGTGTAGCCGAGTGGGTTTCGGTGTAGCCGAGTGGGTTTGGGTCTAGCGGAGTGGGTTTGTGTCCAGCGGAGTGGGTTTGGGTCTAGCGGAGTGGGTTTGGGTCTAGCGGAGTGGGTTAGGGTCTAGCGGAGTGGGTTTGGGTCTAGCGGAGTGGGTTTGGGTCTAGCCGAGTGGGTTTGGGTCTAGCCGAGTGGGTTTGGGACTAGCCGAGTGGGTTTGGGACTAGCCGAGCGGGTTTGGGTCTAGCCGAGTGGGTTTGGGTCTAGCAGAATGGGTTTGGGTTTGGCCGAGTGGGTTTGGGTGTAGCCGAGTGGGTTTGGGTCTAGCCTAATCGGTTTGGTTGTAGCCGAGTGGGTGTGGGTCTAGCCGAGTGGGGTTGGGTCCAGCGGAGTGGGTTTGGGTGGTGCGGAGTGGGTTTGGGTCTAGCCGAGTGGGGTTGGGTCTAGCCGAGTGGGTTTGGGTCTAGCGGAGTGGGTTTGGGTTTAGCCTAGTGGGTTTGGGTGTATCCGAGTGGGTTTGGGTCTAGCCGAGTGGGTTTGGGTCTAGCGGAGTGGGTATGGGTCTAGCGGAGTGGGTTTGGGTCAAGCCGAGTGGGTTTGGGTCTAGCCGAGTCCGTTTGGGTCTAGCCGAGTGGGTTTGGGACTAGCCGAGTGGGTTTGGGTCTAGCCGAGTGGGTTTGGGTCTAGCCAAGTGGGTTTGGGTCTAGCGGAGTGGGTTTGGGTATAGCCGAGTGGGTTTGGGTCGAGCCGAGTGGGTTTGGTTCTAGCCCAGTGGGTTTGGGTCTAGCTGAGTGGGTTTGGGTCTAGCCGAGTGTGTTTGGGTCTAGCCGAGTGGGTTTGCGTCGTGCCGAGTGGGTTTGGGTCTAGCGGAGTGGGTTTGGGTGTAGCCGAGTGGGTTTGGGTCTAGCCGAGTGGGTCTGGGTCCAGACGAGTGGGTTTGTGTCTAGCCGATTGGGTTTTGGTCTAGCCGAGTGGGTTTGGGTCTAGCGGAGTGGGTTTGGGTCTAGCCGAGTCCGTTTGGGTCTAGCCGAGTGGGTTTGGGACTAGCCGAGTGGGTTTGGGTCTAGCCGAGTGGGTTTGGGTGTAGCCGAGTGGGTTTGGGACTAGCCGAGTGGGTTTGGGTCTAGCCGAGTGGGTTTGGGTCTAGGCGAGTAGTTTTGGTTCAAGCCGAGTGTATTTGCGTCTAGCCGAGTGGGTTTGGGTCTAGCCAAGTGGTTTTGGGTGTAGCCGAGTGGGTTTGGGTCTAGCGGATTGGGTTTGGGTGTAGCCGAGTGGGTTTGGGTCCAGCCGAGTGGGTTTGGTCTAGCCGAGTATATTTGGGTCTACTCGAGTGGGTTTGGGTCTAGCCGAGTGGGTTTGGGTCTAGCCGAGTGGGTTTGGGTCTAGCCTAGTGGGTTTGGGTCTAGCCAAGTGGGTTTCGGTCCAGCGGAGTGGGTTTGGGTCTAGCGCAGTGGGTTTGGGTCTAGCTGAGTGGGTTTGGGTCTAGCCGAGTGGGTTTGGGTCTAGCCGAGTGGATTTGGGTCTAGCGGAGTGGGTTTGGGTGTAGCCGAGTGGGTTTGGGTCTAGCCGAGTGGGTTTGGGTCTAGCCGACTGGGTTTGGGTCTAGCCGAGTTCGTTTGGGTATTGCCGAGTGGGTTTGGGTCTAGCAGAGTGGGTTTGGGTGTATCCGAGTGGGTTTGGGTCTAGCGGAGCGGGTTTGGGTGTAGCCGAATGGGTTTGGGTCTAGCCGAGTGGGTTTGGGTCTAGCCGACTGGGTTTGGCTCTAGCCGAGTGGGTTTGGGTCTAGCCGAGTGGGTTTGGGTCTAGCCGAGTGGGTTTACGTCTAGCCGAGTGGGTTTGGGTGTTGCCGAGTGGGTTTGGGTCTAGCCGAGTGGGTTTGGGTGTAGCTGAGTGGGTGTGGGTCAAGCCGTGTGGGTTTGGGTCTAGCCGAGTGGGTTTGGGTCTAGCCGAGTGGGTTTGGGTCTAGCCGAGTGGGTTTGGGAGTAGCCGAGTGGGTTTGGGTCTAGCGGAGTGGGTTTGGGTCTAGCCGAGTGGGTTTGGGTCTAGCCAAGTGGGTTTGGGTCTGGCCGAGTTAGTTTGGGTGTTGCCAAGTGGGTTTGCGTCTAGCCGAGCAGGTTTGGGTCTAGCCGAGTGGGTTTGGGTCTAGCCGAGTTGGTTTGGGTCTAGCCGAGTGGGTTTGGGTCTAGCCGAGTGGGTTTGGGTCAAGCGGAGTTGGTATGGGTCTAGCGGAGTGGGTTTGGGTCTAGCGGAGTAGGTTTGGGTGTAGCCGAGTGGGTTTGGGTCTAGCCGAGTGGGTTTGGGTCTACCCGAGTGGGTTTGCGTCTAGCCGAGTGGGTTTGGGTCTAGCCGAGTGGGTGTGGGTCTAGCCGAGTGGGTTTGGGTCTAGCCGAGTGGGTTTGGGTCTAGCCGAGTGGGTTTGGGTCTAGCCGAATGGGTTTGGGTCTATACGAGTGGATTTGCGTCTAGCCGAGTGGGTTTGGGTCTAGCCGAGTGGGTTTGGGTCTAGCGGAGTGGGTTTGGGTGTAGCCGAGTGGGTTTGGGTCTAGCCCAGTGGGTTTGGGTCTACCCGAGTGTGTTTGCGTCTAGCCGAGTGGGTTTGGGTCTAGCGGAGTGGGTGTGGGTCTAGCCGAGTGGGTTTGGGTCTAGCCATGTCGGTTTGGGTCTAGCCGAGTGGGTTTGGGTCTATACGAGTGGGTTTGCGTCTAGCCGAGTGGGTTTGGGTCTAGCCGAGTGGGTTTGGGTCTATCCATGTGGGTTTGGGTCTAGCCGAGTGGGTTAGGGTCTAGCGGAGTGGGTTTGGGTGTAGCCGCGTGGGTTTGGGTGTAGCCGAGTGGGTTTGGGTCTAGCCGAGTGGGTTTGGGTCTAGCCGAGTGGGTTTGGGTCTAGCCGAGTGGGTTTGGGTCTAGCGGAGTGGGTTTGGGTGTAGCCGAGTGGGTTTGGGTCTAGCCGAGTGGGTTTGGGTCTAGCCGACTGGGTTTGGGTCTAGCCGAGTGCGTTTGGGTCTTACCGAGTGGGTTTGGGTCTAGCGGAGTGGGTTTGGGTGTAGCCGAGTGGGTTTGGGTCTAGCCGAGTGGGTTTGGGTGTAGCTGAGTGGGTGTGGGTCAAGCCGATTGGGTTTGTGTCTAGCCGATTGGGTTTGGGTCTAGCCGACTGGGTTTGGCTCTAGCCGAGTGGGTTTGGGTCTAGCTGAGTGGGTTTGGGTCTCGCCGAGTGGGTTTACGTCTAGCCGAGTGGGTTTGGGTCTAGCTGAGTGGGTTTGGGTGTAGCCGAGTGGGTTTGGGTCTAGCCGAGTGGGTTTGGGTGTAGCTGAGTGGGTGTGGGTCAAGCCGATTGGGTTTGTGTCTAGCCGAGTGGGTTTGGGTCTAGCCGAGTGGGTTTGGGTCTAGCCGAGTGGGTTTGGGTCTAGCCGAGTAGTTTTGGGCCTAGCCGAGTGTGTTTGGGTCTACCGGAGTGGGTTTGGGTGTAGCGGAGTGGGTTTGGGTGAGCTGAGTTGGTTTGGGACCAGCCGAGTGGGTTTGGGTCTAGCCGAGTGGGTTTGGGTCCAGCCGAATGGGTTTCGGTCTACCCGAGTGGGTTTGGGTCTAGCCAAGTGGGTTTGCTTCTAGCCGAATGGGTTTGGGTCTAGCCGAGTTGGTTTGGGTGCAGACGAGTGGGTTTGGGTCTAGCGGAGTGGGTTTGGGTGTAACCGAGTGGGTTTGGGTCTAGCCGAGTGGGTTTGGGTCCAGCCGAGTGGGTTTGGGTCTAGCCGAGTGGGTTTGGGTCTAGCCGAGTGGGTTTGGGTCTAGCGGAGTGGGTTTGGGTCTAGCGGAGTGGGTTTGGGTCTAGCGGAGTGGGTTTGGGTCTAGCGGAGTGGGTTTGGGTCTAGCGGAGTGGGTTTGGGTCTAGCGGAGTGGGTTTGGGTCTAGCCGAGTGGGTTTGGGTCTAGCCGAGTGGGTTTGGGACTAGCCGAGTGGGTTTGGGACTAGGCGAGCGGGTTTGGGTCTAGCGGAGTGGGTTTGGGTGTAGCCGCGTGGGTTTGGGTCTAGCCGAGTGGGTTTGGGTCTAGCCGAGTGGGTTTGGGTCTAGCCAAGTGGGTTTGGGTCTAGCGGAGTGGGTTTGGGTGTAGCCGAGTGGGCTTGAATCTAGCCGAGTGGGTTTGGGTCTAGCTGAGTGGGATTGGGTCTAGCCGAGTGGGTTTGGGTCTAGCCGAGTGTGTTTGGGTCTAGCCGAGTGGGTTTGCGTCTAGCCGAGTGGGTTTGTGTCTAGCGGAGTGGGTTTGGTTGTAGCCGAGTGGGTTTGGGTCTAGCCGAGTGGGTTTGGGTCTAGATGAGTGGGTTTGGGTGTAGCCGAGTGGGTTTCGGTGTAGCCGAGTGGGTTTGGGTCTAGCGGAGTGGGTTTGTGTCCAGCGGAGTGGGTTTGGGTCTAGCGGAGTGGGTTTGGGTCTAGCGGAGTGGGTTAGGGTCTAGCGGAGTGGGTTTGGGTCTAGCGGAGTGGGTTTGGGTCTAGCCGAGTGGGTTTGGGTCTAGCCGAGTGGGTTTGGGACTAGCCGAGTGGGTTTGGGACTAGCCGAGCGGGTTTGGGTCTAGCCGAGTGGGTTTGGGTCTAGCAGAATGGGTTTGGGTTTGGCCGAGTGGGTTTGGGTGTAGCCGAGTGGGTTTGGGTCTAGCCTAATCGGTTTGGTTCTAGCCGAGTGGGTGTGGGTCTAGCCGAGTGGGTTTGGGTCTAGCGGAGTGGGTTTGGGTGGTGCGGAGTGGGTTTGGGTCTAGCCGAGTGGGGTTGGGTCTAGCCGAGTGGGTTTGGGTCTAGCGGAGTGGGTTTGGGTTTAGCCTAGTGGGTTTGGGTGTATCCGAGTGGGTTTGGGTCTAGCCGAGTGGGTTTGGGTCTAGCGGAGTGGGTATGGGTCTAGCGGAGTGGGTTTGGGTCAAGCCGAGTGGGTTTGGGTCTAGCCGAGTCCGTTTGGGTCTAGCCGAGTGGGTTTGGGACTAGCCGAGTGGGTTTGGGTCTAGCCGAGTGGGTTTGGGTCTAGCCAAGTGGGTTTGGGTCTAGCGGAGTGGGTTTGGGTGTAGCCGAGTGGGTTTGGGTCGAGCCGAGTGGGTTTGGTTCTAGCCCAGTGGGTTTGGGTCTAGCTGAGTGGGTTTGGGTCTAGCCGAGTGTGTTTGGGTCTAGCCGAGTGGGTTTGCGTCGTGCCGAGTGGGTTTGGGTCTAGCGGAGTGGGTTTGGGTGTAGCCGAGTGGGTTTGGGTCTAGCCGAGTGGGTCTGGGTCCAGACGAGTGGGTTTGTGTCTAGCCGATTGGGTTTTGGTCTAGCCGAGTGGGTTTGGGTCTAGCGGAGTGGGTTTGGGTCTAGCCGAGTCCGTTTGGGTCTAGCCGAGTGGGTTTGGGACTAGCCGAGTGGGTTTGGGTCTAGCCGAGTGGGTTTGGGTGTAGCCGAGTGGGTTTGGGACTAGCCGAGTGGGTTTGGGTCTAGCCGAGTGGGTTTGGGTCTAGACGAGTAGTTTTGGTTCAAGCCGAGTGTATTTGCGTCTAGCCGAGTGGGTTTGGGTCTAGCCAAGTGGTTTTGGGTGTAGCCGAGTGGGTTTCGGTCTAGCGGATTGGGTTTGGGTGTAGCCGAGTGGGTTTGGGTCCAGCCGAGTGGGTTTGGTCTAGCCGAGTATGTTTGGGTCTACTCGAGTGGGTTTGGGTCTAGCCGAGTGGGTTTGGGTCTAGCCGAGTGGGTTTGCGACTAGCCGAGTGGGTTTGCGTCTAGCCGAGTGGGTTTGGGTCTAGCCGAGTGGATTTGGGTCTAGCGGAGTGGGTTTGGGTCTAGCCGAGTGGGTTTGGGTCTAGCCGAGTGGGTTTGGGTCTAGCCGAGTGGGTTTGGGTCTAGCCGAGTGGGTTTGGGTCTAGCCGAGTGGGTTTGGGTCTAGCGGAGTGGGTTTGGGTGTAGCCGAGTGGGTTTGGGTCTAGCCGAGTGGGTTTGGGTCTAGCCGACTGGGTTTGGGTCTAGCCGAGTGCGTTTGGGTCTTACCGAGTGGGTTTGGGTCTAGCGGAGTGGGTTTGGGTGTAGCCGAGTGGGTTTGGGTGTAGCCGAGTGGGTTTGGGTCTAGCCGAGTGGGTTTGGGTGTAGCTGAGTGGGTGTGGGTCAAGCCGATTGGGTTTGTGTCTAGCCGATTGGGTTTGGGTCTAGCCGACTGGGTTTGGCTCTAGCCGAGTGGGTTTGGGTCTAGCTGAGTGGGTTTGGGTCTCGCCGAGCGGGTTTACGTCTAGCCGAGTGGGTTTGGGTCTAGCTGAGTGGGTTTGGGTGTAGCCGAGTGGGTTTGGGTCTAGCCGAGTGGGTTTGGGTGTAGCTGAGTGGGTGTGGGTCAAGCCGATTGGGTTTGTGTCTAGCCGAGTGGGTTTGGGTCTAGCCGAGTGGGTTTGGGTCTAGCCGAGTGGGTTTGGGTCTAGCCGAGTAGTTTTGGGCCTAGCCGAGTGTGTTTGGGTCTACCGGAGTGGGTTTGGGTGTAGCGGAGTGGGTTTGGGTGAGCTGAGTTGGTTTGGGACCAGCCGAGTGGGTTTGGGTCTAGCCGAGTGGGTTTGGGTCCAGCCGAATGGGTTTCGGTCTACCCGAGTGGGTTTGGGTCTAGCCAAGTGGGTTTGCTTCTAGCCGAATGGGTTTGGGTCTAGCCGAGTTGGTTTGGGTGCAGACGAGTGGGTTTGGGTCTAGCGGAGTGGGTTTGGGTGTAACCGAGTGGGTTTGGGTCTAGCCGAGTGGGTTTGGGTCCAGCCGAGTGGGTTTGGGTCTAGCCGAGTGGGTTTGGGTCTAGCCGAGTGGGTTTGGGTCTAGCGGAGTGGGTTTGGGTCTAGCGGAGTGGGTTTGGGTCTAGCGGAGTGGGTTTGGGTCTAGCGGAGTGGGTTTGGGTCTAGCGGAGTGGGTTTGGGTCTAGCGGAGTGGGTTTGGGTCTAGCCGAGTGGGTTTGGGTCTAGCCGAGTGGGTTTGGGACTAGCCGAGTGGGTTTGGGACTAGGCGAGCGGGTTTGGGTCTAGCGGAGTGGGTTTGGGTGTAGCCGCGTGGGTTTGGGTCTAGCCGAGTGGGTTTGGGTCTAGCCGAGTGGGTTTGGGTCTAGCCAAGTGGGTTTGGGTCTAGCGGAGTGGGTTTGGGTGTAGCCGAGTGGGCTTGAATCTAGCCGAGTGGGTTTGGGTCTAGCTGAGTGGGATTGGGTCTAGCCGAGTGGGTTTGGGTCTAGCCGAGTGTGTTTGGGTCTAGCCGAGTGGGTTTGCGTCTAGCCGAGTGGGTTTGTGTCTAGCGGAGTGGGTTTGGTTGTAGCCGAGTGGGTTTGGGTCTAGCCGAGTGGGTTTGGGTCTAGATGAGTGGGTTTGGGTGTAGCCGAGTGGGTTTCGGTGTAGCCGAGTGGGTTTGGGTCTAGCGGAGTGGGTTTGTGTCCAGCGGAGTGGGTTTGGGTCTAGCGGAGTGGGTTTGGGTCTAGCGGAGTGGGTTAGGGTCTAGCGGAGTGGGTTTGGGTCTAGCGGAGTGGGTTTGGGTCTAGCCGAGTGGGTTTGGGTCTAGCCGAGTGGGTTTGGGACTAGCCGAGTGGGTTTGGGACTAGCCGAGCGGGTTTGGGTCTAGCCGAGTGGGTTTGGGTCTAGCAGAATGGGTTTGGGTTTGGCCGAGTGGGTTTGGGTGTAGCCGAGTGGGTTTGGGTCTAGCCTAATCGGTTTGGTTCTAGCCGAGTGGGTGTGGGTCTAGCCGAGTGGGTTTGGGTCTAGCGGAGTGGGTTTGGGTGGTGCGGAGTGGGTTTGGGTCTAGCCGAGTGGGGTTGGGTCTAGCCGAGTGGGTTTGGGTCTAGCGGAGTGGGTTTGGGTTTAGCCTAGTGGGTTTGGGTGTATCCGAGTGGGTTTGGGTCTAGCCGAGTGGGTTTGGGTCTAGCGGAGTGGGTATGGGTCTAGCGGAGTGGGTTTGGGTCAAGCCGAGTGGGTTTGGGTCTAGCCGAGTCCGTTTGGGTCTAGCCGAGTGGGTTTGGGACTAGCCGAGTGGGTTTGGGTCTAGCCGAGTGGGTTTGGGTCTAGCCAAGTGGGTTTGGGTCTAGCGGAGTGGGTTTGGGTGTAGCCGAGTGGTTTTGGGTCGAGCCGAGTGGGTTTGGTTCTAGCCCAGTGGGTTTGGGTCTAGCTGAGTGGGTTTGGGTCTAGCCGAGTGTGTTTGGGTCTAGCCGAGTGGGTTTGCGTCGTGCCGAGTGGGTTTGGGTCTAGCGGAGTGGGTTTGGGTGTAGCCGAGTGGGTTTGGGTCTAGCCGAGTGGGTCTGGGTCCAGACGAGTGGGTTTGTGTCTAGCCGATTGGGTTTTGGTCTAGCCGAGTGGGTTTGGGTCTAGCGGAGTGGGTTTGGGTCTAGCCGAGTCCGTTTGGGTCTAGCCGAGTGGGTTTGGGACTAGCCGAGTGGGTTTGGGTCTAGCCGAGTGGGTTTGGGTGTAGCCGAGTGGGTTTGGGACTAGCCGAGTGGGTTTGGGTCTAGCCGAGTGGGTTTGGGTCTAGACGAGTAGTTTTGGTTCAAGCCGAGTGTATTTGCGTCTAGCCGAGTGGGTTTGGGTCTAGCCAAGTGGTTTTGGGTGTAGCCGAGTGGGTTTCGGTCTAGCGGATTGGGTTTGGGTGTAGCCGAGTGGGTTTGGGTCCAGCCGAGTGGGTTTGGTCTAGCCGAGTATGTTTGGGTCTACTCGAGTGGGTTTGGGTCTAGCCGAGTGGGTTTGGGTCTAGCCGAGTGGGTTTGCGACTAGCCGAGTGGGTTTGCGTCTAGCCGAGTGGGTTTGGGTCTAGCCGAGTGGATTTGGGTCTAGCGGAGTGGGTTTGGGTGTAGCCGAGTGGGTTTGGGTCTAGCCGAGTGGGTTTGGGTCTAGCCGACTGGGTTTGGGTCTAGCCGAGTGCGTTTGGGTCTTGCCGAGTGGGTTTGGGTCTAGCAGAGTGGGTTTGGGTGTATCCGAGTGGGTTTGGGTCTAGCGGAGCGGGTTTGGGTGTAGCCGAATGGGTTTGGGTCTAGCCGAGTGGGTTTGGGTCTAGCCGACTGGGTTTGGCTCTAGCCGAGTGGGTTTGGGTCTAGCCGAGTGGGTTTGGGTCTAGCCGAGTGGGTTTACGTCTAGCCGAGTGGGTTTGGGTGTTGCCGAGTGGGTTTGGGTCTAGCCGAGTGGGTTTGGGTGTAGCTGAGTGGGTGTGGGTCAAGCCGTGTGGGTTTGGGTCTAGCCGAGTGGGTTTGGGTCTAGCCGAGTGGGTTTGCGTCGTGCCGAGTGGGTTTGGGTCTAGCGGAGTGGGTTTGGGTGTAGCCGAGTGGGTTTGGGTCTAGCCGAGTGGGTCTGGGTCCAGACGAGTGGGTTTGTGTCTAGCCGATTGGGTTTTGGTCTAGCCGAGTGGGTTTGGGTCTAGCGGAGTGGGTTTGGGTCTAGCCGAGTCCGTTTGGGTCTAGCCGAGTGGGTTTGGGACTAGCCGAGTGGGTTTGGGTCTAGCCGAGTGGGTTTGGGTGTAGCCGAGTGGGTTTGGGACTAGCCGAGTGGGTTTGGGTCTAGCCGAGTGGGTTTGGGTCTAGACGAGTAGTTTTGGTTCAAGCCGAGTGTATTTGCGTCTAGCCGAGTGGGTTTGGGTCTAGCCAAGTGGTTTTGGGTGTAGCCGAGTGGGTTTCGGTCTAGCGGATTGGGTTTGGGTGTAGCCGAGTGGGTTTGGGTCCAGCCGAGTGGGTTTGGTCTAGCCGAGTATGTTTGGGTCTACTCGAGTGGGTTTGGGTCTAGCCGAGTGGGTTTGGGTCTAGCCGAGTGGGTTTGCGACTAGCCGAGTGGGTTTGCGTCTAGCCGAGTGGGTTTGGGTCTAGCCGAGTGGATTTGGGTCTAGCGGAGTGGGTTTGGGTGTAGCCGAGTGGGTTTGGGTCTAGCCGAGTGGGTTTGGGTCTAGCCGACTGGGTTTGGGTCTAGCCGAGTGCGTTTGGGTCTTGCCGAGTGGGTTTGGGTCTAGCAGAGTGGGTTTGGGTGTATCCGAGTGGGTTTGGGTCTAGCGGAGCGGGTTTGGGTGTAGCCGAATGGGTTTGGGTCTAGCCGAGTGGGTTTGGGTCTAGCCGACTGGGTTTGGCTCTAGCCGAGTGGGTTTGGGTCTAGCCGAGTGGGTTTGGGTCTAGCCGAGTGGGTTTACGTCTAGCCGAGTGGGTTTGGGTGTTGCCGAGTGGGTTTGGGTCTAGCCGAGTGGGTTTGGGTGTAGCTGAGTGGGTGTGGGTCAAGCCGTGTGGGTTTGGGTCTAGCCGAGTGGGTTTGGGTCTAGCCGAGTGGGTTTGGGTCTAGCCGAGTGGGTTTGGGTCGAGCCGAGTGGGTTTGGGTCTAGCCGAGTGGGTTTGGGTCTAGCCGAGTGGGTTTGGGTATAGCCGAGTGGGTTTGGGTCTAGCCGAGTGGGTTTGGGTCTAGCGGAGTGGGTTAGGGTCTAGTGGAGTGGGTTTGGGTCCAGCCGAGTGGGGTTGGGTCTAGCCGAATGGGTTTGGGTCTACCCGAGTGCGTTTGGGTCTAGCCGAGTGGGTTTGGGTCTAGCCGAATGGGTTTGGGTCTAGCCGAGTGGGTTTGGGAGTAGCCGAGTGGGTTTGGGTCTAGCGGAGTGGGTTTGGGTCTAGCCGAGTGGGTTTGGGTCTAGCCGAGTGGGTTTGGGTCGAGCCGAGTGGGTTTGGGTCTAGCCGAGTGGGTTTGGGTCTAGCCGAGTGGGTTTGGGTATAGCCGAGTGGGTTTGGGTCTAGCCGAGTGGGTTTGGGTCTAGCGGAGTGGGTTAGGGTCTAGTGGAGTGGGTTTGGGTCCAGCCGAGTGGGGTTGGGTCTAGCCGAATGGGTTTGGGTCTACCCGAGTGCGTTTGGGTCTAGCCGAGTGGGTTTGGGTCTAGCCGAATGGGTTTGGGTCTAGCCGAGTGGGTTTGGGAGTAGCCGAGTGGGTTTGGGTCTAGCGGAGTGGGTTTGGGTCTAGCCGAGTGGGTTTGGGTCTAGCCGAGTGGGTTTGGGTCTGGCCGAGTTAGTTTGGGTGTTGCCAAGTGGGTTTGCGTCTAGCCGAGCAGGTTTGGGTCTAGCCGAGTGGGTTTGGGTCTAGCCGAGTTGGTTTGGGTCTAGCCGAGTGGGTTTGGGTCTAGCCGAGTGGGTTTGGGTTAAGCGGAGTTGGTATGGGTCTAGCGGAGTGGGTTTGGGTCTAGCGGAGTAGGTTTGGGTGTAGCCGAGTGGGTTTGGGTCTAGCCGAGTGGGTTTGGGTCTACCCGAGTGGGTTTGCGTCTAGCCGAGTGGGTTTGGGTCTAGCCGAGTGGGTGTGGGTCTAGCCGAGTGGGTTTGGGTCTAGCCGAGTGGGTTTGGGTCTAGCCGAGTGGGTTTGGGTCTAGCCGAATGGGTTTGGGTCTATACGAGTGGATTTGCGTCTAGCCGAGTGGGTTTGGGTCTAGCCGAGTGGGTTTGGGTCTAGCGGAGTGGGTTTGGGTGTAGCCGAGTGGGTTTGGGTCTATCCATGTGGGTTTGGGTCTAGCCGAGTGGGTTAGGGTCTAGCGGAGTGGGTTTGGGTGTAGCCGCGTGGGTTTGGGTGTAGCCGAGTGGGTTTGGGTCTAGCCGAGTGGGTTTGGGTCTAGCCGAGTGGGTTTGGGTCTAGCCGAGTGGGTTTGGGTCTAGCGGAGTGGGTTTGGGTGTAGCCGAGTGGGTTTGGGTCTAGCCGAGTGGGTTTGGGTCTAGCCGACTGGGTTTGGGTCTAGCCGAGTGCGTTTGGGTCTTACCGAGTGGGTTTGGGTCTAGCGGAGTGGGTTTGGGTGTAGCCGAGTGGGTTTGGGTCTAGCGGAGCGGGTTTGGGTGTAGCCGAGTGGGTTTGGGTCTAGCCGATTGGGTTTGGGTCTAGCCGACTGGGTTTGGCTCTAGCCGAGTGGGTTTGGGTCTAGCCGAGTGGGTTTGGGTCTAGCCGAGTGGGTTTACGTCTAGCCGAGTGGGTTTGGGTCTAGCGGAGTGGGTTTGGGTGTAGCCGAGTGGGTTTGGGTCTAGCCGAGTGGGTTTGGGTGTAGCTGAGTGGGTGTGGGTCAAGCCGATTGGGTTTGTGTCTAGCCGAGTGGGTTTGGGTCTAGCCGAGTGGGTTTGGGTCTAGCCGAGTGGGTTTGGGTCTAGCCGAGTAGTTTTGGGCCTTGCCGAGTGTGTTTGGGTCTACCGGAGTGGGTTTGGGTGTAGCGGAGTGGGTTTGGGTGAGCTGAGTTGGTTTGGGACCAGCCGAGTGGGTTTGGGTCTAGCCGAGTGGGTTTGGGTCCAGCCGAATGGGTTTTGGTCTACCCGAGTGGGTTTGGGTCTAGCCAAGTGGGTTTGCTTCTAGCCGAATGGGTTTGGGTCTAGCCGAGTTGGTTTGGGTGCAGACGAGTGGGTTTGGGTCTAGCGGAGTGGGTTTGGGTGTAACCGAGTGGGTTTGGGTCTAGCCGAGTGGGTTGGGGTCCAGCCGAGTGGGTTTGGGTCTAGCCGAGTGGGTTTGGGTCTAGCCGAGTGGGTTTGGGTCTAGCCGAGTTGGTTTGGGTCTAGCCGAGTGGGTTTGCGTCTAGCCGAGTGGGTTTGTGTCTAGCGGAGTGGGTTTGGGTCTAGCGGAGTGGGATTGGGTCTAGCCGAGTGGGTTTGGGTCTAGCCGAGTGGGTTTGGGTCTAGCGGAGTGGGTTAGGGTCTAGTGGAGTGGGTTTGGGTCCAGCCGAGTGGGTTTGGGTCTAGCCGAATGGGTTTGGGTCTACCCGAGTGCGTTTGGGTCTAGCCGAATGGGTTTCGGTCTGGCCGAGTTAGTTTGGGTGTTGCCAAGTGGGTTTGGGTCTAGCCGTGCAGGTTTATGTCTAGCCGAGTGGGTTTGGGTCTAGCCGAGTTGGTTTGGGTCTAGCCGAGTGGGTTTGGGTCTAGCCGAGTGGGTTTGGGTCAAGCGGAGTAGGTATGGGTCTAGCGGAGTGGGTTTGGGTCTAGCGGAGTGGGTTTGGGTGTAGCCGAGTGGGTTTGGGTCTTGCCGTGTGGGTTTGGGTCTACCCGAGTGGGTTTGCGTCTAGCCGAGTGGGTTTGGGTCTAGCCGAGTTGGTGTGGGTCTAGCCGAGTGGGTTTGGGTCTAGCCAAGTGGGTTTGGGTCTAACCGAATGGGTTTGGGTCTATACGAGTGGATTTGCGTCTAGCCGAGTGGGTTAGGGTCTAGCCGAGTGGGTTTGGGTCTAGCGGAGTGGGTTTGGGTGTAGCCGAGTGGGTTTGGGTCTAGCCCAGTGGGTTTGGGTCTACCCGAGTGGGTTTGCGTCTAGCCGAGTGGGTTTGGGTCTAGCCGAGTGGGTGTGGGTCTAGCCGAGTGGGTTTGGGTCTAGCCAAGTCGGTTTGGGTCTAGCCGAGTGGGTTTGGATCTATCCATGTGGGTTTGGGTCTAGCCGAGTGGGTTAGGGTCTAGCGGAGTGGGTTTGGGTGTAGCCGCGTGGGTTTGGGTGTAGCCGAGTGGGTTTGGGTCTAGCCGAGTGGGTTTGGGTCTAGCCAAGTGGGTTTGGGTCTAGCCGAGTGGATTTGGGTCTAGCGGAGTGGGTTTGAGTCTAGCCGAGTGGGTTTGGGTCTAGCCGAGTGGGTTTGGGTCTAGCCGACTGGGTTTGGGTGTAGCCGAGTGCGTTTGGGTCTTGCCGAGTGGGTTTGGGTCTAGCGGAGTGGGTTTGGGTGTATCCGAGTGGGTTTGGGTCTAGCGGAGCGGGTTTGGATGTAGCCGAGTGGGTTTGGGTCTAGCCGAGTGGGTTTGGGTCTAGCCGACTGGGTTTGGCTCTAGCCGAGTGGGTTTGGGTCTAGCCGAGTGGGTTGGGGTCTAGCCGAGTGGGTTTACGTCTAGCCGAGTGGGTTTGTGTCTAGCGGAGTGGGTTTGGGTGTAGCCGAGTGGGTTTGGGTCTAGCCGAGTGGGTTTGGGTGTAGCTGAGTGGGTGTGGGTCAAGCCGACTGGGTTTGGGTCTAGCCGAGTGGGTTTGGGTCTAGCCGAGTGGGTTTGGGTCTAGCCGAGTGGGTTTGGGTCTAGCCGAGTGGTTTTGGGCCTAGCCGAGTGGGTTTGGGTCTACCGGAGTGGGTTTGGGTGCAGCGGAGTGGGTTTGGGTGAGCTGAGTGGGTTTGGGACCAGCCGAGTGGGTTTGGGTCTATCCGAGTGGGTTTGGGTCTAGCCAAGTGGGTTTGGGTCGAGCCGAGTGGGTTTGGGTCTGGCCGAGTTAGTTTGGGTGTTGCCAAGTGGGTTTGGGTCTAGCCGAGCAGATTTGGGTCTAGCCGAGTGGGTTTGGGTCTAGCCGAGTTGGTTTGGGTCTAGCCGAGTGGGTTTGGGTCTAGCCGAGTGGGTTTGGGTCAAGCGGAGTTGGTATGGGTCTAGCGGAGTGGGTTTGGGTCTAGCGGAGTAGGTTTGGGTGTAGCCGAGTGGGTTTGGGTCTAGCCGAGTGGGTTTGGGTCTACCCGAGTGGGTTTGCGTCTAGCCGAGTGGGTTTGGGTCTAGCCGAGTGGGTGTGGGTCTAGCCGAGTGGGTTTGGGTCTAGCCAAGTGGGTTTGGGTCTAGCCGAATGGGTTTGGGTGTATACGAGTGGATTTGCGTCTAGCCGTGTGGGTTTGGGTCTAGCCGAGTGGGTTTGGGTCTAGCGGAGTGGGTTTGGGTGTAGCCGAGTGGGTTTGGGTCTAGCCCAGTGGGTTTGGGTCTACCCGAGTGGGTTTGCGTCTAGCCGAGTGGGTTTGGGTCTAGCGGAGTGGGTGTGGGTCTAGCCGAGTGGGTTTGGGTCTAGCCAAGTCGGTTTGGGTCTAGCCGAGTGGGTTTGGGTCTATACGAGTGGGTTTGCGTCTAGCCGAGTGGGTTTGGGTCTAGCCGAGTGGGTTTGGGTCTATCCATGTGGGTTTATGTCTAGCCGAGTGGGTTAGGGTCTAGCGGAGTGGGTTTGTGTGTAGCCGCGTAGGTTTGGGTGTAGCCGAGTGGGTTTGGGTCTAGCCGAGTGGGTTTGGGTCTAGCCGAGTGGGTTTGGGTCTAGCCGAGTGGGTTTGGGTCTAGCGGAGTGGGTTTGGGTGTAGCCGAGTGGGTTTGGGTCTAGCCGACTGGGTTTGGGTCTAGCCGAGTGCGTTTGGGTCTTGCCGAGTGGGTTTGGGTCTAGCGGAGTGGGTTTGGGTGTATCCGAGTGGGTTTGGGTCTAGCGGAGCGGGTTTGGGTGTAGCCGAGTGGGTTTGGGTCTAGCCGAGTGGGTTTGGGTCTAGCCGACTGGGTTTGGCTCTAGCCGAGTGGGTTTGGGTCTAGCCGAGTGGGTTTGGGTCTAGCCGAGTGGGTTTACGTCTAGCCGAGTGGGTTTGGGTCTAGCGGAGTGGGTTTGGGTGTAGCCGAGTGGGTTTGGGTCTAGCCGAGTGGGTTTGGGTGTAGCTGAGTGGGTGTGGGTCAAGCCGAGTGGGTTTGGGTCTAGCCGAGTGGGTTTGGGTCTAGCCGAGTGTGTTTGGGTCTAGCCGAGTGGGTTTGTGTCTAGCCGAGTGGTTTTGGGCCTAGCCGAGTGGGTTTGGGTCTACCGGAGTGGGTTTGGGTGCAGCGGAGTGGGTTTGGGTGAGCTGAGTGGGTTTGGGACCAGCCGAGTGGGTTTGGGTCTAGCCGAGTGGGTTTGGGTCTAGCCGAGTGGGTTTGGGTCTAGCCGAGTGGGTTTGGGTCTAGCCGAGTGGGTTTGGGTCTAGCCGAGTGGGTTTGGGTCTAGCCGAGTGGGTTTGGGTCTAGCCGAGTGGGTTTGGGTCTAGCAGAGTGGGTTAGGGTCTAGTGGAGTGGGTTTGGGTCCAGCCGAGTGGGTTTGGGTCTAGCCGAATGGGTTTGGGTCTACCCGAGTGCGTTTGGGTCTAGCCGAGTGGGCTTGGGTCTAGCCGAATGGGTTTGGGTCTAGCCGAGTGGGTTTGGGAGTAGCCGAGTGGGTTTGGGTCTAGCGGAATGGGTTTGGGTCTAGCCGAGTGGGTTTGGGTCTAGACGCGTGGGTTTGGGTCTGGCCGAGTTAGTTTGGGTGTTGCCAAGTGGGTTTGGGTCTAGCCGAGCAGAGTTGGGTCTAGCCGAGTGGGTTTGGGTCTAGCCGAGTTGGTTTGGGTCTAGCCGAGTGGGTTTGGGTCTAGCCGAGTGGGTTTGGGTCAAGCGGAGTTGGTATGGGTCTAGCGGAGTGGGTTTGGGTCTAGCGGAGTAGGTTTGGGTGTAGCCGAGTGGGTTTGGGTCTAGCCGAGTGGGTTTGGGTCTACCCGAGTGGGTTTGCGTCTAGCCGAGTGGGTTTGGGTCTAGCCGAGTGGGTGTGGGTCTAGCCGAGTGGGTTTGGGTCTAGCCAAGTGGGCTTGGGTCTAGCCGAATGGGTTTGGGTGTATACGAGTGGATTTGCGTCTAGCCGAGTGGGTTTGGGTCTAGCCGAGTGGGTTTGGGTCTAGCGGAGTGGGTTTGGGTGTAGCCGAGTGGGTTTGGGTCTAGCCCAGTGGGTTTGGGTCTACCCGAGTGGGTTTGCGTCTAGCCGAGTGGGTTTGGGTCTAGCCGAGTGGGTTTGGGTCTATCCATGTGGGTTTGGGTCTAGCCGAGTGGGTTAGGGTCTAGCGGAGTGGGTTTGGGTGTAGCTGCGTAGGTTTGGGTGTAGCCGAGTGTGTTTGGATCTAGCCGAGTGGGTTTGGGTCCAGCCGAGTGGGTTTGGGTCTAGCCGAGTGGGTTTGGGTCTAGCGGAGTGGGTTTGGGTGTAGCCGAGTGGGTTTGGGTCTAGCCGAGTGGGTTTGGGTCTAGCCGACTGGGTTTGGGTCTAGCCGAGTGCGTTTGGGTCTTGCCGAGTGGGTTTGGGTCTAGCGGAGTGGGTTTGGGTGTAGCCGAGTGGGTTTGGGTCTAGCGGAGCGGGTTTGGGTGTAGCCGAGTGGGTTTGGGTCTAGCCGAGTGCGTTTGGGTCTAGCCGACTGGGTTTGGCTCTAGCCGAGTGGGTTTGGGTCTAGCCGAGGGGGTTTGGGTCTAGCCGAGTGGGTTTACGTCTAGCCGAGTGGGTTTGGGTCTAGCGGAGTGGGTTTGGGTGTAGCCGAGTGGGATTGGGTCTAGCCGAGTGGGTTTGGGTGTAGCTGAGTGGGTGTGGGTCAAGCCGAGTGGGTTTGGGTCTAGCCGAGTGGATTTGGGTCTAGCCGAGTGGGTTTGGGTCTAGCCCAGTGGGTTTGCTTCTAGCCGAATGGGTTTGGGTCTAGCCGAGTGGGTTTGGGTGCAGACGAGTGGGTTTGGGTCTAGCGGAGTGGGTTTGGGTGTAACCGAGTGGGTTTGGGTCTAGCCGAGTGGGTTTGGGTCCAGCCGAGTGGGTTTGGGTCTAACCGAGTGGGTTTGCGTCTAGCCGTGTGGGTTTGGGTCTAGCCGAGTTGGTTTGGGTCTAGCCGAGTGGGTTTGCGTCTAGCCGAGTGGGTTTGTGTCTAGCGGAGTGGGTTTAGGTCTAGCGGAGTGGGATTGGGTCTAGCCAAGTGGGTTTGGGTCTAGCCGAATGGGTTTGGGTGTATACGAGTGGATTTGCGTCTAGCCGAGTGGGTTTGGGTCTAGCCGAGTGGGTTTGGGTCTAGCGGAGTGGGTTTGGGTGTAGCCGAGTGGGTTTGGGTCTAGCCCAGTGGGTTTGGGTCTACCCGAGTGGGTTTGCGTCTAGCCGAGTGGGTTTGGGTCTAGCGGAGTGGGTGTGGGTCTAGCCGAGTGGGTTTGGGTCTAGCCAAGTCGGTTTGGGTCTAGCTGAGTGGGTTTGGGTCTATACGAGTGGGTTTGCGTCTAGCCGAGTGGGTTTGCGTCTAGCCGAGTGGGTTTGGGTCTATCCATGTGGGTTTGGGTCTAGCCGAGTGGGTTAGGGTCTAGCGGAGTGGGTTTGGGTGTAGCCGCGTAGGTTTGGGTGTAGCCGAGTGGGTTTGGGTCTAGCCGAGTGGGTTTGGGTCTAGCCGAGTGGGTTTGCGTCTAGCCAAGTGGGTTTGTGTCTAGCGGAGTGGGTTTAGGTCTAGCGGAGTGGGATTGGGTCTAGCCGAGTGGGTTTGGGTCTAGCCGAGTGGGTTTGGGACGAGCCAAGTGGGTTTGGGTCCAGCCGAGTGGGTTTGGGTCTAGCTGAATGGGTTTGGGTCTAGCCGAGCGGGTTTGGGTCTAGCCGGGTGTGTTTGGGTCTAGCCGAAAGGGTTTGGGTCTAGCCGAGGGGGTTTGGGTCTAGCCGAGTGGGTTTGGGTCTAGCCGAGTGGGTGTGGGTCTAGCCGAGTGGGTTTGGGTCTAGCCGAGTGGGTTTGGGTCTAGCCGAGGGGGTTTGGGCCTAGCCGAGTGGGTTTGGGTCTAGCGGAGTGGGTTAGGGTCTAGTGGAGTGGGTTTGGGTCTAGCCGAGTGGGTTTGGGTCTAGCCGAATGGGTTTGGGTCTACCCGAGTGCGTTTGGGTCTCGCCGAGTGGGTTTGGGACTAGCCGAATGGGTTTGTGTCTAGCCGAGTGGGTTTGGGTGTAGCCGAGTGGGTTTGGGTCTAGCGGAGTGGGTTTGGGTGTAGCCGAGTGGGTTTGGGTCTAGCCGAGTGGGGGGTTTGGGTCTAGCCGAGTGGGTTTGGGTCTAGCCGAGTGGGTTTGGGTCTAGCCGAGTGGGTTTGGGTATAGCCGTGTGGGTTTGGGTCTAGCCGAGTGTGTTTGCGTCTAGCCGAGTGGGTTTGGGTCTAGCCGAGTGGGTTTGGGTCTAGCCGAGTGGGTTTGGGTCTAGCAGAGTGGGTTTGGGTCTAGCCGAGTGTGTTAGGGTCTAGCGGAGTGGATTTGGGTGTAGCCGCGTGGGTTTGGGTGTAGCCGAGTGTGTTTGGGTCTAGCCGAGTGGGTTTGGGTCCAGCCGAGTGGGTTTGGGTCTAGCTGAATGGGTTTGGGTCTAGCCGAGAGGGTTTGGGTCCAGCCGAGTGGGTTTGGGTCTAGCTGAGTGGGTTTGGGTCTAGCCGAGTTGGTTTTGGTATAGCCGACTGGGTTTGGGTCTAGCCGAGTGGGTTTGGGTCTACCGAGTGGGTTTGGGTCTAGCCGAGTGGGTTTGGGTCTAGCCGAGTTAGTTTGGGTGTAGCCGACTGGGTTTGGGTGTAGCCGAGCAGGTTTGGGTCTAGCCGAGTGGGTTTGGGTCTAGCCGAGTGGGTTTGGGTCTAGCCGAGTGGGTTTAGGTCAAGCGGAGTTGGTATGGGTCTAGCGGAGTGGGTTTGGGTCTAGCGGAGTGGGTTTGGGTCTAGCCAAGTGGGTTTTGGTCTACCCGAGTGGGTTTGGGTCTATCCGAGTGGGTTTGCGTCTAGCCGAGTGGGTTTGCGTCTAGCCGAGTGGGTTTGGGTCTAGCCGAGTGGGTTTGGGTCTATCCATGTGGGTTTGGGTCCAGCCGAGTGGGTTAGGGTCTAGCGGAGTGGGTTTGGGTGTAGCCGCGTGGGTTTGGGTCTAGCCGAGTGGGTTTGGGTCTAGCCGAGTGGGTTTGGGTCTAGCCGAGTGGGTTTGGGTCTAGCTGAGTGGGTTTGGGTCTAGCCGACTGTGTTTGGGTCTGGACGAGTGGGTTTGGGTCTAGCCGAGTGTGTTAGGGTCTAGCGGAGTGGGTTTGGGTGTAGCCGCGTGGGTTTGGGTGTAGCCGAGTGTGTTTGGGTCTAGCCGAGTGGGTTTGGGTCTAGCCGAGTGGGTTTGGGTCTAGCCGAGTGGGTTTGGGTCTAGCGGAGTGGGTTTGGGTGTAGCCGAGTGGGTTTGGGTCTAGCCGAGTGGGTTTGGGTCTAGCCGAGTGGGTTTGGGTCTAGCGGAGTGGGTTTGGTTGTAGCCGAGTGGGTTTGGGTCTAGCGGAGTGGGTTTGGGTCTAGCCGACTGGGTTTGGGTCTGGACGAGTGGGTTTGGGTCTAGCTGAGTGGGTTTGGGTCTAGTCGAGTGGGTTTGGGTCTAGCCGAGTGGGTTTGGGTCTAGCCTAGTGGGTTTGGGTCTAGCCAAGTAGGTTTCGGTCCAGCGGACTGGGTATGGGTCTAGCGCAGTGGGTTTGGGTCTAGCTGAGTGGGTTTGGGTCTAGCAGAGTGTGTTTGTGTCTAGCGGAGTGGGTTTGGGACTAGCGGAGTGGGTTTGGGTCTAGCCGAGTGGGTTTGGGTCTAGCCGAGTGGGTTTGGGTCTAGCGGAGTGGGTTTGGTTGTAGCCGAGTGGGTTTGGGTCTAGCGGAGTGGGTTTGGGTGTAGCCGAGTGGGTTTGGGTCTAGCGGAGTGGGTTTGGGTCTAGCCGACTGGGTTTGGGTCTGGACGAGTGGGTTTGGGTCTAGCTGAGTGGGTTTGGGTCTAGTCGAGTGGGTTTGGGTCTAGTCGAGTGGGTTTGGGTCTAGCCGAGTGGGTTTGGGTCTAGCCTAGTGGGTTTGGGTCTAGCCAAGTGGGTTTCGGTCCAGCGGACTGGGTATGGGTCTAGCGCAGTGGGTTTGGGTCTAGCTGAGTGGGTTTGGGTCTAACCGCGTGGGTTTGGGTGTAGCCGAGTGGGTTTGGGTCTAGCCTAGTGGGTTTGGGTCTAGCCGAGTGGGTTTGGGTCTAGCCGAGTGGGTTTGGGTCTAGCGGAGTGGGTTTGGGTGTAGCCGTGTGGGTTTGGGTCTAGCCGAGTGGGTTTGGGTCTAGCCGACTGGGTTTGGGTCTAGCTGAGTGGGTTTGGGTCTAGCCGAGTGGGTTTGGGTGTAGCCGAGTGGGTTTGGGTCTAGCCGAGTGGGTTTGGGTGTAGCGGAGTGGGTTTGGTTGCAGCCGAGTGGGTTTGGGTCTAGCGGTGTGGGTTTGGGTGTAGCCGAGTGGGTTTGGGTCTAGCCGAGTGGGTTTGGGTCTAGCCGACTGGGTTTGGGTCTAGCCGAGTGGGTTTGGGTCTAGCCGAGTGGGTTTGGGTCTAGACGAGTGGGTTTACGTCTAGCCGAGTGGGTTTGGGTCTAGCGGAGTGGGTTTAGGTCTAGCGCAGTGGGTTTGGGTCTAGCGGAGTGGGTTTGGTTCTAGCCGAGTGGGTTTGGGTCTAACCGAGTGGGTTTGTGTCTAGCGGAGTGGGTTTGGGTCTAGCGGAGTGGGATTGGGTCTAGCCGAGTGGGTTTGGGTCTAGCCGAGTGGGTTTGGGACTAGCCGAGTGGGTTTGCGTCTAGCCGAGTGGGTTTGGGTCTAGCTGAATGTGTTTGGGACTAGCCGAGTGGGTTTGGGTCTAGCCGAGTGGGTTTGGGTATAGCCGAAAGGGTTTGGGCCTAGCCGAGTGGGTTTGGGTCTAGCCGAGTGGGTTTGGGTCCAGCCGAGTGGGTGTGGGTTAAGCCGAGTGGGTTTGGGTCTAGCCGAGTGGGTTTGGGTCTAGCCGAGTGGGTTTGGGTCTATCCGAGTGGGTTTGGGTCTAGCCGAGTGGGTTTGGGCCTAGCCGAGTGGGTTTGGGGCTACTGGAGTGGGTTTGGGTCTATCCGAGTGGGTTTGGGTCTAGCCGAGTGGGTTTGGGCCTAGCCGAGTGGTTTTGGTACTACCGGAGTGGGTTTGGGTGTAGCGGAGTGGGTTTGGGTCTAGCCGAAAGGGTTTGGGCCTAGCCGAGTGGGTTTGGGTCTAGCCGAGTGGGTTTGGGTCCAGCCGAGTGGGTGTGGGTTAAGCCGAGTGGGTTTGGGTCTAGCCGAGTGGGTTTGGGTCTAGCCGAGTGGGTTTGGGTCTATCCGAGTGGGTTTGGGTCTAGCCGAGTGGGTTTGGGCCTAGCCGAGTGGGTTTGGGACTACCGGAGTGGGTTTGGGTCTATCCGAGTGGGTTTGGGTCTAGCCGAGTGGGTTTGGGCCTAGCCGAGTGGTTTTGGGACTACCGGAGTGGGTTTGGGTGTAGCGGAGTGGGTTTGGGTGTAGCTGAGTGGGTTTGGGACCAGCCGAGTGGGTTTGGGTCTAGCCGAGTTTGTTTGGGCCTAGCCGAATGGGTTTGGGTCTACCCGAGTGGGTTTGGGTCTGGCCCAGTGGGTTTGCTTCTAGCCGAATGGGTTTGTGTCTAGCCGAGTGGGTTTGGGTGCAGCCGAGTGGGTTTGGGTCTAGCGGAGTGGGTTTGGGTGTAGCCGAGTGGGTTTGGGTCTAGCCGAGTGGGTTTGGGTCTAACCGAGTTGGTTTGGGTCTAGCCGAGTGGGTTTGCGTCTAGCCGATTGGGTTTGGGTCTATCCATGTGGGTTTGGGTCTAGCCGAGTGGGTTAGGGTCTAGCGGAGTGGGTTTGGGTGTAGCCGCGTGGGTTTGGGTGTAGCCGAGTGGGTTTGGGTCTAGCCGAGTGGGTTTGGGTCTAGCCGAGTGGGTTTGGGTTTAGCCGAGTGGGTTTGGGTCTAGCGGAGTGGGTTTGGGTGTAGCCGAGTGGGTTTGGGTCTAGCCGAGTGGGTTTGGGTCTATCCGAGTGGGTTTGGGTGTAGCCGAGTGGGTTTGGGTCTAGCCGAGTGGGTTTGGGTCTAGCGGAGTGGGTTTGGTTGTAGCCGAGTGGGTTTGGGTCTAGCGGAGAGGGTTTGGGTGTAGACGAGTGGGTTTGGGTCTAGCCGAGTGGGTGTGGGTTAAGCCGAGTGGGTTTGGGTCTAGCCGAGTGGGTTTGGGTCTAGCCGAGTGGGTTTGGGTCTAGCCGAGTGGGTTTGGGTCTAGCCGAGTGGGTTTGGGCCTAGTCGAGTGGGTCTGGGACTACCGGAGTGGGTTTGGGTGTAGCGGAGTGGGTTTGGGTGTAGCTGAGTGGGTTTGGGACCAGCCGAGTGGGTTTGGGTCTAGCCGAGTGGGTTTGGGCCTAGCCGAATGGGTTTGGGTCTACCCGAGTGGGTTTGGGTCTAGCCGAGTGGGTTTGGGTCTAGCGGAGTGGGATTGGGTCTAGACGAGTGGGTTTGTGTCTAGCCGAGTGGGTTTGGGACTAGCCGAGTGGGTTTGGGTCTAGCCGAGTGGGTTTGGGTCTAGCTGAATGGGTTTGGGTCTGGCCGAGTGGGTTTGGGTCTAGCCGAGTGGGTTTGGGTCTAGCCGAAAGGGTTTGGGTCTAGCCGAGTGGGTTTGGGTCTAGCCGAGTGGGTTTGGGTCTAGCCGAGTGGGTGTGGGTCAAGCCGAGTGGGTTTGGGTCTAGCCGAGTGGGTTTGGGTCTAGCCGAGTGGGTTTGGGTCTAGCCGAGTGGGTTTGGGTCTAGCCGAGTGTGTTTGGGCCTAGCCGAGTGGGTTTGGGTCTACCGGAGTGGGTTTGGGTGTAGCGGAGTGGGTTTGGGTGTAGCTGAGTGGGTTTGGGACCAGCCGAGTGGGTTTGGGTCTAGCCGAGTGGGTTTGGGTGTAGCCAAATTGGTTTGGGTCTACCCGAGTGGGTTTGGGTCTAGCCGAGTGGGTTTGCTTCTAGCCGAATGGGTTTGGGTCTAGCCTAGTGGGTTTGGGTGCAGCCGAGTGGGTTTGGGTCTAGCGGAGTGGGTTTGGGTGTAGCCGAATGGGTTTGGGTCTAGCCGAGTGGGTTTGGGTCTAGCCGAGTGGGTTTGCGTCTAGCCGAGTGGGTTTGGGTCTGGCCGAGTTGGTTTGGGTCTATCCGAGTGGGTTTGGTTCTAGCCGAGTGGGTTTGGGCCTAGCCGAGTGGGTTTGGGGCTACCGGAGTGGGTTTGGGTCTATCCGAGTGGGTTTGGGTCTAGCCGAGTGGGTTTGGGCCTAGCCGAGTGGTTTTGGGACTACCGGAGTGGGTTTGGGTGTAGCGGAATGGGTTTGGGTGTAGCTGAGTGGGTTTGGGACCAGCCGAGTGGGTTTGGGTCTAGCCGAGTTTGTTTGGGCCTAGCCGAATGGGTTTGGGTCTACCCGAGTGGGTTTGGGTCTGGCCCAGTGGGTTTGCTTCTAGCCGAATGGGTTTGGGTCTAGCCGAGTGGGTTTGGGTGCAGCCGAGTGGGTTTGGGTCTAGCGGAGTGGGTTTGGGTGTAGCCGAGTGGGTTTGGGTCTAGCCGAGTGGGTTTGGGTCTAACCGAGTTGGTTTGGGTCTAGCCGAGTGGGTTTGCGTCTAGCCGATTGGGTTTGGGTCTATCCATGTGGGTTTGGGTCTAGCCGAGTGGGTTAGGGTCTAGCGGAGTGGGTTTGGGTGTAGCCGCGTGGGTTTGGGTGTAGCCGAGTGGGTTTGGGTGTAGCCGAGTGGGTTTGGGTCTAGCCGAGTGGGTTTGGGTTTAGCCGAGTGGGTTTGGGTCTAGCGGAGTGGGTTTGGGTGTAGCCGAGTGGGTTTGGGTCTAGCCGAGTGGGTTTGGGTCTAGCCGAGTGGGTTTGGGTGTAGCCGAGTGGGTTTGGGTCTAGCCGAGTGGGTTTGGGTCTAGCGGAGTGGGTTTGGTTGTAGCCGAGTGGGTTTGGGTCTAGCGGAGTGGGTTTGGGTGTAGACGAGTGGGTTTGGGTCTAGCCGAGTGGGTTTGGGTCTAGCCGACTGGGTTTGGGTCTAGCCGAGTGGGTTTGGGTCTAGCCGAGTGGGTTTGGGTCTAGCCGAGTGGGTTTACGTCTAGCCGAGTGGGTTTGGGTCTAGCGGAGTGGGTTTGGGTGTAGCCGAGTGGGTTTGGGTGTAGCCGAGTGGGTTTGGGTCTGGACGAGTGGGTTTGGGTCTAGCCGAGTGGGTTTGGGTGTAGCCGAGTGGGTTTGGGTCTAGCCGAGTGGGTTTGGGTCTAGCGGAGTGGGTTTGGTTGTAGCCGAGTGGGTTTGGGTCTAGCGGAGTGGGTTTGGGTGTAGCCGAGTGGGTTTGGGTCTAGCCGAGTGGGTTTGGGTCTAGCCGACTGGGTTTGGGTCTAGCCGAGTGGGTTTGGGTCTAGCCGAGTGGGTTTGGGTCTAGCCGAGTGGGTTTACGTCTAGTCGAGTGGGTTTGGGTCTAGCGGAGTGGGTTTTGGTGTAGCCGAGTGGGTTTGGGTGTAGCCGAGTGGGTTTGGGTCTGGACGAGTGGGCTTGGGTCTAGCCGAGTGGGTTTGGGTCTAGCCGAGTGGGTTTGGATCTAGCTGAGTGGGTTTGGGTGTAGCCGAGTGGGTTTGGGTCTGGACGAGTGGGTTTGGGTCTAGCGCAGTGGGTTTGGGTCTAGCGGAGTGTGTTTGTGTCTAGCCGAGTGGGTTTGGGTCTAACCGAGGGGGGTTTGCGTCTAGCGGAGTGGGTTTGTGTCTAGCGGAGTGGGATTGTGTCTAGCCGAGTGGGTTTAGGTCTAGCCGAGTGGGTATGGGACTTGCCGAGTGGGTTTGGGTCTAGCCGAGTGGGTTTGGGTCTAGCTGAATGTGTTTGGGTCTAGCCGAGTGGGTTTGGGTCTAGCCGAGTGGGGTTGGGTCTAGCCGAAAGGGTTTGGGTCCAGCCGAGTGGGTTTGGGTCTAGCCGAGTGGGTTGGGTCTAGCCGATTGGGTGTGGGTTAAGCCGAGTGGGTTTGGGTCTAGCCGAGTGGGTTTGGGTCTAGCCGAGTGGGTTTGGGTCTAGCCGAGTGGGTTTGGGTCTAGCCGAGTGGGTTTGGGCCTAGCCGAGTGGGTCTGGGACTACCGGAGTGGGTTTGGGTGTAGCGGAGTGGGTTTGGGTGTAGCTGAGTGGGTTTGGGACCAGCCGAGTGGGTTTGGGTCTAGCCGAGTGGGTTTGGGCCTAGCCGAATGGGTTTGGGTCTACCCGAGTGGGTTTGGGTCTAGCCGAGTGGGTTTGGGTCTAGCGGAGTGGGATTGGGTCTAGAGGAGTGGGTTTGTGTCTAGCCGAGTGGGTTTGGGACTAGCCGAGTGGGTTTGGGTCTAGCCGAGTGGGTTTGGGCCTAGCCGAGTGGTTTTGGGACTACCGGAGTGGGTTTGGGTGTAGCGGAGTGGGTTTGGGTCTAGCCGAAAGGGTTTGGGCCTAGCCGAGTGGGTTTGGGTCTAGCCGAGTGGGTTTGGGTCCAGCCGAGTGGGTGTGGGTTAAGCCGAGTGGGTTTGGGTCTAGCCGAGTGGGTTTGGGTCTAGCCGAGTGGGTTTGGGTCTATCCGAGTGGGTTTGGGTCTAGCCGAGTGGGTTTGGGCCTAGCCGAGTGGGTTTGGGACTACCGGAGTGGGTTTGGGTCTATCCGAGTGGGTTTGGGTCTAGCCGAGTGGGTTTGGGCCTAGCCGAGTGGTTTTGGGACTACCGGAGTGGGTTTGGGTGTAGCGGAGTGGGTTTGGGTGTAGCTGAGTGGGTTTGGGACCAGCCGAGTGGGTTTGGGTCTAGCTGAGTTTGTTTGGGCCTAGCCGAATGGGTTTGGGTCTACCCGAGTGGGTTTGGGTCTGGCCCAGTCGGTTTGCTTCTAGCCGAATGGGTTTGGGTCTAGCCGAGTGGGTTTGGGTGCAGCCGAGTGGGTTTGGGTCTAGCGGAGTGGGTATGGGTGTAGCCGAGTGGGTTTGGGTCTAGCCGAGTGGGTTTGGGTCTAACCGAGTTGGTTTGGGTCTAGCCGAGTGGGTTTGCGTCTAGCCGATTGGGTTTGGGTCTATCCATGTGGGTTTGGGTCTAGCCGAGTGGGTTAGGGTCTAGCGGAGTGGGTTTGGGTGTAGCCGCGTGGGTTTGGGTGTAGCCGAGTGGGTTTGGGTCTAGCCGAGTGGGTTTGGGTCTAGCCGAGTGGGTTTGGGTTTAGCCGAGTGGGTTTGGGTCTGGCGGAGTGGGTTTGGGTGTAGCCGAGTGGGTTTGGGTCTAGCCGAGTGGGTTTGGGTCTAGCCGAGTGGGTTTGGGTGTAGCCGAGTGGGTTTGGGTCTATCCGAGTGGGTTTGGGTCTAGCGGAGTGGGTTTGGTTGTAGCCGAGTGGGTTTGGGTCTAGCGGAGTGGGTTTGGGTGTAGACGAGTGGGTTTGGGACCAGCCGAGTGGGTTTGGGTCTAGCCGAGTTTGTTTGGGCCTAGCCGAATGGGTTTAGGTCTACCCGAGTGGGTTTGGGTCTGGCCCAGTGGGTTTGCTTCTAGCCGAATGGGTTTGGGTCTAGCCGAGTGGGTTTGGGTGCAGCCGAGTGGGTTTGGGTCTAGCGGAGTGGGTTTGGGTGTAGCCGAGTGGGTTTGGGTCTAGCCGAGTGGGTTTGGGTCTAACCGAGTTGGTTTGGGTCTAGCCGAGTGGGTTTGCGTCTAGCCGATTGGGTTTGGGTCTATCCATGTGGGTTTGGGTCTAGCCGAGTGGGTTAGGGTCTAGCGGAGTGGGTTTGGGTGTAGCCGCGTGGGTTTGGGTGTAGCCGAGTGGGTTTGGGTCTAGCCGAGTGGGTTTGGGTCTAGCCGAGTGGGTTTGGGTTTAGCCGAGTGGGTTTGGGTCTAGCGGAGTGGGTTTGGGTGCAGCCAAGTGGGTTTGGGTCTAGCCGAGTGGGTTTGGGTGTAGCCGAGTGGGTTTGGGTCTAGCCGCGGGTTTGGGTCTAGCCGAGTGGGTTTGGGTCTAGCCGACTGGGTTTCGGTCTAGCCGAGTGGGTTTGGGTCTAGCCGAGTTGGTTTGGTTCTAGCCGAGTGGGTTTGCGTCTAGCCGAGTGGGTTTGGGTCTAGCCGAGTGGGTTTGGGTCTAGCCGAGTGGGTTTGGGTCTAGCTGAGTGGGTTTGGGTCTAGCCGAGTGGGTTTCGGTGTAGCCGAGTGGGTTTGGGCCTAGCCGAGTGGGTTTCGGTCTAGCCGAGTGGGTTTGGGTCTAGCCGAGTGGGTTTGCGTCTAGCCGAGTTAGTTTGTGTGTAGCCGAGTGGGTTTTGGTCTAGCCGAGCGGGTTTGGGTCTAGCTGAGTGGGTTTGGGTCTAGCCGAGTGGGTTTGGGTCTAGCCGAGTGGGTTTGTGTCTAGCGGAGTGGGTTTGTGTGCAGCGGAGTGGGTTTGGGTCTAGCGGAGTGGGATTGGGTGTAGCCGAGTGGGTTTGGGTCTAGCCGAGTGGGTTTGGGTCTGGCCGAGTGGGTTTGGGTCTAGCCGAGTGGGTTTGGGTCTAGCCGAGTGGGTTTGGGTCTAGCCGAGTTGGTTTGGTTCTAGCCGAGTGGGTTTGCGTCTAGCCGAGTGGGTTTGGGTCTGGCCGAGTGGGTTTGGGTCTAGCCGAGTGGGTTTGGGTCTAGCTGAGTGGGTTTGGGTCGAGCCGAGTGGGTTTCGGTGTAGCCGAGTGGGTTTGGGCCTAGCCGAGTGGGTTTGGGTCTATCCGAGTGGGTTTGGGTCTAGACGAGTGGGTTTGGGTCTAGCCGAGTCAGTTTGTGTGTAGCCGAGTGGGTTTGGGTCTAGCCGAGCGGGTTTGGGTCTAGCTGAGTGGGTTTGGGTCTAGCCGAATGAGTTTGGGTCTAGCCGAGTGGGTTTGGGTCAAGCGGAGTTGGTATGGGTCTAGCGGAGTGGGTTTGGGTGTAGCCGAGTGGGTTTGGGTCTAGCCGAGTGGGTTTGGGTCTAGCCGACTGGGTTTGGGTCTAGCCGAGTGGGTTTGGGTCTAGCCGAGTGGGTTTGGGTCTAGCCGAGTGGGTTTACGTCTAGTCGAGTGGGTTTGGGTCTAGCGGAGTGGGTTTTGGTGTAGCCGAGTGGGTTTGGGTGTAGCCGAGTGGGTTTGGGTCTGGACGAGTGGGCTTGGGTCTAGCCGAGTGGGTTTGGGTCTAGCCGAGTGGGTTTGGATCTAGCTGAGTGGGTTTGGGTGTAGCCGAGTGGGTTTGGGTCTGGACGAGTGGGTTTGGGTCTAGCGCAGTGGGTTTGGGTCTAGCGGAGTGTGTTTGTGTCTAGCCGAGTGGGTTTGGGTCTAACCGAGGGGGGTTTGCGTCTAGCGGAGTGGGTTTGTGTCTAGCGGAGTGGGATTGTGTCTAGCCGAGTGGGTTTAGGTCTAGCCGAGTGGGTATGGGACTTGCCGAGTGGGTTTGGGTCTAGCCGAGTGGGTTTGGGTCTAGCTGAATGTGTTTGGGTCTAGCCGAGTGGGTTTGGGTCTAGCCGAGTGGGGTTGGGTCTAGCCGAAAGGGTTTGGGTCCAGCCGAGTGGGTTTGGGTTTAGCCGAGTGGGTTTGTGTGCAGCCGAGTGGGTTTGGGTCTAGCGGAGTGGGTTTGGGTGTAGCCGAGTGGGTTTGGGTCTAGCCGAGTGGGTTTGGGTCTGGCCGAGTGGGTTTGGGTCTAGCCGAGTGGGTTTGGGTCTAGCCGAGTGGGTTTGGGTCTAGCCGAGTTGGTTTGGTTCTAGCCGAGTGGGTTTGCGTCTAGCCGAGTGGGTTTGGGTCTGGCCGAGTGGGTTTGGGTCTAGCCGAGTGGGTTTGGGTCTAGCTGAGTGGGTTTGGGTCGAGCCGAGTGGGTTTCGGTGTAGCCGAGTGGGTTTGGGCCTAGCCGAGTGGGTTTGGGTCTAGCCGAGTGGGTTTGGGTCTAGACGAGTGGGTTTGGGTCTAGCCGAGTTAGTTTGTGTGTAGCCGAGTGGGTTTGGGTCTAGCCGAGCGGGTTTGGGTCTAGCTGAGTGGGTTTGGGTCTAGCCGAATGAGTTTGGGTCTAGCCGAGTGGGTTTGGGTCAAGCGGAGTTGGTATGGGTCTAGCGGAGTTGGTTTGGGTCTAGCGGAGTGGGTTTGGGTGTAGCCGAGTGGGTTTGGGTCTAGCTGAGTGGGTTTGGGTCTAGCCGAGTGTGTTAGGGTCTAGCGGAGTGGGTTTGGGTGTAGCCGCGTGGGTTTGGGTGTAGCCGAGTGTGTTTGGGTCTAGCCGAGTGGGTTTGGGTCTAGCCGAGTGGGTTTGGGTCTAGCCGAGTGGGTTTGGGTCTAGCGGAGTGGGTTTGGGTGTAGCCGAGTGGGTTTGGGTCTAGCCGAGTGGGTTTGGGTCTAGCCGAGTGGGTTTGGGTCTAGCGGAGTGGGTTTGGTTGTAGCCGAGTGGGTTTGGGTCTAGCGGAGTGGGTTTGGGTGTAGCCGAGTGGGTTTGGGTCTAGCGGAGTGGGTTTGGGTCTAGCCGACTGGGTTTGGGTCTGGACGAGTGGGTTTGGGTCTAGCCGAGAGGGTTTGGGTCCAGTCGAGTGGGTTTGGGTCTAGCCGAGTGGGTTTGGGTCTAGCCTAGTGGGTTTGGGTCTAGCCAATTGGGTTTCGGTCCAGCGGACTGGGTTTGGGTCTAGCGCAGTGGGTTTGGGTCTAGCTGAGTGGGTTTGGGTCTAACCGAGTGGGTTTGTGTCTAGCGGATTGGGTTTGGGACTAGCGGAGTGGGATTGGGTCTAGCCGAGTGGGTTTGGGTCTAGCCGAGTGGGTTTGCGACTAGCCGAGTGGGTTTGCGTCTAGCCGAGTGGGTTTGGGTCTAGCCGAGTGGGTTAGGGTCTAGCCGAGTGGGTTTGGGTGTAGCCGAGTCGGTTTGGGTCTAGCCGAGTGAGTTTGGGTCTAGCCGAGTGGGTTTGGGTCTAGCCGAGTGGGTTTGGGTCTAGCCGAGTGGGTTTGGTTCTAGCCGCGTGGGTTTGGGTTTATCCGAGTGGGTTTGGGTCTAGCCGAGTGGGTTTGGGTCTAGCCCAGTGGATTTGGCTCTAGCCGAGTGGGTTTGGGTGTAGCCGAGTGGGTTTGCGTCCAGCCGTGTGGGTTTGGGTCTAGCCAAGTGGGTTTGGGTCTTGCCGAGTGGGTTAGGGTCTAGCCGAGTGGGTTTGGGTGTAGCCGAGTCGGTTTGGGTCTAGCCGAGTCGGTTTGGGTCTAGCCGAGTGGGTTTGGGTTTATCCGAGTGGGTTTGGGTCTAGCCGAGTGGGTTTGGGTCTAGCCCAGTGGATTTTGCTCCAGCCGAGTGGGTTTCGGTCTAGCCGAGTGGGTTTGGGTCCAGCCGAGTATGTTTCGGTGTAGCCCAGTGGGTTTGGGTCTAGCCGAGAGGGTTTGGGTCTAGCCGAGTTAGTTTGGGTGTAGCCGAGTTAGTTTGGGTCTAGCCGAGCGGGTTTGGGTCTAGCCGAGTGGGTTTGTGTCTAGCCGAGTGGGTTTGGGTCTAGCCCAGTGGGTTTGGGTCTAGCCGAGAGGGTTTGGGTCAAGCGGAGTTGGTATGGGTCTAGCGGAGTGGTTCTGGACGAGTGGGTTTGGGTCTAGCCGAGTGGGTTTGGGTCTAGCCGAGTGGGTTTGGGTCTAGCCTAGTGGGTTTGGGTCTAGCCAAGTGGGTTTGGGTCCAGTGGAGAGGGTTTGGGTCTAGCGGAGTGGGTTTGGGTCTAGCCGAGTGGGTTTGGGTCTAGCCGAGTGGGTTTGGGTCTAACCGAGTGGGTTTTTGTCTAGCGGAGTGGGTTTGGGTCTAGCGGGGTGGGTTTGGTTCTAGCGGAGTGGGTTTAGGTCTAGCCGATTGGGTTTGGGTCTAGCCGAGTGGGTTTGGGTCTGGCGGAGTGGGTTTGGGTCTATTGGAGTGGGTTTGGGTCTAGCCGAGTGGGTTTGGGTCTAGCCGAGTGGGTTTGGGTGTAGCTGAGTGGGTTTGTGTCTAGCCGAGTGGGTTTGGGTCTAGCGGAGTGGGTTTGGTTGTAGCCGAGTGGGTTTGGGTCTAGCCGAGTGGGTTTGGGTCTAGACAAGTGGGTTTGGGTCCAGCCGAGTGGGTTTCGGTGTAGCCGAGTGGGTTTAGGTCTAGTCGAGTGGGTTTGGGTCTAGCAGTGTGGGTTTGGGTCTAGCCGAGTGGGTTTGGGTGTAGCCGAGTGTGTTTGGGTCTAGCCGAATGGGTTTGGGTCTAGCCGAGTGGGTTTGGGTGTAGCCGAGTGGATTTGGGCCTAGCGGAGTGGGTTTGGGTGTAGCCAAGTGGGTTTGGGTCTAGCCGAGTGGGTTTGGGTCTAGCCGAGTGGGTTTGGGTCGAGCCGAGTGGGTTTGGGTCCAGCCGAGTGGGTTTGGGTCTAGCCGAGTGGGTTTGCGTCTAGCCGAGTGGGTTTGGGTCTAGCGGAGTGGGTTTGCGTCTAGCGGAATGGGTATGCGTCTAGCCGAGTGGGTTTGGGTCTAGCCGAGTGGGTTTGGGTCTTGCCGAGTGGGTTTGGGTCTAGCCGAGTGGGTTTGGGTCTAGCCAAGTGGGTTTGGGTCTAGCCCAGTGGATTTGGCTCTAGCCGAGTGGGTTTGAGTCTAGCCAAGTGGGTTTGGGTCGAGCCGAGTGGGCTTGGGTCTAGCCGAGTGGGTTTCGGTCTAGCCGAGTGTGTTTGGGTCCAGCCGAGTGGGTTTGCGTCTAGCCGAGTGGGTTTGGGTCTAGCGGAGTGGGTTTGGTTGTAGCCGAGTGTGTTTGGGTCTAGCCAAGTGGGTTTGGGTCCAGTGGAGTGGGTTTGGGTCTAGCGGAGTGGGTTTGGGTCTAGCCGAGTGGGTTTGGGTCTAGCCGAGTGGGTTTGGGTCTAGCCGAGTGGGTTTGGGTCTAGCCGAGTGGGTTTCGGTCTAGCCGAGTGGGTTTGGGTCTAGCCGAGTATGTTTCGGTGCAGCCCAGAGGGTTTGGGTGTAGCCGAGAGGGTTTGGGTCTAGCCGAGTTAGTTTGGGGGTAGCCGAGTTAGTTTGGGTCTAGCCGAGCGGGTTTGGGTCTAGCCGAGTGGGTTTGTGTCTAGCCGAGTGGGTTTGGGTCTAGCCCAGTGGGATTGGGTCTAGCCGAGTGGGTTTGGGCCAAGCGGAGTTGGTATGGGTCTAGCAGAGTGGGTTTGGGTCAAGCGGAGTTGGTATGGGTCTAGCGGAGTGGGTCTGGACGAGTGGGTTTGGGTCTTGCCGAGTGGGTTTGGGTCTAGCCGAGTGGGTTTGGGTCTAGCCTAGTGGGTTTGGGTCTAGCCAAGTGGGTTTGGGTCCAGTGGAGTGGGTTTGGGTCTAGCGGAGTGGGTTTGGGTCTAGCCGAGTGGGTTTGGGTCTAGCCGAGTGGGTTTGGGTGTAACCGAGTGTGTTTGGGTCTAGCCGAATGGGTTTTGGTCTAGCCGAGTGTGTTTGGGTCTAGCCAAGTGGGTTTGGGTCCAGTGGAGTGGGTTTGGGTCTAGCGGAGTGGGTTTGGGTCTAGCCGAGTGGGTTTGGGTCTTGCCCAGTGGGTTTGTGTCTAGCCGAGTGGGTTTGGGTCTAGCGGAGTGGGTTTGGTTGTAGCCGAGTGGGTTTGGGTCTAGACGAGTGGGTTTGGGTCTAGACAAGTGGGTTTACGTTTAGCCGAGTGGGTTTCGGTGTAGCCGAGTGGGTTTGTGTCTAGCGGAGTGGGTTTGTATCTAGCGGAGTGGGTTCGGGTCTAGCGGAGTGGGTTTGGGTCTTGCGGAGTGGGTTTGAGTCTAGCGGAGTGGGTTTGGGTCTAGCCGAGTGCGTTTGGGTCTAGCCGAGTTGGTTTGGGTCTAGCGGAGTGGGTTTGATCCAGCCGAGTGAGTTTGGGTCTAGCCGAGTGGGTTTGTGTCTATCCGAGTGGGTTTGGGTCTTGCCGATTGTGTTTGGGTACAGCCGAGTGGGTTTTGGTCTAGCCGAGTGGGTTTGGGTCCAGCCGATTGGGTTTGGGTCTAGCGGAGTGGGTTTGGGTCTAGTCGAGTGGGTTTGGGTCTAGCAGTGTGGGTTTGGGTCTAGCCGAGTGGGTTTGGGTGTAGCCAAGTGGGTTTGGGTCTAGCCGAATGGGATTGGGTCTAGCCGAGTGGGTTACGGTGTAGCCGAGTGTGTTTGGGTCTAGCCGAGTGGGTTTGCGTTCAGCCGAGTGGGTTTGGGTCTAGCGGAGTGGGATTGGTTGTAGCCGAGTGGGTTTGTGTCTAGCCGAGTGGGTTTGGGTCTAGACGAGTGGGTTTGGGTTTAGCCGAGTGGGTTTCGGTGTAGCCAAGTGGGTTTGGGTCTAGCGGAGTGGGTTTGTGTCTAGCGGAGTGGGTTTGGGTCTAGCGGAGTGGGTTTGGGTCTAGCGGAGTGGGTTTGGGTTTAGCGGAGTCGGGTTTGGGTCTAGCCGAGTGGGTTTGGGTCTAGCCGAGTTGGTTTGGGTCTAGCGGAGTGGGTTTGGGTCTAGCGGAATGGGTTTGGGTCTAGCGGAGTGGGTTTGGGTGTAGCCGAGTGTGTTTGGGACTAGCCGAGTGGGTTTGGGTCTAGCCGAGTGGGTTTGGGTCTAGCCGAATGGGTTTTGGTCTAGCCGAGTGTGTTTGGGTCTAGCCGAGTGGGTTTGGGTCTAGCCGAGTGGGTTTGGGTCTAGCCTAGTGGGTTTGGGTCTAGCCAAGTGGGTTTGGGTGGAGCCAAGTGGGTTTGGGTCCAGCGGAGTGGGTTTGGGTCTAGCGGAGTGGGTTTGGGTCTCGCCGAGTGGGTTTGGGTCTAACCGAGTGGGTTTGGGTCTAGCAGAGTGGGATTGGGTCTAGCCGAGTGGGTTTGTGTCTAGCCGAGTGGGTTTGGGTCAAGCGGAGTTGGTATGGGTCTAGCCGAGTGGGTTTGGGTCAAGCGGAGTTGGTATGGGTCTCGCGGAGTGTGTTTGGGTCTGGACGAGTGGGTTTGGGTCTAGCCGAGTGGGTTTGGGTCTAGCCGAGTGGGTTTGGGTCTAGCCGAGTGGGTTTGGGTGTAGCCGAAATGGTTTGGGTCTACCCGAGTGGGTTTGGGTCTAGCCGAGTGGGTTTGCTTCTAGCCGAATGGGTTTGGGTCCAGCCGAGTGGGTTTGGGTGCAGCCAAGTGGGTTTGGGTCTAGCGGAGTGGGTTTGGGTGTAGCCGAGTGGGTTTGGGTCTAGCCGAGTGGGTTTGGGTCTAGCCGAGTGGGTTTGGGTCTAGCCGAGTGGGTTTGGGTCTAGCCGAGTTGGTTTGGTTTTAGCCGAGTGGGTTTGCGTCTAGCCGAGTGGGTTTGGGTCTAGCCGAGTGGGTTTGGGTCTAGCCGAGAGGGTTTGGGTCTAGCTGAGTGGGTTTGGTTCCAGCCGAGTGGGTTTCGGCGTAGTCGAGTGGGTTTGGGCCTAGCCGAGTGGGTTTGGGTCTAGCCGATTGGGTTTGGGTCTAGCCGAGTGGGTTTGGGTCTAGCCGAGTTAGTTTGTGTGTAGCCGAGTGGGTTTGGGTCTAGCCGAGCGGGTTTGGGTCTAGCTGAGTGGGTTTGGGTCTAGCCGAGTGGGTTTGGGTCTAGCCGAGTGGGTTTGGGTCTAGCCGAGTGGGTTTCGGTCAAGCGGAGTTGGTATAGGTCTAGCGGATTGGGTTTGGGTCTAGCGGAGTGGGTTTGGGTGTAGCCGAGTGGGTTTGGGTCTTGCCGAGTGGGCTTGGGTCTACCCGAGTGGGTTTGGGTCTAGCCGAGTGGGTTTGGGTCTAGCCGAGTGGGTGTGGGTCTAGCCGAGTGGGTTTGGGTCTAGCCAAGTGGGTTTGGGTCTAGCCGAGTGGGTTTGGGTCTATCCGAGTGGGTTTGGGTCTAGCCGAGTGGGTTTGGATCTAGCCGAGTGGGTTTTTGTCTAGCCGAGTGGGTTTGGGTCTAGCCGAGTGGGTTTGGGTATAGCCGAGTGGGTTTGGGTCCAGCCGAGTGGGTTTTGGTCTAGCCGAGTGGGTTTCGGTGTAGCCAAGTGGGTTTGGGTCTAGCGGAGTGGGTTTGTGTCTAGCGGAGTGGGTTTGGGTCTAGCGGAGTGGGTTTGGGTCTAGCGGAGTGGGTTTGGGTTTAGCGGAGTCGGGTTTGGGTCTAGCCGAGTGGGTTTTGGTCTAGCCGAGTTGGTTTGGGTCTAGCGGAGTGGGTTTGGGTCTAGCGGAGTGGGTTTGGGTCTAGCGGAGTGGGTTTGGGTGTAGCCGACTGTGTTTGGGACTAGCCGAGTGGGTTTGGGTCTAGCCGAGTGGGTTTGGGTCTAGCCGAATGGGTTTTGGTCTAGCCGAGTGTGTTTGGGTCTAGCCGAGTGGGTTTGGGTCTAGCCGAGTGGGTTTGGGTCTAGCCTAGTGGGTTTGGGTCTAGCCAAGTGGGTTTGGGTGGAGCCAAGTGGGTTTGGGTCCAGCGGAGTGGGTTTGGGTCTAGCGGAGTGGGTTTGGGTCTCGCCGAGTGGGTTTTGGTCTAGCCGAGTGGGTTTGGGTCTAACCGAGTGGGTTTGGGTCTAGCAGAGTGGGATTGGGTCTAGCCGAGTGGGTTTGTGTCTAGCCGAGTGGGTTTGGGTCAAGCGGAGTTGGTATGGGTCTAGCCGAGTGGGTTTGGGTCAAGCGGAGTTGGTATGGGTCTCGCGGAGTGGGTTTGGGTCTGGACGAGTGGGTTTGGGTCTAGCCGAGTGGGTTTGGGTCTAGCCGAGTGGGTTTGGGTCTAGCCGAGTGGGTTTGGGTGTAGCCGAAATGGTTTGGGTCTACCCGAGTGGGTTTGGGTCTAGCCGAGTGGGTTTGCTTCTAGCCGAATGGGTTTGGGTCTAGCCGAGTGGGTTTGGGTGCAGCCAAGTGGGTTTGGGTCTAGTGGAGTGGGTTTGGGTGTAGCCGAGTGGGTTTGGGTCTAGCCGAGTGGGTTTGGGTCTAGCCGAGTGGGTTTGGGTCTAGCCGAGTGGGTTTGGGTCTAGCCGAGTGGGTTTGGGTCTAGCCGAGTTGGTTTGGTTTTAGCTGAGTGGGTTTGCGTCTAGCCGAGTGGGTTTGGGTCTAGCCGAGTGGGTTTGGGTCTAGCCGAGAGGGTTTGGGTCTAGCTGAGTGGGTTTGGTTCTAGCCGAGTGGGTTTCGGCGTAGTCGAGTGGGTTTGGGCCTAGCCGAGTGGGTTTGGGTCTAGCCGATTGGGTTTGGGTCTAGCCGAGTGGGTTTCGGTCTAGCCGAGTTAGTTTGTGTGTAGCCGAGTGGGTTTGGGTCTAGCCGAGCGGGTTTGGGTCTAGCTGAGTGGGTTTGGGTCTAGCCGAGTGGGTTTGGGTCTAGCCGAGTAGGTTTGGGTCTAGCCGAGTGGGTTTCGGTCAAGCGGAGTTGGTTTAGGTCTAGCGGAGTGGGTTTGGGTCTAGCGGAGTGGGTTTGGGTGTAGCCGAGTGGGTTTGGGTCTAGCCGAGTGGGTTTGGGTCTAGCCAAGTGGGTTTGGGTCTAGCCGAGTGGGTTTGGGTCTATCCGAGTGGGTTTGGGTCTAGCCGAGTGGGTTTGGATCTAGCCGAGTGGGTTTTTGTCTAACCGAGTGGGTTTGGGTCTAGCCGAGTGGGTTTGGGTATAGCCGATTGGGTTTGGGTCTAGCCGAGTGGGTTTGGGTCTAGCCGAGTGTGTTTGGGTCGAGACGAGTGGGTTTGGGTCTAGCCGAGTGGGATTGTGTCTAGCCGAGTGGGTTTGGGTCTAGCCGAGGGGGTTTGGGTCTAGCCAAGTGGGTTTGGGTCTAGCCGAGTGGGTTTGGGTCTAGCCGAGTGGGTTTGGGTCTAGCCGAGTGGGTTTGGGTCTAGCCGAGTGGGTTTGGGTCTAACCGAGTGGGTTTGGGTCTAGCAGAGTGGGATTGGGTCTAGCCGAGTGGGTTTGTGTCTAGCCGAGTGGGTTTGGGTCAAGCGGAGTTGGTATGGGTCTAGCCGAGTGGGTTTGCGTCAAGCGGAGTTGGTATGGGTCTCGCGGAGTGGGTTTGGGTCTGGACGAGTGGGTTTGGGTCTTGCCGAGTGGGTTTGGGTCTAGCCGAGTGGGTTTGGGTCTAGCCGAGTGGGTTTGGGTGTAGCCGAAATGGTTTGGGTCTACCCGAGTGGGTTTGGGTCTAGCCGAGTGGGTTTGCTTCTAGCCGAATGGGTTTGGGTGTAGCCGAGTGGGTTTGGGTGCAGCCAAGTGGGTTTGGGTCTAGCGGAGTGGGTTTGGGTGTAGCCGAGTGTGTTTGGGTCTAGCCGAGTGGGTTTGGGTCTAGCCGAGTGGGTTTGGGTATAGCCGATTGGGTTTGGGTCTAGCCGAGTGGGTTTGGGTCTAGCCGAGTGTGTTTGGGTCGAGACGAGTGGGTTTGGGTCTAGCCGAGTGGGATTGTGTCTAGCCGAGTGGGTTTGGGTCTAGCCGAGGGGGTTTGGGTTTAGCCAAGTGGGTTTGGGTCTAGCCGAGTGGGTTTGGGTCTAGCCGAGTGGGTTTGGGTCTAGCGGAGTGGGTTTGGGTCTAGCCGAGTGGGTTTGGGTCTAGCCGAGTGGGTTTGGGTCTAGCCGAGTGGGTTTGGGTCCAGCCGAGTGGGTTTGGTTCTAGCCGCGTGGGTTTCGGTTTATCCGAGTGGGTTTGGGTCTAGCCGAGTGGGTTTGGGTCTAGCCCAGTGGATTTGGCTCTAGCCGAGTGGGTTTGGTTGTAGCCGAGTGGGTTTGTGTCCAGCCGTGTGGGTTTGGGTCTAGCCAAGTGGGTTTGGGTCTAGCCGAGTGGGTTTGGGTCTAGGCGAGTGGGTTTGGGTCTAGCCGAGTTTGTTTCGGTCTAGCCGAGTGGGTTTGGGTCTAGCCGAGTATGTTTCGGTGTAGCCCAGTGGGTTTGGGTCTAGCCGAGAGGGTTTGGGTCTAGCCGAGTTAGTTTGGGTGTAGCCGAGTTAGTTTGGGTCTAGCCGAGCGTGTTTGGGTCTAGCCGAGTGGGTTTCTGTCTAGCCGAGTGGGTTTGGGTCTAGCCCAGTGGGTTTGGGTCTAGCCGAGTGGGTTTGGGTCAAGCGGAGTTGGTATGGGTCTCGCGGAGTGGGTTTGGGTCTGGACGAGTGGGTTTGGGTCTAGCCGAGTGGGTTTGGGTCTAGCCGAGTGGGTTTGGGTCCAGCCGAGTGGGTTTGGGACTAGCCGAGTGGGTTTGGGTCTAGCCGAGTGGGTTTGGGTCTAGCAGAATGGGTTTGGGTCTAGCCGAAAGGGTTTGGGTCTAGCCGAGTGGGTTTGGGTCGAGCCGAGTGGGTTTGGGTCTAGCCGAGTGGGTTTGGGTATAGCCGATTGGGTTTGGGTCTAGCCGAGTGGGTTTGGGTCTAGCCGAGTGTGTTTGGGTCGAGCCGAGTGGGTTTGGGTCTAGCCGAGTGGGATTGTGTCTAGCCGAGTGGGTTTGGGTCTAGCCGAGGGGGTTTGGGTCTAGCCAAGTGGGTTTGGGTCTAGCCGAGTGGGTTTGGGTCTAGCCGAGTGGGTTTGGGTCTGGCGGAGTGGGTTTGGGTCTAGCCGAGTGGGTTTGGGTCCAGCCGAGTGGGTTTGGGTCTAGCCGAGTGGGTTTGGGTCCAGCCGAGTGGGTTTGGTTCTAGCCGCGTGGGTTTGGGTTTATCCGAGTGGGTTTGGGTCTAGCCGAGTGGGTTTGGGTCTAGCCCAGTGGATTTGGCTCTAGCCGAGTGGGTTTGGGTGTAGCCGAGTGGGTTTGTGTCCAGCCGTGTGGGTTTGGGTCTAGCCAAGTGGGTTTGGGTCTAGCCGAGTGGGTTTGGGTCTAGGCGAGTGGGTTTGGGTCTAGCCGAGTGGGTTTCGGTCTAGCCGAGTGGGTTTGGGTCTAGCCGAGTATGTTTCGGTGTAGCCCAGTGGGTTTGGGTCTAGCCGAGAGGGTTTGGGTCTAGCCGAGTTAGTTTGGGTGTAGCCGAGTTAGTTTGGGTCTAGCCGAGCGTGTTTGGGTCTAGCCGAGTGGGTTTCTGTCTAGCCGAGTGGGTTTGGGTCCAGCCCAGTGGGTTTGGGTCTAGCCGAGTGGGTTTGGGTCAAGCGGAGTTGGTATGGGTCTCGCGGAGTGGGTTTGGGTCTGGACGAGTGGGTTTGGGTCTAGCCGAGTGGGTTTGGGTCTAGCCGAGTGGGTTTGGGTCCAGCCGAGTGGGTTTGGGACTAGCCGAGTGGGTTTGGGTCTAGCCGAGTGGGTTTGGGTCTAGCAGAATGGGTTTGGGTCTAGCCGAAAGGGTTTCGGTCTAGCCGAGTGGGTTTGGGTCGAGCCGAGTGGGTTTGGGTCTAGCCGAGTGGGTGTGGGTCAAGCCGAGTGGGTTTGGGTCTAGCCGAGTGGGTTTGGGTCTAGCCGAGTGGGTTTGGGTCTAGCCGAGTGGGTTTGGGTCTAGCCGAGTGGGTTTGGGCATAGCCGAGTGGGTTTGGGTCCAGCCGAGTGGGTTTGGGTCTAGCCGATTGTGTTTGGGTCTAGCCGAGTGAGTTTGGGTCTAGCCGAGTGGGTTTGGGTCTAGCCGAGTGGGTTTGGGTCTAGCCGAGTGTGTTTGGGTCTAGCCGAGTGGGTTTAGGTCTAGCCGAGTGGGTTTGGGTCTAGCCGAGTCGGTTTGGTTCTAGCCGAGTGGGTTTAGGTCTAGCCGATTGGGTTTGGGTCTAGCCGAGTGGGTTTGGGTCTAGCCGAGTCGGTTTGGGTCTAGCCGAGTGGGTTTGGGTCTAGCCGATTGGGTTTGGGTCTAGCCGAGTCGGTTTGGGTCTAGCCGAGTGGGTTTGGGTCTAGCCGAGTGGGTTTGAGTCTAGCCGAGTGGGTTTGGGTCTAGCCGAGTGGGTTTAGGTCTTGCCGAGTGGGTTTGGGTCTAGCCGAGTGGGCTTGGGTCTAGCCGAGTGGGTTTGGGTCTAGCCGAGTGGGTTTGGGTGTAGCCGAGTGGGTTTGGGTCTAGCCGAGTGGGTTTGGGTCTAGCCGAGTGGGTTTGCATCTAGCCGAGTGGGTTTGGGTCTAGCCGAGTGTGTTTGGGTCTAGCCGAGTGGGTGTGGGTCTAGACGAATGGGTTTGGGTCTAGCCGAGTGGGCTTGGGTCTAGCCGAGTGGGCTTGGGTCTAGCCAAGTGGGTTTGGGTCTAGCCGAGTGGGTTTGGGTCTAGCCGAGTGGGTTTGGGTCTAGCCGGGTGGGTTTGGGTCTAGCCGAGTGGGTTTGGGTCTAGCCGAGTGGGTTTGGGTCTAGCCGAGTGGGTTTGGGTCTAGCTGAGTGGGGTTGCGTCTAGCCGAATAGGCTTGGGTCTATCCGAGTGGGTTTGGGTCTAGCCGAGTGGGTTTGTGTCTAGCTGAGTGGGTTTGGGTCTAGCCGAGTGGGTTTCGGTCTAGCCGAGTGGGTTTGGGTCTAGCCGAGTGGGTTTGGGTCTAGCCGAGTGGATTTGGGTCTAGCCGAGTGGGTTTGGGTCTAGCCGAGTGGGTTTGGGTTTAGCCGAGTGGGTTTGGGTCTAGCCGAGTTAGTTTGGCTGTAGCCGAGTTAGTTTGGGTCTAGACGATCGGGTTTGGGTCAAGCCGAGTGGGTTTGGGTCTAGCCGAGTGCGTTTGGGTCTAGCCGAGTGGGTTTGGGTTTAGCCGAGTGGGTTTGCGTCTAACGGTGTTGGTATGGGTCTAGCGGAGAGGGTTTGGGTCTAGCGGAGTGGGTTTGGGTGTAGCCGAGTGGGTTTGAGTCTAGTCGAGTGGGTGTGGGTCTAGCCGAGTGGGTTTGGGTCTAGCCGAGTGGGTTTGGGTCTAGCCGAGTGGGTTTGGGTCTTGCCGAGAGGGTTTGGGTCTAGCCGATTGGGTTTGGGTCTAGCCGAGTGGGTTTGGGTCTAGCCGAGTGGGTTTGGGTCTAGCCGAGTGGGTTTGGGTCTAGCCGAGTGTGTTTGGGTCTAGCCGAGTGGGTTTAGGTCTAGCCGAGTGGGTTTGGGTCTAGCCGAGTCGGTTTGGTTCTAGCCGAGTGGGTTTAGGTCTAGCCGATTGGGTTTGGGTCTAGCCGAGTGGGTTTGGGTCTAGCCGAGTCGGTTTGGGTCTAGCCGAGTGGGTTTGGGTCTAGCCGATTGGGTTTGGGTCTAGCCGAGTCGGTTTGGGTCTAGCCGAGTGGGTTTGGGTCTAGCCGAGTGGGTTTGAGTCTAGCCGAGTGGGTTTGGGTCTAGCCGAGTGGGTTTAGGTCTTGCCGAGTGGGTTTGGTTCTAGCCGAGTGGGCTTGGGTCTAGCCGAGTGGGTTTGGGTCTAGCCGAGTGGGTTTGGGTGTAGCCGAGTGGGTTTGGGTCTAGCCGAGTGGGTTTGGGTCTAGCCGAGTGGGTTTGCATCTAGCCGAGTGGGTTTGGGTCTAGCCGAGTGTGTTTGGGTCTAGCCGAGTGGGTGTGGGTCTAGACGAATGGGTTTGGGTCTAGCCGAGTGGGCTTGGGTCTAGCCGAGTGGGCTTGGGTCTAGCCAAGTGGGTTTGGGTCTAGCCGAGTGGGTTTGGGTCTAGCCGAGTGGGTTTGGGTCTAGCCGGGTGGGTTTGGGTCTAGCCGAGTGGGTTTGGGTCTAGCCGAGTGGGTTTGGGTCTAGCCGAGTGGGTTTGGGTCTAGCTGAGTGGGGTTGCGTCTAGCCGAATAGGCTTGGGTCTATCCGAGTGGGTTTGGGTCTAGCCGAGTGGGTTTGTGTCTAGCTGAGTGGGTTTGGGTCTAGCCGAGTGGGTTTCGGTCTAGCCGAGTGGGTTTGGGTCTAGCCGAGTGGGTTTGGGTCTAGCCGAGTGGATTTGGGTCTAGCCGAGTGGGTTTGGGTCTAGCCGAGTGGGTTTGTGTTTAGCCGAGTGGGTTTGGGTCTAGCCGAGTTAGTTTGGCTGTAGCCGAGTTAGTTTGGGTCTAGACGATCGGGTTTGGGTCAAGCCGAGTGGGTTTGGGTCTAGCCGAGTGCGTTTGGGTCTAGCCGAGTGGGTTTGGGTTTAGCCGAGTGGGTTTGCGTCTAACGGTGTTGGTATGGGTCTAGCGGAGAGGGTTTGGGTCTAGCGGAGTGGGTTTGGGTGTAGCCGAGTGGGTTTGAGTCTAGTCGAGTGGGTGTGGGTCTAGCCGAGTGGGTTTGGGTCTAGCCGAGTGGGTTTGGGTCTAGCCGAGTGGGTTTGGGTCTTGCCGAGAGGGTTTGGGTCTAGCCGATTGGGTTTGGGTCTAGCCGAGTGGGTTTGGGTCTAGCCGAGTCGGTTTGGGTCTAGCCGAGTGGGTTTGGGTCTAGCCGATTGGGTTTGGGTCTAGCCGAGTCGGTTTGGGTCTAGCCAAGTGGGTTTGGGACTAACCGAGTGGGTTTGAGTCTAGCCGAGTGGGTTTGGGTCTAGCCGAGTGGGTTTAGGTCTAGCCGAGTGGGTTTGGGTCTAGCCGAGTGGGCTTGGGTCTAGCCGAGTGGGTTTGGGTCTAGCCGAGTGGGTTTGGGTGTAGCCGAGTGGGTTTGGGTCTAGCCGAGTGGGTTTGGGTCTAGCCGAGTGGGTTTGCATCTAGCCGAGTGGGTTTGGGTCTAGCCGAGTGTGTTTGGGTCTAGCCGAGTGGGTGTGGGTCTAGCCGATTGGGTTTGGGTCTAGCCGAGTCGGTTTGGTTCTAGCCGAGTGGGTTTGGGTCTAGCCGATTGGGTTTGGGTCTAGCCGAGTGGGTTTGGGTCTAGCCGAGTCGGTTTGGGTCTAGCCGAGTGGGTTTGGGTCTAGCCGATTGGGTTTGGGTCTAGCCGAGTCGGTTTGGGTCTAGCCGAGTGGGTTTGGGTCCAGCCGAGTGGGTTTGGGTCTAGCCGGGTGGGTTTGGGTCTAGCCGAGTGGGTGTGGGTCTAGCCGAGTGGGTTTGGGTCTAGCCGAGTGGGTTTGGGTCTAGCCGATTGGGTTTGGGTCTAGCCGAGTGAGTTTGGGTCTAGCCGAGTGAGTTTGGGTCTAGCCGAGTGGGTTCGGGTCTAGCCGATTGGGTTTGGGTCTAGCCGAGTCGGTTTGGGTCTAGCCGAGTGGGTGTGGGTCTAGCCGAGTGGGTTTGGGTCTAGCCGAGTCGGTTTGGGTCTAGCCGAGTGGGTTTGGGTCTAGCCGATTGGGTTTGGGTCTAGCCGAGTCGGTTTGGGTCTAGCCGAGTGGGTTTGGGTCTAGCCGAGTGGGTTTGAGTCTAGCCGAGTGGGTTTGGGTCTAGCCGAGTGGGTTTAGGTCTAGCCGAGTGGGTTTGGGTCTAGCCGAGTGGGTTTGGGTCTATCCGATTGGGTTTGGGTCTAGCCGAGTCGGTTTGGGTCTAGCCGAGTGGGTTTGGGTCTAGCCGATTGGGTTTGGGTCTAGCCGAGTGGGTTTGGGTCTAGCCGAGTCGGTTTGGGTCTAGCCCAGTGGGTTTGGGTCTAGCCGATTGGGTTTGGGTCTAGCCGAGTCGGTTTGGGTCTAGCCGAGTGGGTTTGGGTCTAGCCGAGTGGGTTTGAGTCTAGCCGAGTGGGTTTGGGTCTAGCCGAGTGGGTTTGGGTGTAGCCGAGTGGGTTTGGTCTTGCCGAGTGGGTTTGGGTCTAGCCAAGTGGGTTTGCATCTAGCCGAGTGGGTTTGGGTCTAGCCGAGTGTGTTTGGGTCTAACCGAGTGGGTGTGGGTCTAGCCGATTGGGTTTATGTCTAGCCGAGTCGGTTTGGTTCTAGCCGAGTGGGTTTGGGACTAGCCGATTGGGTTTGGGTCTAGCCGAGTGGGTTTGGGTCTAGCCGAGTCGGTATGGGTCTAGCCGAGTGGGTTTGGGTCTAGCCGATTGGGTTTGGGTCTAGCCGAGTCGGTTTGGGTCTAGCCGAGTGGGTTTGGGTCTAGCCGAGTGGGTTTGAGTCTAGCCGAGTGGGTTTGGGTCTAGCCGAGTGGGTTTAGGTCTAGCCGAGTGGGTTTGGGTCTAGCCGAGTGGGCTTGGGTCTAGCCGAGTGGGTTTGGGTCTAGCCGAGTGGGTTTGGGTGTAGCCGAGTGGGTTTGGGTCTAGCCGAGTGGGTTTGGGTCTAGCCGAGTGGGTTTGCATCTAGCCGAGTGGGTTTGGGTCTAGCCGAGTGGGTTTGGGTCTAGCCGAGTGGGTGTGGGTCTGGACGAATGGGTTTGGGTCTAGCCGAGTGGGCTTGGGTCTAGCCGAGTGGGCTTTGGTCTAGCCAAGTGGGTTTGGGTCCAGCCGAGTGGGTTTGGGTCTAGCCGAGTGGGTTTGGGTCTAGCCGGGTGGGTTTGGGTCTAGCCGACTGGGTTTGGGTCTAGCCGAGTGGGTTTGGGTCTAGCCGAGTGGGTTTGGGTCTAGGCGAGTGGGTTTGGGTCTAGCCGAGTGGGTTTCGGTCTAGCCGAGTGGGTTTGGGTCTAGCCGAGTATGTTTCGGTGTAGCCCAGTGGGTTTGGGTCTAGCCGAGAGGGTTTGGGTCTAGCCGAGTTAGTTTGGGTGTAGCCGAGTTAGTTTGGGTCTAGCCGAGCGTGTTTGGGTCTAGCCGAGTGGGTTTCTGTCTAGCCGAGTGGGTTTGGGTCCAGCCCAGTGGGTTTGGGTCTAGCCGAGTGGGTTTGGGTCAAGCGGAGTTGGTATGGGTCTCGCGGAGTGGGTTTGGGTCTGGACGAGTGGGTTTGGGTGTAGCCGAGTGGGTTTGGGTCTAGCCGAGTGGGTTTGGGTCCAGCCGAGTGGGTTTGGGACTAGCCGAGTGGGTTTGGGTCTAGCCGAGTGGGTTTGGGTCTAGCAGAATGGGTTTGGGTCTAGCCGAAAGGGTTTCGGTCTAGCCGAGTGGGTTTGGGTCGAGCCGAGTGGGTTTGGGTCTAGCCGAGTGGGTGTGGGTCAAGCCGAGTGGGTTTGGGTCTAGCCGAGTGGGTTTGGGTCTAGCCGAGTGGGTTTGGGTCTAGCCGAGTGGGTTTGGGTCTAGCCGAGTGGGTTTGGGCATAGCCGAGTGGGTTTGGGTCCAGCCGAGTGGGTTTGGGTCTAGCCGATTGTGTTTGGGTCTACCCGAGTGAGTTTGGGTCTAGCCGAGTGGGTTTGGGTCTAGCCGAGTGGGTTTGGGTCTAGCCGAGTGTGTTTGGGTCTAGCCGAGTGGGTTTAGGTCTAGCCGAGTGGGTTTGGGTCTAGCCGAGTCGGTTTGGTTCTAGCCGAGTGGGTTTAGGTCTAGCCGATTGGGTTTGGGTCTAGCCGAGTGGGTTTGGGTCTAGCCGAGTCGGTTTGGGTCTAGCCGAGTGGGTTTGGGTCTAGCCGATTGGGTTTGGGTCTAGCCGAGTCGGTTTGGGTCTAGCCGAGTGGGTTTGGGTCTAGCCGAGTGGGTTTGAGTCTAGCCGAGTGGGTTTGGGTCTAGCCGAGTGGGTTTAGGTCTTGCCGAGTGGGTTTGGGTCTAGCCGAGTGGGCTTGGGTCTAGCCGAGTGGGTTTGGGTCTAGCCGAGTGGGTTTGGGTGTAGCCGAGTGGGTTTGGGTCTAGCCGAGTGGGTTTGGGTCTAGCCGAGTGGGTTTGCATCTAGCCGAGTGGGTTTGGGTCTAGCCGAGTGTGTTTGGGTCTAGCCGAGTGGGTGTGGGTCTAGACGAATGGGTTTGGGTCTAGCCGAGTGGGCTTGGGTCTAGCCGAGTGGGCTTGGGTCTAGCCAAGTGGGTTTGGGTCTAGCCGAGTGGGTTTGGGTCTAGCCGAGTGGGTTTGGGTCTAGCCGGGTGGGTTTGGGTCTAGCCGAGTGGGTTTGGGTCTAGCCGAGTGGGTTTGGGTCTAGCCGAGTGGGTTTGGGTCTAGCTGAGTGGGGTTGCGTCTAGCCGAATAGGCTTGGGTCTATCCGAGTGGGTTTGGGTCTAGCCGAGTGGGTTTGTGTCTAGCTGAGTGGGTTTGGGTCTAGCCGAGTGGGTTTCGGTCTAGCCGAGTGGGTTTGGGTCTAGCCGAGTGGGTTTGGGTCTAGCCGAGTGGATTTGGGTCTAGCCGAGTGGGTTTGGGTCTAGCCGAGTGGGTTTGGGTTTAGCCGAGTGGGTTTGGGTCTAGCCGAGTTAGTTTGGCTGTAGCCGAGTTAGTTTGGGTCTAGACGATCGGGTTTGGGTCAAGCCGAGTGGGTTTGGGTCTAGCCGAGTGCGTTTGGGTCTAGCCGAGTGGGTTTGGGTTTAGCCGAGTGGGTTTGCGTCTAGCGGTGTTGGTATGGGTCTAGCGGAGAGGGTTTGGGTCTAGCGGAGTGGGTTTGGGTGTAGCCGAGTGGGTTTGAGTCTAGTCGAGTGGGTGTGGGTCTAGCCGAGTGGGTTTGGGTCTAGCCGAGTGGGTTTGGGTCTAGCCGAGTGGGTTTGGGTCTTGCCGAGAGGGTTTGGGTCTAGCCGATTGGGTTTGGGTCTAGCCGAGTGGGTTTGGGTCTAGCCGAGTCGGTTTGGGTCTAGCCGAGTGGGTTTGGGTCTAGCCGATTGGGTTTGGGTCTAGCCGAGTCGGTTTGGGTCTAGCCAAGTGGGTTTGGGACTAACCGAGTGGGTTTGAGTCTAGCCGAGTGGGTTTGGGTCTAGCCGAGTGGGTTTAGGTCTAGCCGAGTGGGTTTGGGTCTAGCCGAGTGGGCTTGGGTCTAGCCGAGTGGGTTTGGGTCTAGCCGAGTGGGTTTGGGTGTAGCCGAGTGGGTTTGGGTCTAGCCGAGTGGGTTTGGGTCTAGCCGAGTGGGTTTGCATCTAGCCGAGTGGGTTTGGGTCTAGCCGAGTGTGTTTGGGTCTAGCCGAGTGGGTGTGGGTCTAGCCGATTGGGTTTGGGTCTAGCCGAGTCGGTTTGGTTCTAGCCGAGTGGGTTTGGGTCTAGCCGATTGGGTTTGGGTCTAGCCGAGTGGGTTTGGGTCTAGCCGAGTCGGTTTGGGTCTAGCCGAGTGGGTTTGGGTCTAGCCGATTGGGTTTGGGTCTAGCCGAGTCGGTTTGGGTCTAGCCGAGTGGGTTTGGGTCCAGCCGAGTGGGTTTGGGTCTAGCCGGGTGGGTTTGGGTCTAGCCGAGTGGGTGTGGGTCTAGCCGAGTGGGTTTGGGTCTAGCCGAGTGGGTTTGGGTCTAGCCGATTGGGTTTGGGTCTAGCCGAGTGAGTTTGGGTCTAGCCGAGTGAGTTTGGGTCTAGCCGAGTGGGTTCGGGTCTAGCCGATTGGGTTTGGGTCTAGCCGAGTCGGTTTGGGTCTAGCCGAGTGGGTGTGGGTCTAGCCGAGTGGGTTTGGGTCTAGCCGAGTCGGTTTGGGTCTAGCCGAGTGGGTTTGGGTCTAGCCGATTGGGTTTGGGTCTAGCCGAGTCGGTTTGGGTCTAGCCGAGTGGGTTTTGGTCTAGCCGAGTGGGTTTGAGTCTAGCCGAGTGGGTTTGGGTCTAGCCGAGTGGGTTTAGGTCTAGCCGAGTGGGTTTGGGTCTAGCCGAGTGGGTTTGGGTCTATCCGATTGGGTTTGGGTCTAGCCGAGTCGGTTTGGGTCTAGCCGAGTGGGTTTGGGTCTAGCCGATTGGGTTTGGGTCTAGCCGAGTGGGTTTGGGTCTAGCCGAGTCGGTTTGGGTCTAGCCCAGTGGGTTTGGGTCTAGCCGATTGGTTTTGGGTCTAGCCGAGTCGGTTTGGGTCTAGCCGAGTGGGTTTGGGTCTAGCCGAGTGGGTTTGAGTCTAGCCGAGTGGGTTTGGGTCTAGCCGAGTGGGTTTGGGTGTAGCCGAGTGGGTTTGGTCTTGCCGAGTGGGTTTGGGTCTAGCCAAGTGGGTTTGCATCTAGCCGAGTGGGTTTGGGTCTAGCCGAGTGTGTTTGGGTCTAGCCGAGTGGGTGTGGGTCTAGCCGATTGGGTTTATGTCTAGCCGAGTCGGTTTGGTTCTAGCCGAGTGGGTTTGGGACTAGCCGATTGGGTTTGGGTCTAGCCGAGTGGGTTTGGGTCTAGCCGAGTCGGTATGGGTCTAGCCGAGTGGGTTTGGGTCTAGCCGATTGGGTTTGGGTCTAGCCGAGTCGGTTTGGGTCTAGCCGAGTGGGTTTGGGTCTAGCCGAGTGGGTTTGAGTCTAGCCGAGTGGGTTTGGGTCTAGCCGAGTGGGTTTAGGTCTAGCCGAGTGGGTTTGGGTCTAGCCGAGTGGGCTTGGGTCTAGCCGAGTGGGTTTGGGTCTAGCCGAGTGGGTTTGGGTGTAGCCGAGTGGGTTTGGGTCTAGCCGAGTGGGTTTGGGTCTAGCCGAGTGGGTTTGCATCTAGCCGAGTGGGTTTGGGTCTAGCCGAGTGGGTTTGGGTCTAGCCGAGTGGGTGTGGGTCTGGACGAATGGGTTTGGGTATAGCCGAGTGGGCTTGGGTCTAGCCGAGTGGGCTTTGGTCTAGCCAAGTGGGTTTGGGTCCAGCCGAGTGGGTTTGGGTCTAGCCGAGTGGGTTTGGGTCTAGCCGGGTGGGTTTGGGTCTAGCCGACTGGGTTTGGGTCTAGCCGAGTGGGTTTGGGTCTGGCCGAGTGCGTTTGGGTCTAGCTGAGTGGGTTTGCGTCTAGCCGAATGGGCTTGGGTCTATCCGAGTGGGTTTGGGTCTAGCCGAGTGGGTTTGGGTCTAGCCGAGTGGGCTTGGGTCTAGCCGAGTGGGTTTGGGTCTAGCCGAGTGGGTTTGGGTCTAGCCGAGTGGGTTTGGGTCTAGCCGAGTGGGTTTGGGTCTAGCCGAGTGGGTTTGGGTCTAGCCGAGTGGGTTTGGGTCTAGCCGAGTGGGTTTGGATTTAGCCGAGTGGGTTTGGGTCTAGCCGAGTTAGTTTGGCTGTAGCCGAGTTAGTTTGGGTCTAGACGATCGGGTTTGGGTCTAGCCGAGTGGGTTTGGGTCTAGCCGAGTGGGTTTGGGTCTAGCCGAGTGGGTTTGGGTTTAGCCGAGTGGGTTTGGGTCTAGCGGAGTTGGTATGGGTCTAGCGGAGAGGGTTTGGGTCTAGCGGAGTGGGTTTGGGTGTAGCCGAGTGGGTTTGAGTCTAGCCGAGTGGGTTTGGGTCTACCCGAGTAGGTTTGGGTCTAGCCGAGTGGGTTTGAGTCTAGCCGAGTGGGTGTGGGTCTAGCCGAGTGGGTTTGTGTCTAGCCGCGTGGGTTTGGGTCTTGCCGAGTGGGTTTGGGTCTAAACGAGTGGGTTTGGGTCTAGCCGATTGGGTTTGGGTCTAGCCGAGTCGGTTTGGGTCTAGCCGAGTGGGTTTTGGTCTAGCCGAGTGGGTTTGAGTCTAGCCGAGTGGGTTTGGGTCTAGCCGAGTGGGTTTAGGTCTAGACGATTGGGTTTGGGTCTAGCCGAGTGGGCTTGGGTCTAGCCGAGTGGGTTTGGGTCTAGCCGAGTGGGTTTGGGTGTAGCCGAGTGGGTTTGGGTCTAGCCGAGTGGGTTTGGGTCTAGCCGAGTGGGTTTGCATCTAGCCGAGTGGGTTTGGGTCTAGCCGAGTGTGTTTGGGTCTTGCCGAGTGGGTGTGGGTCTAGCCGAATGGGTTTGGATCTAGCCGAGTGGGCTTGGGTCTAGCCGAGTGGGCTTCGGTCTAGCCAAGTGGGTTTGGGTCTAGCCGAGTGGGTTTGGGTCTAGCCGAGTGGGTTTGGGTCTAGCCGGGTGGGTTTGGGTCTAGCCAAGTGGGTTTGGGTCTAGCGGAGTTGGTATGGGTCTAGCGGAGAGGGTTTGGGTCTAGCGGAGTGGGTTTGGGTGTAGCCGAGTGGGTTTGAGTCTAGCCGAGTGGGTGTGGGTCTAGCCGAGTGGGTTTGGGTCTAGCCGAGTGGGTTTGGGTCTAGCCGAGTGGGTTTGGGTCTTACCGAGTGGGTTTGGGTCTAGCCGAGTGGGTTTGGGTCTATCCGATTGGGTTTGGGTCTAGCCGAGTCGGTTTGGGTCTAGCCGAGTGGGTTTGGGTCTAGCCGAGTGGGTTTGAGTCTAGCCGAGTGGGTTTGGGTCTAGCCGAGTGGGTTTGGGTCTAGCCGAGTGGGTTTGGGTCTAGCCGATGGGCTTGGGTCTAGCCGAGTGGGTTTGGGTCTAGCCGATTGGGTTTGGGTCTAGCCGAGTGGGTGTGGGTCTAGCCGAGTGGGTTTGGGTCTAGCCGAGTGGGTTTGGGTCTAGCCGATTGTGTTTGGGTCTAGCCGAGTGAGTTTGGGTCTAGCCGAGTGGGTTTGGGTCTAGCCGAGTGGGCTTGGGTCTAGCCGAGTGGGTTTGGGTCTAGCCGGGTGGGTTTGGGTCTAGCCGAGTGGGTTTGGGTCTAGCCGAGTGGGTTTGGGTCTAGCCGAGTGGGTTTGTGTCTAGCTGAGTGGGTTTGCGTCTAGCCGAATGGGCTTGGGTCTATCCGAGTGGGTTTGGGTCTAGCCGAGTGGGTTTGTGTCTAGCTGAGTGGGTTTGGGTCTAGCCGAGTGGGTTTCGGACTAGCCGAGTGGGTTTGGGTCTAGCCGAGTGGGTTTGGGTCTAGCCGAGAGGGTTTGGGTCTAGCCGAGTGGGTTTGGGTCTAGCCGAGTGGGTTTGGGTTTAGCCGAGTGGGTTTGGGTCTTGCCGAGTTAGTTTGGCTGTAGCCGAGTTAGTTTGGGTCTAGACGATCGGGTTTGGGTGTAGCCGAGTGGGTTTGGATCCATCCGAGTAGGTTTGGGTCTAGCCGAGTGGGTTTGGTTTTAGCCGAGTGGGTTTGGGTCTAGCGGAGTTGGTATGGGTCTAGCGGAGAGGGTTTGGGTCTAGCGGAGTGGGTTTGGGTGTAGCCGAGTGGGTTTGAGTCTAGCCGAGTGGGTTTGGGTCTACCCGAGTAGGTTTGGGTCTAGACGAGTGGGTTTGAGTCTAGCCGAGTGGGTTTGGGTCTAGCCGATTGGGTTTGGGTCTAGCCGAGTGGGTGTGGGTCTAGCCGAGTGGGTTTGGGTCTAGCCGAGTGGGTTTGGGTCTAGCCGATTGTGTTTGGGTCTAGCCGATTGGGTTTTGGTCTAGCCGAGTCGGTTTGGGTCTAGCCGAGTGGGTTTGGGTCTAGCCGATTGGGTTTGGGTCTAGCCGAGTGGGTTTGGGTCTAGCCGAGTCGGTTTGGGTCTAGCCGAGTGGGTTTGGGTCTAGCCGATTGGGTTTGGGTCTAGCCGAGTCGGTTTGGGTCTAGCCAAGTGGGTTTGGGACTAACCGAGTGGGTTTGAGTCTAGCCGAGTGGGTTTGGGTCTAGCCGAGTGGGTTTAGGTCTAGCCGAGTGGGTTTGGGTCTAGCCGAGTGGGCTTGGGTCTAGCCGAGTGGGTTTGGGTCTAGCCGAGTGGGTTTGGGTGTAGCCGAGTGGGTTTGGGTCTAGCCAAGTGGGTTTGGGTCTAGCCGAGTGGGTTTGCATCTAGCCGAGTGGGTTTGGGTCTAGCCGAGTGTGTTTGGGTCTAGCCGAGTGGGTGTGGGTCTAGCCGATTGGGTTTGGGTCTAGCCGAGTCGGTTTGGTTCTAGCCGAGTGGGTTTGGGTCTAGCCGATTGGGTTTGGGTCTAGCCGAGTGGGTTTGGGTCTAGCCGAGTCGGTTTGGGTCTAGCCGAGTGGGTTTGGGTCTAGCCGATTGGGTTTGGGTCTAGCCGAGTCGGTTTGGGTCTAGCCGAGTGGGTTTGGGTCTAGCCGAGTGGGTTTGGGTCTAGCCGGGTGGGTTTGGGTCTAGCCGAGTGGGTGTGGGTCTAGCCGAGTGGGTTTGGGTCTAGCCGAGTGGGTTTGGGTCTAGCCGATTGGGTTTGGGTCTAGCCGAGTCGGTTTGGGTCTAGCCGAGTGGGTGTGGGTCTAGCCGAGTGGGTTTGGGTCTAGCCGAGTCGGTTTGGGTCTAGCCGAGTGGGTTTGGGTCTAGCCGATTGGGTTTGGGTCTAGCCGAGTCGGTTTGGGTCTAGCCGAGTGGGTTTGGGTCTAGCCGAGTGGGTTTGAGTCTAGCCGAGTGGGTTTGGGTCTAGCCGAGTGGGTTTAGGTCTAGCCGAGTGGGTTTGGGTCTAGCCGAGTGGGTTTGGGTCTATCCGATTGGGTTTGGGTCTAGCCGAGTCGGTTTGGGTCTAGCCGAGTGGGTTTGGGTCTAGCCGATTGGGTTTGGGTCTAGCCGAGTGGGTTTGGGTCTAGCCGAGTCGGTTTGGGTCTAGCCCAGTGGGTTTGGGTCTAGCCGATTGGGTTTGGGTCTAGCCGAGTCGGTTTGGGTCTAGCCGAGTGGGTTTGGGTCTAGCCGAGTGGGTTTGCGTCTAGCCGAGTGGGTTTGGGTCTAGCCGAGTGGGTTTAGGTCTAGCCGAGTGGGTTTGGGTCTAGCCGAGTGGGCTTGGGTCTAGCCGAGTGGGTTTGGGTCTAGCCGAGTGGGTTTGGGTGTAGCCGAGTGGGTTTGGTCTAGCCGAGTGGGTTTGGGTCTAGCCAAGTGGGTTTGCATCTAGCCGAGTGGGTTTGGGTCTAGCCGAGTGTGTTTGGGTCTAGCCGAGTGGGTGTGGGTCTAGCCGATTGGGTTTATGTCTAGCCGAGTCGGTTTGGTTCTAGCCGAGTGGGTTTGGGTCTAGCCGATTGGGTTTGGGTCTAGCCGAGTGGGTTTGGGTCTAGCCGAGTCGGTATGGGTCTAGCCGAGTGGGTTTGGGTCTAGCCGATTGGGTTTGGGTCTAGCCGAGTCGGTTTGGGTCTAGCCGAGTGGGTTTGGGTCTAGCCGAGTGGGTTTGAGTCTAGCCGAGTGGGTTTGGGTCTAGCCGAGTGGGTTTAGGTCTAGCCGAGTGGGTTTGGGTCTAGCCGAGTGGGCTTGGGTCTAGCCGAGTGGGTTTGGGTCTAGCCGAGTGGGTTTGGGTGTAGCCGAGTGGGTTTGGGTGTAGCCGAGTGGGTTTGGGTCTAGCCGAGTGGGTTTGCATCTAGCCGAGTGGGTTTGGGTCTAGCCGAGTGTGTTTGGGTCTAGCCGAGTGGGTGTGGGTCTGGACGAATGGGTTTGGGTCTAGCCGAGTGGGCTTGGGTCTAGCCGAGTGGGCTTTGGTCTAGCCAAGTGGGTTTGGGTCCAGCCGAGTGGGTTTGGGTCTAGCCGAGTGGGTTTGGGTCTAGCCGGGTGGGTTTGGGTCTAGCCGAGTGGGTTTGGGTCTAGCCGAGTGGGTTTGGGTCTGGCCGAGTGGGTTTGGGTCTAGCTGAGTGGGTTTGCGTCTAGCCGAATGGGCTTGGGTCTATCCGAGTGGGTTTGGGTCTAGCCGAGTGGGTTTGGGTCTAGCCGAGTGGGCTTGGGTCTAGCCGAGTGGGTTTGGGTCTAGCCGAGTGGGTTTGGGTCTAGCCGAGTGGGTTTGGGTCTAGCCGAGTGGGTTTGGGTCTAGCCGAGTGGGTTTGGGTCTAGCCGAGTGGGTTTGGATTTAGCCGAGTGGGTTTGGGTCTAGCCGAGTTAGTTTGGCTGTAGCCGAGTTAGTTTGGGTCTAGACGATCGGGTTTGGGTCTAGCCGAGTGGGTTTGGGTCTAGCCGAGTGGGTTTGGGTCTAGCCGAGTGGGTTTGGGTTTAGCCGAGTGGGTTTGGGTCTAGCGGAGTTGGTATGGGTCTAGCGGAGAGGGTTTGGGTCTAGCGGAGTGGGTTTGGGTGTAGCCGAGTGGGTTTGAGTCTAGCCGAGTGGGTTTGGGTCTACCCGAGTAGGTTTGGGTCTAGCCGAGTGGGTTTGAGTCTAGCCGAGTGGGTGTGGGTCTAGCCGAGTGGGTTTGTGTCTAGCCGCGTGGGTTTGGGTCTTGCCGAGTGGGTTTGGGTCTAAACGAGTGGGTTTGGGTCTAGCCGATTGGGTTTGGGTCTAGCCGAGTCGGTTTGGGTCTAGCCGAGTGGGTTTTGGTCTAGCCGAGTGGGTTTGAGTCTAGCCGAGTGGGTTTGGGTCTAGCCGAGTGGGTTTAGGTCTAGACGATTGGGTTTGGGTCTAGCCGAGTGGGCTTGGGTCTAGCCGAGTGGGTTTGGGTCTAGCCGAGTGGGTTTGGGTGTAGCCGAGTGGGTTTGGGTCTAGCCGAGTGGGTTTGGGTCTAGCCGAGTGGGTTTGCATCTAGCCGAGTGGGTTTGGGTCTAGCCGAGTGTGTTTGGGTCTTGCCGAGTGGGTGTGGGTCTAGCCGAATGGGTTTGGATCTAGCCGAGTGGGCTTGGGTCTAGCCGAGTGGGCTTCGGTCTAGCCAAGTGGGTTTGGGTCTAGCCGAGTGGGTTTGGGTCTAGCCGAGTGGGTTTGGGTCTAGCCGGGTGGGTTTGGGTCTAGCCAAGTGGGTTTGGGTCTAGCGGAGTTGGTATGGGTCTAGCGGAGAGGGTTTGGGTCTAGCGGAGTGGGTTTGGGTGTAGCCGAGTGGGTTTGAGTCTAGCCGAGTGGGTGTGGGTCTAGCCGAGTGGGTTTGGGTCTAGCCGAGTGGGTTTGGGTCTAGCCGAGTGGGTTTGGGTCTTACCGAGTGGGTTTGGGTCTAGCCGAGTGGGTTTGGGTCTATCCGATTGGGTTTGGGTCTAGCCGAGTCGGTTTGGGTCTAGCCGAGTGGGTTTGGGTCTAGCCGAGTGGGTTTGAGTCTAGCCGAGTGGGTTTGGGTCTAGCCGAGTGGGTTTGGGTCTAGCCGAGTGGGTTTGGGTCTAGCCGATGGGCTTGGGTCTAGCCGAGTGGGTTTGGGTCTAGCCGATTGGGTTTGGGTCTAGCCCAGTGGGTGTGGGTCTAGCCGAGTGGGTTTGGGTCTAGCCGAGTGGGTTTGGGTCTAGCCGATTGTGTTTGGGTCTAGCCGAGTGAGTTTGGGTCTAGCCGAGTGGGTTTGGGTCTAGCCGAGTGGGCTTGGGTCTAGCCGAGTGGGTTTGGGTCTAGCCGTGTGGGTTTGGGTCTAGCCGAGTGGGTTTGGGTCTAGCCGAGTGGGTTTGGGTCTAGCCGAGTGGGTTTGTGTCTAGCTGAGTGGGTTTGCGTCTAGCCGAATGGGCTTGGGTCTATCCGAGTGGGTTTGGGTCTAGCCGAGTGGGTTTGTGTCTAGCTGAGTGGGTTTGGGTCTAGCCGAGTGGGTTTCGGACTAGCCGAGTGGGTTTGGGTCTAGCCGAGTGGGTTTGAATCTAGCCGAGAGGGTTTGGGTCTAGCCGAGTGGGTTTGGGTCTAGCCGAGTGGGTTTGGGTTTAGCCGAGTGGGTTTGGGTCTTGCCGAGTTAGTTTGGCTGTAGCCGAGTTAGTTTGGGTCTAGACGATCGGGTTTGGGTGTAGCCGAGTGGGTTTGGATCCATCCGAGTAGGTTTGGGTCTAGCCGAGTGGGTTTGGTTTTAGCCGAGTGGGTTTGGGTCTAGCGGAGTTGGTATGGGTCTAGCGGAGAGGGTTTGGGTCTAGCGGAGTGGGTTTGGGTGCAGCCGAGTGGGTTTGAGTCTAGCCGAGTGGGTTTGGGTCTACCCGAGTAGGTTTGGGTCTAGACGAGTGGGTTTGAGTCTAGCCGAGTGGGTTTGGGTCTAGCCGATTGGGTTTGGGTCTAGCCGAGTGGGTGTGGGTCTAGCCGAGTGGGTTTGGGTCTAGCCGAGTGGGTTTGTGTCTAGCCGATTGTGTTTGGGTCTAGCCGAGTGAGTTTGGGTCTAGCCGAGTGGGTTTGGGTCTAGCCGAGTGGGCTTGGGTCTAGCCGAGTGGGCTTGGGTCTAGCCAAGTGGGTTTGGGTCTAGCCGAGTGGGTTTGGGTCTAGCCGAGTTAGTTTGGCTGTAGCCGAGTTAGTTTGGGTCTAGACGATCGGGTTTGGGTCTAGCCGAGTGGGTTTGGGTCTAGCCGAGTGGGTTTGGGTCTATCCGAGTGGGTTTGGGTTTAGCCGAGTGGGTTTGGGTCTAGCGGAGTTGGTATGGGTCTAGCGGAGAGGGTTTGGGTCTAGCGGAGTGGGTTTGGGTGTAGCCGAGTGGGTTTGAGTCTAGCCGAGTGGGTTTGGGTCTACCCGAGTAGGTTTGGGTCTAGCCGAGTGGGTTTGAGTCTAGCCGAGTGGGTGTGGGTCTAGCCGAGTGGGTTTGTGTCTAGCCGCGTGGGTTTGGGTCTTGCCGAGTGGGTTTGGGTCTAAACGAGTGGGTTTGGGTCTAGCCGATTGGGTTTGGGTCTAGCCGAGTCGGTTTGGGTCTAGCCGAGTGGGTTTTGGTCTAACCGAGTGGGTTTGAGTCTAGCCGAGTGGGTTTGGGTCTAGCCGAGTGGGTTTAGGTCTAGACGATTGGGTTTGGGTCTAGCCGAGTGGGCTTGGGTCTAGCCGAGTGGGTTTGGGTCTAGCCGAGTGGGTTTGGGTGTAGCCGAGTGGGTTTGGGTCTAGCCGAGTGGGTTTGGGTCTAGCCGAGTGGGTTTGCATCTAGCCGAGTGGGTTTGGGTCTAGCCGAGTGTGTTTGGGTCTTGCCGAGTGGGTGTGGGTCTAGCCAAATGGGTTTGAATCTAGCCGAGTGGGCTTGGGTCTAGCCGAGTGGGCTTCGGTCTAGCCAAGTGGGTTTGGGTCTAGCCGAGTGGGTTTGGGTCTAGCCGAGTGGGTTTGGGTCTAGCCGGGTGGGTTTGGGTCTAGCCAAGTGGGTTTGGGTCTAGCGGAGTTGGTATGGGTCTAGCGGAGAGGGTTTGGGTCTAGCGGAGTGGGTTTGGGTGTAGCCGAGTGGGTTTGAGTCTAGCCGAGTGGGTGTGGGTCTAGCCGAGTGGGTTTGGGTCTAGCCGAGTGGGTTTGGGTCTAGCCGAGTGGGTTTGGGTCTTACCGAGTGGGTTTGGGTCTAGCCGAGTGGGTTTGGGTCTATCCGATTGGGTTTGGGTCTGGCCGAGTCGGTTTGGGTCTAGCCGAGTGGGTTTGGGTCTAGCCGAGTGGGTTTGAGTCTAGCCGAGTGGGTTTGGGTCTAGCCGAGTGGGTTTGGGTCTAGCCGAGTGGGTTTGGGTCTAGCCGATGGGCTTGGGTCTAGCCGAGTGGGTTTGGGTCTAGCCGATTGGGTTTGGGTCTAGCCGAGTGGGTGTGGGTCTAGCCGAGTGGGTTTGGGTCTAGCCGAGTGGGTTTGGGTCTAGCCGATTGTGTTTGGGTCTAGCCGAGTGAGTTTGGGTCTAGCCGAGTGGGTTTGGGTCTAGCCGAGTGGGCTTGGGTCTAGCCGAGTGGGTTTGGGTCTAGCCGGGTGGGTTTGGGTCTAGCCGAGTGGGTTTGGGTCTAGCCGAGTGGGTTTGGGTCTAGCCGATTGGGTTTGTGTCTAGCTGAGTGGGTTTGCGTCTAGACGAATGGGCTTGGGTCTATCCGAGTGGGTTTGGGTCTAGCCGAGTGGGTTTGTGTCTAGCTGAGTGGGTTTGGGTCTAGCCGAGTGGGTTTCGGACTAGCCGAGTGGGTTTGGGTCTAGCCGAGTGGGTTTGGGTCTAGCCGAGAGGGTTTGGGTCTAGCCGAGTGGATTTGGGTCTAGCCGAGTGGGTTTGGGTTTAGCCGAGTGGGTTTGGGTCTAGCCGAGTGGGTTTGGGTCTTACCGAGTGGGTTTGGGTCTAGCCGAGTGGGTTTGGGTCTATCCGATTGGGTTTGGGTCTGGCCGAGTCGGTTTGGGTCTAGCCGAGTGGGTTTGGGTCTAGCCGAGTGGGTTTGAGTCTAGCCGAGTGGGTTTGGGTCTAGCCGAGTGGGTTTGGGTCTAGCCGAGTGGGTTTGGGTCTAGCCGATGGGCTTGGGTCTAGCCGAGTGGGTTTGGGTCTAGCCGATTGGGTTTGGGTCTAGCCGAGTGGGTGTGGGTCTAGCCGAGTGGGTTTGGGTCTAGCCGAGTGGGTTTGGGTCTAGCCGATTGTGTTTGGGTCTAGCCGAGTGAGTTTGGGTCTAGCCGAGTGGGTTTGGGTCTAGCCGAGTGGGCTTGGGTCTAGCCGAGTGGGTTTGGGTCTATCCGAGTGGGTTTGGGTCTAGCCAAGTGGGTTTGGGTCTAGCCGAGAGGGTTTGGGTCTAGCCGAGTGGATTTGGGTCTAGCCGAGTGGGTTTGGGTTTAGCCGAGTGGGTTTGGGTCTAGCCGAGTGGGTTTGGGTCTTACCGAGTGGGTTTGGGTCTAGCCGAGTGGGTTTGGGTCTATCCGATTGGGTTTGGGTCTGGCCGAGTCGGTTTGGGTCTAGCCGAGTGGGTTTGGGTCTAGCCGAGTGGGTTTGAGTCTAGCCGAGTGGGTTTGGGTCTAGCCGAGTGGGTTTGGGTCTAGCCGAGTGGGTTTGGGTCTAGCCGATGGGCTTGGGTCTAGCCGAGTGGGTTTGGGTCTAGCCGATTGGGTTTGGGTCTAGCCGAGTGGGTGTGGGTCTAGCCGAGTGGGTTTGGGTCTAGCCGAGTGGGTTTGGGTCTAGCCGATTGTGTTTGGGTCTAGCCGAGTGAGTTTGGGTCTAGCCGAGTGGGTTTGGGTCTAGCCGAGTGGGCTTGGGTCTAGCCGAGTGGGTTTGGGTCTAGCCGGGTGGGTTTGGGTCTAGCCGAGTGGGTTTGGGTCTAGCCGAGTGGGTTTGGGTCTAGCCGATTGGGTTTGTGTCTAGCTGAGTGGGTTTGCGTCTAGACGAATGGGCTTGGGTCTATCCGAGTGGGTTTGGGTCTAGCCGAGTGGGTTTGTGTCTAGCTGAGTGGGTTTGGGTCTAGCCGAGTGGGTTTCGGACTAGCCGAGTGGGTTTGGGTCTAGCCGAGTGGGTTTGGGTCTAGCCGAGAGGGTTTGGGTCTAGCCGAGTGGATTTGGGTCTAGCCGAGTGGGTTTGGGTTTAGCCGAGTGGGTTTGGGTCTTGCCGAGTTAGTTTGGCTGTAGCCGAGTTAGTTTGGGTCTAGACGATCGGGTTTGGGTGTAGCCGAGTGGGTTTGGATCGATCCGAGTAGGTTTGGGTCTAGCCGAGTGGGTTTGGTTTTAGCCGAGTGGGTTTGGGTCTAGCGGAGTTGGTATGGGTCTAGCGGAGAGGGTTTGGGTCTAGCGGAGTGGGTTTGGGTGTAGCCGAGTGGGTTTGAGTCTAGCCGAGTGGGTTTGGGTCTACCCGAGTAGGTTTGGGTCTAGACGAGTGGGTTTGAGTCTAGCCGAGTGGGTTTGGGTCTAGCCGATTGGGTTTGGGTCTAGCCGAGTGGGTGTGGGTCTAGCCGAGTGGGTTTGGGTCTAGCCGAGTGGGTTTGGGTCTAGCCGATTGTGTTTGGGTCTAGCCGAGTGAGTTTGGGTCTAGCCGAGTGGGTTTGGGTCTAGCCGAGTGGGCTTGGGTCTAGCCGAGTGGGCTTGGGTCTAGCCAAGTGGGTTTGGGTCTAGCTGAGTGGGTTTGGGTCTAGCCGAGTGGGTTTGAGTCTAGCCGAGTGGGTTTGGGTCTAGCCGAGTGGGTTTGGGTCTAGCCGAGTGGGTTTGGGTCTATCCGATTGGGTTTGGGTCTAGCCGAGTGGGTTTGGGTCTAGCCGATTGGGTTTGGGTCTAGCCGAGTGGGTGTGGGTCTAGCCGAGTGGGTTTGGGTCTAGCCGAGTGGGTTTGGGTCTAGCCGATTGTGTTTGGGTCTAGCCGAGTGAGTTTGGGTCTAGCCGAGTGGGTTTGGGTCTAGCCGAGTGGGCTTGGGTCTAGCCGAGTGGGCTTGGGTCTAGCCAAGTGGGTTTGGGTCTAGCTGAGTGGGTTTGCGTCTAGCCGAATGGGCTTGGGTCTATCCGAGTGGGTTTGGCTCTAGCCGAGTGGGTTTGTGTCTAGCTGAGTGGGTTTGGGTCTAGCCGAGTGGGTTTCGGACTAGCCGAGTGGGTTTGGGTCTAGCCGAGTGGGTTTGGGTCTAGCCGAGTGGGTTTGGGTCTAGCCGAGTGGGTTTGGGTCTAGCCGAGTTGGTTTGGGTTTAGCCGAGTGGGTTTGGGTCTAGCCGAGTTAGTTTGGCTGTAGCCGAGTTAGTTTGGGTCTAGACGATCGGGTTTGGGTGTAGCCGAGTGGGTTTGGATCCAGCCGAGTAGGTTTGGGTCTAGCCGAGTGGGTTTGGGTTTAGCCGAGTGTGTTTGGGTCTAGCGGAGTTGGTATGGGTCTAGCGGAGAGGGTTTGGGTCTAGCGGAGTGGGTTTGGGTGTAGCCGAGTGGGTTTGAGTCTAGCCGAGTGGGTTTGGGTCTACCCGAGTAGGTTTGGGTCTAGCCGAGTGGGTTTGAGTCTAGCCGAGTGGGTGTGGGTCTAGCCGAGTGGGTTTGGGTCTAGCCGAGTGGGTTTGTGTCTAGCCGCGTTGGTTTGGGTCTTGCCGAGTGGGTTTGGGTCTAGCCGAGTGGGTTTGGGTCTAGCCGATTGGGTTTGGGTCTAGCCGAGTCGGTTTGGGTCTAGCTGAGTGGGTTTGGGTCTAGCCGAGTGGGTTTGAGTCTAGCCGAGTGAGTTTGGGTCTAGCCGAGTGGGTTTGGGTCTAGCCGAGTGGGTTTGGGTCTAGCCGAGTTGGCTTGGGTCTAGCCGAGTGGGTTTGGGTCTAGGCGAGTGGGTTTGGGCCTAGCCGAGTGGGTGTGGGTCTAGCCGAGTGGGTTTGGGTCTAGCCGAGTGGGTTTGGGTCTAGCCGAGTGGGTTTGGGTCCAGCCGATTGGGTTTGGGTCTAGCCGAGTCGGTTTGGGTCTAGCCGAGTGGGTTTGGGTCTAGCCGAGTGGGTTTGAGTCTAGCCGAGTGGGTTTGGGTCTGGCGGAGTGGATTTGTGTCTAGCCGAGTGGTTTTGGGTCTAGCCGAGTGGGTTTGGGTGTAGCCGAGTGGGTTTGAGTCTGGCCGAGTGGGTTTGGGTCTAGCCGAGTGGGTTTGGGTCTAGTCGAGTGGGTTTGGGTCTAGCCGAGTGGGTTTGGGTCTAGCCGAGTGGGTTTGGGTCTAGCCGAGTGGGTTTGGGTCTAGCCGAGTGGGTTTGGGTCTAGCCGATCGGGTTTGCGTGTAGCCGAGTGGGTTTGGGTCTAGGCGAGTGGGTTTGGGTTCAGCCGAGTGGGTTTGGGTCTAGCCGAGTGGGTTTGGGTGTAGCCGAGTGGGTTTGGGTCTAGCCGAGTGGGTTTGGGTCTAGCGGAGTTGGTATGGGTCTAGCGGAGAGGGTTTGGGTCTAGCGGAGTGGGTTTGGGTGTAGCCGAGTGGGTTTGAGTCTAGCCGAGTGGGTGTGGGTCTAGCCGAGTGGGTTTGGGTCTAGCCGAGTGGGTTTGGGTCCAGCCGAGTGGGTTTGGGTCTTGCCGAGTGGGTTTGGGTCTAGCCGAGTGGGTTTGGGTCTAGCCGATCGGGTTTGGGTCTAGCCGAGTGGGTTTGGGTCTAGCCGAGTGGGTTTGGGTCTAGCCGAGTGGGTTTGAGTCTAGCCGAGTGGGTTTGTGTCTAGCCGAGAGGGTTTGGGTCTAGCCGAGTGGGTTTGGGTCTAGCCGAGTGGGCTTGGGTCTAGCCGAGTGGGTTTGGGTCTAGCCGATTGGGTTTGGGTCTAGCCGAGTGGGTGTGGGTCTAGCCGAGTGGGTTTGGGTCTAGCCGAGTGGGTTTGGGTCTAGCCGATTGTGTTTGGGTCTAGCCGAGTGAGTTTGGGTCTAGCCGAGTGGGCTTGGGTCTAGCCGAGTGGGCTTGGGTCTAGCCAAGTGGGTTTGGGTCTAGCTGAGTGGGTTTGCGTCTAGCCGAATGGGCTTGGGTCTATCCGAGTGGGTTTGGGTCTAGCCGAGTGGGTTTGTGTCTAGCTGAGTGGGTTTGGGTCTAGCCGAGTGGGTTTCGGACTAGCCGAGTGGGTTTGGGTCTAGCCGAGTGGGTTTGGGTCTAGCCGAGTGGGTTTGGGTCTAGCCGAGTGGGTTTGGGTCTAGCCGAGTGGGTTTGGGTTTAGCCGAGTGGGTTTGGGTCTAGCCGAGTTAGTTTGGCTGTAGCCGAGTTAGTTTGGGTCTAGACGATCGGGTTTGGGTGTAGCCGAGTGGGTTTGGATCCAGCCGAGTAGGTTTGGGTCTAGCCGAGTGGGTTTGGGTTTAGCCGAGTGTGTTTGGGTCTAGCGGAGTTGGTATGGGTCTAGCGGAGAGGGTTTGGGTCTAGCGGAGTGGGTTTGGGTGTAGCCGAGTGGGTTTGAGTCTAGCCGAGTGGGTTTGGGTCTACCCGAGTAGGTTTGGGTCTAGCCGAGAGGGTTTGAGTCTAGCCGAGTGGGTGTGGGTCTAGCCGAGTGGGTTTGGGTCTAGCCGAGTGGGTTTGTGTCTAGCCGCGTTGGTTTGGGTCTTGCCGAGTGGGTTTGGGTCTAGCCGAGTGGGTTTGGGTCTAGCCGATTGGGTTTGGGTCTAGCCGAGTCGGTTTGGGTCTAGCTGAGTGGGTTTGGGTCTAGCCGAGTGGGTTTGAGTCTAGCCGAGTGAGTTTGGGTCTAGCCGAGTGGGTTTGGGTCTAGCCGAGTGGGTTTGGGTCTAGCCGAGTTGGCTTGGGTCTAGCCGAGTGGGTTTGGGTCTAGGCGAGTGGGTTTGGGCCTAGCCGAGTGGGTGTGGGTCTAGCCGAGTGGGTTTGGGTCTAGCCGAGTGGGTTTGGGTCTAGCCGAGTCGGTTTGGGTCTAGCCGAGTGGGTTTGGGTCCAGCCGATTGGGTTTGGGTCTAGCCGAGTCGGTTTGGGTCTAGCCGAGTGGGTTTGGGTCTAGCCGAGTGGGTTTGAGTCTAGCCGAGTGGGTTTGGGTCTGGCGGAGTGGATTTGTGTCTAGCCGAGTGGTTTTGGGTCTAGCCGAGTGGGTTTGGGTGTAGCCGAGTGGGTTTGAGTCTGGCCGAGTGGGTTTGGGTCTAGCCGAGTGGGTTTGGGTCTAGCCGAGTGGGTTTGGGTCTAGCCGAGTGGGTTTGGGTCTAGCCGAGTGGGTTTGGGTCTAGCCGATCGGGTTTGCGTGTAGCCGAGTGGGTTTGAGTCTAGCCGAGTGGGTGTGGGTCTAGCCGAGTGGGTTTGGGTCTAGCCGAGTGGGTTTGGGTCCAGCCGAGTGGGTTTGGGTCTTGCCGAGTGGGTTTGGGTCTAGCCGAGTGGGTTTGGGTCTAGCCGATCGGGTTTGGGTCTAGCCGAGTGGGTTTGGGTCTAGCCGAGTGGGTTTGGGTCTAGCCGAGTGGGTTTGAGTCTAGCCGAGTGGGTTTGGGTCTAGCCGAGAGGGTTTGGGTCTAGCCGAGTGGGTTTGGGTCTAGCCGAGTGGGCTTGGGTCTAGCCGAGTGGGTTTGGGTCTAGCCGATTGGGTTTGGGTCTAGCCGAGTGGGTGTGGGTCTAGCCGAGTGGGTTTGGGTCTAGCCGAGTGGGTTTGGGTCTAGCCGATTGTGTTTGGGTCTAGCCGAGTGAGTTTGGGTCTAGCCGAGTGGGTTTGGGACTAGCCGAGTGGGCTTGGGTCTATCCGAGTGGGCTTGGGTCTAGCCAAGTGGGTTTGGGTCTAGCCGAGTGGGTTTGGGTCTAGCCGAGTGGGTTTGGGTCTGGCCGAGTGGGTTTGGGTCTAGCCGAGTGGGTTTGGGTCTAGCCGAGTGGGTTTGGGTCTAGCCGAGTGGGTTTGGGTCTAGCCGAGTTAGTTTGGTTGTAGCCGAGTTAGTTTGGGTCTAGACGATCGGGTTTGGGTGTAGCCGAGTGGGTTTGGATCCAGCCGAGTAGGTTTGGGTCTAGCCGAGTGGGTTTGGGTTCAGCCGAGTGGGTTTGGGTCTAGCGGAGTTGGTATGGGTCTAGCGGAGAGGGTTTGGGTCTAGCGGAGTGGGTTTGGGTGTAGCCGAGTGGGTTTGAGTCTAGCCGAGTGGGTGTGGGTCTAGCCGAGTGGGTTTGGGTCTAGCCGAGTGGGTTTGGGTCTAGCCGAGTGGGTTTGGGTCTTGCCGAGTGGGTTTGGGTCTAGCCGAGTGGGTTTGGGTCTAGCCGATTGGGTTTGGGTCTAGCCGAGTCGGTTTGGGTCTAGCCGAGTGGGTTTGGGTCTAGCCAAGTGGGTTTGAGTCTAGCCGAGTGGGTTTGGGTCTAGCCGAGTCGGTTTGGGTCTAGCCGAGTGGGTTTGGGTCTAGCCGAGTGGGTTTGGGTCTAGCCGAGTGGGTTTGGGTCTAGCCGAGTGGGTTTGGGTCTAGCCGATTGGGTGTGGGTCTAGCCGAGTGGGTTTGGGTATAGCCGAGTGGGTTTGGGTCTAGCCGATTATGTTTGGGTCTAGCCGAGTGAGTTTGGGTCTAGCCGAGTGGGTTTGGGTCTAGCCGAGTGGGTTTGGGTCTAGCCGATTCGGTTTGGGTCTAGCCGAGTGGGTTTGGGTCTAGCCGAGTGGGTTTGGGTCTGGCCGATTAGGTTTGGGTCTAGCCGAGTGGGTTTGCAAGTAGCCGAGTGGGTTTGGGTCTAGCCGAGTGTGTTTGGGTTTAGCCGAGTGGGTTTGGGTCTAGCCGAGTGGGTTTGGGTCTAGCCGAGTGGGTTTGGGTCTTGCCGAGTGGGTTTGGGTCTAGCCGAGTGGGTTTGGGTCTAGCCGAGTCGGTTTGGGTCTTGCCGAGTCGGTTTGGGTCTAGCCGAGTGGGTTTCGGTCTAGCCGAGTGGGTTTGAGTCTAGCCGAGTGGGTTTGGGTCTAGCCGAGTCGGTTTGGGTCTAGCCGAGTGGGTTTGGGTCTAGCCGAGTGGGCTTGGGTCTAGCCGAGTGGGTTTGGGTCTAGCCGAGTGGGTTTGGGTCTAGCCGAGTGGGTGTGGGTCTAGCCGAGTGGGTTTGGGTCTAGCCGAGTGGGTTTGGGTCTAGCCGATTATGTTTGGGTCTAGCCGAGTGAGTTAGGGGCTAGCCGAGTGGGTTTGGGTCTAGCCGAGTGGGTTTGGGTCTAGCCGATTCGGTTTGGGTCTAGCCGAGTGGGTTTGGGTCTAGCCGAGTGGGATTGGGTCGAGCCGAGTGGGTTTGGGTCTAGCCGAGTGGGTTTGGGTATAGCCGAGTGGGTTTGGGTCTAGCCGAGGGGGTTTGGGTCTAGCCGAGTGGGTTTGGGTCTAGCCGAGTCGGTTTGGGTCTAGCCGAGTGGGTTTGGGTCTAGCCGAGTGGGCTTGGGTCTAGCCGAGTGGGTTTGGGTCTAGCCGAGTGGGTTTGGGTCTAGCCGAGTGGGTGTGGGTCTAGCCGAGTGGGTTTGGGTCTAGCCGAGTGGGTTTGGGTCTAGCCGATTATGTTTGGGTCTAGCCGAGTGAGTTTGGGTCTAGCCGAGTGGGTTTGGGTCTAGCCGAGTGGGTTTGGGTCTAGCCGATTCGGTTTAGGTCTAGCCGAGTGGGTTTGGGTCTAGCCGAGTGGGTTTGGGTCTAGCCGATTGGGTTTGGGTCTAGCCGAGTGGGTTTGCAAGTAGCCGAGTGGGTTTGGGTCTAGCCGAGTGGGTTTGGGTCTAGCCGATTGGGTTTGGGTCTAGCCGAGTGGGTTTGCAAGTAGCCGAGTGGGTTTGGGTCTAGCCGAGTGTGTTTGGGTTTAGCCGAGTGGGTTTGGTCTAGCCGAGTGGGTTTGGGTCCAGCCGATTGGGTTTGGGTGTAGCCGAGTGGGTTTGGGTGTAGCCGAGTGGGTTTGGGTCTAGCCGAGTGGGATTGGGTCGAGCCGAGTGGGTTTGGGTCTAGCCGAGTGGGTTTGGGTATAGCCGAGTGGGTTTGGGTCTAGCCGAGTGGGTTTGCGTCTAGCCGAGTGGGTTTGGGTCTAGTCGTGTGGGTTTGGGTCTAGCCAAGTGGGTTTGGGTCTAGCCGAGTGGGTTTGGGTCTAGCCGAGTGGGTTTGGGTCTAGCCGAGTGGGTTTGGGTCTAGCCGAGTCGGATTGCATCTAGCCGAGTGGGTTTGGGTCTAGCCGAGTCGGTTGGGGTCTAGCCGAGTGGGTTTGGGTCTAGCCGAGTGGGTTTGGGTCTAGCCGAGTGGGTTTGGGTCTAGCCGAGTGGGCTTGGGTCTCGCCGAGCGGGTTTGGGTCTAGCCGAGTGTGTTTGCGTGTGGCCGAGTGGGTTTGGGTCTAGCAGAGTGGGTTTGGGTCTAGCCGAGTGGGTTTGGGTCTAGCCGATTGGGTTTGGGTCTAGCCGAGTGGGTTTGGGTCTAGCCGAGTCGGTTTGGGTCTAGCCGAGTGCGTTTGGGTCTAGCCGATTGGGTTTGGGTCTAGCCGAGTCGGTTTGGGTCTAGTCGAGTGGGTTTGGTTCTAGCCGAGTGGGTTTGAGTCTAGCCGAGTGGGTTTGGGTCTAGCCGAGTGGGTTTAGGTATAGCAGAGTGGGTTTGGGTCTAGCCGAGTGAGCTTGGGTCTAGCCGAGTGGGTTTGGGTCTAGCCGAGTGGGTTTGGGTGTAGCCGAGTGGGTTTGGGTCTAGCCGAGTGGGTTTGGGTCTAGCCGAGTGGGTTTGCATCTAGCCGAGTGGGTTTGGGTCTAGCCGAGTGTGTTTGGGTCTAGCCTAGTGGGTGTGGGTCTAGCCGAATGGGTTTGGGTCTAGCCGAGTGGGCTTGGGTGTAGCCGAGTGGGCCTGGGTCTAGCCAAGTGGGTTTGGGTCTAGCCGAGTGGGTTTGGGTCTAGCCGAGTGGGTTTGGATCTAGCCGGGTGGGTTTGGGTCTAGCCGAGTGGGTTTGGGTCTAGCCGAGTGGGTTTGGATCTTGCCGAGTGGGTTTGGGTCTAGCTGAGTGGGTTTGCGTCTAGCCGAATGGGCTTGGGTCTATCCGAGTGGGTTTGGGTCTAGCCGAGTGGGTTTGGGTCTCGCTGAGTGTGTTTGGGTCTAGCCGAGTGGGTTTCAGTCTAGCCGAGTGGGTTTGGGTCTAGCCGAGTGGGTATGGGTCTAGCGGAGAGGGTTTGGGTCTAGCGGAGTGGGTTTGGGTGTAGCCGAGTGGGTTTGCGTCTAGCCGAGTGGGTTTGGGTCTACCCAAGTAGGTTTGGGTCTAGCCGAGTGGGTTTGGGTCTAGCCGAGTGGGTGTGGGTCTAGCCGAATGGGTTTGGGTCTAGCCGAGTGGGCTTGGGTCTAGCCGAGTGGGCTTGGGTCTAGCCTAGTGGGTTTGGGTCTAGCCGAGTAGGTTTGGGTCTAGCCGAGTGGGTTTGGGTCTAGCCGGGTGGGTTTGTGTCTAGCCAAGTGGGTTTGGGTCTAGCCGAGTGGGTTTGGGTCTAGCCGAGTGGGTTTGGGTCTGGCCGAGTGGGTTTGCATCTAGCCGAATGGGCTTGGGTCTATCCGAGTGGGTTTGGGTCTAGCCGAGTGGGTTTGTGTCTAGCCGAGTGGGTTTGGGTCTAGCCGAGTGGGTTTGGGTCTAGACGAGTGGGTTTGGGTCTAGCCGAGTGGGTTTGGGTCTAGCCGAGTGTGTTTGGGTCTAGCCGAGTGGGTTTGGGTTTAGCCGAGTGGGTTTGGGTCTAGCCGAGTTAGTTTGGCTGTAGCCGAGTTAGTTTGGGTCTAGCCGAGTGGGTTTGGGTCTACCCAAGTAGGTTTGGGTCTAGCCGAGTGGGTTTGGGTCTAGCCGAGTGGGTGTGGGTCTAGCCGAATGGGTTTGGGTCTAGCCGAGTGGGCTTGGGTCTAGCCGAGTGGGCTTGGGTCTAGCCTAGTGGGTTTGGGTCTAGCCGAGTAGGTTTGGGTCTAGCCGAGTGGGTTTGGGTCTAGCCGGGTGGGTTTGTGTCTAGCCAAGTGGGTTTGGGTCTAGCCGAGTGGGTTTGGGTCTAGCCGAGTGGGTTTGGGTCTGGCCGAGTGGGTTTGCATCTAGCCGAATGGGCTTGGGTCTATCCGAGTGGGTTTGGGTCTAGCCGAGTGGGTTTGTGTCTAGCTGAGTGGGTTTGGGTCTAGCCGAGTGGGTTTCGGTCTAGCCGAGTGGGTTTGGGTCTAGCCGAGTGGGTTTGGGTCTAGCCGAGTGGGTTTGGGTCTAGCCGAGTGTGTTTGGGTCTAGCCGAGTGGGTTTGGGTTTAGCCGAGTGGGTTTGGGTCTAGCCGAGTTAGTTTGGCTGTAGCCGAGTTAGTTTGGGTCTAGACGATCGTGTTTGGGTCTAGCCGAGTGGGTTTGGGTCTAGCCGAGTGGGTTTGGGTCCAGCCGAGTGGGTTTGGGTTTAGCCGAGTGGGTTTGGGTCTAGCGGAGTTGGTATGGGTCTAGCGGAGAGGGTTTGGGTCTAGCCGACTGGGTTTGTGTCTAGCCGAGTGGGTTTGGCTCTTGCCGAGTGGGTTTGGGTCTAGCCGAGTGGGTTTGGGTCTAGCCGAGTCGGTTTGGGTCTAGCCGAGTGGGTTTGGGTCTAGCCGAGTGGGCTTGGGTCTAGCCGAGTGGGTTTGGGTCTAGCCGAGTGGGTTTGGGTCTAGCCGAGTGGGTGTGGGTCTAGCCGAGTGGGTTTGGGTCTAGCCGAGTGGGTTTGGGTCTAGCCGATTATGTTTGGGTCTAGCCGAGTGAGTTTGGGTCTAGCCGAGTGGGTTTGGGTCTAGCCGAGTGGGTTTGGGTCTAGCCGATTCGGTTTAGGTCTAGCCGAGTGGGTTTGGGTCTAGCCGAGTGGGTTTGGGTCTAGCCGATTGGGTTTGGGTCTAGCCGAGTGGGTTTGCAAGTAGCCGAGTGGGTTTGGGTCTAGCCGAGTGGGTTTGGGTCTAGCCGATTGGGTTTGGGTCTAGCCGAGTGGGTTTGCAAGTAGCCGAGTGGGTTTGGGTCTAGCCGAGTGTGTTTGGGTTTAGCCGAGTGGGTTTGGTCTAGCCGAGTGGGTTTGGGTCCAGCCGATTGGGTTTGGGTGTAGCCGAGTGGGTTTGGGTGTAGCCGAGTGGGTTTGGGTCTAGCCGAGTGGGATTGGGTCGAGCCGAGTGGGTTTGGGTCTAGCCGAGTGGGTTTGGGTATAGCCGAGTGGGTTTGGGTCTAGCCGAGTGGGTTTGCGTCTAGCCGAGTGGGTTTGGGTCTAGTCGTGTGGGTTTGGGTCTAGCCAAGTGGGTTTGGGTCTAGCCGAGTGGGTTTGGGTCTAGCCGAGTGGGTTTGGGTCTAGCCGAGTGGGTTTGGGTCTAGCCGAGTCGGATTGCATCTAGCCGAGTGGGTTTGGGTCTAGCCGAGTCGGTTGGGGTCTAGCCGAGTGGGTTTGGGTCTAGCCGAGTGGGTTTGGGTCTAGCCGAGTGGGTTTGGGTCTAGCCGAGTGGGCTTGGGTCTCGCCGAGCGGGTTTGGGTCTAGCCGAGTGTGTTTGCGTGTGGCCGAGTGGGTTTGGGTCTAGCAGAGTGGGTTTGGGTCTAGCCGAGTGGGTTTGGGTCTAGCCGATTGGGTTTGGGTCTAGCCGAGTGGGTTTGGGTCTAGCCGAGTCGGTTTGGGTCTAGCCGAGTGCGTTTGGGTCTAGCCGATTGGGTTTGGGTCTAGCCGAGTCGGTTTGGGTCTAGTCGAGTGGGTTTGGTTCTAGCCGAGTGGGTTTGAGTCTAGCCGAGTGGGTTTGGGTCTAGCCGAGTGGGTTTAGGTATAGCAGAGTGGGTTTGGGTCTAGCCGAGTGAGCTTGGGTCTAGCCGAGTGGGTTTGGGTCTAGCCGAGTGGGTTTGGGTGTAGCCGAGTGGGTTTGGGTCTAGCCGAGTGGGTTTGGGTCTAGCCGAGTGGGTTTGCATCTAGCCGAGTGGGTTTGGGTCTAGCCGAGTGTGTTTGGGTCTAGCCTAGTGGGTGTGGGTCTAGCCGAATGGGTTTGGGTCTAGCCGAGTGGGCTTGGGTGTAGCCGAGTGGGCCTGGGTCTAGCCAAGTGGGTTTGGGTCTAGCCGAGTGGGTTTGGGTCTAGCCGAGTGGGTTTGGATCTAGCCGGGTGGGTTTGGGTCTAGCCGAGTGGGTTTGGGTCTAGCCGAGTGGGTTTGGATCTTGCCGAGTGGGTTTGGGTCTAGCTGAGTGGGTTTGCGTCTAGCCGAATGGGCTTGGGTCTATCCGAGTGGGTTTGGGTCTAGCCGAGTGGGTTTGGGTCTCGCTGAGTGTGTTTGGGTCTAGCCGAGTGGGTTTCAGTCTAGCCGAGTGGGTTTGGGTCTAGCCGAGTGGGTATGGGTCTAGCGGAGAGGGTTTGGGTCTAGCGGAGTGGGTTTGGGTGTAGCCGAGTGGGTTTGCGTCTAGCCGAGTGGGTTTGGGTCTACCCAAGTAGGTTTGGGTCTAGCCGAGTGGGTTTGGGTCTAGCCGAGTGGGTGTGGGTCTAGCCGAATGGGTTTGGGTCTAGCCGAGTGGGCTTGGGTCTAGCCGAGTGGGCTTGGGTCTAGCCTAGTGGGTTTGGGTCTAGCCGAGTAGGTTTGGGTCTAGCCGAGTGGGTTTGGGTCTAGCCGGGTGGGTTTGTGTCTAGCCAAGTGGGTTTGGGTCTAGCCGAGTGGGTTTGGGTCTAGCCGAGTGGGTTTGGGTCTGGCCGAGTGGGTTTGCATCTAGCCGAATGGGCTTGGGTCTATCCGAGTGGGTTTGGGTCTAGCCGAGTGGGTTTGTGTCTAGCCGAGTGGGTTTGGGTCTAGCCGAGTGGGTTTGGGTCTAGACGAGTGGGTTTGGGTCTAGCCGAGTGGGTTTGGGTCTAGCCGAGTGTGTTTGGGTCTAGCCGAGTGGGTTTGGGTTTAGCCGAGTGGGTTTGGGTCTAGCCGAGTTAGTTTGGCTGTAGCCGAGTTAGTTTGGGTCTAGCCGAGTGGGTTTGGGTCTACCCAAGTAGGTTTGGGTCTAGCCGAGTGGGTTTGGGTCTAGCCGAGTGGGTGTGGGTCTAGCCGAATGGGTTTGGGTCTAGCCGAGTGGGCTTGGGTCTAGCCGAGTGGGCTTGGGTCTAGCCTAGTGGGTTTGGGTCTAGCCGAGTAGGTTTGGGTCTAGCCGAGTGGGTTTGGGTCTAGCCGGGTGGGTTTGTGTCTAGCCAAGTGGGTTTGGGTCTAGCCGAGTGGGTTTGGGTCTAGCCGAGTGGGTTTGGGTCTGGCCGAGTGGGTTTGCATCTAGCCGAATGGGCTTGGGTCTATCCGAGTGGGTTTGGGTCTAGCCGAGTGGGTTTGTGTCTAGCTGAGTGGGTTTGGGTCTAGCCGAGTGGGTTTCGGTCTAGCCGAGTGGGTTTGGGTCTAGCCGAGTGGGTTTGGGTCTAGCCGAGTGGGTTTGGGTCTAGCCGAGTGTGTTTGGGTCTAGCCGAGTGGGTTTGGGTTTAGCCGAGTGGGTTTGGGTCTAGCCGAGTTAGTTTGGCTGTAGCCGAGTTAGTTTGGGTCTAGACGATCGTGTTTGGGTCTAGCCGAGTGGGTTTGGGTCTAGCCGAGTGGGTTTGGGTCCAGCCGAGTGGGTTTGGGTTTAGCCGAGTGGGTTTGGGTCTAGCGGAGTTGGTATGGGTCTAGCGGAGAGGGTTTGGGTCTAGCCGACTGGGTTTGTGTCTAGCCGAGTGGGTTTGGCTCTTGCCGAGTGGGTTTGGGTCTAGCCGAGTGGGTTTGGGTCTAGCCGAGTGGGTTTGGGTCTAGCCGAGTGGGTGTGGGTCTAGCCGAATGGGTTTGGGTCTAGCCGAGTGGGCTTGGGTCTAGCCGAGTGGGCTTGGGTCTAGCCAAGTGGGTTTGGGTCTAGCCGAGGGGGTTTGGGTCTAGCCGAGTGGGTTTGGGTCTAGCCGGGTGGGTTTGTGTCTAGACGAGTGGGTTTGGGCCTAGCCGAGTGGGTGTGGGTCTAGCCGAGTGGGTTTGGGTCTAGCCGAGTGGGTTTGCGTCTAGCCGAATGGGCTTGGGTCTATCCGAGTGGGTTTGGGTCTAGCCGAGTGGGTTTGTGTCTAGCCGAGTGGGTTTGGGTGTAGGCGATTGGGTTTGGGTCTAGCCGAGTGGGTTTGGGTCTAGCCAAGTGGGTTGGGTCTAGCCGATTGGGTTTGGGTCTAGCCGAGTGGGTTTGGGTCTAGCCGAGTCGGTTTGGGTCTAGCCGAGTGGGTTTGGGTGTAGCCGAGTGGGTTTGGGTCTAGCCGAGTGGGTTTGGGTCTAGCCGAGTGGGTTTGCATCTAGCCGAGTGTGTTTGGGTCTAGCCGAGTGGGTGTGGGTCTAGCCGAATGGGTTTGGGTCTAGACGTGTGGGCTTGGGTGTAGCCGAGTGGGCTTGGGTCTAGCCAAGTGGGTTTGGGTCTAGCCGAGTGGGTTTGGGTCTAGCCGAGGGCATTTGGGTCTAGCCGGGTGGGTTTGGGTCTAGCCGAGTGGGTTTGGGTCTAGCCGAGTGGGTTTGGGTCTAGCCGAGTGGGCTTGGGTCTAGCCTAGTGGGTTTGCGTCTAGCCGAATGGGCTTGGGTCTATCCGAGTGGGTTTGGTCTAGGCGAGTGGGTTTGTGTCTAGCCGAGTGGGTTTGGGTCTAGCCGAGTGGGTTTGGGTCTAGCCGGGTGGGTTTGGGTCTAGCCGAGTGGGTTTGGGTCTAGCCGAGTGGGTTTGGGTCTAGCCGAGTGGGTTTGGGTCTAGCCGATTGGGTTTGGGTCTAGCCGAGTGGGTTTGGGTCTAGCCGAGTGGGTTTGGGTCTAGCCGATTGGGTTTGGGTCTAGCCGAGTGGGTTTGGGTCTAGCCGAGTCGGTTTGGGTCTAGCCGAGTGGGTTTGGGTCTAGCCGATTGGGTTTGGGTCTAGCCGGGTCGGTTTGGGTCTAGCCGAGTGGGTTTGGTTCTAGCCGAGTGGGTTTGAGTCTAGCCGAGTGGGTTTGGGTCTAGCCGAGTGGGTTTGGGTCTAGCCGAGTGGGTTTAGGTCTAGCCGAGTGGGTTTGGGTCTAGCCCAGTGGGCTTGGGTCCAGCCGAGTGGATTTGGGTCTAGCCGAGTGGGTTTGGGTGTAGCCGAGTGGGTTTGGGTCTAGCCGAGTGGGTTTGGGTCCAGCCGAGTGGGTTTGCATCTAGCCGAGTGGGTTTGGGTCTAGCCGAGTGTGTTTGGGTCTAGCCGAGTGGGTGTGGGTCTAGCCGAATGGGTTTGGGTCTAGCCGAGTGGGCTTGGGTGTAGCCGAGTGGGCTTGGGTCTAGCCAAGTGGGTTTGGGTCTAGCCGAGTGGGTTTGGGTCTGGCCGAGTGGGTTTGGGTCTAGCCGGGTGGGTTTGGGTCTAGCCGAGTGGGTTTGGGTCTAGCCGAGTGGGTTTGGGTCTAGCCGAGTGGGTTTGGGTGTAGCTGAGTGGGTTTGCTTCTAGCCGAATGGGCTTGGGTCTATCCGAGTGGGTTTGGGTCTGGCCGAGTGGGTTTGTGTCTAGCCGAGTGGGTTTGGGTCTAGCCGAGTGGGTTTCAGTCTAGCCGAGTGGGTTTGGGTCTAGCCGAGTGGGTTTGGGTCTAGCCGAGTGGGTTTGGGTCTAGCCGAGTGGGTTTGGGTCTAGCCGAGTGGGTTTCGGTCTAGCCGATTGGGTTTGGGTCTAGCCGAGTGGGTTTGGGTCTAGCCGAGTGGGTTTGGGTCTAGCCGATTGGGTTTGGGTCTAGCCGAGTGGGTTTGGGTCTAGCCGAGTCGGTTTGGGTCTAGCCGAGTGGGTTTGGGTCTAGCCGATTGGGTTTGGGTCTAGCCGAGTCGGTTTGGGTCTAGCCGAGTGGGTTTGGTTCTAGCCGAGTGGGTTTGAGTCTAGCCGAGTGGGTTTGGGTCTAGCCGAGTGGGTTTGGGTCTGGCCGAGTGGGTTTAGGTCTAGCCGAGTGGGTTTGGGTCTAGCCGAGTGGGCTTGGGTCTACCCGAGTGGGTTTGGGTCTAGCCGAGTGGGTTAGGGTGTAGCCGAGTGGGTTTGGGTCTAGCCGAGTGGGTTTGGGTCCACCCGAGTGGGTTTGCATCTAGCCGAGTGGGTTTGGGTCTAGCCGAGTGTGTTTGGGTCTAGCCGAGTGGGTGTGGGTCTAGCCGAATGGGTTTGGGTCTAGCCGAGTGGGCTTGGGTGTAGCCGAGTGGGCTTGGGTCTAGCCAAGTGGGTTTGGGTCTAGCCGAGTGGGTTTGGGTCTGGCCGAGTGGGTTTGGGTCTAGCCGGGTGGGTTTGGGTCTAGCCGAGTGGGTTTGGGTCTAGCCGAGTGGGTTTGGGTCCAGCCGAGTGGGTTTGGGTGTAGCTGAGTGGGTTTGCTTCTAGCCGAATGGGCTTGGGTCTATCCGAGTGGGTTTGGGCCTGGCCGAGTGGGTTTGTGTCTAGCCGAGTGGGTTTGGGTCTAGCCGAGTGGGTTTCAGTCTAGCCGAGTGGGTTTGGGTCTAGCCGAGTGGGTTTGGGTCTAGCCGAGTGGGTTTGGGTCTAGCCGAGTGGGTTTGGGTTTAGCCGAGTGGGTTTGGGTCTAGCCGAGTTAGTTTGGCTGTAGCCGAGTTAGTTTGGGTCTAGACGATCGGGTTTGGGTCTGGCGGAGTTGGTATGGGTCTAGCGGAGAGGGTTTGGGTCTAGCGGAGTGGGTTTGGGTGTAGCCGAGTGGGTTAGGGTCTAGCCGAGTGGGTTTGGGTCTACCCGAGTAGGTTTGGGTCTAGCCGAGTGGGTTTGAGTCTAGCCGAGTGGGTGTGGGTCTAGCCGAGTGGGTTTGGGTCCAGCCGAGTGGGTTTGGGTGTAGCTGAGTGGGTTTGCTTCTAGCCGAATGGGCTTGGGTCTATCCGAGTGGGTTTGGGTCTGGCCGAGTGGGTTTGTGTCTAGCCGAGTGGGTTTGGGTCTAGCCGAGTGGGTTTCAGTCTAGCCGAGTGCGTTTGGGTCTAGCCGAGTGGGTTTGGGTCTAGCCGAGTGGGTTTGGGTCTAGCCGAGTGGGTTTGGGTTTAGCCGAGTGGGTTTGGGTCTAGCCGAGTTAGTTTGGCTGTAGCCGAGTTAGTTTGGGTCTAGACGATCGGGTTTGGGTCTGGCGGAGTTGGTATGGGTCTAGCGGAGAGGGTTTGGGTCTAGCGGAGTGGGTTTGGGTGTAGCCGAGTGGGTTAGGGTCTAGCCGAGTGGGTTTGGGTCTACCCGAGTAGGTTTGGGTCTAGCCGAGTGGGTTTGAGTCTAGCCGAGTGGGTGTGGGTCTAGCCGAGTGGGTTTGGGTCTAGCCGAGTGGGTTTGTGTCTAGCCGAGTGGGTTTGGGTCTTGCCGAGTGGGTTTGGGTCTAGCCGAGTGGGTTTGGGTCTAGCCGATTGGGTTTGGGTCTAGCCGAGTCGGTTTGGGTCTAGCCGAGTCGGTTTGGGTCTAGCCGAGTGGGTTTGAGTCTAGCCGAGTGGGTTTGGGTCTAGCCGAGTGGGTTTGGGTCTAGCCGAGTGGGTTTGGGTCTAGCCGAGTTGGCTTGGGTCCAGCCGAGTGGGTTTGGGTCTACACGAGTGGGTTTGGGCCTAGCCGAGTGGGTGTGGGTCGAGCCGAGTGGGTTTGGGTCTAGCCGAGTGGGTTTGGGTCTAGCCGATTGGGTTTGGGTCTAGCCGAGTGAGTTTGGGTCTAGCCGAGTGGGTTTGGGTCTAGCCGAGTGGGTTTGGGTCTAGCCGATTGGGCTTGGGTCTAGCCGAGTGGGTTTGGGTCTAGCCGAGTGGGTTTGGGTCTAGCCGATTGGGTTTGGGTCTAGCCGAGTGGTTTGGGTCTAGCCGAGTGGGTTTGGGTCTAGCCGGGTGGGTTTGGGTCTAGCCGAGTGGGTTTGGGTCTAGCCGAGTGGGTTTGGGTCCAGCCGAGTGGGTTTGGGTGTAGCTGAGTGGGTTTGCTTCTAGCCGAATGGGCTTGGGTCTATCCGAGTGGGTTTGGGTCTGGCCGAGTGGGTTTGTGTCTAGCCGAGTGGGTTTGGGTCTAGCCGAGTGGGTTTCAGTCTAGCCGAGTGGGTTTGGGTCTAGCCGAGTGGGTTTGGGTCTAGCCGAGTGGGCTTGAGTCTAGCCGAGTGGGTGTGGGTCTAGCCGAGTGGGTTTGGGTCTAGCCGAGTGGGTTTGTGTCTAGCCGAGTGGGTTTGGGTCTTGCCGAGTGGGTTTGGGTCTAGCCGAGTGGGTTTGGGTCTAGCCGATTGGGTTTGGGTCTAGCCGAGTCGGTTTGGGTCTAGCCGAGTCGGTTTGGGTCTAGCCGAGTGGGTTTGAGTCTAGCCGAGTGGCTTTGGGTCTAGCGGAGTGGGTTTGGGTCTAGCCGAGTGGGTTTGGGTCTAGCCGAGTTGGCTTGGGTCCAGCCGAGTGGGTTTGGGTCTAGACGAGTGGGTTTGGGCCTAGCCGAGTGGGTGTGGGTCGAGCCGAGTGGGTTTGGGTCTAGCCGATTGGGTTTGGGTCTAGCCGAGTGAGTTTGGGTCTAGCCGAGTGGGTTTGGGTCTAGCCGAGTGGGTTTGGGTCTAGCCGATTGGGTTTGGGTCTAGCCGAGTGGGTTTGGGTCTAGCCGAGTGGGTTTGGGTCTAGCCGATTGGGTTTGGGTCTAGCCGAGTGGGTTTGGGTCTAGCCGAGTCGGTTTGGGTCTAGCCCAGTGGGTTTGGGTCTAGCCGATTGGGTTTGGGTCTAGCCGAGTTGGTTTGGGTCTAGCCGATTGGGTTTGGGTCTAGCCGAGTGGGTTTGGGTCTAGCCGAGTGGGTTTGGGTCTAGCCCAGTGGGTTTGGGTCTAGCCGAGTGGGTTTGGGTCTAGCCGAGTGGGTTTGGGTCTAGCCGATTGGGTTTGGGTCTAGCCGAGTGGGTTTGGGTCTAGCCGAGTGGGTTTGGGTCTAGCCGATTGGGTTTGGGTCTAGCCGAGTCGGTTTGGGTCTAGCCGAGTCGGTTTGGGTCTAGCCGAGTGGGTTTGAGTCTAGCCGAGTGGGTTTGGGTCTAGCGGAGTGGGTTTGGGTCTAGCCGAGTGGGTTTGGGTCTAGCCGAGTTGGCTTGGGTCCAGCCGAGTGGGTTTGGGTCTAGACGAGTGGGTTTGGGCCTAGCCGAGTGGGTGTGGGTCGAGCCGAGTGGGTTTGGGTCTAGCCGATTGGGTTTGGGTCTAGCCGAGTGAGTTTGGGTCTAGCCGAGTGGGTTTGGGTCTAGCCGAGTGGGTTTGGGTCTAGCCGATTGGGTTTGGGTCTAGCCGAGTGGGTTTGGGTCTAGCCGAGTGGGTTTGGGTCTAGCCGATTGGGTTTGGGTCTAGCCGAGTGGGTTTGGGTCTAGCCGAGTCGGTTTGGGTCTAGCCCAGTGGGTTTGGGTCTAGCCGATTGGGTTTGGGTCTAGCCGAGTTGGTTTGGGTCTAGCCGAGTGGGTTTGGTTCTAGCCGAGTGGGTTTGAGTCTAGCCGAGTGGGTTTGGGTCTAGCCGAGTGGGTTTGGGTCTAGCCGAGTGGGTTTGGGCCTAGCCGAGTGGGTTTGGGTCTAGCCGAGTGGGTTTGGGTCTAGCCGGGTGGGTTTGGGTCTAGCGGAGTGGGTTTGGGTCTAGCGGAGTGGGTTTGGGTCTAGCCGAGTGGGTTTGGGTCTAGCCGAGTGGGTTTGGGTCTAGCCGAGTGGGTTTGAGTCTAGCCGAGTGGGTTTGGGTCTAGCCGAGTGGGTTTAGGTCTGGCCGAGTGGGTTTGGGTCTAGCCGAGTGGGCTTGGGTCTAGCCGAGTGGGTTTGGGTCTAGCCGAGTGGGTTTGGGTCTAGCCGAGTGGGTTTGGGTCTAGCCGAGTGGGTTTGGGTCTAGCCGAGTGGGTTTGGGTCTAGCCGAGTGGGTTTGGGTCTAGCCGAGTCGGATTGCATCTAGCCGAGTGGGTTTGGGTCTAGCCGAGTCGGTTGGGGTGTAGCCGAGTGGGTTTGCGTCTAGCCGAGTGGGTTTGGGTCTACCCGAGTAGGTTTGGGTCTAGCCGAGTGGATTTGGGCCTAGCCGAGTGGGTGTGGGTTTAGCCGAATGGGTTTGGGTCTAGCCGAGTGGGCTTGGGTCTAGCCGAGTGGGCTTGGGTCTAGCCAAGTGGGTTTGGGTCTAGCCGAGTGGGTTTGGGTCTAGCCGAGTGGGTTTGGGTCTAGCCGGGTGGGTTTGTGTCTAGCCGAGTGGGTTTGGGTCTAGCCGAGTGGGTTTGGGTCTAGCCGAGTGGGTTTGGGTTTAGCCGAGAGGGTTTGGGTCTAGCGGAGTTGGTATGGGTCTAGCGGAGAGGGTTTGGGTCTAGCGGAGTGGGTTTGGGTGTAGCCGAGTGGGTTTGAGTCTAGCCGAGTGGGTTTGCGTCTAGCCGTGTGGGTTTGGGTTTAGCCGAGTGGGTTTGGGTCGATCGGAGTTGGTATGGGTCTAGCGGAGAGGGTTTGGGTCCAGCGGAGTGGGTTTGGGTGTAGCCGAGTGTGTTTGAGTCTAGCCGAGTGGGTTTGGGTCTACCCGAGTAGGTTTGGGTCTAGCCGAGTGGGTTTGAGACTAGCCGAGTGGGTGTGGGTCTAGCCGAGTGGGTTTGGGTCTAGCCGAGTGGGTTTGTGTCTAGCCGAGTGGGTTTGGGTCTAGCCGAGTGGGTTTGGGTCTAGCCGAGTTGGCTTGGGTCTAGCCGAGTGGGTTTGGGTCTAGACGAGTGGGTTTGGGCCTAGCCGAGTGGGTGTGGGTCTAGCCGAGTGGGTTTGGGTCTAGCCGAGTGGGTTTGGGTCTAGCCGATTGGGTTTGGGTCTAGCCGAGTGAGTTTGGGTCCAGCCGAGTGGGTTTGGGTCTAGCCGAGTGGGTTTGGGTCTAGCCGATTGGGTTTGGGTCTAGCCGAGTGTGTTTGGGTCTAGCCGAGTGGGTTTGGGTCTAGCCGATTGGGTTTGGGTCTAGCCGAGTGGGTTTGGGTCTAGCCGGGTCGGTTTGGGTCTAGCCGAGTGGGTTTGGGTCTAGCCGATTGGGTTTGGGTCTAGCCGAGTGGGTTTGGTTCTAGCCGAGTGGGTTTGAGTCTAGCCGAGTGGGTTTGGGTCTAGCCGAGTGGGTTTACGTCTAACCGAGTGGGTTTGGGTCTAGCCGAGTGGGCTTGGGTCTAGCCGAGTGGGTTTGGGTCTAGCCGAGTGGGTTTGGGTCTAGCCGAGTGGGTTTGGGTCTAGCCGAGTTGGCTTGGGTCTAGCCGTGTGGGTTTGGGTCTAGACGAGTGGGTTTGGGCCTAGCCGAGTGGGTGTGGGTCTAGCCGAGTGGGTTTGGGTCTAGCCAAGTGGGTTTGGGTCTAGCCGATTGTGTTTGGGTCTAGCCGAGTGAGTTTGGGTCTAGCCGAGTGGGTTTGGGTCTAGCCGAGTTCGTTTGGGTCTAGCCGATTGGGTTTGGGTCTAGCCGAGTGGGTTTGGGTCTAGCCGAGTGGGTTTGGGTCTAGCCGATTGGGTTTGGGTCTAGCCGAGTGGGTGTGGGTCTAGCCGAGTCGGTTTGGGTCTAGCCGAGTGGGTTTGGGTCTAGCCGATTGGGTTTGGGTCTAGCTGAGTCGGTTTGGGTCTAGCCGAGTGGGTTTGGTTCTAGCCGAGTGGGTTTGAGTCCAGCCGAGTGGGTTTGGGTCTAGCCGAGTGGGTTTAGGTCTAGCCGAGTGGGTTTGGGTCTAGCCGAGTGGGCTTGGGTCTAGCCGAGTGGGTTTGGGTCTAGCCGAGTGGGTTTGGGTGTAGCCGAGTGGGTTTGGGTCTAGCCGAGTGGGTTTGGGTCTAGCCGAGTGGGTTTGCATCTAGCCGAGTGGGTTTGGGTCTAGCCGAGTGTGTTTGGGTCTAGCCGAGTGGGTGTGGGTCTAGCCGAATGGGTTTGGGTCTAGCCGAGTGGGCTTGGGTGTAGCCGAGTGGGCTTTGGTCTAGCCAAGTGGGTTTGGGTCTAGCCGAGTGGGTTTGGGTCTAGCCGAGTGGGTTTGGGTCTAGCCGGGTGGGTTTGGGTGTAGCCGAGTGGGTTTGGGTCTAGCCGAGTGGGTTTGGGTCTAGCCGAGTGGGTTTGGGTCTAGCCGAGTGGGTTTGGGTCTAGCCGAGTGGGTTTGGGTCTAGCCGAGTGGGTTTGGGTCTAGCCGAGTGGGTTTGGGTCTAGCCGAGTCGGATTGCATCTAGCCGAGTGGGTTTGGGTCTAGCCGAGTCGGTTGGGGTCTAGCCGAGTGGGTTTGGGTCTAGCCGAGTGGGTTTGGGTCTAGCCGAGTGGGTTTGGGTCTAGCCGAGTGGGCTTGGGTCTCGCCGAGCGGGTTTGGGTCTAGCCGAGTGTGTTTGCGTGTGGCCGAGTGCGTTTGGGTCTAGCCGGGTGGGTTTGGGTCTAGCCGAGTGGGTTTGGGTCTAGCGGAGTGGGTTTGGGTCTAGCGGAGTGGGTTTGGGTCTAGCCGAGTGGGTTTGGGTCTAGCCGAGTGGGTTTGGGTCTAGCCGAGTGGGTTTGAGTCTAGCCGAGTGGGTTTGGGTCTAGCCGAGTGGGTTTAGGTCTGGCCGAGTGGGTTTGGGTCTAGCCGAGTGTGCTTGGGTCTAGCCGAGTGGGTTTGGGTCTAGCCGAGTGGGTTTGGGTCTAGCCGAGTGGGTTTGGGTCTCGCCGAGTGGGTTTGGGTCTAGCCGAGTGGGTTTGGGTCAAGCCGAGTGGGTTTGGGTCTAGCCGAGTCGGATTGCATCTAGCCGAGTGGGTTTGGGTCTAGCCGAGTCGGTTGGGGTGTTGCCGAGTGGGTTTGGGCCTAGCCGAGTGGGTGTGGGTTTAGCCGAATGGGTTTGGGTCTAGCCGAGTGGGCTTGGGTCTAGCCGAGTGGGCTTGGGTCTAGCCAAGTGGGTTTGGGTCTAGCCGAGTGGGTTTGGGTCTAGCCGAGTGGGTTTGGTTCTAGCCGGGTGGGTTTGTGTCTAGCCGAGTGGGTTTGGGTCTAGCCGAGTGGGTTTGGGTCTAGCCGAGTGGGTTTGGGTTTAGCCGAGAGGGTTTGGGTCTAGCGGAGTTGGTATGGGTCTAGCGGAGAGGGTTTGGGTCTAGCGGAGTGGGTTTGGGTGTAGCCGAGTGGGTTTGAGTCTAGCCGAGTGGGTTTGCGTCTAGCCGTGTGGGTTTGGGTTTAGCCGAGTGGGTTTGGGTCGATCGGAGTTGGTATGGGTCTAGCGGAGAGGGTTTGGGTCTAGCGGAGTGGGTTTGGGTGTAGCCGAGTGTGTTTGAGTCTAGCCGAGTGGGTTTGGGTCCACCCGAGTAGGTTTGGGTCTAGCCGAGTGGGTTTGAGACTAGCCGAGTGGGTGTGGGTCTAGCCGAGTGGGTTTGGGTCTAGCCGAGTGGGTTTGTGTCTAGCCGAGTGGGTTTGGGTCTAGCCGAGTGGGTTTGGGTCTAGCCGAGTTGGCTTGGGTCTAGCCGAGTGGGTTTGGGTCTAGACGAGTGGGTTTGGGCCTAGCCGAGTGGGTGTGGGTCTAGCCGAGTGGGTTAGGGTCTAGCCGAGTGGGTTTGGGTCTAGCCGATTGGGTTTGGGTCTAGCTGAGTGAGTTTGGGTCTAGCCGAGTGGGTTTGGGTCTAGCCGAGTGGGTTTGGGTCTAGCCGATTGGGTTTGGGTCTAGCCGAGTGGGTTTGGGTCTAGCCGAGTGGGTTTGGGTCTAGCCGATTGGGTTTGGGTCTAACCGAGTGGGTTTGGGTCTAGCCGAGTCGGTTTGGGTCTAGCCGAGTGGGTTTGGGTCTAGCCGATTGGGTTTGGGTCTAGCCGAGTCGGTTTGGGTCTAGCGGAGTGGGTTTGGTTCTAGCCGAGTGGGTTTGAGTCTAGCCGAGTGGGTTTGGGTCTAGCCGAGTGGGTTTAGGTCTAACCGAGTGGGTTTGGGTCTAGCCGAGTGGGCTTGGGTCTAGCCGAGTGGGTTTGGGTCTAGCCGAGTGGGTTTGGGTCTAGCCGAGTGGGTTTGGGTCTAGCCGATTGGGTTTGGGTCTAGCCGAGTGGGTGTGGGTCTAGCCGAGTCGGTTTGGGTCTAGCCGAGTGGGTTTGGGTCTAGCCGATTGGGTTTGGGTCTAGCTGAGTCGGTTTGGGTCTAGCCGAGTGGGTTTGGTTCTAGCCGAGTGGGTTTGAGTCCAGCCGAGTGGGTTTGGGTCTAGCCGAGTGGGTTTAGGTCTAGCCGAGTGGGTTTGGGTCTAGCCGAGTGGGCTTGGGTCCAGCCGAGTGGGTTTGGGTCTAGCCGAGTGGGTTTGGGTGTAGCCGAGTGGGTTTGGGTCTAGCCGAGTGGGTTTGGGTCTAGCCGAGTGGGTTTGCATCTAGCCGAGTGGGTTTGGGTCTAGCCGAGTGTGTTTGGGTCTAGCCGAGTGGGTGTGGGTCTAGCCGAATGGGTTTGGGTCTAGCCGAGTGGGCTTGGGTGTAGCCGAGTGGGCTTGGGTCTAGCCAAGTGGGTTTGGGTCTAGCCGAGTGGGTTTGGGTCTAGCCGAGTGGGTTTGGGTCTAGCCGGGTGGGTTTGGGTGTAGCCGAGTGGGTTTGGGTCTAGCCGAGTGGGTTTGGGTCTAGCGGAGTGGGTTTGGGTGTAGCCGAGTGGGTTTGGGTCTAGCCGAGTGGGTTTGGGTCTAGCCGAGTGGGTTTGGTTCTAGCCGGGTGGGTTTGGGTCTAGCCGAGTGGGTTTGGGTCTAGCCGAGTGGGTTTGGGTCTTGCGGAGTGGGTTTGGGTGTAGCCGAGTGGGTTTGGGTCTAGCCGAGTGGGTATGGGTCTAGCCGAGTGGGTTTGGGTCTAGCCGAGTGGGTTTGGGTCTAGCCGAGTGGGTTTGGGTCTAGCCGAGTCGGATTGCATCTAGCCGAGTGGGTTTGGGTCTAGCCGAGTCGGTTGGGGTCTAGCCGAGTGGGTTTGGGTCTAGCCGAGTGGGTTTGGGTCTAGCCGAGTGGGTTTGGGTCTAGCCGAGTGGGCTTGGGTCTCGCCGAGCGGGTTTGGGTCTAGCCGAGTGTGTTTGCGTGTGGCCGAGTGGGTTTGGGTCTAGCAGAGTGCGTTTGGGTCTAGCCGGGTGGGTTTAGGTCTAGCCGAGTGGGTTTGGGTCTAGCGGAGTGGGTTTGGGTCTAGCCGAGTGGGTTTGGGTCTAGCCGAGTGGGTTTGGGTCTAGCCGAGTGGGTTTAGGTCTAGCCGAGTGGGTTTGGGTCTAGCCGAGTGGGCTTGGGTCTAGCCGAGTGGGTTTGGGTCTAGCCGAGTGGGTTTGGGTCTAGCCGAGTGGGTTTGGGTCTAGCCGAGTGGGTTTGGGTCTAGCCGAGTGGGTTTGGGTCTAGCCGAGTGGGTTTGGGTCTAGCCGAGTCGGATTGCATCTAGCCGAGTGGGTTTGGGTCTAGCCGCGTCGGTTGGGGTGTAGCCGAGTGGGTTTGCGTCTAGCCGAGTGGGTTTGGGTCTACCCGAGTAGGTTTGGGTCTAGCCGAGTGGGTTTGGGCCTAGCCGAGTGGGTGTGGGTCTAGCCGAATGGGTTTGGGTCTAGCCGAGTGGGCTTGGGTCTAGCCGAGTGGGCTTGGGTCTAGCCAAGTGGGTTTGGGTCTAGCCGAGTGGGTTTGGGTCTAGCCGAGTGGGTTTGGGTCTAGCGGAGTGGGTTTGGGTGTAGCCGAGTGGGTTTGAGTCTAGCCGAGTGGGTTTGGGTCTAGCCGTGTGGGTTTGGGTTTAGCCGAGTGAGTTTGGGTCTAGCGGAGTTGGTATGGGTCTAGCGGAGAGGGCTTGGGTCTAGCGGAGTGGGTTTGGGTGTAGCCGAGTGTGTTTGAGTCTAGCCGAGTGGGTTTGGGTCTACCCGAGTAGGTTTGGGTCTAGCCGAGTGGGTTTGAGACTAGCCGAGTGGGTGTGGGTCTAGCCGAGTGGGTTTGGGTCTAGCCGAGTGGGTTTGTGTCTAGCCGAGTGGGTTTGGGTCTAGCCGAGTGGGTTTGGGTCTAGCCGAGTTGTCTTGGGTCTAGCCGAGTGGGTTTGGGTCTAGACGAGTGGGTTTGGGCCTAGCCGAGTGGGTGTGGGTCTAGCCGAGTGGGTTTGGGTCTAGCCGAGTGGGTTTGGGTCTAGCCGATTGGGTTTGGGTCTAGCCGAGTGAGTTTGGGTCTAGCCGAGTGGGTTTGGGTCTAGCCGAGTGGGTTTGGGTCAAGCCGAGTCGGTTTGGGTCTAGCCGAGTGGGTTTGGTTCTAGCAGAGTGGGTTTGAGTCTAGCCGAGTGGGTTTGGGTCTAGCCGAGTGGGTTTAGGACTAGCCGAGTGGGTTTGGGTCTAGCCGAGTGGGCTTGGGTCTAGCCGAGTGGGTTTGGGTCTAGCCGAGTGGGTTTGGGTGTAGCCGAGTGGGTTTGGGTCTAGCCGAGTGGGTTTGGGTCTAGCCGAGTGTGTTTGCATCTAGCCGAGTGGGTTTGGGTCTAGCCGAGTGGGTTTGGGTCTAGACGAGTGGGTTTGGGCCTAGCCGAATGGGTGTGGGTCTAGCCGAGTGGGTTTGGGTCTAGCCGAGTGGGTTTGGGTCTAGCCGATTGGGTTTGGGTCTAGCCGAGTGAGTTTGGGTCTAGCCGAGTGGGTTTGGGTCTAGCCGAGTGGGTTTGGGTATAGCCGATTGGGTTAGGGTCTAGCCGAGTGGGTTTGGGTCTAGCCGAGTGGGTTTGGGTCTAGCCGATTGGGTTTGGGTCTAGCCGAGTGGGTTTGGGTCTAGCCGAGTCGGTTTGGGTCTAGCCGAGTGGGTTTGGGTCTAGCCGATTGGGTTTGGGTCTAGCCGAGTCGGTTTGGGTCTAGCCGAGTGGGTTTGGTTCTAGCCGAGTGGGTTTGAGTCTAGCCGAGTGGGTTTGGGTCTAGCCGAGTGGGTTTAGGTCTAGCCAAGTGGGTTTGGGTCTAGCCGAGTGGGCTTGGGTCTAGCCGAGTGGGTTTGGGTCTAGCCGAGTGGGCTTGGGTGTAGCCGAGTGGGTTTGGGTCTAGCCGAGTGGGTTTGGGTCTAGCCGAGTGGGTTTGCATCAAGCCGAGTGGGTTTGGGTCTAGCCGAGTGTGTTTGGGTCTTGCCGAGTGGGTGTGGGTCTAGCCGAATGGGTTTGGGTCTAGCCGAGTGGGCTTGGGTGTAGCCGAGTGGGCTTGGGTCTAGCCAAGTGGGTTTGGGTCTAGCCGAGTGGGTTTGGGTCTAGCCGAGTGGGTTTGGGTCTAGCCGGGTGGGTTTGGGTGTAGCCGAGTGGGTTTGGGTCTAGCCGAGTGGGTTTGGGTCTAGCCGAGTGGGTTTGGGTGTAGCCGAGTGGGTTTGGGTCTAGCCGAGTGGGTTTGGGTCTAGCCGAGTGGGCTTGGGTCTCGCCGAGTGGGTTTGGGTCTAGCCGAGTGGGTTTAGAAACATAGAAACATAGAAAATAGGTGCAGGAGTAGGCCATTCGGCCCTTCGAGCCTGCACCGCCATTCAATGTGATCATGGCTGATCATCCAACTCAGTATCCCGTACCTGCCTTCTCTCCATACCCCCTGATCCCTTTAGCCACAAGTGCCACATCTAACGCCCTCTTAAATATAGCCAATGAACTGGCCTCAACTACCTTCTGTGGCAGAGAATTCCAGAGACTCACCACTCTCTGTGTAAAGAATGTTTTCCTCATTTCGGTCCTAAAGGAATTCCCCGTTATCCTTAGACTGTGACCCTAGTGGGTTTGGGTCTAGCCGAGTGTGTTTGGGTCTAGCCGAGTGGGTGTGGGTCTAGCCGAATGGGTTTGGGTCTAGCCGAGTGGGCTTGGGTGTAGCCGAGTGGGCTTGGGTCTAGCCAAGTGGGTTTGGGTCTAGCCGAGTGGGTTTGGGTCTAACCGAGTGGGTTTGGGTCTAGCCGAGTGGGTTTGGGTCTAGCCGAGTGGGTTTGGGTCTAGCCGGGTGGGTTTGGGTCTAGCCGAGTGGGTTTGGGTCTAGCCGAGTGGGTTTGGGTCTTGCGGAGTGGGTTTGGGTGTAGCCGAGTGGGTTTGGGTCTAGCCGAGTGGGTTTGGGTCTAGCCGAGTGGGTTTGGGTCTAGCCGAGTGGGTTTGGGTCTAGCCGAGTGGGTTTGGGTCTAGCCGAGTCGGATTGCATCTAGCCGAGTGGGTTTGGGTCTAGCCGAGTCGGTTGGGGTCTAGCCGAGTGGGTTTGGGTCTAGCCGAGTGGGTTTGGGTCTAGCCGAGTGGGTTTGGGTCTAGCCGAGTGGGCTTGGGTCTCGCCGAGCGGGTTTGGGTCTAGCCGAGTGTGTTTGCGTGTGGCCGAGTGGGTTTGGGTCTAGCAGAGTGGGTTTGGGTCTAGCCGGGTGGGTTTGGGTCTAGCCGAGTGGGTTTGGGTCTAGCGGAGTGGGTTTGGGTCTAGCCGAGTGGGTTTGGGTCTAGCCGAGTGGGTTTGGGTCTAGCCGAGTGGGTTTAGGTCTAGCCGAGTGGGTTTGGGTCTAGCCGAGTGGGCTTGGGTCTAGCCGAGTGGGCTTGGGTCTAGCCGAGTGGGTTTGGGTCTAGCCGAGTGGGTTTGGGTCTAGCCGAGTGGGTTTGGGTCTAGCCGAGTGGGTTTGGGTCTAGCCGAGTGGGTTTGGGTCTAGCCGAGTGGGTTTGGGTCTAGCCGAGTCGGATTGCATCTGGCCGAGTGGGTTTGGGTCTAGCCGAGTCGGTTGGGGTGTAGCCGAGTGGGTCTGCGTCTAGCCGAGTGGGTTTGGGTCTACCCGAGTAGGTTTGGGTCTAGCCGAGTGGGTTTGGGCCCAGCCGAGTGGGTGTGGGTCTAGCCGAATGGGTTTGGGTCTAGCCGAGTGGGCTTGGGTCTAGCCGAGTGGGCTTGGGTCTAGCCAAGTGGGTTTGGGTCTAGCCGAGTGGGTTTGGGTCTAGCCGAGTGGGTTTGGGTCTAGCGGAGTGGGTTTGGGTGTAGCCGAGTGGGTTTGAGTCTAGCCGAGTGGGTTCGGGTCTAGCCGTGTGGGTTTGGGTTTAGCCGAGTGGGTTTGGGTCTAGCGGAGTTGGTATGGGTCTAGCGGAGAGGGTTTGGGTCTAGCGGAGTGGGTTTGGGTGTAGCCGAGTGTGTTTGAGTCTAGCCGAGTGGGTTTGGGTCTACCCGAGTAGGTTTGGGTCTATCCGAGTGGGTTTGAGACTAGCCGAGTGGGTGTGGGTGTAGCCGAGTGGGTTTGGGTCTAGCCGAGTGGGTTTGTGTCTAGCCGAGTGGGTTTGGGTCTAGCCGAGTGGGTTTGTGTCTAGCCGAGTTGGCTTGGGTCTAGCCGAGTGGGTTTGGGTCCAGACGAGTGGGTTTGGGCCTAGCCGAGTGGGTGTGGGTCTAGCCGAGTGGGTTTGGGTCTAGCCGAGTGGGTTTGGGTCTAGCCGATTGGGTTTGGGTCTAGCCGAGTGAGTTTGGGTCTAGCCGAGTGGGTTTGGGTCTAGCCGAGTGGGTTTGGGTCTAGCTGATTGGGTTTGGGTCTAGCCGAGTGGGTTTGGGTCTAGCCGAGTGGGTTTGGGTCTAGCCGATTGGGTTTGGGTCTAGCCGAGTGGGTTTGGGTCTAGCCGAGTCGGTTTGGGTCTAGCCGAGTGGGTTTGGGTCTCGCCGATTGGGTTTGGGTCTAGCCGAGTCGGTTTGGGTCTAGCCGAGTGGGTTTGGTTCTAGCAGAGTGGGTTTGAGTCTAGCCGAGTGGGTTTGGGTCTAGCCGAGTGGGTTTAGGTCTAGCCGAGTGGGTTTGGGTCTAGCCGAGTGGGCTTGGGTCTAGCCGAGTGGGTTTGGGTCTAGCCGAGTGGGTTTGGGTGTAGCCGAGTGGGTTTGGGTCTAGCCGAGTGGGTTTGGGTCTAGCCGAGTGTGTTTGCATCTAGCCGAGTGGGTTTGGGTCTAGCCGAGTGGGTTTGGGTCTAGCCGAGTTTGCTTGGGTCTAGCCGAGTGGGTTTGGGTCTAGACGAGTGGGTTTGGGCCTAGCCGAGTGGGTGTGGGTCTAGCCGAGTGGGTTTGGGTCTAGCCGAGTGGGTTTGGGTCTAGCCGATTGGGTTTGGGTCTAGCCGAGTGAGTTTGGGTCTAGCCGAGTGGGTTTGAGTCTAGCCGAGTGGGTTTGGGTCTAGCCGATTGGGTTTGGGTCTAGCCGAGTGGGTTTGGGTCTAGCCGAGTGGGTTTGGGTCTAGCCGATTGGGTTTGGGTCTAGCCGAGTGGGTTTGGGTCTAGCCGAGTCGGTTTGGGTCTAGCCGAGTGGGTTTGGGTCTAGCCGATTGGGTTTGGGTCTAGCCGAGTCGGTTTGGGTCTAGCCGAGTGGGTTTGGTTCTAGCCGAGTGGGTTTGAGTCTAGCCGAGTGGGTTTGGGTCTAGCCGAGTGGGTTTAGGTCTAGCCGAGTGGGTTTGGGTCTAGCCGAATGGGCTTGGGTCTAGCCGAGTGGGTTTGGGTCTAGCCGAGTGGGTTTGGGTGTAGCCGAGTGGGTTTGGGTCTAGCCGAGTGGGTTTGGGTCTAGCCGAGTGGGTTTGCATCTAGCCGAGTGGGTTTGGGTCTAGCCGAGTGTGTTTGGGTCTTGCCGAGTGGGTGTGGGTCTAGCCGAATGGGTTTGGGTCTAGCCGAGTGGGTTTGAGTCTAGCCGAGTGGGTTTGGGTCTAGCCGAGTGGGTTTAGGTCTAGCCGAGTGGGCTTGGGTCTAGCCGAGTGGGCTTGGGTCTAGCCGAGTGGGTTTGGGTCTAGCCGAGTGGGTTTGGGTGTAGCCGAGTGGGTTTGGGTCTAGCCGAGTGGGTTTGGGTCTAGCCGAGTGGGTTTGCATCTAGCCGAGTGGGTTTGGGTCTAGCCGAGTGTGTTTGGGTCTAGCCGAGTTGGTGTGGGTCTAGCCGAATGGGTTTGGGTCTAGCCGAGTGGGCTTGGGTGTAGCCGAGTGGGCTTGGGTCTAGCCAAGTGGGTTTGGGTCTAGCCGAGTGGGTTTGGGTCTAGCCGAGTGGGTTTGGGTCTAGCCGGGTGGGTTTGGGTGTAGCCGAGTGGGTTTGGGTCTAGCCGAGTGGGTTTGGGTCTAGCGGAGTGGGTTTGGGTGTAGCCGAGTGGGTTTGGGTGTAGCCGAGTGGGTTTGGGTCTAGCCGAGTGGGTTTGGGTCTAGCCGAGTGTGTTTGCATCTAGCCGAGTGGGTTTGGGTCTAGCCGAGTGGGTTTGGGTCTAGCCGAGTTTGCTTGGGTCTAGCCGAGTGGGTTTGGGTCTAGACGAGTGGGTTTGGGCCTAGCCGAGTGGGTGTGGGTCTAGCCGAGTGGGTTTGGGTCTAGCCGAGTGGGTTTGGGTCTAGCCGATTGGGTTTGGGTCTAGCCGAGTGAGTTTGGGTCTAGCCGAGTGGGTTTGGGTCTGGCCGAGTGGGTTTGGGTCTAGCCGATTGGGTTTGGGTCTAGCCGAGTGGGTTTGGGTCTAGCCGAGTGGGTTTGGGTCTAGCCGATTGGGTTTGGGTCTAGCCGAGTGGGTTTGGGTCTAGCCGAGTCGGTTTGGGTCTAGCCGAGTGGGTTTGGGTCTAGCCGATTGGGTTTGGGTCTAGCCGAGTCGGTTTGGGTCTAGCCGAGTGGGTTTGGTTCTAGCCGAGTGGGTTTGAGTCTAGCCGAGTGGGTTTGGGTCTAGCCGAGTGGGTTTAGGTCTAGCCGAGTGGGTTTGGGTCTAGCCGAGTGGGCTTGGGTCTAGCCGAGTGGGTTTGGGTCTAGCCGAGTGGGTTTGGGTGTAGCCGAGTGGGTTTGGGTCTAGCCGAGTGGGTTTGGGTCTAGCCGAGTGGGTTTGCATCTAGCCGAGTGGGTTTGGGTCTAGCCGAGTGTGTTTGGGTCTTGCCGAGTGGGTGTGGGTCTAGCCGAATGGGTTTGGGTCTAGCCGAGTGGGTTTGAGTCTAGCCGAGTGGGTTTGGGTCTAGCCGAGTGGGTTTAGGTCTAGCCGAGTGGGCTTGTGTCTAGCCGAGTGGGCTTAGGTCTAGCCGAGTGGGTTTGGGTCTAGCCGAGTGGGTTTGGGTGTAGCCGAGTGGGTTTGGGTCTAGCCGAGTGGGTTTGGGTCTAGCCGAGTGGGTTTGCATCTAGCCGAGTGGGTTTGGGTCTAGCCGAGTGTATTTGGGTCTAGCCGAGTGGGTGTGGGTCTAGCCGAATGGGTTTGGGTCTAGCCGAGTGGGCTTGGGTGTAGCCGAGTGGGCTTGGGTCTAGCCAAGTGGGTTTGGGTCTAGCCGAGTGGGTTTGGGTCTAGCCGAGTGGGTTTGGGTCTAGCCGGGTGGGTTTGGGTGTAGCCGAGTGGGTTTGGGTCTAGCCGAGTGGGTTTGGGTCTAGCCGAGTGGGTTTGGGTCTAGCCGAGTGGGTTTGGGTCTAGCCGGGTGGATTTGGGTGTAGCCGAGTGGGTTTGGGTCTAGCCGAGTGGGTTTGGGTCTAGCGGAGTGGGTTTGGGTGTAGCCGAGTGGGTTTGGGTCTAGCCGAGTGGGTTTGGGTCTGGCCGAGTGGGTTTGGGTCTAGCCGGGTGGGTTTGGGTCTAGCCGAGTGGGTTTGGGTCTAGCCGAGTGGGTTTGGGTCTTGCGGAGTGGGTTTGGGTGTAGCCGAGTGGGTTTGGGTCTAGCCGAGTGGGTTTGGGTCTAGCCGAGTGGGTTTGGGTCTAGCCGAGTGGGTTTGGGTCTAGCCGAGTGGGTTTGGGTCTAGCCGAGTCGGATTGCATCTAGCCGAGTGGGTTTGGGTCTAGCCGAGTCGGTTGGGGTCTAGCCGAGTGGGTTTGGGTCTAGCCGAGTGGGTTTGGGTCTAGCCGAGTGGGTTTGGGTCTAGCCGAGTGGGCTTGGGTCTCGCCGAGCGGGTTTGGGTCTAGCCGAGTGTGTTTGCGTGTGGCCGAGTGGGCTTGGGTCTAGCAGAGTGGGTTTGGGTCTAGCCGGGTGGGTTTGGGTCTAGCCGAGTGGGTTTGGGTCTAGCGGAGTGGGTTTGGGTCTAGCCGAGTGGGTTTGGGTCTAGCCGAGTGGGCTTGGGTCTAGCCGAGTGGGTTTGGGTCTAGCCGAGTGGGTTTGGGTTTAGCCGAGTGGGTTTGGGTCTAGCGGAGTTGGTATGGGTCTAGCGGAGTGGGTTTGGGTCTAGCGGAGTGGGTTTGGGTGTAGCCGAGTGGGTTTGCGTCTAGCCGAGTGGGTTTGGGTCTACCCGAGTAGGTTTGGGTCTAGCCGAGTGGGTTTGGGCCTAGCCGAGTGGGTGTGGGTCTAGCCGAATGGGTTTGGGTCTAGCCGAGTGGGCTTGGGTCTAGCCGAGTGGGCTTGGGTCTAGCCAAGTGGGTTTGGGTCTAGCCGAGTGGGTTTGGGTCCAGCCGAGTGGGTTTGGTTCTAGCCGGGTGGGTTTGTGTCTAGCCGAGTGGGTTTGGGTCTAGCCGAGTGGGTTTGGGTCTCGCCGGGTGGGTTTGGGTTTAGCCGAGTGGGTTTGGGTCTAGCGGAGTTGGTATGGGTCTAGCGGAGAAGGTTTGGGTCTAGCGGAGTGGGTTTGGGTGTAGCCGAGTGGGTTTGAGTCTAGCCGAGTGGGTTTGGGTCTAGCCGTGTGGGTTTTGGTTTAGCCGAGTGGGTTTGGGTCTAGCCGAGTGGGTTTGGGTCTAGCCGAGTGGGTTTGGGTCTAGCCGATTGGGTTTGGGTCTAGCCTAGTGAGTTTGGGTCTAGCCGAGTGGGTTTGGGTCTAGCCGAGTGGGTGTGGGTCTAGCCGAATGGGTTTGGGTCTAGCCGAGTGGGCTTGGGTGTAGCCGAGTGGGCTTGGGTCTAGCCAAGTGGGTTTGGGTCTAGCCGAGTGGGTTTGGGTCTAGCCGAGTGGGTTTGGGTCTAGCCGGGTGGATTTGGGTGTAGCCGAGTGGGTTTGGGTCTAGCCGAGTGGGTTTGGGTCTAGCGGAGTGGGTTTGGGTGTAGCCGAGTGGGTTTGGGTCTAGCCGAGTGGGTTTGGGTCTAGCCGAGTGGGTTTGGGTCTAGCCGGGTGGGTTTGGGTCTAGCCGAGTGGGTTTGGGTCTAGCCGAGTGGGTTTGGGTCTTGCGGAGTGGGTTTGGGTGTAGCCGAGTGGGTTTGGGTCTAGCCGAGTGGGTTTGGGTCTAGCCGTGTGGGTTTGGGTCTAGCCGAGTGGGTTTGGGTCTAGCCGAGTGGGTTTGGGTCTAGCCGAGTCGGATTGCATCTAGCCGAGTGGGTTTGGGTCTAGCCGAGTCGGTTGGGGTCTAGCCGAGTGGGTTTGGGTCTAGCCGAGTGGGTTTGGGTCTAGCCGAGTGGGTTTGGGTCTAGCCGAGTGGGCTTGGGTCTCGCCGAGCGGGTTTGGGTCTAGCCGAGTGTGTTTGCGTGTGGCCGAGTGGGTTTGGGTCTAGCAGAGTGGGTTTGGGTCTAGCCGGGTGGGTTTGGGTCTAGCCGAGTGGGTTTGGGTCTAGCGGAGTGGGTTTGGGTCTAGCCGAGTGGGTTTGGGTCTAGCCGAGTGGGTTTGGGTTTAGCCGAGTGGGTTTAGGTCTAGCCGAGTGGGTTTGGGTCTAGCCGAGTGGGCTTGGGTCTAGCCGAGTGGGTTTGGGTCTAGCCGAGTGGGTTTGGGTTTAGCCGAGTGGGTTTGGGTCTAGCGGAGTTGGTATGGGTCTAGCGGAGTGGGTTTGGGTCTAGCGGAGTGGGTTTGGGTGTAGCCGAGTGGGTTTGCGTCTAGCCGAGTGGGTTTGGGTCTACCCGAGTAGGTTTGGGTCTAGCCGAGTGGGTTTGGGCCTAGCCGAGTGGGTGTGGGTCTAGCCGAATGGGTTTGGGTCTAGCCGAGTGGGCTTGGGTCTAGCCGAGTGGGTTTGGGTCTCGCCGGGTGGGTTTGGGTTTAGCCGAGTGGGTTTGGGTCTAGCGGAGTTGGTATGGGTCTAGCGGAGAAGGTTTGGGTCTAGCGGAGTGGGTTTGGGTGTAGCCGAGTGGGTTTGAGTCTAGCCGAGTGGGTTTGGGTCTAGCCGTGTGGGTTTGGGTTTAGCCGAGTGGGTTTGGGTCTAGCCGAGTGGGTTTGGGTCTAGCCGAGTGGGTTTGGGTCTAGCCGATTGGGTTTGGGTCTAGCCTAGTGAGTTTGGGTCTAGCCGAGTGGGTTTGGGTCTAGCCGAGTGGGTGTGGGTCTAGCCGAATGGGTTTGGGTCTAGCCGAGTGGGCTTGGGTGTAGCCGAGTGGGCTTGGGTCTAGCCAAGTGGGTTTGGGTCTAGCCGAGTGGGTTTGGGTCTAGCCGAGTGGGTTTGGGTCTAGCCGGGTGGATTTGGGTGTAGCCGAGTGGGTTTGGGTCTAGCCGAGTGGGTTTGGGTCTAGCGGAGTGGGTTTGGGTGTAGCCGAGTGGGTTTGGGTCTAGCCGAGTGGGTTTGGGTCTAGCCGAGTGGGTTTGGGTCTAGCCGGGTGGGTTTGGGTCTAGCCGAGTGGGTTTGGGTCTAGCCGAGTGGGTTTGGGTCTTGCGGAGTGGGTTTGGGTGTAGCCGAGTGGGTTTGGGTCTAGCCGAGTGGGTTTGGGTCTAGCCGAGTGGGTTTGGGTCTAGCCGAGTGGGTTTGGGTCTAGCCGAGTGGGTTTGGGTCTAGCCGAGTCGGATTGCATCTAGCCGAGTGGGTTTGGGTCTAGCCGAGTCGGTTGGGGTCTAGCCGAGTGGGTTTGGGTCTAGCCGAGTGGGTTTGGGTCTAGCCGAGTGGGTTTGGGTCTAGCCGAGTGGGCTTGGGTCTCGCCGAGCGGGTTTGGGTCTAGCCGAGTGTGTTTGCGTGTGGCCGAGTGGGTTTGGGTCTAGCAGAGTGGGTTTGGGTCTAGCCGGGTGGGTTTGGGTCTAGCCGAGTGGGTTTGGGTCTAGCGGAGTGGGTTTGGGTCTAGCCGAGTGGGTTTGGGTCTAGCCGAGTGGGTTTGGGTCTAGCCGAGTGGGTTTAGGTCTAGCCGAGTGGGTTTGGGTCTAGCCGAGTGGGCTTGGGTCTAGCCGAGTGGGTTTGGTTTCTAGCCGAGTGGGTTTGGGTCTAGCCGAATGGGTTTGGGTCTAGCCGAGTGGGTTTGGGTCTAGCCGAGTGGGTTTGGGTCTAGCCGAGTGGGTTTGGGTCTAGCCGAGTCGGATTGCATCTAGCCGAGTGGGTTTGGGTCTAGCCGAGTCGGTTGGGGTGTAGCCGAGTGGGTTTGCGTTTAGCCGAGTGGGTTTGGGTCTACCCGAGTAGGTTTGGGTCTAGCCGAGTGGGTTTGGGCCCAGCCGAGTGGGTGTGGGTCTAGCCGAATGGGTTTGGGTCTAGCCGAGTGGGCTTGGGTCTAGCCGAGTGGGCTTGGGTCTAGCCAAGTGGGTTTGGGTCTAGCCGAGTGGGTTTGGGTCTAGCCGAGTGGGTTTGGGTCTAGCGGAGTGGGTTTGGGTGTAGCCGAGTGGGTTTGAGTCTAGCCGAGTGGGTTTGGGTCTACCCGTGTGGGTTTGGGTTTAGCCGAGTGGGTTTGGGTCTAGCGGAGTTGGTATGGGTCTAGCGGAAAGGGTTTGGGTCTAGCGGAGTGGGTTTGGGTGTAGCCGAGTGTGTTTGAGTCTAGCCGAGTGGGTTTGGGTCTACCCGAGTAGGTTTGGGTCTAGCCGAGTGGGTTTGAGACTAGCCGAGTGGGTGTGGGTCTAGCCGAGTGGGTTTGGGTCTAGCCGAGTGGGTTTGTGTCTAGCCGAGTGGGTTTGGGTCTAGCCGAGTGGGTTTGTGTCTAGCCGAGTTGGCTTGGGTCTAGCCGAGTGGGTTTGGGTCTAGACGAGTGGGTTTGGGCCTAGCCGAGTGGGTGTGGGTCTAGCCGAGTGGGTTTGGGTCTAGCCGAGTGGGTTTGGGTCTAGCCGATTGGGTTTGGGTCTAGCCGAGTGAGTTTGGGTCTAGCCGAGTGGGTTTGGGTCTAGCCGAGTGGGTTTGGGTCTAGCTGATTGGGTTTGGGTCTAGCCGAGTGGGTTTGGGTCTAGCCGAGTGGGTTTGGGTCTAGCCGATTGGGTTTGGGTCTAGCCGAGTGGGTTTGGGTCTAGCCGAGTCGGTTTGGGTCTAGCCGAGTGGGTTTGGGTCTAGCCGATTGGGTTTGGGTCTAGCCGAGTCGGTTTGGGTCTAGCCGAGTGGGTTTGGTTCTAGCAGAGTGGGTTTGAGTCTAGCCGAGTGGGTTTGGGTCTAGCCGAGTGGGTTTAGGTCTAGCCGAGTGGGTTTGGGTCTAGCCGAGTGGGCTTGGGTCTAGCCGAGTGGGTTTGGGTCTAGCCGAGTGGGTTTGGGTGTAGCCGAGTGGGTTTGGGTCTAGCCGAGTGGGTTTGGGTCTAGCCGAGTGTGTTTGCATCTAGCCGAGTGGGTTTGGGTCTAGCCGAGTGGGTTTGGGTCTAGCCGAGTTTGCTTGGGTCTAGCCGAGTGGGTTTGGGTCTAGACGAGTGGGTTTGGGCCTAGCCGAGTGGGTGTGGGTCTAGCCGAGTGGGTTTGGGTCTAGCCGAGTGGGTTTGGGTCTAGCCGATTGGGTTTGGGTCTAGCCGAGTGAGTTTGGGTCTAGCCGAGTGGGTTTGGGTCTAGCCGAGTGGGTTTGGGTCTAGCCGATTGGGTTTGGGTCTAGCCGAGTGGGTTTGGGTCTAGCCGAGTGGGTTTGGGTCTAGCCGATTGGGTTTGGGTCTAGCCGAGTGGGTTTGGGTCTAGCCGAGTCGGTTTGGGTCTAGCCGAGTGGGTTTGGGTCTAGCCGATTGGGTTTGGGTCTAGCCGAGTCGGTTTGGGTCTAGCCGAGTGGGTTTGGTTCTAGCCGGGTGGGTTTGGGTGTAGCCGAGTAGGTTTGGGTCTAGCCGAGTGGGTTTGGGTCTAGCGGAGTGGGTTTGGGTGTAGCCGAGTGGGTTTGGGTCTAGCCGAGTGGGTTTGGGTCTAGCCGAGTGGGTTTGGGTCTAGCCGGGTGGGTTTGGGTCTAGCCGAGTGGGTTTGGGTGTAGCCGAGTGGGTTTGGGTCTAGCGGAGTGGGTTTGGGTGCAGCCGAGTGGGTTTGGGTCTAGCCGAGTCGGTTTGGGTCTAGCCGAGTGGGTTTGGTTCTAGCCGAGTGGGTTTGAGTCTAGCCGAGTGGGTTTGGGTCTAGCCGAGTGGGTTTAGGTCTAGCCGAGTGGGTTTGGGTCTAGCCGAGTGGGCTTGGGTCTAGCCGAGTGGGTTTGGGTCTAGCCGAGTGGGTTTGGGTGTAGCCGAGTGGGTTTGGGTCTAGCCGAGTGGGTTTGGGTCTAGCCGAGTGGGTTTGCATCTAGCCGAGTGGGTTTGGGTCTAGCCGAGTGTGTTTGGGTCTTGCCGAGTGGGTGTGGGTCTAGCCGAATGGGTTTGGGTCTAGCCGAGTGCGCTTGGGTGTAGCCGAGTGGGCTTGGGTCTAGCCAAGTGGGTTTGGGTCTAGCCGAGTGGGTTTGGGTCTAGCCGAGTGGGTTTGGGTCTAGCGGAGTGGGTTTGGGTGTAGCCGAGTGTGTTTGAGTCTAGCCGAGTGGGTTCGGGTCTACCCGAGTAGGTTTGGGTCTAGCCGAGTGGGTTTGAGACTAGCCGAGTGGGTGTGGGTCTAGCCGAGTGGGTTTGGGTCTAGCCGAGTGGGTTTGTGTCTAGCCGAGTGGGTTTGGGTCTAGCCGAGTGGGTTTGGGTCTAGCCGAGTTGGCTTGGGTCTAGCCGAGTGGGTTTGGGTCTAGACGAGTGGGTTTGGGCCTAGCCGAGTGGGTGTGGGTCTAGCCGAGTGGGTTTGGGTCTAGCCGAGTGGGTTTGGGTCTAGCCGAGTGGGTTTGGTTGTAGCCGAGTGGGTTTGGGTCTAGCCGAGTGGGTTTGGGTCTAGCCGAGTGTGTTTGCATCTAGCCGAGTGGGTTTGGGTCTAGCCGAGTGAGTTTGTGTCTAGCCGAGTTTGCTTGGGTCTAGCCGAGTGGGTTTGGGTCTAGCCGAGTGGGTTTGGGTCTAGCCGATTGGGTTTGGGTCTAGCCGAGTGAGTTTGGGTCTAGCCGAGTGGGTTTGGGTCTAGACGAGTGGGTTTGGGCCTAGCCGAGTGGGTGTGGGTCTAGCCGAGTGGGTTTGGGTCTAGCCGAGTGGGTTTGGGTCTAGCCGATTGGGTTTGGTTCTAGCCGAGTGAGTTTGGGTCTAGCCGAGTGGGTTTGGGTCTAGCCGAGTGGGTTTGGGTCTTGCCGATTGGGTTTGGGTCTAGCCGATTGGGTTTGGGTCTAGCCGAGTGGGTTTGGGTCTAGCCGAGTCGGTTTGGGTCTAGCCGAGTGGGTTTGGGTCTAGCCGATTGGGTTTGGGTCTAGCCGAGTCGGTTTGGGTCTAGCCGAGTGCGTTTGGTTCTAGCCGAGTGGGTTTGAGTCTAGCCGAGTGGGTTTGGGTCTAGCCGAGTGGGTTTAGGTCTGGCCGAGTGGGTTTGGGTCTAGCCGAGTGGGCTTGGGTCTAGCCGAGTGGGTTTGGGTCTAGCCGAGTGGGTTTGGGTGTAGCCGAGTGGGTTTGGGTCTAGCCGAGTGGGTTTGGGTCTAGCCGAGTGGGTTTGCATCTAGCCGAGTGGGTTTGGGTCTAGCCGAGTGTGTTTGGGTCTTGCCGAGTGGGTGTGGGTCTAGCCGAATGGGTTTGGGTCTAGCCGAGTGGGCTTGGGTGTAGCCGAGTGGGCTTGGGTCTAGCCAAGTGGGTTTGGGTCTAGCCGAGTGGGTTTGGGTCTAGCCGAGTGGGTTTGGGTCTAGCGGAGTGGGTTTGGGTGTAGCCGAGTGTGTTTGAGTCTAGCCGAGTGGGTTCGGGTCTACCCGAGTAGGTTTGGGTCTAGCCGAGTGGGTTTGAGACTAGCCGAGTGGGTGTGGGTCTAGCCGAGTGGGTTTGGGTCTAGCCGAGTGGGTTTGTGTCTAGCCGAGTGGGTTTGGGTCTAGCCGAGTGGGTTTGGGTCTAGCCGAGTTGGCTTGGGTCTAGACGAGTGGGTTTGGGTCTAGACGAGTGGGTTTGGGCATAGCCGAGTGGGTGTGGGTCTAGCCGAGTGGGTTTGGGTCTAGCCGAGTGGGTTTGGGTCTAGCCGAGTGGGTTTGGGTGTAGCCGAGTGGGTTTGGGTCTAGCCGAGTGGGTTTGGGTCTAGCCGAATGTGTTTGCATCTAGCCGAGTGGGTTTGGGTCTAGCCTAGTGGGTTTGTGTCTAGCCGAGTTTGCTTGGGTCTAGCCGAGTGGGTTTGGGTCTAGCCGAGTGGGTTTGGGTCTAGCCGATTGGGTTTGGGTCTAGCCGAGTGAGTTTGGGTCTAGCCGAGTGGGTTTGGGTCTAGCCGAGTGGGTTTGGGTCTTGCCGATTGGGTTTGGGTCTAGCCGAGTGGGTTTGGGTCTAGCCGAGTGGGTTTGGGTCTAGCCGATTGGGTTTGGGTCTAGCCGAGTGGGTTTGGGTCTAGCCGAGTCGGTTTGGGTCTAGCCGAGTGGGTTTGGGTCTAGCCGATTGGGTTTGGGTCTAGCCGAGTCGGTTTGGGTCTAGCCGGGTGGGTTTGGTTCTAGCCGAGTGGGTTTGAGTCTAGCCGAGTGGGTTTGGGTCTAGCCGAGTGGGTTTATGTCTAGCCGAGTGGGTTTGGGTCTAGCCGAGTGGGCTTGGGTCTAGCCGAGTGGGTTTGGGTCTAGCCGAGTGGGTTTGGGTGTAGCCGAGTGGGTTTGGGTCTAGCCGAGTGGGTTTGGGTCTAGCCGAGTGGGTTTGCATCTAGCCGAGTGGGTTTGGGTCTAGCCGAGTGTGTTTGGGTCTTGCCGAGTGGGTGTGGGTCTAGCCGAATGGGTTTGGGTCTAGCCGAGTGGGCTTGGGTGTAGCCGTGTGGGCTTGGGTCTAGCCAAGTGGGTTTGGGTCTAGCCGAGTGGGTTTGGGTCTAGCCGAGTGGGTTTGCGTCTAGCCGGGTGGGTTTGGGTGTAGCCGAGTGGGTTTGGGTCTGGCCGAGTGGGTTTGGGTCTAGCGGAGTGGGTTTGGGTGTAGCCGAGTGGGTTTGGGTCTAGCCGAGTGGGTTTGGGTCTGGCCGAGTGGGCTTGGGTCTCGCCGAGTGGGTTTGGGTCTGGCCGAGTGGGTTTGGGTGTAGCCGAGTGGGTTTGGGTCTAGCCGAGTGGGTTTGGGTCTAGCCGAGTGTGTTTGCATCTAGCCGAGTGGGTTTGGGTCTAGCCGAGTGGGTTTGGGTCTAGCCGAGTTGGCTTGGGTCTAGCCGAGTGGGTTTGGGTCTAGCAGAGTGGGTTTGGGTCTAGCCGTGTGGGTTTGGGTCTAGCCGAGTGGGTTTGGGTTTAGCCGAGTGGGTTTGGGTCTAGCGGAGTTGGTATGGGTCTAGCGGAGTGGGTTTGGGTCTAGCGGAGTGGGTTTGGGTGTAGCCGAGTGGGTTTGCGTCTAGCCGAGTGGGTTTGGGTCTACCCGAGTAGGTTTGGGTCTAGCCGAGTGGGTTTGGGCCTAGCCGAGTGGGTGTGGGTCTAGCCGAATGGGTTTGGGTCTAGCCGAGTGGGCTTGGGTCTAGCCGAGTGGGCTTGGGTCTAGCCAAGTGGGTTTGGGTCTAGCCGAGTGGGTTTGGGTCTAGCCGAGTGGGTATGGGTCTAGCGGAGAGGGTTTGGGTCTAGCGGAGTGGGTTTGGGTGTAGCCGAGTGGGTTTGAGTCTAGCAGAGTGGGTTTGGGTCTAGCCGTGTGGGTTTGGGTTTAGCCGAGTGGGTTTGGGTCTAGCCGAGTGGGTTTGGGTCTAGCCGAGTGGGTTTGGGTCTAGCCGATTGGGTTTGGGTCTAGCCTAGTGAGTTTGGGTCTAGCCGATTGGGTTTGGTTCTAGCCTAGTGAGTTTGGGTCTAGCCGAGTGGGTTTGGGTCTAGCCGAGTGGGTTTGGGTCTAGCCGAGTGGGCTTGGGTCTCGCCGAGCGGGTTTGGGTCTAGCCGAGTGTGTTTGCGTGTGGCCGAGTGGGTTTGGGTCTAGCAGAGTGGGTTTGGGTCTAGCCGGGTGGGTTTGGGTCTAGCCGAGTGGGTTTGGGTCTAGCGGAGTGGGTTTGGGTCTAGCCGAGTGGGTTTGGGTCTAGCCGAGTGGGTTTGGGTCTAGCCGAGTGGGTTTAGGTCTAGCCGAGTGGGTTTGGGTCTAGCCGAGTGGGATTGGGTCTAGCCGAGTGGGTTTGGGTCTAGCCGAGTGGGTTTGGGTCTAGCCGAGTGGGTTTGGGTCTAGCCGAGTGGGTTTGGGTCTAGCCGAGTGGGTTTGGGTCGAGCCGAGTGGGTTTGGGTCTAGCCGAGTCGGATTGCGTCTAGCCGAGCGGGTTTGGGTCTAGCCGAGTCGGTTGGGGTGTAGCCGAGTGGGTTTGCGTCTAGCCGAGTGGGTTTGGGTCTACCCGAGTAGGTTTGGGTCTAGCCGAGTGGGTTTGGGCCTAGCCGAGTGGGTGTGGGTCTAGCCGAATGGGTTTGGGTCTATCCGAGTGGGCTTTGGTCTAGCCGAGTGGGCTTGGGTCTAGCCAAGTGGGTTTGGGTCTAGCCGAGTGGGTTTGGGTCTAGCCGAGTGGGTTTGGGTCTAGCGGAGTGGGTTTGTGTGTAGCCGAGTGGGTTTGAGTCTAGCCGAGTGGGTTTGGGTCTAGCCGTGTGGGTTTGGGTGTAGCCGAGTGGGTTTGGGTCTAGCCGAGTGGGTTTGGGTCTGGCCGAGTGGGCTTGGGTCTCGCCGAGTGGGTTTGGGTCTGGCCGAGTGGGTTTGGGTGTAGCCGAGTGGGTTTGGGTCTAGCCGAGTGGGTTTGGGTCTAGCCGAGTGTGTTTGCATCTAGCCGAGTGGGTTTGGGTCTAGCCGAGTGGGTTTGGGTCTAGCCGAGTTGGCTTGGGTCTAGCCGAGTGGGTTTGGGTCTAGCAGAGTGGGTTTGGGTCTAGCCGTGTGGGTTTGGGTCTAGCCGAGTGGGTTTGGGTTTAGCCGAGTGGGTTTGGGTCTAGCGGAGTTGGTATGGGTCTAGCGGAGTGGGTTTGGGTCTAGCGGAGTGGGTTTGGGTGTAGCCGAGTGGGTTTGCGTCTAGCCGAGTGGGTTTGGGTCTACCCGAGTAGGTTTGGGTCTAGCCGAGTGGGTTTGGGCCTAGCCGAGTGGGTGTGGGTCTAGCCGAATGGGTTTGGGTCTAGCCGAGTGGGCTTGGGTCTAGCCGAGTGGGCTTGGGTCTAGCCAAGTGGGTTTGGGTCTAGCCGAGTGGGTTTGGGTCTAGCCGAGTGGGTATGGGTCTAGCGGAGAGGGTTTGGGTCTAGCGGAGTGGGTTTGGGTGTAGCCGAGTGGGTTTGAGTCTAGCAGAGTGGGTTTGGGTCTAGCCGTGTGGGTTTGGGTTTAGCCGAGTGGGTTTGGGTCTAGCCGAGTGGGTTTGGGTCTAGCCGAGTGGGTTTGGGTCTAGCCGATTGGGTTTGGGTCTAGCCTAGTGAGTTTGGGTCTAGCCGATTGGGTTTGGGTCTAGCCTAGTGAGTTTGGGTCTAGCCGAGTGGGTTTGGGTCTAGCCGAGTGGGTTTGGGTCTAGCCGAGTGGGCTTGGGTCTCGCCGAGCGGGTTTGGGTCTAGCCGAGTGTGTTTGCGTGTGGCCGAGTGGGTTTGGGTCTAGCAGAGTGGGTTTGGGTCTAGCCGGGTGGGTTTGTGTCTAGCCGAGTGGGCTTTGGTCTAGCCGAGTGGGCTTGGGTCTAGCCAAGTGGGTTTGGGTCTAGCCGAGTGGGTTTGGGTCTAGCCGAGTGGGTTTGGGTCTAGCGGAGTGGGTTTGTGTGTAGCCGAGTGGGTTTGAGTCTAGCCGAGTGGGTTTGGGTCTAGCCGTGTGGGTTTGAGTTTAGCCGAGTGGGTTTGGGTCTAGCCGAGTGGGTTTGGGTCTAGCCGATTGGGTTTGGGTCTAGCCTAGTGAGTTTGGGTCTAGCCGATTGGGTTTGGGTCTAGCCTAGTGAGTTTGGGTCTAGCCGAGTGGGTTTGGGTCTAGCCGAGTGGGTTTGGGTCTAGCCGAGTGGGCTTGGGTCTCGCCGAGCTGGTTTGGGTCTCGCCGAGTGTGTTTGCGTGTGGCCGAGCGGGTTTGGGTCTAGCAGAGTGGGTTTGGGTCTAGCCGGGTGGGTTTGGGTCTAGCCGAGTGGGTTTGGGTCTAGCGGAGTGGGTTTGGGTCTAGCCGAGTGGGTTTGGGTCTAGCCGAGTGGGTTTGGGTCTAGCCGAGTGGGTTTAGGTCTAGCCGAGTGGGTTTGGGTCTAGCCGAGTGGGATTGGGTCTAGCCGAGTGGGTTTGGGTCTAGCCGAGTGGGTTTGGGTCTAGCCGAGTGGGTTTGGGTCTAGCCGAGTGGGTTTGGGTCTAGCCGAGTGGGTTTGGGTCTAGCCGAGTGGGTTTGGGTCTAGCCGAGTGGGTTTGGGTCTAGCCGAGTGGGTTTGGGTCTAGCCGAGTGGGTTTGGGTCTAGCCGAGTCGGATTGCGTCTAGCCGAGCGGGTTTGGGTCTAGCCGAGTCGGTTGGGGTGTAGCCGAGTGGGTTTGCGTCTAGCCGAGTGGGTTTGGGTCTACCCGAGTAGGTTTGGGTCTAGCCGAGTGGGTTTGGGCCTAGCCGAGTGGGTGTGGGTCTAGCCGAATGGGTTTGGGTCTAGCCGAGTGGGCTTTGGTCTAGCCGAGTGGGCTTGGGTCTAGCCAAGTGGGTTTGGGTCTAGCCGAGTGGGTTTGGGTCTAGCCGAGTGGGTTTGGGTCTAGCGGAGTGGGTTTGTGTGTAGCCGAGTGGGTTTGAGTCTAGCCGAGTGGGTTTGGGTCTAGCCGTGTGGGTTTGAGTTTAGCCGAGTGGGTTTGGGTCTAGCGGAGTTGGTATGGGTCTAGCGGAGAGGGTTTGGGTCTAGCGGAGTGGGTTTGGGTGTAGCCGAGTGCGTTTGAGTCTAGCCGAGTGGGTTTGGGTCTACCCGAGTAGGTTTGCATCTAGCCGAGTGGGTTTGGGTCTAGCCGAGTGGGTTTGGGTCTAGCCGAGTTGGCTTGGGTCTAGCCGAGTGGGTTTGGGTCTAGCAGAGTGGGTTTGGGTCTAGCCGTGTGGGTTTGGGTCTAGCCGAGTGGGTTTGGGTTTAGCCGAGTGGGTTTGGGTCTAGCGGAGTTGGTATGGGTCTAGCGGAGTGGGTTTGGGTCTAGCGGAGTGGGTTTGGGTGTAGCCGAGTGGGTTTGCGTCTAGCCGAGTGGGTTTGGGTCTACCCGAGTAGGTTTGGGTCTAGCCGAGTGGGTTTGGGCCTAGCCGAGTGGGTGTGGGTCTAGCCGAATGGGTTTGGGTCAAGCCGAGTGGGCTTGGGTCTAGCCGAGTGGGCTTGGGTCTAGCCAAGTGGGTTTGGGTCTAGCCGAGTGGGTTTGGGTCTAGCCGAGTGGGTTTGGGTCTAGCCGGGTGGGTTTGTGTCTAGCCAAGTGGGTTTGGGTCTAGCCGAGTGGGTTTGGGTCTAGCCGAGTGGGATTGGGTTTAGCCGAGTGGGTTTGGGTCTAGCGGGGTTGGTATGGGTCTAGCGGAGAGGGTTTGGGTCTAGCGGAGTGGGTTTGGGTGTAGCCGAGTGGGTTTGAGTCTAGCAGAGTGGGTTTGGGTCTAGCCGTGTGGGTTTGGGTTTAGCCGAGTGGGTTTGGGTCTAGCCGAGTGGGTTTGGGTCTAGCCGAGTGGGTTTGGGTCTAGCCGATTGGGTTTGGGTCTAGCCTAGTGAGTTTGGGTCTAGCCGATTGGGTTTGGGTCTAGCCTAGTGAGTTTGGGTCTAGCCGAGTGCGTTTGGGTCTAGCCGAGTTGGTTTGGGTCTAGCCGAGTGGGCTTGGGTCTCGCCGAGCGGGTTTGGGTCTAGCCGAGTGTGTTTGCGTGTGGCCGAGTGGGTTTGGGTCTAGCAGAGTGGGTTTGGGTCTAGCCGGGTGGGTTTGGGTCTAGCCGAGTGGGTTTGGGTCTGGCGGAGTGGGTTTGGGTCTAGCCGAGTGGGTTTGGGTCTAGCCGAGTGGGTTTGGGTCTAGCCGAGTGGGTTTAGGTCTAGCCGAGTGGGTTTGGGTCTAGCCGAGTGGGATTGGGTCTAGCCGAGTGGGTTTGGGTCTAGCCGAGTGGGTTTGGGTCTAGCCGAGTGGGTTTGGGTCTAGCCGAGTGGGTTTGGGTCTAGCCGAGTGGGTTTGGGTCTAGCCGAGTGGGTTTGGGTCTAGCCGAGTCGGATTGCGTCTAGCCGAGTGGGTTTGGGTCTAGCCGAGTGGGTTTGGGTCTAGCCGAGTGGGTTTGGGTCTAGACGAGTGGGTTTGGGTGTAGCCGAGTGGGTTTGGGTCTAGCCGAGTGGGTTTGGGTCTGGCCGAGTGTGTTTGCATCTAGCCGAGTGGGTTTGGGTCTAGCCGAGTGGGTTTGGGTCTAGCCGAGTTTGCTTGGGTCTAGCCGAGTGGGTTTGGGTCTAGCCGAGTGGGTTTGGGTCTAGCCGATTGGGTTTGGGTCTAGCCGAGTGAGTTTGGGTCTAGCCGAGTGGGTTTGGGTCTAGCCGAGTGGGTTTGGGTCTTGCCGATTGGGTTTGGGTCTAGCCGAGTGGGTTTGGGTCTAGCCGAGTGGGTTTGGGTCTAGCCGATTGGGTTTGGGTCTAGCCGAGTGGGTTTGGGTCTAGCCGAGTCGGTTTGGGTCTAGCCGAGTGGGTTTGGGTCTAGCCGATTGGGTTTGGGTCTAGCCGAGTCGGTTTGGGTCTAGCCGGGTGGGTTTGGTTCTAGCCGAGTGGGTTTGAGTCTAGCCGAGTGGGTTTGGGTCTAGCCGAGTGGCTTTATGTCTAGCCGAGTGGGTTTGGGTCTAGCCGAGTGGGCTTGGGTCTAGCCGAGTGGGTTTGGGTCTAGCCGAGTGGGTTTGGGTGTAGCCGAGTGGGTTTGGGTCTAGCCGAGTGGGTTTGGGTCTAGCCGAGTGGGTTTGCATCTAGCCGAGTGGGTTTGGGTCTAGCCGAGTGTGTTTGGGTCTTGCCGAGTGGGTGTGGGTCTAGCCGAATGGGTTTGGGTCTAGCCGAGTGGGCTTGGGTGTAGCCGAGTGGGCTTGGGTCTAGCCAAGTGGGTTTAGGTCTAGCCGAGTGGGTTTGGGTCTAGCCGAGTGGGTTTGGGTCTAGACGGGTGGGTTTGGGTGTAGCCGAGTGGGTTTGGGTCTAGCCGAGTGGGTTTGGGTCTAGCGGAGTGGGTTTGGGTCTAGCGGAGTGGGTTTTGGTGTAGCCGAGTGGGTTTGCATCTAGCCGAGTGGGTTTGGGTCTACCCGAGTAGGTTTGGGTCTAGCCGAGTGGGTTTGGGCCTAGCCGAGTGGGTGTGGGTCTAGCTGAATGGGTTTGGGTCTAGCCGAGTGGGCTTGGGTCTAGCCGAGTGGGCTTGGGTCTAGCCAAGTGGGTTTGGGTCTAGCCGAGTGGGTTTGGGTCTAGCCGAGTGGGTTTGGGTCTAGCCGGGTGGGTTTGTGTCTAGCCGAGTGGGTTTGGGTCTAGCCGAGTGGGTTTGGGTCTAGCCGAGTGGGTTTGGGTTTAGCCGAGTGGGTTTGGGTCTAGCGGAGTTGGTATGGGTCTAGCGGAGAGGGTTTGGGTCTAGCGGAGTGGGTTTGGGTGTAGCCGAGTGGGTTTGAGTCTAGCAGAGTGGGTTTGGGTCTAGCCGTGTGGGTTTGGGTTTAGCCGAGTGGGTTTGGGTCTAGCCGAGTGGGTTTGGGTCTAGCCGAGTGGGTTTGGGTCTAGCCGATTGGGTTTGGGTCTAGCCTAGTGAGTTTGGGTCTAGCCGATTGGGTTTGGGTCTAGCCTAGTGAGTTTGGGTCTAGCCGAGTGGGTTTGGGTCTAGCCGAGTGGGTTTGGGTCTAGCCGAGTGGGCTTGGGTCTCGCCGAGCGGGTTTGGGTCTAGCCGAGTGTGTTTGCGTGTGGCCGAGTGGGTTTGGGTCCAGCAGAGTGGGTTTGGGTCTAGCCGGGTGGGTTTGGGTCTAGCCGAGTGGGTTTGGGTCTAGCGGAGTGGGTTTGGGTCTAGCCGAGTGGGTTTGGGTCTAGCCGAGTGGGTTTGGGTCTAGCCGAGTGGGTTTAGGTCTAGCCGAGTGGGTTTGGGTCTAGCCGAGTGGGATTGGGTCTAGCCGAGTGGGTTTGGGTCTAGCCGAGTGGGTTTGGGTCTAGCCGAGTGGGTTTGGGTCTCGCCGAGTGGGTTTGGGTCTAGCCGAGTGGGTTTGGGTCTAGCCGAGTGGGTTTGGGTCTAGCCGAGTCGGATTGCGTCTAGCCGAGTGGGTTTGGGTCTAGCCGAGTCGGTTGGGGTGTAGCCGAGTGGGTTTGCGTCTAGCCGAGTGGGTTTGGGTCTACCCGAGTAGGTTTGGGTCTAGCCGAGTGGGTTTGGGCCTAGCCGAGTGGGTGTGGGTCTAGCCGAATGGGTTTGGGTCTAGCCGAGTGGGCTTTGGTCTAGCCGAGTGGGCTTGGGTCTAGCCAAGTGGGTTTGGGTCTAGCCGAGTGGGTTTGGGTCTAGCCGAGTGGGTTTGGGTCTAGCGGAGTGGGTTTGTGTGTAGCCGAGTGGGTTTGAGTCTAACCGAGTGGGTTTGGGTCTAGCCGTGTGGGTTTGAGTTTAGCCGAGTGGGTTTGGGTCTAGCGGAGTTGGTATGGGTCTAGCGGAGAGAGTTTGGGTCTAGCGGAGTGGGTTTGGGTGTAGCCGAGTGTGTTTGAGTCTAGCCGAGTGGGTTTGGGTCTACCCGAGTAGGTTTGCATCTAGCCGAGTGGGTTTGGGTCTAGCCGAGTGGGTTTGGGTCTAGCCGAGTTGGCTTGGGTCTAGCCGAGTGGGTTTGGGTCTAGCAGAGTGGGTTTGGGTCTAGCCGTGTGGGTTTGGGTCTAGCCGAGTGGGTTTGGGTTTAGCCGAGTGGGTTTGGGTCTAGCGGAGTTGGTATGGGTCTAGCGGAGTGGGTTTGGGACTAGCGGAGTGGGTTTGGGTGTAGCCGAGTGGGTTTGCGTCTAGCCGAGTGGGTTTGGGTCTACCCGAGTAGGTTTGGGTCTAGCCGAGTGGGTTTGGGCCTAGCCGTGTGGGTGTGGGTCTAGCCGAATGGGTTTGGGTCTAGCCGAGTGGGCTTGGGTCTAGCCGAGTGGGCTTGGGTCTAGCCAAGTGGGTTTGGGTCTAGCCGAGTGGGTTTGGGTCTAGCCGAGTGGGTTTGGGTCTAGCCGGGTGGGTTTGTGTCTAGCCGAGTGGGTTTGGGTCTAGCCGAGTGGGTTTGGGTCTAGCCGAGTGGGTTTGGGTTTAGCCGAGTGGGTTTGGGTCTAGCGGAGTTGGTATGGGTCTAGCGGAGAGGGTTTGGGTCTAGCGGAGTGGGTTTGGGTGTAGCCGAGTGGGTTTGAGTCTAGCACAGTGGGTTTGGGTCTAGCCGTGTGGGTTTGGGTTTAGCCGAGTGGGTTTGGGTCTAGCCGAGTGGGTTTGGGTCTAGCCGAGTGGGTTTGGGTCTAGCCGATTGGGTTTGGGTCTAGCCTAGTGAGTTTGGGTCTAGCCGATTGGGTTTGGGTCTAGCCTAGTGAGTTTGGGTCTAGCCGAGTGGGTTTGGGTCTAGCCGAGTGGGTTTGGGTCTAGCCGAGTGGGCTTGGGTCTCGCCGAGCGGGTTTGGGTCTAGCCTAGTGTGTTTGCGTGTGGCCGAGTGGGTTTGGGTCTAGCAGAGTGGGTTTGGGTCTAGCCGGGTGGGTTTGGGTCTAGCCGAGTGGGTTTGGGTCTAGCGGAGTGGGTTTGGGTCTAGCCGAGTGGGTTTGGGTCTAGCCGAGTGGGTTTGGGTCTAGCCGAGTGGGTTTAGGTCTAGCCGAGTGGGTTTGGGTCTAGCCGAGTGGGATTGGGTCTAGCCGAGTGGGTTTGGGTCTAGCCGAGTGGGTTTGGGTCTAGCCGAGTGGGTTTGGGTCTAGCCGAGTGGGTTTGGGTCTAGCCGAGTGGGTTTGGGTCTAGCCGAGTGGGTTTGGGTCTAGCCGAGTCGGATTGCGTCTAGCCGAGTGGGTTTGGGTCTAGCCGAGTCGGTTGGGGTGTAGCCGAGTGGGTTTGGGTCTAGCCGAGTGGGTTTAGGTCTAGCCGAGTGGGTTTGGGTCTAGCCGAGTGGGATTGGGTCTAGCCGAGTGGGCTTGGGTCTAGCCAAGTGGGTTTGGGTCTAGCCGAGTGGGTTTGGGTCTAGCCGAGTGGGTTTGGGTCTAGCCGGGTGGGTTTGTGTCTAGCCGAGTGGGTTTGGGTCTAGCCGAGTGGGTTTGGGTCTAGCCGAGTGGGTTTGGGTTTAGCCGAGTGGGTTTGGGTCTAGCGGAGTTGGTATGGGTCTAGCGGAGAGGGTTTGGGTCTAGCGGAGTGGGTTTGGGTGTAGCCGAGTGGGTTTGAGTCTAGCACAGTGGGTTTGGGTCTAGCCGTGTGGGTTTGGGTTTAGCCGAGTGGGTTTGGGTCTAGCCGAGTGGGTTTGGGTCTAGCCGAGTGGGTTTGGGTCTAGCCGATTGGGTTTGGGTCTAGCCTAGTGAGTTTGGGTCTAGCCGATTGGGTTTGGGTCTAGCCTAGTGAGTTTGGGTCTAGCCGAGTGGGTTTGGGTCTAGCCGAGTGGGTTTGGGTCTAGCCGAGTGGGCTTGGGTCTCGCCGAGCGGGTTTGGGTCTAGCCTAGTGTGTTTGCGTGTGGCCGAGTGGGTTTGGGTCTAGCAGAGTGGGTTTGGGTCTAGCCGGGTGGGTTTGGGTCTAGCCGAGTGGGTTTGGGTCTAGCGGAGTGGGTTTGGGTCTAGCCGAGTGGGTTTGGGTCTAGCCGAGTGGGTTTGGGTCTAGCCGAGTGGGTTTAGGTCTAGCCGAGTGGGTTTGGGTCTAGCCGAGTGGGATTGGGTCTAGCCGAGTGGGTTTGGGTCTAGCCGAGTGGGTTTGGGTCTAGCCGAGTGGGTTTGGGTCTAGCCGAGTGGGTTTGGGTCTAGCCGAGTGGGTTTGGGTCTAGCCGAGTGGGTTTGGGTCTAGCCGAGTCGGATTGCGTCTAGCCGAGTGGGTTTGGGTCTAGCCGAGTCGGTTGGGGTGTAGCCGAGTGGGTTTGGGTCTAGCCGAGTGGGTTTAGGTCTAGCCGAGTGGGTTTGGGTCTAGCCGAGTGGGATTGGGTCTAGCCGAGTGGGTTTGGGTCTAGCCGAGTGGGTTTGGGTCTAGCCGAGTGGGTTTGGGTCTCGCCGAGTGGGTTTGGGTCTAGCCGAGTGGGTTTGGGTCTAGCCGAGTGGGTTTGGGTCTAGCCGAGTCGGATTGCGTCTAGCCGAGTGGGTTTGGGTCTAGCCGAGTCGGTTGGGGTGTAGCCGAGTGGGTTTGCGTCTAGCCGAGTGGGTTTGGGTCTACCCGAGTAGGTTTGGGTCTAGCCGAGTGGGTTTGGGCCTAGCCGAGTGGGTGTGGGTCTAGCCGAATGGGTTTGGGTCTAGCCGAGTGGGCTTTGGTCTAGCCGAGTGGGCTTGGGTCTAGCCAAGTGGGTTTGGGTCTAGCCGAGTGGGTTTGGGTCTAGCCGAGTGGGTTTGGGTCTAGCGGAGTGGGTTTGTGTGTAGCCGAGTGGGTTTGAGTCTAACCGAGTGGGTTTGGGTCTAGCCGTGTGGGTTTGAGTTTAGCCGAGTGGGTTTGGGTCTAGCGGAGTTGGTATGGGTCTAGCGGAGAGAGTTTGGGTCTAGCGGAGTGGGTTTGGGTGTAGCCGAGTGTGTTTGAGTCTAGCCGAGTGGGTTTGGGTCTACCCGAGTAGGTTTGCATCTAGCCGAGTGGGTTTGGGTCTAGCCGAGTGGGTTTGGGTCTAGCCGAGTTGGCTTGGGTCTAGCCGAGTGGGTTTGGGTCTAGCAGAGTGGGTTTGGGTCTAGCCGTGTGGGTTTGGGTCTAGCCGAGTGGGTTTGGGTTTAGCCGAGTGGGTTTGGGTCTAGCGGAGTTGGTATGGGTCTAGCGGAGTGGGTTTGGGACTAGCGGAGTGGGTTTGGGTGTAGCCGAGTGGGTTTGCGTCTAGCCGAGTGGGTTTGGGTCTACCCGAGTAGGTTTGGGTCTAGCCGAGTGGGTTTGGGCCTAGCCGTGTGGGTGTGGGTCTAGCCGAATGGGTTTGGGTCTAGCCGAGTGGGCTTGGGTCTAGCCGAGTGGGCTTGGGTCTAGCCAAGTGGGTTTGGGTCTAGCCGAGTGGGTTTGGGTCTAGCCGAGTGGGTTTGGGTCTAGCCGGGTGGGTTTGTGTCTAGCCGAGTGGGTTTGGGTCTAGCCGAGTGGGTTTGGGTCTAGCCGAGTGGGTTTGGGTTTAGCCGAGTGGGTTTGGGTCTAGCGGAGTTGGTATGGGTCTAGCGGAGAGGGTTTGGGTCTAGCGGAGTGGGTTTGGGTGTAGCCGAGTGGGTTTGAGTCTAGCAGAGTGGGTTTGGGTCTAGCCGTGTGGGTTTGGGTTTAGCCGAGTGGGTTTGGGTCTAGCCGAGTGGGTTTGGGTCTAGCCGAGTGGGTTTGGGTCTAGCCGATTGGGTTTGGGTCTAGCCTAGTGAGTTTGGGTCTAGCCGATTGGGTTTGGGTCTAGCCTAGTGAGTTTGGGTCTAGCCGAGTGGGTTTGGGTCTAGCCGAGTGGGTTTGGGTCTAGCCGAGTGGGCTTGGGTCTCGCCGAGCGGGTTTGGGTCTAGCCGAGTGTGTTTGCGTGTGGCCGAGTGGGTTTGGGTCCAGCAGAGTGGGTTTGGGTCTAGCCGGGTGGGTTTGGGTCTAGCCGAGTGGGTTTGGGTCTAGCGGAGTGGGTTTGGGTCTAGCCGAGTGGGTTTGGGTCTAGCCGAGTGGGTTTGGGTCTAGCCGAGTGGGTTTAGGTCTAGCCGAGTGGGTTTGGGTCTAGCCGAGTGGGATTGGGTCTAGCCGAGTGGGTTTGGGTCTAGCCGAGTGGGTTTGGGTCTAGCCGAGTGGGTTTGGGTCTCGCCGAGTGGGTTTGGGTCTAGCCGAGTGGGTTTGGGTCTAGCCGAGTGGGTTTGGGTCTAGCCGAGTCGGATTGCGTCTAGCCGAGTGGGTTTGGGTCTAGCCGAGTCGGTTGGGGTGTAGCCGAGTGGGTTTGCGTCTAGCCGAGTGGGTTTGGGTCTACCCGAGTAGGTTTGGGTCTAGCCGAGTGGGTTTGGGCCTAGCCGAGTGGGTGTGGGTCTAGCCGAATGGGTTTGGGTCTAGCCGAGTGGGCTTTGGTCTAGCCGAGTGGGCTTGGGTCTAGCCAAGTGGGTTTGGGTCTAGCCGAGTGGGTTTGGGTCTAGCCGAGTGGGTTTGGGTCTAGCGGAGTGGGTTTGTGTGTAGCCGAGTGGGTTTGAGTCTAACCGAGTGGGTTTGGGTCTAGCCGTGTGGGTTTGAGTTTAGCCGAGTGGGTTTGGGTCTAGCGGAGTTGGTATGGGTCTAGCGGAGAGAGTTTGGGTCTAGCGGAGTGGGTTTGGGTGTAGCCGAGTGTGTTTGAGTCTAGCCGAGTGGGTTTGGGTCTACCCGAGTAGGTTTGCATCTAGCCGAGTGGGTTTGGGTCTAGCCGAGTGGGTTTGGGTCTAGCCGAGTTGGCTTGGGTCTAGCCGAGTGGGTTTGGGTCTAGCAGAGTGGGTTTGGGTCTAGCCGTGTGGGTTTGGGTCTAGCCGAGTGGGTTTGGGTTTAGCCGAGTGGGTTTGGGTCTAGCGGAGTTGGTATGGGTCTAGCGGAGTGGGTTTGGGACTAGCGGAGTGGGTTTGGGTGTAGCCGAGTGGGTTTGCGTCTAGCCGAGTGGGTTTGGGTCTACCCGAGTAGGTTTGGGTCTAGCCGAGTGGGTTTGGGCCTAGCCGTGTGGGTGTGGGTCTAGCCGAATGGGTTTGGGTCTAGCCGAGTGGGCTTGGGTCTAGCCGAGTGGGCTTGGGTCTAGCCAAGTGGGTTTGGGTCTAGCCGAGTGGGTTTGGGTCTAGCCGAGTGGGTTTGGGTCTAGCCGGGTGGGTTTGTGTCTAGCCGAGTGGGTTTGGGTCTAGCCGAGTGGGTTTGGGTCTAGCCGAGTGGGTTTGGGTTTAGCCGAGTGGGTTTGGGTCTAGCGGAGTTGGTATGGGTCTAGCGGAGAGGGTTTGGGACTAGCGGAGTGGGTTTGGGTGTAGCCGAGTGGGTTTGCGTCTAGCCGAGTGGGTTTGGGTCTACCCGAGTAGGTTTGGGTCTAGCCGAGTGGGTTTGGGCCTAGCCGTGTGGGTGTGGGTCTAGCCGAATGGGTTTGGGTCTAGCCGAGTGGGCTTGGGTCTAGCCGAGTGGGCTTGGGTCTAGCCAAGTGGGTTTGGGTCTAGCCGAGTGGGTTTGGGTCTAGCCGAGTGGGTTTGGGTCTAGCCGGGTGGGTTTGTGTCTAGCCGAGTGGGTTTGGGTCTAGCCGAGTGGGTTTGGGTCTAGCCGAGTGGGTTTGGGTTTAGCCGAGTGGGTTTGGGTCTAGCGGAGTTGGTATGGGTCTAGCGGAGAGGGTTTGGGTCTAGCGGAGTGGGTTTGGGTGTAGCCGAGTGGGTTTGAGTCTAGCACAGTGGGTTTGGGTCTAGCCGTGTGGGTTTGGGTTTAGCCGAGTGGGTTTGGGTCTAGCCGAGTGGGTTTGGGTCTAGCCGAGTGGGTTTGGGTCTAGCCGATTGGGTTTGGGTCTAGCCTAGTGAGTTTGGGTCTAGCCGATTGGGTTTGGGTCTAGCCTAGTGAGTTTGGGTCTAGCCGAGTGGGTTTGGGTCTAGCCGAGTGGGTTTGGGTCTAGCCGAGTGGGCTTGGGTCTCGCCGAGCGGGTTTGGGTCTAGCCTAGTGTGTTTGCGTGTGGCCGAGTGGGTTTGGGTCTAGCAGAGTGGGTTTGGGTCTAGCCGGGTGGGTTTGGGTCTAGCCGAGTGGGTTTGGGTCTAGCGGAGTGGGTTTGGGTCTAGCCGAGTGGGTTTGGGTCTAGCCGAGTGGGTTTGGGTCTAGCCGAGTGGGTTTAGGTCTAGCCGAGTGGGTTTGGGTCTAGCCGAGTGGGATTGGGTCTAGCCGAGTGGGTTTGGGTCTAGCCGAGTGGGTTTGGGTCTAGCCGAGTGGGTTTGGGTCTAGCCGAGTGGGTTTGGGTCTAGCCGAGTGGGTTTGGGTCTAGCCGAGTGGGTTTGGGTCTAGCCGAGTCGGATTGCGTCTAGCCGAGTGGGTTTGGGTCTAGCCGAGTCGGTTGGGGTGTAGCCGAGTGGGTTTGGGTCTAGCCGAGTGGGTTTAGGTCTAGCCGAGTGGGTTTGGGTCTAGCCGAGTGGGATTGGGTCTAGCCGAGTGGGTTTGGGTCTAGCCGAGTGGGTTTGGGTCTAGCCGAGTGGGTTTGGGTCTCGCCGAGTGGGTTTGGGTCTAGCCGAGTGGGTTTGGGTCTAGCCGAGTGGGTTTGGGTCTAGCCGAGTCGGATTGCGTCTAGCCGAGTGGGTTTGGGTCTAGCCGAGTCGGTTGGGGTGTAGCCGAGTGGGTTTGCGTCTAGCCGAGTGGGTTTGGGTCTACCCGAGTAGGTTTGGGTCTAGCCGAGTGGGTTTGGGCCTAGCCGAGTGGGTGTGGGTCTAGCCGAATGGGTTTGGGTCTAGCCGAGTGGGCTTTGGTCTAGCCGAGTGGGCTTGGGTCTAGCCAAGTGGGTTTGGGTCTAGCCGAGTGGGTTTGGGTCTAGCCGAGTGGGTTTGGGTCTAGCGGAGTGGGTTTGTGTGTAGCCGAGTGGGTTTGAGTCTAACCGAGTGGGTTTGGGTCTAGCCGTGTGGGTTTGAGTTTAGCCGAGTGGGTTTGGGTCTAGCGGAGTTGGTATGGGTCTAGCGGAGAGAGTTTGGGTCTAGCGGAGTGGGTTTGGGTGTAGCCGAGTGTGTTTGAGTCTAGCCGAGTGGGTTTGGGTCTACCCGAGTAGGTTTGCATCTAGCCGAGTGGGTTTGGGTCTAGCCGAGTGGGTTTGGGTCTAGCCGAGTTGGCTTGGGTCTAGCCGAGTGGGTTTGGGTCTAGCAGAGTGGGTTTGGGTCTAGCCGTGTGGGTTTGGGTCTAGCCGAGTGGGTTTGGGTTTAGCCGAGTGGGTTTGGGTCTAGCGGAGTTGGTATGGGTCTAGCGGAGTGGGTTTGGGACTAGCGGAGTGGGTTTGGGTGTAGCCGAGTGGGTTTGCGTCTAGCCGAGTGGGTTTGGGTCTACCCGAGTAGGTTTGGGTCTAGCCGAGTGGGTTTGGGCCTAGCCGTGTGGGTGTGGGTCTAGCCGAATGGGTTTGGGTCTAGCCGAGTGGGCTTGGGTCTAGCCGAGTGGGCTTGGGTCTAGCCAAGTGGGTTTGGGTCTAGCCGAGTGGGTTTGGGTCTAGCCGAGTGGGTTTGGGTCTAGCCGGGTGGGTTTGTGTCTAGCCGAGTGGGTTTGGGTCTAGCCGAGTGGGTTTGGGTCTAGCCGAGTGGGTTTGGGTTTAGCCGAGTGGGTTTGGGTCTAGCGGAGTTGGTATGGGTCTAGCGGAGAGGGTTTGGGTCTAGCGGAGTGGGTTTGGGTGTAGCCGAGTGGGTTTGAGTCTAGCACAGTGGGTTTGGGTCTAGCCGTGTGGGTTTGGGTTTAGCCGAGTGGGTTTGGGTCTAGCCGAGTGGGTTTGGGTCTAGCCGAGTGGGTTTGGGTCTAGCCGATTGGGTTTGGGTCTAGCCTAGTGAGTTTGGGTCTAGCCGATTGGGTTTGGGTCTAGCCTAGTGAGTTTGGGTCTAGCCGAGTGGGTTTGGGTCTAGCCGAGTGGGTTTGGGTCTAGCCGAGTGGGCTTGGGTCTCGCCGAGCGGGTTTGGGTCTAGCCTAGTGTGTTTGCGTGTGGCCGAGTGGGTTTGGGTCTAGCAGAGTGGGTTTGGGTCTAGCCGGGTGGGTTTGGGTCTAGCCGAGTGGGTTTGGGTCTAGCGGAGTGGGTTTGGGTCTAGCCGAGTGGGTTTGGGTCTAGCCGAGTGGGTTTGGGTCTAGCCGAGTGGGTTTAGGTCTAGCCGAGTGGGTTTGGGTCTAGCCGAGTGGGATTGGGTCTAGCCGAGTGGGTTTGGGTCTAGCCGAGTGGGTTTGGGTCTAGCCGAGTGGGTTTGGGTCTAGCCGAGTGGGTTTGGGTCTAGCCGAGTGGGTTTGGGTCTAGCCGAGTGGGTTTGGGTCTAGCCGAGTCGGATTGCGTCTAGCCGAGTGGGTTTGGGTCTAGCCGAGTCGGTTGGGGTGTAGCCGAGTGGGTTTGCGTCTAGCCGAGTGGGTTTGGGTCTACCCGAGTAGGTTTGGGTCTAGCCGAGTGGGTTTGGGCCTAGCCGAGTGGGTGTGGGTCTAGCCGAATGGGTTTGGGTCTAGCCGAGTGGGCTTTGGTCTAGCCGAGTGGGTTTGGGTCTAGCCGAGTGGGTTTGGGTCTAGCCGAGTGGGTTTGGGTCTAGCGGAGTGGGTTTGTGTGTAGCCGAGTGGGTTTGAGTCTAGCCGAGTGGGTTTGGGTCTAGCCGTGTGGGTTTGGGTTTAGCCGAGTGGGTTTGGGTCTAGCGGAGTTGGTATGGGTCTAGCGGAGAGGGTTTGGGTCTAGCGGAGTGGGTTTGGGTGTAGCCGAGTGTGTTTGAGTCTAGCCGAGTGGGTTTGGGTCTACCCGAGTAGGTTTGGGTCTAGCCGAGTGGGTTTGAGACTAGCCGAGTGGGTGTGGGTCTAGCCGAGTCGGTTTGGGTCTAGCCGAGTGGGTTTGGTTCTAGCAGAGTGGGTTTGAGTCTAGCCGAGTGGGTTTGGGTCTAGCCGAGTGGGTTTAGGTCTAGCCGAGTGGGTTTGGGTCTAGCCGAGTGGGCTTGGGTCTAGCCGAGTGGGTTTGGGTCTAGCCGAGTGGGTTTGGGTGTAGCCGAGTGGGTTTGGGTCTAGCCGAGTGGGTTTGGGTCTAGCCGAGTTTGTTTGCATCTAGCCGAGTGGGTTTGGGTCTAGCCGTGTGGGTTTGGGTCTAGCCGAGTTTGCTTGGGTCTAGCCGAGTGGGTTTGGGTCTAGACGAGTGGGTTTGGGCCTAGCCGAGTGGGTGTGGGTCTAGCCGAGTGGGTTTGGGTCTAGCCGAGTGGGTTTGGTTCTAGCCGATTGGGTTTGGGTCTAGCCGAGTGAGTTTGGGTCTAGCCGAGTGGGTTTGGGTCTAGCCGAGTGGGTTTGGGTCTTGCCGATTGGGTTTGGGTCTAGCCGAGTGGGTTTGGGTCTAGCCGAGTGGGTTTGTGTCTAGCCGATTGGGTTTGGGTCTAGCCGAGTGGGTTTGGGTCTAGCCGAGTCGGTTTGGGTCTAGCCGAGTGGGTTTGGGTCTAGCCGATTGGGTTTGGGTCTAGCCGAGTCGGTTTGGGTCTAGCCGAGTGGGTTTGGTTCTAGCCGAGTGGGTTTGAGTCTAGCCGAGTGGGTTTGGGTCTAGCCGAGTGGGTTTAGGTCTAGCCGAGTGGGTTTGGGTCTAGCCGAGTGGGCTTGGGTCTAGCCGAGTGGGTTTGGGTCTAGCCGAGTGGGTTTGGGTGTAGCCGAGTGGGTTTGGGTCTAGCCGAGTGGGTTTGGGTCTAGCCGAGTGGGTTTGCATCTAGCCGAGTGGGTTTGGGTCTAGCCGAGTGTGTTTGGGTCTTGCCGAGTGGGTGTGGGTCTAGCCGAATGGGTTTGGGTCTAGCCGAGTGGGCTTGGGTGTAGCCGAGTGGGCTTGGGTCTAGCCAAGTGGGTTTGGGTCTAGCCGAGTGGGTTTGGGTCTAGCCGAGTGGGTTTGGGTCTAGCGGAGTGGGTTTGGGTGTAGCCGAGTGTGTTTGAGTCTAGCCGAGTGGGTTCGGGTCTACCCGAGTAGGTTTGGGTCTAGCCGAGTGGGTTTGAGACTAGCCGAGTGGGTGTTGGTCTAGCCGAGTGGGTTTGGGTCTAGCCGAGTGGGTTTGTGACTAGCCGAGTGGGTTTGGGTCTAGCCGAGTGGGTTTGGGTCTAGCCGAGTTGGCTTGGGTCTAGCCGAGTGGGTTTGGGTCTAGCCGAGTTGGCTTGGGTCTAGCCGAGTGGGTTTGGGTCTAGACGAGTGGGTTTGGGCCTAGCCGAGTGGGTGTGGGTCTAGCCGAGTGGGTTTGGGTCTAGCCGAGTGGGTTTGGGTCTAGCCGAGTGGGTTTGGGTGTAGCCGAGTGGGTTTGGGTCTAGCCGAGTGGGTTTGGGTCTAGCCGAGTGTGTTTGCATCTAGCCGAGTGGGTTTGGGTCTAGCCGAGTGGGTTTGGGTCTAGCCGAGTTTGCTTGGGTCTAGCCGAGTGGGTTTGGGTCTAGCCGAGTGGGTTTGGGTCTAGCCGATTGGGTTTGGGTCTAGCCGAGTGAGTTTGGGTCTAGCCGAGTGGGTTTGGGTCTAGCCGAGTGGGTTTGGGTCTTGCCGATTGGGTTTGGGTCTAGCCGAGTGGGTTTGGGTCTAGCCGAGTGGGTTTGGGTCTAGCCGATTGGGTTTGTGTCTAGCCGAGTGGGTTTGGGTCTAGACGAGTGGGTTTGGGCCTAGCCGAGTGGGTGTGGGTCTAGCCGAGTGGGTTTGGGTCTAGCCGAGTGGGTTTGGGTCTAGCCGATTGGGTTTGGGTCTAGCCGAGTGAGTTTGGGTCTAGCCGAGTGGGTTTGGGTCTAGCCGAGTGGGTTTGGGTCTAGCCGATTGGGTTTGGGTCTAGCCGAGTGGGTTTGGGTCTAGCCGAGTGGGTTTGGGTCTAGCCGATTGGGTTTGGGTCTAGCCGATTGGGTTTGCATCTAGCCGAGTCGGTTTGGGTCTAGCCTAGTGTGTTTGGGTCTAGCCGAGTGGGTGTGGGTCTAGCCGAATGGGTTTGGGTCTAGCCGAGTGGGCTTGGGTGTAGCCGAGTGGGCTTGGGTCTAGCCAAGTGGGTTTGGGTCTAGCCGAGTGGGTTTGGGGCTAGCCGAGTGGGTTTGGGTCTAGCCGGGTGGGTTTGAGTGTAGCCGAGTGGGTTTGGGTCTAGCCGAGTGGGTTTGGGTCTAGCCGAGTGGGTTTGGGTGTAGCCGAGTGGGTTTGGGTCTAGCCGAGTCGGTTGGGGTCTAGCCGAGTGGGTTTGGGTCTAGCCGAGCGGGTTTGGGTCTAGCCGAGTGGGTTTGGGTCTAGCCGAGTGGGCTTGGGTCTCGCCGAGTGGGTTTGGGTCTAGCCGAGTGTGTTTGCGTGTGGCCGAGTGGGTTTGGGTCTAGCAGAGTGGGTTTGGGTCTAGCCGTGTGGGTTTGGGTCTAGCCGAGTGGGTTTGGGTTTAGCCGAGTGGGTTTGGGTCTAGCGGAGTTGGTATGGGTCTAGCGGAGTGGGTTTGGGTCTAGCGGAGTGGGTTTGGGTGTAGCCGAGTGGGTTTGCGTCTAGCCGAGTGGTTTGGGTCTACCCGAGTAGGTTTGGGTCTAGCCGAGTGGGTTTGGGCCTAGCCGAGTGGGTGTGGGTCTAGCCGAATGGGTTTGGGTCTAGCCGAGTGGGCTTGGGTCTAGCCGAGTGGGCTTGGGTCTAGCCAAGTGGGTTTGGGTCTAGCCGAGTGGGTTTGGGTCTAGCCGAGTGGGTTTGGGTCTAGCCGAGTGGGTTTAGGTCTAGCCGAGTGGGTTTGGGTCTAGCCGAGTGGGCTTGGGTCTAGCCGAGTGGGTTTGGGTCTAGCCGAGTGGGTTTGGGTGTAGCCGAGTGGGTGTGGGTCTAGCCGAGTGGGTTTGGGTCTAGCCGAGTGGGTTTGCATCTAGCCGAGTGGGTTTGGGTACAGCCGAGTGTGTTTGGGTCTAGCCGAGTGGGTGTTGGTCTAGCCGAATGGGTTTGGGTCTAGCCGAGTGGGCTTGGGTGTAGCCGAGTGGGCTTGGGTCTAGCCAAGTGGGTTTGGGTCTAGCCGTGTGGGTTTGGGTTTAGCCGAGTGGGTTTGGGTCTAGCCGAGTGGGTTTGGGTCTAGCCGAGTGGGTTTGGGTCTAGCCGATTGGGTTTGGGTCTAGCCTAGTGAGTTTGGGTCTAGCCGAGTGGGTTTGGGTCTAGCCGAGTGGGTTTGGGTCTAGCCGATTGGGTTTGGGTCTAGCCGAGTGGGTTTGGGTCTAGCCGAGTGGGTTTGGGTCTAGCCGATTGGGTTTGGGTCTAGCCGAGTGGGTTTGGGTCTAGCCGAGTCGGTTTGGGTCTAGCCGAGTGGGTTTGGGTCTAGCCGATTGGGTTTGGGTCTAGCCGAGTGGGTTTGGGTCTAGCCGAGTGGGTTTGGTTCTAGCCGAGTGGGTTTGAGTCTAGCCGAGTGGGTTTGGGTCTAGCCGAGTGGGTTTAGGTCTAGCCGAGTGGGTTTGGGTCTAGCCGAGTGGGCTTGGGTCTAGCCGAGTGGGTTTGGGTCTAGCCGAGTGGGTTTGGGTGTAGCCGAGTGGGTTTGGGTCTAGCCGAGTGGGTTTGGGTCTAGCCGAGTGGGTTTGCATCTAGCCGAGTGGGTTTGGGTCTAGCCGAGTGTGTTTGGGTCTAGCCGAGTGGGTGTTGGTCTAGCCGAATGGGTTTGGGTCTAGCCGAGTGGGCTTGGGTGTAGCCGAGTGTGTTTGGGTCTAGCCGAGTGGGTTTGGGTCTAGCCGAGTGGGTTTGCATCTAGCCGAGTGGGTTTGGGTCTAGCCGAGTGTGTTTGGGTCTAGCCGAGTGGGTGTGGGTCTAGCCGAATGGGTTTCGGTCTAGCCGAGTGCGTTTGGGTCTAGCCGAGTGGGTTTGGGTCTAGCCGAGTGGGTTTGGGTGCAGCCGGGTGGGTTTGGGTCTAGCCGAGTGGGTTTGGGTCTAGCCGAGTGGGGTTGGGTCTAGCGGAGTGGGTTTGGGTGTAGCCGAGTGGGTTTGGGTCTAGCCGAGTGGGTTTCGGTCTAGCCGAGTGCGTTTGGGTCTAGCCGAGTGGGTTTGGGTCTAGCCGAGTGGGTTTGGGTCTAGCCGAGTCGGATTGCATCTAGCCGAGTGGGTTTGGGTCTAGCCGAGTCGGTTGGGGTCTAGCCGAGGGGGTTTGGGTCTAGCCGAGTGGGTTTGGGTCTAGCCGAGTGGGTTTGGGTCTAGCCGAGTGGGCTTGGGTCTCGCCGAGCGGGTTTGGGTCTAGCCGAGTGTGTTTGCGTGTGGCCGAGTGGGTTTGGGTCTAGCAGAGTGGGTTTGGGTCTAGCCGAGTGGGTTTGGGTCTAGCCGAGTGGGTTTGGGTTTAGCCGAGTGGGTTTGGGTCTAGCGGAGTTGGTATGGGTCTAGCGGAGTGGGTTTGGGTCTAGCGGAGTGGGTTTGGGTGTAGCCGAGTGGGTTTGCGTCTAGCCGAGTGGGTTTGGGTCTACCCGAGTAGGTTTGGGCCCAGCCGAGTGGGTTTGGGCCTAGCCGATTGGGCTTGGGTCTAGCCAAGTGGGTTTGGGTCTAGCCGAGTGGGTTTGGGTCTAGCCGAGTGGGTTTGGGTCTAGCCGGGTGGGTTTGTGTCTAGCCAAGTGGGTTTGGGTCTAGCCGAGTGGGTTTGGGTCTAGCCGAGTGGGCTTGGGTCTCGCCGAGCGGGTTTGGGCCTAGCCGAGTGTGTTTGCGTGTGGCCGAGTGGGTTTGGGTCTAGCAGAGTGGGTTTGGGTCTAGCCGAGTGGGTTTGGGTCTAGCCGAGTGGGTTTGGGTTTACCCGAGTGGGTTTGGGTCTAGCCGAGTGGGTTTGGGTCTAGCCGAGTGGGTTTGGGTTTAGCCGAGTGGGTTTGGGTCTAGCGGAGTTGGTATGGGTCTAGCGGAGAGGGTTTGGGTCTAGCGGAGTGGGTTTGGGTGTAGCCGAGTGGGTTTGAGTCTAGCCGAGTGGGTTTGGGTCTAGCCGTGTGGGTTTGGGTTTAGCCGAGTGGGTTTGGGTCTAGCCGAGTGGGTTTGGGTCTAACCGATTGGGTTTGGTTCTAGCCGATTGGGTTTGGGTCTAGCCTAGTGAGTTTGGGTCTAGCCGAGTGGGTTTGGGTCTAGCCGAGTGGGTTTGGGTCTAGCCGATTGGGTTTGGGTCTAGCCGAGTGGGTTTGGGTCTAGCCGAGTGGGTTTGGGTCTAGCCGATTGGGCTTGGGTCTAGCCGAGTGGGTTTGGGTCTAGCCGAGTCGGTTTGGGTCTAGCCGAGTGGGTTTGGGTCTAGCCGATTGGGTTTGGGTCTAGCCGAGTGGGTTTGGGTCTAGCCGAGTGGGTTTGGTTCTAGCCGAGTGGGTTTGAGTCTAGCCGAGTGGGTTTGGGTCTAGCCGAGTGGGTTTAGGTCTAGCCGAGTGGGTTTGGGTCTAGCCGAGTGGGCTTGGGTCTAGCCGAGTGGGTTTGGGTCTAGCCGAGTGGGTTTGGGTGTAGCCGAGTGGGTTTGGGTCTAGCCGAGTGGGTTTGGGTCTAGCCGAGTGGGTTTGCATCTAGCCGAGTGGGTTTGGGTCTAGCCGAGTGTGTTTGGGTCTAGCCGAGTGGGTGTTGGTCTAGCCGAATGGGTTTGGGTCTAGCCGAGTGGGCTTGGGTGTAGCCGAGTGGGCTTGGGTCTAGCCAAGTGGGTTTGGGTCTAGCCGAGTGGGTTTGGGTCTAGCCGAGTGGGTTTGGGTCTAGCCGGGTGGGTTTGGGTGTAGCCGAGTGGGTTTCGGTCTAGCCGAGTGGGTTTGGGTCTAGCGGAGTGGGTTTGGGTGTAGCCGAGTGTGTTTGGGTCTAGCCGAGTGGGTTTGGGTCCAGCCGAGTGGGTTTGGGTCTAGCCGAGTGGGTTTGGGTCTAGCCGAGTGGGTTTGAGTCTAGCCGAGTGGGTTTGGGTCTAGCCGAGTGGGTTTAGGTCTAGCCGAGTGGGTTTGGGTCTAGCCGAGTGGGCTTGGGTCTAGCCGAGTGGGTTTGGGTCGAGCCGAGTGGGTTTGGGTGTAGCCGAGTGGGTTTGCGTCTAGCCGAGTGGGTTTGGGTCTAGCCGAGTGGGTTTGCATCTAGCCGAGTGGGTTTGGGTCTAGCCGAGTGTGTTTGGGTCTAGCCGAGTGGGTGTGGGTCTAGCCGAATGGGTTTGGGTCTAGCCGAGTGGGCTTGGGTGTAGCCGAGTGGGCTTGGGTCTAGCCAAGTGGGTTTGGGTCTAGCCGAGTGGGTTTGGGTCTAGCCGAGTGGGTTTGGGTCCAGCCGGGTGGGTTTGGGTCTAGCGGAGTGGGTTTGGGTGTAGCCGAGTGGGTTTGGGTCTAGCGGAGTGGGTTTGGGTGTAGCCGAGTGGGTTTGGGTCTAGCCGAGTGGGTTTGGGTCTAGCCGAGTGCGTTTGGGTCTAGCCGAGTGGGTTTGGGTCTAGCCGAGTGGGTTTGAGTCTAGCCGAGTCGGATTGCATCTAGCCGAGTGGGTTTGGGTGTAGCCGAGTCGGTTGGGGTCTAGCCGAGGGGGTTTGGGTCTAGCCGAGTGGGTTTGGGTCTAGCCGAGTGGGTTTGGGTCTAGCCGAGTGGGCTTGGGTCTCGCCGAGCGGGTTTGGGTCTAGCCGAGTGTGTTTGCGTGTGGCCGAGTGGGTTTGGGTCTAGCAGAGTGGGTTTGGGTCTAGCCGAGTCGGTTTGGGTCTAGCCGAGTGGGTTTGGGTTTACCCGAGTGGGTTTGGGTCTAGCGGAGTTGGTATGGGTCTAGCGGAGTGGGTTTGGGTCTAGCGGAGTGGGTTTGGGTGTAGCCGAGTGGGTTTTTTCGTCTAGCCGAGTGGGTTTGGGTCTACCCGAGTAGGTTTGGGCCCAGCCGAGTGGGTTTGGGCCTAGCCGAGTGGGTGTGGGTCTAGCCGAATGGGTTTGGGTCTAGCCGAGTGGGCTTGGGTCTAGCCGAGTGGGCTTGGGTCTAGCCAAGTGGGTTTGGGTCTAGCCGAGTGGGTGTGGGTCTAGCCGTGTGGGTTTGGGTCTAGCCGAGTTGGCTTGGGTCTAGCCGAGTGTGTTTGGGTCTAGACGAGTGGGTTTGGGCCTAGCCGAGTGGGTGTGGGTCTAGCCGAGTGGGTTTGGGTCTAGCCGAGTGGGTTTGGGTCTAGCCGATTGGGTTTGGGTCTAGCCGAGTGAGTTTGGGTCTAGCCGAGTGGGTTTGGGTCTAGCCGAATGGGATTGGGTCTAGCCGATTGGGTTTGGGTCTAGCCGAGTGGGTTTGGGTCTAGCCGAGTGGGTTTGGGTCTAGCCGATTGGGTTTGGGTCTAGCCGAGTGGGTTTGGGTCTAGCCGAGTCGGTTTGGGTCTAGCCGAGTGGTTTTGGGTCTAGCCGATTGGGTTTGGGTCTAGCCGAGTCGGTTTGGGTCTAGCCGAGTGGGTTTGGTTCTAGCCGAGTGGGTTTGAGTCTAGCCGAGTGGGTTTGGGTCTAGCCGAGTGGGTTTAGGTCTAGCCGAGTGGGTTTGGGTCTCGCCGAGTGGGTTTGGGTCTAGCCGAGTGGGTTTGCATCTAGCCGAGTGGGTTTGGGTCTAGCCGAGTGTGTTTGGGTCTAGCCGAGTGGGTGTGGGTCTAGCCGAATGGGTTTGGGTCTAGCCGAGTGGGCTTGGGTGTAGCCGAGTGGGCTTGGGTGTAGCCAACTGGGTTTGGGTCTAGCCGAGTGGGTTTGGGTCTAGCCGAGTGGGTTTGGGTCTAGCCGGGTGGGTTTGGGTCTAGCCGAGTGGGTTTGGGTCTAGCCGAGTGGGTTTGGGTCTAGCCGAGTGGGTTTGGGTGTAGCTGAGTGGGTTTGCTTCTAGCCGAATGGGCTTGGGTCTATCCGAGTGGGTTTGGGTCTGGCCGAGTGGGTTTGTGTCTAGCCGAGTGGGTTTGGGTCTAGCCGAGTGGGTTTCAGTCTAGCCGAGTGGGTTTGGGTCTAGCCGAGTGGGTTTGGGTCTAGCCGAGTGGGTTTGGGTCTAGCCGAGTGGGTTTGGGTCTAGCCGAGTGGGTTTCGGTCTAGCCGATTGGGTTTGGGTCTAGCCGAGTGGGTTTGGGTCTAGCCGAGTGGGTTTGGGTCTAGCCGATTGGGTTTGGGTCTAGCCGAGTGGGTTTGGGTCTAGCCGATTCGGTTTGGGTCTAGCCGAGTGGGTTTGGGTCTAGCCGATTGGGTTTGGGTCTAGCCGAGTGGGTTTGGGTCTAGCCGAGTCGGTTTGGGTCTAGCCGAGTGGGTTTGGGTCTAGCCGATTGGGTTTGGGTCTAGCCGAGTCGGTTTGGGTCTAGCCGAGTGGGTTTGGTTCTAGCCGAGTGGGTTTGAGTCTAGCCGAGTGGGTTTGGGTCTAGCCGAGTGGGTTTGGGTCGAGCCGAGTGGGTTTAGGTCTAGCCGAGTGGGTTTGGGTCTAGCCGAGTGGGCTTGGGTCTAGCCGAGTGGGTTTGGGTCTAGCCGAGTGGGTTTAGGTCTAGCCGAGTGGGTTTGGGTCTAGCCGAGTGGGTTTGGGTCCAGCCGAGTGGGTTTGCATCTAGCCGAGTGGGTTTGGGTCTAGCCGAGTGTGTTTGGGTCTAGCCGAGTGGGTGTGGGTCTAGCCGAATGGGTTTGGGTCTAGCCGAGTGGGCTTGGGTGTAGCCGAGTGGGCTTGGGTGTAGCCAACTGGGTTTGGGTCTAGCCGAGTGGGTTTGGGTCTAGCCGAGTGGGTTTGGGTCTAGCGGGGTGGGTTTGGGTCTAGCCGAGTGGGTTTGGGTCTAGCCGAGTGGGTTTGGGTCTAGCCGAGTGGGTTTGGGTCTGGCTGAGTGGGTTTGCGTCTAGCCGAATGGGCTTGGGTCTATCCGAGTGGGTTTGGGTCTAGCCGAGTGGGTTTGTGTCTAGCTGAGTGGGTTTGGGTCTAGCCGAGTGGGTTTCAGTCTAGCCGAGTGGGTTTGGGTCTAGCCGAGTGGGTTTGGGTCTAGCCGAGTTAGTTTGGCTGTAGCCGAGTTAGTTTGGGTCTAGACGATCGGGTTTGGGTCTAGCCGAGTGGGTTTAGGTCTAGCCGAGTGGGTTTGGGTCTAGCCGAGTGGGTTTGGGTCTAGCCGAGTGGGTGTGGGTCTAGACGAGTGGGTTTGGGTCTAGCCGAGTGTGTTTGGGTCTAGCCGAGTGGGTGTGGGTCTAGCCGAGTGGGTTTGGGTCTAGCCGAGTGGGTTTGTGTCTAGCCGAGTGGGTTTGGGTCTTGCCGAGTGGGTTTGGGTCTAGCCGAGTGGGTTTGGGTCTAGCCGATTGGGTTTGGGTCTAGCCGAGTCGGTTTGGGTCTAGCCGAGTGGGTTTGGGTCTAGCCGAGTGGGTTTGAGTCTAGCCGAGTGGGTTTGGGTCTAGCCGAGTGGGTTTGGGTCTAGTCGAGTGGGTTTGGGTCTAGCCGAGTTGGCTTGGGTCTAGCCGAGTGGGTTTGGGTCTAGACGAGTGGGTTTGGGTCTAGCCGAGTGTGTTTGGGTCTAGCCGAGTGGGTGTGGGTCTAGCCGAATGGGTTTGGGTCTAGCCGAGTGGGCTTGGGTGTAACCGAGTGGGCTTGGGTGTAGCCAACTGGGTTTGGGTCTAGCCGAGTGGGTTTGGGTCTAGCCGAGTGGGTTTGGGTCTAGCCGGGTGGGTTTGGGTCTAGCCGAGTGGGGTTGGGTCTAGCCGAGTGGGTTTGGGTCTAGCCGATTGGGTTTGGGTCTAGCTGAGTGGGTTTGCGTCTAGCCGAATGGGCTTGGGTCTATCCGAGTGGGTTTGGGTCTAGCCGAGTGGGTTTGTGTCTAGCTGAGTGGGTTTGGGTCTAGCCGAGTGGGTTTGGGTCTAGCCGAGTGGGTTTAGGTCTAGCCGAGTGGGTTTGGGTCTAGCCGAGTGGGCTTGGGTCTAGCCGAGTGGGTTTGGGTCTAGCCGAGTGGGTTTGGGTCTAGCCGAGTGGGTTTGGTTCTAGCCGAGTGGGTTTGAGTCTAGCCGAGTGGGTTTGGGTCTAGCCGAGTGGGTTTGGGTCTAGCCGAGTGGGTTTAGGTCTAGCCGAGTGGGTTTGGGTCTAGCCGAGTGGGCTTGGGTCTAGCCGAGTGGGTTTGGGTCTAGCCGAGTGGGTTTAGGTCTAGCCGAGTGGGTTTGGGTCTAGCCGAGTGGGTTTGGGTCCAGCCGAGTGGGTTTGCATCTAGCCGAGTGGGTTTGGGTCTAGCCGAGTGTGTTTGGGTCTAGCCGAGTGGGTGTGGGTCTAGCCGAATGGGTTTGGGTCTAGCCGAGTGGGCTTGGGTGTAGCCGAGTGGGCTTGGGTGTAGCCAACTGGGTTTGGGTCTAGCCGAGTGGGTTTGGGTCTAGCCGAGTGGGTTTGGGTCTAGCCGGGTGGGTTTGGGTCTAGCCGAGTGGGTTTGGGTCTAGCCGAGTGGGTTTGGGTCTAGCCGAGTGGGTTTGGGTGTAGCTGAGTGGGTTTGCTTCTAGCCGAATGGGCTTGGGTCTATCCGAGTGGGTTTGGGTCTGGCCGAGTGGGTTTGTGTCTAGCCGAGTGGGTTTGGGTCTAGCCGAGTGGGTTTCAGTCTAGCCGAGTGGGTTTGGGTCTAGCCGAGTGGGTTTGGGTCTAGCCGAGTGGGTTTGGGTCTAGCCGAGTGGGTTTGGGTCTAGCCGAGTGGGTTTCGGTCTAGCCGATTGGGTTTGGGTCTAGCCGAGTGGGTTTGGGTCTAGCCGAGTGGGTTTGGGTCTAGCCGATTGGGTTTGGGTCTAGCCGAGTGGGTTTGGGTCTAGCCGAGTCGGTTTGGGTCTAGCCGAGTGGGTTTGGGTCTAGCCGATTGGGTTTGGGTCTAGCCGAGTGGGTTTGGGTCTAGCCGAGTCGGTTTGGGTCTAGCCGAGTGGGTTTGGGTCTAGCCGATTGGGTTTGGGTCTAGCCGAGTCGGTTTGGGTCTAGCCGAGTGGGTTTGGTTCTAGCCGAGTGGGTTTGAGTCTAGCCGAGTGGGTTTGGGTCTAGCCGAGTGGGTTTGGGTCTAGCCGAGTGGGTTTAGGTCTAGCCGAGTGGGTTTGGGTCTAGCCGAGTGGGCTTGGGTCTAGCCGAGTGGGTTTGGGTCTAGCCGAGTGGGTTTAGGTCTAGCCGAGTGGGTTTGGGTCTAGCCGAGTGGGTTTGGGTCCAGCCGAGTGGGTTTGCATCTAGCCGAGTGGGTTTGGGTCTAGCCGAGTGTGTTTGGGTCTAGCCGAGTGGGTGTGGGTCTAGCCGAATGGGTTTGGGTCTAGCCGAGTGGGCTTGGGTGTAGCCGAGTGGGCTTGGGTGTAGCCAACTGGGTTTGGGTCTAGCCGAGTGGGTTTGGGTCTAGCCGAGTGGGTTTGGGTCTAGCCGGGTGGGTTTGGGTCTAGCCGAGTGGGTTTGGGTCTAGCCGGGTGGGTTTGGGTCTAGCCGAGTGGGTTTGGGTCTAGCTGAGTGGGTTTGCGTCTAGCCGAATGGGCTTGGGTCTATCCGAGTGGGTTTGAGTCTAGCCGAGTGGGTTTGTGTCTAGCTGAGTGGGTTTGGGTCTAGCCGAGTGGGTTTCAGTCTAGCCGAGTGGGTTTGGGTCTAGCCGAGTGGGTTTGGGTCTAGCCGAGTTAGTTTGGCTGTAGCCGAGTTAGTTTGGGTCTAGACGATCGGGTTTGGGTCTAGCCGAGTGGGTTTAGGTCTAGCCGAGTGGGTTTGGGTCTAGCCGAGTGGGTTTGGGTTTAGCCGAGTGGGTTTGCGTCTAGCGGAGTTGGTATGGGTCTAGCGGAGAGGGTTTGGGTCTAGCGGAGTGGGTTTGGGTGTAGCCGAGTGGGTTTGAGTCTGGCCGAGTGGGTTTGGGTCTACCCGAGTTGGTTTGCGTCTAGCCGAGTGGGTTTGGGTCTAGCCGAGTGGGTGTGGGTCTAGCCGAGTGGGTTTGAGTCTAGCCGAGTGGGTGTGGGTCTAGCCGAGTGGGTTTGGGTCTAGCCGAGTGGGTTTGTGTCTAGCCGAGTGGGTTTGGGTCTTGCCGAGTGGGTTTGGGTCTAGCCGAGTGGGTTTGGGTCTAGCCGATTGGGTTTGGGTCTAGCCGAGTCGGTTTGGGTCTAGCCGAGTGGGTTTGGGTCTAGCCGAGTGGGTTTGAGTCTAGCCGAGTGGGTTTGGGTCTAGCCGAGTGGGTTTGGGTCTAGCCGAGTGGGTTTGGGTCTAGCCGAGTTGGCTTGGGTCTAGCCGAGTGGGTTTGGGTCTAGACGAGTGGGTTTGGGTCTAGCCGAGTGTGTTTGGGTCTAGCCGAGTGGGTGTGGGTCTAGCTGAGTGGGTTTGCGTCTAGCCGAATGGGCTTGGGTCTATCCGAGTGGGTTTGGGTCTAGCCGAGTGGGTTTGTGTCTAGCTGAGTGGGTTTGGGTCTAGCCGAGTGGGTTTGGGTCTAGCCGAGTGGGTTTAGGTCTAGCCGAGTGGGTTTGGGTCTAGCCGAGTGGGCTTGGGTCTAGCCGAGTGGGTTTGGGTCTAGCCGAGTGGGTTTGGGTCTAGCCGAGTGGGTTTGGTTCTAGCCGAGTGGGTTTGAGTCTAGCCGAGTGGGTTTGGGTCTAGCCGAGTGGGTTTGGGTCTAGCCGAGTGGGTTTAGGTCTAGCCGAGTGGGTTTGGGTCTAGCCGAGTGGGCTTGGGTCTAGCCGAGTGGGTTTGGGTCTAGCCGAGTGGGTTTAGGTCTAGCCGAGTGGGTTTGGGTCTAGCCGAGTGGGTTTGGGTCCAGCCGAGTGGGTTTGCATCTAGCCGAGTGGGTTTGGGTCTAGCCGAGTGTGTTTGGGTCTAGCCGAGTGGGTGTGGGTCTAGCCGAATGGGTTTGGGTCTAGCCGAGTGGGCTTGGGTGTAGCCGAGTGGGCTTGGGTGTAGCCAACTGGGTTTGGGTCTAGCCGAGTGGGTTTGGGTCTAGCCGAGTGGGTTTGGGTCTAGCCGGGTGGGTTTGGGTCTAGCCGAGTGGGTTTGGGTCTAGCCGAGTGGGTTTGGGTCTAGCCGAGTGGGTTTGGGTCTAGCTGAGTGGGTTTGCGTCTAGCCGAATGGGCTTGGGTCTATCCGAGTGGGTTTGGGTCTAGCCGAGTGGGTTTGTGTCTAGCTGAGTGGGTTTGGGTCTAGCCGAGTGGGTTTCAGTCTAGCCGAGTGGGTTTGGGTCTAGCCGAGTGGGTTTGGGTCTAGCCGAGTTAGTTTGGCTGTAGCCGAGTTAGTTTGGGTCTAGACGATCGGGTTTGGGTCTAGCCGAGTGGGTTTAGGTCTAGCCGAGTGGGTTTGGGTCTAGCCGAGTGGGTTTGGGTTTAGCCGAGTGGGTTTGCGTCTAGCGGAGTTGGTATGGGTCTAGCGGAGAGGGTTTGGGTCTAGCGGAGTGGGTTTGGGTGTAGCCGAGTGGGTTTGAGTCTGGCCGAGTGGGTTTGGGTCTACCCGATTTGGTTTGCGTCTAGCCGAGTGGGTTTGGGTCTAGCCGAGTGGGTGTGGGTCTAGCCGAGTGGGTTTGAGTCTAGCCGAGTGGGTGTGGGTCTAGCCGAGTGGGTTTGGGTCTAGCCGAGTGGGTTTGTGTCTAGCCGAGTGGGTTTGGGTCTTGCCGAGTGGGTTTGGGTCTAGCCGAGTGGGTTTGGGTCTAGCCGATTGGGTTTGGGTCCAGCCGAGTCGGTTTGGGTCTAGCCGAGTGGGTTTGGGTCTAGCCGAGTGGGTTTGAGTCTAGCCGAGTGGGTTTGGGTCTAGCCGAGTGGGTTTGGGTCTAGCCGAGTGGGTTTGGGTCTAGCCGAGTTGGCTTGGGTCTAGCCGAGTGGGTTTGGGTCTAGACGAGTGGGTTTGGGTCTAGCCGAGTGTGTTTGGGTCTAGCCGAGTGGGTGTGGGTCTAGCCGAATGGGTTTGGGTCTAGCCGAGTGGGCTTGGGTGTAGCCGAGTGGGCTTGGGTGTAGCCAACTGGGTTTGGGTCTAGCCGAGTGGGTTTGGGTCTAGCCGAGTGGGTTTGGGTCTAGCCGGGTGGGTTTGGGTCTAGCCGAGTGGGTTTGGGTCTAGCCGAGTGGGTTTGGGTCTAGCCGAGTGGGTTTGGGTCTAGCTGAGTGGGTTTGCGTCTAGCCGAATGGGCTTGGGTCTATCCGAGTGGGTTTGGGTCTAGCCGAGTGGGTTTGTGTCTAGCTGAGTGGGTTTGGGTCTAGCCGAGTGGGTTTCAGTCTAGCCGAGTGGGTTTGGGTCTAGCCGAGTGGGTTTGGGTCTAGCCGAGTTAGTTTGGCTGTAGCCGAGTTAGTTTGGGTCTAGACGATCGGGTTTGGGTCTAGCCGAGTGGGTTTAGGTCTAGCCGAGTGGGTTTGGGTCTAGCCGAGTGGGTTTGGGTTTAGCCGAGTGGGTTTGCGTCTAGCGGAGTTGGTATGGGTCTAGCGGAGAGGGTTTGGGTCTAGCGGAGTGGGTTTGGGTGTAGCCGAGTGGGTTTGAGTCTGGCCGAGTGGGTTTGGGTCTACCCGAGTTGGTTTGCGTCTAGCCGAGTGGGTTTGGGTCTAGCCGAGTGGGTGTGGGTCTAGCCGAGTGGGTTTGAGTCTAGCCCAGTGGGTGTGGGTCTAGCCGAGTGGGTTTGGGTCTAGCCGAGTGGGTTTGTGTCTAGCCGAGTGGGTTTGGGTCTTGCCGAGTGGGTTTGGGTCTAGCCGAGTGGGTTTGGGTCTAGCCGATTGGGTTTGGGTCTAGCCGAGTCGGTTTGGGTCTAGCCGAGTGGGTTTGGGTCTAGCCGAGTGGGTTTGAGTCTAGCCGAGTGGGTTTGGGTCTAGCCGAGTGGGTTTGGGTCTAGCCGAGTGGGTTTGGGTCTAGCCGAGTTGGCTTGGGTCTAGCCGAGTGGGTTTGGGTCTAGACGAGTGGGTTTGGGCCTAGCCGAGTGGGTGTGGGTCTAGCCGAGTGGGTTTGGGTCTAGCCGAGTGGGTTTGGGTCTAGCCGATTGGGTTTGGGTCTAGCCGAGTGAGTTTGGGTCTAGCCGAGTGGGTTTGGGTCTAGCCGAGTGGGTTTGGGTCTCGCCGAGTGGGTTTGGGTCTAGCCGATTGGGTTTGGGTCTAGCCGAGTGGGTTTGGGTTTAGCCGAGTGGGTTTGGGTCTAGCCGAGTTAGTTTGGCTGTAGCCGAGATAGTTTGGGTCTAGACGATCGGGTTTGGGTCTAGCCGAGTGGGTTTGGGTCTAGCCGAGTGGGTTTGGGTCTAGCCGAGTGGGTTTGATTTAGCCGAGTGGGTTTGGGTCTAGCGGAGTTGGTATGGGTATAGCGGAGAGGGTTTGGGTCTAGCGGAGTGGGTTTGGGTGTAGCCGAGTGGGTTTGAGTCTAGCCGAGTGGGTTTGGGTCTACCCGAGTAGGTTTGGGTCTAGCCGAGTGGGTTTGGGTCTAGCCGAGTGGGTGTGGGTCTAGCCGAGTGGGTTTGGGTCTAGCCGAGTGGGTTTGTGTCTAGCCGAGTGGGTTTGGGTCTTGCCGAGTGGGTTTAGGTCTAGCCGAGTGGGTTTGGGTCTAGCCGATTGGGTTTGGGTCTAGCCGAGTGGGTTTGGGTCTAGCCGAGTGGGTTTGAGTCTAGCCGAGTGGGTTTGGGTCTAGCCGAGTGGGTTTGGGTCTAGCCGAGTGGGTTTGGGTCTAGCCGAGTGGGCTTGGGTCTAGCCGAGTGGGTTTGAGTCTAGCCGAGTGGGTTTGGGTCTAGCCGAGTGGGTTTAGGTCTAGCCGAGTGGGTTTGGGTCTAGCCGAGTGGGCTTGGGTCTAGCCGAGTGGGTTTGGGTCTAGCCGAGTGGGTTTGGGTGCAGCCGAGTGGGTTTGGGTCTAGCCGAGTGGGTTTGGGTCTAGCCGAGTGGGTTTGCATCTAGCCGAGTGGGTTTGGGTCTAGCCGAGTGTGTTTGGGTCTAGCCGAGTGGGTGTGGGTCTAGCCGAATGGGTTTGGGTCTAGCCGAGTGGGCTTGGGTGTAGCCGAGTGGGCTTGGGTGTAGCCAACTGGGTTTGGGTCTAGCCGAGTGGGTTTGGGGTCTAGCCGAGTGGGTTTGGGTCTAGCCGGGTGGGTTTGGGTCTAGCCGAGTGGGTTTGGGTCTAGCCGAGTGGGTTTGGGTCTAGCCGAGTGGGTTTGGGTCTACCTGAGTGGGTTTGCGTCTAGCCGAATGGGCTTGGGTCTATCCGAGTGGGTTTGGGTCTAGCCGAGTGGGTTTGTGTCTAGCTGAGTGGGTTTGGGTCTAGCCGAGTGGGTTTGGGTCTAGCCGAGTGGGTTTGGGTCTAGCTGAGTGGGTTTGCGTCTAGCCGAGTGGGTGTGGGTCTAGCCGAGTGGGTTTGGGTCTAGCCGAGTGGGTTTGGGTCTAGCCGATTGGGTTTGGGTCTAGCCGAGTGAGTTTGGGTCTAGCCGAGTGGGTTTGGGTCTAGCCGAGTGGGTTTGGGTCTAGCCGAGTGGGTTTGGGTCTAGCCGATTGGGTTTGGGTCTAGCCGAGTGGGTTTGGGTTTAGCCGAGTGGGTTTGGGTCTAGCCGAGTTAGTTTGTCTGTAGCCGAGATAGTTTGGGTCTAGACGATCGGGTTTGGGTCTAGCCGAGTGGGTTTGGATCTAGCCGAGTGGGTTTGGGTCTAGCCCAGTGGGTTTGGGTTTAGCCGAGTGGGTTGGGTCTAGCGGAGTTGGTATGGGTCTAGCGGAGAGGGTTTGGGTCTAGCGGAGTGGGTTTGGGTGTAGCCGAGTGGGTTTGAGTCTAGCCGAGTGGGTTTGGGTCTACCCGAGTAGGTTTGGGTCTAGCCGAGTGGGTTTGGGTCTAGCCGAGTGGGTGTGGGTCTAGCCGAGTGGGTTTGGGTCTAGCCGAGTGGGTTTGTGTCTAGCCGAGTGGGTTTGGGTCTTGCCGAGTGGGTTTAGGTCTAGCCGAGTGGGTTTGGGTCTAGCCGATTGGGTTTGGGTCTAGCCGAGTGGGTTTGGGTCTAGCCGAGTGGGTTTGGGTCTAGCCGAGTGGGCTTGGGTCTAGCCGAGTGGGTTTGAGTCTAGCCGAGTGGGTTTGGGTCTAGCCGAGTGGGTTTAGGTCTAGCCGAGTGGGTTTGGGTCTAGCCGAGTGGGTTTGGGTGCAGCCGAGTGGGTTTGGGTCTAGCCGAGTGGGTTTGGGTCTAGCCGAGTGGGTTTGCATCTAGCCGAGTGGGTTTGGGTCTGGCCGAGTATGTTTGGGTCTAGCCGAGTGGGTGTGGGTCTAGCCGAATGGGTTTGGGTCTAGCCGAGTGGGCTTGGGTGTAGCCGAGTGGGCTTGGGTGTAGCCAACTGGGTTTGGGTCTAGCCGAGTGGGTTTGGGTCTAGCCGAGTGGGTTTGGGTCTAGCCGGGTGGGTTTGGGTCTAGCCGAGTGGGTTTGGGTCTAGCCGAGTGGGTTTGGGTCTAGCCGAGTGGGTTTGGGTCTAGCTGATTGGGTTTGCGTCTAGCCGAATGGGCTTGGGTCTATCCGAGTGGGTTTGGGTCCAGCCGAGTGGGTTTGTGTCTAGCTGAGTGGGTTTGGGTCTAGCCGAGTGGGTTTCAGTCTAGCCGAGTGGGTTTGGGTCTAGCCGAGTGGGTTTGGGTCTAGCCGAGTGGGTTTGGGTCTAGCGGAGTTGGTATGGGTCTAGCGGAGAGGGTTTGGGTCTAGCGGAGTGGGTTTGGGTGCAGCCGAGTGGGTTTGAGTCTGGCCGAGTGGGTTTGGGTCTACCCGAGTAGGTTTGCGTCTAGCCGAGTGGGTTTGGGTCTAGCCGAGTGGGTGTGGGTCAGCCGAGTGGGTTTGAGTCTAGCCGAGTGGGTGTGGGTCTAGCCGAGTGGGTTTGGGTCTAGCCGAGTGGGTTTGTGTCTAGCCGAGTGGGTTTGGGTCTTGCCGAGTGGGTTTGGGTCTAGCCGAGTGGGTTTGGGTCTAGACGAGTGTGTTTGGGCCTATCCGAGTGGGTGTGGGTCTAGCCGAGTGGGTTTGGGTCTAGCCGAGTGGGTTTGGGTCTAGCCGATTGGGTTTGGGTCTAGCCGAGTGAGTTTGGGTCTAGCCGAGTGGGTTTGGGTCTAGCCGAGTGGGTTTGGGTCTAGCCGAGTGGGTTTGGGTCTAGCCGATTGGGTTTGGGTCTAGCCGAGTGGGTTTGGGTTTAGCCGAGTGGGTTTGGGTCTAGCCGAGTTAGTTTGGCTGTAGCCGAGTTAGTTTGTGTCTAGACGATCGGGTTTGGGTCTAGCCGAGTGGGATTGGGTCTAGCCGAGTGGGTTTCGGTCTAGCCGAGTGGGTTTGGGTTTAGCCGAGTGGGTTTGGGTCTAGCGGAGTTGGTATGGGTCTAGCGGAGAGGGTTTGGGTCTAGCGGAGTGGGTTTGGGTGTAGCCGAGTGGGTTTGAGTCTAGTCGAGTGGGTTTGGGTCTACCCGAGTAGGTTTGGGTCTAGCCGAGTGGGTTTGGGTCTAGCCGAGTGGGTGTGGGTCTAGCCGAGTGGGCTTGGGTCTAGCCGAGTGGGTTTGTGTCTAGCCGAGTGGGTTTGGGTCTTGCCGAGTGGGTTTAGGTCTAGCCGAGTGGGTTTGGGTCTAGCCGATTGGGTTTGGGTCTAGCCGAGTCGGTTTGGGTCTAGCCGAGTGGGTTTGGGTCTAGCCGAGTGGGTTTGAGTCTAGCCGAGTGGGTTTGGGTCTAGCCGAGTGGGTTTGGGTCTAGCCGAGTGGGCTTGGGTCTAGCCGAGTGGGTTTGGGTCTAGCCGAGTAGGTTTGGGTCCAGCCGAGTGGGTGTGGGTCCAGCCGAGTGGGTTTGGGTCCAGCTGAGTGGGTTTGGGTCTAGCCGAGTGGGTTTGGGCCTAGCCGAGTGGGTGTGGGTCTAGCCGAATGGGTTTGGGTCTAGCCGAGTGGGCTTTGGTCTAGCCGAGTGGGCTTGGGTCTAGCCAAGTGGGTTTGGGTCTAGCCGAGTGGGTTTGGGTCTAGCCGAGTGGGTTTGGGTCTAGCCGGGTGGGTTTGTGTCTAGCCAAGTGGGTTTGGGTCTAGCCGAGTGGGTTTGGGTCTAGCCGAGTGGGTTTGGGTCTAGCCGAGTGGGCTTGGGTCTATCCGAGTGGGTTTGGGTCTAGCCGAGTGGGTTTGTGTCTAGCTGAGTGGGTTTGGGTCTAGCCGAGTGGGTTTCGGTCTAGCCGAGTGGTTTTGGGTCTAGCCGATTGGGTTTGGGTCTAGCCGAGTCGGTTTGGGTCTAGCCGAGTGGGTTTGGTTCTAGCCGAGTGGGTTTGAGTCTAGCCGAGTGGGTTTGGGTCTAGCCGAGTGGGTTTAGGTCTAGCCGAGTGGGTTTGGGTCTCGCCGAGTGGGTTTGGGTCTAGCCGAGTGGGTTTGCATCTAGCCGAGTGGGTTTGGGTCTAGCCGAGTGTGTTTGGGTCTAGCCGAGTGGGTGTGGGTCTAGCCGAATGGGTTTGGGTCTAGCCGAGTGGGCTTGGGTGTAGCCGAGTGGGCTTGGGTGTAGCCAACTGGGTTTGGGTCTAGCCGAGTGGGTTTGGGTCTAGCCGAGTGGGTTTGGGTCTAGCCGGGTGGGTTTGGGTCTAGCCGAGTGGGTTTGGGTCTAGCCGAGTGGGTTTGGGTCTAGCCGAGTGGGTTTGGGTGTAGCTGAGTGGGTTTGCTTCTAGCCGAATGGGCTTGGGTCTATCCGAGTGGGTTTGGGTCTGGCCGAGTGGGTTTGTGTCTCGCCGAGTGGGTTTGGGTCTAGCCGAGTGGGTTTCAGTCTAGCCGAGTGAGTTTGGGTCTAGCCGAGTGGGTTTGGGTCTAGCCGAGTGGGTTTGGGTCTAGCCGAGTGGGTTTGGGTCTAGCCGAGTGGGTTTCGGTCTAGCCGATTGGGTTTGGGTCTAGCCGAGTGGGTTTGGGTCTAGCAGAGTGGGTTTGGGTCTAGCCGTGTGGGTTTGGGTCTAGCCGAGTGGGTTTGGGTTTAGCCGAGTGGGTTTGGGTCTAGCGGAGTTGGTATGGGTCTAGCGGAGTGGGTTTGGGACTAGCGGAGTGGGTTTGGGTGTAGCCGAGTGGGTTTGCGTCTAGCCGAGTGGGTTTGGGTCTACCCGAGTAGGTTTGGGTCTAGCCGAGTGGGTTTGGGCCTAGCCGTGTGGGTGTGGGTCTAGCCGAATGGGTTTGGGTCTAGCCGAGTGGGCTTGGGTCTAGCCGAGTGGGCTTGGGTCTAGCCAAGTGGGTTTGGGTCTAGCCGAGTGGGTTTGGGTCTAGCCGAGTGGGTTTGGGTCTAGCCGGGTGGGTTTGTGTCTAGCCGAGTGGGTTTGGGTCTAGCCGAGTGGGTTTGGGTCTAGCCGAGTGGGTTTGGGTTTAGCCGAGTGGGTTTGGGTCTAGCGGAGTTGGTATGGGTCTAGCGGAGAGGGTTTGGGTCTAGCGGAGTGGGTTTGGGTGTAGCCGAGTGGGTTTGAGTCTAGCACAGTGGGTTTGGGTCTAGCCGTGTGGGTTTGGGTTTAGCCGAGTGGGTTTGGGTCTAGCCGAGTGGGTTTGGGTCTAGCCGAGTGGGTTTGGGTCTAGCCGATTGGGTTTGGGTCTAGCCTAGTGAGTTTGGGTCTAGCCGATTGGGTTTGGGTCTAGCCTAGTGAGTTTGGGTCTAGCCGAGTGGGTTTGGGTCTAGCCGAGTGGGTTTGGGTCTAGCCGAGTGGGCTTGGGTCTCGCCGAGCGGGTTTGGGTCTAGCCTAGTGTGTTTGCGTGTGGCCGAGTGGGTTTGGGTCTAGCAGAGTGGGTTTGGGTCTAGCCGGGTGGGTTTGGGTCTAGCCGAGTGGGTTTGGGTCTAGCGGAGTGGGTTTGGGTCTAGCCGAGTGGGTTTGGGTCTAGCCGAGTGGGTTTGGGTCTAGCCGAGTGGGTTTAGGTCTAGCCGAGTGGGTTTGGGTCTAGCCGAGTGGGATTGGGTCTAGCCGAGTGGGTTTGGGTCTAGCCGAGTGGGTTTGGGTCTAGCCGAGTGGGTTTGGGTCTAGCCGAGTGGGTTTGGGTCTAGCCGAGTGGGTTTGGGTCTAGCCGAGTGGGTTTGGGTCTAGCCGAGTCGGATTGCGTCTAGCCGAGTGGGTTTGGGTCTAGCCGAGTCGGTTGGGGTGTAGCCGAGTGGGTTTGGGTCTAGCCGAGTGGGTTTAGGTCTAGCCGAGTGGGTTTGGGTCTAGCCGAGTGGGATTGGGTCTAGCCGAGTGGGTTTGGGTCTAGCCGAGTGGGTTTGGGTCTAGCCGAGTGGGTTTGGGTCTCGCCGAGTGGGTTTGGGTCTAGCCGAGTGGGTTTGGGTCTAGCCGAGTGGGTTTGGGTCTAGCCGAGTCGGATTGCGTCTAGCCGAGTGGGTTTGGGTCTAGCCGAGTCGGTTGGGGTGTAGCCGAGTGGGTTTGCGTCTAGCCGAGTGGGTTTGGGTCTACCCGAGTAGGTTTGGGTCTAGCCGAGTGGGTTTGGGCCTAGCCGAGTGGGTGTGGGTCTAGCCGAATGGGTTTGGGTCTAGCCGAGTGGGCTTTGGTCTAGCCGAGTGGGCTTGGGTCTAGCCAAGTGGGTTTGGGTCTAGCCGAGTGGGTTTGGGTCTAGCCGAGTGGGTTTGGGTCTAGCGGAGTGGGTTTGTGTGTAGCCGAGTGGGTTTGAGTCTAACCGAGTGGGTTTGGGTCTAGCCGTGTGGGTTTGAGTTTAGCCGAGTGGGTTTGGGTCTAGCGGAGTTGGTATGGGTCTAGCGGAGAGAGTTTGGGTCTAGCGGAGTGGGTTTGGGTGTAGCCGAGTGTGTTTGAGTCTAGCCGAGTGGGTTTGGGTCTACCCGAGTAGGTTTGCATCTAGCCGAGTGGGTTTGGGTCTAGCCGAGTGGGTTTGGGTCTAGCCGAGTTGGCTTGGGTCTAGCCGAGTGGGTTTGGGTCTAGCAGAGTGGGTTTGGGTCTAGCCGTGTGGGTTTGGGTCTAGCCGAGTGGGTTTGGGTTTAGCCGAGTGGGTTTGGGTCTAGCGGAGTTGGTATGGGTCTAGCGGAGTGGGTTTGGGACTAGCGGAGTGGGTTTGGGTGTAGCCGAGTGGGTTTGCGTCTAGCCGAGTGGGTTTGGGTCTACCCGAGTAGGTTTGGGTCTAGCCGAGTGGGTTTGGGCCTAGCCGTGTGGGTGTGGGTCTAGCCGAATGGGTTTGGGTCTAGCCGAGTGGGCTTGGGTCTAGCCGAGTGGGCTTGGGTCTAGCCAAGTGGGTTTGGGTCTAGCCGAGTGGGTTTGGGTCTAGCCGAGTGGGTTTGGGTCTAGCCGGGTGGGTTTGTGTCTAGCCGAGTGGGTTTGGGTCTAGCCGAGTGGGTTTGGGTCTAGCCGAGTGGGTTTGGGTTTAGCCGAGTGGGTTTGGGTCTAGCGGAGTTGGTATGGGTCTAGCGGAGAGGGTTTGGGTCTAGCGGAGTGGGTTTGGGTGTAGCCGAGTGGGTTTGAGTCTAGCACAGTGGGTTTGGGTCTAGCCGTGTGGGTTTGGGTTTAGCCGAGTGGGTTTGGGTCTAGCCGAGTGGGTTTGGGTCTAGCCGAGTGGGTTTGGGTCTAGCCGATTGGGTTTGGGTCTAGCCTAGTGAGTTTGGGTCTAGCCGATTGGGTTTGGGTCTAGCCTAGTGAGTTTGGGTCTAGCCGAGTGGGTTTGGGTCTAGCCGAGTGGGTTTGGGTCTAGCCGAGTGGGCTTGGGTCTCGCCGAGCGGGTTTGGGTCTAGCCTAGTGTGTTTGCGTGTGGCCGAGTGGGTTTGGGTCTAGCAGAGTGGGTTTGGGTCTAGCCGGGTGGGTTTGGGTCTAGCCGAGTGGGTTTGGGTCTAGCGGAGTGGGTTTGGGTCTAGCCGAGTGGGTTTGGGTCTAGCCGAGTGGGTTTGGGTCTAGCCGAGTGGGTTTAGGTCTAGCCGAGTGGGTTTGGGTCTAGCCGAGTGGGATTGGGTCTAGCCGAGTGGGTTTGGGTCTAGCCGAGTGGGTTTGGGTCTAGCCGAGTGGGTTTGGGTCTAGCCGAGTGGGTTTGGGTCTAGCCGAGTGGGTTTGGGTCTAGCCGAGTGGGTTTGGGTCTAGCCGAGTCGGATTGCGTCTAGCCGAGTGGATTTGGGTCTAGCCGAGTCGGTTGGGGTGTAGCCGAGTGGGTTTGCGTCTAGCCGAGTGGGTTTGGGTCTACCCGAGTAGGTTTGGGTCTAGCCGAGTGGGTTTGGGCCTAGCCGAGTGGGTGTGGGTCTAGCCGAATGGGTTTGGGTCTAGCCGAGTGGGCTTTGGTCTAGCCGAGTGGGTTTGGGTCTAGCCGAGTGGGTTTGGGTCTAGCCGAGTGGGTTTGGGTCTAGCGGAGTGGGTTTGTGTGTAGCCGAGTGGGTTTGAGTCTAGCCGAGTGGGTTTGGGTCTGGCCGTGTGGGTTTGGGTTTAGCCGAGTGGGTTTGGGTCTAGCGGAGTTGGTATGGGTCTAGCGGAGAGGGTTTGGGTCTAGCGGAGTGGGTTTGGGTGTAGCCGAGTGTGTTTGAGTCTAGCCGAGTGGGTTTGGGTCTACCCGAGTAGGTTTGGGTCTAGCCGAGTGGGTTTGAGACTAGCCGAGTGGGTGTGGGTCTAGCCGAGTCGGTTTGGGTCTAGCCGAGTGGGTTTGGTTCTAGCAGAGTGGGTTTGAGTCTAGCCGAGTGGGTTTGGGTCTAGCCGAGTGGGTTTAGGTCTAGCCGAGTGGGTTTGGGTCTAGCCGAGTGGGCTTGGGTCTAGCCGAGTGGGTTTGGGTCTAGCCGAGTGGGTTTGGGTGTAGCCGAGTGGGTTTGGGTCTAGCCGAGTGGGTTTGGGTCTAGCCGAGTTTGTTTGCATCTAGCCGAGTGGGTTTGGGTCTAGCCGTGTGGGTTTGGGTCTAGCCGAGTTTGCTTGGGTCTAGCCGAGTGGGTTTGGGTCTAGACGAGTGGGTTTGGGCCTAGCCGAGTGGGTGTGGGTCTAGCCGAGTGGGTTTGGGTCTAGCCGAGTGGGTTTGGTTCTAGCCGATTGGGTTTGGGTCTAGCCGAGTGAGTTTGGGTCTAGCCGAGTGGGTTTGGGTCTAGCCGAGTGGGTTTGGGTCTTGCCGATTGGGTTTGGGTCTAGCCGAGTGGGTTTGGGTCTAGCCGAGTGGGTTTGTGTCTAGCCGATTGGGTTTGGGTCTAGCCGAGTGGGTTTGGGTCTAGCCGAGTCGGTTTGGGTCTAGCCGAGTGGGTTTGGGTCTAGCCGATTGGGTTTGGGTCTAGCCGAGTCGGTTTGGGTCTAGCCGAGTGGGTTTGGTTCTAGCCGAGTGGGTTTGAGTCTAGCCGAGTGGGTTTGGGTCTAGCCGAGTGGGTTTAGGTCTAGCCGAGTGGGTTTGGGTCTAGCCGAGTGGGCTTGGGTCTAGCCGAGTGGGTTTGGGTCTAGCCGAGTGGGTTTGGGTGTAGCCGAGTGGGTTTGGGTCTAGCCGAGTGGGTTTGGGTCTAGCCGAGTGGGTTTGCATCTAGCCGAGTGGGTTTGGGTCTAGCCGAGTGTGTTTGGGTCTTGCCGAGTGGGTGTGGGTCTAGCCGAATGGGTTTGGGTCTAGCCGAGTGGGCTTGGGTGTAGCCGAGTGGGCTTGGGTCTAGCCAAGTGGGTTTGGGTCTAGCCGAGTGGGTTTGGGTCTAGCCGAGTGGGTTTGGGTCTAGCGGAGTGGGTTTGGGTGTAGCCGAGTGTGTTTGAGTCTAGCCGAGTGGGTTCGGGTCTACCCGAGTAGGTTTGGGTCTAGCCGAGTGGGTTTGAGACTAGCCGAGTGGGTGTTGGTCTAGCCGAGTGGGTTTGGGTCTAGCCGAGTGGGTTTGTGTCTAGCCGAGTGGGTTTGGGTCTAGCCGAGTGGGTTTGGGTCTAGCCGAGTTGGCTTGGGTCTAGCCGAGTGGGTTTGGGTCTAGCCGAGTTGGCTTGGGTCTAGCCGAGTGGGTTTGGGTCTAGACGAGTGGGTTTGGGCCTAGCCGAGTGGGTGTGGGTCTAGCCGAGTGGGTTTGGGTCTAGCCGAGTGGGTTTGGGTCTAGCCGAGTGGGTTTGGGTGTAGCCGAGTGGGTTTGGGTCTAGCCGAGTGGGTTTGGGTCTAGCCGAGTGTGTTTGCATCTAGCCGAGTGGGTTTGGGTCTAGCCGAGTGGGTTTGGGTCTAGCCGAGTTTGCTTGGGTCTAGCCGAGTGGGTTTGGGTCTAGCCGAGTGGGTTTGGGTCTAGCCGATTGGGTTTGGGTCTAGCCGAGTGAGTTTGGGTCTAGCCGAGTGGGTTTGGGTCTAGCCGAGTGGGTTTGGGTCTTGCCGATTGGGTTTGGGTCTAGCCGAGTGGGTTTGGGTCTAGCCGAGTGGGTTTGGGTCTAGCCGATTGGGTTTGTGTCTAGCCGAGTGGGTTTGGGTCTAGACGAGTGGGTTTGGGCCTAGCCGAGTGGGTGTGGGTCTAGCCGAGTGGGTTTGGGTCTAGCCGAGTGGGTTTGGGTCTAGCCGATTGGGTTTGGGTCTAGCCGAGTGAGTTTGGGTCTAGCCGAGTGGGTTTGGGTCTAGCCGAGTGGGTTTGGGTCTAGCCGATTGGGTTTGGGTCTAGCCGAGTGGGTTTGGGTCTAGCCGAGTGGGTTTGGGTCTAGCCGATTGGGTTTGGGTCTAGCCGATTGGGTTTGCATCTAGCCGAGTCGGTTTGGGTCTAGCCTAGTGTGTTTGGGTCTAGCCGAGTGGGTGTGGGTCTAGCCGAATGGGTTTGGGTCTAGCCGAGTGGGCTTGGGTGTAGCCGAGTGGGCTTGGGTCTAGCCAAGTGGGTTTGGGTCTAGCCGAGTGGGTTTGGGGCTAGCCGAGTGGGTTTGGGTCTAGCCGGGTGGGTTTGAGTGTAGCCGAGTGGGTTTGGGTCTAGCCGAGTGGGTTTGGGTCTAGCCGAGTGGGTTTGGGTGTAGCCGAGTGGGTTTGGGTCTAGCCGAGTCGGTTGGGGTCTAGCCGAGTGGGTTTGGGTCTAGCCGAGCGGGTTTGGGTCTAGCCGAGTGGGTTTGGGTCTAGCCGAGTGGGCTTGGGTCTCGCCGAGTGGGTTTGGGTCTAGCCGAGTGTGTTTGCGTGTGGCCGAGTGGGTTTGGGTCTAGCAGAGTGGGTTTGGGTCTAGCCGTGTGGGTTTGGGTCTAGCCGAGTGGGTTTGGGTTTAGCCGAGTGGGTTTGGGTCTAGCGGAGTTGGTATGGGTCTAGCGGAGTGGGTTTGGGTCTAGCGGAGTGGGTTTGGGTGTAGCCGAGTGGGTTTGCGTCTAGCCGAGTGGTTTGGGTCTACCCGAGTAGGTTTGGGTCTAGCCGAGTGGGTTTGGGCCTAGCCGAGTGGGTGTGGGTCTAGCCGAATGGGTTTGGGTCTAGCCGAGTGGGCTTGGGTCTAGCCGAGTGGGCTTGGGTCTAGCCAAGTGGGTTTGGGTCTAGCCGAGTGGGTTTGGGTCTAGCCGAGTGGGTTTGGGTCTAGCCGAGTGGGTTTAGGTCTAGCCGAGTGGGTTTGGGTCTAGCCGAGTGGGCTTGGGTCTAGCCGAGTGGGTTTGGGTCTAGCCGAGTGGGTTTGGGTGTAGCCGAGTGGGTGTGGGTCTAGCCGAGTGGGTTTGGGTCTAGCCGAGTGGGTTTGCATCTAGCCGAGTGGGTTTGGGTACAGCCGAGTGTGTTTGGGTCTAGCCGAGTGGGTGTTGGTCTAGCCGAATGGGTTTGGGTCTAGCCGAGTGGGCTTGGGTGTAGCCGAGTGGGCTTGGGTCTAGCCAAGTGGGTTTGGGTCTAGCCGTGTGGGTTTGGGTTTAGCCGAGTGGGTTTGGGTCTAGCCGAGTGGGTTTGGGTCTAGCCGAGTGGGTTTGGGTCTAGCCGATTGGGTTTGGGTCTAGCCTAGTGAGTTTGGGTCTAGCCGAGTGGGTTTGGGTCTAGCCGAGTGGGTTTGGGTCTAGCCGATTGGGTTTGGGTCTAGCCGAGTGGGTTTGGGTCTAGCCGAGTGGGTTTGGGTCTAGCCGATTGGGTTTGGGTCTAGCCGAGTGGGTTTGGGTCTAGCCGAGTCGGTTTGGGTCTAGCCGAGTGGGTTTGGGTCTAGCCGATTGGGTTTGGGTCTAGCCGAGTGGGTTTGGGTCTAGCCGAGTGGGTTTGGTTCTAGCCGAGTGGGTTTGAGTCTAGCCGAGTGGGTTTGGGTCTAGCCGAGTGGGTTTAGGTCTAGCCGAGTGGGTTTGGGTCTAGCCGAGTGGGCTTGGGTCTAGCCGAGTGGGTTTGGGTCTAGCCGAGTGGGTTTGGGTGTAGCCGAGTGGGTTTGGGTCTAGCCGAGTGGGTTTGGGTCTAGCCGAGTGGGTTTGCATCTAGCCGAGTGGGTTTGGGTCTAGCCGAGTGTGTTTGGGTCTAGCCGAGTGGGTGTTGGTCTAGCCGAATGGGTTTGGGTCTAGCCGAGTGGGCTTGGGTGTAGCCGAGTGTGTTTGGGTCTAGCCGAGTGGGTTTGGGTCTAGCCGAGTGGGTTTGCATCTAGCCGAGTGGGTTTGGGTCTAGCCGAGTGTGTTTGGGTCTAGCCGAGTGGGTGTGGGTCTAGCCGAATGGGTTTCGGTCTAGCCGAGTGCGTTTGGGTCTAGCCGAGTGGGTTTGGGTCTAGCCGAGTGGGTTTGGGTGCAGCCGGGTGGGTTTGGGTCTAGCCGAGTGGGTTTGGGTCTAGCCGAGTGGGGTTGGGTCTAGCGGAGTGGGTTTGGGTGTAGCCGAGTGGGTTTGGGTCTAGCCGAGTGGGTTTCGGTCTAGCCGAGTGCGTTTGGGTCTAGCCGAGTGGGTTTGGGTCTAGCCGAGTGGGTTTGGGTCTAGCCGAGTCGGATTGCATCTAGCCGAGTGGGTTTGGGTCTAGCCGAGTCGGTTGGGGTCTAGCCGAGGGGGTTTGGGTCTAGCCGAGTGGGTTTGGGTCTAGCCGAGTGGGTTTGGGTCTAGCCGAGTGGGCTTGGGTCTCGCCGAGCGGGTTTGGGTCTAGCCGAGTGTGTTTGCGTGTGGCCGAGTGGGTTTGGGTCTAGCAGAGTGGGTTTGGGTCTAGCCGAGTGGGTTTGGGTCTAGCCGAGTGGGTTTGGGTTTAGCCGAGTGGGTTTGGGTCTAGCGGAGTTGGTATGGGTCTAGCGGAGTGGGTTTGGGTCTAGCGGAGTGGGTTTGGGTGTAGCCGAGTGGGTTTGCGTCTAGCCGAGTGGGTTTGGGTCTACCCGAGTAGGTTTGGGCCCAGCCGAGTGGGTTTGGGCCTAGCCGATTGGGGTTGGGTCTAGCCAAGTGGGTTTGGGTCTAGCCGAGTGGGTTTGGGTCTAGCCGAGTGGGTTTGGGTCTAGCCGGGTGGGTTTGTGTCTAGCCAAGTGGGTTTGGGTCTAGCCGAGTGGGTTTGGGTCTAGCCGAGTGGGCTTGGGTCTCGCCGAGCGGGTTTGGGCCTAGCCGAGTGTGTTTGCGTGTGGCCGAGTGGGTTTGGGTCTAGCAGAGTGGGTTTGGGTCTAGCCGAGTGGGTTTGGGTCTAGCCGAGTGGGTTTGGGTTTACCCGAGTGGGTTTGGGTCTAGCCGAGTGGGTTTGGGTCTAGCCGAGTGGGTTTGGGTTTAGCCGAGTGGGTTTGGGTCTAGCGGAGTTGGTATGGGTCTAGCGGAGAGGGTTTGGGTCTAGCGGAGTGGGTTTGGGTGTAGCCGAGTGGGTTTGAGTCTAGCCGAGTGGGTTTGGGTCTAGCCGTGTGGGTTTGGGTTTAGCCGAGTGGGTTTGGGTCTAGCCGAGTGGGTTTGGGTCTAACCGATTGGGTTTGGTTCTAGCCGATTGGGTTTGGGTCTAGCCTAGTGAGTTTGGGTCTAGCCGAGTGGGTTTGGGTCTAGCCGAGTGGGTTTGGGTCTAGCCGATTGGGTTTGGGTCTAGCCGAGTGGGTTTGGGTCTAGCCGAGTGGGTTTGGGTCTAGCCGATTGGGCTTGGGTCTAGCCGAGTGGGTTTGGGTCTAGCCGAGTCGGTTTGGGTCTAGCCGAGTGGGTTTGGGTCTAGCCGATTGGGTTTGGGTCTAGCCGAGTGGGTTTGGGTCTAGCCGAGTGGGTTTGGTTCTAGCCGAGTGGGTTTGAGTCTAGCCGAGTGGGTTTGGGTCTAGCCGAGTGGGTTTAGGTCTAGCCGAGTGGGTTTGGGTCTAGCCGAGTGGGCTTGGGTCTAGCCGAGTGGGTTTGGGTCTAGCCGAGTGGGTTTGGGTGTAGCCGAGTGGGTTTGGGTCTAGCCGAGTGGGTTTGGGTCTAGCCGAGTGGGTTTGCATCTAGCCGAGTGGGTTTGGGTCTAGCCGAGTGTGTTTGGGTCTAGCCGAGTGGGTGTTGGTCTAGCCGAATGGGTTTGGGTCTAGCCGAGTGGGCTTGGGTGTAGCCGAGTGGGCTTGGGTCTAGCCAAGTGGGTTTGGGTCTAGCCGAGTGGGTTTGGGTCTAGCCGAGTGGGTTTGGGTCTAGCCGGGTGGGTTTGGGTGTAGCCGAGTGGGTTTCGGTCTAGCCGAGTGGGTTTGGGTCTAGCGGAGTGGGTTTGGGTGTAGCCGAGTGTGTTTGGGTCTAGCCGAGTGGGTTTGGGTCCAGCCGAGTGGGTTTGGGTCTAGCCGAGTGGGTTTGGGTCTAGCCGAGTGGGTTTGAGTCTAGCCGAGTGGGTTTGGGTCTAGCCGAGTGGGTTTAGGTCTAGCCGAGTGGGTTTGGGTCTAGCCGAGTGGGCTTGGGTCTAGCCGAGTGGGTTTGGGTCGAGCCGAGTGGGTTTGGGTGTAGCCGAGTGGGTTTGCGTCTAGCCGAGTGGGTTTGGGTCTAGCCGAGTGGGTTTGCATCTAGCCGAGTGGGTTTGGGTCTAGCCGAGTGTGTTTGGGTCTAGCCGAGTGGGTGTGGGTCTAGCCGAATGGGTTTGGGTCTAGCCGAGTGGGCTTGGGTGTAGCCGAGTGGGCTTGGGTCTAGCCAAGTGGGTTTGGGTCTAGCCGAGTGGGTTTGGGTCTAGCCGAGTGGGTTTGGGTCCAGCCGGGTGGGTTTGGGTCTAGCGGAGTGGGTTTGGGTGTAGCCGAGTGGGTTTCGGTCTAGCGGAGTGGGTTTGGGTGTAGCCGAGTGGGTTTGGGTCTAGCCGAGTGGGTTTGGGTCTAGCCGAGTGCGTTTGGGTCTAGCCGAGTGGGTTTGGGTCTAGCCGAGTGGGTTTGAGTCTAGCCGAGTCGGATTGCATCTAGCCGAGTGGGTTTGGGTGTAGCCGAGTCGGTTGGGGTCTAGCCGAGGGGGTTTGGGTCTAGCCGAGTGGGTTTGGGTCTAGCCGAGTGGGTTTGGGTCTAGCCGAGTGGGCTTGGGTCTCGCCGAGCGGGTTTGGGTCTAGCCGAGTGTGTTTGCGTGTGGCCGAGTGGGTTTGGGTCTAGCAGAGTGGGTTTGGGTCTAGCCGAGTCGGTTTGGGTCTAGCCGAGTGGGTTTGGGTTTACCCGAGTGGGTTTGGGTCTAGCGGAGTTGGTATGGGTCTAGCGGAGTGGGTTTGGGTCTAGCGGAGTGGGTTTGGGTGTAGCCGAGTGGGTTTTTTCGTCTAGCCGAGTGGGTTTGGGTCTACCCGAGTAGGTTTGGGCCCAGCCGAGTGGGTTTGGGCCTAGCCGAGTGGGTGTGGGTCTAGCCGAATGGGTTTGGGTCTAGCCGAGTGGGCTTGGGTCTAGCCGAGTGGGCTTGGGTCTAGCCAAGTGGGTTTGGGTCTAGCCGAGTGGGTGTGGGTCTAGCCGTGTGGGTTTGGGTCTAGCCGAGTTGGCTTGGGTCTAGCCGAGTGTGTTTGGGTCTAGACGAGTGGGTTTGGGCCTAGCCGAGTGGGTGTGGGTCTAGCCGAGTGGGTTTGGGTCTAGCCGAGTGGGTTTGGGTCTAGCCGATTGGGTTTGGGTCTAGCCGAGTGAGTTTGGGTCTAGCCGAGTGGGTTTGGGTCTAGCCGAATGGGATTGGGTCTAGCCGATTGGGTTTGGGTCTAGCCGAGTGGGTTTGGGTCTAGCCGAGTGGGTTTGGGTCTAGCCGATTGGGTTTGGGTCTAGCCGAGTGGGTTTGGGTCTAGCCGAGTCGGTTTGGGTCTAGCCGAGTGGTTTTGGGTCTAGCCGATTGGGTTTGGGTCTAGCCGAGTCGGTTTGGGTCTAGCCGAGTGGGTTTGGTTCTAGCCGAGTGGGTTTGAGTCTAGCCGAGTGGGTTTGGGTCTAGCCGAGTGGGTTTAGGTCTAGCCGAGTGGGTTTGGGTCTCGCCGAGTGGGTTTGGGTCTAGCCGAGTGGGTTTGCATCTAGCCGAGTGGGTTTGGGTCTAGCCGAGTGTGTTTGGGTCTAGCCGAGTGGGTGTGGGTCTAGCCGAATGGGTTTGGGTCTAGCCGAGTGGGCTTGGGTGTAGCCGAGTGGGCTTGGGTGTAGCCAACTGGGTTTGGGTCTAGCCGAGTGGGTTTGGGTCTAGCCGAGTGGGTTTGGGTCTAGCCGGGTGGGTTTGGGTCTAGCCGAGTGGGTTTGGGTCTAGCCGAGTGGGTTTGGGTCTAGCCGAGTGGGTTTGGGTGTAGCTGAGTGGGTTTGCTTCTAGCCGAATGGGCTTGGGTCTATCCGAGTGGGTTTGGGTCTGGCCGAGTGGGTTTGTGTCTAGCCGAGTGGGTTTGGGTCTAGCCGAGTGGGTTTCAGTCTAGCCGAGTGGGTTTGGGTCTAGCCGAGTGGGTTTGGGTCTAGCCGAGTGGGTTTGGGTCTAGCCGAGTGGGTTTGGGTCTAGCCGAGTGGGTTTCGGTCTAGCCGATTGGGTTTGGGTCTAGCCGAGTGGGTTTGGGTCTAGCCGAGTGGGTTTGGGTCTAGCCGATTGGGTTTGGGTCTAGCCGAGTGGGTTTGGGTCTAGCCGATTCGGTTTGGGTCTAGCCGAGTGGGTTTGGGTCTAGCCGATTGGGTTTGGGTCTAGCCGAGTGGGTTTGGGTCTAGCCGAGTCGGTTTGGGTCTAGCCGAGTGGGTTTGGGTCTAGCCGATTGGGTTTGGGTCTAGCCGAGTCGGTTTGGGTCTAGCCGAGTGGGTTTGGTTCTAGCCGAGTGGGTTTGAGTCTAGCCGAGTGGGTTTGGGTCTAGCCGAGTGGGTTTGGGTCGAGCCGAGTGGGTTTAGGTCTAGCCGAGTGGGTTTGGGTCTAGCCGAGTGGGCTTGGGTCTAGCCGAGTGGGTTTGGGTCTAGCCGAGTGGGTTTAGGTCTAGCCGAGTGGGTTTGGGTCTAGCCGAGTGGGTTTGGGTCCAGCCGAGTGGGTTTGCATCTAGCCGAGTGGGTTTGGGTCTAGCCGAGTGTGTTTGGGTCTAGCCGAGTGGGTGTGGGTCTAGCCGAATGGGTTTGGGTCTAGCCGAGTGGGCTTGGGTGTAGCCGAGTGGGCTTGGGTGTAGCCAACTGGGTTTGGGTCTAGCCGAGTGGGTTTGGGTCTAGCCGAGTGGGTTTGGGTCTAGCGGGGTGGGTTTGGGTCTAGCCGAGTGGGTTTGGGTCTAGCCGAGTGGGTTTGGGTCTAGCCGAGTGGGTTTGGGTCTGGCTGAGTGGGTTTGCGTCTAGCCGAATGGGCTTGGGTCTATCCGAGTGGGTTTGGGTCTAGCCGAGTGGGTTTGTGTCTAGCTGAGTGGGTTTGGGTCTAGCCGAGTGGGTTTCAGTCTAGCCGAGTGGGTTTGGGTCTAGCCGAGTGGGTTTGGGTCTAGCCGAGTTAGTTTGGCTGTAGCCGAGTTAGTTTGGGTCTAGACGATCGGGTTTGGGTCTAGCCGAGTGGGTTTAGGTCTAGCCGAGTGGGTTTGGGTCTAGCCGAGTGGGTTTGGGTCTAGCCGAGTGGGTGTGGGTCTAGACGAGTGGGTTTGGGTCTAGCCGAGTGTGTTTGGGTCTAGCCGAGTGGGTGTGGGTCTAGCCGAGTGGGTTTGGGTCTAGCCGAGTGGGTTTGTGTCTAGCCGAGTGGGTTTGGGTCTTGCCGAGTGGGTTTGGGTCTAGCCGAGTGGGTTTGGGTCTAGCCGATTGGGTTTGGGTCTAGCCGAGTCGGTTTGGGTCTAGCCGAGTGGGTTTGGGTCTAGCCGAGTGGGTTTGAGTCTAGCCGAGTGGGTTTGGGTCTAGCCGAGTGGGTTTGGGTCTAGTCGAGTGGGTTTGGGTCTAGCCGAGTTGGCTTGGGTCTAGCCGAGTGGGTTTGGGTCTAGACGAGTGGGTTTGGGTCTAGCCGAGTGTGTTTGGGTCTAGCCGAGTGGGTGTGGGTCTAGCCGAATGGGTTTGGGTCTAGCCGAGTGGGCTTGGGTGTAACCGAGTGGGCTTGGGTGTAGCCAACTGGGTTTGGGTCTAGCCGAGTGGGTTTGGGTCTAGCCGAGTGGGTTTGGGTCTAGCCGGGTGGGTTTGGGTCTAGCCGAGTGGGGTTGGGTCTAGCCGAGTGGGTTTGGGTCTAGCCGATTGGGTTTGGGTCTAGCTGAGTGGGTTTGCGTCTAGCCGAATGGGCTTGGGTCTATCCGAGTGGGTTTGGGTCTAGCCGAGTGGGTTTGTGTCTAGCTGAGTGGGTTTGGGTCTAGCCGAGTGGGTTTGGGTCTAGCCGAGTGGGTTTAGGTCTAGCCGAGTGGGTTTGGGTCTAGCCGAGTGGGCTTGGGTCTAGCCGAGTGGGTTTGGGTCTAGCCGAGTGGGTTTGGGTCTAGCCGAGTGGGTTTGGTTCTAGCCGAGTGGGTTTGAGTCTAGCCGAGTGGGTTTGGGTCTAGCCGAGTGGGTTTGGGTCTAGCCGAGTGGGTTTAGGTCTAGCCGAGTGGGTTTGGGTCTAGCCGAGTGGGCTTGGGTCTAGCCGAGTGGGTTTGGGTCTAGCCGAGTGGGTTTAGGTCTAGCCGAGTGGGTTTGGGTCTAGCCGAGTGGGTTTGGGTCCAGCCGAGTGGGTTTGCATCTAGCCGAGTGGGTTTGGGTCTAGCCGAGTGTGTTTGGGTCTAGCCGAGTGGGTGTGGGTCTAGCCGAATGGGTTTGGGTCTAGCCGAGTGGGCTTGGGTGTAGCCGAGTGGGCTTGGGTGTAGCCAACTGGGTTTGGGTCTAGCCGAGTGGGTTTGGGTCTAGCCGAGTGGGTTTGGGTCTAGCCGGGTGGGTTTGGGTCTAGCCGAGTGGGTTTGGGTCTAGCCGAGTGGGTTTGGGTCTAGCCGAGTGGGTTTGGGTGTAGCTGAGTGGGTTTGCTTCTAGCCGAATGGGCTTGGGTCTATCCGAGTGGGTTTGGGTCTGGCCGAGTGGGTTTGTGTCTAGCCGAGTGGGTTTGGGTCTAGCCGAGTGGGTTTCAGTCTAGCCGAGTGGGTTTGGGTCTAGCCGAGTGGGTTTGGGTCTAGCCGAGTGGGTTTGGGTCTAGCCGAGTGGGTTTGGGTCTAGCCGAGTGGGTTTCGGTCTAGCCGATTGGGTTTGGGTCTAGCCGAGTGGGTTTGGGTCTAGCCGAGTGGGTTTGGGTCTAGCCGATTGGGTTTGGGTCTAGTCGAGTGGGTTTGGGTCTAGCCGAGTCGGTTTGGGTCTAGCCGAGTGGGTTTGGGTCTAGCCGATTGGGTTTGGGTCTAGCCGAGTGGGTTTGGGTCTAGCCGAGTCGGTTTGGGTCTAGCCGAGTGGGTTTGGGTCTAGCCGATTGGGTTTGGGTCTAGCCGAGTCGGTTTGGGTCTAGCCGAGTGGGTTTGGTTCTAGCCGAGTGGGTTTGAGTCTAGCCGAGTGGGTTTGGGTCTAGCCGAGTGGGTTTGGGTCTAGCCGAGTGGGTTTAGGTCTAGCCGAGTGGGTTTGGGTCTAGCCGAGTGGGCTTGGGTCTAGCCGAGTGGGTTTGGGTCTAGCCGAGTGGGTTTAGGTCTAGCCGAGTGGGTTTGGGTCTAGCCGAGTGGGTTTGGGTCCAGCCGAGTGGGTTTGCATCTAGCCGAGTGGGTTTGGGTCTAGCCGAGTGTGTTTGGGTCTAGCCGAGTGGGTGTGGGTCTAGCCGAATGGGTTTGGGTCTAGCCGAGTGGGCTTGGGTGTAGCCGAGTGGGCTTGGGTGTAGCCAACTGGGTTTGGGTCTAGCCGAGTGGGTTTGGGTCTAGCCGAGTGGGTTTGGGTCTAGCCGGGTGGGTTTGGGTCTAGCCGAGTGGGTTTGGGTCTAGCCGGGTGGGTTTGGGTCTAGCCGAGTGGGTTTGGGTCTAGCTGAGTGGGTTTGCGTCTAGCCGAATGGGCTTGGGTCTATCCGAGTGGGTTTGAGTCTAGCCGAGTGGGTTTGTGTCTAGCTGAGTGGGTTTGGGTCTAACCGAGTGGGTTTCAGTCTAGCCGAGTGGGTTTGGGTCTAGCCGAGTGGGTTTGGGTCTAGCCGAGTTAGTTTGGCTGTAGCCGAGTTAGTTTGGGTCTAGACGATCGGGTTTGGGTCTAGCCGAGTGGGTTTAGGTCTAGCCGAGTGGGTTTGGGTCTAGCCGAGTGGGTTTGGGTTTAGCCGAGTGGGTTTGCGTCTAGCGGAGTTGGTATGGGTCTAGCGGAGAGGGTTTGGGTCTAGCGGAGTGGGTTTGGGTGTAGCCGAGTGGGTTTGAGTCTGGCCGAGTGGGTTTGGGTCTACCCGAGTTGGTTTGCGTCTAGCCGAGTGGGTTTGGGTCTAGCCGAGTGGGTGTGGGTCTAGCCGAGTGGGTTTGAGTCTAGCCGAGTGGGTGTGGGTCTAGCCGAGTGGGTTTGGGTCTAGCCGAGTGGGTTTGTGTCTAGCCGAGTGGGTTTGGGTCTTGCCGAGTGGGTTTGGGTCTAGCCGAGTGGGTTTGGGTCTAGCCGATTGGGTTTGGGTCTAGCCGAGTCGGTTTGGGTCTAGCCGAGTGGGTTTGGGTCTAGCCGAGTGGGTTTGAGTCTAGCCGAGTGGGTTTGGGTCTAGCCGAGTGGGTTTGGGTCTAGCCGAGTGGGTTTGGGTCTAGCCGAGTTGGCTTGGGTCTAGCCGAGTGGGTTTGGGTCTAGACGAGTGGGTTTGGGTCTAGCCGAGTGTGTTTGGGTCTAGCCGAGTGGGTGTGGGTCTAGCTGAGTGGGTTTGCGTCTAGCCGAATGGGCTTGGGTCTATCCGAGTGGGTTTGGGTCTAGCCGAGTGGGTTTGTGTCTAGCTGAGTGGGTTTGGGTCTAGCCGAGTGGGTTTGGGTCTAGCCGAGTGGGTTTAGGTCTAGCCGAGTGGGTTTGGGTCTAGCCGAGTGGGCTTGGGTCTAGCCGAGTGGGTTTGGGTCTAGCCGAGTGGGTTTGGGTCTAGCCGAGTGGGTTTGGTTCTAGCCGAGTGGGTTTGAGTCTAGCCGAGTGGGTTTGGGTCTAGCCGAGTGGGTTTGGGTCTAGCCGAGTGGGTTTAGGTCTAGCCGAGTGGGTTTGGGTCTAGCCGAGTGGGCTTGGGTCTAGCCGAGTGGGTTTGGGTCTAGCCGAGTGGGTTTAGGTCTAGCCGAGTGGGTTTGGGTCTAGCCGAGTGGGTTTGGGTCCAGCCGAGTGGGTTTGCATCTAGCCGAGTGGGTTTGGGTCTAGCCGAGTGTGTTTGGGTCTAGCCGAGTGGGTGTGGGTCTAGCCGAATGGGTTTGGGTCTAGCCGAGTGGGCTTGGGTGTAGCCGAGTGGGCTTGGGTGTAGCCAACTGGGTTTGGGTCTAGCCGAGTGGGTTTGGGTCTAGCCGAGTGGGTTTGGGTCTAGCCGGGTGGGTTTGGGTCTAGCCGAGTGGGTTTGGGTCTAGCCGAGTGGGTTTGGGTCTAGCCGAGTGGGTTTGGGTCTAGCTGAGTGGGTTTGCGTCTAGCCGAATGGGCTTGGGTCTATCCGAGTGGGTTTGGGTCTAGCCGAGTGGGTTTGTGTCTAGCTGAGTGGGTTTGGGTCTAGCCGAGTGGGTTTCAGTCTAGCCGAGTGGGTTTGGGTCTAGCCGAGTGGGTTTGGGTCTAGCCGAGTTAGTTTGGCTGTAGCCGAGTTAGTTTGGGTCTAGACGATCGGGTTTGGGTCTAGCCGAGTGGGTTTAGGTCTAGCCGAGTGGGTTTGGGTCTAGCCGAGTGGGTTTGGGTTTAGCCGAGTGGGTTTGCGTCTAGCGGAGTTGGTATGGGTCTAGCGGAGAGGGTTTGGGTCTAGCGGAGTGGGTTTGGGTGTAGCCGAGTGGGTTTGAGTCTGGCCGAGTGGGTTTGGGTCTACCCGATTTGGTTTGCGTCTAGCCGAGTGGGTTTGGGTCTAGCCGAGTGGGTGTGGGTCTAGCCGAGTGGGTTTGAGTCTAGCCGAGTGGGTGTGGGTCTAGCCGAGTGGGTTTGGGTCTAGCCGAGTGGGTTTGTGTCTAGCCGAGTGGGTTTGGGTCTTGCCGAGTGGGTTTGGGTCTAGCCGAGTGGGTTTGGGTCTAGCCGATTGGGTTTGGGTCCAGCCGAGTCGGTTTGGGTCTAGCCGAGTGGGTTTGGGTCTAGCCGAGTGGGTTTGAGTCTAGCCGAGTGGGTTTGGGTCTAGCCGAGTGGGTTTGGGTCTAGCCGAGTGGGTTTGGGTCTAGCCGAGTTGGCTTGGGTCTAGCCGAGTGGGTTTGGGTCTAGACGAGTGGGTTTGGGTCTAGCCGAGTGTGTTTGGGTCTAGCCGAGTGGGTGTGGGTCTAGCCGAATGGGTTTGGGTCTAGCCGAGTGGGCTTGGGTGTAGCCGAGTGGGCTTGGGTGTAGCCAACTGGGTTTGGGTCTAGCCGAGTGGGTTTGGGTCTAGCCGAGTGGGTTTGGGTCTAGCCGGGTGGGTTTGGGTCTAGCCGAGTGGGTTTGGGTCTAGCCGAGTGGGTTTGGGTCTAGCCGAGTGGGTTTGGGTCTAGCTGAGTGGGTTTGCGTCTAGCCGAATGGGCTTGGGTCTATCCGAGTGGGTTTGGGTCTAGCCGAGTGGGTTTGTGTCTAGCTGAGTGGGTTTGGGTCTAGCCGAGTGGGTTTCAGTCTAGCCGAGTGGGTTTGGGTCTAGCCGAGTGGGTTTGGGTCTAGCCGAGTTAGTTTGGCTGTAGCCGAGTTAGTTTGGGTCTAGACGATCGGGTTTGGGTCTAGCCGAGTGGGTTTAGGTCTAGCCGAGTGGGTTTGGGTCTAGCCGAGTGGGTTTGGGTTTAGCCGAGTGGGTTTGCGTCTAGCGGAGTTGGTATGGGTCTAGCGGAGAGGGTTTGGGTCTAGCGGAGTGGGTTTGGGTGTAGCCGAGTGGGTTTGAGTCTGGCCGAGTGGGTTTGGGTCTACCCGAGTTGGTTTGCGTCTAGCCGAGTGGGTTTGGGTCTAGCCGAGTGGGTGTGGGTCTAGCCGAGTGGGTTTGAGTCTAGCCGAGTGGGTGTGGGTCTAGCCGAGTGGGTTTGGGTCTAGCCGAGTGGGTTTGTGTCTAGCCGAGTGGGTTTGGGTCTTGCCGAGTGGGTTTGGGTCTAGCCGAGTGGGTTTGGGTCTAGCCGATTGGGTTTGGGTCTAGCCGAGTCGGTTTGGGTCTAGCCGAGTGGGTTTGGGTCTAGCCGAGTGGGTTTGAGTCTAGCCGAGTGGGTTTGGGTCTAGCCGAGTGGGTTTGGGTCTAGCCGAGTGGGTTTGGGTCTAGCCGAGTTGGCTTGGGTCTAGCCGAGTGGGTTTGGGTCTAGACGAGTGGGTTTGGGCCTAGCCGAGTGGGTGTGGGTCTAGCCGAGTGGGTTTGGGTCTAGCCGAGTGGGTTTGGGTCTAGCCGATTGGGTTTGGGTCTAGCCGAGTGAGTTTGGGTCTAGCCGAGTGGGTTTGGGTCTAGCCGAGTGGGTTTGGGTCTCGCCGAGTGGGTTTGGGTCTAGCCGATTGGGTTTGGGTCTAGCCGAGTGGGTTTGGGTTTAGCCGAGTGGGTTTGGGTCTAGCCGAGTTAGTTTGGCTGTAGCCGAGATAGTTTGGGTCTAGACGATCGGGTTTGGGTCTAGCCGAGTGGGTTTGGGTCTAGCCGAGTGGGTTTGGGTCTAGCCGAGTGGGTTTGATTTAGCCGAGTGGGTTTGGGTCTAGCGGAGTTGGTATGGGTATAGCGGAGAGGGTTTGGGTCTAGCGGAGTGGGTTTGGGTGTAGCCGAGTGGGTTTGGGTCTAGCCGAGTGGGCTTGGGTCTAGCCGAGTGGGTTTGGGTCTAGCCGAGTGGGTTTGGGTGCAGCCGAGTGGGTTTGGGTCTAGCCGAGTGGGTTTGGGTCTAGCCGAGTGGGTTTGCATCTAGCCGAGTGGGTTTGGGTCTAGCCGAGTGTGTTTGGGTCTAGCCGAGTGGGTGTGGGTCTAGCCGAATGGGTTTGGGTCTAGCCGAGTGGGCTTGGGTGTAGCCGAGTGGGCTTGGGTGTAGCCAACTGGGTTTGGGTCTAGCCGAGTGGGTTTGGGGTCTAGCCGAGTGGGTTTGGGTCTAGCCGGGTGGGTTTGGGTCTAGCCGAGTGGGTTTGGGTCTAGCCGAGTGGGTTTGGGTCTAGCCGAGTGGGTTTGGGTCTACCTGAGTGGGTTTGCGTCTAGCCGAATGGGCTTGGGTCTATCCGAGTGGGTTTGGGTCTAGCCGAGTGGGTTTGTGTCTAGCTGAGTGGGTTTGGGTCTAGCCGAGTGGGTTTGGGTCTAGCCGAGTGGGTTTGGGTCTAGCTGAGTGGGTTTGCGTCTAGCCGAGTGGGTGTGGGTCTAGCCGAGTGGGTTTGGGTCTAGCCGAGTGGGTTTGGGTCTAGCCGATTGGGTTTGGGTCTAGCCGAGTGAGTTTGGGTCTAGCCGAGTGGGTTTGGGTCTAGCCGAGTGGGTTTGGGTCTAGCCGAGTGGGTTTGGGTCTAGCCGATTGGGTTTGGGTCTAGCCGAGTGGGTTTGGGTTTAGCCGAGTGGGTTTGGGTCTAGCCGAGTTAGTTTGTCTGTAGCCGAGATAGTTTGGGTCTAGACGATCGGGTTTGCGTCTAGCCGAGTGGGTTTGGATCTAGCCGAGTGGGTTTGGGTCTAGCCCAGTGGGTTTGGGTTTAGCCGAGTGGGTTGGGTCTAGCGGAGTTGGTATGGGTCTAGCGGAGAGGGTTTGGGTCTAGCGGAGTGGGTTTGGGTGTAGCCGAGTGGGTTTGAGTCTAGCCGAGTGGGTTTGGGTCTACCCGAGTAGGTTTGGGTCTAGCCGAGTGGGTTTGGGTCTAGCCGAGTGGGTGTGGGTCTAGCCGAGTGGGTTTGGGTCTAGCCGAGTGGGTTTGTGTCTAGCCGAGTGGGTTTGGGTCTTGCCGAGTGGGTTTAGGTCTAGCCGAGTGGGTTTGGGTCTAGCCGATTGGGTTTGGGTCTAGCCGAGTGGGTTTGGGTCTAGCCGAGTGGGTTTGGGTCTAGCCGAGTGGGCTTGGGTCTAGCCGAGTGGGTTTGAGTCTAGCCGAGTGGGTTTGGGTCTAGCCGAGTGGGTTTAGGTCTAGCCGAGTGGGTTTGGGTCTAGCCGAGTGGGTTTGGGTGCAGCCGAGTGGGTTTGGGTCTAGCCGAGTGGGTTTGGGTCTAGCCGAGTGGGTTTGCATCTAGCCGAGTGGGTTTGGGTCTGGCCGAGTATGTTTGGGTCTAGCCGAGTGGGTGTGGGTCTAGCCGAATGGGTTTGGGTCTAGCCGAGTGGGCTTGGGTGTAGCCGAGTGGGCTTGGGTGTAGCCAACTGGGTTTGGGTCTAGCCGAGTGGGTTTGGGTCTAGCCGAGTGGGTTTGGGTCTAGCCGGGTGGGTTTGGGTCTAGCCGAGTGGGTTTGGGTCTAGCCGAGTGGGTTTGGGTCTAGCCGAGTGGGTTTGGGTCTAGCTGATTGGGTTTGCGTCTAGCCGAATGGGCTTGGGTCTATCCGAGTGGGTTTGGGTCCAGCCGAGTGGGTTTGTGTCTAGCTGAGTGGGTTTGGGTCTAGCCGAGTGGGTTTCAGTCTAGCCGAGTGGGTTTGGGTCTAGCCGAGTGGGTTTGGGTCTAGCCGAGTGGGTTTGGGTCTAGCGGAGTTGGTATGGGTCTAGCGGAGAGGGTTTGGGTCTAGCGGAGTGGGTTTGGGTGCAGCCGAGTGGGTTTGAGTCTGGCCGAGTGGGTTTGGGTCTACCCGAGTAGGTTTGCGTCTAGCCGAGTGGGTTTGGGTCTAGCCGAGTGGGTGTGGGTCAGCCGAGTGGGTTTGAGTCTAGCCGAGTGGGTGTGGGTCTAGCCGAGTGGGTTTGGGTCTAGCCGAGTGGGTTTGTGTCTAGCCGAGTGGGTTTGGGTCTTGCCGAGTGGGTTTGGGTCTAGCCGAGTGGGTTTGGGTCTAGACGAGTGTGTTTGGGCCTATCCGAGTGGGTGTGGGTCTAGCCGAGTGGGTTTGGGTCTAGCCGAGTGGGTTTGGGTCTAGCCGATTGGGTTTGGGTCTAGCCGAGTGAGTTTGGGTCTAGCCGAGTGGGTTTGGGTCTAGCCGAGTGGGTTTGGGTCTAGCCGAGTGGGTTTGGGTCTAGCCGATTGGGTTTGGGTCTAGCCGAGTGGGTTTGGGTTTAGCCGAGTGGGTTTGGGTCTAGCCGAGTTAGTTTGGCTGTAGCCGAGTTAGTTTGTGTCTAGACGATCGGGTTTGGGTCTAGCCGAGTGGGATTGGGTCTAGCCGAGTGGGTTTCGGTCTAGCCGAGTGGGTTTGGGTTTAGCCGAGTGGGTTTGGGTCTAGCGGAGTTGGTATGGGTCTAGCGGAGAGGGTTTGGGTCTAGCGGAGTGGGTTTGGGTGTAGCCGAGTGGGTTTGAGTCTAGTCGAGTGGGTTTGGGTCTACCCGAGTAGGTTTGGGTCTAGCCGAGTGGGTTTGGGTCTAGCCGAGTGGGTGTGGGTCTAGCCGAGTGGGCTTGGGTCTAGCCGAGTGGGTTTGTGTCTAGCCGAGTGGGTTTGGGTCTTGCCGAGTGGGTTTAGGTCTAGCCGAGTGGGTTTGGGTCTAGCCGATTGGGTTTGGGTCTAGCCGAGTCGGTTTGGGTCTAGCCGAGTGGGTTTGGGTCTAGCCGAGTGGGTTTGAGTCTAGCCGAGTGGGTTTGGGTCTAGCCGAGTGGGTTTGGGTCTAGCCGAGTGGGCTTGGGTCTAGCCGAGTGGGTTTGGGTCTAGCCGAGTAGGTTTGGGTCCAGCCGAGTGGGTGTGGGTCCAGCCGAGTGGGTTTGGGTCCAGCTGAGTGGGTTTGGGTCTAGCCGAGTGGGTTTGGGCCTAGCCGAGTGGGTGTGGGTCTAGCCGAATGGGTTTGGGTCTAGCCGAGTGGGCTTTGGTCTAGCCGAGTGGGCTTGGGTCTAGCCAAGTGGGTTTGGGTCTAGCCGAGTGGGTTTGGGTCTAGCCGAGTGGGTTTGGGTCTAGCCGGGTGGGTTTGTGTCTAGCCAAGTGGGTTTGGGTCTAGCCGAGTGGGTTTGGGTCTAGCCGAGTGGGTTTGGGTCTAGCCGAGTGGGCTTGGGTCTATCCGAGTGGGTTTGGGTCTAGCCGAGTGGGTTTGTGTCTAGCTGAGTGGGTTTGGGTCTAGCCGAGTGGGTTTCGGTCTAGCCGAGTGGTTTTGGGTCTAGCCGATTGGGTTTGGGTCTAGCCGAGTCGGTTTGGGTCTAGCCGAGTGGGTTTGGTTCTAGCCGAGTGGGTTTGAGTCTAGCCGAGTGGGTTTGGGTCTAGCCGAGTGGGTTTAGGTCTAGCCGAGTGGGTTTGGGTCTCGCCGAGTGGGTTTGGGTCTAGCCGAGTGGGTTTGCATCTAGCCGAGTGGGTTTGGGTCTAGCCGAGTGTGTTTGGGTCTAGCCGAGTGGGTGTGGGTCTAGCCGAATGGGTTTGGGTCTAGCCGAGTGGGCTTGGGTGTAGCCGAGTGGGCTTGGGTGTAGCCAACTGGGTTTGGGTCTAGCCGAGTGGGTTTGGGTCTAGCCGAGTGGGTTTGGGTCTAGCCGGGTGGGTTTGGGTCTAGCCGAGTGGGTTTGGGTCTAGCCGAGTGGGTTTGGGTCTAGCCGAGTGGGTTTGGGTGTAGCTGAGTGGGTTTGCTTCTAGCCGAATGGGCTTGGGTCTATCCGAGTGGGTTTGGGTCTGGCCGAGTGGGTTTGTGTCTCGCCGAGTGGGTTTGGGTCTAGCCGAGTGGGTTTCAGTCTAGCCGAGTGAGTTTGGGTCTAGCCGAGTGGGTTTGGGTCTAGCCGAGTGGGTTTGGGTCTAGCCGAGTGGGTTTGGGTCTAGCCGAGTGGGTTTCGGTCTAGCCGATTGGGTTTGGGTCTAGCCGAGTGGGTTTGGGTCTAGCCGAGTGGGTTTGGGTCTAGCCGATTGGGTTTGGGTCTGGCCGAGTGGGTTTGGGTCTAGCCGAGTCGGTTTGGGTCTAGCCGAGTGGGTTTGGGTCTAGCCGATTGGGTTTGGGTCTAGCCGAGTCGGTTTGGGTCTAGCCGAGTGGGTTTGGTTCTAGCCGAGTGGGTTTGAGTCTAGCCGAGTGGGTTTGGGTCTAGCCGAGTGGGTTTGGGTCTAGCCGAGTGGGTTTAGGTCTAGCCGAGTGGGTTTGGGTCTAGCCGAGTGGGCTTGGGTCTAGCCGAGTGGGTTTGGGTCTAGCCGAGTGGGTTTGGGTGTAGCCGAGTGGGTTTGGGTCTAGCCGAGTGGGTTTGGGTCCAGCCGAGTGGGTTTGCATCTAGCCGAGTGGGTTTGGGTCTAGCAGAGTGTGTTTGGGTCTAGCCGAGTGGGTGTGGGTCTAGCCGAATGGGTTTGGGTCTAGCCGAGTGGGCTTGGGTGTAGCCGAGTGGGCTTGGGTCTAGCCAAGTGGGTTTGGGTCTAGCCGAGTGGGTTTGGGTCTGGCCGAGTGGGTTTGGGTCTAGCCGGGTGGGTTTGGGTCTAGCCGAGTGGGTTTGGGTCTAGCCGAGTGGGTTTGGGTCTAGCCGAGTGGGTTTGGGTGTAGCTGAGTGGGTTTGCTTCTAGCCGAATGGGCTTGGGTCTATCCGAGTGGGTTTGGGTCTGGCCGAGTGGGTTTGTGTCTAGCCGAGTGGGTTTGGGTCTAGCCGAGTGGGTTTCAGTCTAGCCGAGTGGGTTTGGGTCTAGCCGAGTGGGTTTGGGTCTAGCCGAGTGGGTTTGGGTCTAGCCGAGTGGGTTTGGGTTTAGCCGAGTGGGTTTGGGTCTAGCCGAGTTAGTTTGGCTGTAGCCGAGTTAGTTTGGGTCTAGACGATCGGGTTTGGGTCTGGCGGAGTGGGTTTGGGTCTAGCCGTGTGGGTTTGGGTCTAGCCGAGTTGGCTTGGGTCTAGCCGAGTGTGTTTGGGTCTAGACGAGTGGGTTTTTGAGCCTAGCCGAGTGGGTGTGGGTCTAGCCGAGTGGGTTTGGGTCTAGCCGAGTGGGTTTGGGTCTAGCCGATTGGGTTTGGGTCTAGCCGAGTGAGTTTGGGTCTAGCCGAGTGGGTTTGGGTCTAGCCGAATGGGATTGGGTCTAGCCGATTGGGTTTGGATCTAGCCGAGTGGGTTTGGGTCTAGCCGAGTGGGTTTGGGTCTAGCCGATTGGGTTTGGGTCTAGCCGAGTGGGTTTGGGTCTAGCCGAGTCGGTTTGGGTCTAGCCGAGTGGTTTTGGGTCTAGCCGATTGGGTTTGGGTCTAGCCGAGTCGGTTTGGGTCTAGCCGAGTCGGTTTGGTTCTAGCCGAGTGGGTTTGAGTCTAGCCGAGTGGGTTTGGGTCTAGCCGAGTGGGTTTAGGTCTAGCCGAGTGGGTTTGGGTCTCGCCGAGTGGGTTTGGGTCTAGCCGAGTGGGTTTGCATCTAGCCGAGTGGGTTTGGGTCTAGCCGAGTGTGTTTGGGTCTAGCCGAGTGGGTGTGGGTCTAGCCGAATGGGTTTGGGTCTAGCCGAGTGGGCTTGGGTGTAGCCGAGTGGGCTTGGGTGTAGCCAACTGGGTTTGGGTCTAGCCGAGTGGGTTTGGGTCTAGCCGAGTGGGTTTGGGTCTAGCCGGGTGGGTTTGGGTCTAGCCGAGTGGGTTTGGGTCTAGCCGAGTGGGTTTGGGTCTAGCCGAGTGGGTTTGGGTCTAGCTGAGTGGGTTTGCGTCTAGCCGAATGGGCTTGGGTCTATCCGAGTGGGTTTGGGTCTAGCCGAGTGGGTTTGTGTCTAGCTGAGTGGGTTTGGGTCTAGCCGAGTGGGTTTGGGTCTAGCCGAGTGGGTTTGGGTCTAGCCGAGTGGGCTTGGGTCTAGCCGAGTGGGTTTGGGTCTAGCCGAGTGGGTTTGGGTGTAGCCGAGTGGGTTTGGGTCTAGCCGAGTGGGTTTGGGTCCAGCCGAGTGGGTTTGCATCTAGCCGAGTGGGTTTGGGTCTAGCCGAGTGTGTTTGGGTCTAGCCGAGTGGGTGTGGGTCTAGCCGAATGGGTTTGGGTCTAGCCGAGTGGGCTTGGGTGTAGCCGAGTGGGCTTGGGTCTAGCCAAGTGGGTTTGTGTCTAGCCGAGTGGGTTTGGGTCTGGCCGAGTGGGTTTGGGTCTAGCCGGGTGGGTTTGGGTCTAGCCGAGTGGGTTTGGGTCTAGCCGAGTGGGTTTGGGTCTAGCCGAGTGGGTTTGGGTGTTGCTGAGTGGGTTTGCTTCTAGCCGAATGGGCTTGGGTCTATCCGAGTGGGTTTGGGTCTGGCCGAGTGGGTTTGTGTCTAGCCGAGTGGGTTTGGGTCTAGCCGAGTGGGTTTCAGTCTAGCCGAGTGGGTTTGGGTCTAGCCGAGTGGGTTTGGGTCTAGCCGAGTGGGTTTGGGTCTAGCCGAGTGGGTTTGGGTTTAGCCGAGTGGGTTTGGGTCTAGCCGAGTTAGTTTGGCTGTAGCCGAGTTAGTTTGGGTCTAGACGATCGGGTTTGGGTCTGGCGGAGTGGGTTTGGGTCTAGCCGTGTGGGTTTGGGTCTAGCCGAGTTGGCTTGGGTCTAGCCGAGTGTGTTTGGGTCTAGACGAGTGGGTTTGGGCCTAGCCGAGTGGGTGTGGGTCTAGCCGAGTGGGTTTGGGTCTAGCCGAGTGGGTTTGGGTCTAGCCGATTGGGTTTGGGTCTAGCCGAGTGAGTTTGGGTCTAGCCGAGTGGGTTTGGGTCTAGCCGAATGGGATTGGGTCTAGCCGATTGGGTTTGGGTCTAGCCGAGTGGGTTTGTGTCTAGCCGAGTGGGTTTGGGTCTAGCCGATTGGGTTTGGGTCTAGCCGAGTGGGTTTGGGTCTAGCCGAGTCGGTTTGGGTCTAGCCGAGTGGTTTTGGGTCTAGCCGATTGGGTTTGGGTCTAGCCGAGTCGGTTTGGGTCTAGCCGAGTCGGTTTGGTTCTAGCCGAGTGGGTTTGAGTCTAGCCGAGTGGGTTTGGGTCTAGCCGAGTGGGTTTAGGTCTAGCCGAGTGGGTTTGGGTCTCGCCGAGTGGGTTTGGGTCTAGCCGAGTGGGTTTGCATCTAGCCGAGTGGGTTTGGGTCTAGCCGAGTGTGTTTGGGTCTAGCCGAGTGGGTGTGGGTCTAGCCGAATGGGTTTGGGTCTAGCCGAGTGGGCTTGGGTGTAGCCGAGTGGGCTTGGGTGTAGCCAACTGGGTTTGGGTCTAGCCGAGTGGGTTTGGGTCTAGCCGAGTGGGTTTGGGTCTAGCCGGGTGGGTTTGGGTCTAGCCGAGTGGGTTTGGGTCTAGCCGAGTGGGTTTGGGTCTAGCCGAGTGGGTTTGGGTCTAGCTGAGTGGGTTTGCGTCTAGCCGAATGGGCTTGGGTCTATCCGAGTGGGTTTGGGTCTAGCCGAGTGGGTTTGTGTCTAGCTGAGTGGGTTTGGGTCTAGCCGAGTGGGTTTCAGTCTAGCCGAGTGGGTTTGGGTCTAGCCGAGTGGGTTTGGGTCTAGCCGAGTTAGTTTGGCTGTAGCCGAGTTAGTTTGGGTCTAGACGATCGGGTTTGGGTCTAGCCGAGTGGGTTTAGGTCTAGCCGAGTGGGTTTGGGTCTAGCCGAGTGGGTTTGGGTTTAGCCGAGTGGGTTTGCGTCTAGCGGAGTTGGTATGGGTCTAGCGGAGAGGGTTTGGGTCTAGCGGAGTGGGTTTGGGTGTAGCCGAGTGGGTTTGAGTCTGGCCGAGTGGGTTTGGGTCTACCCGAGTTGGTTTGCGTCTAGCCGAGTGGGTTTGGGTCTAGCCGAGTGGGTGTGGGTCTAGCCGAGTGGGTTTGAGTCTAGCCGAGTGGGTGTGGGTCTAGCCGAGTGGGTTTGGGTCTAGCCGAGTGGGTTTGTGTCTAGCCGAGTGGGTTTGGGTCTTGCCGAGTGGGTTTGGGTCTAGCCGAGTGGGTTTGGGTCTAGCCGATTGGGTTTGGGTCTAGCCGAGTCGGTTTGGGTCTAGCCGAGTGGGTTTGGGTCTAGCCGAGTGGGTTTGAGTCTAGCCGAGTGGGTTTGGGTCTAGCCGAGTGGGTTTGGGTCTAGCCGAGTGGGTTTGGGTCTAGCCGAGTTGGCTTGGGTCTAGCCGAGTGGGTTTGGGTCTAGACGAGTGGGTTTGGGCCTAGCCGAGTGGGTGTGGGTCTAGCCGAGTGGGTTTGGGTCTAGCCGAGTGGGTTTGGGTCTAGCCGATTGGGTTTGGGTCTAGCCGAGTGAGTTTGGGTCTAGCCGAGTGGGTTTGGGTCTAGCCGAGTGGGTTTGGGTCTAGCCGAGTGGGTTTGGGTCTAGCCGATTGGGTTTGGGTCTAGCCGAGTGGGTTTGGGTTTAGCCGAGTGGGTTTGGGTCTAGCCGAGTTAGTTTGGCTGTAGCCGAGATAGTTTGGGTCTAGACGATCGGGTTTGGGTCTAGCCGAGTGGGTTTGGGTCTAGCCGAGTGGGTTTGGGTCTAGCCGAGTGGGTTTGATTTAGCCGAGTGGGTTTGGGTCTAGCGGAGTTGGTATGGGTCTAGCGGAGAGGGTTTGGGTCTAGCGGAGTGGGTTTGGGTGTAGCCGAGTGGGTTTGAGTCTAGCCCAGTGGGTTTGGGTCTACCCGAGTAGGTTTGGGTCTAGCCGAGTGGGTTTGGGTCTGGCCGAGTGGGTGTGGGTCTAGCCGAGTGGGTTTGGGTCTAGCCGAGTGGGTTTGTGTCTAGCCGAGTGGGTTTGGGTCTTGCCGAGTGGGTTTAGGTCTAGCCGAGTGGGTTTGGGTCTAGCCGATTGGGTTTGGGTCTAGCCGAGTGGGTTTGGGTCTAGCCGTGTGGGTTTGAGTCTAGCCGAGTGGGTTTGGGTCTAGCCGAGTGGGTTTGGGTCTAGCCGAGTGGGTTTGGGTCTAGCCGAGTGGGCTTGGGTCTAGCCGAGTGGGTTTGAGTCTAGCCGAGTGGGTTTGGGTCTAGCCGAGTGGGTTTAGGTCTAGCCGAGTGGGTTTGCGTCTAGCCGAGTGGGCTTGGGTCTAGCCGAGTGGGTTTGGGTCTAGCCGAGTGGGTTTGGGTGCAGCCGAGTGGGTTTGGGTCTAGCCGAGTGGGTTTGGGTCTAGCCGAGTGGGTTTGCATCTAGCCGAGTGGGTTTGGGTCTAGCCGAGTGTGTTTGGGTCTAGCCGAGTGGGTGTGGGTCTAGCCGAATGGGTTTGGGTCTAGCCGAGTGGGCTTGCGTGTAGCCGAGTGGGCTTGGGTGTAGCCAACTGCGTTTGGGTCTAGCCGAGTGGGTTTGGGTCTAGCCGAGTGGGTTTCGGTCTAGCCGGGTGGGTTTGGGTCTAGCCGAGTGGGTTTGGGTCTAGCCGAGTGGGTTTGGGTGTAGCCGAGTGGGTTTGGGTCTACCTGAGTGGGTTTGCGTCTAGCCGAATGGGCTTGGGTCTATCCGAGTGGGTTTGGGTCTAGCCGAGTGGGTTTGTGTCTAGCTGAGTGGGTTTGGGTCTAGCCGAGTGGGTTTGGGTCTAGCCGAGTGGGTTTGGGTCTAGCTGAGTGGGTTTGCGTCTAGCCGAGTGGGTGTGGGTCTAGCCGAGTGGGTTTGGGTCTAGCCGAGTGGGTTTGGGTCTAGCCGATTGGGTTTGGGTCTAGCCGAGTGAGTTTGGGTCTAGCCGAGTGGGTTTGGGTCTAGCCGAGTGGGTTTGGGTCTAGCCGAGTGGGTTTGGGTCTAGCCGATTGGGTTTGGGTCTAGCCGAGTGGGTTTGGGTTTAGCCGAGTGGGTTTGGGTCTAGCCGAGTTAGTTTGTCTGTAGCCGAGATAGTTTGGGTCTAGACGATCGGGTTTGGGTCTAGCCGAGTGGGTTTGGGTCTAGCCGAGTGGGTTTGGGTCTAGCCGAGTGGGTTTGGGTTTAGCCGAGTGGGTTTGGGTCTAGCGGAGTTGGTATGGGTCTAGCGGAGAGGGTTTGGGTCTAGCGGAGTGGGTTTGGGTGTAGCCGAGTGGGTTTGAGTCTAGCCGAGTGGGTTTGGGTCTACCCGAGTAGGTTTGGGTCTAGCCGAGTGGGTTTGGGTCTAGCCGAGTGGGTGTGGGTCTAGCCGAGTGGGTTTGGGTCTAGCCGAGTGGGTTTGTGTCTAGCCGAGTGGGTTTGGGTCTTGCCGAGTGGGTTTACGTCTAGCCGAGTGGGTTTGGGTCTAGCCGATTGGGTTTGGGTCTAGCCGAGTGGGTTTGGGTCTAGCCGAGTGGGTTTGGGTCTAGCCGAGTGGGCTTGGGTCTAGCCGAGTGGGTTTGAGTCTATCCGAGTGGGTTTGGGTCTAGCCGAGTGGGTTTAGGTCTAGCCGAGTGGGTTTGGGTCTCGCCGAGTGGGTTTGGGTGCAGCCGAGTGGGTTTGGGTCTAGCCGAGTGGGTTTGGGTCTAGCCGAGTGGGTTTGCATCTAGCCGAGTGGGTTTGGGTCTGGCCGAGTGTGTTGGGGTCTAGCCGAGTGGGTGTGGGTCTAGCCGAATGGGTTTGGGTCTAGCCGAGTGGGCTTGGGTGTAGCCGAGTGGGCTTGGGTGTAGCCAACTGGGTTTGGGTCTAGCCGAGTGGGTTTGGGTCTAGCCGAGTGGGTTTGGGTCTAGCCGGGTGGGTTTGGGTCTAGCCGAGTGGGTTTGGGTCTAGCCGAGTGGGTTTGGGTCTAGCCGAGTGGGTTTGGGTCTAGCTGAGTGGGTTTGCGTCTAGCCGAATGGGCTTGGGTCTATCCGAGTGGGTTTGGGTCTAGCCGAGTGGGTTTGTGTCTAGCTGAGTGGGTTTGGGTCTAGCCGAGTGGGTTTCAGTCTAGCCGAGTGGGTTTGGGTCTATCCGAGTGGGTTTGGGTCTAGCCGAGTGGGTTTGGGTCTAGCGGAGTTGGTATGGGTCTAGCGGAGAGGGTTTGGGTCTAGCGGAGTGGGTTTGGGTGCAGCCGAGTGGGTTTGAGTCTGGCCGAGTGGGTTTGGGTCTAGCCGAGTGGGTTTGGGTCTAGCCGAGTGGGTTTGGGTCTAGCCGAGTGGGTTTGGGTCTAGCCGAGTGGGTTTGGGTCTAGCTGAGTGGGTTTGCGTCTAGCCGAATGGGCTTGGGTCTATCCGAGTGGGTTTGGGTCTAGCCGAGTGGGTTTGTGTCTAGCTGAGTGGGTTTGGGTCTAGCCGAGTGGGTTTCAGTCTAGCCGAGTGGGTTTGGGTCTAGCCGAGTGGGTTTGGGTCTAGCCGAGTGGGTTTGGGTCTAGCGGAGTTGGTATGGGTCTAGCGGAGAGGGTTTGGGTCTAGCGGAGTGGGTTTGGGTGCAGCCGAGTGGGTTTGAGTCTGGCCGAGTGGGTTTGGGTCTACCCGAGTAGGTTTGCGTCTAGCCGAGTGGGTTTGGGTCTAGCCGAGTGGGTGTGGGTCAGCCGAGTGGGTTTGAGTCTAGCCGAGTGGGTGTGGGTCTAGCCGAGTGGGTTTGGGTCTAGCCGAGTGGGTTTGTGTCTAGCCGAGTGGGTTTGTGTCTTGCCGAGTGGGTTTTGGTCTAGCCGAGTGGGTTTGGGTCTAGACGAGTGGGTTTGGGCCTATCCGAGTGGGTGTGGGTCTAGCCGAGTGGGTTTGGGTCTAGCCGAGTGGGTTTGGGTCTAGCCGATTGGGTTTGGGTCTAGCCGAGTGAGTTTGGGTCTAGCCGAGTGGGTTTGGGTCTAGCCGAGTGGGTTTGGGTCTAGCCGAGTGGGTTTGGGTCTAGCCGATTGGGTTTGGGTCTAGCCGAGTGGGTTTGGGTTTAGCCGAGTGGGTTTGGGTCTAGCCGAGTTAGTTTGGCTGTATCCGAGTTAGTTTGTGTCTAGACGATCGGGTTTGGGTCTAGCCGAGTGGGATTGGGTCTAGCCGAGTGGGTTTCGGTCTAGCCGAGTGGGTTTGGGTTTAGCCGAGTGGGTTTGGGTCTAGCGGAGTTGGTATGGGTCTAGCGGAGAGGGTTTGGGTCTAGCGGAGTGGGTTTGGGTGTAGCCGAGTGGGTTTGAGTCTAGTCGAGTGGGTTTGGGTCTACCCGAGTAGGTTTGGGTCTAGCCGAGTGGGTTTGGGTCTAGCCGAGTGGGTGTGGGTCTAGCCGAGTGGGTTTGGGTCTAGCCGAGTGGGTTTGTGTCTAGCCGAGTGGGTTTGGGTCTTGCCGAGTGGGTTTAGGTCTAGCCGAGTGGGTTTGGGTCTAGCCGATTGGGTTTGGGTCTAGCCGAGTCGGTTTGGGTCTAGCCGAGTGGGTTTGGGTCTAGCCGAGTGGGTTTGAGTCTAGCCGAGTGGGTTTGGGTCTAGCCGAGTGGGTTTGGGTCTAGCCGAGTGGGCTTGGGTCTAGCCGAGTGGGTTTGGGTCTAGCCGAGTAGGTTTGGGTCCAGCCGAGTGGGTGTGGGTCCAGCCGAGTGGGTTTCGGTCCAGCCGAGTGGGTTTGGGTCTAGCCGTGTGGGTTTGGGCCTAGCCGAGTGGTGTGGGTCTAGCCGAATGGGTTTGGGTCTAGCCGAGTGGGCTTGGGTCTAGCCGAGTGGGCTTGGGTCTAGCCAAGTGGGTTTGGGTCCAGCCGAGTGGGTTTGGGTCTAGCCGAGTGGGTTTGGGTCTAGCCGGGTGGGTTTGTGTCTAGCCAAGTGGGTTTGGGTCTAGCCGAGTGGGTTTGGGTCTAGCCGAGTGGGTTTGGGTCTAGCCGAGTGGGCTTGGGTCTCGCCGAGCGGGTTTGGGTCTAGCCGAGTGTGTTTGCGTGTGGCCGAGTGTGTTTGGGTCTAGCAGAGTGGGTTTGGATCTAGCCGAGTGGGTTTGGGTCTAGCCGAGTGGGTTTGGGTTTAGCCGAGTGGGTTTGGGTCTAGCGGAGTTGGTATGGGTCAGGCGGAGTGGGTTTGGGTCTAGCGGAGTGGGTTTGGGTGTAGCCGAGTGGGTTTGCGTCTAGCCGAGTGGGTTTGGGTCTACCCGAGTAGGATTGGGTCTAGCCGAGTGGGTTTGGGCCTAGCCGAGTGGGTGTGGGTCTAGCCGAATGGGTTTGGGTCTAGCCGAGTGGGCTTGGGTCTAGCCGAGTGGGCTTGGGTCTAGCCAAGTGGGTTTGGGTCCTGCCGAGTGGGTTTGGGTCTAGCCGAGTGGGTTTGGGTCTAGCCGGGTGGGTTTGTGTCCAGCCGAGTGGGTTTGGGTCTACCCGAGTGGGTTTGGGTCTAGCCGAGTGGGTTTGGGTCTAGCTGAGTGGGTTTGCGTCTAGCCGAATGGGCTTGGGTCTATCCGAGTGGGTTTGGGTCTAGCCGAGTGGGTTTGTGTCTAGCTGAGTGGGTTTGGGTCTAGCCGAGTGGGTTTCGGTCTAGCCGAGTGGGTTTGGGTCCAGCCGAGTGGGTTTGGGTCCAGCCGAGTGGGTTTGCGTCTAGCCGAGTGGGTTTGGGTCTAGCCGAGTGGGTTTGGGTTTAGCCGAGTGGGTTTGGGTCTAGCCGAGTTAGTTTGGCTGTAGCCGAGTTAGTTTGGGTCTAGACGATAGGGTTTGGGTCTAGCCGAGTGGGTTTGGGTGCAGCCGAGTGGGTTTGAGTCTAGCCGAGTGGGTTTGGGTCTAGCCGATTGGGTTTGGGTCTAGCCGAGTGGGTTTGGGTCTAGCCGAGTCGGTTTGGGTCTAGCCGAGTGGGTTTGGGTCTAGCCGATTGGGTTTGGGTCTAGCCGAGTCGGTTTGAGTCTAGCCGAGTGGGTTTGGTTCTAGCCGAGTGGGTTTGAGTCTAGCCGAGTGGGTTTGGGTCTAGCCGAGTGGGTTTAGGTCTAGCCGAGTGGGTTTGGGTCTAGCCGAGTGGGCTTGGGTCTAGCCGAGTGGGTTTGGGTCTAGCCGAGTTAGTTTGGCTGTAGCCGAGTTAGTTTGGGTCTAGACGATAGGGTTTGGGTCTAGCCGAGTGGGTTTGGGTGCAGCCGAGTGGTTTTGAGTCTAGCCGAGTGGGTTTGGGTCTACCTGAGTAGGTTTGGGTCTAGCCGAGTGGGTTTGAGTCTAGCCGAGTGGGTTTGGGTCTAGCTGAGTTGGCTTGGGTCTAGCCGAGTGGGTTTTGGTCTAGACGAGTGGGTTTGGGCCTAGCCGAGTGGGTGTGGGTCTAGCCGAGTGGGTTTGGGTCTAGCCGAGTGGGTTTGGGTCTAGCCGATTGGGTTTGGGTCTAGCCGAGTGAGTTTGGGTCTAGCCGAGTGGGTTTGGGTCTAGCCGAGTGGGTTTGGGTCTAGCCGATTGGGTTTGGGTCTAGCCGAGTGGGTTTGGGTCTAGCCGAGTGGGTTTGGGTCTAGCAGATTGGGTTTGGGTCTAGCCGAGTGGGTTTGGGTCTAGCCGTGTCGGTTTGGGTCTAGCCGAGTGGGTTTGGGTCTAGCCGATTGGGTTTGGGTCTAGCCGAGTCGGTTTGAGTCTAGCCGAGTGGGTTTGGTTCTAGCCGAGTGGGTTTGAGTCTAGCCGAGTGGGTTTGGGTCTAGCCGAGTGGGTTTAGGTCAAGCCGAGTGGGTTTGGGTCTAGCCGAGTGGGCTTGGGTCTAGCCGAGTGGGTTTGGGTCTAGCCGAGTTAGTTTGGCTGTAGCCGAGTTAGTTTGGGTCTAGACGATAGGGTTTGGGTCTAGCCGAGTGGGTTTGGGTGCAGCCGAGTGGGTTTGAGTCTAGCCGAGTGGGTTTGGGTCTACCTGAGTAGGTTTGTGTCTAGCCGAGTGGGTTTGAGTCTAGCCGAGTGGGTTTGGGTCTAGCCGAGTGGGTTTGGGTCTAGCCGAGTGGGTTTGTGTCTAGCCGAGTGGGTTTCGGTCTTCCGAGTGGGTTTGGGTCTAGCCGAGTGGGTTTGGGTCTAGCCGATTGGGTTTGGGTCTAGCCGAGTCGGTTTGGGTCTAGCCGAGTGGTTTTGGGTCTAGCCGAGTGGGTTTGAGTCTAGCCGAGTGGGTTTGGGTCTAGCCGAGTGGGTTTGGGTCTAGCCGAGTGGGTTTGGGTCTAGCTGAGTTGGCTTGGGTCTAGCCGAGTGGGTTTGGGTCTAGACGAGTGGGTTTGGGCCTAGCCGAGTGGGTGTGGGTCTAGCCGAGTGGGTTTGGGTCTAGCCGAGTGGGTTTGGGTCTAGCCGATTGGGTTTGGGTCTAGCCGAGTGAGTTTGGGTCTAGCCGAGTGGGTTTGGGTCTAGCCGAGTGGGTTTGGGTCTAGCCGATTGGGTTTGGGTCTAGCCGAGTGGGTTTGGGTCTAGCCGAGTGGGTTTGGGTCTAGCCGATTGGGTTTGGGTCTAGCCGAGTGGGTTTGGGTCTAGCCGAGTCGGTTTGGGTCTAGCCGAGTGGGTTTGGGTCTAGCCGATTGGGTTTGGGTCTAGCCGAGTCGGTTTGAGTCTAGCCGAGTGGGTTTGGTTCTAGCCGAGTGGGTTTGAGTCTAGCCGAGTGGGTTTGGGTCTAGCCGAGTGGGTTTAGGTCTAGCCGAGTGGGTTTGGGTCTAGCCGAGTGGGCTTGGGTCTAGCCGAGTGGGTTTGGGTCTAGCCGAGTGGGTTTGGGTGTAGCCGAGTGGGTTTGGGTCTAGCCGAGTGGGTTTGGGTCTAGCCGAGTGGGTTTGCATCTAGCCGAGTGGGTTTGGGTCTAGCCGAGTGTGTTTGGGTCTAGCCGAGTGGGTGTGGGTCTAGCCGAATGGGTTTGGGTCTAGCCGAGTGGGCTTGGGTGTAGCCGAGTGGGCTTGGGTGTAGCCAACTGGGTTTGGGTGTAGTCGAGTGGGTTTGGGTGTAGCCGAGTGGGTTTGGGTCTAGCCGAGTGGGTTTGGGTCTAGCCGAGTGGGTTTGCATCTAGCCGAGTGGGTTTGGGTCTAGCCGAGTGTGTTTGGGTCTAGCCGAGTGGGTGTGGGTCTAGCCGAATGGGTTTGGGTCTAGCCGAGTGGGCTTGGGTGTAGCCGAGTGGGCTTGGGTCTAGCCAACTGGGTTTGGGTGTAGTCGAGTGGGTTTGGGTCTAGCCGAGTGGGTTTGGGTCTAGCCGAGTGGGTTTGGGTCTAGCCGAGTGGGTTTGGGTGTAGCCGAGTGGGTTTGGGTCTAGCGGAGTTGGTATGGGTCTAGCGGACAGGGTTTGGGTCTAGCCGAGTGGGTTTGGGTCTAGCCGAGTGGGTTTGGGTCTAGCCGAGTGGGTTTGGGTGTAGCCGAGTGGGTTTGGGTCTAGCGGAGTTGGTATGGGTCTAGCGGACAGGGTTTGGGTCTAGCCTGGTGGGTTTGGGTCTAGCCGAGTGGGTTTAAGTCTAGCCGAGTGGGTTTGGGTCTAGCCGAGTGGGTTTGGGTCTAGCCGAGGGGGTTTGGGTCTAGCCGAGTGGGCTTGGGTCTAGCCGAGTGGGTTTGGGTTTAGCCGAGTGGGTTTGGGTCTACCCGAGTGGGTGTGGGTCTAGCCGAGTGGGTTTGGGTTTAGCCGAGTGGGTTTGGGTCTAGCCGATTGGGTTTGTGTCTAGCCGAGTGAGTTTGGGTCTTGCCGAGTGGGTTTGGGTCTAGCCGAGTGGGTTTGGGTCTAGCCGATTGGGTTTGGGTCTAGCCGAGTCGGTTTGGGTCTAGCCGAGTGGGTTTGGGTCTAGCCGATTGGGTTTGGGTCTAGCCGATTGGGTTTGGGTCTAGCCGAGTCGGTTTGGGTCTAGCCGAGTGGGTTTGGGTCTAGCCGATTGGGTTTGGGTCTAGCCGAGTCGGTTTGGGTCTAGCCGAGTGGGTTTGGGTCTAGCCGATTGGGTTTGGGTCTAGCCAAGTCGGTTTGGGTCTAGCCGAGTGGGTTTGGGTCTAGCCGAGTGGGTTTGAGTCTAGCCGAGTGGGTGTGGGTCTAGCCGAGTGGGTTTGGGTCTAGCCGAGTGGGCTTGGGTCTAGCCGAGTGGGTTTGGGTCTAGCTGAGTGGGTTTGCGTCTAGCCGAATGGGCTTGGGTCTATCCGAGGTTTGGGTCTAGCCGAGTGGGTTTGTGTCTAGCTGAGTGGGTTTGGGTCTAGCCGAGTGGGTTTGGGACTAGCCGAGTGGGTTTGGGTCTAGCCGAGTGGGTTTGGGTCTAGCCGAATGGGTTTGGGTCTAGCCGAGTGGGTTTGGGTCAGGCCGAGTGGGTTTGGGTTTAGCCGAGTGGGTTTGGGTCTAGCCGAGTTAGTTTGGCTGTAGCCGAGTTAGTTTGGGTCTAGACGATCGGGTTTGGGTCTAGCCGAGTGGGTTTGGGTCTAGCCGAGTGGGTTTGGGTCTAGCCGAGTGGGTTTGGGTTTAGCCGAGTGGGTTTGGGTCTAGCGGAGTTGGTATGGGTCTAACGGACAGGGTTTGGGTCTAGCCGAGTGGGTTTGGGTCTAGCCGAGTGGGTTTAAGTCTAGCCGAGTGGGTTTGGGTCTAGCCGAGTGGGTTTAAGTCTAGCCGAGTGGGTTTGGGTCTAGCCGAGTGGGTTTGGGTCTAGCCGAGGGGGTTTGGGTCTAGCCGAGTGGGCTTGGGTCTAGCCGAGTGGGTTTGGGTCTAGCCGAGTGGGTTTGGGTCTACCCGAGTGGGTGTGGGTCTAGCCGAGTGGGTTTGGGTTTAGCCGAGTGGGTTTGGGTCTAGCTGATTGGGTTTGCGTCTAGCCGAGTGAGTTTGGGTCTAGCCGAGTGGGTTTGGGTCTAGCCGAGTGGGTTTGGGTCTAGCCGATTGGGTTTGGGTCTAGCCGAGTCGGTTTGGGTCTAGCCGAGTGGGTTTGGGTCTAGCCGATTGGGTTTGGGTCTAGCCGAGTGGGTTTGGGTCTAGCCGAGTCGGTTTGGGTCTAGCCGAGTGGGTTTGGGTCTAGCCGATTGGGTTTGTATCTAGCCAAGTCGGTTTGGGTCTAGCCGAGTGGGTTTGGGTGTAGCCGAGTGGGTTTGAGTCTAGCCGAGTGGGTTTGGGTCTAGCCGAGTGGGTTTGGGTCCAGCCGAGTGGGTTTGGGTCTAGCCGAATGGGTTTGGGTCTAGCCGAGTGGGTTTGGGTCAGGCCGAGTGGGTTTGGGTTTAGCCGAGTGGGTTTGGGTCTAGCCGAGTTAGTTTGGCTGTAGCCGAGTTAGTTTGGGTCTAGACGATCGGGTTTGGGTCTAGCCGAGTGGGTTTGGGTCTAGCCGAGTGGGTTTGGGTCTAGCCGAGTGGGTTTGGGTTTAGCCGAGTGGGTTTGGGTCTAGCCGAGTGGGTTTGGGTCTAGCGGAGTGGGGTTGGGACTAGCCGAGTGGGTTTGGGTCTAGCCGAGTGGGTTTGGGTCAGGCCGAGTGGGTTTGGGTTTAGCCGAGTGGGTTTGGGTCTAGCCGAGTTAGTTTGGCTGTAGCCGAGTTAGTTTGGGTCTAGACGATCGGGTTTGGGTCTAGCCGAGTGGGTTTGGGTCTAGCCGAGTCGGTTTGGGTCTAGCCGAGTGGGTTTGGGTCTAGCCGATTGGGTTTGGGTCTAGCCAAGTCGGTTTGGGTCTAGCCGAGTGGGTTTGGGTGTAGCCGAGTGGGTTTGAGTCTAGCCGAGTGGGTTTGGGTCTAGCCGAGTGGGTTTGGGTCCAGCCGAGTGGGTTTGGGTCTAGCCGAATGGGTTTGGGTCTAGCCGAGTGGGTTTGGGTCAGGCCGAGTGGGTTTGGGTTTAGCCGAGTGGGTTTGGGTCTAGCCGAGTTAGTTTGGCTGTAGCCGAGTTAGTTTGGGTCTAGACGATCGGGTTTGGGTCTAGCCGAGTGGGTTTGGGTCTAGCCGAGTGGGTTTGGGTCTAGCCGAGTGGGTTTGGGTTTAGCCGAGTGGGTTTGGGTCTAGCCGAGTGGGTTTGGGTCTAGCGGAGTGGGGTTGGGACTAGCCGAGTGGGTTTGGGTCTAGCCGAGTGGGTTTGGGTCAGGCCGAGTGGGTTTGGGTTTAGCCGAGTGGGTTTGGGTCTAGCCGAGTTAGTTTGGCTGTAGCCGAGTTAGTTTGGGTCTAGACGATCGGGTTTGGGTCTAGCCGAGTGGGTTTGGGTCTAGCCGAGTGGGTTTGAGTCTAGCCGAGTGGGTTTGGGTCTAGCCGAGTGGGTTTGGGTCTAGCCGAGTGGGTTTGGGTCTAGCCGAATGGGTTTGGGTCTAGCCGAGTGGGTTTGGGTCAGGCCGAGTGGGTTTGGGTTTAGCCGAGTGGGTTTGGGTCTAGCCGAGTTAGTTTGGCTGTAGCCGAGTTAGTTTGGGTCTAGACGATCGGGTTTGGGTCTAGCCGAGTGGGTTTGGGTCTAGCCGAGTGGGTTTGGGTCTAGCCGAGTGGGTTTGGGTTTAGCCGAGTGGGTTTGGGTCTAGCGGAGTTGGTATGGGTCTAGCGGACAGGGATTGGGTCTAGCCGAGTGGGTTTGGGTCTAGCCGAGTGGGTTTAAGTCTAGCCGAGTGGGTTTGGGTCTAGCCGAGTGGGTTTGGGTCTAGCCGAGGGGGTTTGGGTCTAGCCGAGTGGGCTTGGGTCTAGCCGAGTGGGTTTGGGTTTAGCCGAGTGGGTTTGGGTCTACCCGAGTGGGTGTGGGTCTAGCCGAGTGGGTTTGGGTTTAGCCGAGTGGGTTTGGGTCTAGCCGATTGGGTTTGCGTCTAGCCGAGTGAGTTTGGGTCTAGCCGAGTGGGTTTGGGTCTAGCCGAGTGGGTTTGGGTCTAGCCGATTAGGTTTGGGTCTAGCCAAGTCGGTTTGGATCTAGCCGAGTGGGTTTGGGTCGAGCCGATTGGGTTTGGGTCTAGCCGATTGGGTTTGGGTCTAGCCGAGTCGGTTTGGGTCTAGCCGAGTGGGTTTGGGTCTAGCCGATTGGGTTTGGGTCTAGCCGAGTGGGTTTGGGTCTAGCCAAGTCGGTTTGGGTTTAGCCGAGTGGGTTTGGGTCTAGCCGATTGGGTTTGGGTCTAGCCGATTGGGTTTTGGTCTAGCCGAGTCGGTTTGGGTCTAGCCGAGTGGGTTTGGGTCTAGCCGATTGGGTTTGTGTCTAGCCGAGTGGGTTTGGGTCTAGCCAAGTCGGTTTGGGTCTAGCCGAGTGGGTTTGGGTCTAGCCGATTGGGTTTGGGTCTAGCCAAGTCGGTTTGGGTCTAGCCGAGTGGGTTTGGGTCTAGCCGAGTGGGTTTGAGTCTAGCCGAGTGGGTTTGGGTCAAGCCGTGTGGGTTTATGTCTAGCCGAGTGGGTTTGGGTCTAGCCGAGTGGGTTTGTGTGTAGCCGAGTGGGTTTGGGTCTAGCCGAGTGGGTTTGGGTCTAGCCGAGTGGGTTTGCATCTAGCCGAGTGGGTTTGGGTCTAGCCGAGTGTGTTTGGGTCTAGCCGAGTGGGTTTGGTCTAGCCGAGTGGGTTTGGGTCTAGCCGATTGGGTTTGGGTCTAGCCGAGTGGGTTTGGGTGTAGCCGAGTGGGTTTGGGTCTAGCCGAGTGGGATTGGGTCGAGCCGAGTGGGTTTGGGTCCAGCCGAGTGGGTTTGGGTCTAGCCGAGTGGGTTTGGGTCTAGCCGAAGCGGTTTGGGTCTAGCCGACTGGGTTTGGATCTAGCCGAGTGGGTTTGGGTGTAGCCGAGTGGGTTTGGGTCTAGCCGAGTCGGATTGCATCTAGCCGAGTGGGTTTGGGTCTAACCGAGTCGGTTGGGGTCTAGCCGAGTGGGTTTGGGTCTAGCCGAGTGGGTTTGGGTCTAGCCGAGTGGGTTTGGGTCTAGCCGTGTGGGCTTGGGTCTCGCCGAGCGGGTTTGGGTCTAGCCGAGTGGGTTTGCGTGTAGCCGAGTGGGTTTGGGTCTAGCAGAATGGGTTTGGGTCTAGCCGAGTGGGTTTGGGTCTAGCCGAGTGGGTTTGGGTTTAGCCGAGTGGGTTTGAGTCTAGCGGAGTTGGTATGGGTCTAGCGGAGTGGGTTTGGGTCTAGCGGAGTGGGTTTGGGTGTAGCCGAGTGGGTTTGAGTCTAGCCGAGTGGGTTTGGGTGTACCCGAGTCGGTTTGGGTCTAGCCGAGTGGGTTTGGGTCTAGCCGAGTGGGTGTGGGTCTAGCCGAATGGGTTTGTGTCTAGCCGAGTGGGTTTGTGTCTAGCCGATTGGGTTTGGGTCTAGCCGAGTGTGTTTGGGTCTAGCCGAGTGGGTTTGGGTCTAGCCGATTGGGTTTGCGTCTAGCCGAGTGAGTTTGGGTCTAGCCGAGTGGGTTTGGGTCTAGCCGAGTGGGTTTGGGTCTAGCCGATTGGGTTTGGGTCGAGCCAAGTCGGTTTGGGTCTAGCCGAGTGGGTTTGGGTCTAGCCGATTGGGTTTGGGTCTAGGCGATTGGGTTTGGGTCTAGCCGAGTCGGTTTGGGTCTAGCCGAGTGGGTTTGGGTCTAGCCGAGTGGGTTTGCATCTAGCCGAGTGGGTTTGGGTCTAGCCGAGTGTGTTTGGGTCTAGCCGAGTGGGTTTGGTCTAGCCGAGTGGGTTTGGGTCTAGCCGAGTGTGTTTGGGTCTAGCCGAGTGGGTTTGGTCTAGCCGAGTGGGTTTGGGTCTAGCCGATTGGGTTTGGGTCTAGCCGAGTGGGTTTGGGTGTAGCCGAGTGGGTTTGGGTCTAGCCGAGTGGGATTGGGTCGAGCCGAGTGGGTTTGGGTCCAGCCGAGTGGGTTTGGGTCTAGCCGAGTGGGTTTGGGTCTAGCCGAAGCGGTTTGGGTCTAGCCGACTGGGTTTGGATCTAGCCGAGTGGGTTTGGGTGTAGCCGAGTGGGTTTGGGTCTAGCCGAGTCGGATTGCATCTAGCCGAGTGGGTTTGGGTCTAGCCGAGTCGGTTGGGGTCTAGCCGAGTGGGTTTGGGTCTAGCCGAGTGGGTTTGGGTCTAGCCGAGTGGGTTTGGGTCTAGCCGTGTGGGCTTGGGTCTCGCCGAGCGGGTTTGGGTCTAGCCGAGTGGGTTTGCGTGTAGCCGAGTGGGTTTGGGTCTAGCAGAATGGGTTTGGGTCTAGCCGAGTGGGTTTGGGTCTAGCCGAGTGGGTTTGGGTTTAGCCGAGTGGGTTTGAGTCTAGCGGAGTTGGTATGGGTCTAGCGGAGTGGGTTTGGGTCTAGCGGAGTGGGTTTGGGTGTAGCCGAGTGGGTTTGAGTCTAGCCGAGTGGGTTTGGGTGTACCCGAGTCGGTTTGGGTCTAGCCGAGTGGGTTTGGGTCTAGCCGAGTGGGTGTGGGTCTAGCCGAATGGGTTTGTGTCTAGCCGAGTGGGTTTGTGTCTAGCCGATTGGGTTTGGGTCTAGCCGAGTGTGTTTGGGTCTAGCCGAGTGGGTTTGGGTCTAGCCGAGTGGGTTTGGGTATAGCTGAGTGGGTTTTGGTCTAGCGGAGTAGGTTTTGGGTCTAGCCGAGTGGGTTTGGGTCTAGCCGAGTGGGTTTGGGTCTAGCCGATTGGGTTTGCGTCTAGCCGAGTGAGTTTGGGTCTAGCCGAGTGGGTTTGGGTCTAGCCGAGTGGGTTTGGGTCTAGCCGATTGGGTTTGGGTCGAGCCAAGTCGGTTTGGGTCTAGCCGAGTGGGTTTGGGTCTAGCCGATTGGGTTTGGGTCTAGGCGATTGGGTTTGGGTCTAGCCGAGTCGGTTTGGGTCTAGCCGAGTGGGTTTGGGTCTAGCCGAGTGGGTTTGCATCTAGCCGAGTGGGTTTGGGTCTAGCCGAGTGTGTTTGGGTCTAGCCGAGTGGGTTTGGTCTAGCCGAGTGGGTTTGGGTCTAGCCGATTGGGTTTGGGTCTAGCCGAGTGGGTTTGGGTGTAGCCGAGTGGGTTTGGGTCTAGCCGAGTGGGATTGGGTCGAGCCGAGTGGGTTTGGGTCCAGCCGAGTGGGTTTGGGTCAAGCCGAGTGGGTTTTGGTCTAGCCGAGGCAGTTTGGGTCTCGCCAAGTGGGTTTGGGTCTTGTCGAGTGGGTTTGGGTCTAGCCAAGTGGGTTTGGGTCTAGCCGACTGGGTTTGGGTCTAGCCGAGTGGGTTTGGGTCTAGCCGAGTGGGTTTGGGTCTAGCCGAGTCGGATTGCATCTTGCCGAGTGGGTTTGGGTCTAGCCGAGTCGGTTGGGGTCTAGCCGAGTGGGTTTGGGTCTAGCCGAGTGGGTTTCGGTCTAGCCGAGTGGGTTTGGGTCTAGCCGAGTGGGTTTGGGTCTAGCGGAGTTGGTATGGGTCTAGCGGACAGGGTTTGGGTCTAGCCGAGTGGGTTTGGGTCTAGCCGAGTGGGTTTAAGTCTAGCCGAGTGGGTTTGGGTCTAGCCGAGTGGGTTTGGGTCCAGCCGAGGGGTTTGGGTCTAGCCGAGTGGGCTTGGGTCTAGCCGAGTGGGTTTGGGTCTAGCCGAGTGGGTTTGGGTCTACCCGAGTGGGTGTGGGTCTAGCCGAGTGGGTTTGGGTTTAGCCGAGTGGGTTTGGGTCTAGCCCATTGGGTTTGCGTCTAGCCGAGTGAGTTTGGGTCTAGCCGAGTATGTTTGGGTCTAGCCGAGTGGGTTTGGGTCTAGCCGATTGGGTTTGGGTCTAGCCGAGTCGGTTTGGGTCTAGCCGAGTGGGTTTGGGTCTGGCCGATTGGGTTTGGGTCTAGCCGAGTGGGTTTGGGTCTAGCCGTGTGTGTTTGGGTCTGGCCGAGTGGGTTTGGGTCTAGCCGATTGGGTTTGGGTCTAGCCAAGTCGGTTTGGGTGTAGCCGAGTGGGTTTCGGTCTAGCCGAGTCGGATTGCATCTAGCCGAGTGGGTTTGGGTCTAGCCGAGTCGGTTGGGGTCTAGCCGAGTGGGTTTGGGTCTAGCCGAGTGGGTTTGGGTCTAGCCGAGTGGGTTTGGGTCTAGCCGTGTGGGCTTGGGTCTCGCCGAGCGGGTTTGGGTCTAGCCGAGTGGGTTTGCGTGTAGCCGAGTGGGTTTGGGTGTAGCCGAGTGGGTTTGGGTCTAGCCGAGTGGGATTGGGTCGAGCCGAGTGGGTTTGGGTCCAGCCGAGTGGGTTTGGGTCTAGCCGAGTGGGTTTGGGTCTAGCCGAAGCGGTTTGGGTCTAGCCGACTGGGTTTGGATCTAGCCGAGTGGGTTTGGGTGTAGCCGAGTGGGTTTGGGTCTAGCCGAGTCGGATTGCATCTAGCCGAGTGGGTTTGGGTCTAGCCGAGTCGGTTGGGGTCTAGCCGAGTGGGTTTGGGTCTAGCCGAGTGGGTTTGGGTCTAGCCGAGTGGGTTTGGGTCTAGCCGTGTGGGCTTGGGTCTCGCCGAGCGGGTTTGGGTCTAGCCGAGTGGGTTTGCGTGTAGCCGAGTGGGTTTGGGTCTAGCAGAATGGGTTTGGGTCTAGCCGAGTGGGTTTGGGTCTAGCCGAGTGGGTTTGGGTTTAGCCGAGTGGGTTTGAGTCTAGCGGAGTTGGTATGGGTCTAGCGGAGTGGGTTTGGGTCTAGCGGAGTGGGTTTGGGTGTAGCCGAGTGGGTTTGAGTCTAGCCGAGTGGGTTTGGGTGTACCCGAGTCGGTTTGGGTCTAGCCGAGTGGGTTTGGGTCTAGCCGAGTGGGTGTGGGTCTAGCCGAATGGGTTTGTGTCTAGCCGAGTGGGTTTGTGTCTAGCCAATTGGGTTTGGGTCTAGCCGAGTGTGTTTGGGTCTAGCCGAGTGGGTTTGGGTCTAGCCGAGTGGGTTTGGGTATAGCTGAGTGGGTTTTGGTCTAGCGGAGTAGGTTTTGGGTCTAGCCGAGTGGGTTTGGGTCTAGCCGAGTGGGTTTGGGTCTAGCCGATTGGGTTTGCGTCTAGCCGAGTGAGTTTGAGTCTAGCCGAGTGGGTTTGGGTCTAGCCGAGTGGGTTTGGGTCTAGCCGATTGGGTTTGGGTCGAGCCAAGTCGGTTTGGGTCTAGCCGAGTGGGTTTGGGTCTAGCCGATTGGGTTTGGGTCTAGGCGATTGGGTTTGGGTCTAGCCGAGTCGGTTTGGGTCTAGCCGAGTGGGTTTGGGTCTAGCCGAGTGGGTTTGCATCTAGCCGAGTGGGTTTGGGTCTAGCCGAGTGTGTTTGGGTCTAGCCGAGTGGGTTTGGTCTAGCCGAGTGGGTTTGGGTCTAGCCGAGTGTGTTTGGGTCTAGCCGAATGGGTTTGGTCTAGCCGAGTGGGTTTGGGTCTAGCCGATTGAGTTTGGGTCTAGCCGAGTGGGTTTGGGTGTAGCCGAGTGGGTTTGGGTCTAGCCGAGTGGGATTGGGTCGAGCCGAGTGGGTTTGGGTCCAGCCGAGTGGGTTTGGGTCTAGCCGAGTGGGTTTGGGTCTAGCCGAAGCGGTTTGGGTCTAGCCGACTGGGTTTGGATCTAGCCGAGTGGGTTTGGGTGTAGCCGAGTGGGTTTGGGTCTAGCCGAGTCGGATTGCATCTAGCCGAGTGGGTTTGGGTCTAGCCGAGTCGGTTGGGGTCTAGCCGAGTGGGTTTGGGTCTAGCCGAGTGGGTTTGGGTCTAGCCGAGTGGGTTTGGGTCTAGCCGTGTGGGCTTGGGTCTCGCCGAGCGGGTTTGGGTCTAGCCGAGTGGGTTTGCGTGTAGCCGAGTGGGTTTGGGTCTAGCAGAATGGGTTTGGGTCTAGCCGAGTGGGTTTGGGTCTAGCCGAGTGGGTTTGGGTTTAGCCGAGTGGGTTTGAGTCTAGCGGAGTTGGTATGGGTCTAGCGGAGTGGGTTTGGGTCTAGCGGAGTGGGTTTGGGTGTAGCCGAGTGGGTTTGAGTCTAGCCGAGTGGGTTTGGGTGTACCCGAGTCGGTTTGGGTCTAGCCGAGTGGGTTTGGGTCTAGCCGAGTGGGTGTGGGTCTAGCCGAATGGGTTTGTGTCTAGCCGAGTGGGTTTGTGTCTAGCCGATTGGGTTTGGGTCTAGCCGAGTGTGTTTGGGTCTAGCCGAGTGGGTTTGGGTCTAGCCGAGTGGGTTTGGGTATAGCTGAGTGGGTTTTGGTCTAGCGGAGTAGGTTTTGGGTCTAGCCGAGTGGGTTTGGGTCTAGCCGAGTGGGTTTGGGTCTAGCCGATTGGGTTTGCGTCTAGCCGAGTGAGTTTGGGTCTAGCCGAGTGGGTTTGGGTCTAGCCGAGTGGGTTTGGGTCTAGCCGATTGGGTTTGGGTCGAGCCAAGTCGGTTTGGGTCTAGCCGAGTGGGTTTGGGTCTAGCCGATTGGGTTTGGGTCTAGGCGATTGGGTTTGGGTCTAGCCGAGTCGGTTTGGGTCTAGCCGAGTGGGTTTGGGTCTAGCCGAGTGGGTTTGCATCTAGCCGAGTGGGTTTGGGTCTAGCCGAGTGTGTTTGGGTCTAGCCGAGTGGGTTTGGTCTAGCCGAGTGGGTTTGGGTCTAGCCGATTGGGTTTGGGTCTAGCCGAGTGGGTTTGGGTGTAGCCGAGTGGGTTTGGGTCTAGCCGAGTGGGATTGGGTCGAGCCGAGTGGGTTTGGGTCCAGCCGAGTGGGTTTGGGTCAAGCCGAGTGGGTTTGGGTCTAGCCGAGGCAGTTTGGGTCTCGCCAAGTGGGTTTGGGTCTTGTCGAGTGGGTTTGGGTCTAGCCAAGTGGGTTTGGGTCTAGCCGACTGGGTTTGGGTCTAGCCGAGTGGGTTTGGGTCTAGCCGAGTGGGTTTGGGTCTAGCCGAGTCGGATTGCATCTTGCCGAGTGGGTTTGGGTCTAGCCGAGTCGGTTGGGGTCTAGCCGAGTGGGTTTGGGTCTAGCCGAGTGGGTTTCGGTCTAGCCGAGTGGGTTTGGGTCTAGCCGTGTGGGCTTGGGTCTCGCCGAGCGGGTTTGGGTCTAGCCGATTGGGTTTGCGTCTAGCCGAGTGAGTTTGGGTCTAGCCGAGTGGGTTTGCGTCTAGCCGAGTGAGTTTGGGTCTAGCCGAGTGGGTTTGGGTCTAGCCGAGTGGGTTTGGGTCTAGCCGATTGGGTTTGGGTCGAGCCAAGTCGGTTTGGGTCTAGCCGAGTGGGTTTGGGTCTAGCCGATTGGGTTTGGGTCTAGGCGATTGGGTTTGGGTCTAGCCGAGTCGGTTTGGGTCTAGCCGAGTGGGTTTGGGTCTAGCCGAGTGGGTTTGCATCTAGCCGAGTGGGTTTGGGTCTAGCCGAGTGTGTTTGGGTCTAGCCGAGTGGGTTTGGTCTAGCCGAGTGGGTTTGGGTCTAGCCGAGTGTGTTTGGGTCTAGCCGAGTGGGTTTGGTCTAGCCGAGTGGGTTTGGGTCTAGCCGATTGGGTTTGGGTCTAGCCGAGTGGGTTTGGGTGTAGCCGAGTGGGTTTGGGTCTAGCCGAGTGGGATTGGGTCGAGCCGAGTGGGTTTGGGTCCAGCCGAGTGGGTTTGGGTCTAGCCGAGTGGGTTTGGGTCTAGCCGAAGCGGTTTGGGTCTAGCCGACTGGGTTTGGATCTAGCCGAGTGGGTTTGGGTGTAGCCGAGTGGGTTTGGGTCTAGCCGAGTCGGATTGCATCTAGCCGAGTGGGTTTGGGTCTAGCCGAGTCGGTTGGGGTCTAGCCGAGTGGGTTTGGGTCTAGCCGAGTGGGTTTGGGTCTAGCCGAGTGGGTTTGGGTCTAGCCGTGTGGGCTTGGGTCTCGCCGAGCGGGTTTGGGTCTAGCCGAGTGGGTTTGCGTGTAGCCGAGTGGGTTTGGGTCTAGCAGAATGGGTTTGGGTCTAGCCGAGTGGGTTTGGGTCTAGCCGAGTGGGTTTGGGTTTAGCCGAGTGGGTTTGAGTCTAGCGGAGTTGGTATGGGTCTAGCGGAGTGGGTTTGGGTCTAGCGGAGTGGGTTTGGGTGTAGCCGAGTGGGTTTGAGTCTAGCCGAGTGGGTTTGGGTGTACCCGAGTCGGTTTGGGTCTAGCCGAGTGGGTTTGGGTCTAGCCGAGTGGGTGTGGGTCTAGCCGAATGGGTTTGTGTCTAGCCGAGTGGGTTTGTGTCTAGCCGATTGGGTTTGGGTCTAGCCGAGTGTGTTTGGGTCTAGCCGAGTGGGTTTGGGTCTAGCCGAGTGGGTTTGGGTATAGCTGAGTGGGTTTTGGTCTAGCGGAGTAGGTTTTGGGTCTAGCCGAGTGGGTTTGGGTCTAGCCGAGTGGGTTTGGGTCTAGCCGATTGGGTTTGCGTCTAGCCGAGTGAGTTTGGGTCTAGCCGAGTGGGTTTGGGTCTAGCCGAGTGGGTTTGGGTCTAGCCGATTGGGTTTGGGTCGAGCCAAGTCGGTTTGGGTCTAGCCGAGTGGGTTTGGGTCTAGCCGATTGGGTTTGGGTCTAGGCGATTGGGTTTGGGTCTAGCCGAGTCGGTTTGGGTCTAGCCGAGTGGGTTTGGGTCTAGCCGAGTGGGTTTGCATCTAGCCGAGTGGGTTTGGGTCTAGCCGAGTGTGTTTGGGTCTAGCCGAGTGGGTTTGGTCTAGCCGAGTGGGTTTGGGTCTAGCCGATTGGGTTTGGGTCTAGCCGAGTGGGTTTGGGTGTAGCCGAGTGGGTTTGGGTCTAGCCGAGTGGGATTGGGTCGAGCCGAGTGGGTTTGGGTCCAGCCGAGTGGGTTTGGGTCAAGCCGAGTGGGTTTGGGTCTAGCCGAGGCAGTTTGGGTCTCGCCAAGTGGGTTTGGGTCTTGTCGAGTGGGTTGGGGTCTAGCCAAGTGGGTTTGGGTCTAGCCGACTGGGTTTGGGTCTAGCCGAGTGGGTTTGGGTCTAGCCGAGTGGGTTTGGGTCTAGCCGAGTCGGATTGCATCTTGCCGAGTGGGTTTGGGTCTAGCCGAGTCGGTTGGGGTCTAGCCGAGTGGGTTTGGGTCTAGCCGAGTGGGTTTCGGTCTAGCCGAGTGGGTTTGGGTCTAGCCGTGTGGGCTTGGGTCTCGCCGAGCGGGTTTGGGTCTAGCCGAGTGGGTTTGCGTGTAGCCGAGTGGGTTTTGGTCTAGCAGAATGGGTTTGGGTCTAGCCGAGTGGGTTTGGGTCTAGCCGAGTGGGTTTGGGTTTAGCCGAGTGGGTTTGGGTCTAGCGGAGTTGGTATGGGTCTAGCGGAGTGGGTTTGGGTCTAGCGGAGTGGGTTTGGGTGTAGCCGAGTGGGTTTGAGTCTAGCCGAGTGGGTTTGGGTGTACCCGAGTAGGTTTGGGTCTAGCCGAGTGGGTTTGGGTCTAGCCGAGTGGGTGTGGGTCTAGCCGAATGGGTTTGGGTCTAGCCGAGTGGGTTTGGGTATAGCTGAGTGGGTTTTGGTCTAGCGGAGTAGGTTTGGGTCTAGCCGAGTGGGTTTGGGTCTAGCCGAGTGGGTTTGGGTCTAGCCTAGTGGGTTTGGGTCTAGCCGAGTGGGTTTGGGTCTAGCGGATTGGGTTTGGGTCTAGCCGAGTGGGTTTGTGTCTAGCCGAGTGGGTTTGGGTCTACCCGAGTAGGTTTGGGTCTAGCCGAGTGGGCTTGGGTCTAGCCGAGTGGGCTTGGGTCTAGCCGAGTGGGTTTGGGTCTAGCCGAGTGGGTTTGTGTGTAGCCGAGTGGGTTTGGGTCTAGCCGAGTGGGTTTGGGTCTAGCCGAGTGGGTGTGGGTCTAGCCGAATGGGTTTGGGTCTAGCCGAGTGGGTTTGTGTCTAGCCGATTGGGTTTGGGTCTAGCCGAGTGGGTTTGGGTCTAGCCGAATGGGTTTGGGTCTAGCCGAGTGGGTTTGGGTATATCTGAGTGGGTTTTGGTCTAGCGGAGTAGGTTTGGGTCTAGCCGAGTGGGTTTGGGTCTAGCCGAGTGGGTTTGGGTCCAGCCGAGTGGGTTTGGGTCTAGCCGAGTGGGTTTGGGTCTAGCCGAGGCGGTTTGGGTCTAGCCAAGTGGGTTTGGGTCTAGTCGAGTGGGTTTGGGTCTAGCCAAGTGGGTTTGGGTCTAGCCGACTGGGTTTGGGTCTAGCCGAGTGGGTTTGGGTCTAGCCGAGTGGGTTTGGGTCTAGCCGAGTCGGATTGCATCTAGCCGAGTGGGTTTGGGTCTAGGCGAGTCGGTTGGGGTCTAGCCGAGTGGGTTTGGGTCTAGCCGAGTGGGTTTCGGTCTAGCCGAGTGGGTTTGGGTCTAGCCGTGTGGGCTTGGGTCTCGCCGAGCGGGTTTGGGTCTAGCCGAGTGGGTTTGCATGTAGCCGAGTGGGTTTGGGTCTAGCAGAATGGGTTTGGGTCTAGCCGAGTGGGTTTGGGTCTAGCCGAGTGGGTTTGGGTTTAGCCGAGTGGGTTTGGGTCTAGCGGAGTTGGTATGGGTCTAGCGGAGTGGGTTTGGGTCTAGCGGAGTGGGTCTGGGTGTAGCCGAGTGGGTTTGAGTCTAGCCGAGTGGGTTTGGGTGTACCCGAGTAGGTTTGGGTCTAGCCGAGTGGGTTTGGGTCTAGCCGAGTGGGTGTGGGTCTAGCCGAATGGGTTTGGGTCTAGCCGAGTGGGTTTGTGTCTAGCCGATTGGGTTTGGGTCTAGCCGAGTGGGTTTGGGTCTAGCCGAGTGGGTTTGGGTCTAGCCGAGTGGGTTTGGGTATAGCTGAGTGGGTTTTGGTCTAGCGGAGTAGGTTTGGGTCTAGCCGAGTGGGTTTGGGTCTAGCCAAGTGGGTTTGGGTCTAGCCGACTGGGTTTGGGTCTAGCCGAGTGGGTTTGGGTCTAGCCGAGTGGGTTTTGGTCTAGCGGAGTAGGTTTGGGTCTAGCCGAGTAGGTTTGGGTCGACCCGAGTAGGTTTGGGTCTAGCCGAGTTGGTTTGGGTCTAGCCGAGTGGGTTTGGGTCTAGCCGAGTGGGTTTGGGTCTAGCCGAGTGGGTTTGGGTCTAGCCGATTGGGTTTGGGTCTAGCGGAGTGGGTTTGGGTCTAGCGGAGTGGGTTTGGGTCTAGCCGAGTGGGTTTGGGTCTAGCCGAGTGGGTTTGGGTCTAGCCGAGTGGGTTTGGGTCTAGCCGAGTGGGTTTGCGTCTAGCCGAGTGGGTTTGCGTGTAGCCGAGTGGGTTTGGGTCTAGCAGAATGGGTTTGGGTCTAGCCGAGTGGGTTTGGGTCTAGCCGAATGGGTTTGGGTCTAGCCGAGTGGGTTTGGGTTTAGCCGAGTGGGTTTGGGTCTAGCCGAGTTAGTTTGGCTGTAGCCGAGTTAGTTTGGGTCTAGATGATCGGGTTTGGGTCTAGCCGAGTGGGTTTGGGTCTAGCCGAGTGGGTTTGGGTCTAGCCGAGTGGGTTTGGGTTTAGCCGAGTGGGTTTGGGTCTAGCGGAGTTGGTATGGGTCTAGCGGACAGGGTTTGGGTCTAGCCGAGTGGGTTTGGGTCTAGCCGAGTGGGTTTAAGTCTAGCCGAGTGGGTTTGGGTCTAGCCGAGTGGGTTTGGGTCCAGCCGAGGGGTTTGGGTCTAGCCGAGTGGGCTTGGGTCTAGCCGAGTGGGTTTGGGTCTAGCCGAGTGGGTTTGGGTCTACCCGAGTGGGTGTGGGTCTAGCCGAGTGGGTTTGGGTTTAGCCGAGTGGGTTTGGGTCTAGCCGATTGGGTTTGCGTCTAGCCGAGTGAGTTTGGGTCTAGCCGAGTATGTTTGGGTCTAGCCGAGTGGGTTTGGGTCTAGCCGATTGGGTTTGGGTCTAGCCGAGTCGGTTTGGGTCTAGCCGAGTGGGTTTGGGTCTGGCCGATTGGGTTTGGGTCTAGCCGAGTGGGTTTGGGTCTAGCCGAGTGTGTTTGGGTCTGGCCGAGTGGGTTTGGGTCTAGCCGATTGGGTTTGGGTCTAGCCAAGTCGGTTTGGGTCTAGCCGAGTGGGTTTGGGTCTAGCCGAGTGGGTTTGAGTCTAGCCGAGTGGGTTTGGGTCTAGCTGAGTGGGTTTAGGTCTAGCCGAGTGGGGTTGGGTCTAGCCGAGTGGGCTTGGGTCTAGCCGAGTGGGTTTGGGTCTAGCCGAGTGGGTTTGTGTGTAGCCGAGTGGGTTTGGGTCTAGCCGAGTGGGTTTGGGTCTAGCCGAGTGGGTTTGCGTCTAGCCGAGTGGGTTTGGGTCTAGCCGAGTGTGTTTGGGTCTAGCCGAGTGGGTTTGGTCTAGCCGAGTGGGTTTGGGTCTAGCCGATTGGGTTTGGGTCTAGCCGAGTGGGTTTGTGTGTAGCCTAGTGGGTTTGGGTCTAGCCGAGTGGGATTGGGTCGAGCCGAGTGGGTTTGGGTCTAGCCGAGTGGGTTTGGGTCTAGCCGAGTGGGTTTGGGTCTAGCCGAGGGGGTTTGGGTCGAGCCAAGTGGGTTTGGGTCAAGTCGAGTGGGTTTGGGTCTAGCGAAGTGGGTTTGGGTCTAGCCGACTGGGTTTGGGTCTAGCCGAGTGGGTTTGGGTCTAGCCGAGTGGGTTTGGATCTAGCCGAGTCGGATTGCATCTAGCCGAGTGGGTTTGGGTCTAGCCGAGTCGGTTGGGGTCTAGCCGAGTGGGTTTGGGTCTAGCCGAGTGGGTTTGGGTCTAGCCGAGTGGGTTTGGGTCTAGCCGAGTGGGCTTGGGTCTCGCCGAGCGGGTTTGGGTCTAGCCGAGTGGGTTTCCGTGTAGCCGAGTGGGTTTGGGTCTAGCAGAATGGGTTTGGGTCTAGCCGAGTGGGTTTGGGTCTAGCCGAGTGGGCTTGGGTCTAGCCGAGTGGGTTGGGTCTAGCCCAGAGGGTTTTGGGTCTAGCCGAGTGGGTTTGGGTCTAGCCGAGTGGGTTTGGGTCTAGCCGGGTGGGTTTGGGTCTAGCCGAGTGGGTTTGGGTCTAGCCGAGTGGGTTTGGGTCTAGCCGAGTTGGTTTGGGTCTAGCTGAGTGGGTTTGCGTCTAGCGGACAGGGTTTGGGTCTAGCCGAGTGGGTTTGGGTCTAGCCGAGTGGGTTTGGGTCTAGCCGAGTGGGTTTAAGTCTAGCCGAGTGGGTTTGGGTCTAGCCGAGTGGGTTTGGGTCTAGCCGAGGGGGTTTGGGTCTAGCCGAGTGGGCTTGGGTCTAGCCGAGTGGGTTTGGGTTTAGCCGAGTGGGTTTGGGTCTACCCGAGTGGGTGTGGGTCTAGCCGAGTGGGTTTGGGTTTAGCCGAGTGGGTTTGGGTCTAGCCGATTGGGTTTGCGTCTAGCCGAGTGAGTTTGGGTCTAGCCGAGTGGGTTTGGGTCTAGCCGAGTGGGTTTGGGTCTAGCCGATTGGGTTTGGGTCTAGCCAAGTCGGTTTGGGTCTAGCCGAGTGGGTTTGGGTCTAGCCGATTGGGTTTGGGTCTAGCCGATTGGGTTTGGGTCTAGCCGAGTCGGTTTGGGTCTAGCCGAGTGGGTTTGGGTCTAGCCGATTGGGTTTGGGTCTAGCCGAGTGGGTTTGGGTCTAGCCGAGTCGGTTTGGGTCCAGCCGAGTGGGTTTGGGTCTAGCCGATTGGGTTTGGGTCTAGCCAAGTCGGTTTGGGTCTAGCCGAGTGGGTTTGGGTCTAGCCGAGTGGGTTTGAGTCTAGCCGAGTGGGTTTGGGTCTAGCCGAGTGGGTTTAGGTCTAGCCGAGTGGGTTTGGGTCTAGCCGAGTGGGCTTGCATCTAGCCGAGTGGGTTTGGGTCTAGCCGAGGGGGTTTGGGTCTAGCCAAGTCGGTTTGGGTCTAGTCGAGTGGGTTTGGGTCTAGCCAAGTGGGTTTGGGTCTAGCCGACTGGGTTTGGGTCTAGCCGAGTGGGTTTGGGTCTAGCCGAGTGGGTTTGGGTCTAGCCGAGTCGGATTGCATCTAGCCGAGTGGGTTTGGGTCTAGCCGAGTGGGTTTGGGTCTAGCCGTGTGGGCTTGGGTCTCGCCGAGCGGGTTTGGGTCTAGCCGAGTGGGTTTGCGTGTAGCCGAGTGGGTTTGGGTCTAGCCGAGTCGGATTGCATCTAGCCGAGTGGGTTTGGGTCTAGCCGAGTGGGTTTGGGTCTAGCCGAGTGGGTTTGGGTCTAGCCGAGTGGGTTTGCGTATAGCCGAGTGGGTTTGCGTGTAGCCGAGTGGGTTTGGGTCTAGCAGAATGGGTTTGGGTCTAGCCGAGTGGGTTTGGGTCTAGCCGAATGGGTTTGGGTCTAGCCGAGTGGGTTTGGGTCAGGCCGAGTGGGTTTGGGTTTAGCCGAGTGGGTTTGGGTCTAGCCGAGTTAGTTTGGCTGTAGCCGAGTTAGTTTGGGTCTAGATGATCGGGTTTGGGTCTAGCCGAGTGGGTTTGGGTCTAGCCGAGTGGGTTTGGGTCTACCCGAGTGGGTGTGGGTCTAGCCGAGTGGGTTTGGGTTTAGCCGAGTGGGTTTGGGTCTAGCCGATTGGGTTTGCGTCTAGCCGAGTGAGTTTGGGTCTAGCCGAGTATGTTTGGGTCTAGCCGAGTGGGTTTGGGTCTAGCCGATTGGGTTTGGGTCTAGCCGAGTCGGTTTGGGTCTAGCCGAGTGGGTTTGGGTCTGGCCGATTGGGTTTGGGTCTAGCCGAGTGGGTTTGGGTCTAGCCGAGTGGGTTTGGGTCTAGCCGAGTGGGTTTGGGTCTAGCCGATTGGGTTTGGGTCTAGCCAAGTCGGTTTGGGTCTAGCCGAGTGGGTTTGGGTCTAGCCGAGTGGGTTTGAGTCTAGCCGAGTGGGTTTGTGTGTAGCCGAGTGGGTTTGGGTCTAGCCGAGTGGGTTTGGGTCTAGCCGAGTGGGTTTGCGTCTAGCCGAGTGGGTTTGGGTCTAGCCGAGTGTGTTTGGGTCTAGCCGAGTGGGTTTGGTCTAGCCAAGTGGGTTTGGGTCAAGTCGAGTGGGTTTGGGTCTAGCGAAGTGGGTTTGGGTCTAGCCGACTGGGTTTGGGTCTAGCCGAGTGGGTTTGGGTCTAGCCGAGTGGGTTTGGATCTAGCCGAGTCGGATTGCATCTAGCCGAGTGGGTTTGGGTCTAGCCGAGTCGGTTGGGGTCTAGCCGAGTGGGTTTGGGTCTAGCCGAGTGGGTTTGGGTCTAGCCGAGTGGGTTTGGGTCTAGCCGAGTGGGCTTGGGTCTCGCCGAGCGGGTTTGGGTCTAGCCGAGTGGGTTTCCGTGTAGCCGAGTGGGTTTGGGTCTAGCAGAATGGGTTTGGGTCTAGCCGAGTGGGTTTGGGTCTAGCCGAGTGGGCTTGGGTCTAGCCGAGTGGGTTGGGTCTAGCCCAGAGGGTTTTGGGTCTAGCCGAGTGGGTTTGGGTCTAGCCGAGTGGGTTTGGGTCTAGCCGGGTGGGTTTGGGTCTAGCCGAGTGGGTTTGGGTCTAGCCGAGTGGGTTTGGGTCTAGCCGAGTTGGTTTGGGTCTAGCTGAGTGGGTTTGCGTCTAGCGGACAGGGTTTGGGTCTAGCCGAGTGGGTTTGGGTCTAGCCGAGTGGGTTTGGGTCTAGCCGAGTGGGTTTAAGTCTAGCCGAGTGGGTTTGGGTCTAGCCGAGTGGGTTTGGGTCTAGCCGAGGGGGTTTGGGTCTAGCCGAGTGGGCTTGGGTCTAGCCGAGTGGGTTTGGGTTTAGCCGAGTGGGTTTGGGTCTACCCGAGTGGGTGTGGGTCTAGCCGAGTGGGTTTGGGTTTAGCCGAGTGGGTTTGGGTCTAGCCGATTGGGTTTGCGTCTAGCCGAGTGAGTTTGGGTCTAGCCGAGTGGGTTTGGGTCTAGCCGAGTGGGTTTGGGTCTAGCCGATTGGGTTTGGGTCTAGCCAAGTCGGTTTGGGTCTAGCCGAGTGGGTTTGGGTCTAGCCGATTGGGTTTGGGTCTAGCCGATTGGGTTTGGGTCTAGCCGAGTCGGTTTGGGTCTAGCCGAGTGGGTTTGGGTCTAGCCGATTGGGTTTGGGTCTAGCCGAGTGGGTTTGGGTCTAGCCGAGTCGGTTTGGGTCCAGCCGAGTGGGTTTGGGTCTAGCCGATTGGGTTTGGGTCTAGCCAAGTCGGTTTGGGTCTAGCCGAGTGGGTTTGGGTCTAGCCGAGTGGGTTTGAGTCTAGCCGAGTGGGTTTGGGTCTAGCCGAGTGGGTTTAGGTCTAGCCGAGTGGGTTTGGGTCTAGCCGAGTGGGCTTGCATCTAGCCGAGTGGGTTTGGGTCTAGCCGAGGGGGTTTGGGTCTAGCCAAGTCGGTTTGGGTCTAGTCGAGTGGGTTTGGGTCTAGCCAAGTGGGTTTGGGTCTAGCCGACTGGGTTTGGGTCTAGCCGAGTGGGTTTGGGTCTAGCCGAGTGGGTTTGGGTCTAGCCGAGTCGGATTGCATCTAGCCGAGTGGGTTTGGGTCTAGCCGAGTGGGTTTGGGTCTAGCCGTGTGGGCTTGGGTCTCGCCGAGCGGGTTTGGGTCTAGCCGAGTGGGTTTGCGTGTAGCCGAGTGGGTTTGGGTCTAGCCGAGTCGGATTGCATCTAGCCGAGTGGGTTTGGGTCTAGCCGAGTGGGTTTGGGTCTAGCCGAGTGGGTTTGGGTCTAGCCGAGTGGGTTTGCGTATAGCCGAGTGGGTTTGCGTGTAGCCGAGTGGGTTTGGGTCTAGCAGAATGGGTTTGGGTCTAGCCGAGTGGGTTTGGGTCTAGCCGAATGGGTTTGGGTCTAGCCGAGTGGGTTTGGGTCAGGCCGAGTGGGTTTGGGTTTAGCCGAGTGGGTTTGGGTCTAGCCGAGTTAGTTTGGCTGTAGCCGAGTTAGTTTGGGTCTAGATGATCGGGTTTGGGTCTAGCCGAGTGGGTTTGGGTCTAGCCGAGTGGGTTTGGGTCTACCCGAGTGGGTGTGGGTCTAGCCGAGTGGGTTTGGGTTTAGCCGAGTGGGTTTGGGTCTAGCCGATTGGGTTTGCGTCTAGCCGAGTGAGTTTGGGTCTAGCCGAGTATGTTTGGGTCTAGCCGAGTGGGTTTGGGTCTAGCCGATTGGGTTTGGGTCTAGCCGAGTCGGTTTGGGTCTAGCCGAGTGGGTTTGGGTCTGGCCGATTGGGTTTGTGTCTAGCCGAGTGGGTTTGGGTCTAGCCGAGTGGGTTTGGGTCTAGCCGAGTGGGTTTGGGTCTAGCCGATTGGGTTTGGGTCTAGCCAAGTCGGTTTGGGTCTAGCCGAGTGGGTTTGGGTCTAGCCGAGTGGGTTTGAGTCTAGCCGAGTGGGTTTGTGTGTAGCCGAGTGGGTTTGGGTCTAGCCGAGTGGGTTTGGGTCTAGCCGAGTGGGTTTGCGTCTAGCCGAGTGGGTTTGGGTCTAGCCGAGTGTGTTTGGGTCTAGCCGAGTGGGTTTGGTCTAGCCGAGTGGGTTTGGGTCTAGCCGAATGGGTTTGGGTCTAGCCGAGTGGGTTTGGGTGTAGCCTAGTGGGTTTGGGTCTAGCCGAGTGGGATTGGGTCGAGCCGAGTGGGTTTGGGTCTAGCCGAGTGGGTTTGGGTCTAGCCGAGTGGGTTTGGGTCTAGCCGAGGGGGTTTGGGTCGAGCCAAGTGGGTTTGGGTCAAGTCGAGTGGGTTTGGGTCTAGCGAAGTGGGTTTGGGTCTAGCCGACTGGGTTTGGGTCTAGCCGAGTGGGTTTGGGTCTAGCCGAGTGGGTTTGGATCTAGCCGAGTCGGATTGCATCTAGCCGAGTGGGTTTGGGTCTAGCCGAGTCGGTTGGGGTCTAGCCGAGTGGGTTTGGGTCTAGCCGAGTGGGTTTGGGTCTAGCCGAGTGGGTTTGGGTCTAGCCGAGTGGGCTTGGGTCTCGCCGAGCGGGTTTGGGTCTAGCCGAGTGGGTTTGCGTGTAGCCGAGTGGGTTTGGGTCTAGCAGAATGGGTTTGGGTCTAGCCGAGTGGGTTTGGGTCTAGCCGAGTGGGCTTGGGTCTAGCCGAGTGGGTTGGGTCTAGCCCAGAGGGTTTGGGTCTAGCCGAGTGGGTTTGGGTCTAGCCGAGTGGGTTTGGGTCTAGCCGGGTGGGTTTGGGTCTAGCCGAGTGGGTTTGGGTCTAGCCGAGTGGGTTTGGGTCTAGCCGAGTGGGTTTGGGTCTAGCTGAGTGGGTTTGCGTCTAGCGGACAGGGTTTGGGTCTAGCCGAGTGGGTTTGGGTCTAGCCGAGTGGGTTTGGGTCTAGCCGAGTGGGTTTAAGTCTAGCCGAGTGGGTTTGGGTCTAGCCGAGTGGGTTTGGGTCTAGCCGAGGGGGTTTGGGTCTAGCCGAGTGGGCTTGGGTCTAGCCGAGTGGGTTTGGGTTTAGCCGAGTGGGTTTGGGTCTACCCGAGTGGGTGTGGGTCTAGCCGAGTGGGTTTGGGTTTAGCCGAGTGGGTTTGGGTCTAGCCGATTGGGTTTGCGTCTAGCCGAGTGAGTTTGGGTCTAGCCGAGTGGGTTTGGGTCTAGCCGAGTGGGTTTGGGTCTAGCCGATTGGGTTTGGGTCTAGCCAAGTCGGTTTGGGTCTAGCCGAGTGGGTTTGGGTCTAGCCGATTGGGTTTGGGTCTAGCCGATTGGGTTTGGGTCTAGCCGAGTCGGTTTGGGTCTAGCCGAGTGGGTTTGGGTCTAGCCGATTGGGTTTGGGTCTAGCCGAGTGGGTTTGGGTCTAGCCGAGTCGGTTTGGGTCCAGCCGAATGGGTTTGGGTCTAGCCGATTGGGTTTGGGTCTAGCCAAGTCGGTTTGGGTCTAGCCGAGTGGGTTTGGGTCTAGCCGAGTGGGTTTGAGTCTAGCCGAGTGGGTTTGGGTCTAGCCGAGTGGGTTTAGGTCTAGCCGAGTGGGTTTGGGTCTAGCCGAGTGGGCTTGGGTCTAGCCGAGTGGGTTTGGGTCTAGCCGAGTGGGTTTGTGTGTAGCCGAGTGGGTTTGGGTCTAGCCGAGTGGGTTTGGGTCTAGCCGAGTGGGTTTGCATCTAGCCGAGTGGGTTTGGGTCTAGCCGAGTGTGTTTGGGTCTAGCCGAGTGGGTTTGGTCCAGCCGAGTGGGTTTGGGTCTAGCCGATTGGGTTTGGGTCTAGCCGAGTGGGTTTGGGTGTAGCCGAGTGGGTTTGGGTCTAGCCGAGTGGGATTGGGTCGAGCCGAGTGGGTTTGGGTCTAGCCGAGTGGGTTTGGGTCTAGCCGAGTGGGTTTGGGTCTAGCCGAGGGGGTTTGGGTCTAGCCAAGTCGGTTTGGGTCTAGTCGAGTGGGTTTGGGTCTAGCCAAGTGGGTTTGGGTCTAGCCGACTGGGTTTGGGTCTAGCCGAGTGGGTTTGGGTCTAGCCGAGTGGGTTTGGGTCTAGCCGAGTCGGATTGCATCTAGCCGAGTGGGTTTGGGTCTGGCCGAGTGGGTTTGGGTCTAGCCGAGTGGGTTTGGGTCTAGCCGAGTGGGTTTGCGTCTAGCCGAGTGGGTTTGCGTGTAGCCGAGTGGGTTTGGGTCTAGCAGAATGGGTTTGGGTCTAGCCGAGTGGGTTTGGGTCTAGCCGAATGGGTTTGGGTTTAGCCGAGTGGGTTTGGGTCAGGCCGAGTGGGTTTGGGTTTAGCCGAGTGGGTTTGGGTCTAGCCGAGTTAGTTTGGCTGTAGCCGAGTTAGTTTGGGTCTAGATGATCGGGTTTGGGTCTAGCCGAGTGGGTTTGGGTCTAGCCGAGTGGGTTTGGGTCTAGCCGAGTGGGTTTGGGTTTAGCCGAGTGGGTTTGGGTCTAGCGGAGTTGGTATGGGTCTAGCGGACAGGGTTTGGGTCTAGCCGAGTGGGTTTGGGTCTAGCCGAGTGGGTTTAAGTCTAGCCGAGTGGGTTTGGGTCTAGCCGAGTGGGTTTGGGTCCAGCCGAGGGGTTTGGGTCTAGCCGAGTGGGCTTGGGTCTAGCCGAGTGGGTTTGGGTCTAGCCGAGTGGGTTTGGGTCTACCCGAGTGGGTGTGGGTCTAGCCGAGTGGGTTTGGGTTTAGCCGAGTGGGTTTGGGTCTAGCCGATTGGGTTTGCGTCTAGCCGAGTGAGTTTGGGTCTAGCCGAGTATGTTTGGGTCTAGCCGAGTGGGTTTGGGTCTAGCCGATTGGGTTTGGGTCTAGCCGAGTCGGTTTGGGTCTAGCCGAGTGGGTTTGGGTCTGGCCGATTGGGTTTGGGTCTAGCCGAGTGGGTTTGGGTCTAGCCGAGTGGGTTTGGGTCTAGCCGAGTGGGTTTGGGTCTAGCCGATTGGGTTTGGGTCTAGCCAAGTCGGTTTGGGTCTAGCCGAGTGGGTTTGGGTCTAGCCGAGTGGGTTTGAGTCTAGCCGAGTGGGTTTGGGTCTAGCTGAGTGGGTTTAGGTCTAGCCGAGTGGGGTTGGGTCTAGCCGAGTGGGCTTGGGTCTAGCCGAGTGGGTTTGGGTCTAGCCGAGTGGGTTTGTGTGTAGCCGAGTGGGTTTGGGTCTAGCCGAGTGGGTTTGGGTCTAGCCGAGTGTGTTTGGGTCTAGCCGAGTGGGTTTGGTCTAGCCGAGTGGGTTTGGGTCTAGCCGATTGGGTTTGGGTCTAGCCGAGTGGGTTTGGGTGTAGCCTAGTGGGTTTGGGTCTAGCCGAGTGGGATTGGGTCGAGCCGAGTGGGTTTGGGTCTAGCCGAGTGGGTTTGCGTCTAGCCGAGTGGGTTTGCGTGTAGCCGAGTGGGTTTGGGTCTAGCAGAATGGGTTTGGGTCTAGCCGAGTGGGTTTGGGTCTAGCCGAATGGGTTTGGGTCTAGCCGAGTGGGTTTGGGTCAGGCCGAGTGGGTTTGGGTTTAGCCGAGTGGGTTTGGGTCTAGCCGAGTTAGTTTGGCTGTAGCCGAGTTAGTTTGGGTCTAGATGATCGGGTTTGGGTCTAGCCGAGTGGGTTTGGGTCTAGCCGAGTGAGTTTGGGTCTAGCCGAGTGGGTTTGGGTTTAGCCGAGTGGGTTTGGGTCTAGCGGAGTTGGTATGGGTCTAGCGGACAGGGTTTGGGTCTAGCCGAGTGGGTTTGGGTCTAGCCGAGTGGGTTTAAGTCTAGCCGAGTGGGTTTGGGTCTACCCGAGTGGGTGTGGGTCTAGCCGAGTGGGTTTGGGTTTAGCCGAGTGGGTTTGGGTCTAGCCGATTGGGTTTGCGTCTAGCCGAGTGAGTTTGGGTCTAGCCGAGTATGTTTGGGTCTAGCCGAGTGGGTTTGGGTCTAGCCGATTGGGTTTGGGTCTAGCCGAGTCGGTTTGGGTCTAGCCGAGTGGGTTTGGGTCTGGCCGATTGGGTTTGGGTCTAGCCGAGTGGGTTTGGGTCTAGCCGAGTGGGTTTGGGTCTAGCCGAGTGGGTTTGGGTCTAGCCGATTGGGTTTGGGTCTAGCCAAGTCGGTTTGGGTCTTGCCGAGTGGGTTTGGGTCTAGCCGAGTGGGTTTGAGTCTAGCCGAGTGGGTTTGGGTCTAGCTGAATGGGTTTAGGTCTAGCCGAGTGGGGTTGGGTCTAGCCGAGTGGGCTTGGGTCTAGCCGAGTGGGTTTGGGTCTAGCCGAGTGGGTTTGTGTGTAGCCGAGTGGGTTTGGGTCTAGCCGAGTGGGTTTGGGTCTAGCCGAGTGGGTTTGCGTCTAGCCGAGTGGGTTTGGGTCTAGCCGAGTGTGTTTGGGTCTAGCCGAGTGGGTTTGGTCTAGCCGAGTGGGTTTGGGTCTAGCCGATTGGGTTTGGGTCTAGCCGAGTGGGTTTGGGTGTAGCCTAGTGGGTTTGGGTCTAGCCGAGTGGGATTGGGTCGAGCCGAGTGGGTTTGGGTCTAGCCGAGTGGGTTTGGGTTTAGCCGAGTGGGTTTGGGTCAAGCCGAGGGGGTTTGGGTCGAGCCAAGTGGGTTTGGGTCAAGTCGAGTGGGTTTGGGTCTAGCGAAGTGGGTTTGGGTCTAGCCGACTGGGTTTGGGTCTAGCCGAGTGGGTTTGGGTCTAGCCGAGTGGGTTTGGATCTAGCCGAGTCGGATTGCATCTAGCCGAGTGGGTTTGGGTCTAGCCGAGTCGGTTGGGGTCTAGCCGAGTGGGTTTGGGTCTAGCCGAGTGGGTTTGGGTCTAGCCGAGTGGGTTTGGGTCTAGCCGAGTGGGCTTGGGTCTCGCCGAGCGGGTTTGGGTCTAGCCGAGTGGGTTTGCGTGTAGCCGAGTGGGTTTGGGTCTAGCAGAATGGGTTTGGGTCTAGCCGAGTGGGTTTGGGTCTAGCCGAGTGGGCTTGGGTCTAGCCGAGTGGGTTGGGTCTAGCCCAGAGGGTTTGGGTCTAGCCGAGTGGGTTTGGGTCTAGCCGAGTGGGTTTGGGTCTAGCCGGGTGGGTTTGGGTCTAGCCGAGTGGGTTTGGGTCTAGCCGAGTGGGTTTGGGTCTAGCCGAGTGGGTTTGGGTCTAGCTGAGTGGGTTTGCGTCTAGCGGACAGGGTTTGGGTCTAGCCGAGTGGGTTTGGGTCTAGCCGAGTGGGTTTGGGTCTAGCCGAGTGGGTTTAAGTCTAGCCGAGTGGGTTTGGGTCTAGCCGAGTGGGTTTGGGTCTAGCCGAGGGGGTATGGGTCTAGCCGAGTGGGCTTGGGTCTAGCCGAGTGGGTTTGGGTTTAGCCGAGTGGGTTTGGGTCTACCCGAGTGGGTGTGGGTCTTGCCGAGTGGGTTTGGGTTTAGCCGAGTGGGTTTGGGTCTAGCCGATTGGGTTTGCGTCTAGCCGAGTGAGTTTGGGTCTAGCCGAGTGGGTTTGGGTCTAGCCGAGTGGGTTTGGGTCTAGCCGATTGGGTTTGGGTCTAGCCAAGTCGGTTTGGGTCTAGCCGAGTGGGTTTGGGTCTAGCCGATTGGGTTTGGGTCTAGCCGATTGGGTTTGGGTCTAGCCGAGTCGGTTTGGGTCTAGCCGAGTGGGTTTGGGTCTAGCCGATTGGGTTTGGGTCTAGCCGAGTGGGTTTGGGTCTAGACGAGTCGGTTTGGGTCCAGCCGAGTGGGTTTGGGTCTAGCCGATTGGGTTTGGGTCTAGCCAAGTCGGTTTGGGTCTAACCGAGTGGGTTTGGGTCTAGCCGAGTGGGTTTGAGTCTAGCCGAGTGGGTTTGGGCCTAGCCGAGTGGGTTTAGGTCTAGCCGAGTGGGTTTGGGTCTAGCCGAGTGGGCTTGGGTCTAGCCGAGTGGGTTTGTGTGTAGCCGAGTGGGTTTGGGTCTAGCCGAGTGGGTTTGGGTCTAGCCGAGTGGGTTTGCATCTAGCCGAGTGGGTTTGGGTCTAGCCGAGTGTGTTTGGGTCTAGCCGAGTGGGTTTGGTCTAGCCGAGTGGGTTTGGGTCTAGCCGATTGGGTTTGGGTGTAGCCGAGTGGGTTTGGGTGTAGCCGAGTGGGTTTGGGTCTAGCCGAGTGGGATTGGGTCGAGCCGAGTGGGTTTGGGTCTAGCCGAGTGGGTTTGGGTCTAGCCGAGTGGGTTTGGGTCTAGCCGAGGGGGTTTGGGTCTAGCCAAGTCGGTTTGGGTCTAGTCGAGTGGGTTTGGGTCTAGCCAAGTGGGTTTGGGTCTAGCCGACTGGGTTTGGGTCTAGCCGAGTGGGTTTGGGTCTAGCCGAGTGGGTTTGGGTCTAGCCGAGTCGGATTGCATCTAGCCGAGTGGGTTTGGGTCTAGCCGAGTGGGTTTGGGTCTAGCCGTGTGGGCTTGGGTCTCGCCGAGCGGGTTTGGGTCTAGCCGAGTGGGTTTGCGTGTAGCCGAGTGGGTTTGGGTCTAGCAGAATGGGTTTGGGTCTAGCCGAGTGGGTTTGGGTCTAGCCGAGTGGGTTTGGGTTTAGCCGAGTGGGTTTGGGTCTAGCGGAGTTGGTATGGGTCTAGCGGAGTGGGTTTGGGTCTAGCGGAGTGGGTTTGGGTGTAGCCGAGTGGGTTTGAGTCTAGCCGAGTGGGTTTGGGTGTACCCGAGTAGGTTTGCGTCTAGCCGAGTGGGTTTGGGTCTAGCCGAGTGGGTGTGGGTCTAGCCGAATGGGTTTGGGTCTAGCCGAGTGGGTTTGTGTCTAGCCGATTGGGTTTGGGTCTAGCCGAGTGGGTTTGGGTCTAGCCGAGTGGGTTTGGGTCTAGCCGAGTGGGTTTGGGTATAGCTGAGTGGGTTTTGGTCTAGCGGAGTAGGTTTGAGTCTTGCCGAGTGGGTTTGGGTCTAGCCGAGTGGGTTTGGGTCTAGCCTAGTGGGTTTGGGTCTAGCCGAGTGGGTTTGGGTCTAGCGGATTGGGTTTGGGTCTAGCCGAGTGGGTTTGTGTCTAGCCGAGTGGGTTTGGGTCTACCCGAGTAGGTTTGGGTCGAGCCGAGTTGGTTTGGGTCTAGCCGAGTGGGTTTGGGTGTAGCCGAGTGGGTTTGGGTCTAGCCGAGTGGGTTTGGGTCTAGCCGATTGGGTTTGGGTCTAGCGGAGTGGGTTTGGGTCTAGCGGAGTGGGTTTGGGTCTAGCCGAATGGGTTTGGGTCTAGCCGAGTGGGTTTTGGTCAGGCCGAGTGGGTTTGGGTTTAGCCGAGTGGGTTTGGGTCTAGCCGAGTTAGTTTGGCTGTAGCCGAGTTAGTTTGGGTCTAGATGATCGGGTTTGGGTCTAGCCGAGTGGGTTTGGGTCTAGCCGAGTGGGTTTGGGTCTAGCCGAGTGGGTTTGGGTTTAGCCGAGTGGGTTTGGGTCTAGCGGAGTTGGTATGGGTCTAGCGGACAGGGTTTGGGTCTAGCCGAGTGGGTTTGGGTCTAGCCGAGTGGGTTTAAGTCTAGCCGAGTGGGTTTGGGTCTAGCCGAGTGGGTTTGGGTCTAGCCGAGGGGGTTTGGGTCTAGCCGAGTGGGCTTGGGTCTAGCCGAGTGGGTTTGGGTCTAGCCAAGTGGGTTTGGGTCTACCCGAGTGGGTGTGGGTCTAGCCGAGTGGGTTTGGGTTTAGCCGAGTGGGTTTGGGTCTAGCCGATTGGGTTTGCGTCTAGCCGAGTGAGTTTGGGTCTAGCCGAGTGGGTTTGGGTCTAGCCGAGTGGGTTTGGGTCTAGCCGATTGGGTTTTGGTCTAGCCGAGTCGGTTTGGGTCTAGCCGAGTGGGTTTGGGTCTAGCCGATTGGGTTTGGGTCTAGCCGAGTGAGTTTGGGTCTAGCCGAGTCGGTTTGGGTCTAGCCGAGTGGGTTTGGGTCTAGCCGATTGGGTTTGGGTCTAGCCAAGTCGGTTTGGGTCTAGCCGAGTGGGTTTGGGTCTAGCCGAGTGGGTTTGAGTCTAGCCGAGTGGGTTTGGGTCTAGCCGAGCGGGTTTAGGTCTAGCCGAGTGGGTTTGGGTCTAGCCGAGTGGGCTTGGGTCTAGCCGAGTGGGTTTGGGTCTAGCCGAGTGGGTTTGTGTGTAGCCGAGTGGGTTTGGGTCTAGCCGAGTGGGTTTGGGTCTAGCCGAGTGGGTTTGCATCTAGCCGAGTGGGTTTGGGTCTAGCCGAGTGTGTTTGGGTCTAGCCGAGTGGGTTTGGGTCTAGCCGAGTTGGTTTAAGTCTAGCCGAGTGGGTTTGGGTCTAGCCGAGTGGGTTTGGGTCTAGCCGAGGGGGTTTGGGTCTAGCCGAGTAGGCTTGGGTCTAGCCGAGTGGGTTTGGGTCTAGCCAAGTGGGTTTGGGTCTACCCGAGTGGGTGTGGGTCTAGCCGAGTGGGTTTGGGTTTAGCCGAGTGGGTTTGGGTCTAGCCGATTGGGTTTGCGTCTAGCCGAGTGAGTTTGGGTCTAGCCGAGTGGGTTTGGGTCTAGCCGAGTGGGTTTGGGTCTAGCCGATTGGGTTTGGGTCTAGCCGAGTCGGTTTGGGTCTAGCCGAGTGGGTTTGGGTCTAGCCGATTGGGTTTGGGTCTAGCCGAGTGGGTTTGGGTCTAGCCGAGTGGGTGTGGGTCTAGCCGAATGGGTTTGGGTCTAGCCGAGTGGGTTTGTGTCTAGCCGATTGGGTTTGGGTCTAGCCGAGTGGGTTTGGGTCTAGCCGAGTGGGTTTGGGCCTAGCCGAGTGGGTTTGGGTATAGCTGAGTGGGTTTTGGTCTAGCGGAGTAGGTTTGGGTCTAGCCGAGTGGGTTTGGGTCTAGCCGAGTGGGTTTGGGTCTAGCCTAGTGGGTTTCGGTCTAGCCGAGTGGGTTTGGGTCTAGCGGATTGGGTTTGGGTCTAGCCGAGTGGGTTTGTGTCTAGCCGTGTGGGTTTGGGTCTACCCGAGTAGGTTTGGGTCTAGCCGAGTTGGTTTGGGTCTAGCCGAGTGGGTTTGGGTCTAGCCGAGTGGGTTTGGGTCTAGCCGAGTGGGTTTGGGTCTAGCCGATTGGGTTTGGGTCTAGCGGAGTGGGTTTGGGCCTAGCGGAGTGGGTTTGGGTCTAGCCGAGTGGGTTTGGGTCTAGCCGAGTGGGTTTGGGTCTAGCCGAGTGGGTTTGGGTCTAGCCGAGTGGGTTTGCGTCTAGCCGAGTGGGTTTGCGTGTAGCCGAGTGGGTTTGGGTCTAGCGGAGTTGGTATGGGTCTAGCGGTGTGGGTTTAGGTCTAGCGGAGTGGGTTTGGGTGTAGCCGAGTGGGTTTGAGTCTAGCCGAGTGCGTTTGGGTCTAGCCTAGTGGGTGTGGGTCTAGCCGAATGGGTTTGGGTCTAGCCGAGTGGGTTTGTGTCTAGCCGATTGGGTTTGGGTCTAGCCGAGATGGTTTGGGTCTAGCCGAGTGGGTTTGGGTCTAGCCGAGTGGGTTTGGGTATAGCTGAGTGGGTTTTGGTCTAGCGGAGTAGGTTTGGGTCTAGCCGAGTGGGTTTGGGTCTAGCCGAGTGGGTTTGGGTCTAGCCTAGTGGGTTTGGGTCTAGCCGAGTGGGTTTGGGTCTAGCGGATTGGGTTTGGGTCTAGCCGAGTGGGTTTGTGTCTAGCCGAGTGGGTTTGGGTCGACCCGAGTAGGTTTGGGTCTAGCCGAGTTGGTTTGGGTCTAGCCGAGTGGGTTTGGGTCTAGCCGAGTGGGTTTGGGTCTAGCCGAGTGGGTTTGGGTCTAGCCGATTGGGTTTGGGTCTAGCGGAGTGGGTTTGGGTCTAGCGGAGTGGGTTTGGGTCTAGCCGAGTGGGTTTGGGTCTAGCCGAGTGGGTTTGGGTCTAGCCGAGTGGGTTTGGGTCTAGCCGAGTGGGTTTGCGTCTAGCCGAGTGTGTTTGGGTCGAGCCGAGTGGGTTTGGGTCTAGCCGAGTGGGTTTGGGTCCAGCCGAGTGGGTTTGGGTGTAGCCGAGAGGGTTTGGGTCTAGCCGAGTGGGTTTGGGTGTAGCCGAGTGGGTTTGGGTCCAGCCGAGTGGGTTTGGGTCTAGCCGAGTGGGCTTGTGTCTAGCCGAGCGGGTTTGGGTCTAGCCGAGCGGGTTTGAGTCTAGCCGAGTGGGTTTGGGTCTAGCCGAGTGGGTTTGGGTCCAGCCGAGTGGGATTGGGTCTAGCCGAGTGGGTTTGGGTCTAGACGAGTGGGTTTGGGTCTAGCCGAGTGGGTTTGGGTCTAGCCGAGTGGGTTTGGGTCTAGCCGAGTGGGTTTGGGTCTAGCCGAGTGGGTTTGCGTCTAGCCGAGTGTGTTTGGGTCGAGCCGAGTGGGTTTGGGTCTAGCCGAGTGGGTTTGGGTCCAGCCGAGTGGGTTTGGGTGTAGCCGAGAGGGTTTGGGTCTAGCCGAGTGGGTTTGGGTGTAGCCGAGTGGGTTTGGGTCCAGCCGAGTGGGTTTGGGTCTAGCCGAGTGGGCTTGTGTCTAGCCGAGCGGGTTTGGGTCTAGCCGAGTGGGTTTGAGTCTAGCCGAGTGGGTTTGGATCTAGCCGAGTGGGTTTGGGTCCAGCCGAGTGGGATTGGGTCTAGCCGAGTGGGTTTGGGTCTAGACGAGTGGGTTTGGGTCTAGCCGAGTGGGTTTGGGTCTAGCCGAGTGGGTTTGGGTCTAGCTGCGTGGGTTTTGGTCTGGCGGAGTGGGTTTGGGTCTAGCCGAGTGGGTATGGGTCTAGCCGAGTGGGTTTGGGTCCACCGAGTGGGTTTGGGTCTAGCCGAGTGGGTTTGGGTCTAGCGGAGTGGGTTTGGGTCTAGCCGAGTGGGTTTGGGTCTCGCCGAGTGGGTTTGGGTGTAGCCGAGTGGGATAGGGTCTAGCCGAGTGGGTTTGGGTCTAGCCGACTCGGTTTGGGTGTAGCCGAGTTGGTTTGGGTCTAGCCGAGTGGGTTTGGGTCTAGCCGAGTGGGTTTGGCTCTAGCCGAGTTGGCTTGGGTCTAGCCAAGCGGGTTTGGGTCTAGCCGAGTGGGTTTGCGTGCAGCCGAGTGGGTTTGTGTCTAGCCGAGTGGGTTTGGGTCCAGCCGAGTGGGATTGGGTCTAGCCGAGTGGGTTTGGGTCTAGCCGAGTGGGTTTGGGTCTGGCCGAGTGGGTTTGGGTCTAGCCGAGTGGGTTTGGGTCTAGCTGAGTGGGTTTTGGTCTGGCGGAGTGGGTTTGGGTCTAGCCGAGTGGGTTTGGGTGTAGCCGAGTGGGTTTGGGTCTAGCCTAGTGGGTTTGGGTCTAGCCGAGTGGGTTTGGGTCTAGCGGATTGGGTTTGGGTCTAGCCGAGTGGGTTTGTGTCCAGCCGAGTGGGTTTGGGTCTACCCGAGTAGGTTTGGGTCTAGCCGAGTGGGTTTGGGTCTAGCCGAGTGGGTGTGGGTCTAGCCGAGTGGGTTTGGGTCTGGCCGAGTGGGTTTGGGTCTAGCCGATTGGGTTTGGGTCTAGCCGAGTGGGTTTGGGTCTAGCCGAGTGGGGTTGGGTCTATCCGAGTGGGTTTGGGTTGAGCCGAGTGGGTTTGGGTCTAGCCGAGTGGGTTTGGGTCTAGCCGAGTTGGTTTGGGTCTAGCCGAGTGGGTTTGGGTCTAGCTGAGTGGGTTGGGTCTAGCCGAGTGGGTTTGGGTCTAGCCGAGTGGGTTTGGGTGTAGCCGAGTGGGTTTGGGTCTAGCCGAGTGGGTTTGGGTCTAGCCGAGTGGGTTTGGGTCTAGCGGAGTGGGTTTGGGTCTAGCGGAGTGGGTGTGGGTCTAGCGGAGTGGGTTTGGGTCTAGCCGAATGGGTTTGGGTCTATCCGAGTGGGTTTGGGTCTAGTGGAGTGGGTTTGGGTCTAGCCGAGTGGGTGTGGGTCTAGCCGAGTGGGTTTGGGTCTGGCCGAGTGGGTTTGGGTCTAGCCGATTGGGTTTGGGTCTAGCCGAGTGGGTTTGGGTCTAGCCGAGTGGGGTTGGGTCTATCCGAGTGGGTTTGGGTTGAGCCGAGTGGGTTTGGGTCTAGCCGAGTGGGTTTGGGTCTAGCCGAGTTGGTTTGGGTCTAGCCGAGTGGGTTTGGGTCTAGCTGAGTGGGTTGGGTCTAGCCGAGTGGGTTTGGGTCTAGCCGAGTGGGTTTGGGTGTAGCCGAGTGGGTTTGGGTCTAGCCGAGTGGGTTTGGGTCTAGCCGAGTGGGTTTGGGTCTAGCGGAGTGGGTTTGGGTCTAGCGGAGTGGGTGTGGGTCTAGCGGAGTGGGTTTGGGTCTAGCCGAATGGGTTTGGGTCTATCCGAGTGGGTTTGGGTCTAGTGGAGTGGGTTTGGGTGCAGCCGAGTGGGTTTGGGTCTAGCCGAGTGGGTTTGGGTCTGGCGGAGTGGGTTTGGGTCTAGCCGAGTGGGTTTGGGTCTAGCCGAGTGGGTTTGGGTCTAGCGGAGTGGGTTTGGGTCACGCCAAGAGGGTTAGGGTCTAGCCGAGTGGGTTTGGGTCTAGCCGAGTGGGTTTGAGTCTAGCCGAGTGGGTTTGGGTCTAGCCGAGTGCTTTTGGGTCTAGCCGAGTGGGTTTCAGTCTAGCCGAGTGGGTTTGGGTCTAGCGGAGTGGGTTTGAGTCTAGCGAAGTGGGTTAGGGTCTAGCGGAGTGGGTTTGGGTCTAGCGGAGTTGGTTCGGGTCTAGCCGAATGGGTTTGGGTCTAGCCGAGTGGGTTTGTGTCTAGCGGAGTGGATTTATGTCTAGCGGAGTGGGTTTGGGTCTAGCCGAGTGGGTTTGGGTCTAGCCGAGTGGGTTTGGGTCTAGCCGATTGGGTTTGGGTCTAGCCGAGTGCGTTTGGGTCTAGCCGAGTGGGTTTGGGTCTAGCCGAGTGGGTTTGGGTCTAGCCGAGTGGGTTTGGGTCTAGCCGAGTGGGTTTGGGTCTAGCCGAGTGGGTTTGGGTCTAGCCGATTGGGTTTGGGTCTAGCCGAGTGCGTTTGGGTCTAGCCGAGTGGGTTTGGGTCTAGCCGAGTGGGTTTGGGTCTAGCCGAGTGGTTTTGGGTCTAGCCGAGTGGGTTTGGGTCTATCCGAATGGGTTTGGGTCTAGCCGAGTGGGTTTGGGTCTAGCCGAGTGGGTTTGGGTGGAGCCGAGTGGCTTTGCGTCTAGCCGAGTGGGTTTGGGTCTAGCCGATTGGGTTTGGGTCTAGCCGAGTGGGTTTGAGTCTAGCCGAGTGGGTTTGGGTCTAGCCGAGTGCTTTGGGGTCTAGCCGAGTGGGTTTCAGTCTCGCCGAGTGGGTTTGGGTCTAGCGGAGTGGGTTTGAGTCTAGCGGAGTGGGTTTGGGTCTAGCCGAGTGCGTTTGGGTCTAGCCGAGTGGGTTTGGGTCTAGCCGAGTGGGTTTGGGTCTAGCCGAGTGGGTTTGGGTCTAGCCGAGTGGGTTTGGGTCTAGCCGAGTGGGTTTGGGTCTAGCCGATTGGGTTTGGGTCTAGCCGAGTGCGTTTGGGTCTAGCCGAGTGGGTTTGGGTCTAGCCGAGTGGGTTTGGGTCTAGCCGAGTGGTTTTGGGTCTAGCCGAGTGGGTTTGGGTCTATCCGAATGGGTTTGGGTCTAGCCGAGTGGGTTTGGGTCTAGCCGAGTGGGTTTGGGTGGAGCCGAGTGGCTTTGCGTCTAGCCGAGTGGGTTTGGGTCTAGCCGATTGGGTTTGGGTCTAGCCGAGTGGGTTTGAGTCTAGCCGAGTGGGTTTGGGTCTAGCCGAGTGCTTTGGGGTCTAGCCGAGTGGGTTTCAGTCTCGCCGAGTGGGTTTGGGTCTAGCGGAGTGGGTTTGAGTCTAGCGGAGTGGGTTTGGGTCTAGCGGAGTGGGTTTGGGTCTAGCGGAGTGGGTTTGGGTCTAGCCGAATGGGTTTGGGTCTAGCCGAGTGGGTTTGGGTCTAGCGGAGTGGATTTATGTCTAGCGGAGTGGGTTTGGGTCTAGCCGAGTGGGTTTGGGTCTAGCCGAGTGGGTTTGAGTCTAGCCGAGTGGGTTTGGGTCCAGCCGAGTGGTTTTGGGTCTAGCCGAGTGGGTTTGGGTCTGGCCGAGTGGGTTTGGGTCTAGCGGAGTGGGTTTGGGTCTAGCCGATTGGGTTTGGGTCTAGCCGAGTGGGTTTGGGTCTAGCCGAGTGGGTTTGGGTCTAGCCGAGTGGGTTTGTGTCTGTCCGAGTGGGTTTGGGTCTAGCCGAATGGGTTTGGGTCTAGCCGAGTGGGTTTGGGTGTAGCCGAGTGGGTTTGGGTGTAGCCGAGTGGCTTTGCGTCTAGCCGAGTGGGTTTGGGTCTAGCCGAGTGGGTTTGGAGCTAGCCGAGTGGGTTTGCGTCTAGCCGAATGGGTTTGGGTCTAGCCGCGTGGGTTCGGTATAGCCGAGTGGGTTTGGGTCTAGCCGAGTGGGTTTGAGTCTAGCCGAGTGGGATGGGTCTAGCCGAGTGCGTTTGGGTCTAGCGCAGTGTGTTTCGGTCTCGCCGAGTGGGTTTAGGTCTAGCGGAGTGGGTTTTGGGTCTAGCGGAGTGGGTTTGGGTCTAGCGGAGTGGGTTTGGGTCTAGCGGAGTGGGTGTGGGTCTAGCCGAATGGGTTTGGGTCTAGCCGAGTGGGTTTGGGTCTAGTGGAGTGGGTTTGGGTCTAGCCGAGTGAGTTTGGGTCTAGCCGAGTGGGGTTGGGTCTATCCGAGTGGGTTTGGGTCTAGCGGAGTGGGTTTGGGTCTAGCAAAGTGGGTTAGGGTCTAGCCGAGTGGGTTTGGGTCTAGCCGAGTGGGTTTGAGTCTAGCCGAGTGGGTTTGGGTCTAGCCGAGTGGGTTTGGGTCTAGCGGAGTGGGTTTCAGTCTAGCGGAGTGGGTTTGGGTCTAGCGGAGTGGGTTTGGGTCTAGCGGAGTGGGTTTGGGTCTAGCCGAATGGGTTTGGGTCTAGCGGAGTGGGTTTGGGTCTTGCGGAGTGTTATTGTGTCTAGCGGAGTGGGTTTGGGTCTAGCCGAGTGGGTTTGGGTCTAGCCGAGTGGGTTTGGGTCCAGCCGAGTGGGTTTGGGTCTAGCCGAGTGGGCTTGGGTCCAGCCGAGTTGGTTTGGGTCTAGCCGAGTGGGTTTGGGTGTAGCCGAGTGGGTTTGGGTCCAGCCGAGTGGGTTTGGGTCCAGCCGATTGGGATTGGGTCTAGCCGAGTGCGTTTGGGTCTAGCCGAGTGGGTTTGCGTCGAGCCGAGTTGGTTTGGGTCTAGCTGAGTGGGTTTTGGTCTAGCGGAGTGGGTTTGGGTCTAGCCGAGTGGGTTTGGGTCTAGCCGAGTCGGTTTGGGTCTAGCCGAGTGGGTTTGGGTCTAGCCGAGTGGGCTTGGGTCTAGCCGAGTGGGTTTGGGTCTAGCGAGTGGGTTTGGGTCTAGCCGAGTGGGTTTGGGTCTAGCCGAGTGGGTTTGAGTCTAGCCGAGTGGGATGGGTCTAGCCGAGTGCGTTTGGGTCTAGCCGAGTGGGTTTCGGTCTAGCCGAGAGGGTTTGGGTCTAGCGGAGTGGGGTTTGGGTCTAGCGGAGTGGGTTTGGGTCTAGTGGAGTGGGTTTGGGTGTAGCCGAGTGGGTTTGGGTCTAGCTGTGTGGGTTTGGGTGCAGCCGAGTGGGTTTGGGTCTAGCTGAGTGGGTTTGGGTGTAGCCGAGTGGGTTTGGGTCTAGCCGAGTGGGTTTGGGTCTAGCCGAGGGGGTTTGGGTCTAGCCCAGTGGGTTTGGGTCTAGCCGAGTGGGTTTGGGTCTAGCCGAGTGGGTTTGGGGCTAGCCTAGTGGGTTTGCGCGTAGCCGAGTGGGTTTGGCTCTAGCCGAGTGGGTTTGGGTCTAGCCGAGTGGGTTTGGTGCTAGCCGAGTGGGTTTGCGTCTAGCCGAATGGGTTTGGGTCTAGCCGAGTGGGTTTCGGTATAGCCGAGTGGGTTTGGGTCTAGCCGTGTGGGTTTGAGTCTAGCCGAGTGGGATGGGTCTAGCCGAGTGCGTTTGGGTCTAGCGGAGTGTGTTTCGGTCTCGCCGAGTGGGTTTAGGTCTAGCGGAGTGGGTTTTGGGTCTAGCGGAGTGGGTTTGGGTCTAGCGGAGTGGGTTTGGGTCTAGCGGAGTGGGTTTGGGTCTTGCGGAGTGGGTTTGGGTCTAGCGGAGTGGGTTTGGGTCTAGCCGAATGGGTTTGGGTCTAGCCGAGTGGGTTTGGGTCTAGCGGAGTGGATTTATGTCTAGCGGAGTGGGTTTGGGTCTAGCCGAGTGGGTTTGGGTCTAGCCGAGTGGGTTTGAGTCTAGCCGAGTGGGTTTGGGTCCAGCCGAGTGGTTTTGGGTCTAGCCGAGTGGGTTTGGGTCTGGCCGAGTGGGTTTGGGTCTAGCGGAGTGGGTTTGGGTCTAGCCGATTGGGTTTGGGTCTAGCCGAGTGGGTTTGGGTCTAGCCGAGTGGGTTTGGGTCTAGCCGAGTGGGTTTGTGTCTGTCCGAGTGGGTTTGGGTCTAGCCGAATGGGTTTGGGTCTAGCCGAGTGGGTTTGGGTGTAGCCGAGTGGGTTTGGGTGTAGCCGAGTGGCTTTGCGTCTAGCCGAGTGGGTTTGGGTCTAGCCGAGTGGGTTTGGAGCTAGCCGAGTGGGTTTGCGTCTAGCCGAATGGGTTTGGGTCTAGCCGAGTGGGTTTCGGTATAGCCGAGTGGGTTTGGGTCTAGCCGAGTGGGTTTGAGTCTAGCCGAGTGGGATGGGTCTAGCCGAGTGCGTTTGGGTCTAGCGCAGTGTGTTTCGGTCTCGCCGAGTGGGTTTAGGTCTAGCGGAGTGGGTTTTGGGTCTAGCGGAGTGGGTTTGGGTCTAGCGGAGTGGGTTTGGGTCTAGCGGAGTGGGTGTGGGTCTAGCCGAATGGGTTTGGGTCTAGCCGAGTGGGTTTGGGTCTAGTGGAGTGGGTTTGGGTCTAGCCGAGTGAGTTTGGGTCTAGCCGAGTGGGGTTGGGTCTATCCGAGTGGGTTTGGGTCTAGCGGAGTGGGTTTGGGTCTAGCAAAGTGGGTTAGGGTCTAGCCGAGTGGGTTTGGGTCTAGCCGAGTGGGTTTGAGTCTAGCCGAGTGGGTTTGGGTCTAGCCGAGTGGGTTTGGGTCTAGCGGAGTGGGTTTCAGTCTAGCGGAGTGGGTTTGGGTCTAGCGGAGTGGGTTTGGGTCTAGCGGAGTGGGTTTGGGTCTAGCCGAATGGGTTTGGGTCTAGCGGAGTGGGTTTGGGTCTTGCGGAGTGTTATTGTGTCTAGCGGAGTGGGTTTGGGTCTAGCCGAGTGGGTTTGGGTCTAGCCGAGTGGGTTTGGGTCCAGCCGAGTGGGTTTGGGTCTAGCCGAGTGGGCTTGGGTCCAGCCGAGTTGGTTTGGGTCTAGCCGAGTGGGTTTGGGTGTAGCCGAGTGGGTTTGGGTCCAGCCGAGTGGGTTTGGGTCCAGCCGATTGGGATTGGGTCTAGCCGAGTGCGTTTGGGTCTAGCCGAGTGGGTTTGCGTCGAGCCGAGTTGGTTTGGGTCTGGCTGAGTGGGTTTTGGTCTAGCGGAGTGGGTTTGGGTCTAGCCGAGTGGGTTTGGGTCTAGCCGAGTCGGTTTGGGTCTAGCCGAGTGGGTTTGGGTCTAGCCGAGTGGGCTTGGGTCTAGCCGAGTGGGTTTGGGTCTAGCGAGTGGGTTTGGGTCTAGCCGAGTGGGTTTGGGTCTAGCCGAGTGGGTTTGAGTCTAGCCGAGTGGGATGGGTCTAGCCGAGTGCGTTTGGGTCTAGCCGAGTGGGTTTCGGTCTAGCCGAGAGGGTTTGGGTCTAGCGGAGTGGGGTTTGGGTCTAGCGGAGTGGGTTTGGGTCTAGTGGAGTGGGTTTGGGTGTAGCCGAGTGGGTTTGGGTCTAGCTGTGTGGGTTTGGGTCGAGCCGAGTTGGTTTGGGTCTAGCTGAGTGGGTTTTGGTCTAGCGGAGTGGGTTTGGGTCTAGCCGAGTGGGTTTGGGTCTAGCCGAGTCGGTTTGGGTCTAGCCGAGTGGGTTTGGGTCTAGCCGAGTGGGCTTGGGTCTAGCCGAGTGGGTTTGGGTCTAGCGAGTGGGTTTGGGTCTAGCCGAGTGGGTTTGGGTCTAGCCGAGTGGGTTTGAGTCTAGCCGAGTGGGATGGGTCTAGCCGAGTGCGTTTGGGTCTAGCCGAGTGGGTTTCGGTCTAGCCGAGAGGGTTTGGGTCTAGCGGAGTGGGGTTTGGGTCTAGCGGAGTGGGTTTGGGTCTAGTGGAGTGGGTTTGGGTGTAGCCGAGTGGGTTTGGGTCTAGCTGTGTGGGTTTGGGTGCAGCCGAGTGGGTTTGGGTCTAGCTGAGTGGGTTTGGGTGTAGCCGAGTGGGTTTGGGTCTAGCCGAGTGGGTTTGGGTCTAGCCGAGGGGGTTTGGGTCTAGCCCAGTGGGTTTGGGTCTAGCCGAGTGGGTTTGGGTCTAGCCGAGTGGGTTTGGGGCTAGCCTAGTGGGTTTGCGCGTAGCCGAGTGGGTTTGGCTCTAGCCGAGTGGGTTTGGGTCTAGCCGAGTGGGTTTGGTGCTAGCCGAGTGGGTTTGCGTCTAGCCGAATGGGTTTGGGTCTAGCCGAGTGGGTTTCGGTATAGCCGAGTGGGTTTGGGTCTAGCCGAGTGGGTTTGAGTCTAGCCGAGTGGGATGGGTCTAGCCGAGTGCGTTTGGGTCTAGCGGAGTGTGTTTCGGTCTCGCCGAGTGGGTTTAGGTCTAGCGGAGTGGGTTTTGGGTCTAGCGGAGTGGGTTTGGGTCTAGCGGAGTGGGTTTGGGTCTAGCGGAGTGGGTGTGGGTCTAGCCGAATGGGTTTGGGTCTAGCCGAGTGGGTTTGGGTCTAGCGGAGTGGGTTTGGGTGACGCCGAGTGGGTTTGGGTCTAGCCGAGTGGGTTTGGGTCTAGCCGAGTGGGTTTGAGTCTAGCCGAGTGGGTTGGGGTCTAGCCGAGTGGGTTTGGGTCTAGCGGAGTGGGTTTCAGTCTAGCGGAGTGGGTTTGGGTCTAGCGGAGTGGGTTTGGGTCTAGCGGAGTGGGTTTGGGTCTAGCCGAATGGGTTTGGGTCTAGCGGAGTGTTATTGTGTCTAGCGGAGTGGGTTTGGGTCTAGCCGAGTGGGTTTGGGTCTAGCCGAGGGGGTTTGGGTCTAGCCCAGTGGGTTTGGGTCTAGCCGAGTGGGTTTGGGTCTAGCCGAGTGGGTTTGGGGCTAGCCTAGTGGGTTTGCGCGTAGCCGAGTGGGTTTGGCTCTAGCCGAGTGGGTTTGGGTCTAGCCGAGTGGGTTTGGTGCTAGCCGAGTGGGTTTGCGTCTAGCCGAATGGGTTTGGGTCTAGCCGAGTGGGTTTCGGTATAGCCGAGTGGGTTTGGGTCTAGCCGAGTGGGTTTGAGTCTAGCCGAGTGGGATGGGTCTAGCCGAGTGCGTTTGGGTCTAGCGGAGTGTGTTTCGGTCTCGCCGAGTGGGTTTAGGTCTAGCGGAGTGGGTTTTGGGTCTAGCGGAGTGGGTTTGGGTCTAGCGGAGTGGGTTTGGGTCTAGCGGAGTGGGTGTGGGTTTAGCCGAATGGGTTTGGGTCTAGCCGAGTGGGTTTGGGTCTAGCGGAGTGGGTTTGGGTGACGCCGAGTGGGTTTGGGTCTAGCCGAGTGGGTTTGGGTCTAGCCGAGTGGGTTTGAGTCTAGCCGAGTGGGTTGGGGTCTAGCCGAGTGGGTTTGGGTCTAGCGGAGTGGGTTTCAGTCTAGCGGAGTGGGTTTGGGTCTAGCGGAGTGGGTTTGGGTCTAGCGGAGTGGGTTTGGGTCTAGCCGAATGGGTTTGGGTCTAGCGGAGTGTTATTGTGTCTAGCGGAGTGGGTTTGGGTCTAGCCGAGTGGGTTTGGGTGTAGCCGAGTGGGTTTGGGTCCAGCCGAGTGGGTTTGGGTCTAGCCGAGTGGGCTTGGGTCCAGCCGAGTTGGTTTGGGTCTAGCCGAGTGGGTTTGGGTGTAGCCGAGTGGGTTTGGGTCTAGCCGAGTGGGTTTGGGTCCAGCCGATTGGGATTGGGTCTAGCCGAGTGCGTTTGGGTCTAGCCGAGTGGGTTTGTGTCTAGCCGAGTGGGTTTGGGTCTAGCCGAGTGGGTTTGGGTCTAGCCGAGTCGGTTTGGGTCTAGCCGAGTGGGTTTGGGTCTAGCCGAGTGGGCTTGGGTCTAGCCGAGTGGGTTTGGGTCTAGCGAGTGGGTTTGGGTCTGGCCGAGTGGGTTTGGGTCTAGCCGAGTGGGTTTGAGTCTAGCCGAGTGGGATGGGTCTAGCCGAGTGCGTTTGGGTCTAGCCGAGTGGGTTTCGGTCTAGCCGAGAGGGTTTGGGTCTAGCGGAGTGGGGTTTGGGTCTAGCGGAGTGGGTTTGGGTCTAGTGGAGTGGGTTTGGGTGTAGCCGAGTGGGTTTGGGTCTAGCTGTGTGGGTTTGGGTGCAGCCGAGTGGGTTTGGGTCTAGCTGAGTGGGTTTGGGTCTAGCCGAGTGGGTTTGGGTCTAGCCGATTGGGTTTGGGTCTAGCCGAGTGGGTTTGGGTCCAGCCGATTGGGATTGGGTCTAGCCGAGTGCGTTTGGGTCTAGCCGAGTGGGTATGGGTCGAGCCGAGTGGGTTTCAGTCTAGCGGAGTGGGTTTGGGTCTAGCGGAGTGGGTTTGGGTCTAGCGGAGTGGGTTTGGGACTAGCCAAATTGGTTTGGGTCTAGCCGAGTGGGTTTGGGTCTAGCGGAGTGTTATTGTGTCTAGCGGAGTGGGTTTGGGTCTAGCCGAGTGGGTTTGGGTCTAGCCGAGTGGGTTTGGGTCCAGCTGAGTGGGTTTGGGTCTAGCCGAGTGGGCTTGGGTCCAGCCGAGCTGGTTTGGGTCTAGCCGAGTGTGTTTGGGTGTAGCCGAGTGGGTTTGGGTCTAGCCGAGTGGGTTTGGGTCTAGCCGAGTGGGTTTGGGTCTAGCCGATGGGTTTGGGTCCAGCCGAGTGGGTTTGGGTCCAGCCGAGTGGGTTTGGGTCGAGCCGAGTGGGTTTGGGTGTAGCGGAGTGGGTTTGGGTCTAGCGGAGTGGGTTTGGGTCTGGCCGAGTGGGTTTGGGTCTAGCCGAGTCGGTTTGGGTCTAGCCGAGTGGGTTTGGGTCTAGCCGAGTGGGCTTGGGTCTAGCCGAGTGGGTTTGGGTCTAGCGAGTGGGTTTGGGTCTAGCCGAGTGGGTTTGGGTCTAGCCGAGTGGGTTTGAGTCTAGCCGAGTGGGATGGGTCTAGCCGAGTGCGTTTGGGTCTAGCCGAGTGGGTTTCGGTCTAGCCGAGTGGGTTTGGGTCTAGCGGAGTGGGGTTTCGGTCTAGCGGAGTGGATTTGGGTCTAGTGGAGTGGGTTTGGGTGTAGCCGAGTGGGTTTGGGTCTAGCTGAGTGGGTTTGGGTGCAGCCGAGTGGGTTTGGGTCTAGCTGAATGGGTTTCGGTCTAGCCGAGTGGGTTTGGGTCTAGCGGAGTGGGTTTGGGTCTAGCCGAGTGCGTTTGGGTCTAGCCGAGTGGGTTTGGGTGTAGCCGGGTGGGTTTGGGTCTAGCCGAGTGGGTTTGGGTCTAGCCGAGGGGGTTTGGGTCTAGCCCAGTGGGTTTGGGTCTAGCCGAGTGGGTTTGGGTCTAGCCGAGTGGGTTTGGGTCTAGCCTAGTGGGTTTCCGCGTAGCCGAGTGGGTTTGGGTCTAGCCGAGTGGGTTTGGGTCTAGCCGAGTGGTTTTGGGTCTAGCCGAGTGGGTTTGAGTCTAGCCGAGTGGGTTTGGGTCTAGCCGAGTGGGCTTGGGTCTAGCCGAGTGGGTTTGGGTCTAGCGAGTGGGTTTGGGTCTGGCCGAGTGGGTTTGGGTCTAGCCGAGTGGGTTTGAGTCTAGCCGAGTGGGATGGGTCTAGCCGAGTGCGTTTGGGTCTAGCCGAGTGGGTTTCGGTCTAGCCGAGAGGGTTTGGGTCTAGCGGAGTGGGGTTTGGGTCTAGCGGAGTGGGTTTGGGTCTAGTGGAGTGGGTTTGGGTGTAGCCGAGTGGGTTTGGGTCTAGCTGTGTGGGTTTGGGTGCAGCCGAGTGGGTTTGGGTCTAGCTGAGTGGGTTTGGGTCTAGCCGAGTGGGTTTGGGTCTAGCCGATTGGGTTTGGGTCTAGCCGAGTGGGTTTGGGTCCAGCCGATTGGGATTGGGTCTAGCCGAGTGCGTTTGGGTCTAGCCGAGTGGGTATGGGTCGAGCCGAGTGGGTTTCAGTCTAGCGGAGTGGGTTTGGGTCTAGCGGAGTGGGTTTGGGTCTAGCGGAGTGGGTTTGGGACTAGCCAAATTGGTTTGGGTCTAGCCGAGTGGGTTTGGGTCTAGCGGAGTGTTATTGTGTCTAGCGGAGTGGGTTTGGGTCTAGCCGAGTGGGTTTGGGTCTAGCCGAGTGGGTTTGGGTCCAGCTGAGTGGGTTTGGGTCTAGCCGAGTGGGCTTGGGTCCAGCCGAGCTGGTTTGGGTCTAGCCGAGTGTGTTTGGGTGTAGCCGAGTGGGTTTGGGTCTAGCCGAGTGGGTTTGGGTCTAGCCGAGTGGGTTTGGGTCTAGCCGATGGGTTTGGGTCCAGCCGAGTGGGTTTGGGTCCAGCCGAGTGGGTTTGGGTCTAGCCGAGTGGGTTTGGGTGTAGCGGAGTGGGTTTGGGTCTAGCGGAGTGGGTTTGGGTCTGGCCGAGTGGGTTTGGGTCTAGCCGAGTCGGTTTGGGTCTAGCCGAGTGGGTTTGGGTCTAGCCGAGTGGGCTTGGGTCTAGCCGAGTGGGTTTGGGTCTAGCGAGTGGGTTTGGGTCTAGCCGAGTGGGTTTGGGTCTAGCCGAGTGGGTTTGAGTCTAGCCGAGTGGGATGGGTCTAGCCGAGTGCGTTTGGGTCTAGCCGAGTGGGTTTCGGTCTAGCCGAGTGGGTTTGGGTCTAGCGGAGTGGGGTTTCGGTCTAGCGGAGTGGATTTGGGTCTAGTGGAGTGGGTTTGGGTGTAGCCGAGTGGGTTTGGGTCTAGCTGAGTGGTTTTGGGTGCAGCCGAGTGGGTTTGGGTCTAGCTGAATGGGTTTCGGTCTAGCCGAGTGGGTTTGGGTCTAGCGGAGTGGGTTTGGGTCTAGCCGAGTGCGTTTGGGTCTAGCCGAGTGGGTTTGGGTGTAGCCGGGTGGGTTTGGGTCTAGCCGAGTGGGTTTGGGTCTAGCCGAGGGGGTTTGGGTCTAGCCCAGTGGGTTTGGGTCTAGCCGAGTGGGTTTGGGTCTAGCCGAGTGGGTTTGGGTCTAGCCTAGTGGGTTTCCGCGTAGCCGAGTGGGTTTGGGTCTAGCCGAGTGGGTTTGGGTCTAGCCGAGTGGTTTTGGGTCTAGCCGAGTGGGTTTGAGTCTAGCCGAGTGGGTTTGGGTCTAGCCGAGTGGGTTTGGGTCGAGCCGAGTGGGTTTGGGTCTAACGGAGTGGGTTTGGGTCTAGCGAGTGGGTTTGGGTCTAGCCGAGTGGGTTTGGGTCTAGCCGAGTGGGTTTGTGTCTAGCCGAGTGGGTTTGGGTCTACCCGAGTATGTTTGGGTCTAGCCGAGTGGGTTTGGGTCTAGCCGAGTGGGTTTGGGTCTAGCCGATTGGGTTTGGGTCTAGCCGAGTGGGTTTGGGTCCAGCCGAGTGGGTTTGGGTCTAGCCGATTGGGTTTGGGTCTAGCCGAGTGGGTTTGGGTCCAGGCGATTGGGATTGGGTCTAGCCGAGTGCGTTTGGGTCTAGCCGAGTGGGTATGGGTCGAGCCGAGTGGGTTTCAGTCTAGCGGAGTGGGTTTGGGTCTAGCGGAGTGGGTTTGGGTCCAGCCGAGTGGGTTTGGGTCTAGCCGAGTGGGTTTGGGTCCAGCCGAGTGGGTTTGGGTCTAGCCGAGTGGGCTTGGGTCCAGCCGAGCTGGTTTGGGTCTAGCCGAGTGGGTTTGGGTGTAGCCGAGTGGGTTTGGGTCTAGCCGAGTGGGTTTGGGTCTAGCCGAGTGGGTTTGGGCCTAGCCGATGGGTTTGGGTCCAGCCGAGTGGGTTTGGGTCCAGCCGAGTGGGTTTGGGTCTAGCCGAGTGGGCTTGGGTCCAGCCGAGTAGGTTTGGGTCTAGCCGAGTGTGTTTGGGTGTAGCCGAGTGGGTTTGGGTCTCGCCGAGTGGGTTTGGGTCTAGCCGAGTGGGTTTGGGTCTAGCCGATGGGTTTGGGTCCAGCCGAGTGGGTTTGGGTCCAGCCGAGTGGGTTTGGGTCTAGCCGAGTGGGTTTGGGTGTAGCGGAGTGGGTTTGGGTCTGGCCGAGTGGGTTTGGGTCTAGCCGAGTGGGTTTGGGTCTAGCCGATTGGGTTTGGGTCTAGTCGAGTGGGTTTGGGTCTAGCCGAGTGGGTTTGGGTCTAGCCGAGTGGGTTTGGGTCTAGCCGAGTGGGTTTGTGTCTAGCCGAGAGGGTTTGGGTCTAGCCGAGTGGGTTTGGGTCTAGCCGAGTGGGTTTGGGTCGAGCCGAGTGGGTTTGGGTCTAACGGAGTGGGTTTGGGTCTAGCGAGTGGGTTTGTGTCTAGCCGAGTGGGTTTGGGTCTAGCCGAGTGGGTTTGAGTCTAGCCGAGTGGGTTTCGGTCTAGCCGAGTGGGTTTGGGTCTAGCGGTGTGGGTTTCAGTCTAGCTGAGTGGGTTTTGGTCTAGCGGAGTGGGTTTGGGTCTAGCCGAGTGGGTTTGGGTCTAGCCGAGTCGGTTTGGGTCTAGCCGAGTGGGTTTGGGTCTAGCCGAGTGGGCTTGGGTCTAGCCGAGTGGGTTTGGGTCTAGCGAGTGGGTTTGGGTCTAGCCGAGTGGGTTTGGGTCTAGCCGAGTGGGTTTGGGTCTAGCCGAGTGGGTTTGTGTCTAGCCGAGAGGGTTTGGGTCTAGCCGAGTGGGTTTGGGTCTAGCCGAGTGGGTTTGGGTCGAGCCGAGTGGGTTTGGGTCTAACGGAGTGGGTTTGGGTCTAGCGAGTGGGTTTGTGTCTAGCCGAGTGGGTTTGGGTCTAGCCGAGTGGGTTTGAGTCTAGCCGAGTGGGTTTCGGTCTAGCCGAGTGGGTTTGGGTCTAGCGGTGTGGGTTTCAGTCTAGCTGAGTGGGTTTTGGTCTAGCGGAGTGGGTTTGGGTCTAGCCGAGTGGGTTTGGGTCTAGCCGAGTCGGTTTGGGTCTAGCCGAGTGGGTTTGGGTCTAGCCGAGTGGGCTTGGGTCTAGCCGAGTGGGTTTGGGTCTAGCGAGTGGGTTTGGGTCTAGCCGAGTGGGTTTGGGTCTAGCCGAGTGGGTTTGAGTCTAGCCGAGTGGGATGGGTCTAGCCGAGTGCGTTTGGGTCTAGCGGAGTGGAGTTTGGGCCTAGCGGAGTGGGTTTGGGTCTAGTGGAGTGGGTTTGGGTCGAGCCGAGTGGGTTTGGGTCTAACGGAGTGGGTTTGGGTCTAGCGAGTGGGTTTGTGTCTAGCCGAGTGGATTTGGGTCTAGCCGAGTGGGTTTGAGACCAGCCGAGTGGGTTTGGGTCTAGCCGAGTGGGTTTGGGTCCAGCCGATTGGGTTTGGGTCTAGTCGAGTGGGTTTGGGTCTAGCCGAGTGGGTTTGGGTCTAGCCGAGTGGGTTTGGGTCTAGCCGAGTGGGTTTGTGTCTAGCCGAGAGGGTTTGGGTCTAGCCGAGTGGGTTTGGGTCTAGCCGAGTGGGTTTGGGTCGAGCCGAGTGGGTTTGGGTCTAACGGAGTGGGTTTGGGTCTAGCGAGTGGGTTTGTGTCTAGCCGAGTGGGTTTGGGTCTAGCCGAGTGGGTTTGAGTCTAGCCGAGTGGGTTTCGGTCTAGCCGAGTGGGTTTGGGTCTAGCGGTGTGGGTTTCAGTCTAGCTGAGTGGGTTTTGGTCTAGCGGAGTGGGTTTGGGTCTAGCCGAGTGGGTTTGGGTCTAGCCGAGTCGGTTTGGGTCTAGCCGAGTGGGTTTGGGTCTAGCCGAGTGGGCTTGGGTCTAGCCGAGTGGGTTTGTGTCTAGCGAGTGGGTTTGGGTCTAGCCGAGTGGGTTTGGGTCTAGCCGAGTGGGTTTGAGTCTAGCCGAGTGGGATGGGTCTAGCCGAGTGCGTTTGGGTCTAGCGGAGTGGAGTTTGGGCCTAGCGGAGTGGGTTTGGGTCTAGTGGAGTGGGTTTGGGTCTAGCCGAGTGGATTTGGGTCTAGCCGAGTGGGTTTGAGACCAGCCGAGTGGGTTTGGGTCTAGCCGAGTGGGTTTGGGTCCAGCCGATGGGTTTGGGTCCAGCCGAGTGGGTTTGGGTCCAGCCGAGTGGGTTTGGGTCTAGCCGAGTGTGTTTGGGTCTAGCCGATAGGGTTTGGGTCTAGCCGAGAGGGTTTGGGTGTAGCCGAGTGGGTTTGGGTCTAGCCGAATGGGTTTGGGTCCAGCCAAGTGGGTTTGTGTCTAGCCGAGTGGGTTTGGGTCTACCCGAGTATGTTTGGGTCTAGCCGAGTGGGTTTGGGTCTTGCCGAGTGGGTTTGGGTCTAGCCGATTGGGTTTGGGTCTAGCCGAGTGGGTTTGGGTCCAGCCGATTGGGATTGGGTCTAGCCGAGTGCGTTTGGGTCTAGCCGAGTGGGTATGGGTCGAGCCGAGTGGGTTTCAGTCTAGCGGAGTGGGTTTGGGTCTAGCGGAGTGGGTTTGGGTCTAGCGGAGTGGGTTTGGGTCTAGCCGAATTGGTTTGGGTCTAGCCGAGTGGGTTTGGGTCTCGCGGAGTGTTATTGTGTCTAGCGGAGTGGGTTTGGGTCCAGCCGAGTGGGTTTGGGTCTAGCCGAGTGGGTTTTGGGTCCAGCCGAGTGGGTTTGGGTCTAGCCGAGTGGGCTTGGGTCCAGCCAAGCTGGTTTGGGTCTAGCCGAGTGGGTTTGGGTGTAGCCGAGTGGGTTTGGGTCTAGCCGAGTGGGTTTGGGTCTAGCCGAGTGGGTTTGGGTCTAGCCGATGGGTTTGGGTCCAGCCGAGTGGGTTTGGGTCCAGCCGAGTGGGTTTGGGTCTAGCCGAGTGGGTTTGGGTGTAGCGGAGTGGGTTTGGGTCTAGCGGAGTGGGTTTGGGTCTAGCCGAGTGGGTTTGGGTCTAGCCGAGTGGGTTTGGGTCTAGCCGAGTGGGCTTGGGTCTAGCCGAGTGGGTTTGGGTCTAGCGAGTGGGTTTGGGTCTAGCCGAGTGGGTTTGGGTCTAGCCGAGTGTGTTTGAGTCTAGCCGAGTGGGATGGGTCTAGCCGAGTGCGTTTGGGTCTAGCCGAGTGGGTTTCGGTCTAGCCGAGTGGGTTTGGGTCTAGCGGAGTGGGGTTTGGGTCTAGCGGAGTGGGTTTGGTTCTAGTGGAGTGGGTTTGGGTGTAGCCGAGTGGGTTTGGGTCTAGCTGAGTGGGTTTGGGTGCAGCCGAGTGGGTATGGGTCTAGCTGAATGGGTTTCGGTCTAGCCGAGTGGGTTTCGGTCTAGCGGAGTGGGTTTGGGTCTAGCCGAGTGGGTTTGGGTCCAGCCGATTGGGATTGGGTCTAGCCGAGTGCGTTTGGGTCTAGCCGAGTGGGTATGGGTCGAGCCGAGTGGATTTCAGTCTAGCGGAGTGGGTTTGGGTCTAGCGGAGTGGGTTTGGGTCTAGCGGAGTGGGTTTGGGTCCAGCCGAGTGGGTTTGGGTCTAGCCGAGTGGGTTTGGGTCCAGCCGAGTGGGTTTGGGTCTAGCCGAGTGGGCTTGGGTCCAGCCGAGCTGGTTTGTGTCTAGCCGAGTGGGTTTGGGTGTAGCCGAGTGGGTTTGGGTCTAGCCGAGTGGGTTTGGGTCTAGCCGAGTGGGTTTGGGTCTAGCCGATGGGTTTGGGTCCAGCCGAGTGGGTTTGGGTCCAGCCGAGTGGGTTTGGGTCTAGCCGAGTGGGCTTGGGTCCAGCCGAGTAGGTTTGGGTCCAGCCGAGTGTGTTTGGGTGTAGCCGAGTGGGTTTGGGTCTCGCCGAGCGGGTTTGGGTCTAGCCGAGTGGGTTTGGGTCTAGCCGATGGGTTTGGGTCCAGCCGAGTGGGTTTGGGTCCAGCCGAGTGGGTTTGGGTCTAGCCGAGTGGGTTTGGGTGTAGCGGAGTGGGTTTGGGACTAGCGGAGTGGGTTTGGGTCTAGCGGAGTGGGTTTGGGTCTAGCCGAGTGGGTTTGGGTCTAGCCGAGTGGGTTTGGGTCTAGCCGAGTGGGCTTGGGTCTAGCCGAGTGGGTTTGGGTCTAGCGAGTGGGTTTGGGTCTAGCCGAGTGGGTTTGGGTCTAGCCGAGTGGGTTTGAGTCTAGCCGAGTGGGATGGGTCTAGCCGAGTGCGTTTGGGTCTAGCCGAGTGGGTTTCGGTCTAGCCGAGTGGGTTTGGGTCTAGCGCAGTGGGGTTTCGGTCTAGCGGAGTGGGTTTGGGTCTAGTGGAGTGGGATTGGGTGTAGCCGAGTGGGTTTGGGTCTAGCTGAGTGGGTTTGGGTGCAGCCGAGTGGGTTTGGGTCTAGCTGAATGGGTTTCGGTCTAGCCGAGTGGGTTTGGGTCTAGCGGAGTGGGTTTGGGTCTAGCCGAGTGCGTTTGGGTCTAGCCGAGTGGGTTTGGGTGTAGCCGAGTGGGTTTGGGTCTAGCCGAGTGGGTTTGGGTCTAGCCGAGGGGGTTTGGGTCTAGCCCAGTGGGTTTGGGTCTAGCCGAGTGGGTTTGGGTCTAGCCTAGTGGGTTTGGGTCTAGCCTAGTGGGTTTGCGCGTAGCCGAGTGGGTTTGGGTCTAGCCGAGTGGGTTTGGGTCTAGCCGAGTGGATTTGGGTCTAGCCGAGTGGGTTTGAGTCTAGCCGAGTGGGTTTGGGTCTAGCCGAGTGGGTTTGGGTCTAGCCGATGGGTTTGGGTCCAGCCGAGTGGGTTTGGGTCCAGCCGAGTGGGTTTGGGTCTAGCCGAGTGGGTTTGGGTGTAGCGGAGTGGGTTTGGGTCTGGCCGAGTGGGTTTGGGTCTAGCCGAGTGGGTTTGGGTCTAGCCGATTGGGTTTGGGTCTAGCCGAGTGGGTTTGGGTCTAGCCGAGTGGGTTTGGGTCTAGCCTAGTGGGTTTGGGTCTAGCCTAGTGGGTTTGCGCGTAGCCGAGTGGGTTTGGGTCTAGCCGAGTGGGTTTGGGTCTAGCCGAGTGGATTTGGGTCTAGCCGAGTGGGTTTGAGTCTAGCCGAGCGGGTTTGGGTCTAGCCGAGTGGGTTTGGGTCTAGCCGATGGGTTTGGGTCCAGCCGAGTGGGTTTGGGTCCAGCCGAGTGGGTTTGGGTCTAGCCGAGTGGGTTTGGGTGTAGCGGAGTGGGTTTGGGTCTGGCCGAGTGGGTTTGGGTCTAGCCGAGTGGGTTTGGGTCTAGCCGATTGGGTTTGGGTCTAGCCGAGTGGGTTTGGGTCTAGCCGAGTGGGTTTGGGTCTAGCCGAGTGGGTTTGGGTCTAGCCGAGTGGGTTTGGGTCTAGCCGAGAGGGTTTGGGTCTAGCCGAGTGGGTTTGGGTCTAGCCGAGTGGGTTTGGGTCGAGCCGAGTGGGTTTGGGTCTAACGGAGTGGGTTTGGGTCTAGCGAGTGGGTTTGTGTCTAGCCGAGTGGGTTTGGGTCTAGCCGAGTGGGTTTGAGTCTAGCCGAGTGGGTTTCGGTCTAGCCGAGTGCGTTTGGGTCTAGCGGAGTGGGTTTCAGTCTAGCTGAGTGGGTTTTGGTCTAGCGGAGTGGGTTTGGGTCTAGCCGAGTGGGTTTGGGTCTAGCCGAGTCGGTTTGGGTCTAGCCGAGTGGGTTTGGGTCTAGCCGAGTGGGCTTGGGTCTAGCCGAGTGGGTTTGGGTCTAGCGAGTGGGTTTGGTTCTAGCCGAGTGGGTTTGGGTCTAGCCGAGTGGGTTTGAGTCTAGCCGAGTGGGATGGGTCTAGCCGAGTGCGTTTGGGTCTAGCTGAGTGGGTTTCGGTCTAGCCGAGTGGGTTTGGGTCTAGCGGAGTGGGGTTTGGGTCTAGCGGAGTGGGTTTGGTTCTAGTGGAGTGGGTTTGGGTGTAGCCGAGTGGGTTTGGGTCTAGCTGAGTGGGTTTGGGTGCAGCCGAGTGGGTTTGGGTCTAGCTGAATGGGTTTCGGTCTAGCCGAGTGGGTTTGGGTCTAGCGGAGTGGGTTTGGGTCTAGCCGAGTGGGTTTGGGTCCAGCCGATTGGGATTGGGTCTAGCCGAGTGCGTTTGGGTCTAGCCGAGTGGGTATGGGTCGAGCCGAGTGGGTTTCAGTCTAGCGGAGTGGGTTTGGGTCTAGCGGAGTGGGTTTGGGTCTAGCGGAGTGGGTTTGGGTCCAGCCGAGTGGGTTTGGGTCTAGCCGAGTGGGTTTGGGTCCAGCCGAGTGGGTTTGGGTCTAGCCGAGTGGGCTTGGGGCCAGCCGAGCTGGTTTGTGTCTAGCCGAGTGGGTTTGGGTGTAGCCGAGTGGGTTTGGGTCTAGCCGAGTGGGTTTGGGTCTAGCCGAGTGGGTTTGGGTCTAGCCGATGGGTTTGGGTCCAGCCGAGTGGGTTTGGGTCCAGCCGAGTGGGTTTGGGTCTAGCCGAGTGGGCTTGGGTCCAGCCGAGTAGGTTTGGGTCCAGCCGAGTGTGTTTGGGTGTAGCCGAGTGGGTTTGGGTCTCGCCGAGTGGGTTTGGGTCTAGCCGAGTGGGTTTGGGTCTAGCCGATGGGTTTGGGTCCAGCCGAGTGGGTTTGGGTCCAGCCGAGTGGGTTTGGGTCTAGCCGAGTGGGTTTGGGTGTAGCGGAGTGGGTTTGGGACTAGCGGAGTGGGTTTGGGTCTAGCGGAGTGGGTTTGGGTCTAGCCGAGTGGGTTTGGGTGTAGCGGAGTGGGTTTGGGACTAGCCGAGTGGGATGGGTCTAGCCGAGTGCGTTTGGGTCTAGCCGAGTGGGTTTCGGTCTAGCCGAGTGGGTTTGGGTCTAGCGGAGTGGGGTTTCGGTCTAGCGGAGTGGGTTTGGGTCTAGTGGAGTGGGTTTGGGTGTAGCCGAGTGGGTTTGGGTCTAGCTGAGTGGGTTTGGGTGCAGCCGAGTGGGTTTGGGTCTAGCTGAATGGGTTTCGGTCTAGCCGAGTGGGTTTGGGTCTAGCGGAGTGGGTTTGGGTCTAGCCGAGTGCGTTTGGGTCTAGCCGAGTGGGTTTGGGTGTAGCCGAGTGGGTTTGGGTCTAGCCGAGTGGGTTTGGGTCTAGCCGAGGGGGTTTGGGTCTAGCCCAGTGGGTTTGGGTCTAGCCCAGTGGGTTTGGGTCTAGCCGAGTGGGTTTGGGTCTAGCCTAGTGGGTTTGCGCGTAGCCGAGTGGGTTTGGGTCTAGCCGAGTGGGTTTGGGTCTAGCCGAGTGGATTTGGGTCTAGCCGAGTGGGTTTGAGTCTAGCCGAGTGGGTTTGGGTCTAGCCGAGTGGGTTTGGGTCTAGCCGATGGGTTTGGGTCCAGCCGAGTGGGTTTGGGTCCAGCCGAGTGGGTTTGGGTCTAGCCGAGTGGGTTTGGGTGTAGCGGAGTGGGTTTGGGTCTGGCCGAGTGGGTTTGGGTCTAGCCGAGTGGGTTTGGGTCTAGCCGATTGGGTTTGGGTCTAGCCGAGTGGGTTTCGGTCTAGCCGAGTGGGTTTGGGTCTAGCCGAGTGGGTTTGGGTCTAGCCGAGTGGGTTTGGGTCTAGCCGAGAGGGTTTGGGTCTAGCCGAGTGGGTTTGGGTCTAGCCGAGTGGGTTTGGGTCGAGCCGAGTGGGTTTGGGTCTAACGGAGTGGGTTTGGGTCTAGCGAGTGGGTTTGTGTCTAGCCGAGTGGGTTTGGGTCTAGCCGAGTGGGTTTGAGTCTAGCCGGGTGGGTTTCGGTCTAGCCGAGTGGGTTTGGGTCTAGCGGAGTGGGTTTCAGTCTAGCTGAGTGGGTTTTGGTCTAGCGGAGTGGGTTTGGGTCTAGCCGAGTGGGTTTGGGTCTAGCCGAGTCGGTTTGGGTCTAGCCGAGTGGGTTTGGGTCTAGCCGAGTGGGCTTGGGTCTAGCCGAGTGGGTTTGGGTCTAGCGAGTGGGTTTGGGTCTAGCCGAGTGGGTTTGGGTCTAGCCGAGTGGGTTTGAGTCTAGCCGAGTGGGATGGGTCTAGCCGAGTGCGTTTCGGTCTAGCGGAGTGGAGTTTGGGCCTAGCGGAGTGGGTTTGGGTCTAGTGGAGTGGGTTTGGGTCTAGCCGAGTGGATTTGGGTCTAGCCGAGTGGGTTTGAGTCCAGCCGAGTGGGTTTGGGTCTAGCCGAGTGGGTTTGGGTCCAGCCGATGGGTTTGGGTCCAGCCGAGTGGGTTTGGGTCCAGCCGAGTGGGTTTGGGTCTAGCCGAGTGGGTTTGGGTGTAGTGGAGTGGGTTTGGGTCTAGCCGAGTGGATTTGGGTCTAGCCGAGTGGGTTTGAGTCCAGCCGAGTGGGTTTGGGTGTAGCCGAGTGTGTTTGGGTCTAGCCGAGAGGGTTTGGGTCTAGCCGAGAGGGTTTGGGTGTAGCCGAGTGGGTTTGGGTCTAGCCGAATGGGTTTGGGTCCAGCCAAGTGGGTTTGTGTCTAGCCGAGTGGGTTTGGGTCTACCCGAGTATGTTTGGGTCTAGCCGTGTGGGTTCGGGTCTTGCCGAGTGGGTTTGGGTCTAGCCGATTGGGTTTGGGTCTAGCCGAGTGGGTTTGGGTCCAGCCGATTGGGATTGGGTCTAGCCGAGTGCGTTTGGGTCTAGCCGAGTGGGTATGGGTCGAGCCGAGTGGGTTTCAGTCTAACGGAGTGGGTTTGGGTCTAGCGGAGTGGGTTTGGGTCTAGCGGAGTGGGTTTGGGTCTAGCCGAATTGGTTTGGGTCTAGCCGAGTGGGTTTGGGTCTCGCGGAGTGTTATTGTGTCTAGCGGAGTGGGTTTGGGTCCAGCCGAGTGGGTTTGGGTCTAGCCGAGTGGGTTTGGGTCCAGCCGAGTGGGTTTGGGTCTAGCCGAGTGGGCTTGGGTCCAGCCGAGCTGGTTTGGGTCTAGCCGAGTGGGTTTGGGTGTAGCCGAGTGGGTTTGGGTCTAGCCGAGTGGGTTTGGGTCTAGCCGAGTGGGTTTGGGTCTAGCCGATGGGTTTGGGTCCAGCCGAGTGGGTTTGGGTCCAGCCGAGTGGGTTTGGGTCTAGCCGAGTGGGTTTGGGTGTAGCGGAGTGGGTTTGGGTCTAGCGGAGTGGGTTTGGGTCTAGCCGAGTGGGTTTGGGTCTAGCCGAGTCGGTTTGGGTCTAGCCGAGTGGGTTTGGGTCTAGCCGAGTGGGCTTGGGTCTAGCCGAGTGGGTTTGGGTCTAGCGAGTGGGTTTGGGTCTAGCCGAGTGGGTTTGGGTCTAGCCGAGTGGGTTTGAGTCTAGCCGAGTGGGATGGGTCTAGCCGAGTGCGTTTGGGTCTAGCCGAGTGGGTTTCGGTCTAGCCGAGTGGGTTTGGGTCTAGCGGAGTGGGGTTTGGGTCTAGCGGAGTGGGTTTGCTTCTAGTGGAGTGGGTTTGGGTGTAGCCGAGTGGGTTTGGGTCTAGCTGAGTGGGTTTGGGTGCAGCCGAGTGGGTTTGGGTCTAGCTGAATGGGTTTCGGTCTAGCCGAGTGGGTTTGGGTCTAGCGGAGTGGGTTTGGGTCTAGCCGAGTGTGTTTGGGTCTAGCAGAGTGGGTTTGGGTGTAGCCGAGTGGGTTTGGGTCTAGCCGAGTGGGTTTGGGTCTAGCCGAGGGGGTTTGGGTCTAGCCCAGTGGGTTTGGGTCTAGCCGAGTGGGTTTGGGTCTAGCCGAGTGGGTTTGGGTCTAGCCGAGTGGGTTTGCGCGTAGCCGAGTGGGTTTGGGTCTAGCCGAGTGGGTTTGGGTCCAGCCGATGGGTTTGGGTCCAGCCGAGTGGGTTTGGGTCCAGCCGAGTGGGTTTGGGTCTAGCCGAGTGGGTTTGGGTGTAGCGGAGTGGGTTTGGGGGTAGCCGAGTGTGTTTGGGTCTAGCCGAGAGGGTTTGGGTCTAGCCGAGAGGGTTTGGGTGTAGCCGAGTGGGTTTGGGTCTAGCCGAATGGGTTTGGGTCCAGCCAAGTGGGTTTGTGTCTAGCCGAGTGGGTTTGGGTCTACCCGAGTATGTTTGGGTCTAGCCGAGTGGGTTTGGGTCTTGCCGAGTGGGTTTGGGTCTAGCCGATTGGGTTTGGGTCTAGCCGAGTGGGTTTGGGTCCAGCCGATTGGGATTGGGTCTAGCCGAGTGCGTTTGGGTCTAGCCGAGTGGGTATGGGTCGAGCCGAGTGGGTTTCAGTCTAGCGGAGTGGGTTTGGGTCTAGCGGAGTGGGTTTGGGTCTAGCGGAGTGGGTTTGGGTCTAGCCGAATTGGTTTGGGTCTAGCCGAGTGGGTTTGGGTCTCGCGGAGTGTTATTGTGTCTAGCGGAGTGGGTTTGGGTCCAGTCGAGTGGGTTTGGGTGCAGCCGAGTGGGTTTGGGTCTAGCTGAATGGGTTTCGGTCTAGCCGAGTGGGTTTGGGTCTAGCGGAGTGGGTTTGGGTCTAGCCGAGTGTGTTTGGGTCTAGCCGAGTGGGTTTGGGTCTAGCCGAGTGGGTTTGAGTCTAGCCGAGTGGGATGGGTCTAGCCGAGTGCGTTTGGGTCTAGCCGAGTGGGTTTCGGTCTAGCCGAGTGGGTTTGGGTCTTGCGGAGTGGGGTTTGGGTCTAGCGGAGTGGGTTTGGTTCTAGTGGAGTGGGTTTGGGTGTAGCCGAGTGGGTTTGGGTCTAGCTGAGTGGGTTTGGGTGCAGCCGAGTGGGTTTGGGTCTAGCTGAATGGGTTTCGGTCTAGCCGAGTGGGTTTGGGTCTAGCGGAGTGGGTTTGGGTCTAGCCGAGTGTGTTTGGGTCTAGCAGAGTGGGTTTGGGTGTAGCCGAGTGGGTTTGGGTCTAGCCGAGTGGGTTTGGGTCTAGCCGAGGGGGTTTGGGTCTAGCCCAGTGGGTTTGGGTCTAGCCGAGTGGGTTTGGGTCTAGCCGAGTGGGTTTGGGTCTAGCCGAGTGGGTTTGCGCGTAGCCGAGTGGGTTTGGGTCTAGCCGAGTGGGTTTGGGTCCAGCCGATGGGTTTGGGTCCAGCCGAGTGGGTTTGGGTCCAGCCGAGTGGGTTTGGGTCTAGCCGAGTGGGTTTGGGTGTAGCGGAGTGGGTTTGGGTGTAGCCGAGTGTGTTTGGGTCTAGCCGAGAGGGTTTGGGTCTAGCCGAGAGGGTTTGGGTGTAGCCGAGTGGGTTTGGGTCTAGCCGAATGGGTTTGGGTCCAGCCAAGTGGGTTTTTGTCTAGCCGAGTGGGTTTGGGTCTACCCGAGTATGTTTGGGTCTAGCCGAGTGGGTTTGGGTCTTGCCGAGTGGGTTTGGGTCTAGCCGATTGGGTTTGGGTCTAGCCGAGTGGGTTTGGGTCCAGCCGATTGGGATTGGGTCTAGCCGAGTGCGTTTGGGTCTAGCCGAGTGGGTATGGGTCGAGCCGAGTGGGTTTCAGTCTAGCGGAGTGGGTTTGGGTCTAGCGGAGTGGGTTTGGGTCTAGCGGAGTGGGTTTGGGTCTAGCCGAATTGGTTTGGGTCTAGCCGAGTGGGTTTGGGTCTCGCGGAGTGTTATTGTGTCTAGCGGAGTGGGTTTGGGTCCAGCCGAGTGGGTTTGGGTGCAGCCGAGTGGGTTTGGGTCTAGCTGAATGGGTTTCGGTCTAGCCGAGTGGGTTTGGGTCTAGCGGAGTGGGTTTGGGTCTAGCCGAGTGTGTTTGGGTCTAGCAGAGTGGGTTTGGGTGTAGCCGAGTGGGTTTGGGTCTAGCCGAGTGGGTTTGGGTCTAGCCGAGGGGGTTTGGGTCTAGCCCAGTGGGTTTGGGTCTAGCCGAGTGGGTTTGGGTCTAGCCGAGTGGGTTTGGGTCTAGCCTAGTGGGTTTGCGCGTAGCCGAGTGGGTTTGGGTCTAGCCGAGTGGGTTTGGGTCTAGCCGAGTGGATTTGGGTCTAGCCGAGTGTGATGGGTCTAGCCGAGTGCGTTTGGGTCTAGCGGAGTGGAGTTTGGGCCTAGCGGAGTGGGTTTGGGTCTAGTGGAGTGGGTTTGGGTCTACCCGAGTGGATTTGGGTCTAGCCGAGTGGGTTTGTGTCCAGCCGAGTGGGTTTGGGTCTAGCCGAGTGGGTTTGGGTCCAGCCGATGGGTTTGGGTCCAGCCGAGTGGGTTTGGGTCCAGCTGAGTGGGTTTGGGTCTAGCCGAGTGGGTTTGGGTGTAGCGGAGTGGGTTTGGGTGTAGCCGAGTGTGTTTGGGTCTAGCCGAGAGGGTTTGGGTCTAGCCGAGAGGGTTTGGGTGTAGCCGAGTGGGTTTGGGTCTAGCCGAATGGGTTTGGGTCCAGCCAAGTGGGTTTGTGTCTAGCCGAGTGGGTTTGGGTCTACCCGAGTATGTTTGGGTCTAGCCGAGTGGGTTTGGGTCTTGCCGAGTGGGTTTGGGTCTAGCCGATTGGGTTTGGGTCTAGCCGAGTGGGTTTGGGTCCAGCCGATTGGGATTGGGTCTAGCCGAGTGCGTTTGGGTCTAGCCGAGTGGGTATGGGTCGAGCCGAGTGGGTTTCAGTCTAGCGGAGTGGGTTTGGGTCTAGCAGAGTGGGTTTGGGTCTAGCGGAGTGGGTTTGGGTCTAGCCGAATTGGTTTGGGTCTAGCCGAGTGGGTTTGGGTCTCGCGGAGTGTTATTGTGTCTAGCGGAGTGGGTTTGGGTCCAGCCGAGTGGGTTTGGGTCTAGCCGAGTGGGTTTGGGTCCAGCCGAGTGGGTTTGGGTCTAGCCGAGTGGGCTTGGGTCCAGCCGAGCTGGTTTGGGTCTAGCCGAGTGGGTTTGGGTGTAGCCGAGTGGGTTTGGGTCTAGCCGAGTGGGTTTGGGTCTAGCCGAGTGGGTTTGGGTCTAGCCGATGGGTTTGGGTCCAGCCGAGTGGGTTTGGGTCCAGCCGAGTGGGTTTGGGTCTAGCCGAGTGGGTTTGGGTGTAGCGGAGTGGGTTTGGGTCTAGCGGAGTGGGTCTGGGTCTAGCCGAGTGGGTTTGGGTCTAGCCGAGTCGGTTTGGGTCTAGCCGAGTGGGTTTGGGTCTAGCCGAGTGGGCTTGGGTCTAGCCGAGTGGGTTTCGGTCTAGCGAGTGGGTTTGGGTCTAGCCGAGTGGGTTTGGGTCTAGCCGAGTGGGTTTGAGTCTAGCCGAGTGGGATGGGTCTAGCCGAGTGCGTTTGGGTCTAGCCGAGTGGGTTTCGGTCTAGCCGAGTGGGTTTGGGTCTAGCGGAGTGGGGTTTGGGTCTAGCGGAGTGGGTTTGGTTCTAGTGGAGTGGGTTTGGGTGTAGCCGAGTGGGTTTGGGTCTAGCTGAGTGGGTTTGGGTGCAGCCGAGTGGGTTTGGGTCTAGCTGAATGGGTTTCGGTCTTGCCGAGTGGGTTTGGGTCTAGCGGAGTGGGTTTGGGTCTAGCCGAGTGTGTTTGGGTCTAGCAGAGTGGGTTTGGGTGTAGCCGAGTGGGTTTGGGTCTAGCCGAGTGGGTTTGGGTCTAGCCGAGGGGGTTTGGGTCTAGCCCAGTGGGTTTGGGTCTAGCCGAGTGGGTTTGGGTCTAGCCGAGTGGGTTTGGGTCTAGCCTAGTGGGTTTGCGCGTAGCCGAGTGGGTTTGGGTCTAGCCGAGTGGGTTTGGGTCTAGCCGAGTGGATTTGGGTCTAGCCGAGTGGGTTTGAGTCTAGCCGAGTGGGTTTGGGTCTAGCCAAGTGGGTTTGGGTCTAGCCGATGGGTTTGGGTCCAGCCGAGTGGGTTTGGGTCCAGCCGAGTGGGTTTGGGTCTAGCCGAGTGGGTTTGGGTGTAGCGGAGTGGGTTTGGGTCTGGCTGAGTGGGTTTGGGTCTAGCCGAGTGGGTTTGGGTCTAGCCGATTGGGTTTGGGTCTAGCCGAGTGGGTTTGGGTCTAGCCGAGTGGGTTTGGATCTAGCCGAGTGGGTTTGGGTCTAGCCGAGTGGGTTTGGGTCTAGCCGAGAGGGTTTGGGTCTAGCCGAGTGGGTTTGGGTCTAGCCGAGTGGGTTTGGGTCGAGCCGAGTGGGTTTGGGTCTAACGGAGTGGGTTTGGGTCTAGCGAGTGGGTTTGGGTCTAGCCGAGTGGGTTTGGGTCTAGCCGAGTGGGTTTGAGTCTAGCCGAGTGGGTTTTGGTCTAGCCGAGTGGGTTTGGGTCTAGCGGAGTGGGTTTCAGTCTAGCTGAGTGGGTTTTGGTCTAGCGGAGTGGGTTTGGGTCTAGCGGAGTGGGTTTGGGTCTAGCCGAGTCGGTTTGGGTCTAGCCGAGTGGGTTTGAGTCCAGCCGAGTGGGTTTGGGTCTAGCCGAGTGGGTTTGGGTCCAGCCGATGGGTTTGGGTCCAGCCGAGTGGGTTTGGGTCCTGCCGAGTGGGTTTGGATCTAGCCGAGTGGGTTTGGGTGTAGCGGAGTGGGTTTGGGTGTAGCCGAGTGTGTTTGGGTCTAGCCGAGAGGGTTTGGGTGTAGCCGAGTGGGTTTGGGTCTAGCCGAATGGGTTTGGGTCCAGCCAAGTGGGTTTGTGTCTAGCCGAGTGGGTTTGGGTCTACCCGAGTATGTTTGGGTCTAGCCGACTGGGTTTGGGTCTAGCCGAGTGGGTGTGGGTCTAGCCGAGTGGGTTTGGGTCTAGCCGAGTGGGTTTGCGTCTACCCAAGTGGGTTTGGGTCTAGCCGATTGGGTTTGGGTCTAGCCGAGTGGGTTTGGGTCTAGCCGAGTGGGTTTGGGTCTAGCCGAGTGGGTTTGGGTCTAGCCGAGTGGGTTTGGGTTTAGCCGAGTGGGTTTGGGAGTAGCCGAGTGGGTTTGGGTGTAGCTGAGTGGGTTTGGGTCGAGCCGGGTGGGTTTGGGTCGAGCCGAGTGGGTTTGGGTCTAGCCGAGTGGGTTTGGGTCTAGCCGAGTGGGTTTGGGTCTAGCCGATTGGGTTGGGTCTAGCCCAGTGGGTTTGGGTGTAGCCGAGTGGGTTTGGGTCTAGCCGAGTGGGTTTGGGTCTAGCCGAGTGGGTTTGGGTCTAGCGGAGTGGGTTTGGGTCTAGCGGAGTGGGTTTTGGGTCCAGCGGAGTGGGTTTGGGTCTAGCGGAGTGGGTTTGGGTCTAGCCGAGGGGGTTGGGGTCTAGCCCAGTGGGTTTGGGTCTAGCCGAATGGGTTTGGGTCTAGCCAAGTGGGTTTGTGTCTAGCCGAGTGGGTTTGGGTCTACCCGAGTAGGTTTGGGTCTAGCCGACTGGGTTTGGGTCTAGCCGAGTGGGTGTGGGTCTTGCCGAGTGGGTTTGGGTCTTGCCGAGTGGGTTTGGGTCTAGCCGAGTGGGTTTGGGTCTAGCCGAGTGGGTTTGGGTCTAGCCGATTGGGTTTGGGTCTAGCCGAGTGGGTTTGGGTCTAGCCGAGTGGGTTTGGGTCTAGCCGAGTGGGTTTGGGTCTTGCCGATTGGGTTTGGGTCTAGCCGAGTGGGTTTTGGTCTAGCCGAGTGGGTTTGGGTCCAGCCGAGTGGGTTTGGGTCTAGCCGTGGGGGTTTGGGTCTAGCCCAGTGGGTTTGGGTCTGGCCGAGTGGGTTTGGGTCTGGCCGAGTGGGTTTGGGTCTAGCCTAGTGGGTTTGGGTCTACCCGAGTAGGTTTGGGTCTAGCCGAGTGCGTTTGGGTCTAGCCGAGTGGGTTTCGGTCTAGCCGAGTGGGTTTGGGTCTAGCGGAGTCGAGTTTGGGTCTAGCGGAGTGGGTTTCGGTCTAGTGGAGTGGGTTTGGGTGTAGCCGAGTGGGTTTGGGTCTAGCCGAGTGGGTTTGGGTGTAGCCGAGTGGGTTTGGGTCTAGCTGAATGGGTTTCGGTCTAGCCGAGTGGGTTTGGGTCTAGCGGAGTGGGTTTGGGTCTAGCCGAGTGTGCTTGGGTCTAGCCGAGTGGGTTTGGGTGTAGCCGAGTGGGTTTGGGTCTAGCCGAGTGGGTTTGGGTCTAGCCGAGGGAGTTTGGGTCTAGCCCAGTGGGTTTGCGTCTAGCCGAGTGGGTTTGGGTCTAGCCGAGTGGGTTTGGGTCTAGCCTAGTGGGTTTGCGCGTAGCCGAGTGGGTTTGGGTCTAGCCGAGTGCGTTTGGGTCTAGCCGAGTGGATTTGGGTCTAGCCGAGTGGGTTTGAGTCTAGCCGAGTGGGTTTGGGTCTAGCCGAGTGGGTTTGGGTCTAGCCGATGGGTTTGGGTGTAGCCGAGTGGGTTTGGGTCCAGCCGAGTGGGTTTGGGTCTAGCCGAGTGGGTTTGGGTGTAGCGGAGTGGGTTTGGGTGTAGCCGAGTGTGTTTGGGTCTAGCCGAGAGGGTTTGGGTGTAGCCGACTGGGTTTGGGTCTAGCCGAGTGGGTGTGGGTCTAGCCGAGTGGGTTTGGGTCTAGCCGAGTGGGTTTGGGTCTAGCCGAGTGGGTTTGGGTCTAGCCGAGAGGGTTTGGGTCTAGCCGAGTGGGTTTGGGTCTAGCCGAGTGGGTTTGGGTCGAGCCGAGTGGGTTTGGGTCTAACGGAGTGGGTTTGGGTCTAGCGAGTGGGTTTGAGTCTAGCCGAGTGGGTTTGGGTCTCGCGGAGTGTTATTGTGTCTAGCGGAGTGGGTTTGGGTCCAGTCGAGTGGGTTTGGGTGCAGCCGAGTGGGTTTGGGTCTAGCTGAATGGGTTTCGGTCTAGCCGAGTGGGTTTGGGTCTAGCGGAGTGGGTTTGGGTCTAGCCGAGTGTGTTTGGGTCTAGCCGAGTGGGTTTGGGTCTAGCCGAGTGGGTTTGAGTCTAGCCGAGTGGGATGGGTCTAGCCGAGTGCGTTTGGGTCTAGCCGAGTGGGTTTCGGTCTAGCCGAGTGGGTTTGGGTCTTGCGGAGTGGGGTTTGGGTCTAGCGGAGTGGGTTTGGTTCTAGTGGAGTGGGTTTGGGTGTAGCCGAGTGGGTTTGGGTCTAGCTGAGTGGGTTTGGGTGCAGCCGAGTGGGTTTGGGTCTAGCTGAATGGGTTTCGGTCTAGCCGAGTGGGTTTGGGTCTAGCGGAGTGGGTTTGGGTCTAGCCGAGTGTGTTTGGGTCTAGCAGAGTGGGTTTGGGTGTAGCCGAGTGGGTTTGGGTCTAGCCGAGTGGGTTTGGGTCTAGCCGAGGGGGTTTGGGTCTAGCCCAGTGGGTTTGGGTCTAGCCGAGTGGGTTTGGGTCTAGCCGAGTGGGTTTGGGTCTAGCCGAGTGGGTTTGCGCGTAGCCGAGTGGGTTTGGGTCTAGCCGAGTGGGTTTGGGTCCAGCCGATGGGTTTGGGTCCAGCCGAGTGGGTTTGGGTCCAGCCGAGTGGGTTTGGGTCTAGCCGAGTGGGTTTGGGTGTAGCGGAGTGGGTTTGGGTGTAGCCGAGTGTGTTTGGGTCTAGCCGAGAGGGTTTGGGTCTAGCCGAGAGGGTTTGGGTGTAGCCGAGTGGGTTTGGGTCTAGCCGAATGGGTTTGGGTCCAGCCAAGTGGGTTTTTGTCTAGCCGAGTGGGTTTGGGTCTACCCGAGTATGTTTGGGTCTAGCCGAGTGGGTTTGGGTCTTGCCGAGTGGGTTTGGGTCTAGCCGATTGGGTTTGGGTCTAGCCGAGTGGGTTTGGGTCCAGCCGATTGGGATTGGGTCTAGCCGAGTGCGTTTGGGTCTAGCCGAGTGGGTATGGGTCGAGCCGAGTGGGTTTCAGTCTAGCGGAGTGGGTTTGGGTCTAGCGGAGTGGGTTTGGGTCTAGCGGAGTGGGTTTGGGTCTAGCCGAATTGGTTTGGGTCTAGCCGAGTGGGTTTGGGTCTCGCGGAGTGTTATTGTGTCTAGCGGAGTGGGTTTGGGTCCAGCCGAGTGGGTTTGGGTGCAGCCGAGTGGGTTTGGGTCTAGCTGAATGGGTTTCGGTCTAGCCGAGTGGGTTTGGGTCTAGCGGAGTGGGTTTGGGTCTAGCCGAGTGTGTTTGGGTCTAGCAGAGTGGGTTTGGGTGTAGCCGAGTGGGTTTGGGTCTAGCCGAGTGGGTTTGGGTCTAGCCGAGGGGGTTTGGGTCTAGCCCAGTGGGTTTGGGTCTAGCCGAGTGGGTTTGGGTCTAGCCGAGTGGGTTTGGGTCTAGCCTAGTGGGTTTGCGCGTAGCCGAGTGGGTTTGGGTCTAGCCGAGTGGGTTTGGGTCTAGCCGAGTGGATTTGGGTCTAGCCGAGTGTGATGGGTCTAGCCGAGTGCGTTTGGGTCTAGCGGAGTGGAGTTTGGGCCTAGCGGAGTGGGTTTGGGTCTAGTGGAGTGGGTTTGGGTCTACCCGAGTGGATTTGGGTCTAGCCGAGTGGGTTTGTGTCCAGCCGAGTGGGTTTGGGTCTAGCCGAGTGGGTTTGGGTCCAGCCGATGGGTTTGGGTCCAGCCGAGTGGGTTTGGGTCCAGCTGAGTGGGTTTGGGTCTAGCCGAGTGGGTTTGGGTGTAGCGGAGTGGGTTTGGGTGTAGCCGAGTGTGTTTGGGTCTAGCCGAGAGGGTTTGGGTCTAGCCGAGAGGGTTTGGGTGTAGCCGAGTGGGTTTGGGTCTAGCCGAATGGGTTTGGGTCCAGCCAAGTGGGTTTGTGTCTAGCCGAGTGGGTTTGGGTCTACCCGAGTATGTTTGGGTCTAGCCGAGTGGGTTTGGGTCTTGCCGAGTGGGTTTGGGTCTAGCCGATTGGGTTTGGGTCTAGCCGAGTGGGTTTGGGTCCAGCCGATTGGGATTGGGTCTAGCCGAGTGCGTTTGGGTCTAGCCGAGTGGGTATGGGTCGAGCCGAGTGGGTTTCAGTCTAGCGGAGTGGGTTTGGGTCTAGCAGAGTGGGTTTGGGTCTAGCGGAGTGGGTTTGGGTCTAGCCGAATTGGTTTGGGTCTAGCCGAGTGGGTTTGGGTCTCGCGGAGTGTTATTGTGTCTAGCGGAGTGGGTTTGGGTCCAGCCGAGTGGGTTTGGGTCTAGCCGAGTGGGTTTGGGTCCAGCCGAGTGGGTTTGGGTCTAGCCGAGTGGGCTTGGGTCCAGCCGAGCTGGTTTGGGTCTAGCCGAGTGGGTTTGGGTGTAGCCGAGTGGGTTTGGGTCTAGCCGAGTGGGTTTGGGTCTAGCCGAGTGGGTTTGGGTCTAGCCGATGGGTTTGGGTCCAGCCGAGTGGGTTTGGGTCCAGCCGAGTGGGTTTGGGTCTAGCCGAGTGGGTTTGGGTGTAGCGGAGTGGGTTTGGGTCTAGCGGAGTGGGTCTGGGTCTAGCCGAGTGGGTTTGGGTCTAGCCGAGTCGGTTTGGGTCTAGCCGAGTGGGTTTGGGTCTAGCCGAGTGGGCTTGGGTCTAGCCGAGTGGGTTTCGGTCTAGCGAGTGGGTTTGGGTCTAGCCGAGTGGGTTTGGGTCTAGCCGAGTGGGTTTGAGTCTAGCCGAGTGGGATGGGTCTAGCCGAGTGCGTTTGGGTCTAGCCGAGTGGGTTTCGGTCTAGCCGAGTGGGTTTGGGTCTAGCGGAGTGGGGTTTGGGTCTAGCGGAGTGGGTTTGGTTCTAGTGGAGTGGGTTTGGGTGTAGCCGAGTGGGTTTGGGTCTAGCTGAGTGGGTTTGGGTGCAGCCGAGTGGGTTTGGGTCTAGCTGAATGGGTTTCGGTCTTGCCGAGTGGGTTTGGGTCTAGCGGAGTGGGTTTGGGTCTAGCCGAGTGTGTTTGGGTCTAGCAGAGTGGGTTTGGGTGTAGCCGAGTGGGTTTGGGTCTAGCCGAGTGGGTTTGGGTCTAGCCGAGGGGGTTTGGGTCTAGCCCAGTGGGTTTGGGTCTAGCCGAGTGGGTTTGGGTCTAGCCGAGTGGGTTTGGGTCTAGCCTAGTGGGTTTGCGCGTAGCCGAGTGGGTTTGGGTCTAGCCGAGTGGGTTTGGGTCTAGCCGAGTGGATTTGGGTCTAGCCGAGTGGGTTTGAGTCTAGCCGAGTGGGTTTGGGTCTAGCCAAGTGGGTTTGGGTCTAGCCGATGGGTTTGGGTCCAGCCGAGTGGGTTTGGGTCCAGCCGAGTGGGTTTGGGTCTAGCCGAGTGGGTTTGGGTGTAGCGGAGTGGGTTTGGGTCTGGCTGAGTGGGTTTGGGTCTAGCCGAGTGGGTTTGGGTCTAGCCGATTGGGTTTGGGTCTAGCCGAGTGGGTTTGGGTCTAGCCGAGTGGGTTTGGATCTAGCCGAGTGGGTTTGGGTCTAGCCGAGTGGGTTTGGGTCTAGCCGAGAGGGTTTGGGTCTAGCCGAGTGGGTTTGGGTCTAGCCGAGTGGGTTTGGGTCGAGCCGAGTGGGTTTGGGTCTAACGGAGTGGGTTTGGGTCTAGCGAGTGGGTTTGGGTCTAGCCGAGTGGGTTTGGGTCTAGCCGAGTGGGTTTGAGTCTAGCCGAGTGGGTTTTGGTCTAGCCGAGTGGGTTTGGGTCTAGCGGAGTGGGTTTCAGTCTAGCTGAGTGGGTTTTGGTCTAGCGGAGTGGGTTTGGGTCTAGCGGAGTGGGTTTGGGTCTAGCCGAGTCGGTTTGGGTCTAGCCGAGTGGGTTTGAGTCCAGCCGAGTGGGTTTGGGTCTAGCCGAGTGGGTTTGGGTCCAGCCGATGGGTTTGGGTCCAGCCGAGTGGGTTTGGGTCCTGCCGAGTGGGTTTGGATCTAGCCGAGTGGGTTTGGGTGTAGCGGAGTGGGTTTGGGTGTAGCCGAGTGTGTTTGGGTCTAGCCGAGAGGGTTTGGGTGTAGCCGAGTGGGTTTGGGTCTAGCCGAATGGGTTTGGGTCCAGCCAAGTGGGTTTGTGTCTAGCCGAGTGGGTTTGGGTCTACCCGAGTATGTTTGGGTCTAGCCGACTGGGTTTGGGTCTAGCCGAGTGGGTGTGGGTCTAGCCGAGTGGGTTTGGGTCTAGCCGAGTGGGTTTGCGTCTACCCAAGTGGGTTTGGGTCTAGCCGATTGGGTTTGGGTCTAGCCGAGTGGGTTTGGGTCTAGCCGAGTGGGTTTGGGTCTAGCCGAGTGGGTTTGGGTCTAGCCGAGTGGGTTTGGGTTTAGCCGAGTGGGTTTGGGAGTAGCCGAGTGGGTTTGGGTGTAGCTGAGTGGGTTTGGGTCGAGCCGGGTGGGTTTGGGTCGAGCCGAGTGGGTTTGGGTCTAGCCGAGTGGGTTTGGGTCTAGCCGAGTGGGTTTGGGTCTAGCCGATTGGGTTGGGTCTAGCCCAGTGGGTTTGGGTGTAGCCGAGTGGGTTTGGGTCTAGCCGAGTGGGTTTGGGTCTAGCCGAGTGGGTTTGGGTCTAGCGGAGTGGGTTTGGGTCTAGCGGAGTGGGTTTTGGGTCCAGCGGAGTGGGTTTGGGTCTAGCGGAGTGGGTTTGGGTCTAGCCGAGGGGGTTGGGGTCTAGCCCAGTGGGTTTGGGTCTAGCCGAATGGGTTTGGGTCTAGCCAAGTGGGTTTGTGTCTAGCCGAGTGGGTTTGGGTCTACCCGAGTAGGTTTGGGTCTAGCCGACTGGGTTTGGGTCTAGCCGAGTGGGTGTGGGTCTTGCCGAGTGGGTTTGGGTCTTGCCGAGTGGGTTTGGGTCTAGCCGAGTGGGTTTGGGTCTAGCCGAGTGGGTTTGGGTCTAGCCGATTGGGTTTGGGTCTAGCCGAGTGGGTTTGGGTCTAGCCGAGTGGGTTTGGGTCTAGCCGAGTGGGTTTGGGTCTTGCCGAGTGGGTTTGGGTCTAGCCGAGTGGGTTTTGGTCTAGCCGAGTGGGTTTGGGTCCAGCCGAGTGGGTTTGGGTCTAGCCGTGGGGGTTTGGGTCTAGCCCAGTGGGTTTGGGTCTGGCCGAGTGGGTTTGGGTCTGGCCGAGTGGGTTTGGGTCTAGCCTAGTGGGTTTGGGTCTACCCGAGTAGGTTTGGGTCTAGCCGAGTGCGTTTGGGTCTAGCCGAGTGGGTTTCGGTCTAGCCGAGTGGGTTTGGGTCTAGCGGAGTCGAGTTTGGGTCTAGCGGAGTGGGTTTCGGTCTAGTGGAGTGGGTTTGGGTGTAGCCGAGTGGGTTTGGGTCTAGCCGAGTGGGTTTGGGTGTAGCCGAGTGGGTTTGGGTCTAGCTGAATGGGTTTCGGTCTAGCCGAGTGGGTTTGGGTCTAGCGGAGTGGGTTTGGGTCTAGCCGAGTGTGCTTGGGTCTAGCCGAGTGGGTTTGGGTGTAGCCGAGTGGGTTTGGGTCTAGCCGAGTGGGTTTGGGTCTAGCCGAGGGAGTTTGGGTCTAGCCCAGTGGGTTTGCGTCTAGCCGAGTGGGTTTGGGTCTAGCCGAGTGGGTTTGGGTCTAGCCTAGTGGGTTTGCGCGTAGCCGAGTGGGTTTGGGTCTAGCCGAGTGCGTTTGGGTCTAGCCGAGTGGATTTGGGTCTAGCCGAGTGGGTTTGAGTCTAGCCGAGTGGGTTTGGGTCTAGCCGAGTGGGTTTGGGTCTAGCCGATGGGTTTGGGTGTAGCCGAGTGGGTTTGGGTCCAGCCGAGTGGGTTTGGGTCTAGCCGAGTGGGTTTGGGTGTAGCGGAGTGGGTTTGGGTGTAGCCGAGTGTGTTTGGGTCTAGCCGAGAGGGTTTGGGTGTAGCCGACTGGGTTTGGGTCTAGCCGAGTGGGTGTGGGTCTAGCCGAGTGGGTTTGGGTCTAGCCGAGTGGGTTTGGGTCTAGCCGAGTGGGTTTGGGTCTAGCCGAGAGGGTTTGGGTCTAGCCGAGTGGGTTTGGGTCTAGCCGAGTGGGTTTGGGTCGAGCCGAGTGGGTTTGGGTCTAACGGAGTGGGTTTGGGTCTAGCGAGTGGGTTTGTGTCTAGCCGAGTGGGTTTGGGTCTAGCCGAGTGGGTTTGAGTCTAGCCGAGTGGGTTTCGGTCTAGCCGAGTGGGTTTGGGTCTAGCGGAGTGGGTTTCAGTCTAGCTGAGTGGGTTTTGGTCTAGCGGAGTGGGTTTGGGTCTAGCCGAGTGGGTTTGGGTCTAGCCGAGTCGGTTTGGGTCTAGCCGAGTGGGTTTGGGTCTAGCCGAGTGGGCTTGGGTCTAGCCGAGTGGGTTTGGGTCTAGCGAGTGGGTTTGGGTCTAGCCGAGTGGGTTTGGGTCTAGCCGAGTGGGTTTGAGTCTAGCCGAGTGGGATGGGTCTAGCCGAGTGCGTTTGGGTCTAGCGGAGTGGAGTTTGGGCCTAGCGGAGTGGGTTTGGGTCTAGTGGAGTGGGTTTGGGTCTAGCCGAGTGGATTTGGGTCTAGCCGAGTGGGTTTGAGTCCAGCCGAGTGGGTTTGGGTCTAGCCGAGTGGGTTTGGGTCCAGCCGATGGGTTTGGGTCCAGCCGAGTGGGTTTGGGTCCAGCCGAGTGGGTTTGGGTCTAGCCGAGTGGGTTTGGGTGTAGCGGAGTGGGTTTGGGTGTAGCCGAGTGTGTTTGGGTCTAGCCGAGAGGGTTTGGGTCTAGCCGAGAGGGTTTGGGTGTAGCCGAGTGGGTTTGGGTCTAGCCGAATGGGTTTGGGTCCAGCCAAGTGGGTTTGTGTCTAGCCGAGTGGGTTTGGGTCTACCCGAGTATGTTTGGGTCTAGCCGAGTGGGTTTGGGTCTTGCCGAGTGGGTTTGGGTCTAGCCGATTGGGTTTGGGTCTAGCCGAGTGGGTTTGGGTCCAGCCGATTGGGATTGGGTCTAGCCGAGTGCGTTTGGGTCTAGCCGAGTGGGTATGGGTCGAGCCGAGTGGGTTTCAGTCTAGCGGAGTGGGTTTGGGTCTAGCGGAGTGGGTTTGGGTCTAGCGGAGTGGGTTTGGGTCTAGCCGAATTGGTTTGGGTCTAGCCGAGTGGGTTTGGGTCTCGCGGAGTGTTATTGTGTCTAGCGGAGTGGGTTTGGGTCCAGCCGAGTGGGTTTGGGTGCAGCCGAGTGGGTTTGCGTCTAGCTGAATGGGTTTCGGTCTAGCCGAGTGGGTTTGGGTCTAGCGGAGTGGGTTTGGGTCTAGCCGAGTGTGTTTGGGTCTAGCCGAGTGGGTTTGGGTCTAGCCGAGTGGGTTTGAGCTAGCCGAGTGGGATGGGTCTAGCCGAGTGCGTTTGGGTCTAGCCGAGTGGGTTTCGGTCTAGCCGAGTGGGTTTGGGTCTAGCGGAGTGGGGTTTGGGTCTAGCGGAGTGGGTTTGGTTCTAGTGGAGTGGGTTTGGGTGTAGCCGAGTGGGTTTGGGTCTAGCTGAGTGGGTTTGGGTGCAGCCGAGTGGGTTTGGGTCTAGCTGAATGGGTTTCGGTCTCGCCGAGTGGGTTTGGGTCTAGCGGAGTGGGTTTGGGTCTAGCCGAGTGTGTTTGGGTCTAGCAGAGTGGGTTTGGGTGTAGCCGAGTGGGTTTGGGTCTAGCCGAGTGGGTTTGGGTCTAGCCGAGGGGGTTTGGGTCTAGCCCAGTGGGTTTGGGTCTAGCCGAGTGGGTTTGGGTCTAGCCGAGTGGGTTTGGGTCTAGCCGAGTGGGTTTGCGCGTAGCCGAGTGGGTTTGGGTCTAGCCGAGTGGGTTTGGGTCCAGCCGATGGGTTTGGGTCCAGCCGAGTGGGTTTGGGTCCAGCCGAGTGGGTTTGGGTCTAGCCGAGTGGGTTTGGGTGTAGCGGAGTGGGTTTGGGTGTAGCCGAGTGTGTTTGGGTCTAGCCGAGAGGGTTTGGGTCTAGCCGAGAGGGTTTGTGTGTAGCCGAGTGGGTTTGGGTCTAGCCGAATGGGTTTGGGTCCAGCCAAGTGGGTTTGTGTCTAGCCGAGTGGGTTTGGGTCTACCCGAGTATGTTTGGGTCTAGCCGAGTGGGTTTGGGTCTTGCCGAGTGGGTTTGGGTCTAGCCGATTGGGTTTGGGTCTAGCCGAGTGGGTTTGGGTCCAGCCGATTGGGATTGGGTCTAGCCGAGTGCGTTTGGGTCTAGCCGAGTGGGTATGGGTCGAGCCGAGTGGGTTTCAGTCTAGCGGAGTGGGTTTGGGTCTAGCGGAGTGGGTTTGGGTCTAGCGGAGTGGGTTTGGGTCTAGCCGAATTGGTTTGGGTCTAGCCAAGTGGGTTTGGGTCTCGCGGAGTGTTATTGTGTCTAGCGGAGTGGGTTTGGGTCCAGCCGAGTGGGTTTGGGTGCAGCCGAGTGGGTTTGGGTCTAGCTGAATGGGTTTCGGTCTAGCCGAGTGGGTTTGGGTCTAGCCGAGTGGGTTTGGGTCTAGCCGAGTGGGTTTGGGTCTAGCCGAGGGGGTTTGGGTCTAGCCCAGTGGGTTTGGGTCTAGCCGAGTGGGTTTGGGTCTAGCCGAGTGGGTTTGGGTCTAGCCTAGTGGGTTTGCGCGTAGCCGAGTGTGTTTGGGTCTAGCCGAGTGGGTTTGGGTCTAGCCGAGTGGATTTGGGTCTAGCCGAGTGTGATGGGTCTAGCCGAGTGCGTTTGGGTCTAGCGGAGTGGAGTTTGGGCCTAGCGGAGTGGGTTTGGGTCTAGTGGAGTGGGTTTGGGTCTAGCCGAGTGGATTTGGGTCTAGCCGAGTGGGTTTGTGTCCAGCCGAGTGGGTTTGGGTCTAGCCGAGTGGGTTTGGGTCCAGCCGATGGGTTTGGGTCCAGCCGAGTGGGTTTGGGTCCAGCTGAGTGGGTTTGGGTCTAGCCGAGTGGGTTTGGGTGTAGCGGAGTGGGTTTGGGTGTAGCCGAGTGTGTTTGGGTCTAGCCGAGAGGGTTTGGGTCTAGCCGAGAGGGTTTGGGTGTAGCCGAGTGGGTTTGGGTCTAGCCGAATGGGTTTGGGTCCAGCCAAGTGGGTTTGTGTCTAGCCGAGTGGGTTTGGGTCTACCCGAGTATGTTTGGGTCTAGCCGAGTGGGTTTGGGTCTTGCCGAGTGGGTTTGGGTCTAGCCGATTGGGTTTGGGTCTAGCCGAGTGGGTTTGGGTCCAGCCGATTGGGATTGGGTCTAGCCGAGTGCGTTTGGGTCTAGCCGAGTGGGTATGGGTCGAGCCGAGTGGGTTTCAGTCTAGCGGAGTGGGTTTGGGTCTAGCGGAGTGGGTTTGGGTCTAGCGGAGTGGGTTTGGGTCTAGCCAAATTGGTTTGGGTCTAGCCGAGTGGGTTTGGGTCTCGCGGAGTGTTATTGTGTCTAGCGGAGTGGGTTTGGGTCCAGCCGAGTGGGTTTGGGTCTAGCCGAGTGGGTTTGGGTCCAGCCGAGTGGGTTTGGGTCTAGCCGAGTGGGCTTGGGTCCAGCCGAGCTGGTTTGGGTCTAGCCGAGTGGGTTTGGGTGTAGCCGAGTGGGTTTGGGTCTAGCCGAGTGGGTTTGGGTCTAGCCGAGTGGGTTTGGGTCTAGCCGATGGGTTTGGGTCCAGCCGAGTGGGTTTGGGTCCAGCCGAGTGGGTTTGGGTCTAGCCGAGTGGGTTTGGGTGTAGCGGAGTGGGTTTGGGTCTAGCGGAGTGGGTCTGGGTCTAGCCGAGTGGGTTTGGGTCTAGCCGAGTCGGTTTGGGTCTAGCCGAGTGGGTTTGGGTCTAGCCGAGTGGGCTTGGGTCTAGCCGAGTGGGTTTGGGTCTAGCGAGTGGGTTTGGGTCTAGCCGAGTGGGTTTGGGTCTAGCCGAGTGGGTTTGAGTCTAGCCGAGTGGGATGGGTCTAGCCGAGTGCGTTTGGGTCTAGCCGAGTGGGTTTCGGTCTAGCCGAGTGGGTTTGGGTCTAGCGGAGTGGGGTTTGGGTCTAGCGGAGTGGGTTTGGTTCTAGTGGAGTGGGTTTGGGTGTAGCCGAGTGGGTTTGGGTCTAGCTGAGTGGGTTTGGGTGCAGCCGAGTGGGTTTGGGTCTAGCTGAATGGGTTTCGGTCTTGCCGAGTGGGTTTGGGTCTAGCGGAGTGGGTTTGGGTCTAGCCGAGTGTGTTTGGGTCTAGCAGAGTGGGTTTGGGTGTAGCCGAGTGGGTTTGGGTCTAGCCGAGTGGGTTTGGGTCTAGCCGAGGGGGTTTGGGTCTAGCCCAGTGGGTTTGGGTCTAGCCGAGTGGGTTTGGGTCTAGCCGAGTGGGTTTGGGTCTAGCCTAGTGGGTTTGCGCGTAGCCGAGTGGGTTTGGGTCTAGCCGAGTGGGTTTGGGTCTAGCCGAGTGGATTTGGGTCTAGCCGAGTGGGTTTGAGTCTAGCCGAGTGGGTTTGGGTCTAGCCAAATGGGTTTGGGTCTAGCCGATGGGTTTGGGTCCAGCCGAGTGGGTTTGGGTCCAGCCGAGTGGGTTTGGGTCTAGCCGAGTGGGTTTGGGTGTAGCGGAGTGGGTTTGGGTCTGGCTGAGTGGGTTTGGGTCTAGCCGAGTGGGTTTGGGTCTAGCCGATTGGGTTTGGGTCTAGCCGAGTGGGTTTGGGTCTAGCCTAGTGGGTTTGGGTCTAGCCGAGTGGGTTTGGGTCTAGCGGATTGGGTTTGGGTCTAGCCGAGTGGGTTTGTGTCCAGCCGAGTGGGTTTGGGTCTACCCGAGTAGGTTTGGGTCTAGCCGAGTGGGTTTGGGTCTAGCCGAGTGGGTGTGGGTCTAGCCGAGTGGGTTTGGGTCTAGCCGAGTGGGTTTGGGTCTAGCCGAGTGGGTTTGAGTCTAGCCGAGTGGGTTTTGGTCTAGCCGAGTGGGTTTGGGTCTAGCGGAGTGGGTTTCAGTCTAGCTGAGTGGGTTTTGGTCTAGCGGAGTGGGTTTGGGTCTAGCGGAGTGGGTTTGGGTCTAGCCGAGTCGGTTTGGGTCTAGCCGAGTGGGTTTGAGTCCAGCCGAGTGGGTTTGGGTCTAGCCGAGTGGGTTTGGGTCCAGCCGATGGGTTTGGGTCCAGCCGAGTGGGTTTGGGTCCTGCCGAGTGGGTTTGGATCTAGCCGAGTGGGTTTGGGTGTAGCGGAGTGGGTTTGGGTGTAGCCGAGTGTGTTTGGGTCTAGCCGAGAGGGTTTGGGTGTAGCCGAGTGGGTTTGTGTCTAGCCGAATGGGTTTGGGTCCAGCCAAGTGGGTTTGTGTCTAGCCGAGTGGGTTTGGGTCTACCCGAGTATGTTTGGGTCTAGCCGACTGGGTTTGGGTCTAGCCGAGTGGGTGTGGGTCTAGCCGAGTGGGTTTGGGTCTAGCCGAGTGGGTTTGCGTCTACCCAAGTGGGTTTGGGTCTAGCCGATTGGGTTTGGGTCTAGCCGAGTGGGTTTGGGTCTAGCCGAGTGGGTTTGGGTCTAGCCGAGTGGGTTTGGGTCTAGCCGAGTGGGTTTGGGTTTAGCCGAGTGGGTTTGGGAGTAGCCGAGTGGGTTTGGGTGTAGCTGAGTGGGTTTGGGTCGAGCCGGGTGGGTTTGGGTCGAGCCGAGTGGGTTTGGGTCTAGCCGAGTGGGTTTGGGTCTAGCCGAGTGGGTTTGGGTCTAGCCGATTGGGTTGGGTCTAGCCCAGTGGGTTTGGGTGTAGCCGAGTGGGTTTGGGTCTAGCCGAGTGGGTTTGGGTCTAGCCGAGTGGGTTTGGGTCTAGCGGAGTGGGTTTGGGTCTAGCGGAGTGGGTTTTGGGTCCAGCGGAGTGGGTTTGGGTCTAGCGGAGTGGGTTTGGGTCTAGCCGAGGGGGTTGGGGTCTAGCCCAGTGGGTTTGGGTCTAGCCGAATGGGTTTGGGTCTAGCCAAGTGGGTTTGTGTCTAGCCGAGTGGGTTTGGGTCTACCCGAGTAGGTTTGGGTCTAGCCGACTGGGTTTGGGTCTAGCCGAGTGGGTGTGGGTCTTGCCGAGTGGGTTTGGGTCTTGCCGAGTGGGTTTGGGTCTAGCCGAGTGGGTTTGGGTCTAGCCGAGTGGGTTTGGGTCTAGCCGATTGGGTTTGGGTCTAGCCGAGTGGGTTTGGGTGTAGCCGAGTGGGTTTGGGTCTAGCCGAGTGGGTTTGGGTCTTGCCGAGTGGGTTTGGGTCTAGCCGAGTGGGTTTTGGTCTAGCCGAGTGGGTTTGGGTCTAGCCGAGTGGGTTTGGGTCTAGCCGTGGGGGTTTGGGTCTAGCCCAGTGGGTTTGGGTCTGGCCGAGTGGGTTTGGGTCTGGCCGAGTGGGTTTGGGTCTAGCCTAGTGGGTTTGGGTCTACCCGAGTAGGTTTGGGTCTAGCCGAGTGCGTTTGGGTCTAGCCGAGTGGGTTTCGGTCTAGCCGAGTGGGTTTGGGTCTAGCGGAGTCGAGTTTGGGTCTAGCGGAGTGGGTTTCGGTCTAGTGGAGTGGGTTTGGGTGTAGCCGAGTGGGTTTGGGTCTAGCCGAGTGGGTTTGGGTGTAGCCGAGTGGGTTTGGGTCTAGCTGAATGGGTTTCGGTCTAGCCGAGTGGGTTTGGGTCTAGCGGAGTGGGTTTGGGTCTAGCCGAGTGTGCTTGGGTCTAGCCGAGTGGGTTTGGGTGTAGCCGAGTGGGTTTGGGTCTAGCGGAGTCGAGTTTGGGTCTAGCGGAGTGGGTTTCGGTCTAGTGGAGTGGGTTTGGGTGTAGCCGAGTGGGTTTGGGTCTAGCCGAGTGGGTTTGGGTGTAGCCGAGTGGGTTTGGGTCTAGCTGAATGGGTTTCGGTCTAGCCGAGTGGGTTTGGGTCTAGCGGAGTGGGTTTGGGTCTAGCCGAGTGTGCTTGGGTCTAGCCGAGTGGGTTTGGGTGTAGCCGAGTGGGTTTGGGTCTAGCCGAGTGGGTTTGGGTCTAGCCGAGGGAGTTTGGGTCTAGCCGAGTGGGTTTGGGTCAAGCCGAGTGGGTTTGGGTCTAGCCGAGAGGGTTTGGGTCTAGCCGAGTGGGTTTGGGTCTAGCCGAGTGGGTTTGGGTCGAGCCGAGTGGGTTTGGGTCTAACGGAGTGGGTTTGGGTCTAGCGAGTGGGTTTGTGTCTAGCCGAGTGGGTTTGGGTCTAGCCGAGTGGGTTTGAGTCTAGCCGAGTGGGTTTCGGTCTAGCCGAGTGGGTTTGGGTCTAGCGGAGTGGGTTTCAGTCTAGCTGAGTGGGTTTTGGTCTAGCGGAGTGGGTTTGGGTCTAGCCGAGTGGGTTTGGGTCTAGCCGAGTCGGTTTGGGTCTAGCCGAGTGGGTTTGGGTCTAGCCGAGTGGGCTTGGGTCTAGCCGAGTGGGTTTGGGTCTAGCGAGTGGGTTTGGGTCTAGCCGAGTGGGTTTGGGTCTAGCCGAGTGGGTTTGAGTCTAGCCGAGTGGGATGGGTCTAGCCGAGTGCGTTTGGGTCTAGCGGAGTGGAGTTTGGGCCTAGCGGAGTGGGTTTGGGTCTAGTGGAGTGGGTTTGGGTCTAGCCGAGTGGATTTGGGTCTAGCCGAGTGGGTTTGAGTCCAGCCGAGTGGGTTTGGGTCTAGCCGAGTGGGTTTGGGTCCAGCCGATGGGTTTGGGTCCAGCCGAGTGGGTTTGGGTCCAGCCGAGTGGGTTTGGGTCTAGCCGAGTGGGTTTGGGTGTAGCGGAGTGGGTTTGGGTGTAGCCGAGTGTGTTTGGGTCTAGCCGAGAGGGTTTGGGTCTAGCCGAGAGGGTTTGGGTGTAGCCGAGTGGGTTTGGGTCTAGCCGAATGGGTTTGGGTCCAGCCAAGTGGGTTTGTGTCTAGCCGAGTGGGTTTGGGTCTACCCGAGTATGTTTGGGTCTAGCCGAGTGGGTTTGGGTCTTGCCGAGTGGGTTTGGGTCTAGCCGATTGGGTTTGGGTCTAGCCGAGTGGGTTTGGGTCCAGCCGATTGGGAATGGGTCTAGCCGAGTGCGTTTGGGTCTAGCCGAGTGGGTATGGGTCGAGCCGAGTGGGTTTCAGTCTAGCGGAGTGGTTTTGGGTCTAGCGGAGTGGGTTTGGGTCTAGCGGAGTGGGTTTGGGTCTAGCCGAATTGGTTTGGGTCTAGCCGAGTGGGTTTGGGTCTCGCGGAGTGTTATTGTGTCTAGCGGAGTGGGTTTGGGTCCAGCCGAGTGGGTTTGGGTCCAGCCGAGTGGGCTTGGGTCCAGCCGAGCTGGTTTGGGTCTAGCCGAGTGGGTTTGGGTGTAGCCGAGTGGGTTTGGGTCTAGCCGAGTGGGTTTGGGTCTAGCCGAGTGGGTTTGGGTCTAGCCGATGGGTTTGGGTCCAGCCGAGTGGGTTTGGGTCCAGCCGAGTGGGTTTGGGTCTAGCCGAGTGGGTTTGGGTGTAGCGGAGTGGGTTTGGGTCTAGCGGAGTGGGTTTGGGTCTAGCCGAGTGGGTTTGGGTCTAGCCGAGTCGGTTTGGGTCTATCCGAGTGGGTTTGGGTCTAGCCGAGTGGGCTTGGGTCTAGCCGAGTGGGTTTGGGTCTAGCGAGTGGGTTTGGGTCTAGACGAGTGGGTTTGGGTCTAGCCGAGTGGGTTTGAGTCTAGCCGATTGGGTTTGGGTCTAGCCGAGTGGGTTTGGGTCCAGCCGATTGGGATTGGGTCTAGCCGAGTGCGTTTGGGTCTAGCCGAGTGGGTATGGGTCGAGCCGAGTGGGTTTCAGTCTAGCGGAGTGGGTTTGGGTCTAGCGGAGTGGGTTTGGGTCTAGCGGAGTGGGTTTGGGTCTAGCCGAATTGGTTTGGGTCTAGCCGAGTGGGTTTGGGTCTCGCGGAGTGTTATTGTGTCTAGCGGAGTGGGTTTGGGTCCAGCCGAGTGGGTTTGGGTCTTGCCGAGTGGGTTTGGGTCCAGCCGAGTGGGTTTGGGTCTAGCCGAGTGGGCTTGGGTCCAGCCGAGCTGGTTTCTGTCTAGCCGAGTGGGTTTCGGTGTAGCCGAGTGGGTTTGGGTCTAGCCGAGTGGGTTTGGGTCTAGCCGAGTGGGTTTGGGTCTAGCCGATGGGTTTGGGTCCAGCCGAGTGGGTTTGTGTCCAGCCGAGTGGGTTTGGGTCTAGCCGAGTGGGTTTGGGTGTAGCGGAGTGGGTTTGGGTCTAGCGGAGTGGGTTTGGGTCTAGCCGAGTGGGTTTGGGTCTAGCCGAGTCGGTTTGGGTCTAGCCGAGTGGGTTTGGGTCTAGCCGAGTGGGCTTGGGTCTAGCCGAGTGGGTTTGGGTCTAGCGAGTGGTTTTGGGTCTAGCCGAGTGGGTTTGGGTCTAGCCGAGTGGGTTTGAGTCTAGCCGAGTGGGATGGGTCTAGCCGAGTGCGTTTGGGTCTAGCCGAGTGGGTTTCGGTCTAGCCGAGTGGGTTTGGGTCTAGCGGAGTGGGGTTTGGGTCTAGCGGAGTGGGTTTGGTTCTAGTGGAGTGGGTTTAGCTGTAGCCGAGTGGGTTTGGGTCTAGCTGAGTGGGTTTGGGTGCAGCCGAGTGGGTTTGGGTCTAGCTGAATGGATTTCGGTCTTGCCGAGTGGGTTTGGGTCTAGCGGAGTGGGTTTGGGTCTAGCCGAGTGTGTTTGGGTCTAGCAGAGTGGGTTTGGGTGTAGCCGAGTGGGTTTGGGTCTAGCCGAGTGGGTTTGGGTCTAGCCGAGGGGGTTTGGGTCTAGCCCAGTGGGTTTGGGTCTAGCCGAGTGGGTTTGGGTCTAGCCGAGTGGGTTTGGGTCTAGTCTAGTGGGTTTGTGCGTAGCCGAGTGGGTTTGGGTCTAGCCGAGTGGGTTTGGGTCTAGCCGAGTGGATTTGGGTCTAGCCGAGTGGGTTTGAGTCTAGCCGAGTGGGTTTGGGTCTAGCCAAGTGGGTTTGGGTCTAGCCGATGGGTTTGGGTCCAGCCGAGTGGGTTTGGGTCCAGCCGAGTGGGTTTGGGTCTAGCCGAGTGGGTTTGGGTGTAGCGGAGTGGGTTTGGGTCTGGCTGAGTGGGTTTGAGTCTAGCCGAGTGGGTTTGGGTCTAGCCGATTGGGTTTGGGTCTAGCCGAGTGGGTTTGGGTCTAGCCGAGTGGGTTTGGGTCTAGCCGAGTGGGTTTGGGTCTAGCCGAGTGGGTTTGGGTCTAGCCGAGAGGGTTTGGGTCTAGCCGAGTGGGTTTGGGTCTAGCCGAGTGGGTTTGGGTCAAGCCGAGTGGGTTTGGGTCTAACGGAGTGGGTTTGGGTCTAGCGAGTGGGTTTATGTCTAGCCGAGTGGGTTTGGGTCTAGCCGAGTGGGTTTGAGTCTAGCCGAGTGGGTTTCGGTCTAGCCGAGTGGGTTTGGGTCTAGCGGAGTGGGTTTCAGTCTAGCTGAGTGGGTTTTGGTCTAGCGGAGTGGGTTTGGGTCTAGCGGAGTGGGTTTGGCTCTAGCCGAGTCGGCTTGGGTCTAGCCGAGTGGGTTTGGGTCTAGCCGAGTGGGCTTGGGTCTAGCCGAGTGGGTTTGGGTCTAGCGAGTGGGTTTGGGTCTAGCCGAGTGGGTTTGGGTCCAGCCGAGTGGGTTTGATTCTAGCCGAGTGGGATGGGTCTAGCCGAGTGCGTTTGGGTCTAGCGGAGTGGCGTTTGGGTCTAGCTGAGTGGGTTTGGGTCTAGTGGAGTGGGTTTGGGTCTAGCCGAGTGGATTTGGGTCTAGCCGAGTGGGTTTGAGTCCAGCCGAGTGGGTTTGGGTCTAGCCGAGTGGGTTTGGGTCCAGCCGATGGGTTTGGGTCCAGCCGAGTGGGTTTGGCTCCAGCCGAGTGGGTTTGGGTCTAGCCGAGTGGGTTTGGGTGTAGCGGAGTGGGTTTGGGTGTAGCCGAGTGTGTTTGGGTCTAGCCGAGAGGGTTTGGGTGTAGCCGAGTGGGTTTGGGTCTAGCCGAATGGGTTTGGGTCCAGCCAAGTGGGTTTGTGTCTAGCCGAGTGGGTTTGGGTCTACCTGAGTATGTTTGGGTCTAGCCGACTGGGTTTGGGTCTAGCCGAGTGGGTGTGGGTCTAGCCGAGTGGGTTTGGGTCTAGCCGAGTGGGTTTGCGTCTACCCAAGTGGGTTTGGGTCTAGCCGATTGGGTTTGGGTCTAGCCGAGTGGGTTTGGGTCTAGCCGAGTGGGTTTGGGTTTAGCCGAGTGGGTTTGGGAGTAGCCGAGTGGGTTTGGGTGTAGCTGAGTGGGTTTGGGTCGAGCCGAGTGGGTTTGGGTCGAGCCGAGTGGGTTTGGGTCTAGCCGAGTGGGTGTGGGTCTAGCCGAGTGGGTTTGGGTCTAGCCGAGTGGGTTTGCGTCTACCCAAGTGGGTTTGGGTCTAGCCGATTGGGTTTGGGTCTAGCCGAGTGGGTTTGGGTCTATCCGAGTGGGTTTGGGTTTAGCCGAGTGGGTTTGGGAGTAGCCGAGTGGGTTTGGGTGTAGCTGAGTGGGTTTGGGTCGAGCCGAGTGGGTTTGGGTCGAGCCGAGTGGGTTTGGGTCTAGCCGAGTGGGTTTGGGTCTAGCCGAGTGGGTTTGGGTCTAGCCGAGTGGGTTGGGTCTAGCCCAGTGGGTTTGGGTGTAGCCGAGTGGGTTTGGGTCTAGCCGAGTGGGTTTGGGTCTAGCCGAGTGGGTTTGGGTCTAGCGGAGTGGGTTTGGGTCTAGCGGAGTGGGTTTTGGGTCCAGCGGAGTGGGTTTGGGTCTAGCGGAGTGGGTTTGGGTCTAGCCGAGGGGGTTTGGGTCTAGCCCAGTGGGTTTGGGTCTAGCCGAATGGGTTTGGGTCTAGCCAAGTGGGTTTGTGTCTAGCCGAGTGGGTTTGGGTCGACCCGAGTAGGTTTGGGTCTAGCCGACTGGGTTTGGGTCTAGCCGAGTGGGTGTGGGTCTTGCCGAGTGGGTTTGGGTCTAGCCGAGTGGGTTTGGGTCTAGCCGAGTGGGTTTGGGTCTAGCCGATTGGGTTTGGGTCTAGCCGAGTGGGTTTGGGTCTAGCCGAGTGGGGTTGGGTCTAGCCGAGTGGGTTTGGGTCTTGCCGAGTGGGTTTGGGTCTAGCCGAGTGGGTTTTGGTCTAGCCGAGTGGGTTTGGGTCTAGCCGAGTGGGTTTGGGTCTAGCCGTGGGGGTTTGGGTCTAGCCCAGTGGGTTTGGGTCTGGCCGAGTGGGTTTGGGTCTGGCCGAGTGGGTTTGGGTCTAGCCTAGTGGGTTTGGGTCTACCCGAGTAGGTTTGGGTCTAGCCGAGTGCGTTTGGGTCTAGCCGAGTGGGTTTCGGTCTAGCCGAGTGGGTTTGGGTCTAGCGGAGTCGAGTTTGGGTCTAGCGGAGTGGGTTTGGGTCTAGTGGAGTGGGTTTGGGTGTAGCCGAGTGGGTTTGGGTCTAGCCGAGTGGGTTTGGGTGTAGCCGAGTGGGTTTGGGTCTAGCTGAATGGGTTTCGGTCTAGCCGAGTGGGTTTGGGTCTAGCGGAGTGGGTTTGGGTCTAGCCGAGTGTGCTTGGGTCTAGCCGAGTGGGTTTGGGTGTAGCCGAGTGGGTTTGGGTCTAGCCGAGTGGGTTTGGGTCTAGCCGAGGGAGTTTGGGTCTAGCCCAGTGGGTTTGCGTCTAGCCGAGTGGGTTTGGGTCTAGCCGAGTGGGTTTGGGTCTAGCCTAGTGGGTTTGCGCGTAGCCGAGTGGGTTTGGGTCTAGCCGAGTGCGTTTGGGTCTAGCCGAGTGGATTTGGGTCTAGCCGAGTGGGTTTGAGTCTAGCCGAGTGGGTTTGGGTCTAGCCGAGTGGGTTTGGGTCTAGCCGATGGGTTTGGGTGTAGCCGAGTGGGTTTGGGTCCAGCCGAGTGGGTTTGGGTCTAGCCGAGTGGGTTTGGGTGTAGCGGAGTGGGTTTGGGTGTAGCCGAGTGTGTTTGGGTCTAGCCGAGAGGGTTTGGGTGTAGCCGACTGGGTTTGGGTCTAGCCGAGTGGGTGTGGGTCTAGCCGAGTGGGTTTGGGTCTAGCCGAGTGGGTTTGGGTCTAGCCAAGTGGGTTTGGGTCTAGCCGATTGGGTTTGGGTCTAGCCGAGTGGTTTTGGGTCTAGCCGAGTGGGTTTGGGTCTAGCCGAGTGGGTTTGGGTCTAGCCGAGTGGGTTTGGGTCTAGCGGAGTGGATTTGGGTCTAGCCGAGTGGGTTTGGGTCTAGCCGAGTGGGTTTGGGTGTAGCCGAGTGGGTTTGAGTCTAGCCGAGTGGGTTTGGGTCTAGCCGAGTGGGTTTGGGTCTAGCCGAGTGGGTTTGGGTCTAGCCGAGTGCGTTTGGGTCTAGCCGAGTGGGTTTGGGTCTAGCCGAGTGTGTTTGGGTCTAGACGAGTGGGTTTGGGTCTAGCCGAGTGGGTTTGCGTCTAGCCGAGTGGGTTTGGATCCAGCCGAGTGGGTTTGGGTCTAGCCGAGTGGGTTTGGGTGTAGCCGTGTGGGTTTGGGTCCAGCCGAGTGGGTTTGGGTCTAGCCGAGTGTGTTTGGGTCTAGCCGAGTGGGTTTGGGTCTAGCCGAGTGGGTTTTGGTCTAGCCGAGTGGGTTTGGGTCTAGCCGAGTGGGTTTGGGTCTAGCCGAATGGGTTTGGGTCTAGCCGAGTGGGTTTGGGTCTAGCCGAGTGGGTTTGGGTCTAGCGGAGTGGGTTTGGGTCTAGCCGATTGGGTTTGGGTCAAGCGGAGTGGGTTTGGGTCGAGCCGAGTGGGTTTGGGTCTAGCCGAGTGGGTTTGGGTCTAGCCGAGTGGGTTTTGGACAAGCCGAGTGGGTTTGGGTCTAGCCGAGTGGGTTTGGGTCTAGCCGAGTGGGTTTGGGTCTAGCCGAGTGGGTTTTGGACTAGCCGAATGGGTTTGGGTCTAGCCGAGTGGGTTTGGGTCTAGCGGAGTGGATTTGGGTCTAGCGGAGTGGGTTTGGGTCTAGCCGAGTGGGTTTGAGCCTAGCCGAGTGGGTTTGGGTCTAGCCGAGTGGGTTTGGGTCTAGCCGAGTGGGTTTCGGTCTAGCCGAGTGGGTTTGGGTCTAGCCGAGTGGGTTTGGGTCTAGCCCAGTTGGATTAGGTCTAGCCGAGTGGGTTTGGGTCGAGCCGAGTGGGTTTGGGACTAGCCGAGTGGGTTTGGGTCTAGCCGAGTGTGTTTGGGTCTAGCCGAGTGGGTTTGGTTCTAGCCGAGTGGGTTTGGGTCTAGCCGAGTGGGTTTGGGTCTAGCCGAGTGGGTTTGGGTCTAGCCGAGGGGGTTTGTGTCTAGCCGAATGGGTTTGGGTCTAGCCGAGTGGCTTTGGGTCTAGCCGAGTGGGTTTGGGTCTAGCCGAATGGGTTTGGGTCTAGCCGAGTGGGTTTGGGTCCAGCCGATGGGTTTGGGTCCAGCCGAGTGGGTTTGGGTCCAGCCGAGTGGGTTTGGGTCTAGCCGAGTGGGTTTGGGTGTAGCGGAGTGGGTTTGGGTGTAGCCGAGTGTGTTTGGGTGTAGCCGAGAGGGTTTGGGTCTAGCCGAGAGGGTTTGGGTGTAGCCGAGTGGGTTTGGGTCTAGCCGAATGGGTTTGGGTCCAGCCAAGTGGGTTTGTGTCTAGCCGAGTGGGTTTGGGTCTACCCGAGTATGTTTGGGTCTAGCCGAGTGGGTTTGGGTCTTGCCGAGTGGGTTTGGGTCTAGCCGATTGGGTTTGGGTCTAGCCGAGTGGGTTTGGGTCCAGCCGATTGGGATTGGGTCTAGCCGAGTGCGTTTGGGTCTAGCCGAGTGGGTATGGGTCGAGCCGAGTGGGTTTCAGTCTAGCGGAGTGGGTTTGGGTCTAGCGGAGTGGGTTTGGGTCTAGCGGAGTGGGTTTGGGTCTAGCCGAATTGGTTTGGGTCTAGCCGAGTGGGTTTGGGTCTCGCGGAGTGTTATTGTGTCTAGCGGAGTGGGTTTGGGTCCAGCCGAGTGGGTTTGGGTGCAGCCGAGTGGGTTTGGGTCTAGCTGAATGGGTTTCGGTCTAGCCGAGTGGGTTTGGGTCTAGCGGAGTGGGTTTGGGTCTAGCCGAGTGTGTTTGGGTCTAGCAGAGTGGGTTTGGGTGTAGCCGAGTGGGTTTGGGTCTAGCCGAGTGGGTTTGGGTCTAGCCGAGGGGGTTTGGGTCTAGCCCAGTGGGTTTGGGTCTAGCCGAGTGGGTTTGGGTCTAGCCGAGTGGGTTTGGGTCTAGCCTAGTGGGTTTGCGCGTAGCCGAGTGGGTTTGGGTCTAGCCGAGTGGGTTTGGGTCTAGCCGAGTGGATTTGGGTCTAGCCGAGTGTGATGGGTCTAGCCGAGTGCGTTTGGGTCTAGCGGAGTGGAGTTTCGGCCTAGCGGAGTGGGTTTGGGTCTAGTGGAGTGGGTTTGGGTCTAGCCGAGTGGATTTGGGTCTAGCCGAGTGGGTTTGTGTCCAGCCGAGTGGGTTTGGGTCTAGCCGAGTGGGTTTGGGTCCAGCCGATGGGTTTGGGTCCAGCCGAGTGGGTTTGGGTCCAGCCGAGTGGGTTTGGGTCTAGCCGAGTGGGTTTGGGTGTAGCGGAGTGGGTTTGGGTGTAGCCGAGTGTGTTTGGGTCTAGCCGAGAGGGTTTGGGTCTAGCCGAGAGGGTTTGGGTGTAGCCGAGTGGGTTTGGGTCTAGCCGAATGGGTTTGGGTCCAGCCAAGTGGGTTTGTGTCTAGCCGAGTGGGTTTGGGTCTACCCGAGTATGTTTGGGTCTAGGCGAGTGGGTTTGGGTCTTGCCGAGTGGGTTTGGGTCTAGCCGATTGGGTTTGGGTCTAGCCGAGTGGGTTTGGGTCCAGCCGATTGGGATTGGGTCTAGCCGAGTGCGTTTGGGTCTAGCCGAGTGGGTATGGGTCGAGCCGAGTGGGTTTCAGTCTAGCGGAGTGGGTTTGGGTCTAGCGGAGTGGGTTTGGGTCTAGCGGAGTGGGTTTGGGTCTAGCCGAATTGGTTTGGGTCTAGCCGAGTGGGTTTGGGTCTCGCGGAGTGTTATTGTGTCTAGCGGAGTGGGTTTGGGTCCAGCCGAGTGGGTTTGGGTCTAGCCGAGTGGGTTTGGGTCCAGCCGAGTGGGTTTGGGTCTAGCCGAGTGGGCTTGGGTCCAGCCGAGCTGGTTTGGGTCTAGCCGAGTGGGTTTGGGTGTAGCCGAGTGGGTTTGGGTCTAGCCGAGTGGGTTTGGTTCTAGCCGAGTGGGTTTGGGTCTAGCCGATGGGTTTGGGTCCAGCCGAGTGGGTTTGGGTCCAGCCGAGTGGGTTTGGGTCTAGCCGAGTGGGTTTGGGTGTAGCGGAGTGGGTTTGGGTCTAGCGGAGTGGGTCTGGGTCTAGCCGAGTTGGTTTGGGTCTAGCCGAGTCGGTTTGGGTCTAGCCGAGTGGGTTTGGGTCTAGCCGAGTGGGCTTGGGTCTAGCCGAGTGGGTTTGGGTCTAGCGAGTGGGTTTGGGTCTAGCCGAGTGGGTTTGGGTCTAGCCGAGTGGGTTTGAGTCTAGCCGAGTGGGATGGGTCTAGCCGAGTGCGTTTGGGTCTAGCCGAGTGGGTTTCGGTCTAGCCGAGTGGGTTTGGGTCTAGCGGAGTGGGGTTTGGGTCTAGCGGAGTGGGTTTGGTTCTAGTGGAGTGGGTTTGGGTGTAGCCGAGTGGGTTTGGGTCTAGCTGAGTGGGTTTGGGTGCAGCCGAGTGGGTTTGGGTCTAGCTGAATGGGTTTCGGTCTTGCCGAGTGGGTTTGGGTCTAGCGGAGTGGGTTTGGGTCTAGCCGAGTGTGTTTGGGTCTAGCAGAGTGGGTTTGGGTGTAGCCGAGTGGGTTTGGGTCTAGCCGAGTGGGTTTGGGTCTAGCCGAGGGGGTTTGGGTCTAGCCGAGTGGGTTTGGGTCTAGCCGAGTGGGTTTGGGTCTAGCCTAGTGGGTTTGCGCGTAGCCGAGTGGGTTTGGGTCTAGCCGAGTGGGTTTGGGTCTAGCCGAGTGGATTTGGGTCTAGCCGAGTGGGTTTGAGTCTAGCCGAGTGGGTTTGGGTCTAGCCAAGTGGGTTTGGGTCTAGCCGATGGGTTTGGGTCCAGCCGAGTGGGTTTGGGTCCAGCCGAGTGGGTTTGGGTCTAGCCGAGTGGGTTTGGGTGTAGCGGAGTGGGTTTGGGTCTGGCTGAGTGGGTTTGGGTCTAGCCGAGTGGGTTTGGGTCTAGCCGATTGGGTTTGGGTCTAGCCGAGTGGGTTTGGGTCTAGCCGAGTGGGTTTGGATCTAGCCGAGTGGGTTTGGGTCTAGCCGAGTGGGTTTGGGTCTAGCCGAGAGGGTTTGGGTCTAGCCGAGTGGGTTTGGGTCTAGCCGAGTGGGTTTGGGTCGAGCCGAGTGGGTTTGGGTCTAACGGAGTGGGTTTGGGTCTAGCGAGTGGGTTTGGGTCTAGCCGAGTGGGTTTGGGTCTAGCCGAGTGGGTTTGAGTCTAGCCGAGTGGGTTTTGGTCTAGCCGAGAGGGTTTGGGTCTAGCGGAATGGGTTTCAGTCTAGCTGAGTGGGTTTTGGTCTAGCGGAGTGGGTTTGGGTCTAGCGGAGTGGGTTTGGGTCTAGCCGAGTCGGTTTGGGTCTAGCCGAGTGGGTTTGAGTCCAGCCGAGTGGGTTTGGGTCTAGCCGAGTGGGTTTGGGTCCAGCCGATGGGTTTGGGTCCAGCCGAGTGGGTTTGGGTCCTGCCGAGTGGGTTTGGATCTAGCCGAGTGGGTTTGGGTGTAGCGGAGTGGGTTTGGGTGTAGCCGAGTGTGTTTGGGTCTAGCCGAGAGGGTTTGGGTGTAGCCGAGTGGGTTTGGGTCTAGCCGAATGGGTTTGGGTCCAGCCAAGTGGGTTTGTGTCTAGCCGAGTGGGTTTGGGTCTACCCGAGTATGTTTGGGTCTAGCCGACTGGGTTTGGGTCTAGCCGAGTGGGTGTGGGTCTAGCCGAGTGGGTTTGGGTCCAGCCGAGTGGGTTTGGGTCCAGCCGAGTGGGTTTGGGTCTAGCCAAGTGGGTTTGGGTCTAGCCGATGGGTTTGGGTCCAGCCGAGTGGGTTTGGGTCCAGCCGAGTGGGTTTGGGTCTAGCCGAGTGGGTTTGGGTGTAGCGGAGTGGGTTTGGGTCTGGCTGAGTGGGTTTGGGTCTAGCCGAGTGGGTTTGGGTCTAGCCGATTGGGTTTGGGTCTAGCCGAGTGGGTTTGGGTCTAGCCGAGTGGGTTTGGGTCTAGCCGAGTGGGTTTGGGTCTAGCCGAGTGGGTTTGGGTTTAGCCGAGTGGGTTTGGGAGTAGCCGAGTGGGTTTGGGTGTAGCTAAGTGGGTTTGGGTCGAGCCGGGTGGGTTTGGGTCGAGCCGAGTGAGTTTGGGTCTAGCCGAGTGGGTTTGGGTCTAGCCGAGTGGGTTTGGGTCTAGCCGAGTGGGTTGGGTCTAGCCCAGTGGGTTTGGGTGTAGCCGAGTGGGTTTGGGTCTAGCCGAGTCGGTTTGGGTCTAGCCGAGTGGGTTTGGGTCTTGCGGAGTGGGTTTGGGTCTAGCGGAGTGGGTTTTGGGTCCAGCGGAGTGGGTTTGGGTCTAACGGAGTGGGTTTGGGTCTAGCCGAGGGGGTTTGGGTCTAGCCCAGTGGGTTTGGGTCTAGCCGAATGGGTTTGGGTCTAGCCAAGTGGGTTTGTGTCTAGCCGAGTGGGTTTGGGTCTACCCGAGTAGGTTTGGGTCTAGCCGACTGGGTTTGGGTCTAGCCGAGTGGGTGTGGGTCTTGCCGAGTGGGTTTGGGTCTTGCCGAGTGGGTTTGGGTCTAGCCGAGTGGGTTTGGGTCTAGCCGAGTGGGTTTGGGTCTAGCCGATTGGGTTTGGGTCTAGCCGAGTGTGTTTGTGTCTAGCCGAGTGGGTTTGGGTCTAGCCGAGTGGGTTTGGGTCTTGCCGAGTGGGTTTGGGTCTAGCCGAGTGGGTTTTGGTCTAGCCGAGTGGGTTTGGGTCTAGCCGAGTGGGTTTGGGTCTAGCCGTGGGGGTTTGGGTCTAGCCCAGTGGGTTTGGGTCTGGCCGAGTGGGTTTGGGTCTGGCCGAGTGGGTTTGGGTCTAGCCTAGTGGGTTTGGGTCTACCCGAGTAGGTTTGGGTCTAGCTGAGTGCGTTTGGGTCTAGCCGAGTGGGTTTCGGTCTAGCCGAGTGGGTTTGGGTCTAGCGGAGTCGAGCTTGGGTCTAGCGGAGTGGGTTTGGGTCTAGTGGAGTGGGTTTGGGTGTAGCCGAGTGGGTTTGGGTCTAGCCGAGTGGGTTTGGGTGTAGCCGAGTGGGTTTGGGTCTAGCTGAATGGGTTTCGGTCTAGCCGAGTGGGTTTGGGTCTAGCGGAGTGGGTTTGGGTCTACCCGAGTAGGTTTGGGTCTAGCCGACTGGGTTTGGGTCTAGCCGAGTGGGTGTGGGTCTTGCCGAGTGGGTTTGGGTCTTGCCGAGTGGGTTTGGGTCTAGCCGAGTGGGTTTGGGTCTAGCCGAGTGGGTTTGGGTCTAGCCGATTGGGTTTGGGTCTAGCCGAGTGTGTTTGTGTCTAGCCGAGTGGGTTTGGGTCTAGCCGAGTGGGTTTGGGTCTTGCCGAGTGGGTTTGGGTCTAGCCGAGTGGGTTTTGGTCTAGCCGAGTGGGTTTGGGTCTAGCCGAGTGGGTTTGGGTCTAGCCGTGGGGGTTTGGGTCTAGCCCAGTGGGTTTGGGTCTGGCCGAGTGGGTTTGGGTCTGGCCGAGTGGGTTTGGGTCTAGCCTAGTGGGTTTGGGTCTACCCGAGTAGGTTTGGGTCTAGCCGAGTGCGTTTGGGTCTAGCCGAGTGGGTTTCGGTCTAGCCGAGTGGGTTTGGGTCTAGCGGAGTCGAGCTTGGGTCTAGCGGAGTGGGTTTGGGTCTAGTGGAGTGGGTTTGGGTGTAGCCGAGTGGGTTTGGGTCTAGCCGAGTGGGTTTGGGTGTAGCCGAGTGGGTTTGGGTCTAGCTGAATGGGTTTCGGTCTAGCCGAGTGGGTTTGGGTCTAGCGGAGTGGGTTTGGGTCTAGCCGAGTGTGCTTGGGTCTAGCCGAGTGGGTTTGGGTGTAGCCGAGTGGGTTTGGGTCTAGCCGAGTGGGTTTGGGTCTAGCCGAGGGAGTTTGGGTCTAGCCCAGTGGGTTTGCGTCTAGCCGAGTGGGTTTGGGTCTAGCCGAGTGGGTTTGGGTCTAGCCTAGTGGGTTTGCGCGTAGCCGAGTGGGTTTGGGTCTAGCCGAGTGCGTTTGGGTCTAGCCGAGTGGATTTGGGTCTAGCCGAGTGGGTTTGAGTCTAGCCGAGTGGGTTTGGGTCTAGCCGAGTGGGTTTGGGTCTAGCCGATGGGTTTGGGTGTAGCCGAGTGGGTTTGGGTCCAGCCGAGTGGGTTTGGGTCTAGCCGAGTGGGTTTGGGTGTAGCGGAGTGGGTTTGGGTGTAGCCGAGTGTGTTTGGGTCTAGCCGAGAGGGTTTGGGTGTAGCCGACTGGGTTTGGGTCTAGCCGAGTGGGTGTGGGTCTAGCCGAGTGGGTTTGGGTCTAGCCGAGTGGGTTTGGGTCTAGCCGAGTGGGTTTGGGTCTAGCCGAGAGGGTTTGGGTCTAGCCGAGTGGGTTTGGGTCTAGCCGAGTGGGTTTGGGTCGAGCCGAGTGGGTTTGGGTCTAACGGAGTGGGTTTGGGTCTAGCGAGTGGGTTTGTGTCTAGCCGAGTGGGTTTGGGTCTAGCCGAGTGGGTTTGAGTCTAGCCGAGTGGGTTTCGGTCTAGCCGAGTGGGTTTGGGTCTAGCGGAGTGGGTTTCAGTCTAGCTGAGTGGGTTTTGGTCTAGCGGAGTGGGTTTGGGTCTAGCCGAGTGGGTTTGGGTCTAGCCGAGTCGGTTTGGGTCTAGCCGAGTGGGTTTGGGTCTAGCCGAGTGGGCTTGGGTCTAGCCGAGTGGGTTTGGGTCTAGCGAGTGGGTTTGGGTCTAGCCGAGTGGGTTTGGGTCTAGCCGAGTGGAGTTTGGGCCTAGCGGAGTGGGTTTGGGTCTAGTGGAGTGGGTTTGGGTCTAGCCGAGTGGATTTGGGTCTAGCCGAGTGGGTTTGAGTCCAGCCGAGTGGGTTTGGGTCTAGCCGAGTGGGTTTGGGTCCAGCCGATGGGTTTGGGTCCAGCCGAGTGGGTTTGGGTCCAGCCGAGTGGGTTTGGGTCTAGCCGAGTGGGTTTGGGTGTAGCGGAGTGGGTTTGGGTGTAGCCGAGTGTGTTTGGGTCTAGCCGAGAGGGTTTGGGTCTAGCCGAGAGGGTTTGGGTGTAGCCGAGTGGGTTTGGGTCTAGCCGAATGGGTTTGGGTCCAGCCAAGTGGGTTTGTGTCTAGCCGAGTGGGTTTGGGTCTACCCGAGTATGTTTGGGTCTAGCCGAGTGGGTTTGGGTCTTGCCGAGTGGGTTTGGGTCTAGCCGATTGGGTTTGGGTCTAGCCGAGTGGGTTTGGGTCCAGCCGATTGGGAATGGGTCTAGCCGAGTGCGTTTGGGTCTAGCCGAGTGGGTATGGGTCGAGCCGAGTGGGTTTCAGTCTAGCGGAGTGGTTTTGGGTCTAGCGGAGTGGGTTTGCGTCTAGCGGAGTGGGTTTGGGTCTAGCCGAATTGGTTTGGGTCTAGCCGAGTGGGTTTGGGTCTCGCGGAGTGTTATTGTGTCTAGCGGAGTGGGTTTGGGTCCAGCCGAGTGGGTTTGGGTCCAGCCGAGTGGGCTTGGGTCCAGCCGAGCTGGTTTGGGTCTAGCCGAGTGGGTTTGGGTGTAGCCGAGTGGGTTTGGGTCTAGCCGAGTGGGTTTGGGTCTAGCCGAGTGGGTTTGGGTCTAGCCGATGGGTTTGGTTCCAGCCGAGTGGGTTTGGGTCCAGCCGAGTGGGTTTGGGTCTAGCCGAGTGGGTTTGGGTGTAGCGGAGTGGGTTTGGGTCTAGCGGAGTGGGTTTGGGTCTAGCCGAGTGGGTTTGGGTCTAGCCGAGTCGGTTTGGGTCTATCCGAGTGGGTTTGGGTCTAGCCGAGTGGGCTTGGGTCTAGCCGAGTGGGTTTGGGTCTAGCGAGTGGGTTTGGGTCTAGCCGAGTGGGTTTGGGTCTAGCCGAGTGGGTTTGAGTCTAGCCGAGTGGGATGGGTCTAGCCGAGTGCGTTTGGATCTAGCCGAGTGCGTTTGGGTCTAGCCGAGTGGGTTTTGGTCTAGCGGAGTGGGGTTTGGGTCTAGCGGTGTGGGTTTGGTTCTAGTGGAGTGGGTTTGGGTGTAGCCGAGTGGGTTTGGGTCTAGCTGAGTGGGTTTGGGTGCAGCCGAGTGGGTTTGGGTCTAGCTGAATGGGTTTCGGTCTAGCCGAGTGGGTTTGGGTCTAGCGGAGTGGGTTTGGGTCTAGCCGAGTGTGTTTGGGTCTAGCAGAGTGCGTTTGGGTGTAGCCGAGTGGGTTTGGGTCTAGCCGAGTGGGTTTGGGTCTAGCCGAGGGGGTTTGGGTCTAGCCCAGTGGGTTTGGGTCTAGCCGAGTGGGTTTGGGTCTAGCCGAGTGGGTTTGGGTCTAGCCTAGTGGGTTTGCGCGTAGCCGAGTGGGTTTGGGTCTAGCCGAGTGGGTTTGGGTCTAGCCGAGTGGATTTGGGTCTAGCCGAGTGGGATGGGTCTAGCCGAGTGCGTTTGGGTCTAGCGGAGTGGAGTTTGGGCCTAGCGGAGTGGGTTTGGGTCTAGTGGAGTGGGTTTGGGTCTAGCCGAGTGGATTTGGGTCTAGCCGAGTGGGTTTGAGTCCAGCCGAGTGGGTTTGGGTCTAGCCGAGTGGGTTTGGGTCCAGCCGATGGGTTTGGGTCCAGCCGAGTGGGTTTGGGTCCAGCCGAGTGGGTTTGGGTCTAGCCGAGTGGGTTTGGGTGTAGCGGAGTGGGTTTGGGTGTAGCCGAGTGTGTTTGGGTCTAGCCGAGAGGGTTTGGGTGTAGCCGAGAGGGTTTGGGTGTAGCCGAGTGGGTTTGGGTCTAGCCGAATGGGTTTGGGTCCAGCCAAGTGGGTTTGTGTCTAGCCGAGTGGGTTTGGGTCTACCCGAGTATGTTTGGGTCTAGCCGAGTGGGTTTGGTTCTTGCCGAGTGGGTTTGGGTCTAGCCGATTGGGTTTGGGTCTAGCCGAGTGGGTTTGGGTCCAGCCGATTGGGATTGGGTCTAGCCGAGTGCGTTTGGGTCTAGCCGAGTGGGTATGGGTCGAGCCGAGTGGGTTTCAGTCTAGCGGAGTGGGTTTGGGTCTAGCGGAGTGGGTTTGGGTCTAGCGGAGTGGGTTTGGGTCTAGCCGAATTGGTTTGGGTCTAGCCGAGTGGGTTTGGGTCTCGCGGAGTGTTATTGTGTCTAGCGGAGTGGGTTTGGGTCCAGCCGGGTGGGTTTGGGTCTTGCCGAGTGGGTTTGGGTCCAGCCGAGTGGGTTTGGGTCTAGCCGAGTGGGCTTGGGTCCAGCCGAGCTGGTTTCTGTCTAGCCGAGTGGGTTTGGGTGTAGCCGAGTGGGTTTGGGTCTAGCCGAGTGGGTTTGGGTCTAGCCGAGTGGGTTTGGGTCTAGCCGATGGGTTTGGGTCCAGCCGAGTGGGTTTGGGTCCAGCCGAGTGGGTTTGGGTCTAGCCGAGTGGGTTTGGGTGTAGCGGAGTGGGTTTGGGTCTAGCGGAGTGGGTTTGGGTCTAGCCGAGTGGGTTTGGGTCTAGCCGAGTCGGTTTGGGTCTAGCCGAGTGGGTTTGGGTCTAGCCGAGTGGGCTTGGGTCTAGCCGAGTGGGTTTGGGTCTAGCGAGTGGTTTTGGGTCTAGCCGAGTGGGTTTGGGTCTAGCCGAGTGGGTTTGAGTCTAGCCGAGTGGGATGGGTCTAGCCGAGTGCGTTTGGGTCTAGCCGAGTGGGTTTCGGTCTAGCCGAGTGGGTTTGGGTCTAGCGGAGTGGGGTTTGGGTCTAGCGGAGTGGGTTTGGTTCTAGTGGAGTGGGTTTGGGTGTAGCCGAGTGGGTTTGGGTCTAGCTGAGTGGGTTTGGGTGCAGCCGAGTGGGTTTGGGTCTAGCTGAATGGGTTTCGGTCTTGCCGAGTGGGTTTGGGTCTAGCGGAGTGGGTTTGGGTCTAGCCGAGTGTGTTTGGGTCTAGCAGAGTGGGTTTGGGTGTAGCCGAGTGGGTTTGGGTCTAGCCGAGTGGGTTTGGGTCTAGCCGAGGGGGTTTGGGTCTAGCCCAGTGGGTTTGGGTCTAGCCGAGTGGGTTTGGGTCTAGCCGAGTGGGTTTGGGTCTAGTCTAGTGGGTTTGCGCGTAGCCGAGTGGGTTTGGGTCTAGCCGAGTGGATTTGGGTCTAGCCGAGTGGGTTTGAGTCTAGCCGAGTGGGTTTGGGTCTAGCCAAGTGGGTTTGGGTCTAGCCGATGGGTTTGGGTCCAGCCGAGTGGGTTTGGGTCCAGCCGAGTGGGTTTGGGTCTAGCCGAGTGGGTTTGGGTGTAGCGGAGTGGGTTTGGGTCTGGCTGAGTGGGTTTGGGTCTAGCCGAGTGGGTTTGGGTCTAGCCGATTGGGTTTGGGTCTAGCCGAGTGGGTTTGGGTCTAGCCGAGTGGGTTTGGGTCTAGCCGAGTGGGTTTGGGTCTAGCCGAGTGGGTTTGGGTCTAGCCGAGAGGGTTTGGGTCTAGCCGAGTGGGTTTGGGTCTAGCCGAGTGGGTTTGGGTCGAGCCGAGTGGGTTTGGGTCTAACGGAGTGGGTTTGGGTCTAGCGAGTGGGTTTGGGTCTAGCCGAGTGGGTTTGGGTCTAGCCGAGTGGGTTTGAGTCTAGCCGAGTGGGTTTCGGTCTAGCCGAGTGGGTTTGGGTCTAGCGGAGTGGGTTTCAGTCTAGCTGAGTGGGTTTTGGTCTAGCGGAGTGGGTTTGGGTCTAGCGGAGTGGGTTTGGCTCTAGCCGAGTCGGTTTGGGTCTAGCCGAGTGGGTTTGGGTCTAGCCGAGTGGGCTTGGGTCTAGCCGAGTGGGTTTGGGTCTAGCGAGTGGGTTTGGGTCTAGCCGAGTGGGTTTGGGTCCAGCCGAGTGGGTTTGATTCTAGCCGAGTGGGATGGGTCTAGCCGAGTGCGTTTGGGTCTAGCGGAGTGGGGTTTGGGTCTGGCGGAGTGGGTTTGGGTCTAGTGGAGTGGGTTTGGGTCTAGCCGAGTGGATTTGGGTCTAGCCGAGTGGGTTTGAGTCCAGCCGAGTGGGTTTGGGTCTAGCCGAGTGGGTTTGGGTCCAGCCGATGGGTTTGGGTCCAGCCGAGTGGGTTTGGCTCCAGCCGAGTGGGTTTGGGTCTAGCCGAGTGGGTTTGGGTGTAGCGGAGTGGGTTTGGGTGTAGCCGAGTGTGTTTGGGTCTAGCCGAGAGGGTTTGGGTGTAGCCGAGTGGGTTTGGGTCTAGCCGAATGGGTTTGGGTCCAGCCAAGTGGGTTTGTGTCTAGCCGAGTGGGTTTGGGTCTACCTGAGTATGTTTGGGTCTAGCCGACTGGGTTTGGGTCTAGCCGAGTGGGTGTGGGTATAGCCGAGTGGGTTTGGGTCTAGCCGAGTGGGTTTGCGTCTACCCAAGTGGGTTTGGGTCTAGCCGATTGGGTTTGGGTCTAGCCGAGTGGGTTTGGGTCTAGCCGAGTGGGTTTGGGTCTAGCCGAGTGGGTTTGGGTCTAGCCGAGTGGGTTTGGGTTTAGCCGAGTGGGTTTGGGAGTAGCCGAGTGGGTTTGGGTGTAGCTGAGTGGGTTTGGGTCGAGCCGAGTGGGTTTGGGTCGAGCCGAGTGGGTTTGGGTCTAGCCGAGTGGGTTTGGGTCTAGCCGAGTGGGTTTGGGTCTAGCCGAGTGGGTTGGGTCTAGCCCAGTGGGTTTGGGTGTAGCCGAGTGGGTTTGGGTCTAGCCGAGTGGGTTTGGGTCTAGCCGAGTGGGTTTGGGTCTAGCGGAGTGGGTTTGGGTCTAGCGGAGTGGGTTTTGGGTCCAGCGGAGTGGGTTTGGGTCTAGCGGAGTGGGTTTGGGTCTAGCCGAGGGGGTTTGGGTCTAGCCCAGTGGGTTTGGGTCTAGCCGAATGGGTTTGGGTCTAGCCAAGTGGGTTTGTGTCTAGCCGAGTGGGTTTGGGTCTACCCGAGTAGGTTTGGGTCTAGCCGACTGGGTTTGGGTCTAGCCGAGTGGGTGTGGGTCTTGCCGAGTGGGTTTGGGTCTAGCCGAGTGGGTTTGGGTCTAGCCGAGTGGGTTTGGGACTAGCCGATTGGGTTTGGGTCTAGCCGAGTGGGTTTGGGTCTAGCCGAGTGGGTTTGGGTCTAGCCGAGTGGGTTTGGGTCTTGCCGAGTGGGTTTGGGTCTAGCCGAGTGGGTTTTGGTCTAGCCGAGTGGGTTTGGGTCTAGCCGAGTGGGTTTGGGTCTAGCCGTGGGGGTTTGGGTCTAGCCCAGTGGGTTTGGGTCTGGCCGAGTGGGTTTGGGTCTGGCCGAGTGGGTTTGGGTCTAGCCTAGTGGGTTTGGGTCTACCCGAGTGGGTTTGGGTCTAGCCGAGTGGGTTTGGGTCTAGCCAAGTGGGTTTGGGTCTAGCCGAGTGGGTTTGGGTCTAGTAGAGTGGGTTTGGGTCTAGCCGAGTGTGTTTGGGTCTAGCGGAGTGGGTTTGGGTCTAGCCGAGTGGGTTTGGGTCTAGCCGAGTGGGTTTGGGTCTAGCCGAGTGGGTTTGGGTCTAGCCGAGTGGGTTTGTGTCTAGCCGAGTGGGTTTGGGTCTAGCGGACTGGGTTTGGGTGTAGCCGAGTGGGTTTGGGTCTAGCCGAGTGGGTTTGGGTCTAGCCGAGTGGGTTTGGTTCTAGCCGAGTGGATTTGGGTCTAGGCGAGTGGGTTTGGGTCTAGCCAAGTGGGTTTGGGTCTTGCCGAGTGCGTTTGGGTCGTGCCGAGTCGGTTTGGGTCTAGCCGAGTGTGTTTGGGTCTAGCCGAGTGCGTTTGGGTCTAGCCGAGTGGGTTTGGGTCTAGCCAAGTGGGTTTGGGTCTAGCCGAGTGGGTTTGGGTCGAGCCGAGTGGGTTTGGGTCTAGCCCAGTGCGTTTGGGTCTAGCCGAGGGGGTTTGGGTCTAGCCGAGTGGGTTTGGGTCTAGCCGAGTGGGTTTGGGTCTAGCGGAGTGGGTTTGGGTCTAGCGGAGTGGGTTTGGGTCTAGCCGAGTGGGTTTGGGTCTAGCAGAGTGGGTTTGGGTCTAGCCGAGTGTGTTTGGGTCTAGCCGAGTGGGTTTGAGTCTAGCCGAGTGGGTTTGGGTCTAGCCGAGTGGGTTTGGGTCTAGCCGAGTGGGTTTGGGTCTAGCCGAGTGGGTTTGGGTTTAGCCGAGTGGGTTTGGGAGTAGCCGAGTGGGTTTGGGTGTAGCTGAGTGGGTTTGGGTCGAGCCGAGTGGGTTTGGGTCGAGCCGAGTGGGTTTGGGTCTAGCCGAGTGGGTTTGGGTCTAGCCGAGTGGGTTTGGGTCTAGCCGAGTGGGTTGGGTCTAGCCCAGTGGGTTTGGGTGTAGCCGAGTGGGTTTGGGTCTAGCCGAGTGGGTTTGGGTCTAGCCGAGTGGGTTTGTGTCTAGCCGAGTGGGTTTGGGTCTACCCGAGTAGGTTTGGGTCTAGCCGACTGGGTTTGGGTCTAGCCGAGTGGGTGTGGGTCTTGCCGAGTGGGTTTGGGTCTAGCCGAGTGGGTTTGGGTCTAGCCGAGTGGGTTTGGGTCTAGCCGATTGGGTTTGGGTCTAGCCGAGTGGGTTTGGGTCTAGCCGAGTGGGTTTGGGTCTAGCCGAGTGGGTTTGGGTCTTGACGAGTGGGTTTGGGTCTAGCCGAGTGGGTTTTGGTCTAGCCGAGTGGGTTTGGGTCTAGCCGAGTGGGTTTGGGTCTAGCCGTGGGGGTTTGGGTCTAGCCCAGTGGGTTTGGGTCTGGCCGAGTGGGTTTGGGTCTGGCCGAGTGGGTTTGGGTCTAGCCTAGTGGGTTTGGGTCTACCCGAGTAGGTTTGGGTCTAGCCGAGTGCGTTTGGGTCTAGCCGAGTGGGTTTCGGTCTAGCCGAGTGGGTTTGGGTCTAGCGGAGTCGAGTTTGGGTCTAGCGGAGTGGGTTTGGGTCTAGTGGAGTGGGTTTGGGTGTAGCCGAGTGGGTTTGGGTCTAGCCGAGTGGGTTTGGGTGTAGCCGAGTGGGTTTGGGTCTAGTTGAATGGGTTTCGGTCTAGCCGAGTGGGTTTGGGTCTAGCGGAGTGGGTTTGGGTCTAGCCGAGTGTGCTTGGGTCTAGCCGAGTGGGTTTGGGTGTAGCCGAGTGGGTTTGGGTCTAGCCGAGTGGGTTTGGGTCTAGCCGAGGGAGTTTGGGTCTAGCCCAGTGGGTTTGCGTCTAGCCGAGTGGGTTTGGGTCTAGCCGAGTGGGTTTGGGTCTAGCCTAGTGTGTTTGCGCGTAGCCGAGTGGGTTTGGGTCTAGCCGAGTGCGTTTGGGTCTAGCCGAGTGGATTTGGGTCTAGCCGAGTGGGTTTGAGTCTAGCCGAGTGGGTTTGGGTCTAGCCGAGTGGGTTTGGGTCTAGCCGATGGGTTTGGGTGTAGCCGAGTGGGTTTGGGTCCAGCCGAGTGGGTTTGGGTCTAGCCGAGTGGGTTTGGGTGTAGCGGAGTGGGTTTGGGTGTAGCCGAGTGTGTTTGGGTCTAGCCGAGAGGGTTTGGGTGTAGCCGACTGGGTTTGGGTCTAGCCGAGTGGGTGTGGGTCTAGCCGAGTGGGTTTGGGTCTAGCCGAGTGGGTTTGGGTCTAGCCAAGTGGGTTTGGGTCTAGCCGATTGGGTTTGGGTCTAGCCGAGTGGTTTTGGGTCTAGCCGAGTGGGTTTGGGTCTAGCCGAGTGGGTTTGGGTCTAGCCGAGTGGGTTTGGGTCTAGCGGAGTGGATTTGGGTCTAGCCGAGTGGGTTTGGGTCTAGCCGAGTGGGTTTGGGTGTAGCCGAGTGGGTTTGAGTCCAGCCGAGTGGGTTTGGGTCTAGCCGAGTGGGTTTGGGTCTAGCCGAGTGCGTTTGGGTCTAGCCGAGTGGGTTTGGGTCTAGCCGAGTGTGTTTGGGTCCAGCCGAGTGGGTTTGGGTCTAGCCGAGTGTGTTTGGGTCTAGCCGAGTGGGTTTGGGTCTAGCCGAGTGGGTTTTGGTCTAGCCGAGTGGGTTTGGGTCTAGCCGAGTGGGTTTGGGTCTAGCCGAATGGGTTTGGGTCTAGCCGAGTGGGTTTGGGTCTAGCCGAGTGGGTTTGGGTCTAGCGGAGTGGGTTTGGGTCTAGCCGATTGGGTTTGGGTCAAGCGGAGTGGGTTTGGGTCGAGCCGAGTGGGTTTGGGTCTAGCCGAGTGGGTTTGGGTCTAGCCGAGTGGGTTTTGGACAAGCCGAGTGGGTTTGGGTCTAGCCGAGTGGGTTTGGGTCTAGCCGAGTGGGTTTGGGTCTAGCCGAGTGGGTTTTGGACTAGCCGAATGGGTTTGGGTCTAGCCGAGTGGGTTTGGGTCTAGCGGAGTGGATTTGGGTCTAGCGGAGTGGGTTTGGGTCTAGCCGAGTGGGTTTGAGCCTAGCCGAGTGGGTTTGGGTCTAGCCGAGTGGGTTTGGGTCTAGCCGAGTGGGTTTCGGTCTAGCCGAGTGGGTTTGGGTCTAGCCGAGTGGGTTTGGGTCTAGCCCAGTTGGATTAGGTCTAGCCGAGTGGGTTTGGGTCGAGCCGAGTGGGTTTGGGACTAGCCGAGTGGGTTTGGGTCTAGCCGAGTGTGTTTGGGTCTAGCCGAGTGGGTTTGGTTCTAGCCGAGTGGGTTTGGGTCTAGCCGAGTGGGTTTGGGTCTAGCCGAGTGGGTTTGGGTCTAGCCGAGGGGGTTTGTGTCTAGCCGAATGGGTTTGGGTCTAGCCGAGTGGCTTTGGGTCTAGCCGAGTGGGTTTGGGTCTAGCCGAATGGGTTTGGGTCTAGCCGAGTGGGTTTGGGTCTAGCCGAGTGGGTTTGGGTCTAGCGGAGTGGGTTTGGGTCTAGCCGAGTGGGTTTGGGTCAAGCGGAGTGGGTTTGGGTCGAGGCGAGTTGGTTTGGGTCTAGCGGAGTGGGTTTGGGTCTAGCGGAGTGGGTTTGGGTCTAGCCGAATGGGTTTGGGTCTAGCCGAGTGGGTTTGGGTCTAGCGGAGTGGATTTGGGTCTAGCCGAGTGGGTTTGGGTCTAGCCGAGTGGGTTTGGGTGTAGCCGAGTGGGTTTGAGTCTGGCCGAGTGGGTTTGGGTCTAGCCGAGTGGGTTTGGGTCTAGCCGAGTGGGTTTGGGTCTAGCCGAGTGGGTTTGGGTCCAGCCGAGTGGGTTTGGGTCCAGCCGAGTGGGTTTGGGTCCAGCCGAGTGGGTTTGGGTCTAGCCGAGTGGGTTTGGGTCTAGCCGATCGGGTTTGGGTGTAGCCGAGTGGGTTTGGTTCTAGGCGAGTGGGTTTGGGTCCAGCCGAGTGGGTTTACGTCTAGCCGAGTGGGTTTGGGTCTCGCCGAGTGGGTTTGGGTCTAGCCGAGTGGGTTTGGGTCTCGCCGAGTGGGTTTGGGTCTAGCCGAGTGGGTTTGGGTCTAGCGGAGTGGGTTTGGGTCCAGCCGAGTGGGTTTGGGACTAGCGGAGTGGGTTTGAGTCTAGCGGAGTGGGTTTGGGTCTAGCCGAATGGGTTTGGGTCTAGCGGAGTGGATTTGGGTCTAGCCGAATGGGTTTGGGTCTAGCCGAGTGGGTTTGGGTCTAGCGGAGTGGATATGGGTCTAGCCGAGTGGGTTTGGGTCTAGCCGAGTGCGTTTAGGTCTAGCCGAGTGGGTTTGGGTCTAGCCGAGTGGGTTTGGGTCTAGCGGAGTGGGTTTGGGTCTAGCGGAGTGGGTTTGGGTCTAGCGGAGTGGGTTTGGGTCTAGCCGAATGGGTTTGGGTCTAGCCGAGTGGGTTTGGGTCTAGCGGAGTGGATTTGGGTCTAGCCGAGTGGGTTTGGGTCTAGCCGAGTGGGTTTGAGTCTAGCCGAGTGGGTTTGGGTCTAGCCGAGTGGGTTTGGGTCTAGCCGAGTGGGTTTGGGTCTAGCCGAGTGGGTTTGGGTCTAGCCGAGTGGGTTTGGGTCTAGCCGAGTGGGTTTGGGTCTAGCCGAGTGGGTTTGGGCCTAGCGGAGTGGGTTTGGGTCTAGCCGAGTGGGTTTGGGTCTAGCGGAGTGGGTTTGAGTCTAGCGGAGTGGGTTTGGGTCTAGCGGAGTGGGTTTGGTTCTAGCGGAGTGGATTTGGGTCTAGCCGAATGGGTTTGGGTCTAGCCGAGTGGGTTTGGGTCTAGCAGAGTGGATTTGGGTCTAGCCGAGTGGGTTTGGGTCTAGCCGATCGGGTTTGGGTCCAGCCGAGTGGGTTTACGTCTAGCCGAGTGGGTTTGGGTCTCGCCGAGTGGGTTTGGGTCTAGCCGAGTGGGTTTGGGTCTAGCGGAGTGGGTTTGGGTCTAGCCGAGTGGGTTTGGGACTAGCGGAGTGGGTTTGAGTCTAGCGGAGTGGGTTTGGGTCTAGTGGAATGGGTTTAGGTCTAGCGGAGTGGATTTGGGTATAGCCGAATGGGTTTGGGTCTAGCCGAGTGGGTTTGGGTCTAGCGGAGTGGATTTGGGTCTAGCCGAGTGGGTTTGGGTCTAGCCGAGTAGGTTTGAGTCTAGCCGAGTGGGTTTGGGTCTAGCCGAGTGGGTTTGGGTCTAGCCGAGTGGGTTTGGGTCTGGCCGAGTGGGTTTGGGTCTAGCGGAGTGGGTTTGGGTCTAGCGGAGTGGGTTTGGGTCTAGCGGAGTGGGTTTGGGTCTAGCCGAATGGGTTTGGGTCTAGCCGAGTGGGTTTGGGTCTAGCGGAGTGGATTTGGGTCTAGCCGAGTGGGTTTGGGTCTAGCCGAGTGGGTTTGAGTCTAGCCGAGTGGGTTTGGGTCTAGCCGAGTGGGTTTGGGTCTAGCCGAGTGGGTTTGGGTCTAGCCGAGTGGGTTTGGGTCTAGCCGAGTGGGTTTGGGTCTAGCCGAGTGGGTTTGGGTCTAGCCGAGTGGGTTTGGGCCTAGCGGAGTGGGTTTGGGTCTAGCCGAGTGGGTTTGGGTCTAGCGGAGTGGGTTTGAGTCTAGCGGAGTGGGTTTGGGTCTAGCGGAGTGGGTTTGGTTCTAGCGGAGTGGATTTGGGTCTAGCCGAATGGGTTTGGGTCTAGCCGAGTGGGTTTGGGTCTAGCAGAGTGGATTTGGGTCTAGCCGAGTGGGTTTGGGTCTAACCGATCGGGTTTGGGTCCAGCCGAGTGGGTTTACGTCTAGCCGAGTGGGTTTGGGTCTCGCCGAGTGGGTTTGGGTCTAGCCGAGTGGGTTTGGGTCTAGCGGAGTGGGTTTGGGTCTAGCCGAGTGGGTTTGGGACTAGCGGAGTGGGTTTGAGTCTAGCGGAGTGGGTTTGGGTCTAGTGGAATGGGTTTAGGTCTAGCGGAGTGGATTTGGGTATAGCCGAATGGGTTTGGGTCTAGCCGAGTGGGTTTGGGTCTAGCGGAGTGGATTTGGGTCTAGCCGAGTGGGTTTGGGTCTAGCCGAGTAGGTTTGAGTCTAGCCGAGTGGGTTTGGGTCTAGCCGAGTGGGTTTGGGTCTAGCCGAGTGGGTTTGGGTCTGGCCGAGTGGGTTTGGGTCTAGCCGAGTGGGTTTGGGTCTAGCCGAGTGGGTTTGGGTCCAGCCGAGTGGGTTTGGGCCTAGCGGAGTGGGTTTGGGTCTAGCCGAGTGGGTTTGGGTCTAGCGGAGTGGGTTTGAGTCTAGCGGAGTGGGTTTGGGTCTAGCGGAGTGGGTTTGGTTCTAGCGGAGTGGATTTGGGTCTATCCGAATGGGTTTGGGTCTAGCCGAGTGGGTTTGGGTCTAGCAGAGTGGATTTGGGTCTAGCCGAGTGGGTTTGGGTCTAGCCGATCGGGTTTGGGTGTAGCCGAGTGGGTTTGGGTCTAGGCGAGTGGGTTTGGGTCCAGCCGAGTGGGTTTACGTCTAGCCGAGTGGGTTTGGGTCTCGCCGAGTGGGTTTGGGTCTAGCCGAGTGGGTTTGGGTCTAGCGGAGTGGGTTTGGGTCTAGCCGAGTGGGTTTGGGACTAGCGGAGTGGGTTTGAGTCTAGCGGAGTGGGTTTGGGTCTAGTGGAATGGGTTTGGGTCTAGCGGAGTGGATTTGGGTCTAGCCGAATGGGTTTGGGTCTAGCCGAGTGGGTTTGGGTCTAGCGGAGTGGATTTGGGTCTAGCCGAGTGTGTTTGGGTCTAGCCGAGTGGGTTTGGGTGTAGCCGAGTGGGTTTGAGTCTAGCCGAGTGGGTTTGGGTCTAGCCGAGTGGGTTTGGGTCTAGCCGAGTGGGTTTGGGTCTAGCCGAGTGCGTTTTGGTCTGGCCGAGTGGGTTTGGGTCTATCCGAGAGGGTTTGGGTCTAGACGAGTGGGTTTGGGTCAAGCCGAGTGGGTTTGGGTCTAGCCGAGTGGGTTTGGGTGTAGCCGAGTGGGTTTGGGTCTAGCCGATTGGGTTTGGGTCTAGCCGAGTGGGTTTGGGTCTAGCCGAGTGGATTTGGGTCTAGCGGAGTGAGTTTGGGTCTAGCGGAGTGGGTTTGGGTCTAGCGGAGTGGGTTTGGGTCTAGCAGAGTGGGTTTGGGTCTAGCTGAATGGGTTTGGGTCTAGCCGAGTGGGTTTGGGTCTAGCGGAGTGGATTTTGGTCTAGCCGAGTGGGTTTGGGTCTAGCCGAGTGGGTTTGGGTGTAGCCGAGTGGGTTTGAGTCTAGCCGAGTGGGTTTGGGTCTAGTCGAGTGGGTTTGGGTCTAGCCAAGTGGGGTTGGGTCTAGCCGAGTGGGTTTGGGTCTAGCCGAGTGGGTTTGGGTCTAGCCGAGTGGGTTTGGGTCTAGCCGAGTGGGTTTGGGCCTAGCGGAGTGGGTTTGGGTCTAGCCGAGTGGGTTTGGGTCTAGCGGAGTGGGTTTGAGTCTAGCGGAGTGGGTTCGGGTCTAGCGGGGAGGGTTTGGTTCTAGCGGAGTGGATTTGGGTCTAGCCGAGTGGGTTTGGGTCTAGCCGAGTGTGTTTGGGTCTAGCCGAGTGGGTTTGGGTCTAGCCGAGTGGGTTTGCGTCTAGCCGAGTGGGTTTGGGTCTAGCCGAGTGGGTTTGGGTCTAGCCGAGTGGGTTTGGGTGTAGCCGAGTGGGTTCGGGTCCATCCGAGTGGGTTTGGGTCTAGCCGAGTGTGTTTGGGTCTAGCCGAGTGGGTTTGGGTCTAGCCGAGTGGGTTTTGGTCTAGCCGAGTGGGTTTGGGCCTAGCGGAGTGGGTTTGGGTCTAGCCGAGTGGGTTTGGGTCTAGCGGAGTGGGTTTGAGTCTAGCGGAGTGGGTTCGGGTCTAGCGGGGAGGGTTTGGTTCTAGCGGAGTGGATTTGGGTCTAGCCGAGTGGGTTTGGGTCTAGCCGAGTGTGTTTGGGTCTAGCCGAGTGGGTTTGGGTCTAGCCGAGTGGGTTTGCGTCTAGCCGAGTGGGTTTGGGTCTAGCCGAGTGGGTTTGGGTCTAGCCGAGTGGGTTTGGGTGTAGCCGAGTGGGTTCGGGTCCATCCGAGTGGGTTTGGGTCTAGCCGAGTGTGTTTGGGTCTAGCCGAGTGGGTTTGGGTCTAGCCGAGTGGGTTTTGGTCTAGCCGAGTGGGTTTGGGTCTAGCCGAGTGGGTTTGGGTCTAGCCGAGTGGGTTTGCGTCTAGCCGAGTGGGTTTGGGTCTAGCCGAGTGGGTTTGGGTCTAGCCGAGTGGGTTTGGGTCTAGCGGAGTGGGTTTGGGTCTAGCCGATTGGGTTTGGGTCAAGCAGAGTGGGTTTGGGTCGAGCCGAGTGGGTTTGGGTCTAGACGAGTGGGTTTGGGTGTAGCCGAGTGGGTTTTGGACTAGCCGAGTGGGTTTGGGTCTAGCCGAGTGGGTTTTGGACTAGCCGAGTGGGTTTGGGTCTAGCCGAGTGGGTTTGGGTCCAGCCGAGTGGGTGTGGGTCTAGCCGAGTGGGTTTTGGACTAGCCGAATGGGTTTGGTCTAGCCGAGTGGGTTTGGGTCTAGCGGAGTAGATTTGGGTCTAGCGGAGTGGGTTTGGGTCTAGCCGAGTGGGTTTGAGCCTAGCCGAGTGGGTTTGGGTCTAGCCGAGTGGGTTTGAGTCTAGCCGAGTGGGTTTCGGTCTAGCCGAGTGGGTTTGGGTCCAGCCGAGTGGGTTTGGGTCTAGCCCAGTTGGATTAGGTCTAGCCGAGTGGGTTTGGGTCGAGCCGAGTGGGTTTGGGACTAGCCGAGTGGGTTTGGGTCTAGCCGAGTGTGTTTGGGTCTAGCCGAGGGGGTTTGGTTCTAGCCGAGTGGGTTTGGGTCTAGCGGAGTGGGTTTGAGTCTAGCGGAGTGGGTTTGTGTCTAGCGGAGTGGGTTTGGGTCTAGCCGAGTGGGTTTGGGTCGAGCCGAGTGGGTTTGGGTCTAGCCGAGTGGCTTTGGGTGTAGCCGATTGGGTTTGGGTCTAGCCGAGTGGGTTTGGGTCTTGCCGAGTGGGTTTGGGTCTGGCCGAGTGGGTTTGGGTCTAGCCGAGTGTGTTTGGGTCTAGCCGAGTGGGTTTGGGTCTAGCCGATTAGGTTTGGGTCTAGCCGAGTGGGTTTGGGTCTAGCCGAGTGGGTTTGGGTCTAGCCGAGTGGGTTTGGGTCTAGCCGAGTGGGTTTGGGTCTAGCCGAGTGGGTTTGGGTCTAGCCGAGTGGGTTTGGGTCTAGCCGAGTGCGTTTCGGTCTAGCCGAGTGGGTTTGGGTCTATCCGAGAGGGTTTGGGTCTAGCCGAGTGGGTTTGGGTCAAGCCGAGTGGGTTTGGGTCTAGCCGAGTGGGTTTGGGTGTAGCCGAGTGGGTTTGGGTCTAGCCGATTGGGTTTGGGTCTAGCCGAGTGGGTTTGGGTCTAGCCGAGTGGATTTGGGTCTAGCGGAGTGAGTTTGGGTCTAGCGGAGTGGGTTTGGGTCTAGCGGAGTGGGTTTGGGTCTAGCAGAGTGGGTTTGGGTCTAGCTGAATGGGTTTGGGTCTAGCCGAGTGGGTTTGGGTCTAGCGGAGTGGATTTTGGTCTAGCCGAGTGGGTTTGGGTCTAGCCGAGTGGGTTTGGGTGTAGCCGAGTGGGTTTGAGTCTAGCCGAGTGGGTTTGGGTCTAGTCGAGTGGGTTTGGGTCTAGCCAAGTGGGGTTGGGTCTAGCCGAGTGGGTTTGGGTCTAGCCGAGTGGGTTTGGGTCTAGCCGAGTGGGTTTGGGTCTAGCCGAGTGGGTTTGGGCCTAGCGGAGTGGGTTTGGGTCTAGCCGAGTGGGTTTGGGTCTAGCGGAGTGGGTTTGAGTCTAGCGGAGTGGGTTCGGGTCTAGCGGAGTGGGTTTGGTTCTAGCGGAGTGGATTTGGGTCTAGCCGAGTGGGTTTGGGTCTAGCCGAGTGTGTTTGGGTCTAGCCGAGTGGGTTTGGGTCTAGCCGAGTGGGTTTGCGTCTAGCCGAGTGGGTTTGGGTCTAGCCGAGTGGGTTTGGGTCTAGCCGAGTGGGTTTGGGTGTAGCCGAGTGGGTTTGGGTCTAGCGGAGTGGGTTTGGGTCTAGCCGATTGGGTTTGGGTCAAGCAGAGTGGGTTTGGGTCGAGCCGAGTGGGTTTGGGTCTAGCCGAGTGGGTTTGGGTCTAGCCGAGTGGGTTTGGGTCTAGCGGAGTGGGTTTGGGTCTAGCCGATTGGGTTTGGGTCAAGCAGAGTGGGTTTGGGTCGAGCCGAGTGGGTTTGGGTCTAGCCGAGTGGGTTTGGGTCTAGCCGAGTGGGTTTTGGACTAGCCGAGTGGGTTTGGGTCTAGCCGAGTGGGTTTGGGTCCAGCCGAGTGGGTTTGGGTCTAGCCGAGTGGGTTTTGGACTAGCCGAATGGTTTTGGGTCTAGCCGAGTGGGTTTGGGTCTAGCGGAGTAGATTTGGGTCTAGCGGAGTGGGTTTGGGTCTAGCCGAGTGGGTTTGAGCCTAGCCGAGTGGGTTTGGGTCTAGCCGAGTGGGTTTGGGTCTAGCCGAGTCGGTTTCGGTCTAGCCGAGTGGGTTTGGGTCTAGCCGAGTGGGTTTGGGTCTAGCCCAGTTGGATTAGGTCTAGCCGAGTGGGTTTGGGTCGAGCCGAGTGGGTTTGGGACTAGCCGAGTGGGTTTGGGTCTAGCCGAGTGTGTTTGGGTCTAGCCGAGTGGGTTTGGTTCTAGCCGAGTGGGTTTGGGTCTAGCGGAGTGGGTTTGAGTCTAGCGGAGTGGGTTTGTGTCTAGCGGAGTGGGTTTGGGTCTAGCCGAGTGGGTTTGGGTCGAGCCGAGTGGGTTTGGGTCTAGCCGAGTGGCTTTGGGTGTAGCCGATTGGGTTTGGGTCTAGCCGAGTGGGTTTGGGTCTTGCCGAGTGGGTTTGGGTCTGGCCGAGTGGGTTTGGGTCTAGCCGAGTGTGTTTGGGTCTAGCCGAGTGGGTTTGGGTCTAGCCGATTAGGTTTGGGTCTAGCCGAGTGGGTTTGGGTCTAGCCGAGTGGGTTTGGGTCTAGCCGAGTGGGTTTGGGTCTAGCCGAGTGGGTTTGGGTCTGGCCGAGTGGGCTTGGGTCTCGCCGAGTGGGTTTGGGTCTAGCCGAGTGGGTTTGGGTCTAGCCGAGTGGGTTTGGGTCTAGCCGAGTGGGTTTGGGTCTAGCCGAATGGGTTTGGGTCTAGCCAAGTGGGTTTGGGTCTAGCGGAGTGGATTTGGGTCTAGCCGAGTGGGTTTGGGTCTAGCCGAGTGGGTTTGGGTGTAGCTGAGTGGGTTTGGGTCTAGCCGAGTGGGTTTGGGTGTAGCCGAGTGGGTTTGGGTGTAGCCGAGTGGGTTTGGGTCTAGCCGATTGGGTTTGGGTCTAGCCGAGTGGGTTTGGGTCTAGCCGAGTGGGTTTGGGTGTAGCCGAGTGGGTTTGGGTCTAGCCGAGTGGTTTTGGGTCTAGCCGAGTGGGTTTGGGTCTAGCCGAGTGGGTTTGGGTCTAGCCGAATGGGTTTGGGTCCAGCCGAGTGGGTTTGGGTCTAGCCGAGTGGGTTTGGGTCTAGAGGATTGGGTTTGGTCTAGCCAAGTGGGTTTGGGTCAAGCGGAGTGGGTTTGGGTCGAGGCGAGTGGGTTTGGGTCTAGCCGAGTGGGTTTGGGTCTAGCCGATTGGGTTTGGGTCTAGCCGAGTGGGTTTGGGTCTAGGCGAGTGGGTTTGGGTCCAGACGAGTGGGTTTACGTCTAGCCGAGTGGGTTTGGGTCTCGCCGAGTGGGTTTGGGTCTAGCCGAGTGGGTTTGGGTCTAGCGGAGTGGGTTTGGGTCTAGCCGAGTGGGTTTGGGACTAGCGGAGTGGGTTTGAGTCTAGCGGAGTGGGTTTGGTTCTAGTGGAATGGGTTTGGGTCTAGCGGAGTGGATTTGGGTCTAGCCGAATGGGTTTGGGTCTAGCCGAGTGGGTTTGGGTCTAGCGGAGTGGATTTGGGTCTAGCCGAGTGGGTTTGGGTCTAGCCGAGTGGGTTTGGGTGTAGCCGAGTGGGTTTGAGTCTAGCCGAGTGGGTTTGGGTCTAGCCGAGTGGGTTTGGGTCTAGCCGAGTGGGTTTGGGTCTAGCCGAGTGCGTTTCGGTCTAGCCGAGTGGGTTTGGGTCTAGCCGAGTGGGTTTGGGTCTAGCCGAGTGGGTTTGGGTCTAGCCCAGTGGGTTTGGGTCTAGCCGAGTGGGTTTGGGTCTAGCCGAGTGTGTTTGGGTCTAGCCGAGTGGGTTTGGGTCTAGCCGAGTGGGTTTGCGTCTAGCCGAGTGGGTTTTGGACTAGCCGAGTGGGTTTGGGTCTAGCCGAGTGGGTTTGGGTCTAGCCGAGTGGGTTTGGGTCTAGCCGAGTGGGTTTGGGTCTAGCCGAGTGGGTTTGGGTCTAGCCGAGGGGGTTTGTGTCTAGCCGAATGGGTTTGGGTCTAGCCGAGTGGCTTTGGGTGTAGCCGATTGGGTTTGGGTCTAGCCGAGTGGGTTTGGGTCTTGCCGAGTGGGTTTGGGTCTGGCCGAGTGGGTATGGGTCTAGCCGAGTGTGTTTGGGTCTAGCCGAGTGGGTTTGGGTCTAGCCGATTGGGTTTGGGTCTAGCCGAGTGGGTTTGGGTCTAGCCGAGTGGGTTTGGGTCTAGCCGAGTGGGTTTGGGTCTAGCCGAGTGGGTTTGGGTCTGGCCGAGTGGGTTTGTGTCTAGCCGAGTGGGTTTGGGTCTAGCCGAGTGGGTTTGGGCCTAGCCGAATGGGTTTGGGTCTAGCCGAGTGGGTTTGGGTCTAGCGGAGTGGATTTGGGTCTAGCCGAGTGGGTTTGGGTCTAGCCGAGTGGGTTTGGGTCTGGCCGAGTGGGTTTGTGTCTAGCCGAGTGGGTTTGGGTCTAGCCGAGTGGGTTTGAGTCTAGCCGAGTGGGTTTGGGTCTAGCCGAGTGGGTTTGGGTCTAGCGGAGAGGGTTTGAGTCTAGCGGATTGGGTTTGGGTCTAGCGGAGTGGGTTTGGTTCTAGCGGAGTGGATTTGGGTCTAGCCGAATGGGTTTGGGTCTAGCCGAGTGGGTTTGGGTCTAGCGAAGTGGATTTGGGTCTAGCCGAGTGTGTTTGGGTCTAGCCGAGTGGGTTTGGGTCTAGCCGAGTGGGTTTGCGTCTAGCCGAGTGGGTTTTGGACTAGCCGAGTGGGTTTGGGTCTAGCCGAGTGGGTTTGGGTCTAGCCGAGTGGGTTTGGGTCTAGCCGAGTGGGTTTGGGTCTAGCCGAGTGGGTTTGGGTCTAGCCGAGGGGGTTTGTGTCTAGCCGAATGGGTTTGGGTCTAGCCGAGTGGCTTTGGGTGTAGCCGATTGGGTTTGGGTCTAGCCGAGTGGGTTTGGGTCTTGCCGAGTGGGTTTGGGTCTGGCCGAGTGGGTTTGGGTCTAGCCGAGTGTGTTTGGGTCTAGCCGAGTGGGTTTGGGTCTAGCCGATTGGGTTTGGGTCTAGCCGAGTGGGTTTGGGTCTAGCCGAGTGGGTTTGGGTCTAGCCAAGTGGGTTTGGGTCTAGCCGAGTGGGTTTGGGTCTGGACGAGTGGGTTTGTGTCTAGCCGAGTGGGTTTGGGTCTAGCCGAATGGGTTTGGGTCTAGCCGAGTGGGTTTGGGTCTAGCGAAGTGGATTTGGGTCTAGCCGAGTGTGTTTGGGTCTAGCCGAGTGGGTTTGGGTCTAGCCGAGTGGGTTTGCGTCTAGCCGAGTGGGTTTTGGACTAGCCGAGTGGGTTTGGGTCTAGCCGAGTGGGTTTGGGTCTAGCCGAGTGGGTTTGGGTCTAGCCGAGTGGGTTTGGGTCTAGCCGAGTGGGTTTGGGTCTAGCCGAGGGGGTTTGTGTCTAGCCGAATGGGTTTGGGTCTAGCCGAGTGGCTTTGGGTGTAGCCGATTGGGTTTGGGTCTAGCCGAGTGGGTTTGGGTCTTGCCGAGTGGGTTTGGGTCTGGCCGAGTGGGTTTGGGTCTAGCCGAGTGTGTTTGGGTCTAGCCGAGTGGGTTTGGGTCTAGCCGATTGGGTTTGGGTCTAGCCGAGTGGGTTTGGGTCTAGCCGAGTGGGTTTGGGTCTAGCCAAGTGGGTTTGGGTCTAGCCGAGTGGGTTTGGGTCTGGACGAGTGGGTTTGTGTCTAGCCGAGTGGGTTTGGGTCTAGCCGAGTGGGTTTGGGCCTAGCGGAGTGGATTTGGGTCTAGCCGAGTGGGTTTGGGTCTAGCCGAGTGGGTTTGGGTGTAGCCGAGTGGGTTTGGGTGTAGCCGAGTGGGTTTGGGTCTAGCGGAGTGGGTTTGGGTCTAGCCGAGTGGGTTTGGGTCTAGCCGTTTGGGTTTGGGTCTAGCCGAGTGGGTTTGGGTCTAGCCGAGTGGGTTTGGGTCTGGCCGAGTGGGTTTGGGTCTAGCCGAGTGGGTTTGGGTCTGGCCGAGTGGGTTTGTGTCTAGCCGAGTGGGTTTGGGTCTAGCCGAGTGGGTTTGGGTCTAGCCGAGTGGGTTTGGGTCTAGCCGAGTGGGTTTGGGCCTAGCCGAATGGGTTTGGGTCTAGCCGAGTGGGTTTGGGTCGAGCGGAGAGGGTTTGAGTCTAGCGGAGTGGGTTTGGGTCTAGCGGAGTGGGTTTGGTTCTAGCGGAGTGGATTTGGGTCTAGCCGAATGGGTTTGGGTCTAGCCGAGTGGGTTTGGGTCTAGCGAAGTGGATTTGGGTCTAGCCGATTGGGTTTGGGTCTACCGAGTGGGTTTGGGTCTAGCGGAGTGGGTTTGAGTCCAGCGGAGTGGGTTTGGGTCTAGCGGAGTGGGTTTGGGTCTAGCCAAGTGGGTTTGGGTCTAGCCGAGTGGGTTTGGGTCTAGCGGAGTGGGTTTGGGTCTAGCCGAGTGGGTTTGGGTCTAGCCGAGTGGGTTTGGGTCTAGCCGAGTGGGTTTGGGTCTATCCGAGAGGGTTTGGGTCTAGCCGAGTGGGTTTGGGTCTAGCCGAGTGGGTTTGGGTCTAGCCGAGTGGGTTTGGGTGTAGCCGAGTGGGTTTGGGTCTAGCCGATTGGGTTTGGGTCTAGCCGAGTGGGTTTGGGTCTAGCCGAGTGGGTTTGGGTGTAGCCGAGTGGGTTTGTGTCTAGCCGAGTGGTTTTGGGTCTAGCCGAGTGGTTTTGGGTCTAGCCGAGTGGGTTTGGGTCTAGCCGAGTGGGTTTGGGTCTAGCCGATTGGGTTTGGGTCTAGCCGAGTGGGTTTGGGTCTAGCCGAGTGGGTTTCGGTCTAGCCGAGTGGGTTTGGGTCTAGCCGAGTGGGTTTGGGTCTGCCCGAGTGGGTTTGGGTCTAGCCGAGTGGGTTTGGGTCTAGCCGAGTGGGTTTGGGTCTAGCCGAGTGGGTTTGGGTCTAGCCGAGTGGGTTTGGGTCTAGCCGAGTGGGTTTGGGTCTAGCCGAGTGGGTTTAGGTCTAGCCGAGTGGGTTTGGGTCTAGCCGAGTGGGTTTGGGTCTGGCCGAGTGCGTTTGGGTCTAGCCGATTGGGTTTGGGTCTAGCCGAGTGGGTTTGGGTCTAGCCGAGTGGGTTTGGGTCTAGCCGAGTGGGTTTGGGTCTAGCCGAGTGGGTTTGGGTCTAGCCGAGTGGGTTTGGGTCTAGCCGAATGGGTTTGGGTCTACCCGAGCGGGTTTGGGTGTAGCCGAGTGGGTTTGGGTCTAGCCGAGTGTGTTTGGGCCCAGCCGAGTGGGTTTGGGTCTAGCCGAGTGGGTTTGGGTCTAGCCGAGTGGGTTTGGGTCTAGCCGAGTGGGTTTGGGTCTAGCGGAGTGGGTTTGGGTCTAGCCGAGTGGGTTTGGGTCTAGCGGAGTGGGTTTGAGTCTAGCGGAGTGGGTTTGGGTCTAGCGGAGTGGGTTTGGGTCTAGCGGAGTGGGTTTGGGTCTAGCCGAATGGGTTCGGGTCTAGCCGAGTGGGTTTGGGTCTAGCGGAGTGGGTTTGAGTCTAGCGGAGTGGGTTTGGGTCTAGCGGAGTGGGTTTGGGTCTAGCGGAGTGGGTTTGGGTCTAGCCGAATGGGTTTGGGTCTAGCCGAGTGGGTTTGGGTCTAGCGGAGTGGATTTGTGTCTAGCCGTGTGGTTTTGGGTCTAGCCGAGTGGGTTTGGGTGTAGCCGAGTGGGTTTGAGTCTGGCCGAGTGGGTTTGGGTCTAGCCGAGTGGGTTTGGGTCTAGCCGAGTGGGTTTGGGTCTAGCCGAGTGGGTTTGGGTCTAGCCGAGTGGGTTTGGGTCTAGCCGAGTGGGTTTGGGTCCAGCCGAGTGGGTTTGGGTCTAGCCGAGTGGGTTTTGGACTAGCCGAATGGGTTTGGGTCTAGCCGAGTGGGTTTGGGTCTAGCGGAGTAGATTTGGGTCTAGCGGAGTGGGTTTGGGTCTAGCCGAGTGGGTTTGAGCCTAGCCGAGTGGGTTTGGGTCTAGCCGAGTGGGTTTGGGTCTAGCCGAGTGGGTTTCGGTCTAGCCGAGTGGGTTTGGGTCTAGCCGAGTGGGTTTGGGTCTAGCCCAGTTGGATTAGGTCTAGCCGAGTGTGTTTGGGTCGAGCCGAGTGGGTTTGGGACTAGCCGAGTGGGTTTGGGTCTAGCCAAGTGTGTTTGGGTCTAGCCGAGTGGGTTTGGTTCTAGCCGAGTGGGTTTGGGTCTAGCGGAGTGGGTTTGAGTCTAGCGGAGTGGGTTTGTGTCTAGCGGAGTGGGTTTGGGTCTAGCCGAGTGGGTTTGGGTCGAGCCGAGTGGGTTTGGGTCTAGCCGAGTGGCTTTGGGTGTAGCCGATTGGGTTTGGGTCTAGCCGAGTGCGTTTGGGTCTTGCCGAGTGGGTTTGGGTCTGGCCGAGTGGGTTTGGGTCTAGCCGAGTGTGTTTGGGTCTAGCCGAGTGGGTTTGGGTCTAGCCGATTAGGTTTGGGTCTAGCCGAGTGGGTTTGGGTCTAGCCGAGTGGGTTTGGGTCTAGCCGAGTGGGTTTGGGTCTAGCCGAGTGGGTTTGGGTCTGGCCGAGTGGGCTTGGGTCTAGCCGAGTGGGTTTGGGTCTAGCCGAGTGGGTTTGGGTCTAGCCGAGTGGGTTTGGGTCTAGCCGAGTGGGTTTGGGTCTAGCCGAATGGGTTTGGGTCTAGCCAAGTGGGTTTGGGTCTAGCGGAGTGGATTTGGGTCTAGCCGAGTGGGTTTGGGTCTAGCCGAGTGGGTTTGGGTGTAGCTGAGTGGGTTTGAGTCTAGCCGAGTGGGTTTGGGTCTAGCCGAGTGGGTTTGGGTCTAGCCGAGTGGGTTTGGGTCTAGCCGAGTGGGTTTGGGTCTAGCCGAGTGGGTTTGGGTCTAGCCGAGTGGGTTTGGGTCTAGCCGAGTGGGTTTAGGTCTAGCCGAGTGGGTTTGGGTCTAGGCGAGTGGGTTTTTGGGTCTGGCCGAGTGGGTTTGGGTCTAGCCGCTTGGGTTTGGGTCTAGCCGAGTGGGTTTGGGTCTAGCCGAGTGGGTTTGGGTCTAGCCGAGTGGGTTTGGGTCTAGCCGAGTGGGTTTGGGTCTAGCCGAGTGGGTTTGGGTCTAGCCGAATGGGTTTGGGTCTACCCGAGCGGGTTTGGGTGTAGCCGAGTGGGTTTGGGTCTAGCCGAGTGTGTTTGGGCCCAGCCGAGTGGGTTTGGGGCTAGCCGAGTGGGTTTGGGTCTAGCCGAGTGGGTTTGGGTCTAGCCGAGTGGGTTTGGGTCTAGCGGAGTGGGTTTGGGTCTAGCCGAGTGGGTTTGGGTGTAGCGGAGTGGGTTTGAGTCTAGCGGAGTGGGTTTGGGTCTAGCGGAGTGGGTTTGGGTCCAGCGGAGTGGGTTTGGGTCTAGCCGAATGGGTTTGGGTCTAGTCGAGTGGGTTTGGGTCCAGCGGAGTGGATTTGTGTCTAACCGTGTGGTTTTGGGTCTAGCCGAGTGGGTTTGGGTGTAGCCGAGTGGGTTTGAGTCTGGCCGAGTGGGTTTGGGTCTAGCCGAGTGGGTTTGGGTCTAGCCGAGTGGGTTTGGGTCTAGCCGAGTGGGTTTGGGTCTAGCCGAGTGGGTTTGGGTCTAGCCGAGTGGGTTTCGGTCCAGCCGAGTTAGTTTGGGTCTAGCCGAGTGGGTTTTGGACTAGCCGAATGGGTTTGGGTCTAGCCGAGTGGGTTTGGGTCTAGCGGAGTAGATTTGGGTCTAGCGGAGTGGGTTTGGGTCTAGCCGAGTGGGTTTGAGCCTAGCCGAGTGGGTTTGGGTCTAGCCGAGTGGGTTTGGGTCTAGCGGAGTGGGTTTGAGTCTAGCGGAGTGGGTTTGGGTCTAGCGGAGTGGGTTTGGGTCTAGCGGAGTGGGTTTGGGTCTAGCCGAATGGGTTTGGGTCTAGCCGAGTGGGTTTGGGTCTAGCGGAGTGGATTTGTGTCTAGCCGTGTGGTTTTGGGTCTAGCCGAGTGGGTTTGGGTGTAGCCGAGTGGGTTTGAGTCTGGCCGAGTGGGTTTGGGTCTAGCCGAGTGGGTTTGGGTCTAGCCGAGTGGGTTTGGGTCTAGCCGAGTGGGTTTGGGTCTAGCCGAGTGGGTTTGGGTCTAGCCGAGTGGGTTTGGGTCCAGCCGAGTGGGTTTGGGTCTAGCCGAGTGGGTTTTGGACTAGCCGAATGGGTTTGGGTCTAGCCGAGTGGGTTTGGGTCTAGCGGAGTAGATTTGGGTCTAGCGGAGTGGGTTTGGGTCTAGCCGAGTGGGTTTGAGCCTAGCCGAGTGGGTTTGGGTCTAGCCGAGTGGGTTTGGGTCTAGCCGAGTGGGTTTCGGTCTAGCCGAGTGGGTTTGGGTCTAGCCGAGTGGGTTTGGGTCTAGCCCAGTTGGATTAGGTCTAGCCGAGTGTGTTTGGGTCGAGCCGAGTGGGTTTGGGACTAGCCGAGTGGGTTTGGGTCTAGCCGAGTGTGTTTGGGTCTAGCCGAGTGGGTTTGGTTCTAGCCGAGTGGGTTTGGGTCTAGCGGAGTGGGTTTGAGTCTAGCGGAGTGGGTTTGTGTCTAGCGGAGTGGGTTTGGGTCTAGCCGAGTGGGTTTGGGTCGAGCCGAGTGGGTTTGGGTCTAGCCGAGTGGCTTTGGGTGTAGCCGATTGGGTTTGGGTCTAGCCGAGTGCATTTGGGTCTTGCCGAGTGGGTTTGGGTCTGGCCGAGTGGGTTTGGGTCTAGCCGAGTGTGTTTGGGTCTAGCCGAGTGGGTTTGGGTATAGCCGATTAGGTTTGGGTCTAGCCGAGTGGGTTTGGGTCTAGCCGAGTGGGTTTGGGTCTAGCCGAGTGGGTTTGGGTCTAGCCGAGTGGGTTTGGGTCTGGCCGAGTGGGCTTGGGTCTAGCCGAGTGGGTTTGGGTCTAGCCGAGTGGGTTTGGGTCTAGCCGAGTGGGTTTGGGTCTAGCCGAGTGGGTTTGGGTCTAGCCGAATGGGTTTGGGTCTAGCCAAGTGGGTTTGGGTCTAGCGGAGTGGATTTGGGTCTAGCCGAGTGGGTTTGGGTCTAGCCGAGTGGGTTTGGGTGTAGCTGAGTGGGTTTGAGTCTAGCCGAGTGGGTTTGGGTCTAGCCGAGTGGGTTTGGGTCTAGCCGAGTGGGTTTGGGTCTAGCCGAGTGGGTTTGGGTCTAGCCGAGTGGGTTTGGGTCTAGCCGAGTGGGTTTGGGTCTAGCCGAGTGGGTTTAGGTCTAGCCGAGTGGGTTTGGGTCTGGGCGAGTGGGTTTTTGGGTCTGGCCGAGTGGGTTTGGGTCTAGCCGCTTGGGTTTGGGTCTAGCCGAGTGGGTTTGGGTCTAGCCGAGTGGGTTTGGGTCTAGCCGAGTGGGTTCGGGTCTAGCCGAGTGGGTTTGGGTCTAGCCGAGTGGGTTTGGGTCTAGCCGAATGGGTTTGGGTCTACCCGAGCGGGTTTGGGTGTAGCCGAGTGGGTTTGGGTCTAGCCGAGTGTGTTTGGGCCCAGCCGAGTGGGTTTGGGGCTAGCCGAGTGGGTTTGGGTCTAGCCGAGTGGGTTTGGGTCTAGCCGAGTGGGTTTGGGTCTAGCGGAGTGGGTTTGGGTCTAGCCGAGTGGGTTTGGGTGTAGCGGAGTGGGTTTGAGTCTAGCGGAGTGGGTTTGGGTCTAGCGGAGTGGGTTTGGGTCCAGCGGAGTGGGTTTGGGTCTAGCCGAATGGGTTTGGGTCTAGTCGAGTGGGTTTGGGTCCAGCGGAGTGGATTTGTGTCTAACCGTGTGGTTTTGGGTCTAGCCGAGTGGGTTTGGGTGTAGCCGAGTGGGTTTGAGTCTGGCCGAGTGGGTTTGGGTCTAGCCGAGTGGGTTTGGGTCTAGCCGAGTGGGTTTGGGTCTAGCCGAGTGGGTTTGGGTCTAGCCGAGTGGGTTTGGGTCTAGCCGAGTGGGTTTCGGTCCAGCCGAGTTAGTTTGGGTCTAGCCGAGTGGGTTTTGGACTAGCCGAATGGGTTTGGGTCTAGCCGAGTGGGTTTGGGTCTAGCGGAGTAGATTTGGGTCTAGCGGAGTGGGTTTGGGTCTAGCCGAGTGGGTTTGAGCCTAGCCGAGTGGGTTTGGGTCTAGCCGAGTGGGTTTGGGTCTAGCCGAGTGGGTTTGGGTCTAGCCGAATGGGTTTGGGTCTAGCCGAGTGGGTTTCGGTCTAGCCCAGTTGGATTAGGTCTAGCCGAGTGGGTTTGGGTCGAGCCGAGTGGGTTTGGGACTAGCCGAGTGGGTTTGGGTCTAGCCGAGTGTGTTTGGGTCTAGCCGAGTGGGTTTGGTTCTAGCCTAGTGGATTTGGGTCTAGCGGAGTGGGTTTGAGTCTAGCGGAGTGGGTTTGTGTCTAGCGGAGTGGGTTTGGGTCTAGCCGAGTGGGTTTGGGTCGAGCCGAGTGGGTTTGGGTCTAGCCGAGTGGCTTTGGGTGTAGCCGATTGGGTTTGGGTCTAGCCGAGTGGGTTTGGGTCTTGCCGAGTGGGTTTGGGTCTGGCCGAGTGGGTTTGGGTCTAGCCGAGTGTGTTTGGGTCTAGCCGAGTGGGTTTGGGTCTAGCCGATTAGGTTTGGGTCTATCCGAGTGGGTTTGGGTCTAGCCGAGTGGGTTTGGGTCTAGCCGAGTGGGTTTGGGTCTAGCCGAGTGGGTTTGGGTCTGGCCGAGTGGGCTTGGGTCTAGCCGAGTGGGTTTGGGTCTAGCCGAGTGGGTTTGGGTCTAGCCGAGTGGGTTTGGGTCTAGCCGAGTGGGTTTGGGTCTAGCCGAATGGGTTTGGGTCTTGCCAAGTGGGTTTGGGTCTAGCGGAGTGGATTTGGGTCTAGCCGAGTGGGTTTGGGTCTAGCCGAGTGGGTTTGGGTGTAGCTGAGTGGGTTTGAGTCTAGCCGAGTGGGTTTGGGTCTAGCCGAGTGGGTTTGGGTCTATCCGAGAGGGTTTGGGTCTAGCCGAGTGGGTTTGGGTCTAGCCGAGTGGGTTTGGGTCTAGCCGAGTGGGTTTGGGTGTAGCCGAGTGGGTTTTTGGTCTAGCCGATTGGGTTTGGGTCTAGCCGAGTGGGTTTGGGTCTAGCCGAGTGGGTTTGGGTGTAGCCGAGTGGGTTTGGGTCTAGCCGAGTGGTTTTGGGTCTAGACGAGTGGGTTTGGGTCTAGCCGAGTGGGTTTGGGTCTAGCCGAATGGGTTTGGTTCTAGCCGAGTGGGTTTGGGTCTAGCCGAGTGGGTTTGGGTCTAGCGGAGTGGGTTTGGTCTAGCCGAGTGGGTTTGGGTCAAGCGGAGTGGGTTTGGGTCGAGGCGAGTGGGTTTGGGTCTAGCCGAGTGGGTTTGGGTCTAGCCGATTGGGTTTGGGTCTAGCCGAGTGGGTTTGGGTCTAGGCGAGTGGGTTTGGGTCCAGCTGAGTGGGTTTACGTCTAGCCGAGTGGGTTGGGTCTCGCCGAGTGGGTTTGGGTCTAGCCGAGTGGGTTTGGGTCTAGCGGAGTGGGTTTGGGTCTAGCCGATTGGGTTTGGGACTAGCGGAGTGGGTTTGAGTCTAGCGGAGTGGGTTTGGGTCTAGTGGAATGGGTTTGGGTCTAGCGGAGTGGATTTGGGTCTAGCCGAATGGGTTTGGGTCTAGCCGAGTGGGTTTGGGTCTAGCGGAGTGGATTTGGTTCTAGCCGAGTGGGTTTGGGTCTAGCCGAGTGGGTTTGGGTGTAGCCGAGTGGGTTTGAGTCTAGCCGAGTGGGTTTGGGTCTAGCCGAGTGGGTTTGGGTCTAGCCGAGTGGGTTTGGGTCTAGCCAAGTGCGTTTCGGTCTAGCCGAGTGGGTTTAGGTCTATCCGAGAGGGTTTGTGTCTAGCCGAGTGGGTTTGGGTCTAGCCGAGTGGGTTTGGGTCTAGCCGAGTGGGTTTGGGTGTAGCCGAGTGGGTTTGGGTCTAGCCGATTGGGTTTGGGTCTAGCCGAATGGGTTTGGGTCTAGCCGAGTGGGTTTGGGTCTAGCGGAGTGAGTTTGGGTCTAGCGGAGTGGGTTTGGGTCTAGCGGAGTGGGTTTGGGTCTAGCAGAGTGGGTTTGGGTCTAGCCGAATGGGTTTGGGTCTAGCCGAGTGGGTTTGGGTCTAGCGGAGTGGATTTGGGTCTAGCCGAGTGGGTTTGGGTCTAGCCGAGTGGGTTTGGGTGTAGCCGAGTGGGTTTGAGTCTAGCCGAGTGGGTTTGGGTCTAGCCGAGTGGGTTTGGGTCTAGCCAAGTGGGGTTGGGTCTAGCCGAGTGGGTTTGGGTCTAGCCGAGTAGGTTTGGGTCTAGCCGAGAGGGTTTGGGTCTAGCCGAGTGGGTTTGGGCCTAGCGGAGTGGGTTTGGGTCTAGCCGAGTGGGTTTGGGTCTAGCGGAGTGGGTTTGAGTCTAGCGGAGTGGGTTTGGGTCTAGCTGAGTGGGTTTGGTTCTAGCGGAGTGGATTTGGGTCTAGCCGAATGGGTTTGGGTCTAGCCGAGTGGGTTTGGGTCTAGCGGAGTGGATTTGGGTCTAGCCGAGTGGGTTTGGGTCTAGCCGAGTGGGTTTGGGTGTAGCCGAGTGGGTTTGAGTCTAGCCGAGTGGGTTTGGGTCTAGCCGAGTGGGGTTGGGTCTAGCCGAGTGGGTTTGGGTCTAGCCCAGTGGGTTTGGGTCTAGCCGAGTGGGTTTGGGTCTAGCCGAGTGTGTTTGGGTCTAGCCGAGTGGGTTTGGGTCTAGCCGAGTGGGTTTGCGTCTAGCCGAGTGGGTTTGGGTCTAGCCGAGTGGGTTTGGGTCTAGCCGAGTGGGTTTGGGTGTAGCCGAGTGGGTTTGGGTCCAGCCGAGTGGGTTTGGGTCTAGCCGAGTGGGTTTGGGTCTAGCCGAGTGGGTTTGGGTCTAGCCGAGTGGGTTTGGGTCTAGCCGAGTGGGTTTGGGTCTAGCCGAGTGTGTTTGGGTCTAGCCGAGTGGGTTTGGGTCTAGCCGAGTGGGTTTGCGTCTAGCCGAGTGGGTTTGGGTCTAGCCGAGTGGGTTTGGGTCTAGCCAAGTGGGTTTGGGTGTAGCCGAGTGTTTTTGGGTCGAGCCGAGTGGGTTTGGGTCTAGCCGAGTGGGTTTGGGTCTAGCCGAGTGGGTTTGGGTCTAGCCGAGGGGGTTTGTGTCTAGCCGAATGGGTTTGCGTCTAGCCGAGTGGGTTTGGGTCTAGCCGAGTGGGTTTGGGTCTAGCCGAGTGGGTTTGGGTGTAGCCGAGTGGGTTTGGGTCCAGCCGAGTGGGTTTGGGTCTAGCCGAGTGGGTTTGGGTGTAGCCGAGTGGGTTTGGGTGTAGCCGAGTGGGTTTGGGTCCAGCCGAGTGGGTTTGGGTCTAGCCGAGTGGGTTTGGGTCTAGCCGAGTGGGTTTGGGTCTAGCCCAGTGGGTTTGGGTCTAGCCGAGTGGGTTTGGGTCTAGCCGAGTGTGTTTGGGTCTAGCCGAGTGGGTTTGGGTCTAGCCGAGTGGGTTTGCGTCTAGCCGAGTGGGTTTGGGTCTAGCCGAGTGGGTTTGGGTCTAGCCAAGTGGATTTGGGTGTAGCCGAGTGTTTTTGGGTCGAGCCGAGTGGGTTTGGGTCTAGCCGAGTGGGTTTGGGTCTAGCCGAGTGGGTTTGGGTCTAGCCGAGGGGGTTTGTGTCTAGCCGAATGGGTTTGGGTCTAGCCGAGTGGCTTTGGGTGTAGCCGATTGGGTTTGGGTCTAGCCGAGTGGGTTTGGGTCTTGCCGAGTGGGTTTGGGTCTGGCCGAGTGGGTTTGGGTCTAGCCGAGTGTGTTTGGGTCTAGCCGAGTGGGTTTGGGTCTAGCCGATTGGGTTTGGGTCTAGCCGAGTGGGTTTGGGTCTAGCCGAGTGGGTTTGGGTCTAGCCGAGTGGGTTTGGGTCTAGCCGAGTGGGTTTGGGTCTGGCCGAGTGGGTTTGTGTCTAGCCGAGTGGGTTTGGGTCTAGCCGAGTGGGTTTGGGTCTAGCCGAGTGGGTTTGGGTCTAGCCGAGTGGGTTTGGGCCTAGCCGAATGGGTTTGGGTCTAGCCGAGTGGGTTTGGGTCTAGCGGAGTGGATTTGGGTCTAGCCGAGTGGGTTTGGGTCTAGCCGAGTGGGTTTGGGTGTAGCCGAGTGGGTTTGAGTCTAGCCGAGTGGGTTTGGGTCTAGCCGAGTGGGTTTGGGTCTAGCGGAGAGGGTTTGAGTCTAGCGGAGTGGGTTTGGGTCTAGCGGAGTGGGTTTGGTTCTAGCGGAGTGGATTTGGGTCTAGCCGAATGGGTTTGGGTCTAGCCGAGTGGGTTTGGGTCTAGCGAAGTGGATTTGGGTCTAGCCGATTGGGTTTGGGTCTAGCGGAGTGGGTTTGGGTCTAGCAGAGTGGGTTTGGGTCTGGCCGAGTGGGTTTGGGTCTAGCGGAGTGGATTTGGGTCTAGCCGAGTGGGTTTGGGTCTAGCCGATTGGGTTTGGGTGTAGCCGAGTGGGTTTGAGTCTAGCCGAGTGGGTTTGGGTCTAGCCGAGTGGGTTTGGGTCTAGCCAAGTGGGGTTGGGTCTAGCCGAGTGGGTTTGGGTCTAGCCGAGTGGGTTTGGGTCTAGCCGAGTGGGTTTGGGTCTAGCCGAGTGGGTTTGGGCCTAGCGGAGTGGGTTTGGGTCTAGCCGAGTGGGTTTGGGTCTTGCGGAGTGGGTTTGTGTCTAGCGGAGTGGGTTTGGGTCTAGCGGAGTGGGTTTGGTTCTAGCGGAGTGGATTTGGGTCTAGCCGAATGGGTTTGGGTCTAGCCGAGTGGGTTTGGGTCTAGCGGAGTGGATTTGGGTCTAGCCGAGTGGGTTTGGGTCTAGCCCAGTGGGTTTGGGTCTAGCCGAGTGGGTTTGGGTGTAGCCGAGTGTGTTTGGGTCTAGCCGAGTGGGTTTGGGTCTAGCCGAGTGGGTTTGCGTCTAGCCGAGTGGGTTTGGGTCTAGCCGAGTGGGTTTGGGTCTAGCCGAGTGGGTTTGGGTGTAGCCGAGTGGGTTTGGGTCCAGCCGAGTGGGTTTGGGTCTAGCCGAGTGTGTTTGGGTCTAGCCGAGTGGGTTTGGGTCTAGCCGAGTGGGTTTGGGTCTAGCCGAGTGGGTTTGGGTCTAGCCGAGTGGGTTTGGGTCTAGCCGAATGGGTTTGGGTCTAGCCGAGTGGGTTTGGGTCTAGCCGAGTGGGTTTGGGTCTAGCGGAGTGGGTTTGGGTCTAGCCGATTGGGTTTGGGTCAAGCGGATTGGGTTTGGGTCGAGCCGAGTGGGTTTGGGTCTAGCCGAGTGGGTTTGGGTCTAGCCGAGTGGGTTTTGGACTAGCCGAGTGGGTTTGGGTCTAGCCGAGTGGGTTTGGGTCTAGCCGAGTGGGTTTGGGTCTAGCCGAGTGGGTTTTGGACTAGCCGAATGGGTTTGGGTCTAGCCGAGTGGGTTTGGGTCGAGCCGAGTGGGTTTGGGTCTAGCCGAGTGGGTTTGGGTCTAGCCGAGTGGGTTTGGGTCTAGCCGAGGGGGTTTGTGTCTAGCCGAATGGGTTTGGGTCTAGCCGAGTGGCTTTGGGTGTAGCCGATTGGGTTTGGGTCTAGCCGAGTGGCTTTGGGTCTTGCCGAGTGGGTTTGGGTCTGGCCGAGTGGGTTTGGGTCTAGCCGAGTGGGTTTGGGTGTAGCCGAGTGGGTTTGAGTCTAGCCGAGTGGGTTTGGGTCTAGCGGAGAGGGTTTGAGTCTAGCGGAGTGGGTTTGGGTCTAGCGGAGTGGGTTTGGTTCTAGCGGAGTGGATTTGGGTCTAGCCGAATGGGTTTGGGTCTAGCCGAGTGGGTTTGGGTCTAGCGAAGTGGATTTGGGTGCAGCCGATTGGGTTTGGGTCTAGCGGAGTGGGTTTGGGTCTAGCAGAGTGGGTTTGGGTCTAGCCGAGTGGGTTTGGGTCTAGCGGAGTGGATTTGGGTCTAGCCGAGTGGGTTTGGGTCTAGCCGAGTGGGTTTGGGTGTAGCCGAGTGGGTTTGAGTCTAGCCGAGTGGGTTTGGGTCTAGCCGAGTGGGTTTGGGTCTAGCCAAGTGGGGTTGGGTCTAGCGGAGTGGGTTTGGGTCTAGCCGAGTGGGTTTGGGTCTAGCCGAGTGGGCTTGGGTCTAGCCGAGTGGGTTTGGGCCTAGCGGAGTGGGTTTGGGTCTAGCCGAGTGGGTTTGGGTCTAGCGGAGTGGGTTTGAGTCTAGCGGAGTGGGTTTGGGTCTAGCGGAGTGGGTTTGGTTCTAGCGGAGTGGATTTGGGTCTAGCCGAATGGGTTTGGGTCTAGCCGAGTGGGTTTGGGTCTAGCGGAGTGGATTTGGGTCTAGCCGAGTGGGTTTGGGTCTAGCCGAGTGGGTTTGGGTCTAGCCGAGTGGGTTTGGGTGTAGCCTAGTGGGTTTGGGTCCAGCCGAGTGGGTTTGGGTCTAGCCGAGTGTGTTTGGGTCTAGCCGAGTGGGTTTGGGTCTAGCCGAGTGGGTTTTGGTCTAGCCGAGTGGGTTTGGGTCTAGCCGAGTGGGTTTGGGTCTAGCCGAATGGGTTTGGGTCTAGCCGAGTGGGTTTGTGTATAGCCGAGTGGGTTTGGGTCTAGCCGAGTGGGTTTGGGTCTAGCCGATTGGGTTTGGGTCAAGCGGAGTGGGTTTGGGTCGAGCCGAGTGGGTTTGGGTCTAGCCGAGTGGGTTTGGGTCTAGCCGAGTGGGTTTTGGACTAGCCGAGTGGGTTTGGGTCTAGCCGAGTGGGTTTGGGTCTAGCGGAGTGGGTTTGGGTCTAGCCGAGTGGGTTTTGGACTAGCCGAATGGGTTTGGGTCTAGCCGAGTGGGTTTGGGTCGAGCCGAGTGGGTTTGGGTCTAGCCGAGTGGGTTTGGGTCTAGCCGAGAGGATTTGGGTCTAGCCGAGGGGGTTTGTGTTTAGCCGAATGGGTTTGGGTCTAGCCGAGTGGCTTTGGGTGTAGCCGATTGGGTTTGGGTCTAGCCGAGTGGCTTTGGGTCTTGCCGAGTGGGTTTGGGTCTGGCCGAGTGGGTTTGGGTCTAGCCGAGTGTGTTTGGGTCTAGCCGAGTGGGTTTGGGTCTAGCGGAGAGGGTTTGAGTCTAGCGGAGTGGGTTTGGGTCTAGCGGAGTGGGTTTGGTTCTAGCGGAGTGGATTTGGGTCTAGCCGAATGGGTTTGGGTCTAGCCAAGTGGGTTTGGGTCTAGCGAAGTGGATTTGGGTCTAGCCGATTGGGTTTGGGTCTAGCCGAGTGGGTTTGGGTCTAGCGGAGTGGGTTTGAGTCTAGCGGAGTGGGTTTGGGTCTAGCGGAGTGGGTTTGGGTCTAGCGGAGTGGGTTTGGGTCTAGCGGAGTGGGTTTGGGTCTAGCCGAGTGGGTTTGGGTCTAGCCGAGTGGGTTTGGGTCTAGCCGAGTGGGTTTGGGTCTATCCGAGAGGGTTTGGGTCTAGCCGAGTGGGTTTGGGTCTAGCCGAGTGGGTTTGGGTCTAGCCGAGTGGGTTTGGGTGTAGCCGAGTGGGTTTGGGTCTAGCCGATTGGGTTTGGGTCTAGCCGAGTGGGTTTGGGTCTAGCCGAGTGGGTTTGGGTGTAGCCGAGTGGGTTTGGACTAGCCGAGTGGTTTTGGGTCTAGCCGAGTGGTTTTGGGTCCAGCCGAGTGGGTTTTTCGGTCTAGCCGAGTGGGTTTGGGTCTAGCCGATTGGGTTTGGGTCTAGCCGAGTGGGTTTGGGTCTAGCCGAGTGGGTTTAGGTCTAGCCGAGTGGGTTTGGGTCTAGCCGAGTGGGTTTGGGTCTGGCCGAGTGGGTTTGGGTCTAGCCGAGTGGGTTTGGGTCTAGCCGAGTGGGTGTGGGTCTAGCCGAGTGGGTTTGGGTCTAGCCGAGTGGGTTTGGGTCTAGCCGAGTGGGTTTGGGTCTAGCCGAGTGGGTTTAGGTCTAGCCGAGTGGGTTTGGGTCTAGCCGAGTGGGTTTGGGTCTGGCCGAGTGGGTTTGGGTCTAGCCGATTGGGTTTGGGTCTAGCCGAGTGGGTTTGGCTCTAGCCGAGTGGGTTTGGGTCTAGCCGAGTGGGTTTGGGTCTAGCCGAGTGGGTTTGGGTCTAGCCGAGTGGGTTTGGGTCTAGCCGAATGGGTTTGGGTCTACCCGAGCGGGTTTGGGTGTAGCCGAGTGGGTTTGGGTCTAGCCGAGTGTGTTTGGGCCCAGCCGAGTGGGTTTCGGTCTAGCCGAGTGGGTTTGGGTCTAGCCGAGTGGGTTTGTGTCTAGCCGAGTGGGTTTGGGTCTAGCGGAGTGGGTTTGGGTCTAGCCGAGTGGGTTTGGGTCTAGCGGAGTGGGTTTGAGTCTAGCGGAGTGGGTTTGGGTCTAGCGGAGTGGGTTTGGGTCTAGCGGAGTGGGTTTGGGTCTAGCCGAATGGGTTTGGGTCTAGCCGAGTGGGTTTGGGTCTAGCGGAGTGGATTTGTGTCTAGCCGTGTGGTTTTGGGTCTAGCCGAGTGGGTTTGGGTGTAGCCGAGTGGGTTTGAGTCTGGCCGAGTGGGTTTGGGTCTAGCCTAGTGGGTTTGAGTCTGGCCGAGTGGGTTTGGGTCTGGCCGAGTGGGTTTGGGTCTAGCCGAGTGGGTTTGGGTCTAGCCGAGTGGGTTTGGGTCTAGCCGAGTGGGTTTGGGTCTAGCCGAGTGGGTTTGGGTCCAGCCGAGTGGGTTTGGGTCCAGCCGAGTGGGTTTGGGTCTAGCCGAGTGGGTTTGGGTCTAGCCGATCGGGTTTGGGTGTAGCCGAGTGGGTTTGGGTCTAGGCGAGTGGGTTTGGGTCCAGCCGAGTGGGTTTACGTCTAGCCGAGTGGGTTTGGGTCTCGCCGAGTGGGTTTGGGTCTAGCCGAGAGGGTTTGGGTCTAGCCGAGTGGGTTTGGGTCAAGCGGAGTGGGTTTGGGTCTAGCCGAGTGGGTTTGGGTCTAGCCGATTGGGTTTGGGTCTAGCCGAGTGGGTTTGGGTCTAGCTGAGTGGGTTTAGGTCTAGCCGAGTGGGTTTGGGTCTAGCCGAGTGGGTTTGGGTCTGGCCGAGTGGGTTTGGGTCTAGCCGAGTGGGTTTGGGTCTAGCCGAGTGGGTTTGGGTCTAGCCGAGTGGGTTTGGGTCTAGCCGAGTGGGTTTGGGTCTAGCCGAGTGGGTTTGGGTCTAGCCGAGTGGGTTTGGGTCTAGCCGAATGGGTTTGGGTCTACCTGAGCGGGTTTGGGTGTAGCCGAGTGGGTTTGGGTCTAGCCGAGTGGGTTTGGGCCCAGCCGAGTGGGTTTGGGTCTAGCCGAGTGGGTTTGGGTCTAGCCGAGTGGGTTTGGGTGTAGCCGAGTGGGTTTGAGTCTAGCCGAGTGGGTTTGGGTCTAGCCGAGTGGGTTTGGGTCTAGCCGAGTGGGTTTGGGTCTAGCCGAGTGGGTTTGGGTGTAGCCGAGTGGGTTTGGGTCCAGCCGAGTGGGTTTGGGTCTAGCCGAGTGTGTTTGGGTCTAGCCGAGTGGGTTTGGGTCCAGCCGAGTGGGTTTTGGTCTAGCCGAGTGGGTTTGGGTCTAGCCGAGTGGGTTTGGGTCTAGCCGAATGGGTTTGGGTCTAGCCGAGTGGGTTTGTGTCTAGCCGAGTGGGTTTGGGTCTAGCGGAGTGGGTTTGGGTCTAGCCGATTGGGTTTGGGTCAAGCGGAGTGGGTTTGGGTCGAGCCGAGTGGGTTTGGGTCTAGCCGAGTGGGTTTGGGTCTAGCCGAGTGGGTTTTGGACTAGCCGAGTGGGTTTGGGTCTAGCCGAGTGGGTTTGGGTCTAGCCGAGTGGGTTTGGGTCTAGCCGAGTGGGTTTTGGACTAGCCGAATGGGTTTGGGTCTAGCCGAGTGGGTTTGGGTCGAGCCGAGTGGGTTTGGGTCTAGCCGAGTGGGTTTGGGTCTAGCCGAGTGGGTTTGGGTCTAGCCGAGGGGGTTTGTGTTTAGCCGAATGGGTTTGGGTCTAGCCGAGTGGCTTTGGGTGTAGCCGATTGGGTTTGGGTCTAGCCGAGTGGCTTTGGGTCTTGCCGAGTGGGTTTGGGTCTGGCCGAGTGGGTTTGGGTCTAGCCGAGTGTGTTTGGGTCTAGCCGAGTGGGTTTGGGTCTAGCCGATTGGGTTTGGGTCTAGCCGAGTGGGTTTGGGTCCAGCCGAGTGGGTTTGGGTCTAGCCGAGTGGGTTTGGGTCTAGCCGATTGGGTTTGGGTCTGGCCGAGTGGGTTTGTGTCTAGCCGAGTGGGTTTGGGTCTAGCCGAGTGGGTTTGGGTCTAGCCGAGTGGGTTTGGGTCTAGCCGAGTGGGTTTGGGCCTAGCCGAATGGGTTTGGGTCTAGCCGAGTGGGTTTGGGTCTAGAGGAGTGGATTTGGGTCTAGCCGAGTGGGTTTGGGTCTAGCCGAGTGGGTTTGGGTGTAGCCGAGTGGGTTTGAGTCTAGCCGAGTGGGTTTGGGTCTAGCCGAGTGGGTTTGGGTCTAGCGGAGAGGGTTTGAGTCTAGCGGAGTGCGTTTGGGTCTAGCGGAGTGGGTTTGGTTCTAGCGGAGTGGATTTGGGTCTAGCCGAATGGGTTTGGGTCTAGCCGAGTGGGTTTGGGTCTAGCGAAGTGGATTTGGGTCTAGCCGATTGGGTTTGGGTCTAGCCGAGTGGGTTTGGGTCTAGCGGAGTGGGTTTGAGTCTAGCGGAGTGGGTTTGGGTCTAGCGGAGTGGGTTTGGGTCTAGCGGAGTGGGTTTGGGTCTAGCCGAGTGGGTTTGGGTCTAGCGGAGTGGGTTTGGGTCTAGCCGAGTGGGTTTGGGTCTAGCCGAGTGGGTTTGGGTCTAGCCGAGTGGGTTTGGGTCTATCCGAGAGGGTTTGGGTCTAGCCGAGTGGGTTTGGGTCTAGCCGAGTGGGTTTGGGTCTAGCCGAGTGGGTTTGGGTGTAGCCGAGTGGGTTTGGGTCTAGCCGATTGGGTTTGGGTCTAGCCGAGTGGGTTTGGGTCTAGCCGAGTGGGTTTGGGTGTAGCCGAGTGGGTTTGGGTCTAGCCGAGTGGTTTTGGGTCTAGCCGAGTGGTTTTGGGTCCAGCCGAGTGGGTTTGGGTCTAGCCGAGTGGGTTTGGGTCTAGCCGATTGGGTTTGGGTCTAGCCGAGTGGGTTTGGGTCTAGCCGAGAGGGTTTAGGTCTAGCCGAGTGGGTTTGGGTCTAGCCGAGTGGGTTTGGGTCTGGCCGAGTGGGTTTGGGTCTAGCCGAGTGGGTTTGGGTCTAGCCGAGTGGGTGTGGGTCTAGCCGAGTGGGTTTGGGTCTAGCCGAGTGGGTTTGGGTCTAGCCTAGTGGGTTTGGGTCTAGCCGAGTGGGTTTAGGTCTAGCCGAGTGGGTTTGGGTCTAGCCGAGTGGGTTTGGGTCTGGCCGAGTGGGTTTGGGTCTAGCCGAGTGGGTTTGGGTCTAGCCGAGTGGGTTTGGCTCTGGCCGAGTGGGTTTGGGTCTAGCCGAGAGGGTTTGGGTCTAGCCGAGTGGGTTTGGGTGTAGCCGAGTGGGTTTGGGTCTAGCCGAATGGGTTTGGGTCTACCCGAGTGGGTTTGGGTCTAGCCGAGTGGGTTTGGGTCTAGCCGAGTGGGTTTGGGTCTCGCCGAGTGGGTTTGGGTCTAGCCGAGTGGGTTTGGGTCTAGCGGAGTGGGTTTGGGTCTAGCCGAGTGGGTTTGGGACTAGCGGAGTGGGTTTGAGTCTAGCGGAATGGGTTTGGGTCTAGCGGAGTGGATTTGGGTCTAGCGGAATGGGTTTGGGTCTAGCCGAGTGGGTTTGGGTCTAGCCGAGTGGGTTTGGGTCTAGCCGAGTGGGTTTGGGTCTAGCCGAGTGGGTTTGGGTCTAGCCGAGTGGGTTTGGGTCTAGCCGAATGGGTTTGGGTCTACCCGAGCGGGTTTGGGTGTAGCCGAGTGGGTTTGGTTCTAGCCGAGTGGGTTTGGGCCCAGCCGAGTGGGTTTGGGTCTAGCCGAGTGGGTTTGGGTCTAGCCGAGTGGGTTTGGGTCTAGCCGAGTGGGTTTGGGTCTAGCGGAGTGGGTTTGGGTCTCGCCGAGTGGATTTGGGTCTAGCCGAATGGGTTTGGGTCTAGCCGAGTGGGTTTGGGTCTAGCGGAGTGGGTTTGGGTCTAGCCGAGTGGGTTTGGGTGTAGCCGAGTGGGTTTGGGTCTAGCCCATTGGGTTTGGGTCTAGCCGAGTGGGTTTGGGTCTAGCCGAGTGGGTTTGGTTCTAGCCGAGTGGGTTTGGGTCTAGCCGAGTGGGTTTGGGTCTAGCCGATCGGGTTTGGGTGTAGCCGAGTGGGTTTGGGTCTAGGCGAGTGGGTTTGGGTCCAGCCGAGTGGGTTTACGTCTAGCCGAGTGGGTTTGGGTCTCGCCGAGTGGGTTTGGGTCTAGCCGAGTGGGTTTGGGTCTAGCGGAGTGGGTTTGGGTCTAGCCGAGTGGGTTTGGGACTAGCGGAGTGGGTTTGAGTCTAGCGGAATGGGTTTGGGTCTAGCGGAGTGGATTTGGGTCTAGCGGAATGGGTTTGGGTCTAGCCGAGTGGGTTTGGGTCTAGCGGAGTGGGTTTGGGTCTAGTCGAGTGGGTTTGGGTGTAGCCGAGTGGGTTTGGGTCTAGCCGATTGGGTTTGGGTCTAGCCGAGTGGGTTTGGGTCTAGCCGAGTGGGTTTGGGTCTGGCCGAGTGGGTTTGGGTCTTACCGAGTGGGTTTGGGTCTAGCCGAGTGGGTTTGGGTCTAGCCGAGTGGGTTTGGGACTAGCGGAGTGGGTTTGAGTCTAGCGGAATGGGTTTGGGTCTAGCGGAGTGGATTTGGGTCTAGCCGAATGGGTTTGGGTCTAGCCGAGTGGGTTTGGGTCTAGCGGAGTGGGTTTGGGTCTAGCCGAGTGGGTTTGGGTGTAGCCGAGTGGGTTTGGGTCTAGCCCATTGGGTTTGGGTCTAGCCGAGTGGGTTTGGGTCTAGCCGAGTGGGTTTGGGTCTAGCGGAGTGGGTTTGGGTCTTGCCGAGTGGGTTTGGGTCTAGCGGAGTGGGTTTGAGTCTAGCCGAGTGGGTTTGGGTCTAGCAGAGTGGGTTTGGGTCTAGCGGAGTGGGTTTGGGTCTAGCCGAATGGGTTTGGGTCTAGCCGAGTGGGTTTGGGTCTAGCGGAGTGGATTTGTGTCTAGCCGAGTGGTTTTGGGTCTAGCCGAGTGGGTTTGGGTGTAGCCGAGTGGGTTTGAGTCTGGCCGAGTGGGTTTGGGTCTAGCCGAGTGGGTTTGGGTCTAGCCGAGTGGGTTTGGGCCTAGCCGAGTGGGTTTGGGTCTAGCCGAGTGGGTTTGGTTCTAGCCGAGTGGGTTTGGGTCTAGCCGAGTGGGTTTGGGTCTAGCGGAGTGGGTTTGGGTCTAGCCGAGTGGGTTTGGGTGTAGCCGAGTGGGTTTGGGTCTAGCCGATTGGGTTTGGGTCTAGCCGAGTGGGTTTGGGTCTAGCCGAGTGGGTTTGGGTCTGGCCGAGTGGGTTTGGGTCTTACCGAGTGGGTTTGGGTCTAGCCGAGTGGGTTTGGGTCTAGCCGAGTGGGTTTGGGTCTAGCCGAGTGGGTTTGGGTCTAGCCGAGTGGGTTTGGGTCTAGCCGAGTGGGTTTGGGTCTAGCCGAATGGGTTTGGGTCTACCCGAGCGGGTTTGGGTGTAGCCGAGTGGGTTTGGTTCTAGCCGAGTGGGTTTGGGCCCAGCCGAGTGGGTTTGGGTCTAGCCGAGTGGGTTTGGGTCTAGCCGAGTGGGTTTGGGTCTAGCCGAGTGGGTTTGGGTCTAGCGGAGTGGGTTTGGGTCTCGCCGAGTGGGTTTGGGTCTAGCGGAGTGGGTTTGAGTCTAGCGGAGTGGGTTTGGGTCTAGCGGAGTGGGTTTGGGTCTAGCGGAGTGGGTTTGGGTCTAGCCGAGTGGGTTTGAGTCTGGCCGAGTGGGTTTGGGTCTAGCCGAGTGGGTTTGGGTCTAGCCGAGTGGGTTTGGGTCTAGCCGAGTGGGTTTGGGTCTAGCCGAGTGGGTTTGGGTCCAGCCGAGTGGGTTTGGGTCTAGCCGAGTGGGTTTGGGTCTAGCCGATCGGGTTTGGGTGTAGCCGAGTGGGTTTGGGTCTAGGCGAGTGGCTTTGGGTCCAGCCGAGTGGGTTTACGTCTAGCCGAGTGGGTTTATGTCTCGCCTAGTGGGTTTGGGTCTAGCCGAGTGGGTTTGGGTCTAGCGGAGTGGGTTTGGGTCTAGCCGAGTGGGTTTGGGTCAAGCGGAGAGGGTTTGGTTCGAGGCGAGTGGGTTTGGGTCTAGCAGAGTGGGTTTGAGTCTAGCGGAGTGGGTTTAGGTCTAGCGGAGTGGGTTTGGGTCTAGCGGAGTGGGTTTGGGTCTAGCCGAATGGGTTTGGGTCTAGCCGAGTGGGTTTGGGTCTACCCGAGCGGGTTTGGGTGTAGCCGAGTGGGTTTGGGTCTAGCCGAGTGGGTATGGGCCCAGCCGAGTGGGTTTGGGTCTAGCCGAGTGGGTTTGGGTCTCGCCGAGTGGGTTTGGGTCCAGCCGAGTGGGTTTGGGTCTAGCCGATCGGGTTTGGGTGTAGCCGAGTGGGTTTGGGTCTAGCCGAGTGGGTTTGGGTCTAGCCGAGTGGGTTTGGGTCTAGCCGAGTGGGTTTGGGTCTAGCCGAGTGGGTTTGGGTCTAGCGGAGTGGGTTTGGGTCTAGCCGAGTGGGTTTGGGTCTAGCGGAGTGGGTTTGAGTCTAGCGGAGTGGGTTTGGGTCTAGCGGAGTGGGTTTGGGTCTAGCAGAGTGGGTTTGGGTCTAGCCGAGTGGGTTTGAGTCTGGCCATGTGGGTTTGGGTCTAGCCGAGTGGGTTTGGGTCTAGCCGAGTGGGTTTGGGTCTAGCCGAGTGGGTTTGGGTGTAGCCGAGTGGGTTTGGGTCTAGCCAAGTGGGTTTGGGTCCAGCCGAGTGGGTTTGGGTCTAGCCGAGTGGGTTTGGGTCTAGCCGATCGGGTTTGGGTGTAGCCGAGTGGGTTTGGGTCTAGGCGAGTGGGTTTGGGTCCAGCCGAGTGGGTTTACGTCTAGCCGAGTGGGTTTGGGTCTCGCCGAGTGGGTTTGGGTCTAGCCGAGTGGGTTTGGGTCTAGCGGAGTGGGTTTGGGTCTAGCCGAGTGGGTTTGGGTCAAGCGGAGTGGGTTTGGTTCGGGGCGAGTGGGTTTGGGTCTAGCCGAGTGGGTTTGGGTCTAGCCGATTGGGTTTGGGTCTAGCCGAGTGGGTTTGGGTCTAGCCGAGTGGGTTTGGGTCTAGCCGATTGGGTTTGGGTCTAGCCGAGTGGGTTTGGGTCTAGCCGAGTGGGTTTAGGTCTAGCCGAGTGGGTTTGGGTCTAGCCGAGTGGGTTTGGGTCTGGCCGAGTGGGTTTGGGTCTCGCCGAGTGGGTTTGGGTCTAGCCGAGTGGGTTTGGGTCTAGCCGAGTGGGTTTGGGTCTAGCCGAGTGGGTTTGGGTCTAGCCGAGTGGGTTTGGGTCTAGCCGAGTGGGTTTGGGTCTAGCCGAATGGGTTTGGGCCCAACCGAGTGGGTTTGGGTCTAGCCGAGTGGGTTTGGGTCTAGCCGAGTGGGTTTGGGTCTAGCCGAGTGGGTTTGGGTCTAGCGGAGTGGGTTTGGGTCTCGCCGAGTGGGTTTGGGTCTAGCGGAGTGGGTTTGAGTCTAGCGGAGTGGGTTTGGGTCTAGCCGAGTGGGTTTGAGTCTGGCCGAGTGGGTTTGGGTCTAGCCGAGTGGGTTTGGGTCTAGCCGAGTGGGTTTGGGTCTAGCCGAGTGGGTTTGGGTCTAGCCGAGTGGGTTTGGGTCCAGCCGAGTGGGTTTGGGTCTAGCCGAGTGGGTTTGGGTGTAGCCGATCGGGTTTGGGTGTAGCCGAGTGGGTTTGGGTCTAGGCGAGTGGCTTTGGTCCAGCCGAGTGGGTTTACGTCTAGCCGAGTGGGTTTGGGTCTAGCGGAGTGGGTTTGGGTCTAGCCGAGTGGTTTTGGGTCAAGCGGAGTGGGTTTGGTTCGAGGCGAGTGGGTTTGGGTCTAGCCGAGTGGGTTTGGGTCTAGCCGATTGGGTTTGGGTCTAGCCGAGTGGGTTTGGGTCTAGCCGAGTGGGTTTAGGTCTAGCCGAGTGGGTTTGGGTCTAGCCGAGTGGGTTTGGGTCTGGCCGAGTGGGTTTGGGTCTAGCCGAGTGGGTTTGGGTCTAGCCGAGTGGGTTTAGGTCTAGCCGAGTGGGTTTGGGTCTAGCCGAGTGGGTTTGGGTCTAGCCGAGTGGGTTTGGGTCTAGCCGAATGGGTTTGGGTCTACCCGAGCGGGTTTGGGTGCAGCCGAGTGGGTTTGGGTCTAGCCGAGTGGGTTTGGGCCCAGCCGAGTGGGTTTGGGTCTAGCCGAGTGGGTTTGGGTCTAGCCGAGTGGGTTTGGGTCTAGCCGAGTGGGTTTGGGTCTAGCGGAGTGGGTTTGGGTCTAGCCGAGTGGGTTTGGGTCTAGCAGAGTGGGTTTGAGTCTAGCGGAGTGGGTTTAGGTCTAGCGGAGTGGGTTTGGGTCTAGCGGAGTGGGTTTGGGTCTAGCCGAATGGGTTTGCGTCTAGCCGATTGGGTTTGGGTCTACCCGAGCGGGTTTGGGTGTAGCCGAGTGGGTTTGGGTCTAGCCGAGTGGGTTTGGGCCCAGCCGAGTGGGTTTGGGTCTAGCCGAGTGGGTTTGGGTCTAGCCGAGTGGGTTTGGGTCCAGCCGAGTGGGTTTTGGTCTAGCCGAGTGGGTTTGGGTCTAGCCGATCGGGTTTGGGTGTAGCCGAGTGGGTTTGGGTCTAGGCGAGTGGGTTTGGGTCCAGCCGAGTGGGTTTACGTCTAGCCGAGTGGGTTTGGGTCTCGCCGAGTGGGTTTGGGTCTAGCCGAGTGGGTTTGGGTCTAGCGGAGTGGGTTTGGGTCTAGCCGAGTGGGTTTGGGTCAAGCGGAGTGGGTTTGGTTCGGGGCGAGTGGGTTTGGGTGTAGCCGAGTGGGTTTGGGTCAAGCCGATTGGGTTTGGGTCTAGCCGAGTGGGTTTGGGTCTGGCCGAGTGGGTTTGGGTCTAGCCGAGTGGGTTTGGGTCTAGCCGAGTGGGTTTGGGTCTAGCCGAGTGGGTTTGGGTCTAGCCGAGTGGGTTTGGGTCTAGCCGAATGGGTTTGGGTCTACCCGAGCGGGTTTCGGTGTAGCCGAGTGGGTTTGGGTCTAGCCGAGTGGGTTTGGGCCCAGCCGAGTGGGTTTGGGTCTAGCCGAGTGGGTTTGGGTCTAGCCGAGTGGGTTTGGGTCTAGCCGAGTGGGTTTGGGTCTAGCGGAGTGGGTTTGGGTCTAGCCGAGTGGGTTTGGGTCTAGCGGAGTGGGTTTGAGTCTAGCGGAGTGGGTTTAGGTCTAGCGGAGTGGGTTTGGGTCTAGCGGAGTGGGTTTGGGTCTAGCCGAATGGGTTTGGGTCTAGCCGAGTGGGTTTGGGTCTGGCGGAGTGGATTTGTGTCTAGCCGAGTGGTTTGGGGTCTAGCCGAGTGGGTTTGGGTGTAGCCGAGTGGGTTTGAGTCTGGCCGAGTGGGTTTGGGTCTAGCCGAGTGGGTTTGGGTCTAGCCGAGTGGGTTTGGGTCTAGCCGAGTGGGTTTGGGTCTAGCCGAGTGGGTTTGGGTCTAGCCGAGTGGGTTTGGGTCTAGCCGAGTGGGTTTGGGTCTAGCCGATCGGGTTTGGGTGTAGCCGAGTGGGTTTGCGTCTAGGCGAGTGGGTTTGGGTCCAGCCAAGTGGGTTTACGTCTAGCCGAGTGGGTTTGGGTCTCGCCGAGTGGGTTTGGGTCTAGCCGAGTGGGTTTGGGTCTAGCGGAGTGGGTTTGGGTCTAGCCGAGTGGGTTTGGGTCAAGCGGAGTGGGTTTGGTTCGAGGCGAGTGGGTTTGGGTCTAGCCGAGTGGGTTTGGGTCTAGCCGATTGGGTTTGGGTCTAGCCGAGTGGGTTTGGGTCTAGCCGAGTGGGTTTAGGTCTAGCCGAGTGGGTTTGGGTCTAGCCGAGTGGGTTTGAGTCTGGCCGAGTGGGTTTGGGTCTAGCCGAGTGGGTTTGGGTCTAGCCGAGTGGGTTTGGGTCTAGCCGAGTGGGTTTGGGTCTAGCCGAGTGGGTTTGGGTCTAGCCGAGTGGGTTTGGGTCTAGCCGAATGGGTTTGGGTCTACCCGAGCGGGTTTGGGTGTAGCCGAGTGGGTTTGGGTCTAGCCGAGTGGGTTTGGGCCCAGCCGAGTGGGTTTGGGTCTAGCCGAGTGGGTTTGGGTCTAGCCGAGTGGGTTTGGGTCTAGCGGAGTGGGTTTGGGTCTAGCGGAGTGGGTTTGGGTCTAGCCGAGTGGGTTTGGGTCTAGCGGAGTGGGTTTGAGTCTAGCGGTGTGGGTTTAGGTCTAGCGGAGTGGGTTTGGGTCTAGCGGAGTGGGTTTGGGTCTAGCCGAATGGGTTTGGGTCTAGCCGAGTGGGTTTGGGTCTACCCGAGCGGGTTTGGGTGTAGCCGAGTGGGTTTGGGTCTAGCCGAGTGCGTTTGGGCCCAGCCGAGTGGGTTTGGGTCTAGCCGAGTGGGTTTGGGTCTTGCCGAGTGGGTTTGGGTCTAGCCGAGTGGGTTTGGGTCTAGCGGAATGAGTTTGGGTCTAGCCGAGTGGGTTTGGGTCTAGCGGAGTGGGTTTGAGTCTAGCGGAGTGTTTTTGGGTCTAGCGGAGTGGGTTTGGGTCTAGCGGAGTGGGTTTGGGTCTAGCCGAGTGGGTTTGAGTCTGGCCGAGTGGGTTTGGTTCTAGCCGAGTGGGTGTGGGTCCAGCCGACTGGGTTTGGGTCTAGCCGAGTGGTTTTGGGTCTAGCCGAGTGGGTTTGGGTGTAGCCGAGTGGGTTTGAGTCTGGCCGAGTGGGTTTGGGTCTAGCCGAGTGGGTTTGGGTCTCGCCGAGTGGGTTTGGGTCTAGCCGAGTGGGTTTGGGTCTAGCGGAGTGGGTTTGGGTCTAGCCGAGTGGGTTTGGGACTAGCGGAGTGGGTTTGAGTCTAGCGGAATGGGTTTGGGTCTAGCGGAGTGGATTTGGGTCTAGCCGAGTGGGTTTGGGTCTAGCCGAGTGGGTTTGGGTCTAGCCGAGTGGGTTTGGGTCTAGCCGAGTGGGTTTGGGTCTAGCCGAATGGGTTTGGGTCTACCCGAGCGGGTTTGGGTGTAGCCGAGTGGGTTTGGGTCTAGCCGAGTGGGTTTGGGCCCAGCCTAGTGGGTTTGGGTCTAGCCGAGTGGGTTTGGGTCTAGCCGAGTGGGTTTGGGTCTAGCGGAGTGGGTTTGGGTCTAGCGGAGTGGGTTTGGGTCTAGCCGAGTGGGTTTGGGTCCAGCCGACTGGGTTTGGGTCTAGCCGAGTGGTTTTGGGTCTAGCCGAGTGGGTTTGGGTGTAGCCGAGTGGGTTTGAGTCTGGCCGAGTGGGTTTGGGTCTAGCCGAGTGGGTTTGGGTCTCGCCGAGTGGGTTTGGGTCTAGCCGAGTGGGTTTGGGTCTAGCGGAGTGGGTTTGGGTCTAGCCGAGTGGGTTTGGGACTAGCGGAGTGGGTTTGAGTCTAGCGGAATGGGTTTGGGTCTAGCGGAGTGGATTTGGGTCCAGCCGAATGGGTTTGGGTCTAGCCGAGTGGGTTTGGGTCTAGCCGAGTGGGTTTGGGTCTAGCCGAGTGGGTTTGGGTCTAGCCGAGTGGGTTTGGGTCTAGCCGAATGGGTTTGGGTCTACCCGAGCGGGTTTGGGTGTAGCCGAGTGGGTTTGGGTCTAGCCGAGTGGGTTTGGTTCTAGCCGAGTGGGTTTGGGTCTAGCCGAGTGGGTTTGGGTTTAGCCAATCGGGTTTGGGTGTAGCCGAGTGGGTTTGGGTCTAGGCGAGTGGGTTTGGGTCCAGCCGAGTGGGTTTACGTCTAGCCGAGTGGGTTTGGGTCTCGCCGAGTGGGTTTGGGTCTAGCCGAGTGGGTTTGGGTCTAGCGGAGTGGGTTTGGGTCTAGCCGAGTGGGTTTGGGACTAGCGGAGTGGGTTTGAGTCTAGCGGAATGGGTTTGGGTCTAGCCGAGTGGGTTTGGGTCTAGCGGAGTGGGTTTGGGTCTAGCCGAATGGGTTTGGGTCTAGCCGAGTGGATTTGGGTCTACCCGAGCGGGTTTGGGTGTAGCCGAGTGGGTTTGGGTCTAGCCGAGTGCGTTTGGGGCCAGCCGAGTGGGTTTGGGTCTAGCCGAGTGGGTTTGGGTCTTGCCGAGTGGGTTTGGGTCTAGCCGAGTGGGTTTGGGTCTAGCGGAATGAGTTTGGGTCTAGCCGAGTGGGTTTGGGTCTAGCGGAGTGGGTTTGAGTCTAGCGGAGTGTTTTTGGGTCTAGCGGAGTGGGTTTGGGTCTAGCGGAGTGTGTTTGGGTCTAGCCGAGTGGGTTTGAGTCTGGCCGAGTGGGTTTGGGTCTAGCCGAGTGGGTTTGGGTCCAGCCGACTGGGTTTGGGTCTAGCCGAGTGGGTTTGGGTCTAGCCGAGTGGGTTTGGGTCTAGCCGAGTGGGTTTGGGTCCAGCCGAGTGGGTTTGGGTCTAGCCGAGTGGGTTTGGGTCTAGCCGATCGGGTTTGGGTGTAGCCGAGTGGGTTTGGGTCTAGGCGAGTGGGTTTGGGTCCAGCCGAGTGGGTTTACGTCTAGCCGAGTGGGTTTGGGTCTCGCCGAGTGGGTTTGGGTCTAGCCGAGTGGGTTTGGGTCTAGCGGAGTGGGTTTGGGTCTAGCCGAGTGGGTTTGGGTCTAGCGGAGTGGGTTTGGGTCTAGCCGAGTGGGTTTGGGTCTAGCGGAGTGGGTTTGAGTCTAGCGGAGTGGGTTTAGGTCTAGCGGAGTGGGTTTGGGTCTAGCGGAGTGGGTTTGGGTCTAGCCGAATGGGTTTGGGTCTAGCCGAGTGGGTTTGGGTCTAGCGGAGTGGATTTGTGTCTAGCCGAGTGGTTTTGGGTCTAGCCGAGTGGGTTTGGGTGTAGCCGAGTGGGTTTGAGTCTGGCCGAGTGGGTTTGGGTCTAGCCGAGTGGGTTTGGGTCTAGCCGAGTGGGTTTGGGTCTAGCTGAGTGGGTTTGGGTCTAGCCGAGTGGGTTTCGTTCTAGCCGAGTGGGTTTGGGTCTAGCCGAGTGGGTTTGGGTCTAGCCGATCGGGTTTGGGTGTAGCCGAGTGGGTTTGGGTCTAGGCGAGTGGGTTTGGGTCCAGCCGAGTGGGTTTACGTCTAGCCGAGTGGGTTTGGGTCTCGCCGAGTGGGTTTGGGTCTAGCCGAGTGGGTTTGGGTCTAGCGGAGTGGGTTTGGGTCTAGCCGAGTGGGTTTGGGACTAGCGGAGTGGGTTTGAGTCTAGCGGAATGGGTTTGGGTCTAGCGGAGTGGATTTGGGTCCAGCCGAATGGGTTTGGGTCTAGCCGAGTGGGTTTGGGTCTAGCCGAGTGGGTTTGGGTCTAGCCGAGTGGGTTTGGGTCTAGCCGAGTGGGTTTGGGTCTAGCCGAATGGGTTTGGGTCTACCCGAGCGGGTTTGGGTGTAGCCGAGTGGGTTTGGGTCTAGCCGAGTGGGTTTGGGTCTAGCCGAGTGGGTTTGGTTCTAGCCGAGTGGGTTTGGGTCTAGCCGAGTGGGTTTGGGTCTAGCCGATCGGGTTTGGGTGTAGCCGAGTGGGTTTGGGTCTAGGCGAGTGGGTTTGGGTCCAGCCGAGTGGGTTTACGTCTAGCCGAGTGGGTTTGGGTCTCGCCGAGTGGGTTTGGGTCTAGCCGAGTGGGTTTGGGTCTAGCGGAGTGGGTTTGGGTCTAGCCGAGTGGGTTTGGGACTAGCGGAGTGGGTTTGAGTCTAGCGGAATGGGTTTGGGTCTAGCGGAGTGGATTTGGGTCCAGCCGAATGGGTTTGGGTCTAGCCGAGTGGGTTTGGGTCTAGCCGAGTGGGTTTGGGTCTAGCCGAGTGGGTTTGGGTCTAGCCGAGTGGGGTTGGGTCTAGCCGAATGGGTTTGGGTCTACCCGAGCGGGTTTGGGTGTAGCCGAGTGGGTTTGGGTCTAGCCGAGTGGGTTTGGGCCCAGCCGAGTGGGTTTGGGTCTAGCCGAGTGGGTTTGGGTCTAGCCGAGTGGGTTTGGGTCTAGCCGAGTGGGTTTGGGTCTAGCGGAGTGGGTTTGGGTCTAGCCGAGTGGGTTTGGGTCTAGCGGAGTGGGTTTGAGTCTAGCGGTGTGGGTTTAGGTCTAGCGGAGTGGGTTTGGGTCTAGCGGAGTGGGTTTGGGTCTAGCCGAATGGGTTTGGGTCTAGCCGAGTGGGTTTGGGTCTACCCGAGCGGGCTTGGGTGTAGCCGAGTGGGTTTGGGTCTAGCCGAGTGCGTTTGGGCCCAGCCGAGTGGGTTTGGGTCTAGCCGAGTGGGTTTGGGTCTTGCCGAGTGGGTTTGGGTCTAGCCGAGTGGGTTTGGGTCTAGCGGAATGAGTTTGGGTCTAGCCGAGTGGGTTTGGGTCTAGCGGAGTGGGTTTGAGTCTAGCGGAGTGTTTTTGGGTCTAGCGGAGTGGGTTTGGGTCTAGCGGAGTGGGTTTGGGTCTAGCCGAGTGGGTTTGAGTCTGGCCGAGTGGGTTTGGGTCTAGCCGAGTGGGTTTGGGTCTAGCCGAGTGGGTTTGGGTCTAGCCGAGTGGGTTTGGGTCTAGCCGAGTGGGTTTGGGTCTAGCCGAGTGGGTTTGGGTCCAGCCGAGTGGGTTTGGGTCTAGCCGAGTGGGTTTGGGTCTAGCCGATCGGGTTTGGGTGTAGCCGAGTGGGTTTGGGTCTAGGCGAGTGGGTTTGGGTCCAGCCGAGTGGGTTTACGTCTGGCCGAGTTGGTTTGGGTCTCGCCGAGTGGGTTTGGGTCTAGCCGAGTGGGTTTGGGTCTAGCCGAGTGGGTTTGGGTCTAGCCGAGTGGGTTTGGGTCTGGCCGAGTGGGTTTGGGTCTGGCCGAGTGGGTTTGGGTCTGGCCGACTGGGTTTGGGTCTAGCCGAGTGGGTTTGGGTCTAGCCGAGTGGGTTTGGGTCTAGCCGAGTGGGTTTGGGTCTAGCCGAGTGGGTTTGGGTCTAGCCGAATGGGTCTGGGTCTACCCGAGCGGGTTTGGGTGTAGCCGAGTGGGTTTGGGTCTAGCCGAGTGGGTTTGGGCCCAGCCGAGTGGGTTTGGGTCTAGCCGAGTGGGTTTGGGTCTAGCCGAGTGGGTTTGGGTCTAGCCGAGTGGGTTTGGGTCTAGCGGAGTGGGTTTGGGTCTAGCCGAGTGGGTTTGGGTCTAGCGGAGTGGGTTTGAGTCTAGCGGAGTGGGTTTAGGTCTAGCGGAGTGGGTTTGGGTCTAGCCGAATGGGTTTGGGTCTAGCCGAGTGGGTTTGGGTCTAGCGGAGTGGATTTGTGTCTAGCCGAGTGGTTTTGGGTCTAGCCGAGTGGGTTTGGGTGTAGCCGAGTGGGTTTGAGTCTGGCCGAGTGGGTTTGGGTCTAGCCGAGTGGGTTTGGGTCTAGCCGAGTGGGTTTGGGTCTAGCTGAGTGGGTTTGGGTCTAGCCGAGTGGGTTTGGTTCTAGCCGAGTGGGTTTGGGTCTAGCCGAGTGGGTTTGGGTCTAGCCGATCGGGTTTGGGTGTAGCCGAGTGGGTTTGGGTCTAGGCGAGTGGGTTTGGGTCCAGCCGAGTGGGTTTACGTCTAGCCGAGTGGGTTTGGGTCTCGCCGAGTGGGTTTACGTCTAGCCGAGTGGGTTTGGGTCTAGCGGAATGGGTTTGGGTCTAGCCGAGTGGGTTTGGGACTAGCGGAGTGGGTTTGAGTCTAGCGGAATGGGTTTGGGTCTAGCGGAGTGGATTTGGGTCCAGCCGAATGGGTTTGGGTCTAGCCGAGTGGGTTTGGGTCTAGCGGAGTGGATTTGGGTCTAGCCGAGTGGGTTTGGGTCTAGCGGAGTGGATTTGGGTCTAGCCGAGTGGGTTTGGGTCTAGCCGAGTGGGTTTGGGTGTAGTCGAGTGGGTTTGCGTCTAGCCGAGTGGGTTTGGGTCTAGCCGAGTGGGTTTGGGTCTAGCCGAGTGGGTTTGGGTCTAGCCGAGTGCGTTTGGGTCTAGCCGAGTGGGTTTGGGTCTACCCGAGAGGGTTTGGGTCTAGCCGAGTGGGTTTGGTTCTAGCCGAGTGGGTTTGGGTCTAGCCGAGTGGGTTTGGGTGTAGCCGAGTGGGTTTGGGTCTAGCCGATTGGGTTTGGGTCTAGCCGAGTGGGTTTGGGTCTAGCGGAGTGGGTTTGAGTCTAGCGGAGTGGGTTTGGGTCTAGCGGAGTGGATTTGTGTCTAGCGGAGTGGGTTTGGTTCTAGCCGAATGGGGTTGGGTCTAGCCGAGTGTGTTTGGGTCTAGCGGAGTGGATTTGCGTCTAGCCGAGTGGGTTTGGGTCTAGCCGAGTGGGTTTGGGTGTAGCCGAGTGGGTTTGAGTCTAGCCGAGTGGGTTTGGGTCTAGCCGAGTGGGTTTGGGTCTAGCCGAGTGGGTTTGGGTCTAGCCGAGTGGGTTTGGGTCTAGCCGAGTGGGTTTGGGTCTAGCCGAGTGGGTTTGGGTCCAGCCGAGTGGGTTTGGGTCTAGCCGAGCGGGTTTGGGTCTAGCTGATCGGGTTTGGGTGTAGCCGAGTGGGTTTGGTTCTAGGCGAGTGGGTTTGGGTCCAGCCGAGTGGGTTTACGTCTCGCCGAGTGGGTTTGCGTCTCGCCGAGTGGGTTTGGGTCTAGCGGAATGGGTTTGGGTCTAGCGGAGTGGATTTGGGTCTAGCCGAATGGGTTTGGGTCTAGCCGAATGGGTTTGGGTCTAGCGGAGTGGATTTGGGTCTAGCCGAGTGGGTTTGGGTCTAGCCGAGTGGGTTTGGGTGTAGCCGAGTGGGTTTGGGTCTAGCCGAGTGGGTTTGGGTCTAGCCGAGTGGGTTTGGGTCTAGCCGAGTGGGTTTGGGTCTAGCCGAGTGGGTTTGGGTGTAGCCGAGTGGGTTTGGGTCTAGCCGATTGGGTTTGGGTCTAGCCGAGTGGGTTTGGGTCTAGCCGAATGGGTTTGGGTCTAGCCGAGTGGGTTTGGGTCTAGCTGAATGGGTTTGGGTCTAGCCGAGTGGGTTTGGGTCTAGCCGAGTGGGTTTGGGTCTAGCGGAGTGGGTTTGGGTCCAGCCGAGTGGGTTTGGGTCAAGCGGAGTGGGTTTGGGTCGAGGCGAGTGGGTTTGGGTCTTGCCGAGTGGGTTTGGGTCTAGCCGATTGGGTTTGGGTCTAGCCGTGTGGGTTTGGGTCTAGCCGAGTGGGTTTGGGTCTAGCCGAGTGGGTTTGGGTCTAGCCGAGTGGGTTTGGGTCTGGCCGAGTGGGTTTGGGTCTGGCCGAGTGGGTTTGGGTCTAGCCGAGTGGGTTTGGGTCTAGCCGAGTGGGTTTGGGTGTAGCCGAGTGGGTTTGGGTCTAGCCGAGTGGGTTTGGGTCTAGCCGAGTGGGTTTGGGTCTAGCCAAGTGGGTTTGGGTCTAGCCGAATGGGTTTGGGTCTACCCGAGCGGGTTTGGGTGTAGCCGAGTGGGTTTGGGTCTAGCCGAGTGGGTTTGGGCCCAGCCGAGTGGGTTTGGGTCTAGCCGAGTGGGTTTGGGTCTAGCCGAGTGGGTTTGGGTCTAGCGGAGTGGGTTTGGGTCTAGCCGAGTGGGTTTGGGTCTAGCGGAGTGGGTTTGAGTCTAGCGGAGTGGGTTTGGGTCTAGCGGAGTGGATTTGTGTCTAGCGGAGTGGGTTTGGTTCTAGCCGAATGGGGTTGGGTCTAGCCGAGTGGGTTTGGGTCTAGCGGAGTGGATTTGGGTCTAGCCGAGTGGGTTTGGGTCTAGCCGAGTGGGTTTGGGTGTAGCCGAGTGGGTTTGAGTCTAGCCGAGTGGGTTTGGGTCTAGCCGAGTGGGTTTGGGTCTAGCCGAGTGGGTTTGGGTCTAGCCGAGTGGGTTTGGGTCTAGCCGAGTGGGTTTGGGTCTAGCCGAGTGGGTTTGGGTCCAGCCGAGTGGGTTTGGGTCTAGCCGAGCGGGTTTGGTTCTAGCCGATCGGGTTTGGGTGTAGCCGAGTGGGTTTGGGTCTTGGCGAGTGGGTTTGGGTCCAGCCGAGTGGGTTTACGTCTAGCCGAGTGGGTTTGCGTCTCGCCGAGTGGGTTTGGGTCTAGCCGAGTGGATTTGGGTCTAGCGGAGTGGGTTTGGGTCTAGCCGAGTGGGTTTGGGTCTAGCGGAGTGGGTTTGGGTCCAGCCGAGTGGGTTTGGGTGAAGCGGAGTGGGTTTGGGTCGAGGCGAGTGGGTTTGGGTCTTGCCGAGTGGGTTTGGGTCTAGCCGAGTGGGTTTGGGTCTAGCCGAGTGGGTTTGGGTCTAGCGGAGTGGGTTTGAGTCTAGCGGAGTGGGTTTGGGTCTAGCGGAGTGGATTTGTGTCTAGCGGAGTGGGTTTGGTTCTAGCCGAATGGGGTTGGGTCTAGCCGAGTGGGTTTGGGTCTAGCGGAGTGGATTTGGGTCTAGCCGAGTGGGTTTGGGTCTAGCCGAGTGGGTTTGGGTGTAGCCGAGTGGGTTTGAGTCTAGCCGAGTGGGTTTGGGTCTAGCCGAGTGGGTTTGGGTCTAGCCGAGTGGGTTTGGGTCTAGCCGAGTGGGTTTGGGTCTAGCCGAGTGGGTTTGGGTCCAGCCGAGTGGGTTTGCGTCTAGCCGAGCGGGTTTGGGTCTAGCCGATCGGGTTTGGGTGTAGCCGAGTGGGTTTGGGTCTAGGCGAGTGGGTTTGGGTCCAGCCGAGTGGGTTTACGTCTAGCCGAGTGGGTTTGCGTCTCGCCGAGTGGGTTTGGGTCTAGCGGAATGGGTTTGGGTCTAGCGGAGTGGATTTGGGTCTAGCCCAATGGGTTTGGGTCTAGCCGAATGGGTTTGGGTCTAGCGGAGTGGATTTGGGTCTAGCCGAGTGGGTTTGGGTCTAGCCGAGTGGGTTTGGGTGTAGCCGAGTGGGTTTGGGTCTAGCCGAGTGGGTTTGGGTCTAGCCGAGTGGGTTTGGGTCTAGCCGAGTGGGTTTGGGTCTAGCCGAGTGGGTTTGGGTGTAGCCGAGTGGGTTTGGGTCTAGCCGATTGGGTTTGGGTCTAGCCGAGTGGTTTTGGGTCTAGCCGAATGGATTTGGGTCTAGCCGAGTGGGTTTGGGTCTAGCTGAATGGGTTTGGGTCTAGCCGAGTGGGTTTGGGTCTAGCCGTGTGGGTTTGGGTCTAGCGGAGTGGGTTTGGGTCCAGCCGAGTGGGTTTGGGTCAAGCGGAGTGGGTTTGGGTCAAGGCGAGTGGGTTTGGGTCTTGCCGAGTGGGTTTGGGTCTAGCCGATTGGGTTTGGGTCTAGCCGTGTGGGTTTGGGTCTAGCCGAGTGGGTTTGGGTCTAGCCGAGTGGGTTTGGGTCTAGCCGAGTGGGTTTGGGTCTGGCCGAGTGGGTTTGGGTCTGGCCGAGTGGGTTTGGGTCTAGCCGAGTGGGTTTGGGTCTAGCCGAGTGGGTTTGGGTGTAGCCGAGTGGGTTTGGGTCTAGCCGAGTGGGTTTGGGTCTAGCCGAGTGGGTTTGGGTCCAGCCAAGTGGGTTTGGGTCTAGCCGAATGGGTTTGGGTCTACCCGAGCGGGTTTGGGTCTAGCGGAGTGGATTTGGGTCTAGCCGAGTGGGTTTGGGTCTAGCCGAGTGGGTTTGGGTGTAGCCGAGTGGGTTTGAGTCTAGCCGAGTGGGTTTGGGTCTAGCCGAGTGGGTTTGGGTCTAGCCGAGTGGGTTTGGGTCTAGCCGAGTGGGTTTGGGTCTAGCCGAGTGGGTTTGGGTCGAGCCGAGTGGGTTTGGGTCCAGCCGAGTGGGTTTGGGTCTAGCCGAGCGTGTTTGGGTCTAGCCGATCGGGTTTGGGTGTAGCCGAGTGGGTTTGGGTCTTGGCGAGTGGGTTTGGGTCCAGCCGAGTGGGTTTACGTCTAGCCGAGTGGGTTTGCGTCTCGCCGAGTGGGTTTGGGTCTAGCCGAGTGGATTTGGGTCTAGCGGAGTGGGTTTGGGTCTAGCCGAGTGGGTTTGGGACTAGCGGAGTGGGTTTGAGTCTAGCGGAGTGGGTTTGGGTCTAGCGGAATGGGTTTGGGTCTAGCGGAGTGGATTTGGGTCTAGCCGAATGGGTTTGGGTCTAGCCGAATGGGTTTGGGTCTAGCGGAGTGGATTTGGGTCTAGCCGAGTGGGTTTGGGTCTAGCCGAGTGGGTTTGGGTGTAGCCGAGTGGGTTTGAGTCTAGCCGAGTGGGTTTGGGTCTAGCCGAGTGGGGTTGGGTCTAGCCGAATGGGTTTGGGTCTAGCGGAGTGGATTTGTGTCTAGCCGAGTGGTTTTGGGTCCAGCCGAGTGGGTTTGGGTGTAGCCGAGTGGGTTTGAGTCTGGCCGAGTGGGTTTGGGTCTAGCCGAGTGGGTTTGGGTCTAGCCGAGTGGGTTTGGGTCTAGCCGAGTGGGTTTGGGTCTAGCCGAGTGGGTTTGGTTCTAGCCGAGTGGGTTTGGGTCTAGCCGAGTGGGTTTGGGTCTAGCCGATCGGGTTTGGGTGTAGCCGAGTGGGTTTGGGTCTAGCCGAGTGGGTTTGCGTCTCGCCGAGTGGGTTTGGGTCTAGCGGAATGGGTTTGGGTCTAGCGGAGTGGATTTGGGTCTAGCCCAATGGGTTTGGGTCTAGCCGAATGGGTTTGGGTCTAGCGGAGTGGATTTGGGTCTAGCCGAGTGGGTTTGGGTCTAGCCGAGTGGGTTTGGGTGTAGCCGAGTGGGTTTGGGTCTAGCCGAGTGGGTTTGGGTCTAGCCGAGTGGGTTTGGGTCTAGCCGAGTGGGTTTGGGTCTAGCCGAGTGGGTTTGGGTGTAGCCGAGTGGGTTTGGGTCTAGCCGATTGGGTTTGGGTCTAGCCGAGTGGTTTTGGGTCTAGCCGAATGGATTTGGGTCTAGCCGAGTGGGTTTGGGTCTAGCTGAATGGGTTTGGGTCTAGCCGAGTGGGTTTGGGTCTAGCCGTGTGGGTTTGGGTCTAGCGGAGTGGGTTTGGGTCCAGCCGAGTGGGTTTGGGTCAAGCGGAGTGGGTTTGGGTCAAGGCGAGTGGGTTTGGGTCTTGCCGAGTGGGTTTGGGTCTAGCCGATTGGGTTTGGGTCTAGCCGTGTGGGTTTGGGTCTAGCCGAGTGGGTTTGGGTCTAGCCGAGTGGGTTTGGGTCTAGCCGAGTGGGTTTGGGTCTGGCCGAGTGGGTTTGGGTCTGGCCGAGTGGGTTTGGGTCTAGCCGAGTGGGTTTGGGTCTAGCCGAGTGGGTTTGGGTGTAGCCGAGTGGGTTTGGGTCTAGCCGAGTGGGTTTGGGTCTAGCCGAGTGGGTTTGGGTCCAGCCAAGTGGGTTTGGGTCTAGCCGAATGGGTTTGGGTCTACCCGAGCGGGTTTGGGTCTAGCGGAGTGGATTTGGGTCTAGCCGAGTGGGTTTGGGTCTAGCCGAGTGGGTTTGGGTGTAGCCGAGTGGGTTTGAGTCTAGCCGAGTGGGTTTGGGTCTAGCCGAGTGGGTTTGGGTCTAGCCGAGTGGGTTTGGGTCTAGCCGAGTGGGTTTGGGTCTAGCCGAGTGGGTTTGGGTCGAGCCGAGTGGGTTTGGGTCCAGCCGAGTGGGTTTGGGTCTAGCCGAGCGTGTTTGGGTGTAGCCGATCGGGTTTGGGTGTAGCCGAGTGGGTTTGGGTCTTGGCGAGTGGGTTTGGGTCCAGCCGAGTGGGTTTACGTCTAGCCGAGTGGGTTTGCGTCTCGCCGAGTGGGTTTGGGTCTAGCCGAGTGGATTTGGGTCTAGCGGAGTGGGTTTGGGTCTAGCCGAGTGGGTTTGGGACTAGCGGAGTGGGTTTGAGTCTAGCGGAGTGGGTTTGGGTCTAGCGGAATGGGTTTGGGTCTAGCGGAGTGGATTTGGGTCTAGCCGAATGGGTTTGGGTCTAGCCGAATGGGTTTGGGTCTAGCGGAGTGGATTTGGGTCTAGCCGAGTGGGTTTGGGTCTAGCCGAGTGGGTTTGGGTGTAGCCGAGTGGGTTTGAGTCTAGCCGAGTGGGTTTGGGTCTAGCCGAGTGGGGTTGGGTCTAGCCGAATGGGTTTGGGTCTAGCGGAGTGGATTTGTGTCTAGCCGAGTGGTTTTGGGTCCAGCCGAGTGGGTTTGGGTGTAGCCGAGTGGGTTTGAGTCTGGCCGAGTGGGTTTGGGTCTAGCCGAGTGGGTTTGGGTCTAGCCGAGTGGGTTTGGGTCTAGCCGAGTGGGTTTGGGTCTAGCCGAGTGGGTTTGGTTCTAGCCGAGTGGGTTTTGGTCTAGCCGAGTGGGTTTGGGTCTAGCCGATCGGGTTTGGGTGTAGCCGAGTGGGTTTGGGTCTAGGCGAGTGGGTTTGGGTCCAGCCGAGTGGGTTTACGTCTAGCCGAGTGGGTTTGGGTCTCGCCGAGTGGGTTTGGGTCTAGCCGAGTGGGTTTGGGTCTAGCGGAGTGGGTTTGGGTCTAGCCGAGTGGGTTTGGGACCAGCGGAGTGGGTTTGAGTCTAGCGGAGTGGGTTTGGGTCTAGCGGAGTGGGTTTGGGTCTAGCCGATCGGGTTTGGGTCTTGCCGAGTGGGTTTGGGTCTAGCCGAGTGGGTTTGGGTCTAGCGGAGTGGGTTTGGGTCTAGCCGAGTGGGTTTGGGTGAAGCGGAGTGGGTTTGGGTCGAGGCGAGTGGGTTTGGGTCTAGCCGAGTAGGTTTGGGTCTAGCCGATTAGGTTTGGGTGTAGCCGAGTGGGTTTGGGTCTAGCCGAGTGAGTTTAGGTCTAGCCGAGTGGGTTTGGGTCTAGCCGAGTGGGTTTGGGTCTGGCCGAGTGGGTTTGGGTCTAGCCGAGTGGGTTTGGGTCTAGCCGAGTGGGTTTGGGTCCAGCCGAGTGGGTTTGGGACTAGCCGAGTGGGTTTGGGTCTAGCCGAGTGGGTTTGGGTCTAGCCGAATGGGTTTGGGTCTACCCGAGCGGGTTTGGGTGTAGCCGAGTGGGTTTGGGTCTAGCCGAGTGGGTTTGGGCCCAGCCGAGTGGGTTTGGGCCCAGCCGAGTGGGTTTGGGTCTAGCCGAGTGGGTTTGGGTGTAGCCGAGTGGGTTTGGGTCTTGGCGAGTGGGTTTGGGTCCAGCCGAGTGGGTTTACGTCTAGCCGAGTGGGTTTGCGTCTCGCCGAGTGGGTTTGGGTCTAGCCGAGTGGATTTGGGTCTAGCGGAGTGGGTTTGGGTCTAGCCGAGTGGGTTTGGGACTAGCGGAGTGGGTTTGAGTCTAGCGGAGTGGGTTTGGGTCTAGCGGAATGGGTTTGGGTCTAGCCGAGTGGGTTTGGGTCTAGCCGAGTGGGTTTGGGTCTAGCCGAGTGGGTTTGGGTCTAGCGGAGTGGGTTTGAGTCTAGCGGAGTGGGTTTGGGTCTAGCGGAGTGGGTTTGGGTCTAGCGGAGTGGGTTTGGGTCTAGCCGAATGGGTTTGGGTCTAGCCGAGTGGGTTTGGGTCTAGCGGAGTGGATTTGTGTCTAGCCGAGTGGTTTTGGGTCTAGCCGAGTGGGTTTGGTTCTAGCCGAGTGGGTTTGGGTCTAGCCGAGTGGGTTTGGGTCTAGCCGAATGGGTTTGGGTCTACCCGAGCGGGTTTGGGTGTAGCCGAGTGGGTTTGGGTCTAGCCGAGTGGGTTTGGGCCCAGCCGAGTGGGTTTGGGTCTAGCCGAGTGGGTTTGGGTCTTGCAGAGTGGGTTTGGGTCTAGCGGAGTGGGTTTGGGTCTAGCCAAGTGGGTTTGGGTCAAGCGGAGTGGGTTTGAGTCTAGCGGAGTGGGTTTGGGTCTAGCGGAGTGGGTTTGGGTCTAGCGGAGTGGGTTTGGGTCTAGCCGAGTGGGTTTGAATCTGGCCGAGTGGGTTTGGGTCTGGCCGAGTGGGTTTGGGTCTAGCCGAGTGGGTTTGGGTCTAGCCGAGTGGGTTTGGGTCTAGCCGAGTGGGTTTGGGTCCAGCCGAGTGGGTTTGGGTCTAGCCGAGTGGGTTTGGGTCTAGCCGATCGGGTTTGGGTGTAGCCGAGTGGGTTTGGGTCTAGGCGAGTGGGTTTGGGTCCAGCCGAGTGGGTTTACGTCTAGCCGAGTGGGTTTGGGTCTCGCCGAGTGGGTTTGGGTCTAGCCGAGTGGGTTTGGGTCTAGCGTAGTGGGTTTGGGTCTAGCCGAGTGGGTTTGGGTCAAGCGGAGTGGGTTTGGTTCGAGGCGAGTGGGTTTGGGTCTAGCCGAGTGGGTTTGGGTCTAGCCGATTGGGTTTGGGTCTAGCCGAGTGGGTTTGGGTCTAGCCGAGTGGGTTTAGGTCTAGCCGAGTGGGTTTGGGTCTAGCCGAGTGGGTTTGGGTCTGGCCGAGTGGGTTTGGGTCTAGCCGAGTGGGTTTGGGTCTAGCCGAGTGGGTTTGGGTCTAGCCGAGTGGGTTTGGGTCTAGCCGAGTGGGTTTGGGTCTAGCCGAGTGGGTTTGGGTCTTGCCGAGTGGGTTTGGGTCTAGCCGAGTGGGTTTGGGTCTAGCGGAGTGGGTTTGGGTCTAGCCGAGTGGGTTTGGGTCTAGCGGAGTGGGTTTGAGTCTAGCGGAGTGGGTTTAGGTCTAGCGGAGTGGGTTTGGGTCTAGCGGAGTGGGTTTGGGTCTAGCCGAATGGGTTTGGGTCTAGCCGAGTGGGTTTGGGTCCACCCGAGCGGGTTTGGGTGTAGCCGAGTGGGTTTGGGTCTAGCCGAGTGCGTTTGGGCCCAGCCGAGTGGGTTTGGGTCTAGCCGAGTGGGTTTGGGTCTTGCCGAGTGGGTTTGGGTCTAGCCGAGTGGGTTTGGGTCTAGCGGAATGGGTTTGGGTCTAGCCTAGTGGGTTTGGGTCTAGCGGAGTGGGTTTGAGTCTAGCGGAGTGTTTTTGGGTCTAGCGGAGTGGGTTTGGGTCTAGCGGAGTGGGTTTGGGTCCAGCCGAGTGGGTTTGGGTCTAGCCGAGTGGGTTTGGGTCTAGCCGATCGGGTTTGGGTGTAGCCGAGTGGGTTTGGGTCTAGGCGAGTGGGTTTGGGTCCAGCCGAGTGGGTTTACGTCTAGCCGAGTGGGTTTGGGTCTCGCCGAGTGGGTTTGGGTCTAGCCGAGTGGGTTTGGGTCTAGCGGAGTCTGTTTGGGTCTAGCCGAGTGGGTTTGGGTCTAGCCGAGTGGGTTTGGGTCTGGCCGAGTGGGTTTGGGTCTAGCCGACTGGGTTTGGGTCTAGCCGAGTGGGTTTGGGTCTAGCCGAGTGGGTTTGGGTCTAGCCGAGTGGGTTTGGGTCTAGCCGAGTGGGTTTGGGTCTAGCCGAGTGGGTTTGGGTCTAGCCGAATGGGTTTGGGTCTACCCGAGCGGGTTTGGGTGTAGCCGAGTGGGTTTGGGTCTAGCCGAGTGGGTTTGGGCCCAGCCGAGTGGGTTTGGGTCTAGCCGAGTGGGTTTGGGTCTAGCCGAGTGGGTTTGGGTCTAGCCGAGTGGGTTTGGGTTTAGCGGAGTGGGTTTGGGTCTTGCCTAGTGGGTTTGGGTCTAGCGGAGTGGGTTTGAGTCTAGCGGAGTGGGTTTAGGTCTAGCGGAGTGGGTTTGGGTCTAGCGGAGTGGGTTTGGGTCTAGCCAAATGGGTTTGGGTCTAGCCGAGTGGGTTTGGGTCTAGCGGAGTGGATTTGTGTCTAGCCGAGTGGTTTTGGGTCTAGCCGAGTGGGTTTGGGTGTAGCCGAGTGGGTTTGAGTCTGGCCGAGTGGGTTTGGGTCTAGCCGAGTGGGTTTGGGTCTAGCCGAGTGGGTTTGGGTCTAGCCGAGTGGGTTTGGGTCTAGCCGAGTGGGTTTGGTTCTAGCCGAGTGGGTTTGGGTTTAGCCGAGTGGGTTTGGGTCTAGCCGATCGGGTTTGGGTGTAGCCGAGTGGGTTTGGGTCTAGGCGAGTGGGTTTGGGTCCAGCCGAGTGGGTTTACGTCTAGCCGAGTGGGTTTGGGTCTCGCCGAGTGGGTTTGGGTCTAGCCGAGTGGGTTTGGGCCTAGCGGAGTGGGTTTGGGTCTAGCCGAGTGGGTTTGGGACTAGCGGACTGGGTTTGAGTCTAGCGGAATGGGTTTGGGTCTAGCGGAGTGGATTTGGGTCTAGCCAAATGGGTTTGGGTCTAGCCGAGTGTGTTTGGGTCCAGCGGAGTGGATTTGGGTCTAGCCGAGTGGGTTTGGGTCTAGCGGAGTGGATTTGGGTCCAGCCAAGTGGGTTTGGGTCTAGCCGAGTGGGTTTGGGTGTAGTCGAGTGGGTTTGCGTCTAGCCGAGTATGTTTGGGTCTAGCCGAGTGGGTTTGGGTCTAGCCGAGTGGGTTTGGGTCTAGCCGAGTGCGTTTGGGTCTAGCCGAGTGGGTTTGGGTCTATCCGAGAGGGTTTGGGTCTAGCCGAGTGGGTTTGGTTCTAGCCGAGTGGGTTTGGGTCTAGCCGAGTGGGTTTGGGTGTAGCCGAGTGGGTTTGGGTCTAGCCGATTGGGTTTGGGTCTAGCCGAGTGGGTTTGGGTCGAGGCGAGTGGGTTTGGGTCTTGCCGAGTGGGTTTGGGTCTAGCCGATTGGGTTTGGGTCTGGCCGTGTGGGTTTGGGTCTAGCCGAGTGGGTTTGGGTCTAGCCGAGTGGGTTTGGGTCTAGCCGAGTGGGTTTGGGTCTGGCCGAGTGAGTTTGGGTCTGGCCGAGTGGGTTTGGGTCTTGCCGAGTGGGTTTGGGTCTAGCCGAGTGGGTTTGGGTGTAGCCGAGTGGGTTTGGGTCTAGCCGAGTGGGTTTGGGTCTAGCCGAGTGGGTTTGGGTCTAGCCAAGTGGGTTTGGGTCTAGCCGAATGGGTTTGGGTCTACCCGAGCGGGTTTGGGTGTAGCCGAGTGGGTTTGGGTCTAGCCGAGTGGGTTTGGGTCTAGCGGAGTGGGTTTGAGTCTAGCGGAGTGGGTTTGGGTCTAGCGGAGTGGATTTGTGTCTAGCGGAGTGGGTTTGGTTCTAGCCGAATGGGGTTGGGTCTAGCCGAGTGGGTTTGGGTCTAGCGGAGTGGATTTGGGTCTAGCCGAGTGGGTTTGGGTCTAGCCGAGTGGGTTTGGGTGTAGCCGAGTGGGTTTGAGTCTAGCCGAGTGGGTTTGGGTCTAGCCGAGTGGGTTTGGGTCTAGCCGAGTGGGTTTGGGTCTAGCCGAGTGGGTTTGGGTCTAGCCGAGTGGGTTTGGGTCTAGCCGAGTGGGTTTGGGTCCAGCCGAGTGGGTTTGGGTCTAGCCGAGCGGGTTTGGTTCTAGCCGATCGGGTTTGGGTGTAGCCGAGTGGGTTTGGGTCTTGGCGAGTGGGTTTGGGTCCAGCCGAGTGGGTTTACGTCTAGCCGAGTGGGTTTGCGTCTCGCCGAGTGGGTTTGGGTCTAGCCGAGTGGATTTGGGTCTAGCGGAGTGGGTTTGGGTCTAGCCGAGTGGGTTTGGGTCTAGCGGAGTGGGTTTGGGTCCAGCCGAGTGGGTTTGGGTGAAGCGGAGTGGGTTTGGGTCGAGGCGAGTGGGTTTGGGTCTTGCCGAGTGGGTTTGGGTCTAGCCGAGTGGGTTTGGGTCTAGCCGAGTGGGTTTGGGTCTAGCGGAGTGGGTTTGAGTCTAGCGGAGTGGGTTTGGGTCTAGCGGAGTGGATTTGTGTCTAGCGGAGTGGGTTTGGTTCTAGCCGAATGGGGTTGGGTCTAGCCGAGTGGGTTTGGGTCTAGCGGAGTGGATTTGGGTCTAGCCGAGTGGGTTTGGGTCTAGCCGAGTGGGTTTGGGTGTAGCCGAGTGGGTTTGAGTCTAGCCGAGTGGGTTTGGGTCTAGCCGAGTGGGTTTGGGTCTAGCCGAGTGGGTTTGGGTCTAGCCGAGTGGGTTTGGGTCTAGCCGAGTGGGTTTGGGTCTAGCCGAGTGGGTTTGGGTCCAGCCGAGTGGGTTTGCGTCTAGCCGAGCGGGTTTGGGTCTAGCCGATCGGGTTTGGGTGTAGCCGAGTGGGTTTGGGTCTAGGCGAGTGGGTTTGGGTCCAGCCGAGTGGGTTTACGTCTAGCCGAGTGGGTTTGCGTCTCGCCGAGTGGGTTTGGGTCTAGCGGAATGGGTTTGGGTCTAGCGGAGTGGATTTGGGTCTAGCCCAATGGGTTTGGGTCTAGCCGAATGGGTTTGGGTCTAGCGGAGTGGATTTGGGTCTAGCCGAGTGGGTTTGGGTCTAGCCGAGTGGGTTTGGGTGTAGCCGAGTGGGTTTGGGTCTAGCCGAGTGGGTTTGGGTCTAGCCGAGTGGGTTTGGGTCTAGCCGAGTGGGTTTGGGTCTAGCCGAGTGGGTTTGGGTGTAGCCGAGTGGGTTTGGGTCTAGCCGATTGGGTTTGGGTCTAGCCGAGTGGTTTTGGGTCTAGCCGAATGGGTTTGGGTCTAGCCGAGTGGGTTTGGGTCTAGCTGAATGGGTTTGGGTCTAGCCGAGTGGGTTTGGGTCTAGCCGAGTGGGTTTGGGTCTAGCGGAGTGGGTTTGGGTCCAGCCGAGTGGGTTTGGGTCAAGCGGAGTGGGTTTGGGTCAAGGCGAGTGGGTTTGGGTCTTGCCGAGTGGGTTTGGGTCTAGCCGATTGGGTTTGGGTCTAGCCGTGTGGGTTTGGGTCTAGCCGAGTGGGTTTGGGTCTAGCCGAGTGGGTTTGGGTCTAGCCGAGTGGGTTTGGGTCTGGCCGAGTGGGTTTGGGTCTGGCCGAGTGGGTTTGGGTCTAGCCGAGTGGGTTTGGGTCTAGCCGAGTGGGTTTGGGTGTAGCCGAGTGGGTTTGGGTCTAGCCGAGTGGGTTTGGGTCTAGCCGAGTGGGTTTGGGTCCAGCCAAGTGGGTTTGGGTCTAGCCGAATGGGTTTGGGTCTACCCGAGCGGGTTTGGGTGTAGCCGAGTGGGTTTGGGTCTAGCCGAGTGGGTTTGGGCCCAGCCGAGTGGGTTTGGGTCTAGCCGAGTGGGTTTGGGTCTAGCCGAGTGGGTTTGGGTCTAGCGGAGTGGGTTTGGGTCTAGCCGAGTGGGTTTGGGTCTAGCGGAGTGGGTTTGAGTCTAGCGGAGTGGGTTTGGGTCTAGCGGAGTGGATTTGTGTCTAGCGGAGTGGGTTTGGTTCTAGCCGAATGGGGTTGGGTCTAGCCGAGTGGGTTTGGGTCTAGCGGAGTGGATTTGGGTCTAGCCGAGTGGGTTTGGGTCTAGCCGAGTGGGTTTGGGTGTAGCCGAGTGGGTTTGAGTCTAGCCGAGTGGGTTTGGGTCTAGCCGAGTGGGTTTGGGTCTAGCCGAGTGGGTTTGGGTCTAGCCGAGTGGGTTTGGGTCTAGCCGAGTGGGTTTGGGTCGAGCCGAGTGGGTTTGGGTCCAGCCGAGTGGGTTTGGGTCTAGCCGAGCGGGTTTGGGTCTAGCCGATCGGGTTTGGGTGTAGCCGAGTGGGTTTGGGTCTTGGCGAGTGGGTTTGGGTCCAGCCGAGTGGGTTTACGTCTAGCCGAGTGGGTTTGCGTCTCGCCGAGTGGGTTTGGGTCTAGCCGAGTGGATTTGGGTCTAGCGGAGTGGGTTTGGGTCTAGCCGAGTGGGTTTGGGACTAGCGGAGTGGGTTTGAGTCTAGCGGAGTGGGTTTGGGTCTAGCGGAATGGGTTTGGGTCTAGCGGAGTGGATTTGGGTCTAGCCGAATGGGTTTGGGTCTAGCCGAATGGGTTTGGGTCTAGCGGAGTGGATTTGGGTCTAGCCGAGTGGGTTTGGGTCTAGCCGAGTGGGTTTGGGTGTAGCCGAGTGGGTTTGAGTCTAGCCGAGTGGGTTTGGGTCTAGCCGAGTGGGGTTGGGTCTAGCCGAGTGGGTTTGGGTCTAGCGGAGTGGATTTGTGTCTAGCCGAGTGGTTTTGGGTCCAGCCGAGTGGGTTTGGGTGTAGCCGAGTGGGTTTGAGTCTGGCCGAGTGGGTTTGGGTCTAGCCGAGTGGGTTTGGGTCTAGCCGAGTGGGTTTGGGTCTAGCCGAGTGGGTTTGGGTCTAGCCGAGTGGGTTTGGTTCTAGCCGAGTGGGTTTGGGTATAGCCGAGTGGGTTTGGGTCTAGCCGATCGGGTTTGGGTGTAGCCGAGTGGGTTTGGGTCTAGGCGAGTGGGTTTGGGTCCAGCCGAGTGGGTTTACGTCTAGCCGAGTGGGTTTGGGTCTCGCCGAGTGGGTTTGGGTCTAGCCGAGTGGGTTTGGGTCTAGCGGAGTGGGTTTGGGTCTAGCCGAGTGGGTTTGGGACCAGCGGAGTGGGTTTGAGTCTAGCGGAGTGGGTTTGGGTCTAGCGGAGTGGGTTTGGGTCTAGCCGATCGGGTTTGGGTCTTGCCGAGTGGGTTTGGGTCTAGCCGAGTGGGTTTGGGTCTAGCGGAGTGGGTTTGGGTCTAGCCGAGTGGGTTTGGGTGAAGCGGAGTGGGTTTGGGTCGAGGCGAGTGGGTTTGGGTCTAGCCGAGTGGGTTTGGGTCTAGCCGATTGGGTTTGGGTGTAGCCGAGTGGGTTTGGGTCTAGCCGAGTGAGTTTAGGTCCAGCCGAGTGGGTTTGGGTCTAGCCGAGTGGGTTTGGGTCTGGCCGAGTGGGTTTGGGTCTAGCCGAGTGGGTTTGGGTCTAGCCGAGTGGGTTTGGGTCCAGCCGAGTGGGTTTGGGACTAGCCGAGTGGGTTTGGGTCTAGCCGAGTGGGTTTGGGTCTAGCCGAATGGGTTTGGGTCTACCCGAGCGGGTTTGGGTGTAGCCGAGCGGGTTTGGGTCTAGCCGAGTGGGTTTACGTCTAGCCGAGTGGGTTTGGGTCTCGCCGAGTGGGTTTGGGTCTAGCCGTGTGGGTTTGGGTCTAGCGGAGTGGGTTTGGGTCTAGCCGAGTGGGTTTGGGTCAAGCGGAGTGGGTTTGGTTCGAGGCGACTGGGTTTGGGTCTAGCCGAGTGGGTTTGGGTCTAGCCGATTGGGTTTGGGTCTAGCCGAGTGGGTTTGGGTCTAGCCGGGTGGGTTTAGGTCTAGCCGAGTGGGTTTGGGTCTAGCCGAGTGGGTTTGGGTCTGGCCGAGTGGGTTTGGGTCTAGCCGAGTGGGTTTGGTTCTAGCCGAGTGGGTTTGGGTCCAGCCGAGTGGGTTTGGGTCTAGCCGAGTGGGTTTGGGTCTAGCCGAGTGGGTTTGGGTCTAGCCGAGTGGGTTTGGGTCTAGCCGAACGGGTTTGGGTCTACCCGAGCGGGTTTGGGTGTAGCCGAGTGGGTTTGGGTCTAGCCGAGTGGGTTTGGGCCCAGCCGAGTGGGTTTGGGCCCAGCCGAGTGGGTTTGGGTCTAGCCGAGTGGGTTTGGGTCTAGCCGAGTGGGTTTGGGTCTAGCCGAGTGGGTTTGGGTCTAGCCGAGTGGGTTTGGGTCTAGCCGAGTGGGTTTGGGTCTAGCGGAGTGGGTTTGAGTCTAGCCGAGTGGGTTTGGGTCTAGCGGAGTGGGTTTGGGTCTAGCGGAGTGGGTTTGGGTGTAGCCGAATGGGTTTGGGTCTAGCCGAGTGGGTTTGGGTCTAGCGGAGTGGATTTGTGTCTAGCCGAGTGGTTTTGGGTCTAGCCGAGTGGGTTTGGTTCTAGCCGAGTGGGTTTGGGTCTAGCCGAGTGGGTTTGGGTCTAGCCGAATGGGTTTGGGTCTACCCGAGCGGGTTTGGGTGTAGCCGAGTGGGTTTGGGTCTAGCCGAGTGGGTTTGGGCCCAGCCGAGTGGGTTTGGGTCTAGCCGAGTGGGTTTGGGTCTTGCAGAGTGGGTTTGGGTCTAGCGGAGTGGGTTTGGGTCTAGCCGAGTGGGTTTGGGTCAAGCGGAGTGGGTTTGAGTCTAGCGGAGTGGGTTTGGGTCTAGCGGAGTGGGTTTGGGTCTAGCGGAGTGGGTTTGGGTCTAGCCGAGTGGGTTTGAATCTGGCCGAGTGGGTTTGGGTCTGGCCGAGTGGGTTTGGGTCTAGCCGAGTGGGTTTGGGTCTAGCCGAGTGGGTTTGGGTCTAGCCGAGTGGGTTTGGGTCCAGCCGAGTGGGTTTGGGTCTAGCCGAGTGGGTTTGGGTCTAGCCGATCGGGTTTGGGTGTAGCCGAGTGGGTTTGGGTCTAGGCGAGTGGGTTTGGGTCCAGCCGAGTGGGTTTACGTCTAGCCGAGTGGGTTTGGGTCTCGCCGAGTGGTTTTGGGTCTAGCCGAGTGGGTTTGGGTCTAGCGGAGTGGGTTTGGGTCTAGCCGAGTGGGTTTGGGTCAAGCGGAGTGGGTTTGGTTCGAGGCGAGTGGGTTTGGGTCTAGCCGAGTGGGTTTGGGTCTAGCCGATTGGGTTTGGGTCTAGCCGAGTGGGTTTGGGTCTAGCCGAGTGGGTTTAGGTCTAGCCGAGTGGGTTTGGGTGTAGCCGAGTGGGTTTGGGTCTGGCCGAGTGGGTTTGGGTCTAGCCGAGTGGGTTTGGGTCTAGCCGAGTGGGTTTGGGTCTAGCCGAGTGGGTTTGGGTCTAGCCGAGTGGGTTTGGGTCTTGCCGAGTGGGTTTGGGTCTAGCCGAGTGGGTTTGGGTCTAGCGGAGTGGGTTTGGGTCTAGCCGAGTGGGTTTGGGTCTAGCGGAGTGGGTTTGAGTCTAGCGGAGTGGGTTTAGGTCTAGCGGAGTGGGTTTGGGTCTAGCGGAGTGGGTTTGGGTCTAGCCGAATGGGTTTGGGTCTAGCCGAGTGGGTTTGGGTCCACCCGAGCGGGTTTGGGTGTAGCCGAGTGGGTTTGGGTCTAGCCGAGTGCGTTTGGGCCCAGCCGAGTGGGTTTGGGTCTAGCCGAGTGGGTTTGGGTCTTGCCGAGTGGGTTTGGGTCTAGCCGAGTGGGTTTGGGTCTAGCGGAATGGGTTTGGGTCTAGCCTAGTGGGTTTGGGTCTAGCGGAGTGGGTTTGAGTCTAGCGGAGTGTTTTTGGGTCTAGCAGAGTGGGTTTGGGTCTAGCGGAGTGGGTTTGGGTCCAGCCGAGTGGGTTTGGGTCCAGCCGAGTGGGTTTGGGTCTAGCCGATCGGGTTTGGGTGTAGCCGAGTGGGTTTGGGTCTAGGCGAGTGGGTTTGGGTCCAGCCGAGTGGGTTTACGTCTAGCCGAGTGGGTTTGGGTCTCGCCGAGTGGGTTTGGGTCTAGCCGAGTGGGTTTGGGTCTAGCGGAGTGGGTTTGGGTCTAGCCGAGTGGGTTTGGGTCTAGCCGAGTGGGTTTGGGTCTGGCTGAGTGGGTTTGGGTCTAGCCGACTGGGTTTGGGTCTAGCCGAGTGGGTTTGGGTCTAGCCGAGTGGGTTTGGGTCTAGCCGAGTGGGTTTGGGTCTAGCCGAGTGGGTTTGGGTCTAGCCGAGTGGGTTTGGGTCTAGCCGAATGGGTTTGGGTCTACCCGAGCGGGTTTGGGTGTAGCCGAGTGGGTTTGGGTCTAGCCGAGTGGGTTTGGGCCCAGCCGAGTGGGTTTGGGTCTAGCCGAGTGGGTTTGGGTCTAGCCGAGTGGGTTTGGGTCTAGCCGAGTGGGTTTGGGTTTAGCGGAGTGGGTTTGGGTCTTGCCTAGTGGGTTTGGGTCTAGCGGAGTGGGTTTGAGTCTAGCGGAGTGGGTTTAGGTCTAGCGGAGTGGGTTTGGGTCTAGCGGAGTGGGTTTGGGTCTAGCCGAATGGGTTTGGGTCTAGCCGAGTGGGTTTGGGTCTAGCGGAGTGGATTTGTGTCTAGCCGAGTGGTTTTGGGTCTAGCCGAGTGGGTTTGGGTGTAGCCGAGTGGGTTTGAGTCTGGCCGAGTGGGTTTGGGTCTAGCCGAGTGGGTTTGGGTCTAGCCCAGTGGGTTTGGGTCTAGCCGAGTGGGTTTGGGTCTAGCCGAGTGGGTTTGGTTCTAGCCGAGTGGGTTTGGGTTTAGCCGAGTGGGTTTGGGTCTAGCCGATCGGGTTTGGGTGTAGCCGAGTGGGTTTGGGTCTAGGCGAGTGGGTTTGGGTCCAGCCGAGTGGGTTTACGTCTAGCCGAGTGGGTTTGGGTCTCGCCGAGTGGGTTTGGGTCTAGCCGAGTGGGTTTGGGTCTAGCGGAGTGGGTTTGGGTCTAGCCGAGTGGGTTTGGGACTAGCGGACTGGGTTTGAGTCTAGCGGAATGGGTTTGGGTCTAGCGGAGTGGATTTGGGTCTAGCCAAATGGGTTTGGGTCTAGCCGAGTGTGTTTGGGTCCAGCGGAGTGGATTTGGGTCTAGCCGAGTGGGTTTGGGTCTAGCGGAGTGGATTTGGGTCTAGCCAAGTGGGTTTGGGTCTAGCCGAGTGGGTTTGGGTGTAGTCGAGTGGGTTTGCGTCTAGCCGAGTATGTTTGGGTCTAGCCGAGTGGGTTTGGGTCTAGCCGAGTGGGTTTGGGTCTAGCCGAGTGCGTTTGGGTCTAGCCGAGTGGGTTTGGGTCTATCCGAGAGGGTTTGGGTCTAGCCGAGTGGGTTTGGGTCTAGCCGAGTGGGTTTGGGTCTAGCCGAGTGGGTTTGGGTGTAGCCGAGTGGGTTTGGGTCTAGCCGATTGGGTTTGGGTCTAGCCGAGTGGGTTTGGGTCGAGGCGAGTGGGTTTGGGTCTTGCCGAGTGGGTTTGGGTCTAGCCGATTGGGTTTGGGTCTGGCCGTGTGGGTTTGGGTCTAGCCGAGTGGGTTTGGGTCTAGCCGAGTGGGTTTGGGTCTAGCCGAGTGGGTTTGGGTCTGGCCGAGTGAGTTTGGGTCTGGCCGAGTGGGTTTGGGTCTTGCCGAGTGGGTTTGGGTCTAGCCGAGTGGGTTTGGGTGTAGCCGAGTGGGTTTGGGTCTAGCCGAGTGGGTTTGGGTCTAGCCGAGTGGGTTTGGGTCTAGCCAAGTGGGTTTGGGTCTAGCCGAATGGGTTTGGGTCTACCCGAGCGGGTTTGGGTGTAGCCGAGTGGGTTTGGGTCTAGCCGAGTGGGTTTGGACCCAGCAGAGTGGGTTTGGGTCTGGCCGAGTGGGTTTGGGTCTGGCCGAGTGGGTTTGGGTCTAGCGGAGTGGGTTTGGGTCTAGCCGAGTGGGTTTGGGTCTAGCGGAGTGGGTTTGAGTCTAGCGGAGTGGGTTTGGGTCTAGCGGAGTGGATTTGGGTCTAGCGGAGTGGGTTTGGTTCTAGCCGAATGGGGTTGGGTCTAGCCGAGTGGGTTTGGGTCTAGCGGAGCGGATTTGGGTCTAGCCGAGTGGGTTTGGGTCTAGCCGAGTGGGTTTGGGTGTAGCCGAGTGGGTTTGAGTCTAGCCGAGTGGGTTTGGGTCTAGCCGAGTGGGTTTGGGTCTAGCCGAGTGGGTTTGGGTCTAGCCGAGTGGGTTTGGGTCTAGCCGAGTGGGTTTGGGTCTAGCCGAGTGGGTTTGGGTCCAGCCGAGTGGGTTTGGGTCTAGCCGAGTGGGTTTGGGTCTAGCCGATCGGGTTTGGGTGTAGCCGAGTGGGTTTGAGTCTAGCGGAGTGGGTTCGGGTCTAGCGGAATGGGTTTGGGTCTAGCGGAGTGGATTTGGGTCTAGCCGAATGGGTTTGGGTCTAGCCGAATGGGTTTGGGTCTAGCGGAGTGGATTTGGGTCTAGCCGAGTGGGTTTGGGTCTAGCCGAGTGGGTTTGGGTGTAGCCGAGTGGGTTTGAGTCCAGCCGAGTGGGTTTGGGTCGAGCCGAGTGGGGTTGGGTCTAGCCGAGTGGGTTTGGGTCTAGCGGAGTGGGTTTGAGTCTAGCGGAGTGGGTTTGGGTCTAGCGGAGTGGGTTTGGGTCTAGCGGAGTGGGTTTGGGTCTAGCCGAATGGGTTTGGGTCTAGCCGAGTGGGTTTGGGTCTAGCGGAGTGGATTTGTGTCTAGCCGAGTGGTTTTGGGTCTAGCCGAGTGGGTTTGGTTCTAGCCGAGTGGGTTTGGGTCTAGCCGAGTGGGTTTGGGTCTAGCCGAATGGGTTTGGGTCTACCCGAGCGGGTTTGGGTGTAGCCGAGTGGGTTTGGGTCTAGCCGAGTGGGTTTGGGCCCAGCCGAGTGGGTTTGGGTCTAGCCGAGTGGGTTTGGGTCTTGCAGAGTGGGTTTGGGTCTAGCGGAGTGGGTTTGGGTCTAGCCGAGTGGGTTTGGGTCAAGCGGAGTGGGTTTGAGTCTAGCGGAGTGGGTTTGGGTCTAGCGGAGTGGGTTTGGGTCTAGCGGAGTGGGTTTGGGTCTAGCCGAGTGGGTTTGAATCTGGCCGAGTGGGTTTGGGTCTGGCCGAGTGGGTTTGGGTCTAGCCGAGTGGGTTTGGGTCTAGCCGAGTGGGTTTGGGTCTAGCCGAGTGGGTTTGGGTCCAGCCGAGTGGGTTTGGGTCTAGCCGAGTGGGTTTGGGTCTAGCCGATCGGGTTTGGGTGTAGCCGAGTGGGTTTGGGTCTAGGCGAGTGGGTTTGGGTCCAGCCGAGTGGGTTTACGTCTAGCCGAGTGGGTTTGGGTCTCGCCGAGTGGGTTTGGGTCTAGCCGAGTGGGTTTGGGTCTAGCGGAGTGGGTTTGGGTCTAGCCGAGTGGGTTTGGGTCAAGCGGAGTGGGTTTGGTTCGAGGCGAGTGGGTTTGGGTCTAGCCGAGTGGGTTTGGGTCTAGCCGATTGGGTTTGGGTCTAGCCGAGTGGGTTTGGGTCTAGCCGAGTGGGTTTAGGTCTAGCCGAGTGGGTTTGGGTCTAGCCGAGTGGGTTTGGGTCTGGCCGAGTGGGTTTGGGTCTAGCCGAGTGGGTTTGGGTCTAGCCGAGTGGGTTTGGGTCTAGCCGAGTGGGTTTGGGTCTAGCCGAGTGGGTTTGGGTCTAGCCGAGTGGGTTTGGGTCTTGCCGAGTGGGTTTGGGTCTAGCCGAGTGGGTTTGGGTCTAGCGGAGTGGGTTTGGGTCTAGCCGAGTGGGTTTGGGTCTAGCGGAGTGGGTTTGAGTCTAGCGGAGTGGGTTTAGGTCTAGCGGAGTGGGTTTGGGTCTAGCGGAGTGGGTTTGGGTCTAGCCGAATGGGTTTGGGTCTAGCCGAGTGGGTTTGGGTCCACCCGAGCGGGTTTGGGTGTAGCCGAGTGGGTTTGGGTCTAGCCGAGTGCGTTTGGGCCCAGCCGAGTGGGTTTGGGTCTAGCCGAGTGGGTTTGGGTCTTGCCGAGTGGGTTTGGGTCTAGCCGAGTGGGTTTGGGTCTAGCGGAATGGGTTTGGGTCTAGCCTAGTGGGTTTGGGTCTAGCGGAGTGGGTTTGAGTCTAGCGGAGTGTTTTTGGGTCTAGCGGAGTGGGTTTGGGTCTAGCGGAGTGGGTTTGGGTCCAGCCGAGTGGGTTTGGGTCTAGCCGAGTGGGTTTGGGTCTAGCCGATCGGGTTTGGGTGTAGCCGAGTGGGTTTGGGTCTAGGCGAGTGGGTTTGGGTCCAGCCGAGTGGGTTTACGTCTAGCCGAGTGGGTTTGGGTCTCGCCGAGTGGGTTTGGGTCTAGCCGAGTGGGTTTGGGTCTAGCGGAGTGGGTTTGGGTCTAGCCGAGTGGGTTTGGGTCTAGCCGAGTGGGTTTGGGTCTGGCCGAGTGGGTTTGGGTCGAGCCGACTGGGTTTGGGTCTAGCCGAGTGGGTTTGGGTCTAGCCGAGTGGGTTTGGGTCTAGCCGAGTGGGTTTGGGTCTAGCCGAGTGGGTTTGGGTCTAGCCGAGTGGGTTTGGGTCTAGCCGAATGGGTTTGGGTCTACCCGAGCGGGTTTGGGTGTAGCCGAGTGGGTTTGGGTCTAGCCGAGTGGGTTTGGGCCCAGCCGAGTGGGTTTGGGTCTAGCCGAGTGGGTTTGGGTCTAGCCGAGTGGGTTTGGGTCTAGCCGAGTGGGTTTGGGTTTAGCGGAGTGGGTTTGGGTCTTGCCTAGTGGGTTTGGGTCTAGCGGAGTGGGTTTGAGTCTAGCGGAGTGGGTTTAGGTCTAGCGGAGTGGGTTTGGGTCTAGCGGAGTGGGTTTGGGTCTAGCCGAATGGGTTTGGGTCTAGCCGAGTGGGTTTGGGTCTAGCGGAGTGGATTTGTGTCTAGCCGAGTGGTTTTGGGTCTAGCCGAGTGGGTTTGGGTGTAGCCGAGTGGGTTTGAGTCTGGCCGAGTGGGTTTGGGTCTAGCCGAGTGGGTTTGGGTCTAGCCGAGTGGGTTTGGGTCTAGCCGAGTGGGTTTGGGTCTAGCCGAGTGGGTTTGGTTCTAGCCGAGTGGGTTTGGGTTTAGCCGAGTGGGTTTGGGTCTAGCCGATCGGGTTTGGGTGTAGCCGAGTGGGTTTGGGTCTAGGCGAGTGGGTTTGGGTCCAGCCGAGTGGGTTTACGTCTAGCCGAGTGGGTTTGGGTCTCGCCGAGTGGGTTTGGGTCTAGCCGAGTGGGTTTGGGTCTAGCGGAGTGGGTTTGGGTCTAGCCGAGTGGGTTTGGGACTAGTGGACTGGGTTTGAGTCTAGCGGAATGGGTTTGGGTCTAGCGGAGTGGATTTGGGTCTAGCCAAATGGGTTTGGGTCTAGCCGAGTGTGTTTGGGTCCAGCGGAGTGGATTTGGGTCTAGCCGAGTGGGTTTGGGTCTAGCGGAGTGGATTTGGGTCTAGCCAAGTGGGTTTGGGTCTAGCCGAGTGGGTTTGGGTGTAGTCGAGTGGGTTTGCGTCTAGCCGAGTATGTTTGGGTCTAGCCGAGTGGGTTTGGGTCTAGCCGAGTGGGTTTGGGTCTAGCCGAGTGGGTTTGGGTCTAGCCGAGTGGGTTTGGGTCTAGCCGAGTGGGTTTGGGTGTAGCCGAGTGGGTTTGGGTCTAGCCGATTGGGTTTGGGTCTAGCCGAGTGGGTTTGGGTCGAGGCGAGTGGGTTTGGGTCTTGCCGAGTGGGTTTGGGTCTAGCCGATTGGGTTTGGGTCTGGCCGTGTGGGTTTGGGTCTAGCCGAGTGGGTTTGGGTCTAGCCGAGTGGGTTTGGGTCTAGCCGAGTGGGTTTGGGTCTGGCCGAGTGAGTTTGGGTCTGGCCGAGTGGGTTTGGGTCTTGCCGAGTGGGTTTGGGTCTAGCCGAGTGGGTTTGGGTGTAGCCGAGTGGGTTTGGGTCTAGCCGAGTGGGTTTGGGTCTAGCCGAGTGGGTTTGGGTCTAGCCAAGTGGGTTTGGGTCTAGCCGAATGGGTTTGGGTCTACCCGAGCGGGTTTGGGTGTAGCCGAGTGGGTTTGGGTCTAGCCGAGTGGGTTTGGGCCCAGCCGAGTGGGTTTGGGTCTGGCCGAGTGGGTTTGGGTCTAGCCGAGTGGGTTTGGGTCTAGCGGAGTGGGTTTGGGTCTAGCCGAGTGGGTTTGGGTCTAGCGGAGTGGGTTTGAGTCTAGCGGAGTGGGTTTGGGTCTAGCGGAGTGGATTTGGGTCTAGCGGAGTGGGTTTGGTTCTAGCCGAATGGGGTTGGGTCTAGCCGAGTGGGTTTGGGTCTAGCGGAGTGGATTTGGGTCTAGCCGAGTGGGTTTGGGTCTAGCCGAGTGGGTTTGGGTGTAGCCGAGTGGGTTTGAGTCTAGCCGAGTGGGTTTGGGTCTAGCCGAGTGGGTTTGGGTCTAGCCGAGTGGGTTTGGGTCTAGCCGAGTGGGTTTGGGTCTAGCCGAGTGGGTTTGGGTCTAGCCGAGTGGGTTTGGGTCCAGCCGAGTGGGTTTGGGTCTAGCCGAGTGGGTTTGGGTCTAGCCGATCGGGTTTGGGTGTAGCCGAGTGGGTTTGAGTCTAGCGGAGTGGGTTCGGGTCTAGCGGAATGGGTTTGGGTCTAGCGGAGTGGATTTGGGTCTAGCCGAATGGGTTTGGGTCTAGCCGAATGGGTTTGGGTCTAGCGGAGTGGATTTGGGTCTAGCCGAGTGGGTTTGGGTCTAGCCGAGTGGGTTTGGGTGTAGCCGAGTGGGTTTGAGTCCAGCCGAGTGGGTTTGGGTCGAGCCGAGTGGGGTTGGGTCTAGCCGAGTGGGTTTGGGTCTAGCGGAGTGGATTTGTGTCTAGCCGAGTGGTTTTGGGTCTAGCCGAGTGGGTTTGGGTGTAGCCGAGTGGGTTTGAGTCTGGCCGAGTGGGTTTGGGTCTAGCCGAGTGGGTTTGGGTCTAGCCGAGTGGGTTTGGGTCTAGCCGAGTGGGTTTGGCTGTAGCCGAGTGGGTTTGGGTCTAGCCGAGTGGGTTTGGGTCTAGCCGAGTGGGTTTGGGTCTAGCCAAGTGGGTTTGGGTCTAGCCGAATGGGTTTGGGTCTACCCGAGCGGGTTTGGGTGTAGCCGAGAGGGTTTGGGTCTAGCCGAGTGGGTTTGGGCCCAGCCGAGTGGGTTTGGGTCTAGCCGAGTGGGTTTGGGTCTAGCCGAGTGGGTTTGGGTCTAGCGGAGTGGGTTTGGGTCTAGCCGAGTGGGTTTGGGTCTAGCGGAGTGGGTTTGAGTCTAGCGGAGTGGGTTTGGGTCTAGTGGATTGGATTTGGGTCTAGCGGAGTGGGTTTGGTTCTAGCCGAATGGGGTTGGGTCTAGCCGAGTGGGTTTGGGTCTAGCGGAGTGGATGTGGGTCCAGCCGAGTGGGTTTGGGTCCAGCCGAGTGGGTTTGGGTGTAGCCGAGTGGGTTTGAGTCTAGCCGAGTGGGTTTGGGTCTAGCCGAGTGGGTTTGGGTCCAGCCGAGTGGGTTTGGGTCTAGCCGTGTGGGTTTGGGTCTAGCCGAGTGGGTTTGGGTCTAGCCGAGTGGGTTTGGGTCCAGCCGAGTGGGTTTGGGTCTAGCCGAGTGGGTTTGGGTCTAGCCGATCGGGTTTGGGTGTAGCCGAGTGGGTTTGGGTCTAGGCGAGTGGGTTTGGGTCCAGCCGAGTGGGTTTACGTCTAGCCGAGTGGGTTTGCGTCTCGCCGAGTGGGTTTGGGTCTAGCCGAGTGGGTTTGGGTCTAGCGGGGTGGGTTTGGGTCTAGCCGAGTGGGTTTGGGACTAGCGGAGTGGGTTTGAGTCTAGCGGAGTGGGTTTGCATCTAGCGGAATGGGTTTGGGTCTAGCGGAGTGGATTTGGGTCTAGCCGAATGGGTTTGGGTCTAGCCGAATGGGTTTGGGTCTAGCGGAGTGGATTTGGGTCTAGCCGAGTGGGTTTGGGTCTAGCCGAATGGGTTTGTGTGTAGCCGAGTGGGTTTGAGTCTAGCCGAGTGGGTTTGGGTCTAGCCGAGTGGGGTTGGGTCTAGCCGAGTGGGTTTGGGTCTAGCGGAGTGGATTTGTGTCTAGCCGAGTGGTTTTGGGTCTAGCCGAGTGGGTTTGGGTGTAGCCGAGTGGGTTTGAGTCTGGCCGAGTGGGTTTGGGTCTAGCCGAGTGGGTTTGGGTCTAGCCGAGTGGGTTTGGGTCTAGCCGAGTGGGTTTGGGTGTAGCCGAGAGGGTTTGAGTCTGGCCGAGTGGGTTTGGGTCTAGCCGAGTGGGTTTGGGTCTAGCCGAGTGGGTTTGGGTCTAGCCGAGTGGGTTTGGGTGTAGCCGAGTGGGTTTGGGTCTAGCCGAGTGGGTTTGGGTCTAGCCGAGTGGGTTTGGGTCTAGCCAAGTGGGTTTGGGTCTAGCCGAATGGGTTTGGGTCTACCCGAGCGGGTTTGGGTGTAGCCGAGAGGGTTTGGGTCTAGCCGAGTGGGTTTGGGCCCAGCCGAGTGGGTTTGGGTCTAGCCGAGTGGGTTTGGGTCTAGCCGAGTGGGTTTGGGTCTAGCGGAGTGGGTTTGGGTCTAGCCGAGTGGGTTTGGGTCTAGCGGAGTGGGTTTGAGTCTAGCGGAGTGGGTTTGGGTCTAGCGGAGTGGATTTGGGTCTAGCGGAGTGGGTTTGGTTCTAGCCGAATGGGGTTGGGTCTAGCCGAGTGGGTTTGGGTCTAGCGGAGTGGATGTGGGTCCAGCCGAGTGGGTTTGGGTCCAGCCGAGTGGGTTTGGGTGTAGCCGAGTGGGTTTGAGTCTAGCCGAGTGGGTTTGGGTCTAGCCGAGTGGGTTTGGGTCCAGCCGAGTGGGTTTGGGTCTAGCCGAGTGGGTTTGGGTCTAGCCGAGTGGGTTTGGGTCTAGCCGAGTGGGTTTGGGTCCAGCCGAGTGGGTTTGGGTCTAGCCGAGTGGGTTTGGGTCTAGCCGATCGGGTTTGGGTGTAGCCGAGTGGGTTTGGGTCTAGCCGAGTGGGGTTGGGTCTAGCCGAGTGGGTTTGGGTCTAGCGGAGTGGATTTGTGTCTAGCCGAGTGGTTTTGGGTCTAGCCGAGTGGGTTTGGGTGTAGCCGAGTGGGTTTGAGTCTGGCCGAGTGGGTTTGGGTCTAGTCGAGTGGGTTTGGGTCTAGCCGAGTGGGTTTGGGTCTAGCCGAGTGGGTTTGGGTCTAGCCGAGTGGGTTTGGTTCTAGCCGAGTGGGTTTGGGTCTAGCCGAGTGGGTTTGGGTCTAGCCGATCGGGTTTGGGTGTAGCCGAGTGGGTTTGGGTCTAGGCGAGTGGGTTTGGGTCCAGCCGAGTGGGTTTACGTCCAGCCGAGTGGGTTTGGGTCTCGCCGAGTGGGTTTGGGTCTAGCCGAGTGGGTTTGGGTCTAGCGGAGTGGGTTTGGGTCTAGCCGAGTGGGTTTGGGACCAGCGGAGTGGGTTTGAGTCTAGCGGAATGGGTTTGGGTCTAGCGGAGTGGATTTGGGTCTAGCCGAATGGGTTTGGGTCTAGCCAAGTGGGTTTGGGTCTAGCGGAGTGGGTTTGGGTCTAGCCGAGTGGGTTTAGGTGTAGCCGAGTGGGTTTGGGTCTAGCCGATTGGGTTTGGGTCTAGCCGAGTGGGTTTGGGTCTAGCCGAGTGGGCTTGGGTCTAGCCGATCGGGTTTGGGTCTAGCCGAGTGGGTTTGGGTCTAGCCGAGTGGGTTTGGGTCTAGCGGAGTGGGTTTGGGTCTAGCCGAGTGGGTTTGGGTGAAGCGGAGTGGGTTTGGGTCGAGGCGAGTGGGTTTGGGTCTAGCCGAGTGGGTTTGGGTCTAGCCGATTGTGTTTGGGTCTAGCCGAGTGGGTTTGGGTCTAGCCGAGTGGGTTTAGGTCTAGCCGAGTGGGTTTGGGTCTAGCCGAGTGGGTTTGGGTCTGGCCGAGTGGGTTTGGGTCTAGCCGAGTGGGTTTGGGTCTAGCCGAGTGGGTTTGGGTCTAGCCGAGTGGGTTTGGGTCTAGCCGAGTGGGTTTGGGTCTAGCCGAGTGGGTTTGGGTCTAGCCGAGTGGGTTTGGGTCTAGCCGAATGGGTTTGGGTCTACCCGAGCGGGTTTGGCTGTAGCCGAGTGGGTTTGGGTCTAGCCGAGTGGGTTTGGGCCCAGCCGAGTGGGTTTGGGTCTGGCCGAGTGGGTTTGGGTCTAGCCGAGTGGGTTTGGGTCTTGCCGAGTGGGTTTGGGTCCAGCCGAGTGGGTTTGGGTCTAGCCGAGTGGGTTTGGGTCTAGCCGATCGGGTTTGGGTGTCGCCGAGTGGGTTTGGGTCTAGGCGAGTGGGTTTGGGTCCAGCCGAGTGGGTTTATGTCTAGCCGAGTGGGTTTGGGTCTCGCCGAGTGGGTTTGGGTCTAGCCGAGTGGGTTTGGGTCTAGCGGAGTGGGTTTGGGTCTAGCCGAGTGGGTTTGGGTCAAGCGGAATGGGTTTGGTTCGAGGCGAGTGGGTTTGGGTCTAGCCGAGTGGGTTTGGGTCTAGCCGATTGGGTTTGGGTCTAGCCGAGTGGGTTTGGGTCTAGCCGGGTGGGTTTAGGTTAAGCCGAGTGGGTTTGGGTCTAGCCGAGTGGGTTTGGGTCTGGCCGAGTGGGTTTGGGTCTAGCCGAGTGGGTTTGGGTCTAGCCGAGTGGGTTTGGGTCCAGCCGAGTGGGTTTGGGTCTAGCCGAGTGGGTTTGGGTCTAGCCGAGTGGGTTTGGGTCTAGCCGAGTGGGTTTGGGTCTAGCCGAATGGGTTTGGGTCTACCCGAGCGGGTTTGGGTGTAGCCGAGTGGGTTTGGGTCTAGCCGAGTGGGTTTGGGCCCAGCGGAGTGGGTTTGGGTCTAGCCGAGTGGGTTTGGGTCTAGCCGAGTGGGTTTGGGTCTAGCCGAGTGGGTTTGGGTCTAGCGGAGTGGGTTTGGGTCTAGCCGAGTGGGTTTGGGTCTAGCGGAGTGGGTTTGAATCTAGCGGAGTGGGTTTGGGTCTAGCCGAGTGGGTTTAGGTCTAGCGGAGTGGATTTGTGTCTAGCCGAGTGGTTTTGGGTCTAGCCGAGTGGGTTTGGGTGTAGCCGAGTGGGTTTGAGTCTGGCCGAGTGGGTTTGGGTCTAGCCGAGTGGGTTTGGGTCTAGCCGAGTGGGTTTGGGTCTAGCCGAGTGGGTTTGGGTCTAGCCGAGTGGGTTTGGTTCTAGCCGAGTGGGTTTGGGTCTAGGCGAGTGGGTTTGGGTCCAGCCGAGTGGGTTTACGTCTAGCCGAGTGGGTTTGCGTCTAGGCGAGTGGGTTTGGGTCCAGCCGAGTGGGTTTACGTCTAGCCGAGTGGGTTTCGGTCTCGCCGAGTGGGTTTGGGACTAGCGGAGTGGGTTTGAGTCTAGCGGAGTGGGTTTGGGTCTAGCGGAATGGGTTTGGGTCTAGCGGAGTGGATTTGGGTCTAGCCGAATGGGTTTGGGTCTAGCCGAATGGGTTTGGGTCTAGCGGAGTGGATTTGGGTCTAGCCGAGTGGGTTTGGGTCTAGCCGAGTGGGTTTGGGTGTAGCCGAGTGGGTTTGAGTCTAGCCGAGTGGGTTTGGGTCTAGCCGAGTGGGGTTGGGTCTAGCCGAGTGGGTTTGGGTCTAGCCGAGTGGGTTTCGGTCTAGCCGAGTGGGTTTGGTTCTAGCCGAGTGGGTTTGGGTCTAGCCGAGTGGGTTTGGGTCTAGCCGATCGGGTTTGGGTGTAGCCGAGTGGGTTTGGGTCTAGGCGAGTGGGTTTGGGTCCAGCCGAGTGGGTTTACGTCCAGCCGAGTGGGTTTGGGTCTCGCCGAGTGGGTTTGGGTCTAGCCGAGTGGGTTTGGGTCTAGCGGAGTGGGTTTGGGTCTAGCCGAGTGGGTTTGGGACCAGCGGAGTGGGTTTGAGTCTAGCGGAATGGGTTTGGGTCTAGCGGAGTGGATTTGGGTCTAGCCGAATGGGTTTGGGTCTAGCCTAGTGGGTTTGGATCTAGCGGAGTGGGTTTGGGTCTAGCCGAGTGGGTTTGGGTGTAGCCGAGTGGGTTTGGGTCTAGCCGAGTGGGTTTAGGTCTAGCCGAGTGGGTTTGGGTCTAGCCGAGTGGGTTTGGGTCTGGCCGAGTGGGTTTGGGTCTAGCCGAGTGGGTTTGGGTCTAGCCGAGTGGGTTTGGGTCTAGCCGAGTGGGTTTGGCCCCAGCCGAGTGGGTTTGGGTCTAGCCGAGTGGGTTTGGGTCTAGCCGAGTGGGTTTGGGTCTAGCCGATTGGTTTGGGTCTAGCGGAGTGGGTTTGGGTCTAGCCGAGTGGGTTTGGGTCTAGCGGAATGGGTTTGAGTCTAGCGGAGTGGGTTTGGGTCTAGCGGAGTGGGTTTGGGTCTAGCGGAGTGGGTTTGGGTCTAGCCAAATGGGTTTGGGTCTAGCCGAGTGGGTTTGGGTCTAGCCGAGTGGGTTTGGTTCTAGCCGAGTGGGTTTCGGTCTATCCGAGTGGGTTTGGGTCTAGCCGATCGGGTTTGGGTGTAGCCGAGTGGGTTTGTGTCTTGGCGAGTGGGTTTGGGTCTAGCCGAGTGGGTTTACGTCTAGCCGAGTGGGTTTGGGTCTCGCCGAGTGGGTTTGGGTCTAGCGGAGTGGGTTTGGGTCTAGCGGAGTGGGTTTGGGTCTAGCCGAGTGGGTTTGGGACTAGCGGAGTGGGTTTGAGTCTAGCGGAATGGGTTTGGGTCTAGCGGAGTGGATTTGAGTCTAGCCGAATGGGTTTGGGTCTAGCCGAGTGGGTTTGGGTCTAGCGGAGTGGATTTGGGTCTAGCCGAGTGGGTTTGGGTCTAGCGGAGTGGATTTGGGTCTAGCCGAGTGGGTTTGGATCTAGCCGAGTGGGTTTGGGTGTAGTCGAGTGGGTTTGCGTCTAGCCGAGTGGGTTTGGGTCTCGCCGAGTGGGTTTGGGTCTAGCCGAGTGTGTTTGGGTCTAGCCGAGTGCGTTTGGGTCTAGCCGAATGGGTTTGGGTCTATCCGAGAGGGTTTGGGTCTAGCCGAGTGGGTTTGGGTCTAGCCGAGTGGGTATGGGTCTAGCCGAGTGGGTTTGGGTGTAGTCGAGTGGGTTTGGGTCTAGCCGATTGGGTTTGGGTCTAGCCGAGTGGGTTTGGGTCTAGCCGAGTGGGTTTGGGTGTAGCCGAGTGGGTTTGGGTCTAGCCGTGGTTTTGGGTCTAGCCGAGTGGGTTTGGGTCTAGCCGAGTGGGTTTGGGTCTAGCTGAATGGGTTTGGGTCTAGCCGAGTGGGTTTGGGTCTAGCCGAGTGGGTTTGGGTCCAGCGGAGTGGGTTTGGGTCCAGCGGAGTGGGTTTGGGTCAAGCGGAGTGGGTTTGGGTCGAGGCGAGTGGGTTTGGGTCTGGCCGAGTGGGTTTGGGTCTAGCCGATTGGGTTTGGGTCTAGCCGTGTGGGTTTGGGTCTAGCCGAGTGGGTTTGGGTCTAGCCGAGTGGGTTTGGGTCTAGCCGAGTGGATTTGGGTCTGGCCGAGTGGGTTTGGGTCTGGCCGAGTGGGTTTGGGTCTAGCCGAGTTGGTTTGGGTCTAGCCGAGTGGGTTTGGGTGTAGCCGAGTGGGTTTGGGTCTAGCCGAGTGGGTTTGGGTCTAGCCGAGTGGGTTTGGGTCTAGCCAAGTGGGTTTGGGTCTAGCCGAATGGGTTTGGGTCTACCCGAGCGGGTTTGGGTGTAGCCGAGTGGGTTTGGGTCTAGCCGAGTGGGTTTGGGCCCAGCCGAGTGGGTTTGGGTCTAGCCGAGTGGGTTTGGGTCTAGCCGAGTGGGTTTGGGTCTAGCGGAGTGGGTTTGGGTCTAGCCGAGTGGGTTTGGGTCTAGCGGAGTGGGTTTGAGTCTAGCGGAGTGGGTTTGGGTCTAGCGGAGTGGATTTGGGTCTAGCGGAGTGGGTTTGGGTCTAGCCGAATGGGGTTGGGTCTAGCCGAGTGGGTTTGGGTCTAGCGGAGTGGATTTGGGTCTAGCCGAGTGGGTTTGGGTCTAGCCGAGTGGGTTTGGGTGTAGCTGAGTGGGTTTGAGTCTAGCCGAGTGGGTTTGGGTCTAGCCGAATGGGTTTGGGTGTACCCGAGCGGGTTTGGGTGTAGCCGAGTGGGTTTGGGTCTAGCCGAGTGGGTTTGGGCCCAGCCGAGTGGGTTTGGGTCTAGCCGAGTGGGTTTGGGTCTAGCCGAGTGGGTTTGGGTCTAGCCGAGTGGGTTTGCGTCTAGCCGAGTGTGTTTGGGTGTAGCCGAGTGGGTTTGAGTCTAGCCGAGTGGGTTTGGGTCTAGCCGAGTGGGTTTGGGTCTAGCCGAGTGGGTTTGTGTCTAGCCGAGTGGGTTTGGGTCTAGCCGAGTGGGTTTGGGTCTAGCCGAGTGGGTTTGGGTCCAGCCGAGTGGCTTTGGGTCTAGCCGAGTGGGTTTGGGCCTAGCCGATCGGGTTTGGGTGTTGCCGAGTGGGTTTGGGTCTAGGCAAGTGGGTTTGGGTCCAGCCGAGTGGGTTTACGTCTAGCCGAGTGGGTTTGCGTCTCGCCGAGTGGGTTTGGGTCTAGCCGAGTGGGTTTGGGTCTAGCGGAGAGGGTTTGGGTCTAGCCGAGTGGGTTTGGGACTAGCGGAGTGGGTTTGAGTCTAGCGGAGTGGGTTTGGGTCTAGCGGAATGGGTTTGGGTCTAGCGGAGTGGATTTGGGTCTAGCCGAATGGGTTTGGGTCTAGCCGAGTGGGTTTGGGTCTAGCGGAGTGGATTTGGGTCTAGCCGAGTGGGTTTGGGTCTAGCCGAGTGGGTTTGGGTGTAGCCGAGTGGGTTTGAGTCTAGCCGAGTGGGTTTGGGTCTAGCCGAGTGGGGTTGGGTCTAGCCGAGTGGGTTTGGGTCTACCCAAGTGGGTTTGGGTCTAGCCGAGTGGGTTTGGGTCTAGCCGAGTGGGTTTGGGTCTAGCCGAGTGGGTTTGGGTCTAGCCGAGTGGGTTTGCACCTTGCCGAGTGAGTTTGGGGCTAGCGGAGTAGGTTTGGGTCTAGCGGAGTGGGTTTGGGTCTAACCGAGTGGGTTTGGGCCTCGCCGAGTCTGTTTGCGTCTAGCCGAGAGTGTTTGGGTCTACCCAAATGGGTTTGGGTCTGGCTGAGTGGGTTTGGGTTTAGCCGAGTGGGTTTGGGTCTAGCCGAGTGGGTTTGGGTCTTGCCGAGTGGGTCTGCATCTAGCCGAGTGGGTTTGCGTCTATCTGAGTGAGTTTGGGGCTAGCGGATTGGGTTTGGGTCTAGCGGAGTGGGTTTGGGTCTAGCGGAGTGGGTTTGGGTCTAGCCAAGGTCGTTTGGGACAAGCCGAGTGGGTTTGGGACTAGCGGAGTGGGATTGGGTCTAGCCGAGTGGGTTTGCATCTAGCCGAGTGGGTTTGCATCTAGCCGAGTGAGTTTGGGGCTAGCGGAGTGGGTTTGGGTCTAGCCGAGTGGGTTTGTGTCTAGCCGAGTGGGTTTGGGTCTAGCCGAGTGGGTTTGGGTCTAGCCGAGTGGGTTTGGGTCTAGCCGAGTGGGTTTGGGTGTAGCCAAGTGGGTTTGGGTTTAGCCAAATGGGTTAGGGTCTAGCCGAGTGGGTTTGGGTCTAGCCGAGTGGGTTTGGGTCTAGCGGAGTGGGTTTGGGTCTAGCCGAGTGGGTTTGGGTCAAGCGGAGTGGGTTTGTGTCGAGCCGAGTGGGTTTGGGTCTAGCCGAGTGGGTTTGGGTCTAGCCGAGTGGGTTTTGGACTAGCCGAGTGGGTTTGGGTCTAGCGGAGTGGATTTGGGTCTAGCCGAGTGGGTTTGGGTCCAGCCGAGTGTGTTTGGGTGTAGCCGAGTGGGTTTGAGTCTAGCCGAGTAGGTTTGGGTCTAGCCGAGTGGGTTTGGGTCTAGCCGAGTGGGTTTGGGTCTAGCCGAGTGGGTTTGGGTCTAGCCGAGTGGGTTTGGGTCTAGCCGAGTGGGTTTGGGTCCAGCCGAGTGGGTTTGGGTCTGGCCGAATGGGTTTGGGTCTAGCCGATCGGGTTTGGGTGTAGCGGAATGGGTTTGGGTCTAGCGGAGTGGATTTGGGTCTAGCCGAATGGGTTTGGGTCTAGCCGAGTGGGTTTGGGTCTAGCGGAGTGGATTTGGGTCTAGCCGAGTGGGTTTGGGTCTAGCCGAGTGGGTTTTGGTGTAGCCGAGTGGGTTTGAGTCTAGCCGAGTGGGTTTGGGTCTAGCCGAGTGGGGTTGGGTCTAGCCGAGTGGGTTTGGGTCTACCCAAGTGGGTTTGGGTCTAGCCGAGTGGGTTTGGGTCTAGCCGAGTGGGTTTGGGTCTAGCCGAGTGGGTTTGGGTCTAGCCGAGTGGGTTTGCATCTAGCCGAGTGGGTTTGCATCTTGCCGAGTGGGTTTGGGGCTAGCGGAGTGGGGTTGGGTCTAGCGGAGTGGGTTTGGGTCTAACCGAGTGGGTTTGGGCCTCGCCGAGTGTGTTTGCATCTAGCCGAGAGTGTTTGGGTCTACCCAAATGGGTTTGGGTCTAGCTGAGTGGGTTTGGGTCTAGCCGAGTGGGTTTGGGTCTAGCCGAGTGGGTTTGGGTCTTGCCGAGTGGGTTTGCATCTAGCCGAGTGGGTTTGCGTCTATCTGAGTGAGTTTGGGGCTAGCGGATTGGGTTTGGGTCTAGCGGAGTGGGTTTGGGTCTAGCGGAGTGGGTTTGGGTCTAGCCAAGGTCGTTTGGGACAAGCCGAGTGGGTTTGGGACTAGCGGAGTGGGATTGGGTCTAGCCGAGTGGGTTTGGGTCTAGCCGAGTGGGTTTGGGTCTAGCCGAGTGGGTTTGCATCTAGCCGAGTGGGTTTGCGTCTAGCCGAGTGAGTTTGGGGCTAGCGGAGTGGGTTTGGGTCTAGCCGAGTGGGTTTGTGTCTAGCCGAGTGGGTTTGGGTCTAGCCGAGTGGGTTTGGGTCTAGCCGAGTGGGTTTGGGTGTAGCCGAGTGGGTTTGGTCTAGCCGAGTGGGTTTGGGTCTAGCCGAGTGGGTTTGGGTGTAGCCAAGTGGGTTTGGGTTTAGCCGAGTGGGTTTGGGTCCAGCCGAGTGGGTTTGGGTCTGGCCGAGTGGGTTTGGGTCTAGCCGATCGGGTTTGGGTGTAGCCGAGTGGGTTTGGGTCTAGGCAAGTGGGTTTGGGTCCAGCCGAGTGGGTTTACGTCTAGCCGAGTGGATTTGCGTCTCGCCGAGTGGGTTTGGGTCTAGCCGAGTGGGTTTGGGTCTAGCGGAGAGGGTTTGGGTCTAGCCGAGTGGGTTTGGGACTAGCGGAGTGGGTTTGAGTCTAGCGGAGTGGGTTTGGGTCTAGCGGAATGGGTTTGGGTCTAGCGGAGTGGATTTGCGTCTAGCCGAATGGGTTTGGGTCTAGCCGAGTGGGTTTGGGTCTAGCGGAGTGGATTTGGGTCTAGCCGAGTGGGTTTGGGTCTAGCCGAGTGGGTTTTGGTGTAGCCGAGTGGGTTTGAGTCTAGCCGAGTGGGTTTGGGTCTAGCCGAGTGGGGTTGGGTCTAGCCGAGTGGGTTTGGGTCTACCCAAGTGGGTTTGGGTCTAGCCGAGTGGGTTTGGGTCTAGCCGAGTGGGTTTGGGTCTAGCCGAGTGGGTTTGGGTCTAGCCGAGTGGGTTTGCATCTAGCCGAGTGGGTTTGCATCTGGCCGAGTGGGTTTGGGGCTAGCGGAGTGGGGTTGGGTCTAGCGGAGTGGGTTTGGGTCTAACCGAGTGGGTTTGGGCCTCGCCGAGTGTGTTTGCATCTAGCCGAGAGTGTTTGGGTCTACCCAAATGGGTTTGGGTCTAGCTGAGTGGGTTTGGGTCTAGCCGAGTGGGTTTGGGTCTAGCCGAGTGGGTTTGGGTCTTGCCGAGTGGGTTTGCATCTAGCCGAGTGGGTTTGCGTCTATCTGAGTGAGTTTGGGGCTAGCGGATTGGGTTTGGGTCTAGCGGAGTGGGTTTGGGTCTAGCGGAGTGGGTTTGGGTCTAGCCAAGGTCGTTTGGGACAAGCCGAGTGGGTTTGGGACCAGCGGAGTGGGATTGGGTCTAGCCGAGTGGGTTTGGGTCTAGCCGAGTGGGTTTGGGTCTAGCCGAGTGGGTTTGCATCTAGCCGAGTGGGTTTGCGTCTAGCCGAGTGAGTTTGGGGCTAGCGGAGTGGGTTTGGGTCTAGCCGAGTGGGTTTGTGTCTAGCCGAGTGGGTTTGGGTCTAGCCGAGTGGGTTTGGGTGTAGCCGAGTGGGTTTGGGTGTAGCCGAGTGGGTTTGGGTCTAGCCGAGTGGGTTTGGGTCTAGCCGAGTGGGTTTGGGTGTAGCCGAGTGGGTTTGGGTTTAGCCGAGTGGGTTTGGGTCTAGCCGAGTGGGTTTGGGTCTAGCCGAGTGGGTTTGGGTCTAGCCGAGTGGGTTTGGGTCCAGCCGAGTGGGTTTGGGTCTGGCCGAGTGGGTTTGGGTCTAGCCGATCGGGTTTGGGTGTAGCCGAGTGGGTTTGGGTCTAGGCAAGTGGGTTTGGGTCCAGCCGAGTGGGTTTACGTCTAGCCGAGTGGATTTGCGTCTCGCCGAGTGGGTTTGGGTCTAGCCGAGTGGGTTTGGGTCTAGCGGAGAGGGTTTGGGTCTAGCCGAGTGGGTTTGGGACTAGCGGAGTGGGTTTGAGTCTAGCGGAGTGGGTTTGGGTCTAGCGGAATGGGTTTGGGTCTAGCGGAGTGGATTTGGGTCTAGCCGAATGGGTTTGGGTCTAGCCGAGTGGGTTTGGGTCTAGCGGAGTGGATTTGGGTCTAGCCGAGTGGGTTTGGGTCTAGCCGAGTGGATTTTGGTGTAGCCGACTGGGTTTGAGTCTAGCCGAGTGGGTTTGGGTCTAGCCGAGTGGGGTTGGGTCTAGCCGAGTGGGTTTGGGTCTACCCAAGTGGGTTTGGGTCTAGCCGAGTGGGTTTGGGTCTAGCCGAGTGGGTTTGGGTCTAGCCGAGTGGGTTTGGGTCTAGCCGAGTGGGTTTGCATCTAGCCGAGTGGCTTTGCGTCTTGCCGAGTGGGTTTGGGGCTAGCGGAGTGGGGTTGGGTCTAGCGGAGTGGGTTTGGGTCAAACCGAGTGGGTTTGGGCCTCGCCGAGTGTGTTTGCATCTAGCCGAGAGTGTTTGGGTCTACCCAAATGGGTTTGGGTCTAGCTGAGTGGGTTTGGGTCTAGCCGAGTGGGTTTGGGTCTAGCCGAGTGGGTTTGGGTCTTGCCGAGTGGGTTTGCATCTAGCCGAGTGGGTTTGCGTCTATCTGAGTGAGTTTGGGGCTAGCGGATTGGGTTTGGGTCTAGCGGAGTGGGTTTGGGTCTAGCGGAGTGGGTTTGGGTCTAGCCAAGGTCGTTTGGGACAAGCCGAGTGGGTTTGGGACTAGCGGAGTGGGATTGGGTCTAGCCGAGTGGGTTTGGGTCTAGCCGAGTGGGTTTGGGTCTAGCCGAGTGGGTTTGCATCTAGCCGAGTGGGTTTTCGTCTAGCCGAGTGAGTTTGGGGCTAGCGGAGTGGGTTTGGGTCTAGCCGAGTGGGTTTGTGTCTAGCCGAGTGGGTTTGGGTCTAGCCGAGTGGGTTTGGGTCTAGCCGAGTGGGTTTGGGTGTAGCCGAGTGGGTTTGGGTCTAGCCGAGTGGGTTTGGGTCTAGCCGAGTGGGTTTGGGTGTAGCCAAGTGGGTTTGGGTTTAGCCGAATGGGTTTGGGTCTAGCCGAGTGGGTTTGGGTCTAGCCGAGTGGGTTTGGGTCTAGCGGAGTGGGTTTGGGTCTAGCCGAGTGGGTTTGGGTCAAGCGGAGTGGGTTTGGGTCGAGCCGAGTGGGTTTGGGTCTAGCCGAGTGGGTTTGGGTCTAGCCGAGTGGGTTTTGGACTGGCCGAGTGGGTTTGGGTCTAGCCGAGTGGGTTTGGGTCTAGCCGAGTGCGTGTGTGTCTAGCCGAGTGGGTTTGGGTCTAGCCGAGTGGGTTTGGGTCTAGCCGAGTGGGTTTGGGTCTAGCCGAGTGGGTTTGGGTCTAGCCGAGTGGGTTTGGGTCTAGCCGAGTGGGTTTGGGTCTAGCCGATTGGGTTTGGGTCTAGCCGAGTGGGTTTGGTTGTAGCAGAGTGGGTTTGGGTCTAGCCGATTGGGTTTGGGTCTAGCCGAGTGGGTTTGGGTCCAGCCGAGTGGGTTTGGGTGTAGCCAAGTGGGTTTGGGTCTAGCCGAGTGGTTTTGGGTCTAGCCGAGTGGGTTTGGGTCTAGCCGAGTGGGTTTGGGTGTAGCCGAATGGGTTTGGGTCTAGCCGAGTGGGTTTGGGTCTGAACGAGTGGGTTTGGGTCTAGTCGAGTGGGTTTGCATCTAGCCGAGTGGGTTTGCATCTTGCCGAGTGAGTTTGGGGCTAGCGGAGTGGGTTTGGGTCTAGCGGAGTGGGTTTGGGTCCAACCGAGTGGGTTTGGACCTCGCCGAGTGTGTTTGGGTCTAGCCAAGGTCGTTTGGGACTAGCCGAGTGGATTTGGGACTAGCGGAGTGGGATTGGGTCTAGCCGAGTGGGTTTGGGTCTAGCCGAGTGGGTTTGGGTCTAGCCGAGTGGGTTTGCATCTAGCCGAGTGGGTTTGCGTCTAGCCGAGCGAGTTTGGGGCTAGCGGAGTGGGTTTGGGTCTAGCCGAGTGGGTTTGTGTCTAGCCGAGTGGGTTTGGGTCTAGCCGAGTGGGTTTGGGTCTTGCCGAGTGGGTTTGGGTGTAGCCGAGTGGGTTTGGGTCTAGCCGAGTGGGTTTGGGTCTAGCCGAGTGGGTTTGGGTGTAGCCGAGTGGGTTTGGGTGTAGCCGAGTGGGTTTGGGTCTAGCGGAGTGGGTTTAGGTCTAGCCGAGTGGGTTTGGGTCTAGCCGAGTGGGTTTGGGTCTAGTCGAGTGGGTTTTGGTCCTGCCGAGTGGGTGTGGGTCTAGCCGAGTGGGTTTGAGTTTAGCCGAGTGGGTTTGGGTCTAGCCGAGTGGGTTTGGTTCTAGCCGAGTGGGTTTTGTGTCTATACGAGTGGGATTGGGTCTAACCGAGTGGGTTTGGGTCTAGCCGAGTGGGTTTGGGTCTAGCCGAGAGTGTTTGGGTCTACCCAAGTGGGTTTGGGTCTAGCCGAGTGGGTTTGGGTCTAGCCGAGTGGATTTGGGTGTAGCCGAGTGGGTGTGGGTCTAACCGAGTGGGTTTGGGTCTAGCCGAGTGGGTTTGGGTCTAGCCGAGAGTGTTTGGGTCTACCCAAGTGGGTTTGAGTCTAGCCGAGTGGGTTTGGGTCTCGCCGAATGGATTTGGGTCTAGCCGAGTGGGTGTGGGTCTAGCCGAGTGGGTTTGGGTCTAGCCGAGTGGGTTTGTGTCTAGCCGAGTGGGTTTGGGTCTAGCCAAGTGGGTTTGGGTCTAGCCGAGTGGGTTTGGGTCTAGCCGAGTGGGTTTGGGTCTAGCCGATTGGGTTGGGTGTAGCCGAGTGGGTTTGGGTCTAGCCGATTGGGTTTGGGTCTAGCCGAGTGGGTTTGGGTCTAGCCGAGTGGGTTTGGGTGTAGCCGAGTGGGTTTGGGTCTAGCCGAGTGGGGTTGGGTCTAGCGGAGTGGGTTTGGGTCTAGCCGCATGGGTTTGGGACTAGCCGAGTGGGTTTGGGTCAAGTGGAGTGGGTTTGGGTGCAGCCGAGTGGGTTTGGGTCTAGCCGAGTGGGTTTGGGTCTAGCCGAGTGGGTTTGGGTCGAGCCGAGTGGGTTTGGGTCTAGCCGAGTGGGTTTGGGTCTCGCGGAGTGGGTTTGGGTGTAGCCGAGTGGGTTTGGGTCTAGCCGAGTGGGTTTGGGTCTAGCCGAGTGGGTTTGGGGCTAGCCGAGTGGGTTTGGGTCTAGCCGAGTGGGTTTGGGTGTAGCCGAGTGGGTTTGGGTCTAGCCGAGTGGGTTTGGGTCTAGCCGAGTGGGTTTGGGTCTAGCCGAGTGGGTTTGGGTCTAGCCGAGTGGGTTTGGGTCGTGCCGAGTGGGTTTGGGTCTAGCCGAGCGGGTTTGGGGCTAGCCGAATGCGTTTGGGTCTAGCCGAGTGGGTTTGGGTCTCGTCGAGTGGGTTTGGGTCTAGCCGAGTGAGTTTGGGTGTAGCCGAGTGGGTTTGGGTCTAGCCGAGTGGGTTTGGGTCTAGCCGAGTGGGTTTGGGTGTAGCCGAGTGGGTTTGGGTGTAGCCGAGTGGGTTTGGGTCTAGCAGAGTGGGTTTGGGTCTAGCCGAGTGGGTTTGGGTCTAGCCGAGTGGGTTTGGGTCGAGTCGAGTGGGTTTTGGTCCTGCCGAGTGGGTGTGGGTCTAGCCGAGTGGGTTTGAGTCTAGCCGAGTGGGTTTGGGTCTAGCCGAGTGGGTTTGGTTCTAGCCGAGTGGGTTTTGTGTCTAGACGAGTGGGTTTGGGTCTAACCGAGTGGGTTTGGGTCTAGCCGAGTGGGTTTGGGTCTAGCCGAGAGTGTTTGGGTCTACCCAAGTGGGTTTGGGTCTAGCCGAGTGGGTTTGGGTCTAGCCGAGTGGATTTGGGTGTAGCCGAGTGGGTGTGGGTCTAACCGAGTGGGTTTGGGTCTAGCCGAGTGGGTTTGGGTCTAGCCGAGAGTGTTTGGGTCTACCCAAGTGGGTTTGAGTCTAGCCGAGTGGGTTTGGGTCTCGCCGAGTGGATTTGGGTCTAGCCGAGTGGGTGTGGGTCTAGCCGAGTGGGTTTGGGTCTAGCCGAGTGGGTTTGGGTCTAGCCGAGTGGGTTTGGGTCTAGCCAAGTGGGTTTGGGTCTAGCCGAGTGGGTTTGGGTCTAGCCGAGTGGGTTTGGGTCTAGCCGATTGGGTTGGGTGTAGCCGAGTTGGTTTGGGTCTAGCCGATTGGGTTTGGGTCTAGCCGAGTGGGTTTGGGTCTAGCCGAGTGGGTTTGGGTGTAGCCGAGTGGGTTTGGGTCTAGCCGAGTGGGGTTGGGTCTAGCGGAGTGGGTTTGGGTCTAGCCGCATGGGTTTGGGTCTAGCCGAGTGGGTTTGGGTCTAGTGGAGTGGGTTTGGGTGCAGCCGAGTGGGTTTGGGTCTAGCCGAGTGGGTTTGGGTCTAGCCGAGTGGGTTTGGGTCGAGCCGAGTAGGTTTGGGTCTAACCGAGTGGGTTTGGGTCTAGCGGAGTGGGTTTGGGTGTAGCCGAGTGGGTTTGGGTCTAGCCGAGTGGGTTTGGGTCTAGCCGAGTGGGTTTGGGGCTAGCCGAGTGGGTTTGGGTCTAGCCGAGTGGGGTTGGGTCTAGCCGAGTGGGTTTGGGTCTAGCCGAGTGGGTTTGGGTCTAGCCGAGTGGGTTTGGGTCTAGCCGAGTGGGTTTGGGTCTAGCCGAGTGGGTTTGGGTCGTGCCGAGTGGGTTTGGGTCTAGCCGAGCGGGTTTGGGGCTAGCCGAATGCGTTTGGGTCTAGCCGAGTGGGTTTGGGTCTCGTCGAGTGGGTTTGGGTCTAGCCAAGTGGGTTTGGGTCGAGCCGAGTGGGTTTGGGTCTAGCCGAGTGTGTTTGGGTCGAGCCGAGTGGGTTTGGGTCTAGCCGAGTGGGTTTGGGTCTAGCGGAGTGGGTTTGGGTGTAGCCGAGTGGGTTTGGGTCTAGCCGAGTGGGTTTGGGTCTAGCCGAGTGGGTTTGGGGCTAGCCGAGTGGGTTTGGGTCTAGCCGATTGGGTTTGGGTCTAGCCGAGTGGGTTTGGGTCTAGCCGAGTGGGTGTGGGTCTAGCCGAGTGGGTTTGGGTCTAGCCGAGTGGGTTTGGGTCTAGCCGAGTGGGTTTGGGTCGTGCCGAGTGGGTTTGGGTCTAGCCGAGTGGGTTTGGGGCTAGCCGAATGCGTTTGGGTCTAGCCGAGTGGGTTTGGGTCTCGTCGAGTGGGTTTGGGTCTAGCCAAGTGGGTTTGGGTCCAGCCGAGTGGGTTTGGGTGTAGCCAAGTGGGTTTGGGTCTAGCCGAGTGGTTTTGGGTCTAGCCGAGTGGGTTTGGGTCTAGCCGAGTGGGTTTGGGTCTAGCCGAATGGGTTTGGGTCTAGCCGAGTGGGTTTGGGTCTGAACGAGTGGGTTTGGGGCTAGTCGAGTGGGTTTGCATCTAGCCGAGTGGGTTTTCATCTTGCCGAGTGAGTTTGGGGCTAGCGGAGTGGGTTTGGGTCTAGCGGAGTGGGTTTGGGTCCAACCGAGTGGGTTTGGACCTCGCCGAGTGTGTTTGGGTCTAGCCAAGGTCGTTTGGGACTAGCCGAGTGGATTTGGGACTAGCGGAGTGGGATTGGGTCTAGCCGAGTGGGTTTGGGTCTAGCCGAGTGGGTTTGGGTCTAGCCGAGTGGGTTTGCATCTAGCCGAGTGGGTTTGAGTCTAGCCGAGTGGGTTTGGGTCTAGCCGAGTGGGTTTGGTTCTAGCCGAGTGGGTTTTGTGTCTAGGCGAGTGGGTTTGGGTCTAACCGAGTGGGTTTGGGTCTAGCCGAGTGGGTTTGGGTCTAGCCGAGAGTGTTTGGGTCTACCCAAGTGGGTTTGGGTCTAGCCGAGTGGGTTTGGGTCTAGCCGAGTGGATTTGGGTGTAGCCGAGTGGGTGTGGGTCTAACCGAGTGGGTTTGGGTCTAGCCGAGTGGGTTTGGGTCTAGCCGAGAGTGTTTGGGTCTACCCAAGTGGGTTTGAGTCTAGCCGAGTGGGTTTGGGTCTCGCCGAGTGGATTTGGGTCTAGCCGAGTGGGTGTGGGTCTAGCCGAGTGGGTTTGGGTCTAGCCGAGTGGGTTTGGGTCTAGCCGAGTGGGTTTGGGTCTAGCCAAGTGGGTTTGGGTCTAGCCGAGTGGGTTTGTGTCTAGCCGAGTGGGTTTGGGTCTAGCCGATTGGGTTGGGTGTAGCCGAGTTGGTTTGGGTCTAGCCGATTGGGTTTGGGTCTAGCCGAGTGGGTTTGGGTCTAGCCGAGTGGGTTTGGGTGTAGCCGAGTGGGTTTGGGTCTAGCCGAGTGGGTTGGGTCTAGCGGAGTGGGTTTGGGTCTAGCCGCATGGGTTTGGGTCTAGCCGAGTGGGTTTGGGTCTAGTGGAGTGGGTTTGGGTGCAGCCGAGTGGGTTTGGGTCTAGCCGAGTGGGTTTGGGTCTAGCCGAGTGGGTTTGGGTCGAGCCGAGTAGGTTTGGGTCTAACCGAGTGGGTTTGGGTCTAGCGGAGTGGGTTTGGGTGTAGCCGAGTGGGTTTGGGTCTAGCCGAGTGGGTTTGGGTCTAGCCGAGTGGGTTTGGGGCTAGCCGAGTGGGTTTGGGTCTAGCCGAGTGGGTTTGGGTCTAGCCGAGTGGGTTTGGGTCTAGCCGAGTGGGTTTGGGTCTAGCCGAGTGGGTTTGGGTCTAGCCGAGTGGGTTTGGGTCTAGCCGAGTGGGTTTGGGTCGTGCCGAGTGGGTTTGGGTCTAGCCGAGCGGGTTTGGGGCTAGCCGAATGCGTTTGGGTCTAGCCGAGTGGGTTTGGGTCTCGTCGAGTGGGTTTGGGTCTAGCCAAGTGGGTTTGGGTCGAGCCGAGTGGGTTTGGGTCTAGCCGAGTGTGTTTGGGTCGAGCCGAGTGGGTTTGGGTCTAGCCGAGTGGGTTTGGGTCTAGCGGAGTGGGTTTGGGTGTAGCCGAGTGGGTTTGGGTCTAGCCGAGTGGGTTTGGGTCTAGCCGAGTGGGTTTGGGGCTAGCCGAGTGGGTTTGGGTCTAGCCGATTGGGTTTGGGTCTAGCCGAGTGGGTTTGGGTCTAGCCGAGTGGGTGTGGGTCTAGCCGAGTGGGTTTGGGTCTAGCCGAGTGGGTTTGGGTCTAGCCGAGTGGGTTTGGGTCGTGCCGAGTGGGTTTGGGTCTAGCCGAGTGGGTTTGGGGCTAGCCGAATGCGTTTGGGTCTAGCCGAGTGGGTTTGGGTCTCGTCGAGTGGGTTTGGGTCTAGCCAAGTGGGTTTGGGTCCAGCCGAGTGGGTTTGGGTGTAGCCAAGTGGGTTTGGGTCTAGCCGAGTGGTTTTGGGTCTAGCCGAGTGGGTTTGGGTCTAGCCGAGTGGGTTTGGGTCTAGCCGAATGGGTTTGGGTCTAGCCGAGTGGGTTTGGGTCTGAACGAGTGGGTTTGGGGCTAGTCGAGTGGGTTTGCATCTAGCCGAGTGGGTTTTCATCTTGCCGAGTGAGTTTGGGGCTAGCGGAGTGGGTTTGGGTCTAGCGGAGTGGGTTTGGGTCCAACCGAGTGGGTTTGGACCTCGCCGAGTGTGTTTGGGTCTAGCCAAGGTCGTTTGGGACTAGCCGAGTGGATTTGGGACTAGCGGAGTGGGATTGGGTCTAGCCGAGTGGGTTTGGGTCTAGCCGAGTGGGTTTGGGTCTAGCCGAGTGGGTTTGCATCTAGCCGAGTGGGTTTGAGTCTAGCCGAGTGGGTTTGGGTCTAGCCGAGTGGGTTTGGTTCTAGCCGAGTGGGTTTTGTGTCTAGGCGAGTGGGTTTGGGTCTAACCGAGTGGGTTTGGGTCTAGCCGAGTGGGTTTGGGTCTAGCCGAGAGTGTTTGGGTCTACCCAAGTGGGTTTGGGTCTAGCCGAGTGGGTTTGGGTCTAGCCGAGTGGATTTGGGTGTAGCCGAGTGGGTGTGGGTCTAACCGAGTGGGTTTGGGTCTAGCCGAGTGGGTTTGGGTCTAGCCGAGAGTGTTTGGGTCTACCCAAGTGGGTTTGAGTCTAGCCGAGTGGGTTTGGGTCTCGCCGAGTGGATTTGGGTCTAGCCGAGTGGGTGTGGGTCTAGCCGAGTGGGTTTGGGTCTAGCCGAGTGGGTTTGGGTCTAGCCGAGTGGGTTTGGGTCTAGCCAAGTGGGTTTGGGTCTAGCCGAGTGGGTTTGTGTCTAGCCGAGTGGGTTTGGGTCTAGCCGATTGGGTTGGGTGTAGCCGAGTTGGTTTGGGTCTAGCCGATTGGGTTTGGGTCTAGCCGAGTGGGTTTGGGTCTAGCCGAGTGGGTTTGGGTGTAGCCGAGTGGGTTTGGGTCTAGCCGAGTGGGTTGGGTCTAGCGGAGTGGGTTTGGGTCTAGCCGCATGGGTTTGGGTCTAGCCGAGTGGGTTTGGGTCTAGTGGAGTGGGTTTGGGTGCAGCCGAGTGGGTTTGGGTCTAGCCGAGTGGGTTTGGGGCTAGCCGAGTGGGTTTGGGTCGAGCCGAGTGGGTTTGGGTCTAACCGAGTGGGTTTGGGTCTAGCGGAGTGGGTTTGGGTGTAGCCGAGTGGGTTTGGGTCTAGCCGAGTGGGTTTGGGTCTAGCCGAGTGGGTTTGGGGCTAGCCGAGTGGGTTTGGGTCTAGCCGAGTGGGTTTGGGTCTAGCCGAGTGGGTTTGGGTCTAGCCGAGTGGGTTTGGGTCTAGCCGAGTGGGTTTGGGTCTAGCCGAGTGGGTTTGGGTCTAGCCGAGTGGGTTTGGGTCGTGCCGAGTGGGTTTGGGTCTAGCCGAGCGGGTTTGGGGCTAGCCGAATGCGTTTGGGTCTAGCCGAGTGGGTTTGGGTCTCGTCGAGTGGGTTTGGGTCTAGCCAAGTGGGTTTGGGTCGAGCCGAGTGGGTTTGGGTCTAGCCGAGTGTGTTTGGGTCGAGCCGAGTGGGTTTGGGTCTAGCCGAGTGGGTTTGGGTCTAGCGGAGTGGGTTTGGGTGTAGCCGAGTGGGTTTGGGTCTAGCCGAGTGGGTTTGGGTCGTGCAGAGTGGGTTTGGGTCTAGCCGAGTGGGTTTGGGGCTAGCCGAATGCGTTTGGGTCTAGCCGAGTGGGTTTGGGTCTCGTCGAGTGGGTTTGGGTCTAGCCAAGTGGGTTTGGGTCGAGCCGAGTGGGTTTGGGTCTAGCCTGGTAGGTTTGGGTCTAGCCGAGGGGGTTTGGGTCTAGCCGAGTGGGTTTCGGTATAGCCGAGTGGGTTTGGGTCTAGCCGAGTGGGTGTGGGTCTAGCCGAGTGGGTTTGGGTCTAGCCGAGTGGGTTTGGGTCTAGCCGAGTGGGTTTGGGTCTAGCCAAGTGGGTTTGGGTCTAGCCGAGTGGGTTTGGGTCTAGCCGAGTGGGTTTGTGTCTAGCCGAGTGGGTTTGGGTCTAGTCGAGTGGGTTTTGGTCCTGCCGAGTGGGTGTGGGTCTAGCCGAGTGGGTTCTACCCAAGTGGGTTTGAGTCTAGCCGAGTGGGTTTGGGTCTCGCCGAGTGGATTTGGGTCTAGCCGAGTGGGTGTGGGTCTAGCCGAGTGGGTTTGGGTCTAGCCGAGTGGGTTTGGGTCTAGCCGAGTGGGTTTGGGTCTAGCCACGTGGGTTTGGGTCTAGCCGAGTGGGTTTGGGTCTAGCCGAGTGGGTTTGGGTCTAGCCGATTGGGTTGGGTGTAGCCGAGTGGGTTTGGGTCTAGCCGATTGGGTTTGGGTCTAGCCGAGTGGGTTTGGGTCTAGCCGAGTGGGTTTGGGTGTAGCCGAGTGGGTTTGGGTCTAGCCGAGTGGGGTTGGGTCTAGCGGAGTGGGTTTGGGTCTAGCCGCATGGGTTTGGGTCTAGCCGAGTGGGTTTGGGTCTAGTGGAGTGGGTTTGGGTGCAGCCGAGTGGGTTTGGGTCTAGCCGAGTGGGTTTGGTTCTAGCCGAGTGGGTTTGGGTCGAGCCGAGTGGGTTTGGGTCTAACCGAGTGGGTTTGGGTCTAGCGGAGTGGGTTTGGGTGTAGCCAAGTGGGTTTGGGTCTAGCCGAGTGGGTTTGGGTCTAGCCGAGTGGGTTTGGGGCTAGCCGAGTGGGTTTGGGTCTAGCCGAGTGGGTTTGGGTCTAGCCGAGTGGGTTTGGGTCTAGCCGAGTGGGTTTGGGTCTAGCCGAGTGGGTTTGGGTCTAGCCGAGTGGGTTTGGGTCTAGCCGAGTGGGTTTGGGTCGTGCCGAGTGGGTTTGGGTCTAGCCGAGCGGGTTTGGGGCTAGCCGAATGCGTTTGGGTCTAGCCGAGTGGGTTTGGGTCTCGTCGAGTGGGTTTGGGTCTAGCCAAGTGGGTTTGGGTCGAGCCGAGTGGGTTTGGGTCTAGCCTAGTGGGTTTGGGTCTAGCCGAGGGGGTTTGGGTCTAGCCGAGTGGGTTTCGGTATAGCCGAGTGGGTTTGGGTCTAGCCGATTGGGTTTGGGTCTAGCCGAGTGGGTTTGGGTCCAGCCGAGTGGGTTTGGGTGTAGCCAAGTGGGTTTGGGTCTAGCCGAGTGGTTTTGGGTCTAGCCGAGTGGGTTTGGGTCTAGCCGAGTGGGTTTGGGTCTAGCCGAATGGGTTTGGGTCTAGCCGAGGGGGTTTGGGTCTGAACGAGTGGGTTTGGGGCTAGTCGAGTGGGTTTGCATCTAGCCGAGTGGGTTTGCATCTTGCCGAGTGAGTTTGGGGCTAGCGGAGTGGGTTTGGGTCTAGCGGAGTGGGTTTGGGTCCAACCGAGTGGGTTTGGACCTCGCCGAGTGTGTTTGGGTCTAGCCAAGGTCGTTTGGGACTAGCCGAGTGGATTTGGGACTAGCGGAGTGGGATTGGGTCTAGCCGAGTGGGTTTTTGTCTAGCCGAGTGGGTTTGGGTCTAGCCGAGTGGGTTTGCATCTAGCCGAGTGGGTTTACGTCTAGCCGAGTGAGTTTGGGGCTAGCGGAGTGGGTTTGGGTCTAGCCGAGTGGGTTTGTGTCTAGCCGAGTGGGTTTGGGTCTAGCCGAGTGGGTTTGGGTGTAGCCGAGTGGGTTTGGGTGTAGCCGAGTGGGTTTGGGTCTAGCCGAGTGGGTTTGGGTCTAGCCGAGTGGGTTTGGGTGTAGCCGAGTGGGTTTGGGTGTAGCCGAGTGGGTTTGAGTCTAGCGGAGTGGGTTTGGGTCTAGCCGAGTGGGTTTGGGTCTAGCCGAGTGGGTTTGGGTCTAGTCGAGTGGGTTTTGGTCCTGCCGAGTGGGTGTGGGTCTAGCCGAGTGGGTTTGAGTCTAGCCGAGTGGGTTTGGGTCTAGCCGAGTGGGTTTGGTTCTAGCCGAGTGGGTTTGTGTCTAGACGAGTGGGTTTGGGTCTAACCGAGTGGGTTTGGGTCTAGCCGAGTGGGTTTGGGTCTAGCCGAGAGTGTTTGGGTCTACCCAAGTGGGTTTGGGTCTAGCCGAGTGGGTTTGGGTCTAGCCGAGTGGATTTGGGTGTAGCCGAGTGGGTGTGGGTCTAACCGAGTGGGTTTTGGTCTAGCCGAGTGGGTTTGGGTCTAGCCGAGAGTGTTTGGGTCTACCCAAGTGGGTTTGAGTCTAGCCGAGTGGGTTTGGGTCTCGCCGAGTGGATTTGGGTCTAGCCGAGTGGGTGTGGGTCTAGCCGAGTGGGTTTGGGTCTAGCCGAGTGGGTTTGGGTCTAGCCGAGTGGGTTTGGGTCTAGCCAAGTGGGTTTGGGTCTAGCCGAGTGGGTTTGGGTCTAGCCGAGTGGATTTGGGTCTAGCCGATTGGGTTGGGTGTAGCCGAGTGGGTTTGGGTCTAGCCGATTGGGTTTGGGTCTAGCCGAGTGGGTTTGGGTCTAGCCGAGTGGGTTTGGGTGTAGCCGAGTGGGTTTGGGTCTAGCCGAGTGGGGTTGGGTCTAGCGGAGTGGGTTTGGGTCTAGCCTCATGGGTTTGGGTCTAGCCGAGTGGGTTTGGGTCTAGTGGAGTGGGTTTGGGTGCAGCCGAGTGGGTTTGGGTCTAGCCGAGTGGGTTTGGGTCTAGCCGAGTGTGTTTGGGTCGAGCCGAGCGGGTTTGGGTCTAGCCGAGTGGGTTTGGGTCTAGCGGAGTGGGTTTGGGTGTAGCCGAGTGGGTTTGGGTCTAGCCGAGTGGGTTTGGGTCTAGCCGAGTGGGTTTGGGGCTAGCCGAGTGGGTTTGGGTCTAGCCGAGTGGGTTTGGGTCTAGCCGAGTGGGTTTGGGTCTAGCCGAGTGGGTTTGGGTCTAGCCGAGTGGGTTTGGGTCTAGCCGAGTGGGTTTGGGTCTAGCCGAGTGGGTTTGGGTCGTGCCGAGTGGGTTTGGGTCCAGCCGAGTGGGTTTGGGGCTAGCCGAATGCGTTTGGGTCTAGCCGAGTGGGTTTGGGTCTCGTCGAGTGGGTTTGGGTCTGGCCAAGTGGGTTTGGGTCGAGCCGAGTGGGTTTGGGTCTAGCCTAGTGGGTTTGGGTCTAGCCGAGGGGGTTTGGGTCTAGCCGAGTGGGTTTCGGTATAGCCGAGTGGGTTTGGGTCTAGCCGAGTGGGTGTGGGTCTAGCCGAGTGGGTTTGGGTCTAGCCGAGTGGGTTTGGGTCTAGCCGAGTGGGTTTGGGTCTAGCCAAGTGGGTTTGGGTCTAGCCGAGTGGGTTTGGGTCTAGCCGAGTGGGTTTGTGTCTAGCCGATTGGGTTGGGTGTAGCCGAGTGGGTTTGGGTCTAGCCGATTGGGTTTGGGTCTAGCCAAGTTGGTTTGGGTCTAGCCGAGTGGGTTTCGGTGTAGCCGAGTGGGTTTGGGTCTAGCCGAGTGGGGTTGGGTCTAGCGGAGTGGGTTTGGGTCTAGCCGCATGGGTTTGGGTCTAGCCGAGTGGGTTTGGGTCTAGTGGAGTGGGTTTGGGTGCAGCCGAGTGGGTTTGGGTCTAGCCGAGTGGGTTTGGGTCTAGCCGAGTGGGTTTGGGTCGAGCCGAGTGGGTTTGGGTCCAGCCGAGTGGGTTTGGGTCTAGCGGAGTGGGTTTGGGTCTAGCCGAGAGTGTTTGGGTCTACCCAAGTGGGTTTTAGTCTAGCCGAGTGGGTTTGGGGCTCGCCGAGTGGATTTGGGTCTAGCCGAATGGGTGTGGGTCTAGCCGAGTGGGTTTGGGTCTAGCCGAATGGGCTTGGGTCTAGCCGAGTGGGTTTGGGTCTAGCCAAGTGGGTTTGGGTCTAGCCGAGTGGGTTTGGGTCTAGCCGAGTGGGTTTGGGTCTAGCCGATTGGGTTGGGTGTAGCCGAGTGGGTTTGGGTCTAGCCGATTGGGTTTGGGTCTAGCCGAGTGGGTTTGGGTCCAGCCGAGTGGGTTTGGGTCTCGCCGAGTGGGTTTGGGTCTAGCCGAGTGGGGTTGGGTCTAGCGGAGTGGGTTTGGGTCTAGCCGCATGGGTTTGGGTCTAGCCGAGTGGGTTTGGGTCTAGCCGAGTGGGTTTAGGTCTAGCCGAGTGGGTTTGGGTCTAGCCGAGTGGGTTTGGGTCTAGCCGAGTGGGTTTGGGTCGTGCCGAGTGGGTTTGGGTCTAGCCGAGTGGGTTTGGGGCTAGCCGAATGCGTTTGGGTCTAGCCGAGTGGGTTTGGGTCTCGTCGAGTGGGTTTGGGTCTAGCCAAGTGGGTTTGGGTCGAGCCGAGTGGGTTTGGGTCTAGCCTAGTGGGTTTGGGTCTAGCCGAGGGGGTTTGGGTCTAGCCGAGTGGGTTTCGGTATAGCCGAGTGGGTTTGGGTCTAGCCGATTGGGTTTGGGTCTAGCCGAGTGGGTTTGGGTCCAGCCGAGTGGGTTTGGGTGTAGCCAAGTGGGTTTGGGTCTAGCCGAGTGGTTTTGGGTCTAGCCGAGTGGGTTTGGGTCTAGCCGAGTGGGTTTGGGTCTAGCCGAATGGGTTTGGGTCTAGCCGAGTGGGTTTGCGTCTGAACGAGTGGGTTTGGGTCTAGTCGAGTGGGTTTGCATCTAGCCGAGTGGGTTTGCATCTTGCCGAGTGAGTTTGGGGCTAGCGGAGTGGGTTTGGGTCTAGCGGAGTGGGTTTGGGTCCAACCGAGTGGGTTTGGACCTCGCCGAGTGTGTTTGGGTCTAGCCAAGGTCGTTTGGGACTAGCCGAGTGGATTTGGGACTAGCGGAGTGGGATTGGGTCTAGCCGAGTGGGTTTGGGTCTAGCCGTGTGGGTTTGGGTCTAGCCGAGTGGGTTTGGGTCTAGCCTAGTGGGTTTGGGTCTAGCCGAGGGGGTTTGGGTCTAGCCGAGTGGGTTTCGGTATAGCCGAGTGGGTTTGGGTCTAGCCGAGTGGGTGTGGGTCTAGCCGAGTGGGTTTGGGTCTAGCCGAGTGGGTTTGGGTCTAGCCGAGTGGGTTTGGGTCTAGCCAAGTGGGTTTGGGTCTAGCCGAGTGGGTTTGGGTCTAGCCGAGTGGGTTTGTGTCTAGCCGATTGGGTTGGGTGTAGCCGAGTGGGTTTGGGTCTAGCCGATTGGGTTTGGGTCTAGCCAAGTTGGTTTGGGTCTAGCCGAGTGGGTTTCGGTGTAGCCGAGTGGGTTTGGGTCTAGCCGAGTGGGGTTGGGTCTAGCGGAGTGGGTTTGGGTCTAGCCGCATGGGTTTGGGTCTAGCCGAGTGGGTTTGGGTCTAGTGGAGTGGGTTTGGGTGCAGCCGAGTGGGTTTGGGTCTAGCCGAGTGGGTTTGGGTCTAGCCGAGTGGGTTTGGGTCGAGCCCAGTGGGTTTGGGTCCAGCCGAGTGGGTTTGGGTCTAGCGGAGTGGGTTTGGGTCTAGCCGAAAGTGTTTGGGTCTACCCAAGTGGGTTTTAGTCTAGCCGAGTGGGTTTGGGGCTCGCCGAGTGGATTTGGGTCTAGCCGAATGGGTGTGGGTCTAGCCGAGTGGGTTTGGGTCTAGCCGAATGGGCTTGGGTCTAGCCGAGTGGGTTTGGGTCTAGCCAAGTGGGTTTGGGTCTAGCCGAGTGGGTTTGGGTCTAGCCGAGTGGGTTTGGGTCTAGCCGATTGGGTTGGGTGTAGCCGAGTGGGTTTGGGTCTAGCCGATTGGGTTTGGGTCTAGCCGAGTGGGTTTGGGTCCAGCCGAGTGGGTTTGGGTCTCGCCGAGTGGGTTTGGGTCTAGCCGAGTGGGGTTGGGTCTAGCGGAGTGGGTTTGGGTCTAGCCGCATGGGTTTGGGTCTAGCCGAGTGGGTTTGGGTCTAGCCGAGTGGGTTTAGGTCTAGCCGAGTGGGTTTGGGTCTAGCCGAGTGGGTTTGGGTCTAGCCGAGTGGGTTTGGGTCGTGCCGAGTGGGTTTGGGTCTAGCCGAGTGGGTTTGGGGCTAGCCGAATGCGTTTGGGTCTAGCCGAGTGGGTTTGGGTCTCGTCGAGTGGGTTTGGGTCTAGCCAAGTGGGTTTGGGTCGAGCCGAGTGGGTTTGGGTCTAGCCTAGTGGGTTTGGGTCTAGCCGAGGGGGTTTGGGTCTAGCCGAGTGGGTTTGGGTCCAGCCGAGTGGGTTTGGGTCTCGCCGAGTGGGTTTGGGTCTAGCCGAGTGGGGTTGGGTCTAGCGGAGTGGGTTTGGGTCTAGCCGCATGGGTTTGGGTCTAGCCGAGTGGGTTTGGGTCTAGCCGAGTGGGTTTAGGTCTAGCCGAGTGGGTTTGGGTCTAGCCGAGTGGGTTTGGGTCTAGCCGAGTGGGTTTGGGTCGTGCCGAGTGGGTTTGGGTCTAGCCGAGTGGGTTTGGGGCTAGCCGAATGCGTTTGGGTCTAGCCGAGTGGGTTTGGGTCTCGTCGAGTGGGTTTGGGTCTAGCCAAGTGGGTTTGGGTCGAGCCGAGTGGGTTTGGGTCTAGCCTAGTGGGTTTGGGTCTAGCCGAGGGGGTTTGGGTCTAGCCGAGTGGGTTTCGGTATAGCCGAGTGGGTTTGGGTCTAGCCGATTGGGTTTGGGTCTAGCCGAGTGGGTTTGGGTCCAGCCGAGTGGGTTTGGGTGTAGCCAAGTGGGTTTGGGTCTAGCCGAGTGGTTTTGGGTCTAGCCGAGTGGGTTTGGGTCTAGCCGAGTGGGTTTGGGTCTAGCCGAATGGGTTTGGGTCTAGCCGAGTGGGTTTGGGTCTGAACGAGTGGGTTTGGGTCTAGTCGAGTGGGTTTGCATCTAGCCGAGTGGGTTTGCATCTTGCCGAGTGAGTTTGGGGCTAGCGGAGTGGGTTTGGGTCTAGCGGAGTGGGTTTGGGTCCAACCGAGTGGGTTTGGACCTCGCCGAGTGTGTTTGGGTCTAGCCAAGGTCGTTTGGGACTAGCCGAGTGGATTTGGGACTAGCGGAGTGGGATTGGGTCTAGCCGAGTGGGTTTGGGTCTAGCCGAGTGGGTTTGGGTCTAGCCGAGTGGGTTTGCATCTAGCCGAGTGGGTTTGCGTCTAGCCGAGTGAGTTTGGGGCTAGCGGAGTGGGTTTGGGTCTAGCCGAGTGGGTTTGTGTCTAGCCGAGTGGGTTTGGGTCTAGCCGAGTGGGTTTGGGTCTAGCCGAGTGGGTTTGGGTCTAGCCGAGTCGGTTTGGGTCTAGCCGAGTGGGTTTGGGTCTAGCCGAGTGGGTTTGGGTGTAGCCGTGTGGGTTTGGGTGTAGCCGAGTGGGTTTGGGTCTAGCGGAGTGGGTTTGGGTCTAGCCGAGTGGGTTTGGGTCTAGCCGAGTGGGTTTGGGTCTAGTCGAGTGGGTTTTGGTCCTGCCGAGTGGGTGTGTGTCTAGCCGAGTGGGTTTGAGTCTAGCCGAGTGGGTTTGGGTCTAGCCGAGTGGGTTTGAGTCTAGCCGAGTGGGTTTGGGTCTAGCCGAGTGGGTTTGGTTCTAGCCGAGTGGGTTTTGTGTCTAGACGAGTGGGTTTGGGTCTAACCGAGTGGGTTTGGGTCTAGCCGAGTGGGTTTGGGTCTAGCCGAGAGTGTTTGGGTCTACCCAAGTGGGTTTGGGTCTAGCCGAGTGGGTTTGGGTCTAGCCGAGTGGATTTGGGTGCAGCCGAGTGGGTGTGGGTCTAACCGAGTGGGTTTGGGTCTAGCCGAGTGGGTTTGGGTCTAGCCGAGAGTGTTTGGGTCTACCCAAGTGGGTTTGAGTCTAGCCGAGTGGGTTTGGGTCTCGCCGAGTGGATTTGGGTCTAGCCGAGTGGGTGTGGGTCTAGCCGAGTGGGTTTGGGTCTAGCCGAGTGGGTTTGGGTCTAGCCGAGTGGGTTTGGGTCTAGCCGAATGGGTTTGGGTCTAGCCGAGCGGGTTTGGGTCTAGCCGAGTGGGTTTGGGTCTGGCCGATTGGGTTGGGTGTAGCCGAGTGGGTTTGGGTCTAGCCGATTGGGTTTGGGTCTAGCCGAGTGGGTTTGGGTCTAGCCGCGTGGGTTTGGGTGTAGCCGAGTGGGTTTGGGTCTAGCCGAGTGGGGTTGGGTCTAGCGGAGTGGGTTTGGGTCTAGCCGCATGGGTTTGGGTCTAGCCGAGTGGGTTTGGGTCTAGTGGAGTGGGATTGGGTCTAGCCGAGTGGGTTTGGGTCTAGCCGAGTGGGTTTGGGTCTAGCCGAGTGGGATTGCATCTAGCCGAGTGGGTTTGCGTCTAGCCGAGTGTGTTTGGGGCTAGCGGAGTGGGTTTGGGTCTAGCCGAGTGGGTTTGTGTCTAGCCGAGTGGGTTTGGGTCTAGCCGAGTGGGTTTGGGTCTAGCCGAGTGGGTTTGGGTGTAGCCGAGTGGGTTTGGGTCTAGCCGAGTGGGTTTGGGTCTAGCCGAGTGGGTTTGGGTGTAGCCGAGTGGGTTTGGGTGTAGCCGAGTGGGTTTGGGTCTAGCGGAGTGGGTTTGGGTCTAGCCGAGTGGGTTTGGGTCTAGCCGAGTGGGTTTGGGTCTAGTCGAGTGGGTTTTGGTCCTGCCGAGTGGGTGTGGGTCTAGCCGAGTGGGTTTGAGTCTAGCCGAGTGGGTTTGGGTCTAGCCGAGTGGGTTTGGTTCTAGCCGAGTGGGTTTTGTGTCTAGACGAGTGGGTTTGGGTCTAACCGAGTGGGTTTGGGTCTAGCCGAGTGGGTTTGGGTCTAGCCGAGAGTGTTTGGGTCTACCCAAGTGGGTTTGGGTCTAGCCGAGTGGGTTTGGGTCTAGCCGAGTGGATTTGGGTGTAGCCGAGTGGGTGTGGGTCTAACCGAGTGGGTTTTGGTCTAGCCGAGTGGGTTTGGGTCTAGCCGAGAGTGTTTGGGTCTACCCAAGTGGGTTTGAGTCTAGCCGAGTGGGTTTGGGTCTCGCCGAGTGGATTTGGGTCTAGCCGAGTGGGTGTGGGTCTAGCCGAGTGGGTTTGGGTCTAGCCGAGTGGGTTTGGGTCTAGCCGAGTGGGTTTGGGTCTAGCCAAGTGGGTTTGGGTCTAGCCGAGTGGGTTTGGGTCTAGCCGAGTGGATTTGGGTCTAGCCGATTGGGTTGGGTGTAGCCGAGTGGGTTTGGGTCTAGCCGATTGGGTTTGGGTCTAGCCGAGTGGGTTTGGGTCTAGCCGAGTGGGTTTGGGTGTAGCCGAGTGGGTTTGGGTCTAGCCGAGTGGGGTTGGGTCTAGCGGAGTGGGTTTGGGTCTAGCCGCATGGGTTTGGGTCTAGCCGAGTGGGTTTGGGTCTAGTGGAGTGGGTTTGGGTGCAGCCGAGTGGGTTTGGGTCTAGCCGAGTGGGTTTGGGTCTAGCCGAGTGTGTTTGGGTCGAGCCGAGTGGGTTTGGGTCTAGCCGAGTGGGTTTGGGTCTAGCGGAGTGGGTTTGGGTGTAGCCGAGTGGGCTTGGGTCTAGCCGAGTGGGTTTGGGTCTAGCCGAGTGGGTTTGGGGCTAGCCGAGTGGGTTTGGGTCTAGCCGAGTGGGTTTCGGTCTAGCCGAGTGGGTTTGGGTCTAGCCGAGTGGGTTTGGGTCTAGCCGAGTGGGTTTGGGTCTAGCCGAGTGGGTTTGGGTCTAGCCGAGTGGGTTTGGGTCGTGCCGAGTGGGTTTGGGTCTAGCCGAGTGGGTTTGGGGCTAGCCGAATGCGTTTGGGTCTAGCCGAGTGGGTTTGGGTCTCGTCGAGTGGGTTTGGGTTTAGCCAAGTGGGTTTGGGTCGAGCCGAGTGGGTTTGGGTCTAGCCTAGTGGGTTTGGGTCTAGCCGAGGGGGTTTGGGTCTAGCCGAGTGGGTTTCGGTATAGCCGAGTGGGTTTGGGCCTAGCCGAGTGGGTGTGGGTCTAGCCGAGTGGGTTTGGGTGCAGCCGAGTGGGTTTGGGTCTAGCCGAGTGGGTTTGGGTCTAGCCAAGTGGGTTTGGGTCTAGCCGAGTGGGTTTGGGTCTAGCCGAGTGGGTTTGTGTCTAGCCGATTGGGTTGGGTGTAGCCGAGTGGGTTTGGGTCTAGCCGATTGGGTTTGGGTCTAGCCAAGTTGGTTTGGGTCTAGCCGAGTGGGTTTCGGTGTAGCCGAGTGGGTTTGGGTCTATCCGAGTGGGGTTGGGTCTAGCGGAGTGGGTTTGGGTCTAGCCGCATGGGTTTGGGTCTAGCCGAGTGGGTTTGGGTCTAGTGGAGTGGATTTGGGTGCAGCCGAGTGGGTTTGGGTCTAGCCTAGTGGGTTTGGGTCTAGCCGAGTGGGTTTGGGTCGAGCCGAGTGGGTTTGGGTCCAGCCGAGTGTGTTTGGGTCTAGCGGAGTGGGTTTGGGTCTAGCCGAGAGTGTTTGGGTCTACCCAAGTGGGTTTTAGTCTAGCCGAGTGGGTTTGGGGCTCGCCGAGTGGATTTGGGTCTAGCCGAATGGGTGTGGGTCTAGCCGAGTGGGTTTGGGTCTAGCCGAGTGGGCTTGGGTCTAGCCGAGTGGGTTTGGGTCTAGCCAAGTGGGTTTGGGTCTAGCCGAGTGGGTTTGGGTCCAGCCGAGTGGGTTTGGGTCTAGCCGATTGGGTTGGGTGTAGCCGAGTGGGTTTGGGTCTAGCCGATTGGGTTTGGGTCTAGCCGAGTGGGTTTGGGTCCAGCCGAGTGGGTTTGGGTCTCGCCGAGTGGGTTTGGGTCTAGCCGAGTGGGGTTGGGTCTAGCGGAGTGGGTTTGGGTCTAGCCGCATGGGTTTTGGTCTAGCCGAGTGGGTTTGGGTCTAGCCGAGTGGGTTTAGGTCTAGCCGAGTGGGTTTGGGTCTAGCCGAGTGGGTTTGGGTCTAGCCGAGTGGGTTTGGGTCGTGCCGAGTGGGTTTGGGTCTAGCCGAGTGGGTTTGGGGCTAGCCAAATGCGTTTGGGTCTAGCCGAGTGGGTTTGGGTCTCGTCGAGTGGGTTTGGGTCTAGCCGAGTGGGTTTGGGTCTAGCCGAGTGGGTTTGGGTCTAGCCGAGTGGGTTTGGGTCTAGCCGAGTGGGTTTGGGTGTAGCCGAGTGGGTTTGGGTGTAGCCGAGTGGGTTTGGGTCTAGCGGAGTGGGTTTGGGTCTAGCCGAGTGGGTTTGGGTCTAGCCGAGTGGGTTTGGGTCTAGTCGAGTGAGTTTTGGTCCTGCCGAGTGGGTGTGGGTCTAGCCGAGTGGGTTTGAGTCTAGCCGAGTGGGTTTGGGTCTAGCCGAGTGGGTTTGGTTCTAGCCGAGTGGGTTTTGTGTCTAGACGAGTGGGTTTGGGTCTAACCGAGTGGGTTTGGGTCTAGCCGAGTGGGTTTGGGTCTAGCCGAGAGTGTTTGGGTCTACCCAAGTGGGTTTGGGTCTAGCCGAGTGGGTTTGGGTCTAGCCGAGTGGATTTGGGTGCAGCCGAGTGGGTGTGGGTCTAACCGAGTGGGTTTGGGTCTAGCCGAGTGGGTTTGGGTCTAGCCGAGAGTGTTTGGGTCTACCCAAGTGGGTTTGAGTCTAGCCGAGTGGGTTTGGGTCTCGCCGAGTGGATTTGGGTCTGGCCGAGTGGGTGTGGGTCTAGCCGAGTGGGTTTGGGTCTAGCCGAGTGGGTTTGGGTCTAGCCGAGTGGGTTTGGGTCCAGCCGAGTGGGGTTGGGTCTAGCGGAGTGGGTTTGGGTCTAGCCGCATGGGTTTGGGTCTAGCCGAGTGGGTTTGGGTCTAGTGGAGTGGGTTTGGGTGCAGCCGAGTGGGTTTGGGTCTAGCCGAGTGGGTTTGGGTCTAGCCGAGTGGGTTTGGGTCGAGCCGAGTGGGTTTGGGTCTAGCCGAGTGGGTTTGGGGCTAGCCGAATGCGTTTGGGTCTAGCCGAGTGGGTTTGGGTCTCGTCGAGTGGGTTTGGGTCTAGCCAAGTGGGTTTGGGTCGAGCCGAGTGGGTTTGGGTCTAGCCTAGTGGGTTTGGGTCTAGCCGAGGGGGTTTGGGTCTAGCCGAGTGGGTTTCGGTATAGCCGAGTGGGTTTGGGTCTAGCCGAGTGGGTTTGGGTCTAGCCGAATGGGTTTGGGTCTAGCCGAGTGGGTTTGGGTCTGAACGAGTGGGTTTGGGTCTAGTCGAGTGGGTTTGCATCTAGCCGAGTGGGTTTGCATCTTGCCGAGTGAGTTTGGGGCTAGCGGAGTGGGTTTGGGTCTAGCGGAGTGGGTTTGGGTCCAACCGAGTGGGTTTGGACCTCGCCGAGTGTGTTTGGGTCTAGCCAAGGTCGTTTGGGACTAGCCGAGTGGATTTGGGACTAGCGGAGTGGGATTGGGTCTAGCCGAGGGGGTTTGGGTCTAGCCGAGTGGGTTTGGGTCTAGCCGAGTGGGTTTGCATCTAGCCGAGTGGGTTTGCGTCTAGCCGAGTGAGTTTGGGGCTAGCGGATTGGGTTTGGGTCTAGCCGAGTGGGTTTGTGTCTAGCCGAGTGGGTTTGGGTCTAGCCGAGTGGGTTTGGGTCTAGCCGAGTGGGTTTGGGTCTAGCCGAGTGGGTTTGGGTCTAGCCGAGTGGGTTTGGGTCTAGCCGAGTGGGTTTGGGTGTAGCCGAGTGGGTTTGGGTGTAGCCGAGTGGGTTTGGGTCTAGCGGAGTGGGTTTGGGTCTAGCCGAGTGGGTTTGGGTCTAGCCGAGTGGGTTTGGGTCTAGTCGAGTGGGTTTTGGTCCTGCCGAGTGGGTGTGGGTCTAGCCGAGTGGGTTTGAGTCTAGCCGAGTGGGTTTGGGTCTAGCCGAGTGGGTTTGGTTCTAGCCGAGTGGGTTTTGTGTCTAGACGAGTGGGTTTGGGTCTAACCGAGTGGGTTTGGGTCTAGCCGAGTGGGTTTGGGTCTAGCCGAGAGTGTTTGGGTCTACCCAAGTGGGTTTGGGTCTAGCCGAGTGGGTTTGGGTCTAGCCGAGTGGATTTGGGTGCAGCCGAGTGGGTGTGGGTCTAACCGAGTGGGTTTGGGTCTAGCCGAGAGGGTTTGGGTCTAGCCGAGAGTGTTTGGGTCTACCCCAGTGGGTTTGAGTCTAGCCGAGTGGGTTTGGGTCTCGCCGAGTGGATTTGGGTCTAGCCGAGTGGGTGTGGGTCTAGCCGAGTGGGTTTGGGTCTAGCCGAGTGGGTTTGGGTCTAGCCGAGTGGGTTTGGGTCTAGCCCAGTGGGTTTGGGTCTAGCCGAGTGGGTTTGGGTCTAGCCGAGTGGGTTTGGGTCTAGCCGATTGGGTTGGGTGTAGCCGAGTGGGTTTGGGTCTAGCCGATTGGGTTTGGGTCTAGCCGAGTGGGTTTGGGTCTAGCCGCGTGGGTTTGGGTGTAGCCGAGTGGGTTTGGGTCCAGCCGAGTGGGGTTGGGTCTAGCGGAGTGGGTTTGGGTCTAGCCGCATGGGTTTGGGTCTAGCCGAGTGGGTTTGGGTCTAGTGGAGTGGGTTTGGGTGCAGCCGAGTGGGTTTGGGTCTAGCCGAGTGGGTTTGGGTCTAGCCGAGTGGGTTTGGGTCGAGCCGAGTGGGTTTGGGTCTAGCCGAGTGGGTTTGGGTCTAGCGGAGTGGGTTTGGGTGTAGCCGAGTGGGTTTGGGTCTAGCCGAGTGGGTTTGGGTCTAGCCGAGTGGGTTTGGGGCTAGCCGAGTGGGTTTGGGTCTAGCCGAGTGGGTTTGGGTCTAGCCGAGTGGGTTTGGGTCCAACCGAGTGGGTTTGGACCTCGCCGAGTGTGTTTGGGTCTAGCCAAGGTCGTTTGGGACTAGCCGAGTGGATTTGGGACTAGCGGAGTGGGATTGGGTCTAGCCGAGGGGGTTTGGGTCTAGCCGAGTGGGTTTGGGTCTAGCCGAGTGGGTTTGCATCTAGCCGAGTGGGTTTGCGTCTAGCCGAGTGAGTTTGGGGCTAGCGGATTGGGTTTGGGTCTAGCCGAGTGGGTTTGTGTCTAGCCGAGTGGGTTTGGGTCTAGCCGAGTGGGTTTGGGTCTAGCCGAGTGGGTTTGGGTCTAGCCGATTGGGTTTGGGTCTAGCCGAGTGGGTTTGGGTCTAGCCGAGTGGGTTTGGGTGTAGCCGAGTGGGTTTGGGTGTAGCCGAGTGGGTTTGGGTCTAGCGGAGTGGGTTTGGGTCTAGCCGAGTGGGTTTGGGTCTAGCCGAGTGGGTTTGGGTCTAGTCGAGTGGGTTTTGGTCCTGCCGAGTGGGTGTGGGTCTAGCCGAGTGGGTTTGAGTCTAGCCGAGTGGGTTTGGGTCTAGCCGAGTGGGTTTGGTTCTAGCCGAGTGGGTTTTGTGTCTAGACGAGTGGGTTTGGGTCTAACCGAGTGGGTTTGGGTCTAGCCGAGTGGGTTTGGGTCTAGCCGAGAGTGTTTGGGTCTACCCAAGTGGGTTTGGGTCTAGCCGAGTGGGTTTGGGTCTAGCCGAGTGGATTTGGGTGCAGCCGAGTGGGTGTGGGTCTAACCAAGTGGGTTTGGGTCTAGCCGAGAGGGTTTGGGTCTAGCCGAGAGTGTTTGGGTCTACCCAAGTGGGTTTGAGTCTAGCCGAGTGGGTTTGGGTCTCGCCGAGTGGATTTGGGTCTAGCCGAGTGGGTGTGGGTCTAGCCGAGTGGGTTTGGGTCTAGCCGAGTGGGTTTGGGTCTAGCCGAGTGTGTTTGGGTCTAGCCCAGTGGGTTTGGGTCTAGCCGAGTGGGTTTGGGTCTAGCCGAGTGGGTTTGGGTCTAGCCGATTGGGTTGGGTGTAGCCGAGTGGGTTTGGGTCTAGCCGATTGGGTTTGGGTCTAGCCGAGTGGGTTTGGGTCTAGCCGCGTGGGTTTGGGTGTACCCGAGTGGGTTTGGGTCCAGCCGAGTGGGGTTGGGTCTAGCGGAGTGGGTTTGGGTCTAGCCGCATGGGTTTGGGTCTAGCCGAGTGGGTTTGGGTCTAGTGGAGTGGGTTTGGGTGCAGCCGAGTGGGTTTGGGTCTAGCCGAGTGGGTTTGGGTCTAGCCGAGTGGGTTTGGGTCGAGCCGAGTGGGTTTGGGTCTAGCCGAGTGGGTTTGGGTCTAGCGGAGTGTGTTTGGGTGTAGCCGAGTGGGTTTGGGTCTAGCCGAGTGGGTTTGGGTCTAGCCGAGTGGGTTTGGGGCTAGCCGAGTGGGTTTGGGTCTAGCCGAGTGGGTTTGGGTCTAGCCGAGTGGGTTTGGGTCTAGCCGAGTGGGTTTGGGTCTAGCCGAGTGGGTTTGGGTCTAGCCGAGTGGGTTTGGGTCTAGCCGAGTGGGTTTGGGTCGTGCCGAGTGGGTTTGGGTCTAGTCGAGTGGGTTTGGGGCTAGCCGAATGCGTTTGGGTCTAGCCGAGTGGGTTTGGGTCTCGTCGAGTGGGTTTGGGTCTAGCCAAGTGGGTTTGGGTCGAGCCGAGTGGGTTTGGGTCTAGCCTAGTGGGTTTGGGTCTAGCCGAGGGGGTTTGGGTCTAGCCGAGTGGGTTTCGGTATAGCCGAGTGGGTTTGGGTCTAGCCGAGTGGGTGTGGGTCTAGCCGAGTGGGTTTGGGTCTAGCCGAGTGGGTTTGGGTCTAGCCGAGTGGGTTTGGGTCTAGCCAAGTGGGTTTGGGTCTAGCCGAGTGGGTTTGGGTCTAGCCGAGTGGGTTTGGGTCTAGCCGATTGGGTTGGGTGTAGCCGAGTGGGTTTGGGTCTAGCCGATTGGGTTTGGGTCTAGCCAGGTTGGTTTGGGTCTAGCCGAGTGGGTTTGGGTGTAGCCGAGTGGGTTTGGGTCTAGCCGAGTGGGGTTGGGTCTAGCGGAGTGGGTTTGGGTCTAGCCGCATGGGTTTGGGTCTAGCCGAGTGGGTTTGGGTCTAGTGGAGTGGGTTTGGGTGCAGCCGAGTGGGTTTGGGTCTAGCCGAGTGGGTTTGGGTCTAGCCGAGTGGGTTTGGGTCGAGCCGAGTGGGTTTGGGTCCAGCCGAGTGGGTTTGGGTCTAGCGGAGTGGGTTTGGGTCTAGCGGAGTGGGTTTGGGTCTAGCCGAGAGTGTTTGGGTCTGCCCAAGTGGGTTTTAGTCTTGCCGAGTGGGTTTGGGGCTCGCCGAGTGGGTTTGGGTCTAGCCGAGTGGGTTTGGGTCTAGCCGAGTGGGTTTGGGTCTAGCCGAGTGGGTTTGGGTCTAGCCGAGTGGGTTTGGGTCTAGCCGAGTGGGTTTGGGTCTAGCCGAGTGGGTTTGGGTCTAGCCGAGTGGGTTTGGGTCGTGCCGAGTGGGTTTGGGTCTAGCCGAGTGGGTTTGGGGCTAGCCGAATGCGTTTGGGTCTAGCCTAGTGGGTTTGGGTCTCGCCGAGTGGGTTTGGGTCTAGCCAAGTGGGTTTGCGTTGAGCCGAGTGGGTTTGGGTCTAGCCTAGTGGGCTTGGGTCTAGCCGAGGGGGTTTGGGTCTAGCGGAGTGGGTTTGGGTCTAGCCGAGTGGGCTTGGGTCTAGCGGAGTGGGATTTGGTCTAGCCGCGTGGGTTTGGGTCTAGCCGAGTGGGTTTGGGTCTAGTGGAGTGGGTTTGCGTCTACCGGAGTGGGTTTGGGTCTAGCCGAGTGGGTTTGGGTCTAGCGGAGTAGGTTTGGGTCTAGCCGAGTGGGTTTGGGTCTAGCCGAGTGGGTTTGAGTCTAGCCGCGTGGGTTTGGGGCTAGCCGAGTGGGTTTGGGTCTAGTGGAGTGGGTTTGGGTGCAGCCGAGTGGGTTTGGGTCTAGCCGAGTGGGTTTGGGTCTAGCCGAGTGGGTTTGGGTCGAGCCGAGTGGGTTTGGGTCCAGCCGAGTGGGTTTGGGTCTAGCGGAGTGGGTTTGGGTCTAGCCGAGTGGGTTTGGGTCTAGCCGAGTGGGTTTGGGTCTAGCCGAGTGGGTTTGGGTCTAGCCGAGTGGGTTTGGGTCTAGCCGAGTGGGTTTGGGTCTAGCCGAGTGGGTTTGGGTCTAGCCGAGTGGGTTTGGGTCGTGCCGAGTGGGTTTGGGTCTAGCCGAGTGGGTTTGGGGCTAGCCGAATGCGTTTGGGTCTAGCCGAGTGGGTTTGGGTCTCGCCGAGTGGGTTTGGGTCTAGCCAAGTGGGTTTGCGTTGAGCCGAGTGGGTTTGGGTCTAGCCTAGTGGGCTTGGGTCTAGCCGAGGGGGTTTGGGTCTAGCGGAGTGGGTTTGGGTCTAGCCGAGTGGGCTTGGGTCTAGCGGAGTGGGATTTGGTCTAGCCGCGTGGGTTTGGGTCTAGCCGAGTGGGTTTGGGTCTAGTGGAGTGGGTTTGCGTCTACCGGAATGGGTTTGGGTCTAGCCGAGTGGGTTTGGGTCTAGCGGAGTAGGTTTGGGTCTAGCCGAGTGGGTTTGGGTCTAGCCGAGTGGGTTTGAGTCTAGCCGCGTGGGTTTGGGGCTTGCCGAGTGGGTTTGGGTCTAGCCGAGTGGGTTTGGGTCCAGCCGAGTGGGTTTGGGTCTAGCCGAGTGGGTTTGGGTTTGCCGAGTGTGTTTGGGTCGAGCCGAGTGGGTTTGGGTCTAGCCGAGTGGGTTTGGGTCTAGCGGAGTGGGTTTGGGTGTAGCCGAGTGGGTTTGGGTCTAGCCGAGTGGGTTTGGGTCTAGCCGAGTGGGTTTGGGGCTAGCGGAGTGGGTTTGGGTCTAGCCGAGTGGGTTTGGGTCTAGCCGAGTGGGTTTGGGTCTAGCCGAGTGGGTTTGGGTCTAGCCGAGTGGGGTTGGGTCTAGCCGAGTGGGTTTGGGTCTAGCCGAGTGGGTTTGGGTCGTGCCGAGTGGGTTTGGGTCTAGCCGAGTGGGTTTGGGGCTAGCCGAATGCGTTTGGGTCTAGCCGAGTGGGTTTGGGTCTCGTCGAGTGGGTTTGGGTCTAGCCGAGTGGGTTTGGGTCGAGCCGAGTGGGTTTGGGTCTAGCCTAGTGGGTTTGGGTCTAGCCGAGGGGGTTTGGGTCTAGCCGAGTGGGTTTCGGTATAGCCGAGTGGGTTTGGGTCTAGCCGAGTGGGTGTGGGTCTAGCCGAGTGGGTTTGGGTCTAGCCGAGTGGGTTTGGGTCAAGCCGAGTGGGTTTGGGTCTAGCCAAGTGGGTTTGGGTCTAGCCGAGTGGGTTTGGGTCTAGCCGAGTGGGTTTGTGTCTAGCCGATTGGGTTGGGTGTAGCCGAGTGGGTTTGGGTCTAGCCGATTGGGTTTGGGTCTAGCCAAGTTGGTTTGGGTCTAGCCGAGTGGGTTTGGGTGTAGCCGAGTGGGTTTGGGTCTAGCCGAGTGGGGTTGGGTCTAGCGGAGTGGGTTTGGGTCTAGCCGCATGGGTTTGGGTCTAGCCGAGTGGGTTTGGGTCTAGTGGAGTGGGTTTGGGTGCAGCCGTGTGGGTTTGGGTCTAGCCGAGTGGGTTTGGGTCTAGCCAAGTGGGTTTGGGTCGAGCCGAGTGGGTTTGGGTCCAGCCGAGTGGGTTTGGGTCTAGCGGAGTGGGTTTGGGTCTAGCCGAGAGTGTTTGGGTCTACCCAAGTGGGTTTTAGTCTAGCCGAGTGGGTTTGGGGCTCGCCGAGTGGATTTGGGTCTAGCCGAATGGGTGTGGGTCTAGCCGAGTGTGTTTGGGTCTAGCCGAGTGGGCTTGGGTCTAGCCGAGTGGGTTTGGGTCTAGCCAAGTGGGTTTGGGTCTAGCCGAGTGGGTTTGGGTCTAGCCGAGTGGGTTTGGGTCTAGCCGATTGGGTTGGGTGTAGCCGAGTGGGTTTGGGTCTAGCCGATTGGGTTTGGGTCTAGCCGAGTGGGTTTGGGTCCAGCCGAGTGGGTTTGGGTCTAGCCGAGTGGGTTTGGGTCTAGCCGTGTGGGGTTGGGTCTAGCGGAGTGGGTTTGGGTCTAGCCGCATGGGTTTGGGTCTAGCCGAGTGGGTTTGGGTCTAGCCGAGTGGGTTTAGGTCTAGCCGAGTGGGTTTGGGTCTAGCCGAGTGGGTTTGGGTCTAGCCGAGTGGGTTTGGGTCGTGCCGAGTGGGTTTGGGTCTAGCCGAGTGGGTTTGGGGCTAGCCGAATGCGTTTGGGTCTAGCCGAGTGGGTTTGGGTCTCGTCGAGTGGGTTTGGGTCTAGCCAAGTGGGTTTGGGTCGAGCCGAGTGGGTTTGGGTCTAGCCTAGTGGGTTTGGGTCTAGCCGAGGGGGTTTGGGTCTAGCCGAGTGGGTTTCGGTACAGCCGAGTGGGTTTGGGTCTAGCCGATTGGGTTTGGGTCTAGCCGAGTGGGTTTGGGTCCAGCCGAGTGGGTTTGGGTGTAGCCAAGTGGGTTTGGGTCTAGCCGAGTGGTTTTGGGTCTAGCCGAGTGGGTTTGGGTCTAGCCGAGTGGGTTTGGGTCTAGCCGAATGGGTTTGGGTCCAGCCGAGTGGGTTTGGGTCTGAACGAGTGGGTTTGGGTCTAGTCGAGTGGGTTTGGGTGTAGCCGACTGGGTTTGCATCTTGCCGAGTGAGTTTGGGGCTAGCGGAGTGGGTTTGGGTCTAGCGGAGTGGGTTTGGGTCCAACCGAGTGGGTTTGGACCTCGCCGAGTGTGTTTGGGTCTAGCCAAGGTCGTTTTTGACTAGCCGAGTGGATTTGGGACTAGCGGAGTGGGATTGGGTCTAGCCGAGTGGGTTTGGGTCTAGCCGAGTGGGTTTGGGACTAGCCGAGTGGGTTTGCATCTAGCCGAGTGGGTTTGCGTCTAGCCGAGTGAGTTTGGGGCTAGCGGATTGGGTTTGGGTCTAGCCGAGTGGGTTTGTGTCTAGCCGAGTGGGTTTGGGTCTAGCCGAGTGGGTTTGGGTCTAGCCGAGTGGGTTTGGGTCTAGCCGAGTGGGTTTGGGTCTAGCCGAGTGGGTTTGGGTCTAGCCGAGTGGGTTTGGGTGTAGCCGAGTGTGTTTGGGTGTAGCCGAGTGGGTTTGGGTCTAGCGGAGTGGGTTTGGGTCTAGCCGAGTGGGTTTGGGTCTAGCCGAGTGGGTTTGGGTCTAGTCGAGTGGGTTTTGGTCCTGCCGAGTGGGTGTGGGTCTAGCCGAGTGGGTTTGAGTCTAGCCGAGTGGGTTTGTGTCTGGCCGAGTGGGTTTGGTTCTAGCCGAGTGGGTTTTGTGTCTAGACGAGTGGGTTTGGGTCTAACCGAGTGGGTTTGGGTCTAGCCGAGTGGGTTTGGGTCTAGCCGAGAGTGTTTGGGTCTACCCAAGTGGGTTTGGGTCTAGCCGAGTGGGTTTGGGTCTAGCCGAGTGGATTTGGGTGCAGCCGAGTGGGTGTGGGTCTAACCGAGTGGGTTTGGGTCTAGCCGAGTGGGTTTGGGTCTAGCCGAGAGTGTTTGGGTCTACCCAAGTGGGTTTGAGTCTAGCCGAGTGGGTTTGGGTCTAGTGGAGTGGGTTTGGGTCTAGCGGAGTGGGTTTGGGTGCAGCCGAGTGGGTTTGGGTCTAGCCGAGTGGGTTTGGGTCTAGCCGAGTGGGTTTGGGTCTAGCCGAGTGGGTTTGGGTCGAGCCGAGTGGGTTTGGGTCTAGCCGAGTGGGTTTGGGTCTAGCGGAGTGGGTTTGGGTGTAGCCGAGTGGGTTTGGGTCTAGCCGAGTGGGTTTGGGTCTAGCCGAGTGGGTTTGGGGCTAGCCGAGTGGGTTTGGGTCTAGCCGAGTGGGTTTGGGTCTAGCCGAGTGGGTTTGGGTCTAGCCGAGTGGGTTTGGGTCTAGCCGAGTGGGTTTGGGTCCAGCCGAGTGGGTTTGGGTCTAGCCGAGTGGGTTTGGGTCTAGCCGAGTGGGTTTGGGTCTAGCGGAGTGGGTTTGGGTCCAGCCGAGAGTGTTTGGGTCTGCCCAAGTGGGTTTTAGTCTTGCCGAGTGGGTTTGGGGCTCGCCGAGTGGGTTTGGGTCTAGCCGAGTGGGTTTGGGTCTAGCCGAGTGGGTTTGGGTCTAGCCGAGTGGGTTTGGGTCTAGCCGAGTGGGTTTGGGTCTAGCCGAGTGGGTTTGGGTCTAGCCGAGTGGGTTTGGGTGTAGCCGAGTGGGTTTGGGTCGTGCCGAGTGGGTTTGGGTCTAGCCGAGTGGGTTTGGGGCTAGCCGAATGCGTTTGGGTCTAGCCGAGTGGGTTTGGGTCTCGCCGAGTGGGTTTGGGTCTAGCCAAGTGGGTTTGCGTTGAGCCGAGTGGGTTTGGGTCTAGCCTAGTGGGCTTGGGTCTAGCCGAGGGGGTTTGGGTCTAGCGGAGTGGGTTTGGGTCTAGCCGCGTGGGCTTGGGTCTAGCGGAGTGGGATTTGGTCTAGCCGCGTGGGTTTGGGTCTAGCCGAGTGGGTTTGGGTCTAGTGGAGTGGGTTTGCGTCTACCGGAGTGGGTTTGGGTCTAGCCGAGTGGGTTTGGGTCTAGCGGAGTAGGTTTGGGTCTAGCCGAGTGGGTTTGGGTCTAGCTGAGTGGGTTTGAGTCTAGCCGCGTGGGTTTGGGGCTTGCCGAGTGGGTTTGGGTCTAGCCGAGTGGGTTTGGGGCTAGCCGAATGCGTTTGGGTCTAGCCGAGTGGGTTTGGGTCTCGTCGAGTGGGTTTGGGTCTAGCCGAGTGGGTTTGGGTCGAGCCGAGTGGGTTTGGGTCTAGCCTAGTGGGTTTGGGTCTAGCCGAGGGGGTTTGGGTCTAGCCGAGTGGGTTTCGGTATAGCCGAGTGGGTTTGGGTCTAGCCGAGTGGGTGTGGGTCTAGCCGAGTGGGTTTGGGTCTAGCCGAGTGGGTTTGGGTCAAGCCGAGTGGGTTTGGGTCTAGCCAAGTGGGTTTGGGTCTAGCCGAGTGGGTTTGGGTCTAGCCGAGTGGGTTTGTGTCTAGCCGATTGGGTTGGGTGTAGCCGAGTGGGTTTGGGTCTAGCCGATTGGGTTTGGGTCTAGCCAAGTTGGTTTGGGTCTAGCCGAGTGGGTTTGGGTGTAGCCGAGTGGGTTTGGGTCTAGCCGAGTGGGGTTGTGTCTAGCGGAGTGGGTTTGGGTCTAGCCGCATGGGTTTGGGTCTAGCCGAGTGGGTTTGGGTCTAGTGGAGTGGGTTTGGGTGCAGCCGTGTGGGTTTGGGTCTAGCCGAGTGGGTTTGGGTCTAGCCAAGTGGGTTTGGGTCGAGCCGAGTGGGTTTGGGTCCAGCCGAGTGGGTTTGGGTCTAGCGGAGTGGGTTTGGGTCTAGCCGAGAGTGTTTGGGTCTACCCAAGTGGGTTTTAGTCTAGCCGAGTGGGTTTGGGGCTCGCCGAGTGGATTTGGGTCTAGCCGAATGGGTGTGGGTCTAGCCGAGTGTGTTTGGGTCTAGCCGAGTGGGCTTGGGTCTAGCCGAGTGGGTTTGGGTCTAGCCAAGTGGGTTTGGGTCTAGCCGAGTGGGTTTGGGTCTAGCCGAGTGGGTTTGGGTCTAGCCGATTGGGTTGGGTGTAGCCGAGTGGGTTTGGGTCTAGCCGATTGGGTTTGGGTCTAGCCGAGTGGGTTTGGGTCCAGCCGAGTGGGTTTGGGTCTAGCCGAGTGGGTTTGGGTCTAGCCGTGTGGGGTTGGGTCTAGCGGAGTGGGTTTGGGTCTAGCCGCATGGGTTTGGGTCTAGCCGAGTGGGTTTGGGTCTAGCCGAGTGGGTTTAGGTCTAGCCGAGTGGGTTTGGGTCTAGCCGAGTGGGTTTGGGTCTAGCCGAGTGGGTTTGGGTCGTGCCGAGTGGGTTTGGGTCTAGCCGAGTGGGTTTGGGGCTAGCCGAATGCGTTTGGGTCTAGCCGAGTGGGTTTGGGTCTCGTCGAGTGGGTTTGGGTCTAGCCAAGTGGGTTTGGGTCGAGCCGAGTGGGTTTGGGTCTAGCCTAGTGGGTTTGGGTCTAGCCGAGGGGGTTTGGGTCTAGCCGAGTGGGTTTCGGTACAGCCGAGTGGGTTTGGGTCTAGCCGATTGGGTTTGGGTCTAGCCGAGTGGGTTTGGGTCCAGCCGAGTGGGTTTGGGTGTAGCCAAGTGGGTTTGGGTCTAGCCGAGTGGTTTTGGGTCTAGCCGAGTGGGTTTGGGTCTAGCCGAGTGGGTTTGGGTCTAGCCGAATGGGTTTGGGTCCAGCCGAGTGGGTTTGGGTCTGAACGAGTGGGTTTGGGTCTAGTCGAGTGGGTTTGGGTGTAGCCGACTGGGTTTGCATCTTGCCGAGTGAGTTTGGGGCTAGCGGAGTGGGTTTGGGTCTAGCGGAGTGGGTTTGGGTCCAACCGAGTGGGTTTGGACCTCGCCGAGTGTGTTTGGGTCTAGCCAAGGTCGTTTGGGACTAGCCGAGTGGATTTGGGACTAGCGGAGTGGGATTGGGTCTAGCCGAGTGGGTTTGTGTCTAGCCGAGTGGGTTTGGGACTAGCCGAGTGGGTTTGCATCTAGCCGAGTGGGTTTGCGTCTAGCCGAGTGAGTTTGGGGCTAGCGGATTGGGTTTGGGTCTAGCCGAGTGGGTTTGTGTCTAGCCGAGTGGGTTTGGGTCTAGCCGAGTGGGTTTGGGTCTAGCCGAGTGGGTTTGGGTCTAGCCGAGTGGGTTTGGGTCTAGCCGAGTGGGTTTGGGTCTAGCCGAGTGGGTTTGGGTGTAGCCGAGTGTGTTTGGGTGTAGCCGAGTGGGTTTGGGTCTAGCGGAGTGGGTTTGGGTCTAGCCGAGTGGGTTTGGGTCTAGCCGAGTGGGTTTGGGTCTAGTCGAGTGGGTTTTGGTCCTGCCGAGTGGGTGTGGGTCTAGCCGAGTGGGTTTGAGTCTAGCCGAGTGGGTTTGGGTCTGGCCGAGTGGGTTTGGTTCTAGCCGAGTGGGTTTTGTGTCTAGACGAGTGGGTTTGGGTCTAACCGAGTGGGTTTGGGTCTAGCCGAGTGGGTTTGGGTCTAGCCGAGAGTGTTTGGGTCTACCCAAGTGGGTTTGGGTCTAGCCGAGTGGGTTTGGGTCTAGCCGAGTGGATTTGGGTGCAGCCGAGTGGGTGTGGGTCTAACCGAGTGGGTTTGGGTCTAGCCGAGTGGGTTTGGGTCTAGCCGAGAGTGTTTGGGTCTACCCAAGTGGGTTTGAGTCTAGCCGAGTGGGTTTGGGTCTAGTGGAGTGGGTTTGGGTCTAGCGGAGTGGGTTTGGGTGCAGCCGAGTGGGTTTGGGTCTAGCCGAGTGGGTTTGGGTCTAGCCGAGTGGGTTTGGGTCTAGCCGAGTGGGTTTGGGTCGAGCCGAGTGGGTTTGGGTCTAGCCGAGTGGGTTTGGGTCTAGCGGAGTGGGTTTGGGTGTAGCCGAGTGGGTTTGGGTCTAGCCGAGTGGGTTTGGGTCTAGCCGAGTGGGTTTGGGGCTAGCCGAGTGGGTTTGGGTCTAGCCGAGTGGGTTTGGGTCTAGCCGAGTGGGTTTGGGTCTAGCCGAGTGGGTTTGGGTCTAGCCGAGTGGGTTTGGGTCCAGCCGAGTGGGTTTGGGTCTAGCCGAGTGGGTTTGGGTCGTGCCGAGTGGGTTTGGGTCTAGCCGAGTGGGTTTGGGGCTAGCCGAATGCGTTTGGGTCTAGCCGAGTGGGTTTGGGTCTCGTCGAGTGGGTTTGGGTCTAGCCAAGTGGGTTTGGGTCGATCCGAGTGGGTTTGGGTCTAGCCTAGTGGGTTTGGGTCTAGCCGAGGGGGTTTGGGTCTAGCCGAGTGGGTTTCGGTATAGCCGAGTGGGTTTGGGTCTAGCCGAGTGGGTGTGGGTCTAGCCGAGTGGGTTTGGGTCTAGCCGAGTGGGTTTGGGTCTAGCCGAGTGGGTTTGGGTCTAGCCGAGTGGGTTTGGGTCTAGCGGAGTGGGTTTGGGTCCAGCCGAGAGTGTTTGGGTCTGCCCAAGTGGGTTTTAGTCTTGCCGAGTGGGTTTGGGGCTCGCCGAGTGGGTTTGGGTCTAGCCGAGTGGGTTTGGGTCTAGCCGAGTGGGTTTGGGTCTAGCCGAGTGGGTTTGGGTCTAGCCGAGTGGGTTTGGGTCTAGCCGAGTGGGTTTGGGTCTAGCCGAGTGGGTTTGGGTGTAGCCGAGTGGGTTTGGGTCGTGCCGAGTGGGTTTGGGTCTAGCCGAGTGGGTTTGGGGCTAGCCGAATGCGTTTGGGTCTAGCCGAGTGGGTTTGGGTCTCGCCGAGTGGGTTTGGGTCTAGCCAAGTGGGTTTGCGTTGAGCCGAGTGGGTTTGGGTCTAGCCTAGTGGGCTTGGGTCTAGCCGAGGGGGTTTGGGTCTAGCGGAGTGGGTTTGGGTCTAGCCGCGTGGGCTTGGGTCTAGCGGAGTGGGATTTGGTCTAGCCGCGTGGGTTTGGGTCTAGCCGAGTGGGTTTGGGTCTAGTGGAGTGGGTTTGCGTCTACCGGAGTGGGTTTGGGTCTAGCCGAGTGGGTTTGGGTCTAGCGGAGTAGGTTTGGGTCTAGCCGAGTGGGTTTGGGTCTAGCCGAGTGGGTTTGAGTCTAGCCGCGTGGGTTTGGGGCTTGCCGAGTGGGTTTGGGTCTAGCCGAGTGGGTTTGGGTCCAGCCGAGTGGGTTTGGGTCTAGCCGAGTGGGTTTGGGTTTGCCGAGTGTGTTTGGGTCGAGCCGAGTGGGTTTGGGTCTAGCCGAGTGGGTTTGGGTCTAGCGGAGTGGGTTTGGGTGTAGCCGAGTGGGTTTGGGTCTAGCCGAGTGGGTTTGGGTCTAGCCGAGTGGGTTTGGGGCTAGCGGAGTGGGTTTGGGTCTAGCCGAGTGGGTTTGGGTCTAGCCGAGTGGGTTTGGGTCTAGCCGAGTGGGTTTGGGTCTAGCCGAGTGGGGTTGGGTCTAGCCGAGTGGGTTTGGGTCTAGCCGAGTGGGTTTGGGTCGTGCCGAGTGGGTTTGGGTCTAGCCGAGTGGGTTTGGGGCTAGCCGAATGCGTTTGGGTCTAGCCGAGTGGGTTTGGGTCTCGTCGAGTGGGTTTGGGTCTAGCCGAGTGGGTTTGGGTCGAGCCGAGTGGGTTTGGGTCTAGCCTAGTGGGTTTGGGTCTAGCCGAGGGGGTTTGGGTCTAGCCGAGTGGGTTTCGGTATAGCCGAGTGGGTTTGGGTCTAGCCGAGTGGGTGTGGGTCTAGCCGAGTGGGTTTGGGTCTAGCCGAGTGGGTTTGGGTCAAGCCGAGTGGGTTTGGGTCTAGCCCAGTGGGTTTGGGTCTAGCCGAGTGGGTTTGGGTCTAGCCGAGTGGGTTTGTGTCTAGCCGATTGGGTTGGGTGTAGCCGAGTGGGTTTGGGTCTAGCGGAGTGGGTTTGGGTGCAGCCGTGTGGGTTTGGGTCTAGCCGAGTGGGTTTGGGTCTAGCCGAGTGGGTTTGGGTCGAGCCGAGTGGGTTTGGGTCCAGCCGAGTGGGTTTGGGTCTAGCGGAGTGGGTTTGGGTCTAGCCGAGAGTGTTTGGGTCTACCCAAGTGGGTTTTAGTCTAGCCGAGTGGGTTTGGGGCTCGCCGAGTGGATTTGGGTCTAGCCGAATGGGTGTGGGTCTAGCCGAGTGTGTTTGGGTCTAGCCGAGTGGGCTTGGGTCTAGCCGAGTGGGTTTGGGTCTAGCCAAGTGGGTTTGGGTCTAGCCGAGTGGGTTTGGGTCTAGCCGAGTGGGTTTGGGTCTAGCCGATTGGGTTGGGTGTAGCCGAGTGGGTTTGGGTCTAGCCGATTGGGTTTGGGTCTAGCCGAGTGGGTTTGGGTCCAGCCGAGTGGGTTTGGGTCTAGCCGAGTGGGTTTGGGTCTAGCCGTGTGGGGTTGGGTCTAGCGGAGTGGGTTTGGGTCTAGCCGCATGGGTTTGGGTCTAGCCGAGTGGGTTTGGGTCTAGCCGAGTGGGTTTAGGTCTAGCCGAGTGGGTTTGGGTCTAGCCGAGTGGGTTTGGGTCTAGCCGAGTGGGTTTGGGTCGTGCCGAGTGGGTTTGGGTCTAGCCGAGTGGGTTTGGGTCTAGCCGAATTCGTTTGGGTCTAGCCGAGTGGGTTTGGGTCTCGTCGAGTGGGTTTGGGTCTAGCCAAGTGGGTTTGGGTCGAGCCGAGTGGGTTTGGGTCTAGCCTAGTGGGTTTGGGTCTAGCCGAGGGGGTTTGGGTCTAGCCGAGTGGGTTTCGGTACAGCCGAGTGGGTTTGGGTCTAGCCGATTGGGTTTGGGTCTAGCCGAGTGGGTTTGGGTCCAGCCGAGTGGGTTTGCGTGTAGCCAAGTGGGTTTGGGTCTAGCCGAGTGGTTTTGGGTCTAGCCGAGTGGGTTTGGGTCTAGCCGAGTGGGTTTGGGTCTAGCCGAATGGGTTTGGGTCCAGCCGAGTGGGTTTGGGTCTGAACGAGTGGGTTTGGGTCTAGTCGAGTGGGTTTGGGTGTAGCCGACTGGGTTTGCATCTTGCCGAGTGAGTTTGGGGCTAGCGGAGTGGGTTTGGGTCTAGCGGAGTGGGTTTGGGTCCAACCGAGTGGGTTTGGACCTCGCCGAGTGTGTTTGGGTCTAGCCAAGGTCGTTTGGGACTAGCCGAGTGGATTTGGGACTAGCGGAGTGGGATTGGGTCTAGCCGAGTGGGTTTGGGTCTAGCCGAGTGGGTTTGGGACTAGCCGAGTGGGTTTGCATCTAGCCGAGTGGGTTTGCGTCTAGCCGAGTGAGTTTGGGGCTAGCGGATTGGGTTTGGGTCTAGCCGAGTGGGTTTGTGTCTAGCCGAGTGGGTTTGGGTCTAGCCGAGTGGGTTTGGGTCTAGCCGAGTGGGTTTGGGTCTAGCCGAGTGGGTTTGGGTCTAGCCGAGTGGGTTTGGGTCTAGCCGAGTGGGTTTGGGTGTAGCCGAGTGGGTTTGGGTGTAGCCGAGTGGGTTTGGGTCTAGCGGAGTGGGTTTGGGTCTAGCCGAGTGGGTTTGGGTCTAGCCGAGTGGGTTTGGGACTAGTCGAGTGGGTTTTGGTCCTGCCGAGTGGGTGTGGGTCTAGCCGAGTGGGTTTGAGTCTAGCCGAGTGGGTTTGGGTCTAGCCGAGTGGGTTTGGTTCTAGCCGAGTGGGTTTTGTGTCTAGACGAGTGGGTTTGGGTCTAACCGAGTGGGTTTGGGTCTAGCCGAGTGGGTTTGGGTCTAGCCGAGAGTGTTTGGGTCTACCCAAGTGGGTTTGGGTCTAGCCGAGTGGGTTTGGGTCTAGCCGAGTGGATTTGGGTGCAGCCGAGTGGGTGTGGGTCTAACCGAGTGGGTTTGGGTCTAGCCGAGTGGGTTTGGGTCTAGCCGAGAGTGTTTGGGTCTACCCAAGTGGGTTTGAGTCTAGCCGAGTGGGTTTGGGTCTCGCCGAGTGGATTTGGGTCTAGCCGAGTGGGTTTGGGTCTAGCCGAGTGGGTTTGGGTCGAGCCGAGTGGGTTTGGGTCTAGCCGAGTGGGTTTGGGTCTAGCGGAGTGGGTTTGGGTGTAGCCGAGTGGGTTTGGGTCTAGCCGAGTGGGTTTGGGTCTAGCCGAGTGGGTTTGGGGCTAGCCGAGTGGGTTTGGGTCTAGCCGAGTGGGTTTGGGTCTAGCCGAGTGGGTTTGGGTCTAGCCGAGTGGGTTTGGGTCTAGCCGAGTGGGTTTGGGTCCAGCCGAGTGGGTTTGGGTCTAGCCGAGTGGGTTTGGGTCGTGCCGAGTGGGTTTGGGTCTAGCCGAGTGGGTTTGGGGCTAGCCGAATGCGTTTGGGTCTAGCCGAGTGGGTTTGGGTCTCGTCGAGTGGGTTTGGGTCTAGCCAAGTGGGTTTGGGTCGATCCGAGTGGGTTTGGGTCTAGCCTAGTGGGTTTGGGTCTAGCCGAGGGGGTTTGGGTCTAGCCGAGTGGGTTTCGGTATAGCCGAGTGGGTTTGGGTCTAGCCGAGTGGGTGTGGGTCTAGCCGAGCGGGTTTGGGTCTAGCCGAGTGGGTTTGGGTCTAGCCGAGTGGGTTTGGGTCTAGCCAAGTGGGTTTGGGTCTAGCCGAGTGGGTTTGGGTCTAGCCGAGTGGGTTTGGGTCTAGCCGATTGGGTTGGGTGTAGCCGAGTGGGTTTGGGTCTAGCCGATTGGGTTTGGGTCTAGCCAAGTTGGTTTGGGTCTAGCCGAGTGGGTTTGGGTGTAGCCGAGTGGGTTTGGGTCTAGCCGAGTGGGGTTGGGTCTAGCGGAGTGGGTTTGGGTCTAGCCGCATGGGTTTGGGTCTAGCCGAGTGGGTTTGGGTCTAGTGGAGTGGGTTTGGGTGCAGCCGAGTGGGTTTGGGTCTAGCCGAGTGGGTTTGGGTCTAGCCGAGTGGGTTTGGGTCGAGCCGAGTGGGTTTGGTTCCAGCCGAGTGGGTTTGGGTCTAGCGGAGTGGGTTTGGGTCTAGCGGAGTGGGTTTGGGTCCAGCCGAGAGTGTTTGGGTCTGCCCAAGTGGGTTTTAGTCTTGCCGAGTGGGTTTGGGTCTCGCCGAGTGGGTTTGGGTCTAGCCGAGTGGGTTTGGGTCTAGCCGAGTGGGTTTGGGTCTAGCCGAGTGGGTTTGGGTCTAGCCGAGTGGGTTTGGGTCTAGCCGAGTGGGTTTGGGTCTAGCCGAGTGGGTTTGGGTCTAGCCGAGTGGGTTTGGGTCGTGCCGAGTGGGTTTGGGTCTAGCCGAGTGGGTTTGGGGCTAGCCGAATGCGTTTGGGTCTAGCCGAGTGGGTTTGGGTCTCGCCGAGTGGGTTTGGGTCTAGCCAAGTGGGTTTGCGTTGAGCCGACTTGGTTTGGGTCTAGCCTAGTGGGCTTGGGTCTAGCCGAGGGGGTTTGGGTCTAGCGGAGTGGGTTTGGGTCTAGCCGAGTGGGGTTGGGTCTAGCGGAGTGGGATTTGGTCTAGCCGCGTGGGTTTGGGTCTAGCCGAGTGGGTTTGGGTCTAGTGGAGTGGGTTTGCATCTACCGGAGTGGGTTTGGGTCTAGCCGAGTGGGTTTGGGTCTAGCGGAGTAGGTTTGGGTCTAGCCGAGTGGGTTTGGGTCTAGCCGAGTGGGTTTGAGTCTAGCCGCGTGGGTTTGGGGCTAGCCGAGTGGGTTTGGGTCTAGCCGAGTGGGTTTGGGTCCAGCCGAGTGGGTTTGGGTCTAGCCGTGTGGGTTTGGGTCTAGCCGAGTGTGTTTGGGTCGAGCCGAGTGGGTTTGGGTCTAGCCGAGTGGGTTTGGGTCTAGCGGAGTGGGTTTGGGTGTAGCCGAGTGGGTTTGGGTCTAGCCGAGTGGGTTTGGGTCTAGCCGAGTGGGTTTGGGGCTAGCGGAGTGGGTTTGGGTCTAGCCGAGTGGGTTTGGGTCTAGCCGAGTGGGTTTGGGTCTAGCCGAGTGGGTTTGGGTCTAGCCGAGTGGGTTTGGGTCTAGCCGAGTGGGTTTGGGTCTAGCCGAGTGGGTTTGGGTCGTGCCGAGTGGGTTTGGGTCTAGCCGAGTGGGTTTGGGGCTAGCCGAATGCGTTTGGGTCTAGCCGAGTGGGTTTGGGTCTCGTCGAGTGGGTTTGGGTCTAGCCGAGTGGGTTTGGGTCGAGCCGAGTGGGTTTGGGTCTAGCCTAGTGGGTTTGGGTCTAGCCGAGGGGGTTTGGGTCTAGCCGAGTGGGTTTCGGTATAGCCGAGTGGGTTTGGGTCTAGCCGAGTGGGTGTGGGTCTAGCCGAGTGGGTTTGGGTCTAGCCGAGTGGGTTTGGGTCAAGCCGAGTGGGTTTGGGTCTAGCCAAGTGGGTTTGGGTCTAGCCGAGTGGGTTTGGGTCTAGCCGAGTGGGTTTGTGTCTAGCCGATTGGGTTGGGTGTAGCCGAGTGGGTTTGGGTCTAGCCGATTGGGTTTGGGTCTAGCCAAGTTGGTTTGGGTCTAGCCGAGTGGGTTTGGGTGTAGCCGAGTGGGTTTGGGTCTAGCCGAGTGGGGTTGGGTCTAGCGGAGTGGGTTTTGGTCTAGCCGCATGGGTTTGGGTCTAGCCGAGTGGGTTTGGGTCTAGTGGAGTGGGTTTGGGTGCAGCCGAGTGGGTTTGGGTCTAGCCGAGTGGGTTTGGGTCTAGCCGAGTGGGTTTGGGTGGAGCCGAGTGGGTTTGGGTCCAGCCGAGTGGGTTTGGGTCTAGCGGAGTGGGTTTGGGTCTAGCCGAGAGTGTTTGGGTCTACCCAAGTGGGTTTTAGTCTAGCCGAGTGGGTTTGGGGCTCGCCGAGTGGATTTGGGTCTAGCCGAATGGGTGTGGGTCTAGCCGAGTGTGTTTGGGTCTAGCCGAGTGGGCTTGGGTCTAGCCGAGTGGGTTTGGGTCTAGCCAAGTGGGTTTGGGTCTAGCCGAGTGGGTTTGGGTCTAGCCGAGTGGGTTTGGGTCTAGCCGATTGGGTTGGGTGTAGCCGAGTGGGTTTGGGTCTAGCCGATTGGGTTTGGGTCTAGCCGAGTGGGTTTGGGTCCAGCCGAGTGGGTTTGGGTCTAGCCGAGTGGGTTTGGGTCTAGCCGTGTGGGGTTGGGTCTAGCGGAGTGGGTTTGGGTCTAGCCGCATGGGTTTGGGTCTAGCCGAGTGGGTTTGGGTCTAGCCGAGTGGGTTTAGGTCTAGCCGAGTGGGTTTGGGTCTAGCCGAGTGGGTTTGGGTCTAGCCGAGTGGGTTTGGGTCGTGCCGAGTGGGTTTGGGTCTAGCCGAGTGGGTTTGGGGCTAGCCGAATGCGTTTGGGTCTAGCCGAGTGGGTTTGGGTCTCGTCGAGTGGGTTTGGGTCTAGCCAAGTGGGTTTGGGTCGAGCCGAGTGGGTTTGGGTCTAGCCTAGTGGGTTTGGGTCTAGCCGAGGGGGTTTGGGTCTAGCCGAGTGGGTTTCGGTACAGCCGAGTGGGTTTGGGTCTAGCCGATTGGGTTTGGGTCTAGCCGAGTGGGTTTGGGTCCAGCCGAGTGGGTTTGGGTGTAGCCAAGTGGGTTTGGGTCTAGCCGAGTGGTTTTGGGTCTAGCCGAGTGGGTTTGGGTCTAGCCGAGTGGGTTTGGTTCTAGCCGAATGGGTTTGGGTCTAGCCGAGTGGGTTTGGGTCTGAACGAGTGGGTTTGGGTCTAGTCGAGTGGGTTTGCATCTAGCCGAGTGGGTTTGCATCTTGCCGAGTGAGTTTGGGGCTAGCGGAGTGGGTTTGGGTCTAGCGGAGTGGGTTTGGGTCCAACCGAGTGGGTTTGGACCTCGCCGAGTGTGTTTGGGTCTAGCCAAGGTCGTTTGGGACTAGCCGAGTGGATTTGGGACGAGCGGAGTGGGATTGGGTCTAGCCGAGTGGGTTTGGGTCTAGCCGAGTGGGTTTGGGTCTAGCCGAGTGGGTTTGCATCTAGCCGAGTGGGTTTGCGTCTAGCCGAGTGAGTTTGGGGCTAGCGGAGTGGGTTTGGGTCTAGCCGAGTGGGTTAGTGTCTAGCCGAGTGGGTTTGGGTCTAGCCGAGTGGGTTTGGGTCTAGCCGAGTGGGTTTGGGTCTAGCCGAGTGGGTTTGGGTCTAGCCGAGTGTGTTTGGGTCTAGCCGAGTGGGTTTGGGTGTAGCCGAGTGGGTTTGGGTGTAGCCGAGTGGGTTTGGGTCTAGCGGAGTGGGTTTGGGTCTAGCCGAGTGGGTTTGGGTCTAGCCGAGTGGGTTTGGGTCTAGGCGAGTGGGTTTTGGTCCTGCCGAGTGGGTGTGGGTCTAGCCGAGTGGGTTTGAGTCTAGCCGAGTGGGGTTGGGTCTAGCCGAGTGGGTTTGGTTCTAGCCGAGTGGGTTTTGTGTCTAGACGAGTGGGTTTGGGTCTAACCGAGTGGGTTTGGGTCTAGCCGATTGGGTTTGGGTCTAGCCGAGAGTGTTTGGGTCTACCCAAGTGGGTTTGGGTCTAGCCGAGTGGGTTTGGGTCTAGCCGAGTGGATTTGGGTGCAGCCGAGTGGGTGTGGGTCTAACCGAGTGGGTTTGGGTCTAGCCGAGTGGGTTTGGGTCTAGCCGAGAGTGTTTGGGTCTACCCAAGTGGGTTTGAGTCTAGCCGAGTGGGTTTGGGTCTCGCCGAGTGGATTTGGGTCTAGCCGAGTGGGTGTGGGTCTAGCCGAGTGGGTTTGGGTCTAGCCGAGTGGGTTTGGGTCTAGCCGAGTGGGTTTGGGTCTAGCCAAGTGGGTTTGGGTCTAGCCGAGTGGGTTTGGGTCTAGCCGATTGGGTTGGGTGTAGCCGAGTGGGTTTGGGTCTAGCCGATTGGGTTTGGGTCTAGCCGAGTGGGTTTGGGTCTAGCCGAGTGGGTTTGGGTCTAGCCGAGAGTGTTTGGGTCTACCCAAGTGGGTTTGAGTCTAGCCGAGTGGGTTTGGGTCTCGCCGAGTGGATTTGGGTCTAGCCGAGTGGGTGTGGGTCTAGCCGAGTGGGTTTGGGTCTAGCCGAGTGGGTTTGGGTCTAGCCGAGTGGGTTTGGGTCTAGCCAAGTGGGTTTGGGTCTAGCCGAGTGGGTTTGGGTCTAGCCGAGTGGGTTTGGGTCTAGCCGATTGGGTTGGGTGTAGCCGAGTGGGTTTGGGTCTAGCCGATTGGGTTTGGGTCTAGCCGAGTGGGTTTGGGTCTAGCCGCGTGGGTTTGGGTGTAGCCGAGTGGGTTTGGGTCCAGCCGAGTGGGGTTGGGTCTAGCGGAGTGGGTTTGGGTCTAGCCGCATGGGTTTGGGTCTAGCCGAGTGGGTTTGGGTCTAGTGGAGTGGGTTTGGGTGCAGCCGAGTGGGTTTGGGTCTAGCCGAGTGGGTTTGGGTCTAGCCGAGTGGGTTTGGGTCGAGCCGAGTGGGTTTGGGTCTAGCCGAGTGGGTTTGGGTCTAGCGGAGTGGGTTTGGGTCTAGCCGAGTGGGTTTGCATCTAGCCGAGTGGGTTTGCGTCTAGCCGAGTGAGTTTGGGGCTAGCGGAGTGGGTTTGGGTCTAGCCGAGTGGGTTTGTGTCTAGCCGAGTGGGTTTGGGTCTAGCCGAGTGGGTTTGGGTCTAGCCGAGTGGGTTTGGGTCTAGCCGAGTGGGTTTGGGTCTAGCCGAGTGTGTTTGGGTCTAGCCGAGTGGGTTTGGGTGTAGCCGAGTGGGTTTGGGTGTAGCCGAGTGGGTTTGGGTCTAGCCGAGTGGGTTTGGGTCTAGCCGAGTGGGTTTGGGTCTAGCCGAGTGGGTTTGGGTCTAGTCGAGTGGGTTTTGGTCCTGCCGAGTGGGTGTGGGTCTAGCCGAGTGGGTTTGAGTCTAGCCGAGTGGGGTTGTGTCTAGCCGAGTGGGTTTGGTTCTAGCCGAGTGGGTTTTGTGTCTAGACGAGTGGGTTTGGGTCTAACCGAGTGGGTTTGGGTCTAGCCGATTGGGTTTGGGTCTAGCCGAGAGTGTTTGGGTCTACCCAAGTGGGTTTGGGTCTAGCCGAGTGGGTTTGGGTCTAGCCGAGTGGATTTGGGTGCAGCCGAGTGGGTGTGGGTCTAACCGAGTGGGTTTGGGTCTAGCCGAGTGGGTTTGGGTCTAGCCGAGAGTGTTTGGGTCTACCCAAGTGGGTTTGAGTCTAGCCGAGTGGGTTTGGGTCTCGCCGAGTGGATTTGGGTCTAGCCGAGTGGGTGTGGGTCTAGCCGAGTGGGTTTGGGTCTAGCCGAGTGGGTTTGGGTCTAGCCGAGTGGGTTTGGGTCTAGCCGAGTGGGTTTGGGTCTAGCCAAGTGGGTTTGGGTCTAGCCGAGTGGGTTTGGGTCTAGCCGAGTGGGTTTGGGTCTAGCCGATTGGGTTGGGTGTAGCCGAGTGGGTTTGGGTCTAGCCGATTGGGTTTGGGTCTAGCCGAGTGGGTTTGGGTCTAGCCGCGTGGGTTTGGGTCTAGCCGAGTGGGTTTGGGTCTAGCCGAGAGTGTTTGGGTCTACCCAAGTGGGTTTGAGTCTAGCCGAGTGGGTTTGGGTCTCGCCGAGTGGATTTGGGTCTAGCCGAGTGGGTGTGGGTCTAGCCGAGTGGGTTTGGGTCTAGCCGAGTGGGTTTGGGTCTAGCCGAGTGGGTTTGGGTCTAGCCAAGTGGGTTTGGGTCTAGCCGAGTGGGTTTGGGTCTAGCCGAGTGGGTTTGGGTCTAGCCGATTGGGTTGGGTGTAGCCGAGTGGGTTTGGGTCTAGCCGATTGGGTTTGGGTCTAGCCGAGTGGGTTTGGGTCTAGCCGAGTGGGTTTGGGTGTAGCCGAGTGGGTTTGGGTCTAGCCGAGTGGGGTTGGGTCTAGCGGAGTGGGTTTGGGTCTAGCCGCATGGGTTTGGGTCTAGCCGAGTGGGTTTGGGTCTAGTGGAGTGGGTTTGGGTGCAGCCGAGTGGGTTTGGGTCTAGCCGAGTGGGTTTGGGTCTAGCCGAGTGGGTTTGGGTCGAGCCGAGTGGGTTTGGTTCCAGCCGAGTGGGTTTGGGTCTAGCGGAGTGGGTTTGGGTCTAGCGGAGTGGGTTTGGGTCTAGCCGAGAGTGTTTGGGTCTGCCCAAGTGGGTTTTAGTCTTGCCGAGTGGGTTTGGGGCTCGCCGAGTGGGTTTGGGTCTAGCCGAGTGGGTTTGGGTCTAGCCGAGTGGGTTTGGGTCTAGCCGAGTGGGTTTGGGTCTAGCCGAGTGGGTTTGGGTCTAGCCGAGTGGGTTTGGGTCTAGCCGAGTGGGTTTGGGTCTAGCCGAGTGGGTTTGGGTCTAGCCGATTGGGTTGGGTGTAGCCGAGTGGGTTTGGGTCTAGCCGATTGGGTTTGGGTCTAGCCGAGTGGGTTTGGGTCTAGCCGAGTGGGTTTGGGTCTAGCCGAGAGTGTTTGGGTCTACCCAAGTGGGTTTGAGTCTAGCCGAGTGGGTTTGGGTCTCGCCGAGTGGATTTGGGTCTAGCCGAGTGGGTGTGGGTCTAGCCGAGTGGGTTTGGGTCTAGCCGAGTGGGTTTGGGTCTAGCCGAGTGGGTTTGGGTCTAGCCGAGTGGGTTTGGGTCTAGCCGAGTGGGTTTGGGTCTAGCCAATTGGGTTGGGTGTAGCCGAGTGGGTTTGGGTCTAGCCGATTGGGTTTGGGTCTAGCCGAGTGGGTTTGGGTCTAGCCGCGTGGGTTTGGGTGTAGCCGAGTGGGTTTGGGTCCAGCCGAGTGGGGTTGGGTCTAGCGGAGTGGGTTTGGGTCTAGCCGAGTGGGTTTGGTTCTAGCCGAGTGGGTTTTGTGTCTAGACGAGTGGGTTTGGGTCTAACCGAGTGGGTTTGGGTCTAGCCGATTGGGTTTGGGTCTAGCCGAGAGTGTTTGGGTCTACCCAAGTGGGTTTGGGTCTAGCCGAGTGGGTTTGGGTCTAGCCGAGTGGGTTTGGGTCTAGCCGAGTGGGTTTGGGTCTAGCCGAGTGGGTTTGGGTCTAGCCGATTGGGTTGGGTGTAGCCGAGTGGGTTTGGGTCTAGCCGATTGGGTTTGGGTCTAGCCGAGTGGGTTTGGGTCTAGCCGAGTGGGTTTGGGTCTAGCCGAGAGTGTTTGGGTCTACCCAAGTGGGTTTGAGTCTAGCCGAGTGGGTTTGGGTCTCGCCGAGTGGATTTGGGACTAGCCGAGTGGGTGTGGGTCTAGCCGAGTGGGTTTGGGTCTAGCCGAGTGGGTTTGGGTCTAGCCGAGTGGGTTTGGGTCTAGCCGAGTGGGTTTGGGTCTAGCCGAGTGGGTTTGGGTCTAGCCGATTGGGTTGGGTGTAGCCGAGTGGGTTTGGGTCTAGCCGATTGGGTTTGGGTCTAGCCGAGTGGGTTTGGGTCTAGCCGCGTGGGTTTGGGTGTAGCCGAGTGGGTTTGGGTCCAGCCGAGTGGGGTTGGGTCTAGCGGAGTGGGTTTGGGTCTAGCCGAGTGGGTTTGGTTCTAGCCGAGTGGGTTTTGTGTCTAGACGAGTGGGTTTGGGTCTAACCGAGTGGGTTTGGGTCTAGCCGATTGGGTTTGGGTCTAGCCGAGAGTGTTTGGGTCTACCCAAGTGGGTTTGGGTCTAGCCGAGTGGGTTTGGGTCTAGCCGAGTGGGTTTGGGTGCAGCCGAGTGGGTGTGGGTCTAACCGAGTGGGTTTGGGTCTAGCCGAGTGGGTTTGGGTCTAGCCGAGAGTGTTTGGGTCTACCCAAGTGGGTTTGAGTCTAGCCGAGTGGGTTTGGGTCTCGCCGAGTGGATTTGGGTCTAGCCGAGTGGGTGTGGGTCTAGCCGAGTGGGTTTGGGTCTAGCCGAGTGGGTTTGGGTCTAGCCGAGTGGGTTTGGGTCTAGCCAAGTGGGTTTGGGTCTAGCCGAGTGGGTTTGGGTCTAGCCGAGTGGGTTTGGGTCTAGCCGATTGGGTTGGGTGTAGCCGAGTGGGTTTGGGTCTAGCCGATTGGGTTTGGGTCTAGCCGAGTGGGTTTGGGTCTAGCCGAGTGGGTTTGGGTGTAGCCGAGTGGGTTTGGGTCTAGCCGAGTGGGGTTGGGTCTAGCGGAGTGGGTTTGGGTCTAGCCGCATGGGTTTGGGTCTAGCCGAGTGGGTTTGGGTCTAGTGGAGTGGGTTTGGGTGCAGCCGAGTGGGTTTGTGTCTAGCCGAGTGGGTTTGGGTCTAGCCGAGTGGGTTTGGGCCGAGCCGAGTGGGTTTGGGTCTAGCCGAGTGGGTTTGGGTCTAGCGGAGTGGGTTTGGGTCTAGCCGCATGGGTTTGGGTCTAGCCGAGTGGGTTTGGGTCTAGTGGAGTGGGTTTGGGTGCAGCCGAGTGGGTTTGGGTCTAGCCGAGTGGGTTTGGGTCTAGCCGAGTGGGTTTGGGTCGAGCCGAGTGGGTTTGGGTCCAGCCGAGTGGGTTTGGGTCTAGCGGAGTGGGTTTGGGTCTAGCCGAGAGTGTTTGGGTCTACCAAAGTGGGTTTTAGTCTAGCCGAGTGGGTTTGGGGCTCGCCGAGTGGATTTGGGTCTAGCCGAATGGGTGTGGGTCTAGCCGAGTGGGTTTGGGTCTAGCCGAGTGGCCTTGGGTCTAGCCGAGTGGGTTTGGGTCTAGCCAAGTGGGTTTGGGTCTAGCCGAGTGGGTTTGGGTCCAGCCGAGTGGGTTTGGGTCTAGCCGATTGGGTTGGGTGTAGCCGAGTGGGTTTGGGTCTAGCCGATTGGGTTTGGGTCTAGCCGAGTGGGTTTGGGTCCAGCCGAGTGGGTTTGGGTCTAGCCGAGTGGGTTTGGGTCTGGCCGAGTGGGGTTGGGTCTAGCGGAGTGGGTTTGGGTCTAGCCGCATGGGTTTGGGTCTAGCCGAGTGGGTTTGGGTCTAGTGGAGTGGGTTTGGGTGCAGCCGAGTGGGTTTGGGTCTAGCCGAGTGGGTTTGGGTCTAGCCGAGTGGGTTTGGGTCGAGCCGAATGGGTTTGGGTCTAGCCGAGTGGGTTTGGGTCTAGCGGAGTGGGTTTGGGTGTAGCCGAGTGGGTTTGGGTCTAGCCGAGTGGGTTTGGGTCTAGCCGAGTGGGTTTGGGTCTAGCCGAGTGGGTTTGGGTCTAGCCGAGTGGGTTTGGGTCTAGCCGAGTGGGTTTGGGTCTAGCCGAGTGGGTTTGGGTCTAGCCGAGTGGGTTTGGGTCTAGCCGAGTGGGTTTGGGTCTAGCCGAGTGGGTTTGGGACGTGCCGAGTGGGTTTGGGTCTAGCCGAGTGGGTTTGGGGCTAGCCGAATGCGTTTGGGTCTAGCCGAGTGGGTTTGGGTCTCGCCGAGTGGGTTTGGGTCAAGCCAAGTGGGTTTGCGTTGATCCGAGTGGGTTTGGGTCCAGCCTAGTGGGCTTGGGTCTAGCCGAGGGGGTTTGGGTCTAGCGGAGTGGGTTTGGGTCTAGCCGAGTGGGGTTGGGTCTAGCGGAGTGGGATTTGGTCTAGCCGTGTGGGTTTGGGTCTAGCCGAGTGGGTTTGGGTCTAGTGGAGTGGGTTTCGGTCTACCGGAGTGGGTTTGGGTCTAGCCGAGTGGGTTTGGGTCTAGCGGAGTAGGTTTGGGTCTAGCCGAGTGGGTTTGGGTCTAGCCGAGTGGGTTTGAGTCTAGCCGCGTGGGTTTGGGGCTAGCCGAGTGGGTTTGGGTCTAGCCGAGTGGGTTTGGGTCTAGCCGAGTGGGTTTGGGTCTAGCCGAGTGGGTTTGGGACTAGCCGAGTGGGTTTGTGTCTAGCGGAGTGGGTTTGGGTCTAGCCAAGTCCGTTTGGGACTAGCCGAGTGGGTTTGGGACTAGCGGAGTGGGTTTTGGTCTAGCGGAGTGGGTTTGGTTCGAGCGGAGTGGGTTTGGGTCTAGCCGAGTGGGTTTGGGTCTAGCCGAGTGGGTTTGGGTCTAGCCGAGTGGGTTTGCGTCTAGCCGAGTGGGTTTTGCTCTAGCCGAGTGGGTTTGGGTCTAGCCGAGTGGGTTTGGGTCTAGCCGAGTGGGGTTGGGTCTAGCAGACTGGGTTTTGGTCTAGCCGCGTGGGTTTGGGTCTAGCAGACTGGGTTTTGGTCTAGCCGCGTGGGTTTGGGTCTAGCCGAGTGGGTTTGGGTCTAGCCGAGTGGGTTTGGGTCTAGCCGAGTGGGTTTGGGTCTAGCCGAGTGGGTTTGGGACTAGCCGAGTGGGTTTGTGTCTAGCGGAGTGGGTTTGGGTCTAGCCAAGTCCGTTTGGGACTAGCCGAGTGGGTTTGGGACTAGCGGAGTGGGTTTTGGTCTAGCGGAGTGGGTTTGGTTCGAGCGGAGTGGGTTTGGGTCTAGCCGAGTGGGTTTGGGTCTAGCCGAGTGGGTTTGGGTCTAGCCGAGTGGGTTTGCGTCTAGCCGTGTGGGTTTTGCTCTAGCCGAGTGGGTTTGGGTCTAGCCGAGTGGGTTTGGGTCTAGCCGAGTGGGGTTGGGTCTAGCAGACTGGGTTTTGGTCTAGCCGCGTGGGTTTGGGTCTAGCCGAGTGGGTTTGGGTCTAGCCGAGAGTGTTTGGGTCTGAACGAGTGGGTTTGGGTCTAGTCGAGTGGGTTTGCATCTAGCCGAGTGGGTTTGCATCTTGCCGAGTGAGTTTGGGGCTAACGGAGTGGGTTTGGGTCTAGCGGAGTGGGTTTGGGTCCAACCGAGTGGGTTTGGGCCTCGCCGAGTGTGTTTGGGTCTAGCCAAGGTCGTTTGGGACTAGCCGAGTGGATTTGGGACTAGCGGAGTGGGATTGGGTCTAGCCGAGCGGGTTTGGGTCTAGCCGTGTGGGTTTGGGTCTAGCCGAGTGGGTTTGCATCTAGCCGAGTGGGTTTGCCTCTAGCCGAGTGAGTTTGTGGCTAGCGGAGTGGGTTTGGGTCTAGCCGAGTGGGTTTGTGTCTAGCCGAGTGGGTTTGGGTCTAGCCGAGTGGGTTTGGGTCTAGCCGAGTGGGTTTGGGTGTAGCCGAGTGGGTTTGGGTGTGGCCGAGTGGGTTTGGGTCTAGCGGAGTGGGTTTGGGTCTAGCCGAGTGGGTTTGGGTCTAGCCGAGTGGGTTTGGGTATAGTCGAGTGGGTTTTGGTCCTGCCGAGTGGGTGTGGGTCTAGCCGAGTGGGTTTGAGTCTAGCCGAGTGGGTTTGGGTCTAGCCGAGTGGGTTTGGTTCTAGCCGAGTGGGTTTTGTGTCTAGACGAGTGGGTTTGGGTCTAACCGAGTGGGTTTGTGTCTAGCCGAGTGGGTTTGGGTCGAGCCGAGAGTGTTTGGGTCTACCCAAGTGGGTTTGGGTCTAGCCGAGTGGGTTTGGGTCTAGCCGAGAGGATTTGGGTCTAGCCGAGTGGGTGTGGGTCTAACCGAGTGGGTTTGGGTCTAGCCGAGTGGGTTTGGGTGTAGCCGAGTGGGTTTGGGTCTAGCCGAGTGGGTTTGGGTCTAGCCGAGTGGGTTTGGGTCTAGCCGAGTGGGTTTGGGTCTAGCCGAGTGGGTTTGGGTCTAGCCGAGTGGGTTTGGGTCTAGCCGAGTGGGTTTGGGTCTAGCCGAGTGGGTTTGGGTCTAGCCGAGTGGGTTTGGGTCTAGCCGAGTGGGTTTGGGACGTGCCGAGTGGGTTTGGGTCTAGCCGAGTGGGTTTGGGGCTAGCCGAATGCGTTTGGGTCTAGCCGAGTGGGTTTGGGTCTCGCCGAGTGGGTTTGGGTCAAGCCAAGTGGGTTTGCGTTGATCCGAGTGGGTTTGGGTCCAGCCTAGTGGGCTTGGGTCTAGCCGAGGGGGTTTGGGTCTAGCGGAGTGGGTTTGGGTCTAGCCGAGTGGGGTTGGGTCTAGCGGAGTGGGATTTGGTCTAGCCGTGTGGGTTTGGGTCTAGCCGAGTGGGTTTGGGTCTAGTGGAGTGGGTTTCGGTCTACCGGAGTGGGTTTGGGTCTAGCCGAGTGGGTTTGGGTCTAGCGGAGTAGGTTTGGGTCTAGCCGAGTGGGTTTGGGTCTAGCCGAGTGGGTTTGAGTCTAGCCGCGTGGGTTTGGGGCTAGCCGAGTGGGTTTGGGTCTAGCCGAGTGGGTTTGGGTCTAGCCGAGTGGGTTTGGGTCTAGCCGAGTGGGTTTGGGACTAGCCGAGTGGGTTTGTGTCTAGCGGAGTGGGTTTGGGTCTAGCCAAGTCCGTTTGGGACTAGCCGAGTGGGTTTGGGACTAGCGGAGTGGGTTTTGGTCTAGCGGAGTGGGTTTGGTTCGAGCGGAGTGGGTTTGGGTCGAGCCGAGTGGGTTTGGGTCTAGCCGAGTGGGTTTGGGTCTAGCCGAGTGGGTTTGCGTCTAGCCGAGTGGGTTTTGCTCTAGCCGAGTGGGTTTCGGTCTAGCCGAGTGGGTTTGGGTCTAGCCGAGTGGGGTTGGGTCTAGCAGACTGGGTTTTGGTCTAGCCGCGTGGGTTTGGGTCTAGCAGACTGGGTTTTGGTCTAGCCGCGTGGGTTTGGGTCTAGCCGAGTGGGTTTGGGTCTAGCCGAGTGGGTTTGGGTCTAGCCGAGTGGGTTTGGGTCTAGCCGAGTGGGTTTGGGACTAGCCGAGTGGGTTTGTGTCTAGCGGAGTGGGTTTGGGTCTAGCCAAGTCCGTTTGGGACTAGCCGAGTGGGTTTGGGACTAGCGGAGTGGGTTTTGGTCTAGCGGAGTGGGTTTGGTTCGAGCGGAGTGGGTTTGGGTCTAGCCGAGTGGGTTTGGGTCTAGCCGAGTGGGTTTGGGTCTAGCCGAGTGGGTTTGCGTCTAGCCGAGTGGGTTTTGCTCTAGCCGAGTGGGTTTGGGTCTAGCCGAGTGGGTTTGGGTCTAGCCGAGTGGGGTTGGGTCTAGCAGACTGGGTTTTGGTCTAGCCGCGTGGGTTTGGGTCTAGCCGAGTGGGTTTGGGTCTAGCCGAGAGTGTTTGGGTCTGAACGAGTGGGTTTGGGTCTAGTCGAGTGGGTTTGCATCTAGCCGAGTGGGTTTGCATCTTGCCGAGTGAGTTTGGGGCTAACGGAGTGGGTTTGGGTCTAGCGGAGTGGGTTTGGGTCCAACCGAGTGGGTTTGGGCCTCGCCGAGTGTGTTTGGGTCTAGCCAAGGTCGTTTGGGACTAGCCGAGTGGATTTGGGACTAGCGGAGTGGGATTGGGTCTAGCCGAGCGGGTTTGGGTCTAGCCGTGTGGGTTTGGGTCTAGCCGAGTGGGTTTGCATCTAGCCGAGTGGGTTTGCCTCTAGCCGAGTGAGTTTGTGGCTAGCGGAGTGGGTTTGGGTCTAGCCGAGTGGGTTTGTGTCTAGCCGAGTGGGTTTGGGTCTAGCCGAGTGGGTTTGGGTCTAGCCGAGTGGGTTTGGGTGTAGCCGAGTGGGTTTGGGTGTGGCCGAGTGGGTTTGGGTCTAGCGGAGTGGGTTTGGGTCTAGCCGAGTGGGTTTGGGTCTAGCCGAGTGGGTTTGGGTATAGTCGAGTGGGTTTTGGTCCTGCCGAGTGGGTGTGGGTCTAGCCGAGTGGGTTTGAGTCTAGCCGAGTGGGTTTGGGTCTAGCCGAGTGGGTTTGGTTCTAGCCGAGTGGGTTTTGTGTCTAGACGAGTGGGTTTGGGTCTAACCGAGTGGGTTTGTGTCTAGCCGAGTGGGTTTGGGTCGAGCCGAGAGTGTTTGGGTCTACCCAAGTGGGTTTGGGTCTAGCCGAGTGGGTTTGGGTCTAGCCGAGAGGATTTGGGTCTAGCCGAGTGGGTGTGGGTCTAACCGAGTGGGTTTGGGTCTAGCCGAGTGGGTTTGGGTCTAGCCGAGAGTGTTTGGGCCTACCCAAGTGGGTTTGAGTCTAGCCGAGTGGGTTTGGGTCTCGCCGAGTGGATTTGGGTCTAGCCGAGTGGGTGTGGGTCTAGCCGAGTGGGTTTGGGTCTAGCCGAGTGGGTTTGGGTCTAGCCGAGTGGGTTTGGGTCTAGCCAAGTGGGTTTGGGTCTAGCCGAGTGGGTTTGGGTCTAGCCGAGTGGGTTTGGGTCTAGCCGAGTGGGTTTGGGTCTAGCCGAGTGGGTTTGGGGCCAGCCGAGTGGGTTTGGGTCTAGCCGAGTGGGTTTGGGTCTAGCCGAGTGGGTTTGGGTCTAGCCGAGTGGGTTTGGGTCTAGCCGAGTGGGCTTGGGTCTAGCCGAGTGGGTTTGGGTCTAGCCGAGTGGGTTTGGGTCGTGCCGAGTGGGTTTGGGTCCAGCCAAGTGGGTTTGGGTCGAGCCGAGTGGGTTTGGGTCTAGCCTAGTGGGTTTGGGTCTAGCCGAGGGGGTTTGGGTCTAGCCGAGTGGGTTTCGGTATAGCCGAGTGGGTTTGGGTCTAGCCGATTGGGTTTGGGTCTAGCCGAGTGGGTTTGGGTCCAGCCGAGTGGGTTTGGGTGTAGCCAAGTGGGTTTGGGTCTAGCCGAGTGGTTTTGGGTCTAGCCGAGTGGGTTTGGGTCTAGCCGAGTGGGTTTGGGTCTAGCCGAATGGGTTTGGGTCTAGCCGAGTGGGTTTGGGTCTGAACGAGTGGGTTTGGGTCTAGTCGAGTGGGTTTGCATCTAGCCGAGTGGGTTTGGGTCTAGCCGAGTGGGTTTGGGTCTAGCCGATTGGGTTGGGTGTAGCCGAGTGGGTTTGGGTCTAGCCGATTGGGTTTGGGTCTAGCCGAGTGGGTTTGGGTCTAGCCGAGTGGGTTTGGGTGTAGCCGAGTGGGTTTGGGTCTAGCCGAGTGGGGTTGGGTCTAGCGGAGTGGGTTTGGGTCTAGCCGCATGGGTTTGGGTCTAGCCGAGTGGGTTTGGGTCTAGTGGAGTGGGTTTGGGTGCAGCCGAGTGGGTTTGGGTCTAGCCGAGTGGGTTTGGGTCTAGCCGAGTGGGTTTGGGTCGAGCCGAGTGGGTTTGGGTCTAGCCGAGTGGGTTTGGGTCTAGCGGAGTGGGTTTGGGTGTAGCCGAGTGGGTTTGGGTCTAGCCGAGTGGGTTTGGGTCTACCCGAGTGGGTTTGTGTCTAGCCGAGTGGGTTTGGGTCTAGCCGAGTGGGTTTGGGTCTAGCCGAGTGGGTTTGGGTGTAGCCGAGTGGGTTTGGGTGTAGCCGAGTGGGTTTGGGTCTAGCGGAGTGGGTTTGGGTCTAGCCGAGTGGGTTTGGGTCTAGCCGAGTGGGTTTGGGTATAGTCGAGTGGGTTTTGGTCCTGCCGAGTGGGTGTGGGTCTAGCCGAGTGGGTTTGAGTCTAGCCGAGTGGGTTTGGGTCTAGCCGAGTGGGTTTGGTTCTAGCCGAGTGGGTTTTGTGTCTAGACGAGTGGGTTTGGGTCTAACCGAGTGGGTTTGTGTCTAGCCGAGTGGGTTTGGGTCGAGCCGAGAGTGTTTGGGTCTACCCAAGTGTGTTTGGGTCTAGCCGAGTGGGTTTGGGTCTAGCCGAGAGGATTTGGGTCTAGCCGAGTGGGTGTGGGTCTAACCGAGTGGGTTTGGGTCTAGCCGAGTGGGTTTGGGTCTAGCCGAGAGTGTTTGGGCCTACCCAAGTGGGTTTGAGTCTAGCCGAGTGGGTTTGGGTCTCGCCGAGTGGATTTGGGTCTAGCCGAGTGGGTGTGGGTCTAGCCGAGTGGGTTTGGGTCTAGCCGAGTGGGTTTGGGTCTAGCCGAGTGGGTTTGGGTCTAGCCAAGTGGGTTTGGGTCTATCCGAGTGGGTTTGGGTCTAGCCGAGTGGGTTTGGGTCTAGCCGAGTGGGTTTGGGTCTAGCCGAGTGGGTTTGGGGCTAGCCGAGTGGGTTTGGGTCTAGCCGAGTGGGTTTGGGTCTAGCCGAGTGGGTTTGGGTCTAGCCGAGTGGGTTTGGGTCTAGCCGAGTGGGTTTGGGTCTAGCCGAGTGGGTTTGGGTCTAGCCGAGTGGGTTTGGGTCGTGCCGAGTGGGTTTGGGTCCAGCCAAGTGGGTTTGGGTCGAGCCGAGTGGGTTTGGGTCTAGCCTAGTGGGTTTGGGTCTAGCCGAGGGGGTTTGGGTCTAGCCGAGTGGGTTTCGGTATAGCCGAGTGGGTTTGGGTCTAGCCGATTGGGTTTGGGTCTAGCCGAGTGGGTTTGGGTCCAGCCGAGTGGGTTTGGGTGTAGCCAAGTGGGTTTGGGTCTAGCCGAGTGGTTTTGGGTCTAGCCGAGTGGGTTTGGGTCTAGCCGAGTGGGTTTGGGTCTAGCCGAATGGGTTTGGGTCTAGCCGAGTGGGTTTGGGTCTGAACGAGTGGGTTTGGGTCTAGTCGAGTGGGTTTGCATCTAGCCGAGTGGGTTTGCATCTTGCCGAGTGAGTTTGGGGCTAGCGGAGTGGGTTTGGGTCTAGCGGAGTGGGTTTGGGTCCAACCGAGTGTGTTTGGACCTCGCCGAGTGTGTTTGGGTCTAGCCAAGGTCGTTTGGGACTAGCCGAGTGGATTTGGAACGAGCGGAGTGGGATTGGGTCTAGCCGAGTGGGTTTGGGTCTTGCCGAGTGGGTTTGGGTCTAGCCGAGTGGGTTTGCATCTAGCTGAGTGGGTTTGCGTCTAGCCGAGTGAGTTTGGGGCTAGCGGAGTGGGTTTGGGTCTAGCCGAGTGGGTTTGTGTCTAGCCGAGTGGGTTTGGGTCTAGCCGAGTGGGTTTGGGTCTAGCCGAGTGGGTTTGGGTCTAGCCGAGTGGGTTTGGGACTAGCCGAGTGGGTTTGGGTCTAGCCGAGTGGGTTTGGGTGTAGCCGAGTGGGTTTGGGTGTAGCCGAGTGGGTTTGGGTCCAGCGGAGTGGGTTTGGGTCTAGCCGAGTGGGTTTGGGTCTAGCCGAGTGGGTTTGGGTCTAGTCGAGTGGGTTTTGGTCCTGCCGAGTGGGTGTGGGTCTAGCCGAGTGGGTTTGAGTCTAGCCGAGTGGGTTTGGGTCTAGCCGAGTGTGTTTGGTTCTAGCCGAGTGGGTTTTGTGTCTAGACGAGTGGGTTTGGGTCTAACCGAGTGGGTTTGGGTCTAGCCGAGTGGGTTTGGGTCTAGCCGAGAGTGTTTGGGTCTACCCAAGTGGGTTTGGGTCTAGCCGAGTGGGTTTGGGTCTAGCCGAGTGGATTTGGGTGCAGCCGAGTGGGTGTGGGTCTAACCGAGTGGGTTTGGGTCTAGCCGAGTGGGTTTGGGTCTAGCCGAGAGTGTTTGGGTCTACCCAAGTGGGTTTGAGTCTAGCCGAGTGGGTTTGGGTCTCGCCGAGTGGATTTGGGTCTAGCCGAGTGGGTGCGGGTCTAGCCGAGTGGGTTTGGGTCTAGCCGAGTGGGTTTGGGTCTAGCCGAGTGGGTTTGGGTCTAGCCAAGTGGGTTTGGGTCTAGCCGAGTGGGTTTGGGTCTAGCCGAGTGGGTTTGGGTCTAGCCGATTGGGTTGGGTGTAGCCGAGTGGGTTTGGGTCTAGCTGATTGGGTTTGGGTCTAGCCGAGTGGGTTTGGGTCTAGCCGAGTGGGTTTGGGTGTAGCCGAGTGGGTTTGGGTCTAGCCGAGTGGGGTTGGGTCTAGCGGAGTGGGTTTGGGTCTAGCCGCATGGGTTTGGGTCTAGCCGAGTGGGTTTGGGTCTAGTGGAGTGGGTTTGGGTGCAGCCGAGTGGGTTTGGGTCTAGCCGAGTGGGTTTGGGTCTCGTCGAGTGGGTTTGGGTCTGGCCAAGTGGGTTTGGGTCGAGCCGAGTGGGTTTGGGTCTAGCCTAGTGGGTTTGGGTCTAGCCGAGGGGGTTTGGGTCTAGCCGAGTGGGTTTTGGTATAGCCGAGTGGGTTTGGGTCTAGCCGAGTGGGTGTGGGTCTAGCCGAGTGGGTTTGGGTCTAGCCGAGTGGGTTTGGGTCTAGCCGAGTGGGTTTGGGTCTAGCCAAGTGGGTTTGGGTCTAGCCGAGTGGGTTTGGGTCTAGCCGAGTGGGTTTGGGTCTAGCCGATTGGGTTGGGTGTAGCCGAGTGGGTTTGGGTCTAGCCGATTGGGTTTGGGTCTAGCCAAGTTGGTTTGGGTCTAGCCGAGTGGGTTTGGGTGTAGCCGAGTGGGTTTGGGTCTAGCCGAGTGGGGTTGGGTCTAGCGGAGTGGGTTTGGGTCTAGCCGCATGGGTTTGGGTCTAGCCGAGTGGGTTTGGGTCTAGTGGAGTGGGTTTGGGTGCAGCCGAGTGGGTTTGGGTCTAGCCGAGTGGGTTTGGGTCTAGCCGAGTGGGTTTGGGTCGAGCCGAGTGGGTTTGGGTCCAGCCGAGTGGGTTTGGGTCTAGCGGAGTGGGTTTGGGTCTAGCCGAGAGTGTTTGGGTCTAGCCGAATGGGTGTGGGTCTAGCCGAGTGGGTTTGGGTCTAGCCGAGTGGCCTTGGGTCTAGCCGAGTGGGTTTGGGTCTAGCCAAGTGGGTTTGGGTCTAGCCGAGTGGGTTTGGGTCTAGCCGAGTGGGTTTGGGTCTAGCCGATTGGATTGGGTGTAGCCGAGTGGGTTTGGGTCTAGCCGATTGGGTTTGGGTCTAGCCGAGTGGGTTTGGGTCCAGCCGAGTGGGTTTGGGTCTAGCCGAGTGGGTTTGGGTCTGGCCGAGTGGGGTTGGGTCTAGCGGAGTGGGTTTGGGTCTAGCCGCATGGGTTTGTGTCTAGCCGAGTGGGTTTGGGTCTAGTGGAGTGGGTTTGGGTCTAGCCGAGTGGGTTTGGGTCTAGCCGAGTGGGTTTGGGTCTAGCCAAGTGGGTTTGGGTCTAGCCGAGTGGGTTTGGGTCTAGCCGAGTGGGTTTGGGTCTAGCCGATTGGGTTGGGTGTAGCCGAGTGGGTTTGGGTCTAGCTGATTGGGTTTGGGTCTAGCCGAGTGGGTTTGGGTCTAGCCGAGTGGGTTTGGGTGTAGCCGAGTGGGTTTGGGTCTAGCCGAGTGGGGTTGGGTCTAGCGGAGTGGGTTTGGGTCTAGCCGCATGGGTTTGGGTCTAGCCGAGTGGGTTTGGGTCTAGTGGAGTGGGTTTGGGTGCAGCCGAGTGGGTTTGGGTCTAGCCGAGTGGGTTTGGGTCTAGCCGAGTGGGTTTGGGTGTAGCCGAGTGGGTTTGGGTCTAGCCGAGTGGGTTTGGGTCTAGCCGAGTGGGTTTGGGGCTAGCCTAGTGGGTTTGGGTCTAGCCGAGTGGGTTTGGGTCTAGCCGAGTGGGTTTGGGTCTAGCCGAGTGGGTTTGGGTCTAGCCGAGTGGGTTTGGGTCTAGCCGAGTGGGTTTGGGTCTAGCCGAGTGGGTTTGGGTCGTGCCGAGTGGGTTTGGGTCTAGCCGAGTGGGTTTGGGGCTAGCCGAATGCGTTTGGGTCTAGCCGAGTGGGTTTGGGTCTCGTCGAGTGGGTTTGGGTCTGGCCAAGTGGGTTTGGGTCGAGCCGAGTGGGTTTGGGTCTAGCCTAGTGGGTTTGGGTCTAGCCGAGGGGGTTTGGGTCTAGCCGAGTGGGTTTTGGTATAGCCGAGTGGGTTTGGGTCTAGCCGAGTGGGTGTGGGTCTAGCCGAGTGGGTTTGGGTCTAGCCGAGTGGGTTTGGGTCTAGCCGAGTGGGTTTGGGTCTAGCCAAGTGGGTTTGGGTCTAGCCGAGTGGGTTTGGGTCTAGCCGAGTGGGTTTGGGTCTAGCCGATTGGGTTGGGTGTAGCCGAGTGGGTTTGGGTCTAGCCGATTGGGTTTGGGTCTAGCCAAGTTGGTTTGGGTCTAGCCGAGTGGGTTTGGGTGTAGCCGAGTGGGTTTGGGTCTAGCGGAGTGGGTTTGGGTCTAGCCGAGAGTGTTTGGGTCTACCCAAGTGGGTTTTAGTCTAGCCGAGTGGGTTTGGGGCTCGCCGAGTGGATTTGGGTCTAGCCGAATGGGTGTGGGTCTAGCCGAGTGGGTTTGGGTCTAGCCGAGTGGCCTTGGGTCTAGCCGAGTGGGTTTGGGTCTAGCCAAGTGGGTTTGGGTCTAGCCGAGTGGGTTTGGGTCTAGCCGAGTGGGTTTGGGTCTAGCCGATTGGATTGGGTGTAGCCGAGTGGGTTTGGGTCTAGCCGATTGGGTTTGGGTCTAGCCGAGTGGGTTTGGGTCCAGCCGAGTGGGTTTGGGTCTAGCCGAGTGGGTTTGGGTCTGGCCGAGTGGGGTTGGGTCTAGCGGAGTGGGTTTGGGTCTAGCCGCATGGGTTTGTGTCTAGCCGAGTGGGTTTGGGTCTAGTGGAGTGGGTTTGGGTGCAGCCGAGTGGGTTTGGGTCTAGCCGAGTGGGTTTGGTTCTAGCTGAGTGGGTTTGGTCTAGCTGAGTCCGTTTGGGTCTAGCCGAGTCCGTTTGGGTCTAGCCGAGTGGGTTTGGGACTCGCCGAGTGGGTTTGGGTCTAGCCGAGTGGGTTTGGGTCGAGCCGAGTGGGTTTGGGTCTAGCCGAGTGGGTTTGGGTCTAGCGGAGTGGGTTTGGGTGTAGCCGAGTGGGTTTGGGTCTAGCCGAGTGGGTTTGGGTCTAGCCGAGTGGGTTTGGGTCTAGCCGAGTGGGTTTGGGTCTAGCCGAGTGGGTTTGGGTCTAGCCGAGTGGGTTTGGGTCTAGCCGAGTGGGTTTGGGTCTAGCCGAGTGGGTTTGGGTCTAGCCGAGTGGGTTTGGGTCGTGCCGAGTGGGTTTGGGTCTAGCCGAGTGGGTTTGGGGCTAGCCGAATGCGTTTGGGTCTAGCCGAGTGGGTTTGGGACTCGCCGAGTGGGTTTGGGTCTAGCCGAGTGGGTTTGGGTCGAGCCGAGTGGGTTTGGGTCTAGCCGAGTGGGTTTGGGTCTAGCGGAGTGGGTTTGGGTGTAGCCGAGTGGGTTTGGGTCTAGCCGAGTGGGTTTGGGTCTAGCCGAGTGGGTTTGGGTCTAGCCGAGTGGGTTTGGGTCTAGCCGAGTGGGTTTGGGTCTAGCCGAGTGGGTTTGGGTCTAGCCGAGTGGGTTTGGGTCTAGCCGAGTGGGTTTGGGTCTAGCCGAGTGGGTTTGGGTCGTGCCGAGTGGGTTTGGGTCTAGCCGAGTGGGTTTGGGGCTAGCCGAATGCGTTTGGGTCTAGCCGAGTGGGTTTGGGTCTCGCCGAGTGGGTTTGGGTCTAGCCAAGTGGGTTTGCGTTGAGCCGAGTGGGTTTGGGTCTAGCCTAGTGGGCTTGGGTCTAGCCGAGGGGGTTTGGGTCTAGCGGAGTGGGTTTGGGTCTAGCCGAGTGGGGTTGGGTCTAGCGGAGTGGGATTTGGTCTAGCCGCGTGGGTTTGGGTCTAGTGGAGTGGGTTTCGGTCTACCGGAGTGGGTTTGGGTCTAGCTGAGTGGGTTTGGGTCTAGCGGAGTAGGTTTGGGTCTAGCCGAGTGGGTTTGGGTCTAGCCGAGTGGGTTTGAGTCTAGCCGCGTGGGTTTGGGGCTAGCCGAGTGGGTTTGTGTCTAGCCGAGTGGGTTTGGGTCTAGCCGAGTGGGTTTGGGTCTAGCCGAGTGGGTTTGGGACTAGCCGAGTGGGTTTGTGTCTAGCGGAGTGGGTTTGGGTCTAGCCAAGTCCGTTTGGGACTAGCCGAGTGGGTTTGGGACTAGCGGAGTGGGTTTTGGTCTAGCGGAGTGGGTTTGGTTCGAGCGGAGTGGGTTTGGGTCTAGCCGAGTGGGTTTGGGTCTAGCCGAGTGGGTTTGGGTCTAGCCGAGTGGGTTTGCGTCTAGCCGAGTGGGTTTTGCTCTAGCCGAGTGGGTTTGGGTCTAGCCGAGTGGGTTTGGGTCTAGCCGAGTGGGGTTGGGTCTAGCGGACTGGGTTTTGGTCTAGCCGCGTGGGTTTGGGTCTAGCCGAGTGGGTTTGGGTCTAGCCGAGAGTGTTTGGGTCTGAACGAGTGGGTTTGGGTCTAGTCGAGTGGGTTTGCATCTAGCCGAGTGGGTTTGCATCTTGCCGAGTGAGTTTGGGGCTAACGGAGTGGGTTTGGGTCTAGCGGAGTGGGTTTGGGTCCAACCGAGTGGGTTTGGGCCTCGCCGAGTGTGTTTGGGTCTAGCCAAGGTCGTTTGGGACTAGCCGAGTGGATTTGGGACTAGCGGAGTGGGATTGGGTCTAGCCGAGTGGGTTTGGGTCTAGCCGAGTGGGTTTGGGTCTAGCCGAGTGGGTTTGCATCTAGCCGAGTGGGTTTGCGTCTAGCCGAGTGAGTTTGTGGCTAGCGGAGTGGGTTTGGGTCTAGCCGAGTGGGTTTGTGTCTAGCCGAGTGGGTTTGGGTCTAGCCGAGTGGGTTTGGGTCTAGCCGAGTGGGTTTGGGTGTAGCCGAGTGGGTTTGGGTGTAGCCGAGTGGGTTTGGGTCTAGCGGAGTGGGTTTGGGTCTAGCCGAGTGGGTTTGGGTCTAGCCGAGTGGGTTTGGGTCTAGTCGAGTGGGTTTTGGTCCTGCCGAGTGGGTGTGGGTCTAGCCGAGTGGGTTTGAGTCTTGCCGAGTGGGTTTGGGTCTAGCCGAGTGGGTTTGGTTCTAGCCGAGTGGGTTTTGTGTCTAGACGAGTGGGTTTGGGTCTAACCGAGTGGGTTTGGGTCTAGCCGAGTGGGTTTGGGTCGAGCCGAGAGTGTTTGGGTCTACCCAAGTGGGTTTGGGTCTAGCCGAGTGGGTTTGGGTCTAGCCGAGAGGATTTGGGTCTAGCCGAGTGGGTGTGGGTCTAACCGAGTGGGTTTGGGTCTAGCCGAGTGGGTTTGGGTCTAGCCGAGAGTGTTTGGGCCTACCCAAGTGGGTTTGAGTCTAGCCGAGTGGGTTTGGGTCTCGCCGAGTGGATTTGGGTCTAGCCGAGTGGGTGTGGGTCTAGCCGAGTGGGTTTGGGTCTAGCCGAGTGGGTTTGGGTCTAGCCGAGTGGGTTTGGGTCTAGCCCAGTGGGTTTGGGTCTAGCCGAGTGGGTTTGGGTCTAGCCGAGTGGGTTTGGGTCTAGCCGAGTGGGTTTGGGTCTAGCCGAGTGGGTTTGGGGCTAGCCGAGTGGGTTTGGGTCTAGCCGAGTGGGTTTGGGTCTAGCCGAGTGGGTTTGGGTCTAGCCGAGTGGGTTTGGGTCTAGCCGAGTGGGTTTGGGTCTAGCCGAGTGGGTTTGGGTCTAGCCGAGTGGGTGTGGGTCGTGCCGAGTGGGTTTGGGTCTAGCCGAGTGGGTTTGGGGCTAGCCGAATGCGTTTGGGTCTAGCCGAGTGGGTTTGGGTCTCGTCGAGTGGGTTTGGGTCTAGCCAAGTGGGTTTGGGTCGAGCCGAGTGGGTTTGGGTCTAGCCTAGTGGGTTTGGGTCCAGCCGAGGGGGTTTGGGTCGAGCCGAGTGGGTTTCGGTATAGCCGAGTGGGTTTCGGTCTAGCCGAGTGGGTTTGGGACTAGCCGAGTGGGTTTGGGACTAGCCGAGTGGGTTTGGGTCTAGCCGAGTGGGTTTGGGTCTAGCCGAGAGTGTTTGGGTCTAGCCGAGAGGATTTGGGTCTAGCCGAGTGGGTGTGGGTCTAGCCGAGTGGGTTTGGGTCTAGCCGAGTGGGTTTGGGTCTAGCCGAGTGGGTTTGGGTCTAGCCAAGTGGGTTTGGGTCTAGCCGAGTGGGTTTGGGTCTAGCCGAGTGGGTTTGGGTCTAGCCGATTGGGTTGGGTGCAGCCGAGTGGGTTTGGGTCTAGCCGATTGGGTTTGGGTCTAGCCAAGTTGGTTTGGGTCTAGCCGAGTGGGTTTGGGTGTAGCCGAGTGGGTTTGGGTCTAGCCGAGTGGGGTTGGGTCTAGCGGAGTGGGTTTGGGTCTAGCCGCATGGGTTTGGGTCCAGCCGAGTGGGTTTGGGTCTAGTGGAGTGGGTTTGGGTGCAGCCGAGTGGGTTTGGGTCTAGCCGAGTGGGTTTGGGTCTAGCCGAGTGGGTTTGGGTCGAGCCGAGTGGGTTTGGGTCCAGCCGAGTGGGTTTGGGTCTAGCGGAGTGGGTTTGGGTCTAGCCGAGAGTGTTTGGGTCTACCCAAGTGGGTTTTAGTCTAGCCGAGTGGGTTTGGGTCTAGCCGAGTGGGTTTGGGTCTAGCCGAGTGGGCTTGGGTCTAGCCGAGTGGGTTTGGGTCTAGCCAAGTGGGTTTGGGTCTAGCCGAGTGGGTTTGCGTCGAGCCGAGTGGGTTTGGGTCTAGCCGATTGGGTTGGGTGTAGCCGAGTGGGTTTGGGTCTAGCCGATTGGGTTTGGGTCTAGCCGAGTGGGTTTGGGTCCATCCGAGTGGGTTTGGGTCTAGCCGAGTGGGTTTGGGTCTAGCCGAGTGGGGTTGGGTCTAGCGGAGTGGGTTTGGGTCTAGCCGCATGGGTTTGGGTCTAGCCGAGTGGGTTTGGGTCTAGTGGAGTGGGTTTGGGTGCAGCCGAGTGGGTTTGGGTCTAGCCGAGTGGGTTTGGGTCTAGCCGAGTGGGTTTGGGTTGAGCCGAGTGGGTTTGGGTCTAGCCGAGTGGGTTTGGGTCTAGCGGAGTGGGTTTGGGTGTAGCCGAGTGGGTTTGGGACGAGCCGAGTGGTTTTGGGTCTAGCCGAGTGGGTTTGGGTCTAGCCGAGTGGGTTTGGGTCTAGCCGAGTGGGTTTGGGTCTAGCCGAGTGGGTTTGGGTCTAGCCGAGTGGGTTTGGGTCTAGCCGAGTGGGTTTGGGTCTAGCCGAGTGGGTTTGGGTCTAGCCGAGTGGGTTTGGGTCGTGCCGAGTGGGTTTGGGTCTAGCCGAGTGGGTTTGGGGCTAGCCGAATGCGTTTGGGTCTAGCCGAGTGGGTTTGGGTCTCGCCGAGTGGGTTTGGGTCTAGCCAAGTGGGTTTGGGTCGAGCCGAGTGGGTTTGGGTCTAGCCTAGTGGGCTTGGGTCTAGCCGAGGGGGTTTGGGTCTAGCGGAGTGGGTTTGGGTCTAGCCGAGTGGGGTTGGGTCTAGCGGAGTGGGTTTTGGTCTAGCCGCGTGGGTTTGGGTCTAGCCGAGTGGGTTTGGGTCTAGTGGAGTGGGTTTGGGTCTACCGGAGTGGGTTTGGGTCTAGCGGAGTAGGTTTGGGTCTAGCCGAGTGGGTTTGGGTCTAGCCGAGTGGGTTTGAGTCTAGCCGAGTGGGTTTGGGGCTAGCCGAGTGGGTTTGGGTCTAGCCGAGTGGGTTTGGGTCTAGCCGAGTGGGTTTGGGTCTAGCCGAGTGGGTTTGGGACTAGCCGAGTGGGTTTGTGTCTAGCGGAGTGGGTTTGGGTCTAGCCAAGTCCGTTTGGGACTAGCCGAGTGGGTTTGGGACTAGCGGAGTGGGTTTTGGTCTAGCGGAGTGGGTTTGGTTCGAGCGGAGTGGGTTTGGGTCTAGCCGAGTGGGTTTGGGTCTAGCCGAGTGGGTTTGGGTCTAGCCGAGTGGGTTTGCGTCTAGCCGAGTGGGTTTTGCTCTAGCCGAGTGGGATTGGGTCTAGCCGAGTGGGTTTGGGTCTAGCCGAGTGGGTTTGGGTCTAGCCGAGTGGGTTTTGGGTCTAGCGGAGTGGGTTTTGGTCTAGCCGCGTGGGTTTGGGTCTAGCCGAGTGGGTTTGGGTCTAGTGGAGTGGGTTTGGGTGCAGCCGAGCGGGTTTGTGTCTAGCCGAGTGGGTTTGGGTCTAGCCGAGTGGGTTTGGGTCCAGCCGAGTGGGTTTGGGTGTAGCCGAGTGGGTTTGGGTCTAGCGAAGTGGGTTTGGGTGTAGCCGAGTGGGTTTGGGTCTAGCCGAGTGGGTTTGGGTCTAGCAGAGTGGGTTTGGGTCTAGCCGAGTGGGTTTGGGTCTAGCCGAGTGGGTTTGGGTCTAGCCGTGTGGGTTTGGGTCTAGCCGAGTGGGTTTGGGTCTAGCCGAGTGGGTTTGGGTCTAGCCGAGTGGGTTTGGGTCTAGCCGAGTGGGTTTGGGTCGTGCCGAGTGGGTTTGGGTCTAGCCGAGTGGGTTTGGGTCTAGCCGAATGCGTTTGGGTCTAGCCGAGTGGGTTTGGGTCTCGCCGAGTGGGTTTGGGTCTAGCCAAGTGGGTTTTGGTCGAGCCGAGTGGGTTTGGGTCTAGCCTAGTGGGTTTGGGTCTAGCCGAGGGGGTTTGGGTCTAGCCGAGTGGGTTTGGGTCTAGCCGAGTGGGTTTGGGTCTAGCCGAGGGGGTTTGGGTCTAGCGGAGTGGGTTTGGGTCTAGCCGAGTGGGTTTGGCTCTAGCGGAGTGGGTTTGGGTCTCGCCGAGTGGGTTTGGGTCTAGCCGAGTGGGTTTGAGTCTAGCCGAGTGGGTTTGGGTCCAGCCGAGTGGGTTTGGGTCCAGCCGAGTGGGTTTGGGTCTAGCCGAGTGGGTTTGGGTCTAGCCGAGTGGGTTTGGGTCTAGCCAAGTGGGTTTGGGTCTAGCCGAGTGGGTTTGGGTCTAGCCGAGTGGGTTTGGGTCTAGCCGAGTGGGTTTGGGTCTTGCCGAGTGGGGTTGGGTCTAGCGGAGTGGGTTTGGGTCTAGCCGCATGGGTTTGGGTCTAGCCGAGTGGGTTTGGGTCTAGTGGAGTGGGTTTGGGTGCAGCCGAGTGGGTTTGGGTCTAGCAGAGTGGGTTTGGGTGCAGCCGAGTGGGTTTGGGTCGAGCCGAGTGGGTTTGGGTCTAGCCGAGTGGGTTTGGGTCTAGCGGAGTGGGTTTGGGTGTAGCCGAGTGGGTTTGGGTCTAGCCGAGTGGGTTTGGGTCTAGCCGAGTGGGTTTGGGTCTAGCCGAGTGGGTTTGGGTCTAGCCGAGTGGGTTTGGGTCTAGCCGAGTGGGTTTGGGTCTAGCCGAGTGGGTTTGGGTCTAGCCGAGTGGGTTTGGGTCTAGCCGAGTGGGTTTGGGTCTAGCGGAGTGGGTTTGGGTCTAGCCGAGCGGGGTTGGGTCTAGCGGAGTGGGTTTTGGTCTAGCCGCGTGGGTTTGGGTCTAGCCGAGTGGGTTTGGGTCTAGTGGAGTGGGTTTGGGTCTACCGGAGTGGGTTTGGGTCTAGCCGAGTGGGTTTGGGTCTAGCGGAGTAGGTTTGGGTCTAGCCGAGTGGGTTTGCGTCTAGCTGAGTGGGGTTGAGTCTAGCCGAGTGGGTTTGGGTCTAGCCGAGTGGGTTTGGGTCTAGCCGAGTGGGTTTGGGTCTAGCCGAGTGGGTTTGGGTCTAGCCGAGTGGGTTTGGGACTAGCCGAGTGGGTTTGTGTCTAGCGGAGTGGGTTTGGGTCTAGCCAAGTCCGTTTGGGACTAGCCGAGTGGGTTTTGGGTCTAGCGGTGTGGGTTTGGGTCTAGCCGAGTGGGGTTGGGTCTAGCGGACTGGGTTTTGGTCTAGCCGCGTGGGTTTGGGTCTAGCCGAGTGGGTTTGGGTCTAGTGGAGTGGGTTTGGGTGCAGCCGAGCGGGTTTGTGTCTAGCCGAGTGGGTTTGGGTCTAGCCGAGTGGGTTTGGGTCCAGCCGAGTGGGTTTGGGTCTAGCCGAGTGGGTTTGGGTCTAGCCGAGTGGGTTTGGGTCTAGCCAAGTGGGTTTGGGTCTAGCCGAGTGGGTTTCGGACGTGCCGAGTGGGTTTGTGTCTAGCGGAGTGCGTTTCGGTCTAGCCGAGTGGGTTTGGGTCTAGCCGAGTGGGTTTGGGTCTAGCCGAGTGGGTTTGGGTCTAGCCGAGTGGGGTTGGGTCTAGCGGAGTGGGTTTGGGTCTAGCCGCATGGGTTTGGGTCTAGCCGAGTGGGTTTGGGTCTAGTGGAGTGGGTTTGGGTGCAGCCGAGTGGGTTTGGGTCTAGCCGAGTGGGTTTGGGTGCAGCCGAGTGGGTTTGGGTCGAGCCGAGTGGGTTTGGGTCTAGCCGAGTGGGTTTGGGTCTAGCGGAGTGGGTTTGGGTGTAGCCGAGTGGGTTTGGGTCTAGCCGAGTGGGTTTGGGTCTAGCCGAGTGGGTTTGGGTCTATCCGAGTGGGTTTGGGTCTAGCCGAGTGGGTTTGGGTCTAGCCGAGTGGGTTTGGGTCTAGCCGAGTGGGTTTGGGTCTAGCCGAGTGGGTTTGGGTCTAGCCGAGTGGGTTTGGGTCTAGCAGAGTGGGTTTGGGTCTAGCCGAGTGGGGTTGGGTCTAGCGGAGTGGGTTTTGGTCTAGCCGCGTGGGTTTGGGTCTAGCCGAGTGGGTTTGGGTCTAGTGGAGTGGGTTTGGGTCTACCGGAGTGGGTTTGGGTCTAGCCGAGTGGGTTTGGGTCTAGCGGAGTAGGTTTGGGTCTAGCCGAGTGGGTTTGCGTCTAGCCGAGTGGGTTTGAGTCTAGCCGAGTGGGTTTGGGTCTAGCCGAGTGGGTTTGGGTCTAGCCGAGTGGGTTTGGGTCTAGCCGAGTGGGTTTGGGTCTAGCCGAGTGGGTTTGGGACTAGCCGAGTGGGTTTGTGTCTAGCGGAGTGGGTTTGGGTCTAGCCAAGTCCGTTTGGGACTAGCCGAGTGGGTTTTGGGTCTAGCGGAGTGGGTTTGGGTCTAGCCGAGTGGGGTTGGGTCTAGCGGACTGGGTTTTGGTCTAGCCGCGTGGGTTTGGGTCTAGCCGAGTGGGTTTGGGTCTAGTGGAGTGGGTTTGGGTGCAGCCGAGCGGGTTTGTGTCTAGCCGAGTGGGTTTGGGTCTAGCCGAGTGGGTTTGGGTCCAGCCGAGTGGGTTTGGGTCTAGCCGAGTGGGTTTGGGTCTAGCCGAGTGGGTTTGGGTCTAGCCAAGTGGGTTTGGGTCTAGCCGAGTGGGTTTCGGACGTGCCGAGTGGGTTTGTGTCTAGCGGAGTGCGTTTCGGTCTAGCTGAGTGGGTTTGGGTCTAGCCGAGTGGGTTTGGGTCTAGCCGAGTGGGTTTGGGTCTAGCCGAGTGGGGTTGGGTCTAGCGGAGTGGGTTTGGGTCTAGCCGCATGGGTTTGGGTCTAGCCGAGTGGGTTTGGGTCTAGTGGAGTGGGTTTGGGTGCAGCCGAGTGGGTTTGGGTCTAGCCGAGTGGGTTTGGGTGCAGCCGAGTGGGTTTGGGTCGAGCCGAGTGGGTTTGGGTCTAGCCGAGTGGGTTTGGGTCTAGCGGAGTGGGTTTGGGTGTAGCCGAGTGGGTTTGGGTCTAGCCGAGTGGGTTTGGGTCTAGCCGAGTGGGTTTGGGTCTAGCCGAGTGGGTTTGGGTCTAGCCGAGTGGGTTTGGGTCTAGCCGAGTGGGTTTGGGTCTAGCCGAGTGGGTTTGGGTCTAGCCGAGTGGGTTTGGGTCTAGCCGAGTGGGTTTGGGTCTAGCGGAGTGGGTTTGGGTCTAGCCGAGTGGGGTTGGGTCTAGCGGAGTGGGTTTTGGTCTAGCCGCGTGGGTTTGGGTCTAGCCGAGTGGGTTTGGGTCTAGTGGAGTGGGTTTGTGTCTACCGGAGTGGGTTTGGGTCTAGCCGAGTGGGTTTGGGTCTAGCGGAGTAGGTTTGGGTCTAGCCGAGTGGGTTTGCGTCTAGCCGAGTGGGTTTGAGTCTAGCCGAGTGGGTTTGGGTCTAGCCGAGTGGGTTTGGGTCTAGCTGAGTGGGTTTGGGTCTAGCCGAGTGGGTTTGGGTCTAGCCGAGTGGGTTTGGGACTAGCCGAGTGGGTTTGTGTCTAGCGGAGTGGGTTTCGGTCTAGCCAAGCCCGTTTGGGACTAGCCGAGTGGGTTTTGGGTCTAGCGGAGTGGGTTTGGGTCTAGCCGAGTGGGGTTGGGTCTAGCGGACTGGGTTTTGGTCTAGCCGCGTGGGTTTGGGTCTAGCCTAGTGGGTTTGGGTCTAGCCGAGTGGGTTTGGGTCTAGCCGAGGGGGTTTGGGTCTAGCGGAGTGGGTTTGGGTCTAGCCGAGTGGGTTTGGGTCTAGCGGAGTGGGTTTGGGTCTAGCCGAGTGGGTTTGGGTCTAGCCGAGTGGGTTTGAGTCTAGCCGAGTGGGTTTGGGTCTGGCCGAGTGTGTTTGGGTCTAGCCGAGTGGGTTTGGGTCTAGCCAAGAGGGTTTGGGTCTTGCCGAGTGGGTTTGGGTCTAGCCGAGTGGGTTTGGCTCTAGCCGAGTGCGTTTGGGTCTAGCCGAGTGGGTTTGGGTCTAGCCGAGTGGGTTTGGGTCTAGCCAAGTGGGTTTGGGTCGAGCCGAGTGGGTTTGGGTCTAGCCCAGTGCGTTTGGGTCTAGCCGAGGGGGTTTGGGTCTAGCGGAGTGGGTTTGGGTCTAGCCGAGTGGGTTTGGGTCTAGCGGAGTGGGTTTGGGTCTAGCCGAGTGGGTTTGGGTCTAGCCGAGTGGGTTTGGGTCTAGCCGAGTGGGTTTGGGTCTAGCCGAGTGGGTTTGGGTCTAGCCGAGTGGGTTTGGGTCTAGCGGAGTGGGTTTGGGTCTAGCGGAGTGGGTTTGGGTCTAGCCGAGTGGGTTTGGGTCTAGTTGATAGGGTTTGGGTCTAGCCGAGTGGGTTTGGGTCTAGCCGAGTGGGTTTGGGTCTAGCAGAGTGGGTTTGGGTCTAGCCGAGTGGGTTTGGGTCTAGCCGAGTGGGTTTGAGTCTAGCCGAATGGGTTTGGGTCTAGCCGAGTGGGTTTGGGTCTAGCCGAGTGGGTTTGGGTCTAGCCGAGTGGGTTTGGGTCTAGCCGAGTGGGTTTGGGTCTAGCCGAGTGGGTTTGGGTCTAGCGGAGTGGGTTTGGGTCTAGCCGAGTGGGTTTGGGTCTAGCCGAATGGGTTTGGGTCTAGCCGAGTGGGTTTGGGTCTAGCGGAGTGGATTTGGGTCTAGCCGAGTGGCTTTGCTTCTAGGCGAGTTAGTTTGGGTGTTGCCGAGTTAGTTTGGGTCTAGCCGAGCGGGTTTGGGTCTAGCCGAGTGGGTTTGGGTCTAGCCGAGTGGGTTTGGGTCTAGCCGAGTGGCTTTGCTTCTAGCCGAGTTAGTTTGGGTGTTGCCGAGTTAGTTTGGGTCTAGCCGAGTGGGTTTGTGTCTAGCCGAGTGGGTTTGGTCTAGCGGACTGGGTTTGGGTGTAGCCGAGTGGGTTTGGGTCTAGCCGAGTGGGTTTGGGTCTAGCCGAGTGGGTTTGGGTCTAGCCGAGTGGGTTTGGGTCTAGCCGAGTGGGTTTGGGTCTAGCCGAGTGGGTTTGGGTCTAGCCGAGTGGGTTTGAGTCTAGCCGAGTGGGTTTGGGTCTAGCCGAGTGGGTTTGGGTCTAGCCGAGTGGGTTTGGGTCTAGCCGAGTGGGTTTGGGTCTAGCCCAGTGCGTTTGGGTCTAGCCGAGTGGGTTTGGGTCTAGCGGAGTGGGTTTGGGTCTACCGAGTGGGTTTGGGTCTAGCCGATAGGGTTTGGGTCTAGCCGAGTGGGTTTGGGTCTAGCCGAGTGGGTTCGGGTCTAGCGGAGTGGATTTGGGTCTAGCCGAATGGGTTTGGGTCTAGCCGAGTGGGTTTGGGTCTAGCAGAGTGGATTTGGGTCTAGCCGAGTGGCTTTGCTTCTAGCCGAGTTAGTTTGGGTGTTGCCGAGTTAGTTTGGGTCTAGCCGAGCGGGTTTGGGTCTAGCCGAGTGGGTTTGGGTCTAGCCGAGTGGGTTTGGGTCTAGCCGAGTGGGTTTGGGCCTAGTCGAGTGTGTTTGGGTCTAGCGGAGTTGGTATGCGTCTAGCGGAGTGGGTTTGGGTCTAGCGGCGTGGGTTTGGGTGTAGCCGAGTGGGTTTGGGTCTAGCCGAGTGGGTTTGGGTCTACCCGAGTAGGTTTGGGTCTAGCCGAGTGTGTTTGGGTCTAGCCGAGTGGGTGTGGGTCTTGCCGAGTGGGTGGGTCTAGCCGAGTGGGTTTGGGTGTAGCCGAGTGGGTTTGGGTGTAGCCGAGTGGGTTTGGGTTGAGCCGAGTGGGTTTGGGTCCAGCCGAGTGGGTTTGGGTCCAGCCGAGTGGGTTTGTGTCTAGCCGAGTGGGTTTGGGTCTAGCGGAGTGGGTTTGGGTGTAGCCGAGTGGGTTTGGGTCTAGCCGAGTGGGTATGGGTCTAGCCGAGTGGGTTTCGGTGTAGCCAAGTGGGTTTGGGTCTAGCCGAGTGGGTTTGGGTCGTGCCGAGTCGGTTTGGGTCTAGCCGAGTGGGTTTGGGTCTAGCCGAGTGCGTTTGGGTCTAGCCGAGTGGGTTTGGGTCTAGCCGAGTGGGTTTGGGTCTAGCCAAGTGGGTTTGGGTCGAGCCGAGTGGGTTTGGGTCTAGCCTAGTGCGTTTGGGTCTAGCCGAGGGGGTATGGGTTTAGCCGAGTGGGTTTCTGTCTAGCCGAGTGGGTTTGGGTCTAGCGGAGTGGGTTTGGATCTAGCGGAGTGGGTTTGGGTCTAGCCGAGTGGGTTTGGGTCTAGCGGAGTGGGTTTGGGTCTAGCCGAGTGGGTTTGGGTCTAGCCGAGTGGGTTTGAGTCTAGCCGAGTGGGTTTGGGTCTAGCCGAGTGGGTTTGGGTCTAGCCGAGTGGGTTTGGGTCTAGCCGAGTGGGTTTGGGTCTAGCCGAGTGGGTTTGGGTCTAGCCGAGTGGGTTTGAGTCTAGCGGAGTGGATTTGGGTTTAGCCGAATGGGTTTGGGTCTAGCCGAGTGGGTTTGCGTCTAGCGGAGTGGATTTGGGTCTAGCCGAGTGGCTTTGCTTCTAGCCAAGTTAGTTTGGGTGTTGCCGAGTTAGTTTGGGTCTAGCCAAGTGGGTTTGGGTCTTGCCGAGTGTGTTTCGGTCGTGCCGAGTCGGTTTGGGTCTAGCCGAGTGGGTTTGGGTCTAGCCGAGTGGGTTTGGGTCTAGCCGAGTGCGTTTGGGTCTAGCCGAGTGGGTTTGGGTCTAGCCGAGTGGGTTTGGGTCTAGCCAAGTGGGTTTGGGTCGAGCCGAGTGGGTTTGGGTCTAGCCCAGTGCGTTTGGGTCTAGCCGAGGGGGTTTGGGTCTAGCGGAGTGGGTTTGGGTCTAGCGGAGTGGGTTTGGGTCTAGCGGAGTGGGTTTGGGTCTAGCCGAGTGGGTTTGGGTCTAGCAGAGTGGGTTTGGGTCTAGCCGAGTGGGTTTGGGTCTAGCCGAGTGGGTTTGAGTCTAGCCGAGTGGGTTTGGGTCTAGCCGAGTGGGTTTGGGTCTAGCCGAGTGGGTTTGGGTCTAGCCGAGTGGGTTTGGGTCTAGCCGAGTGGGTTTGGGTCTAGCCGAGTGGGTTTGGGTCTAGCGGAGTGGGTTTGGGTCTAGCCGAGTGGGTTTGGGTCTAGTCGATAGGGTTTGGGTCTAGCCGAGTGGGTTTGGGTCTAGCCGAGTGGGTTTGGGTCTAGCAGAGTGGGTTTGGGTCTAGCCGAGTGGGTTTGGGTCTAGCCGAGTGGGTTTGAGTCTAGCCGAATGGGTTTGGGTCTAGCCGAGTGGGTTTGGGTCTAGCCGAGTGGGTTTGGGTCTAGCCGAGTGGGTTTGGGTCTAGCCGAGTGGGTTTGGGTCTAGCCGAGTGGGTTTGGGTCTAGCGGAGTGGGTTTGGGTCTAGCCGAGTGGGTTTGGGTCTAGCCGAATGGGTTTGGGTCTAGCCGAGTGGGTTTGGGTCTAGCGGAGTGGATTTGGGTCTAGCCGAGTGGCTTTGCTTCTAGGCGAGTTAGTTTGGGTGTTGCCGAGTTAGTTTGGGTCTAGCCGAGCGGGTTTGGGTCTAGCCGAGTGGGTTTGGGTCTAGCCGAGTGGGTTTGGGTCTAGCCGAGTGGCTTTGCTTCTAGCCGAGTTAGTTTGGGTGTTGCCGAGTTAGTTTGGGTCTAGCCGAGTGGGTTTGTGTCTAGCCGAGTGGGTTTGGTCTAGCGGACTGGGTTTGGGTGTAGCCGAGTGGGTTTGGGTCTAGCCGAGTGGGTTTGGGTCTAGCCGAGTGGGTTTGGGTCTAGCCGAGTGGGTTTGGGTCTAGCCGAGTGGGTTTGGGTCTAGCCGAGTGGGTTTGGGTCTAGCCGAGTGGGTTTGAGTCTAGCCGAGTGGGTTTGGGTCTAGCCGAGTGGGTTTGGGTCTAGCCGAGTGGGTTTGGGTCTAGCCGAGTGGGTTTGGGTCTAGCCCAGTGCGTTTGGGTCTAGCCGAGTGGGTTTGGGTCTAGCGGAGTGGGTTTGGGTCTACCGAGTGGGTTTGGGTCTAGCCGATAGGGTTTGGGTCTAGCCGAGTGGGTTTGGGTCTAGCCGAGTGGGTTCGGGTCTAGCGGAGTGGATTTGGGTCTAGCCGAATGGGTTTGGGTCTAGCCGAGTGGGTTTGGGTCTAGCAGAGTGGATTTGGGTCTAGCCGAGTGGCTTTGCTTCTAGCCGAGTTAGTTTGGGTGTTGCCGAGTTAGTTTGGGTCTAGCCGAGCGGGTTTGGGTCTAGCCGAGTGGGTTTGGGTCTAGCCGAGTGGGTTTGGGTCTAGCCGAGTGGGTTTGGGCCTAGTCGAGTGTGTTTGGGTCTAGCGGAGTTGGTATGCGTCTAGCGGAGTGGGTTTGGGTCTAGCGGCGTGGGTTTGGGTGTAGCCGAGTGGGTTTGGGTCTAGCCGAGTGGGTTTGGGTCTACCCGAGTAGGTTTGGGTCTAGCCGAGTGTGTTTGGGTCTAGCCGAGTGGGTGTGGGTCTTGCCGAGTGGGTGGGTCTAGCCGAGTGGGTTTGGGTGTAGCCGAGTGGGTTTGGGTGTAGCCGAGTGGGTTTGGGTTGAGCCGAGTGGGTTTGGGTCCAGCCGAGTGGGTTTGGGTCCAGCCGAGTGGGTTTGTGTCTAGCCGAGTGGGTTTGGGTCTAGCGGAGTGGGTTTGGGTGTAGCCGAGTGGGTTTGGGTCTAGCCGAGTGGGTATGGGTCTAGCCGAGTGGGTTTCGGTGTAGCCAAGTGGGTTTGGGTCTAGCCGAGTGGGTTTGGGTCGTGCCGAGTCGGTTTGGGTCTAGCCGAGTGGGTTTGGGTCTAGCCGAGTGCGTTTGGGTCTAGCCGAGTGGGTTTGGGTCTAGCCGAGTGGGTTTGGGTCTAGCCAAGTGGGTTTGGGTCGAGCCGAGTGGGTTTGGGTCTAGCCTAGTGCGTTTGGGTCTAGCCGAGGGGGTATGGGTCTAGCCGAGTGGGTTTCGCTCTAGCCGAGTGGGTTTGGGTCTAGCGGAGTGGGTTTGGATCTAGCGGAGTGGGTTTGGGTCTAGCCGAGTGGGTTTGGGTCTAGCGGAGTGGGTTTGGGTCTAGCCGAGTGGGTTTGGGTCTAGCCGAGTGGGTTTGAGTCTAGCCGAGTGGGTTTGGGTCTAGCCGAGTGGGTTTGGGTCTAGCCGAGTGGGTTTGGGTCTAGCCGAGTGGGTTTGGGTCTAGCCGAGTGGGTTTGGGTCTAGCCGAGTGGGTTTGAGTCTAGCGGAGTGGATTTGGGTTTAGCCGAATGGGTTTGGGTCTAGCCGAGTGGGTTTGCGTCTAGCGGAGTGGATTTGGGTCTAGCCGAGTGGCTTTGCTTCTAGCCAAGTTAGTTTGGGTGTTGCCGAGTTAGTTTGGGTCTAGCCAAGTGGGTTTGGGTCTTGCCGAGTGTGTTTCGGTCGTGCCGAGTCGGTTTGGGTCTAGCCGAGTGTGTTTGGGTCTAGCCGAGTGGGTTTGAGTCTAGCCGAGTGGGTTTGGGTCTAGCCGAGTGGGTTTGGGTCTAGCCGAGTGGGTTTGGGTCTAGCCGAGTGGGTTTGGGTCTAGCCCAGTGCGTTTGGGTCTAGCCGAGTGGGTTTGGGTCTAGCGGAGTGGGTTTGGGTCTACCGAGTGGGTTTGGGTCTAGCCGATAGGGTTTGGGTCTAGCCGAGTGGGTTTGGGTCTAGCCGAGTGGGTTCGGGTCTAGTGGAGTGGATTTGGGTCTAGCCGAATGGGTTTGGGTCTAGCCGAGTGGGTTTGGGTCTAGCAGAGTGGATTTGGGTCTAGCCGAGTGGCTTTGCTTCTAGCCGAGTTAGTTTGGGTGTTGCCGAGTTAGTTTGGGTCTAGCCGAGCGGGTTTGGGTCTAGCCGAGTGGGTTTGGGTCTAGCCGAGTGGGTTTGGGTCTAGCCGAGTGGGTTTGGGCCTAGCCGAGTGTGTTTGGGTCTAGCGGAGTTGGTATGCGTCTAGCGGAGTGGGTTTGGGTCTAGCGGCGTGGGTTTGGGTGTAGCCGAGTGGGTTTGGGTCTAGCCGAGTGGGTTTGGGTCTACCCGAGTAGGTTTGGGTCTAGCCGAGTGTGTTTGGGTCTAGCCGAGTGGGTGTGGGTCTTGCCGAGTGGGTGGGTCTAGCCGAGTGGGTTTGGGTGTAGCCGAGTGGGTTTGGGTGTAGCCGAGTGGGTTTGGGTTGAGCCGAGTGGGTTTGGGTCCAGCCGAGTGGGTTTGGGTCCAGCCGAGTGGGTTTGTGTCTAGCCGAGTGGGTTTGGGTCTAGCGGAGTGGGTTTGGGTGTAGCCGAGTGGGTTTGGGTCTAGCCGAGTGGGTTTGGGTCTAGCCGAGTGTGTTTGGGTCGAGCCGAGTGGGTATGGGTCTAGCGAGTGGGTTTCGGTGTAGCCAAGTGGGTTTGGGTCTAGCCGAGTGGGTTTGGGTCGTGCCGAGTCGGTTTGGGTCTAGCCGAGTGGGTTTGGGTCTAGCCGAGTGCGTTTGGGTCTAGCCGAGTGGGTTTGGGTCTAGCCGAGTGGGTTTGGGTCTAGCCAAGTGGGTTTGGGTCGAGCCGAGTGGGTTTGGGTCTAGCCTAGTGCGTTTGGGTCTAGCCGAGGGGGTATGGGTCTAGCCGAGTGGGTTTCGCTCTAGCCGAGTGGGTTTGGGTCTAGCGGAGTGGGTTTGGATCTAGCGGAGTGGGTTTGGGTCTAGCCGAGTGGGTTTGGGTCTAGCGGAGTGGGTTTGGGTCTAGCCGAGTGGGTTTGGGTCTAGCCGAGTGGGTTTGAGTCTAGCCGAGTGGGTTTGGGTCTAGCCGAGTGGGTTTGGGTCTAGCCGAGTGGGTTTGGGTCTAGCCGAGTGGGTTTGGGTCTAGCCGAGTGGGTTTGTGTCTAGCCGAGTGGGTTTGGGTCTAGCCGAGTGGGTTTGGGTCTAGCCGAGTGGGTTTGAGTCTAGCGGAGTGGATTTGGGTCTAGCCGAGTGGGTTTGGGTCTAGCAGAGTGGATTTGGGTCTAGCCGAGTGGCTTTGCTTCTAGCCGAGTTAGTTTGGGTGTTGCCGAGTTAGTTTGGGTCTAGCCGAGCGGGTTTGGGTCTAGCCGAGTGGGTTTGGGTCTAGCCGAGTGGGTTTGGGTCTAGCCGAGTGGGTTTGGGCCTAGCCGAGTGTGTTTGGGTCTAGCGGAGTTGGTATGCGTCTAGCGGAGTGGGTTTGGGTCTAGCGGCGTGGGTTTGGGTGTAGCCGAGTGGGTTTGGGTCTAGCCGAGTGGGTTTGGGTCTACCCGAGTAGGTTTGGGTCTAGCCGAGTGTGTTTGGGTCTAGCCGAGTGGGTGTGGGTCTTGCCGAGTGGGTGGGTCTAGCCGAGTGGGTTTGGGTGTAGCCGAGTGGGTTTGGGTGTAGCCGAGTGGGTTTGGGTTGAGCCGAGTGGGTTTGGGTCCAGCCGAGTGGGTTTGGGTCCAGCCGAGTGGGTTTGTGTCTAGCCGAGTGGGTTTGGGTCTAGCGGAGTGGGTTTGGGTGTAGCCGAGTGGGTTTGGGTCTAGCCGAGTGGGTTTGGGTCTAGCCGAGTGTGTTTGGGTCGAGCCGAGTGGGTATGGGTCTAGCGAGTGGGTTTCGGTGTAGCCAAGTGGGTTTGGGTCTAGCCGAGTGGGTTTGGGTCGTGCCGAGTCGGTTTGGGTCTAGCCGAGTGGGTTTGGGTCTAGCCGAGTGCGTTTGGGTCTAGCCGAGTGGGTTTGGGTCTAGCCGAGTGGGTTTGGGTCTAGCCAAGTGGGTTTGGGTCGAGCCGAGTGGGTTTGGGTCTAGCCTAGTGCGTTTGGGTCTAGCCGAGGGGGTATGGGTCTAGCCGAGTGGGTTTCGCTCTAGCCGAGTGGGTTTGGGTCTAGCGGAGTGGGTTTGGATCTAGCGGAGTGGGTTTGGGTCTAGCCGAGTGGGTTTGGGTCTAGCGGAGTGGGTTTGGGTCTAGCCGAGTGGGTTTGGGTCTAGCCGAGTGGGTTTGAGTCTAGCCGAGTGGGTTTGGGTCTAGCCGAGTGGGTTTGGGTCTAGCCGAGTGGGTTTGGGTCTAGCCGAGTGGGTTTGGGTCTAGCCGAGTGGGTTTGTGTCTAGCCGAGTGGGTTTGGGTCTAGCCGAGTGGGTTTGGGTCTAGCCGAGTGGGTTTGAGTCTAGCGGAGTGGATTTGGGTCTAGCCGAATGGGTTTGGGTCTAGCCGAGTGGGTTTGCGTCTAGCGGAGTGGATTTGGGTCTAGCCGAGTGGCTTTGCTTCTAGCCAAGTTAGTTTGGGTGTTGCCGAGTTAGTTTGGGTCTAGCCGAGCGGGTTTGGGTCTAGCCGAGTGGGTTTGGGTCTAGCCGAGTGGGTTTGGGTCTAGCCGAGTGGCTTTGCTTCTAGCCGAGTTAGTTTGGGTGTTGCCGAGTTAGTTTGGGTCTAGCCGAGTGGGTTTGTGTCTAGCCGAGTGGGTTTGGGTCTAGCGGACTGGGTTTGGGTGTAGCCGAGTGGGTTTGGGTGTAGCCGAGTGGGTTTGGGTCTAGCCGAGTGGGTTTGGGTCTAGCCGAGTGGGTTTGGGTCTAGCCGAGTGGGTTTGGGTCTAGCCGAGTGGGTTTGGGTCTAGCCAAGTGGGTTTGGGTCTTGCCGAGTGGGTTTGTGTCGTGCCGAGTCGGTTTGGGTCTAGCCGAGTGGGTTTGGGTCTAGCCGAGTGCGTTTGGGTCTAGCCGAGTGGGTTTGGGTCTAGCCGAGTGGGTTTGGGTCTAGCAGAGTGGGTTTGGGTCTAGCCGAGTGGGTTTGGGTCTAGCCGAGTGGGTTTGGGTGTTGCCGAGTTAGTTTGGGTCTAGCCGAGCGGGTTTGGGTCTAGCCGAGTGGGTTTGGGTCTAGCCGAGTGGGTTTGGGTCTAGCCGAGTGGGTTTGGGCCTAGTCGAGTGTGTTTGGGTCTAGCGGAGTTGGTATGCGTCTAGCGGAGTGGGTTTGGGTCTAGCGGCGTGGGTTTGGGTGTAGCCGAGTGGGTTTGGGTCTAGCCGAGTGGGTTTGGGTCTACCCGAGTAGGTTTGGGTCTAGCCGAGTGTGTTTGGGTCTAGCCGAGTGGGTGTGGGTCTTGCCGAGTGGGTGGGTCTAGCCGAGTGGGTTTGGGTGTAGCCGAGTGGGTTTGGGTGTAGCCGAGTGGGTTTGGGTTGAGCCGAGTGGGTTTGGGTCCAGCCGAGTGGGTTTGGGTCCAGCCGAGTGGGTTTGTGTCTAGCCGAGTGGGTTTGGGTCTAGCGGAGTGGGTTTGGGTGTAGCCGAGTGGGTTTGGGTCTAGCCGAGTGGGTTTGGGTCTAGCCGAGTGTGTTTGGGTCGAGCCGAGTGGGTATGGGTCTAGCCGAGTGGGTTTCGGTGTACCCAAGTGGGTTTGGGTCTAGCCGAGTGGGTTTGGGTCGTGCCGAGTCGGTTTGGGTCTAGCCGAGTGGGTTTGGGTCTAGCCGAGTGCGTTTGGGTCTAGCCGAGTGGGTTTGGGTCTAGCCGAGTGGGTTTGGGTCTAGCCAAGTGGGTTTGGGTCGAGCCGAGTGGGTTTGGGTCTAGCCTAGTGCGTTTGGGTCTAGCCGAGGGGGTATGGGTCTAGCCGAGTGGGTTTAGGTCTAGCCGAGTGGGTTTGAGTCTAGCCGAGTGGGTTTGGGTCTAGCCGAGTGGGTTTGGGTCTAGCCGAGTGGGTTTGGGTCTAGCCGAGTGTGTTTGGGTCGAGCCGAGTGGGTATGGGTCTAGCGAGTGGGTTTCGGTGTAGCCAAGTGGGTTTGGGTCTAGCCGAGTGGGTTTGGGTCGTGCCGAGTCGGTTTGGGTCTAGCCGAGTGGGTTTGGGTCTAGCCGAGTGCGTTTGGGTCTAGCCGAGTGGGTTTGGGTCTAGCCGAGTGGGTTTGGGTCTAGCCAAGTGGGTTTGGGTCGAGCCGAGTGGGTTTGGGTCTAGCCTAGTGCGTTTGGGTCTAGCCGAGGGGGTATGGGTCTAGCCGAGTGGGTTTCGCTCTAGCCGAGTGGGTTTGGGTCTAGCGGAGTGGGTTTGGATCTAGCGGAGTGGGTTTGGGTCTAGCCGAGTGGGTTTGGGTCTAGCGGAGTGGGTTTGGGTCTAGCCGAGTGGGTTTGGGTCTAGCCGAGTGGGTTTGAGTCTAGCCGAGTGGGTTTGGGTCTAGCCGAGTGGGTTTGGGTCTAGCCGAGTGGGTTTGGGTCTAGCCGAGTGGGTTTGGGTCTAGCCGAGTGGGTTTGTGTCTAGCCGAGTGGGTTTGGGTCTAGCCGAGTGGGTTTGGGTCTAGCCGAGTGGGTTTGAGTCTAGCGGAGTGGATTTGGGTCTAGCCGAATGGGTTTGGGTCTAGCCGAGTGGGTTTGCGTCTAGCGGAGTGGATTTGGGTCTAGCCGAGTGGCTTTGCTTCTAGCCAAGTTAGTTTGGGTGTTGCCGAGTTAGTTTGGGTCTAGCCGAGCGGGTTTGGGTCTAGCCGAGTGGGTTTGCGTCTAGCCGAGTGGGTTTGGGTCTAGCCGAGTGGCTTTGCTTCTAGCCGAGTTAGTTTGGGTGTTGCCGAGTTAGTTTGGGTCTAGCCGAGTGGGTTTGTGTCTAGCCGAGTGGGTTTGGGTCTAGCGGACTGGGTTTGGGTGTAGCCGAGTGGGTTTGGGTCTAGCCGACTGGTTTTGGGTCTAGCCGAGTGGGTTTGGGTCTAGCCGAGTGGGTTTGGGTCTAGCCGAGTGGGTTTGGGTCTAGCCAAGTGGGTTTGGGTCTTGCCGAGCGGTTTGTGTCGTGCCTAGTCGGTTTGGGTCTAGCCGAGTGGGTTTGGGTCTAGCCGAGTGCGTTTGGGTCTAGCCGAGTGGGTTTGGGTCTAGCCGAGTGGGTTTGGGTCTAGCAGAGTGGGTTTGGGTCTAGCCGAGTGGGTTTGGGTCTAGCCGAGTGGGTTTGGGTGTTGCCGAGTTAGTTTGGGTCTAGCCGAGCGGGTTTGGGTCTAGCCGAGTGGGTTTGGGTCTAGCCGAGTGGGTTTGGGTCTAGCCGAGTGGGTTTGAGCCTAGTCGAGTGTGTTTGGGTCTAGCGGAGTTGGTATGCGTCTAGCGGAGTGGGTTTGGGTCTAGCGGCGTGGGTTTGGGTGTAGCCGAGTGGGTTTGGGTCTAGCCGAGTGGGTTTGGGTCTACCCGAGTAGGTTTGGGTCTAGCCGAGTGTGTTTGGGTCTAGCCGAGTGGGTGTGGGTCTTGCCGAGTGGGTGGGTCTAGCCGAGTGGGTTTGGGTGTAGCCGAGTGGGTTTGGGTGTAGCCGAGTGGGTTTGGGTTGAGCCGAGTGGGTTTGGGTCCAGCCGAGTGGGTTTGGGTCCAGCCGAGTGGGTTTGTGTCTAGCCGAGTGGGTTTGGGTCTAGCGGAGTGGGTTTGGGTGTAGCCGAGTGGGTTTGGGTCTAGCCGAGTGGGGTTGGGTCTAGCCGAGTGTGTTTGGGTCGAGCCGAGTGGGTATGGGTCTAGCCGAGTGGGTTTCGGTGTAGCCAAGTGGGTTTGGGTCTAGCCGAGTGGGTTTGGGTCGTGCCGAGTCGGTTTGGGTCTAGCCGAGTGGGTTTGGGTCTAGCCGAGTGCGTTTGGGTCTAGCCGAGTGGGTTTGGGTCTAGCCGAGGGGGTATGGGTATAGCCGAGTGGGTTTCGATCTAGCCGAGTGGGTTTGGGTCTAGCGGAGTGGGTTTGGATCTAGCGGAGTGGGTTTGGGTCTAGCCGAGTGGGTTTGGGTCTAGCGGAGTGGGTTTGGGTCTAGCCGAGTGGGTTTAGGTCTAGCCGAGTGTGTTTGAGTCTAGCCGAGTGGGTTTGGGTCTAGCCGAGTGGGTTTGGGTCTAGCCGAGTGGGATTGGGTCTAGCCGAGTGGGTTTGGGTCTAGCCGAGTGGGTTTGGGTCTAGCCGAGTGGGTTTGGGTCTAGCCGAGTGGGTTTGGGTCTAGCCGAGTGGGTTTGAGTCTAGCGGAGTGGATTTGGGTCTAGCCGAATGGGTTTGGGTCTAGCCGAGTGGGTTTGCGTCTAGCGGAGTGGATTTGGGTCTAGCCGAGTGGCTTTGCTTCTAGCCAAGTTAGTTTGGGTGTTGCCGAGTTAGTTTGGGTCTAGCCGAGCGGGTTTGGGTCTAGCCGAGTGGGTTTGGGTCTAGCCGAGTGGGTTTGGGTCTAGCCGAGTGGCTTTGCTTCTAGCCGAGTTAGTTTGGGTGTTGCCGAGTTAGTTTGGGTCTAGCCGAGTGGGTTTGTGTCTAGCCGAGTGGGTTTGGGTCTAGCGGACTGGGTTTGGGTGTAGCCCAGTGGGTTTGGGTCTAGCCGAGTGGGTTTGGGTCTAGCCGAGTGGCTTTGGGTCGAGCCGAGTGGGTTTGGGTCTAGCCGAGTGGGTTTGGGTCTAGCCAAGTGGGTTTGTGTCTTGCCGAGTGGGTTTGTGTCGTGCCGAGTCGGTTTGGGTCTAGCCGAGTGGGTTTGGGTCTAGCCGAGTGCGTTTGGGTCTAGCCGAGTGGGTTTGGGTCTAGCCGAGTGGGTTTGGGTCTAGCAGAGTGGGTTTGGGTCTAGCCGAGTGGGTTTGGGTCTAGCCGAGTGGGTTTGAGTCTAGCCGAGTGGGTTTGGGTCTAGCCGAGTGGGTTTGGGTCTAGCCGAGTGGGTTTGGGTCTAGCCGAGTGGGTTTGGGTCTAGCCGAGTGGGTTTGGGTCTAGCCGAGTGGGTTTGGGTCTAGCGGAGTGGGTTTGGGTCTAGCCGAGTGGGTTTGGGTCTAGCCGATAGGGTTTGGGTCTAGCCGAGTGGGTTCGGGTCTAGCCGAGTGGGTTCGGGTCTAGCGGAGTAGACTTGGGTCTAGCCGAATGGGTTTGGGTCTAGCCGAGTGGGTTTGGGTCTAGCGGAGTGGATTTGGGTCTAGCCGAGTGGCTTTGCTTCTAGCCGAGTTAGTTTGGGTGTTGCCGAGTTAGTTTGGGTCTAGCCGAGCGGGTTTGGGTCTAGCCGAGTGGGTTTGGGTCTAGCCGAGTGGGTTTGGGTCTAGCCGAGTGGCTTTGGGTCGAGCCGAGTGGGTTTGGGTCTAGCCGAGTGGGTTTGGGTCTAGCCGAGTGGGTTTGGGTCTAGCCAAGTGGGTTTGGGTCTTGCCGAGTGGGTTTGGGTCGTGCCGTGTCGGTTTGGGTCTAGCCGAGTGGGTTTGGGTCTAGCCGAGTGGGTTTGGGTCTAGCAGAGTGGGTTTGGGTCTAGCCGAGTGGGTTTGGGTCTAGCCGAGTGGGTTTGGGTGTTGCCGAGTTAGTTTGGGTCTAGCCGAGCGGGTTTGGGTCTAGCCGAGTGGGTTTGGGTCTAGCCGAGTGGGTTTGGGTCTAGCCGAGTGGGTTTGAGCCTAGTCGAGTGTGTTTGGGTCTAGCGGAGTTGGTATGCGTCTAGCGGAGTGGGTTTGGGTCTAGCGGCGTGGGTTTGGGTGTAGCCGAGTGGGTTTGGGTCTAGCCGAGTGGGTTTGGGTCTACCCGAGTAGGTTTGGGTCTAGCCGAGTGTGTTTGGGTCTAGCCGAGTGGGTGTGGGTCTTGCCGAGTGGGTGGGTCTAGCCGAGTGGGTTTGGGTGTAGCCGAGTGGGTTTGGGTGTAGCCGAGTGGGTTTGGGTTGAGCCGAGTGGGTTTGGGTCCAGCCGAGTGGGTTTGGGTCCAGCCGAGTGGGTTTGTGTCTAGCCGAGTGGGTTTGGGTCTAGCGGAGTGGGTTTGGGTGTAGCCGAGTGGGTTTGGGTCTAGCCGAGTGGGTTTGGGTCTAGCCGAGTGTGTTTGGGTCGAGCCGAGTGGGTATGGGTCTAGCCGAGTGGGTTTCGGTGTAGCCAAGTGGGTTTGGGTCTAGCCGAGTGGGTTTGGGTCGTGCCGAGTCGGTTTGGGTCTAGCCGAGTGGGTTTGGGTCTAGCCGAGTGCGTTTGGGTCTAGCCGAGTGGGTTTGGGTCTAGCCGAGGGGGTATGGGTCTAGCCGAGTGGGTTTCGCTCTAGCCGAGTGGGTTTGGGTCTAGCGGAGTGGGTTTGGATCTAGCGGAGTGGGTTTGGGTCTAGCCGAGTGGGTTTGGGTCTAGCGGAGTGGGTTTGGGTCTAGCCGAGTGGGTTTAGGTCTAGCCGAGTGTGTTTGAGTCTAGCCGAGTGGGTTTGGGTCTAGCCGAGTGGGTTTGGGTCTAGCCGAGTGGGTTTGGGTCTAGCCGAGTGGGTTTGGGTCTAGCCGAGTGGGTTTGGGTCTAGCCGAGTGGGTTTGGGTCTAGCCGAGTGGGTTTGGGTCTAGCCGAGTGGGTTTGAGTCTAGCGGAGTGGATTTGGGTCTAGCCGAATGGGTTTGGGTCTAGCCGAGTGGGTTTGCGTCTAGCGGAGTGGATTTGGGTCTAGCCGAGTGGCTTTGCTTCTAGCCAAGTTAGTTTGGGTGTTGCCGAGTTAGTTTGGGTCTAGCCGAGCGGGTTTGGGTCTAGCCGAGTGGGTTTGGGTCTAGCCGAGTGGGTTTGGGTCTAGCCGAGTGGCTTTGCTTCTAGCCGAGTTAGTTTGGGTGTTGCCGAGTTAGTTTGGGTCTAGCCGAGTGGGTTTGTGTCTAGCCGAGTGGGTTTGGGTCTAGCGGACTGGGTTTGGGTGTAGCCCAGTGGGTTTGGGTCTAGCCGAGTGGGTTTGGGTCTAGCCGAGTGGGTTTGGGTCTAGCCGAGTGGGTTTGGGTCTAGCCGAGTGGGTTTGGGTCTAGCCAAGTGGGTTTGGGTCTTGCCGAGTGGGTTTGTGTCGTGCCGAGTCGGTTTGGGTCTAGCCGAGTGGGTTTGGGTCTAGCCGAGTGCGTTTGGGTCTAGCCGAGTGGGTTTGGGTCTAGCCGAGTGGGTTTGGGTCTAGCAGAGTGGGTTTGGGTCTAGCCGAGTGGGTTTGGGTCTAGCCGAGTGGGTTTGAGTCTAGCCGAGTGGGTTTGGGTCTAGCCGAGTGGGTTTGGGTCTAGCCGAGTGGGTTTGGGTCTAGCCGAGTGGGTTTGGGTCTAGCCGAGTGGGTTTGGGTCTAGCCGAGTGGGTTTGGGTCTAGCGGAGTGGGTTTGGGTCTAGCCGAGTGGGTTTGGGTCTAGCCGATAGGGTTTGGGTCTAGCCGAGTGGGTTCGGGTCTAGCCGAGTGGGTTCGGGTCTAGCGGAGTAGACTTGGGTCTAGCCGAATGGGTTTGGGTCTAGCCGAGTGGGTTTGGGTCTAGCGGAGTGGATTTGGGTCTAGCCGAGTGGCTTTGCTTCTAGCCGAGTTAGTTTGGGTGTTGCCGAGTTAGTTTGGGTCTAGCCGAGCGGGTTTGGGTCTAGCCGAGTGGGTTTGGGTCTAGCCGAGTGGGTTTGGGTCTAGCCGAGTGGCTTTGGGTCGAGCCGAGTGGGTTTGGGTCTAGCCGAGTGGGTTTGGGTCTAGCCGAGTGGGTTTGGGTCTAGCCAAGTGGGTTTGGGTCTTGCCGAGTGGGTTTGGGTCGTGCCGTGTCGGTTTGGGTCTAGCCGAGTGGGTTTGGGTCTAGCCGAGTGCGTTTGGGTCTAGCCGAGTGGGTTTGGGTCTAGCCGAGTGGGTTTGGGTCTAGCCAAGTGGGTTTGGGTCGAGCCGAGTGGGTTTGGGTCTAGCCCAGTGCGTTTGGGTCTAGCCGAGGGGGTTTGGGTCTAGCCGAGTGGGTTTGGGTCTAGCCGAGTGGGTTTGGGTCTAGCGGAGTGGGTTTGGGTCTAGCGGAGTGGGTTTGGGTCTAGCCGAGTGGGTTTGGGTCTAGCAGAGTGGGTTTGGGTCTAGCCGAGTGGGTTTGGGTCTAGCCGAGTGGGTTTGAGTCTAGCCGAATGGGTTTGGGTCTAGCCGAGTGGGTTTGGGTCTAGCCGAGTGGGTTTGGGTCTAGCCGAGTGGGTTTGGGTCTAGCCGAGTGGGTTTGGGTCTAGCCGAGTGGGTTTGGGTCTAGCGCAGTGGGTTTGGGTCTAGCCGAGTGGGTTTGGGTCTAGCCGATAGGGTTTGGGTCTAGCCGAGTGGGTTTGGGTCTAGCCGAGTGGGTTCGGGTCTAGCGGAGTGGATTTGGGTCTAGCCGAATGGGTTTGGGTCTAGCCGAGTGGGTTTGGGTCTAGCGGAGTGGATTTGGGTCTAGCCGAGTGGCTTTGCTTCTAGCCGAGTTAGTTTGGGTGTTGCCGATTTAGTTTGGGTCTAGCCGACCGGGTTTGGGTCTAGCCGAGTGGGTTTGGGTCTAGCCGAGTGGGTTTGGGTCTAGCCGAGTGGCTTTGCTTCTAGCCGAGTTAGTTTGGGTGTTGCCGAGTTAGTTTGGGTCTAGCCGAGTGGGTTTGTGTCTAGCCGAGTGGGTTTGGGTCTAGCGGACTGGGTTTGGGTCTCGCCGAGTGGGTTTGGGTCTAGCCGAGTGGGTTTGGGTCTAGCCGAGTGGTTTTGGGTCTAGCCGAGTGGGTTTGGGTTTAGCCAAGTGGGTTTGGGTCTTGCCGAGTGTGTTTCGGTCGTGCCGAGTCGGTTTGGGTCTAGCCGAGTGGGTTTGGGTCTAGCCGAGTGCGTTTGGGTCTAGCCGAGTGGGTTTGGGTCTAGCCGAGTGGGTTTGGGTCTAGCCAAGTGGGTTTGGGTCGAGCCGAGTAGGTTTGGGTCTAGCCCAGTGCGTTTGGGTCTAGCCGAGGGGGTTTGGGTCTAGCCGAGTGGGTTTGGGTCTAGCCGAGTGGGTTTGGGTCTAGCGGAGTGGGTTTGGGTCTAGCGGAGTGGGTTTGGGTCTAGCCGAGTGGGTTTGGGTCTAGCAGAGTGGGTTTGGGTCTAGCCGAGTGTGTTTGGGTCTAGCCGAGTGGGTTTGAGTCTAGCCGAGTGGGTTTGGGTCTAGCCGAGTGGGTTTGGGTCTAGCCGAGTGGGTTTGGGTCTAGCCGAGTGGGTTTGGGTCTAGCCGAGTGGGTTTGGGTCTAGCCGAGTGGGTTTGGGTCTGGCGGAGTGGGTTTGGGTCTACCGAGTGGGTTTGGGTCTAGCCGATAGGGTTTGGGTCTAGCCGAGTGGGTTTGGGTCTAGCCGAGTGGGTTCGGGTCTAGCGGAGTGGATTTGGGTCTAGCCGAATGGGTTTGGGTCTAGCCGAGTGGGTTTGGGTCTAGCAGAGTGGATTTGGGTCTAGCCGAGTGGCTTTGCTTCTAGCCGAGTTAGTTTGGGTGTTGCCGAGTTAGTTTGGGTCTAGCCGAGCGGGTTTGGGTCTAGCCGAGTGGGTTTGGGTCTAGCCGAGTGGGTTTGGGTCTAGCCGAGTGGGTTTGGGCCTAGTCGAGTGTGTTTGGGTCTAGCGGAGTTGGTATGCGTCTAGCGGAGTGGGTTTGGGTCTAGCGGCGTGGGTTTGGGTGTAGCCGAGTGGGTTTGGGTCTAGCCGAGTGGGTTTGGGTCTACCCGAGTAGGTTTGGGTCTAGCCGAGTGTGTTTGGGTCTAGCCGAGTGGGTGTGGGTCTTGCCGAGTGGGTGGGTCTAGCCGAGTGGTTTTGGGTGTAGCCGAGTGGGTTTGGGTGTAGCCGAGTGGGTTTGGGTTGAGCCGAGTGGGTTTGGGTCCAGCCGAGTGGGTTTGGGTCCAGCCGAGTGGGTTTGTGTCTAGCCGAGTGGGTTTGGGTCTAGCGGAGTGGGTTTGGGTGTAGCCGAGTGGGTTTGGGTCTAGCCGAGTGGGTTTGGGTCTAGCCGAGTGTGTTTGGGTCGAGCCGAGTGGGTATGGGTCTAGCCGAGTGGGTTTCGGTGTTGCCAAGTGGGTTTGGGTCTAGCCGAGTGGGTTTGGGTCGTGCCGAGTCGGTTTGGGTCTAGCCGAGTGGGTTTGGGTCTAGCCGAGTGCGTTTGGGTCTAGCCGAGTGGGTTTGGGTCTAGCCGAGTGGGTTCGGGTCTAGCCAAGTGGGTTTGGGTCGAGCCGAGTGGGTTTGGGTCTAGCCTAGTGCGTTTGGGTCTAGCCGAGGGGGTATGGGTCTAGCCGAGTGGGTTTCGCTCTAGCCGAGTGGGTTTGGGTCTAGCGGAGTGGGTTTGGATCTAGCGGAGTGGGTTTGGGTCTAGCCGAGTGGGTTTGGGTCTAGCGGAGTGGGTTTGGGTCTAGCCGAGTGGGTTTGGGTCTAGCCGAGTGGGTTTGAGTCTAGCCGAGTGGGTTTGGGTCTAGCCGAGTGGGTTTGGGTCTAGCCGAGTGGGTTTGGGTCTAGCCGAGTGGGTTTGCGTCTAGCGGAGTGGATTTGGGTCTAGCCGAGTGGCTTTGCTTCTAGCCAAGTTAGTTTGGGTGTTGCCGAGTTAGTTTGGGTCTAGCCGAGCGGGTTTGGGTCTAGCCGAGTGGGTTTTGGTCTAGCCGAGTGGGTTTGGGTCTAGCCGAGTGGCTTTGCTTCTAGCCGAGTTAGTTTGGGTGTTGCCGAGTTAGTTTGGGTCTAGCCGAGTGGGTTTGTGTCTAGCCGAGTGGGTTTGGGTCTAGCGGACTGGATTTGGGTGTAGCCGAGTGGGTTTGGGTCTAGCCGAGTGGGTTTGGGTCTAGCCGAGTGGGTTTGGGTCTAGCCGAGTGGGTTTGGGTCTAGCCGAGTGGGTTTGGGTCTAGCCAAGTGGGTTTGGGTCTTGCCGAGTGGGTTTGTGTCGTGCCGAGTCGGTTTGGGTCTAGCCGAGTGGGTTTGGGTCTAGCCGAGTGGGTTCGGGTCTAGCGGAGTGGATTTGGGTCTAGCCGAATGGGTTTGGGTCTAGCCGAGTGGGTTTGGGTCTAGCGGAGTGGATTTGGGTCTAGCCGAGTGGCTTTGCTTCTAGCCGAGTTAGTTTGGGTGTTGCCGATTTAGTTTGGGTCTAGCCGACCGGGTTTGGGTCTAGCCGAGTGGGTTTGGGTCTAGCCGAGTGGGTTTGGGTCTAGCCGAGTGGCTTTGCTTCTAGCCGAGTTAGTTTGGGTGTTGCCGAGTTAGTTTGGGTCTAGCCGAGTGGGTTTGTGTCTAGCCGAGTGGGTTTGGGTCTAGCGGACTGGGTTTGGGTCTCGCCGAGTGGGTTTGGGTCTAGCCGAGTGGGTTTGGGTCTAGCCGAGTGGTTTTGGGTCTAGCCGAGTGGGTTTGGGTTTAGCCAAGTGGGTTTGGGTCTTGCCGAGTGTGTTTCGGTCGTGCCGAGTCGGTTTGGGTCTAGCCGAGTGGGTTTGGGTCTAGCCGAGTGCGTTTGGGTCTAGCCGAGTGGGTTTGGGTCTAGCCGAGTGGGTTTGGGTCTAGCCAAGTGGGTTTGGGTCGAGCCGAGTAGGTTTGGGTCTAGCCCAGTGCGTTTGGGTCTAGCCGAGGGGGTTTGGGTCTAGCCGAGTGGGTTTGGGTCTAGCCGAGTGGGTTTGGGTCTAGCGGAGTGGGTTTGGGTCTAGCGGAGTGGGTTTGGGTCTAGCCGAGTGGGTTTGGGTCTAGCAGAGTGGGTTTGGGTCTAGCCGAGTGTGTTTGGGTCTAGCCGAGTGGGTTTGAGTCTAGCCGAGTGGGTTTGGGTCTAGCCGAGTGGGTTTGGGTCTAGCCGAGTGGGTTTGGGTCTAGCCGAGTGGGTTTGGGTCTAGCCGAGTGGGTTTGGGTCTAGCCGAGTGGGTTTGGGTCTGGCGGAGTGGGTTTGGGTCTACCGAGTGGGTTTGGGTCTAGCCGATAGGGTTTGGGTCTAGCGGAGTGGATTTGGGTCTAGCCGAATGGGTTTGGGTCTAGCCGAGTGGGTTTGGGTCTAGCAGAGTGGATTTGGGTCTAGCCGAGTGGCTTTGCTTCTAGCCGAGTTAGTTTGGGTGTTGCCGAGTTAGTTTGGGTCTAGCCGAGCGGGTTTGGGTCTAGCCGAGTGGGTTTGGGTCTAGCCGAGTGGGTTTGGGTCTAGCCGAGTGGGTTTGGGGCTAGTCGAGTGTGTTTGGGTCTAGCGGAGTTGGTATGCGTCTAGCGGAGTGGGTTTGGGTCTTGCGGCGTGGGTTTGGGTGTAGCCGAGTGGGTTTGGGTCTAGCCGAGTGGGTTTGGGTCTACCCGAGTAGGTTTGGGTCTAGCCGAGTGTGTTTGGGTCTAGCCGAGTGGGTGTGGGTCTTGCCGAGTGGGTGGGTCTAGCCGAGTGGTTTTGGGTGTAGCCGAGTGGGTTTGGGTGTAGCCGAGTGGGTTTGGGTTGAGCCGAGTGGGTTTGGGTCCAGCCGAGTGGGTTTGGGTCCAGCCGAGTGGGTTTGTGTCTAGCCGAGTGGGTTTGGGTCTAGCGGAGTGGGTTTGGGTGTAGCCGAGTGGGTTTGGGTGTAGCCGAGTGGGTTTGGGTCTAGCCGAGTGTGTTTGGGTCGAGCCGAGTGGGTATGGGTCTAGCCGAGTGGGTTTCGGTGTTGCCAAGTGGGTTTGGGTCTAGCCGAGTGGGTTTGGGTCGTGCCGAGTCGGTTTGGGTCTAGCCGAGTGGGTTTGGGTCTAGCCGAGTGCGTTTGGGTCTAGCCGAGTGGGTTTGGGTCTAGCCGAGTGGGTTCGGGTCTAGCCAAGTGGGTTTGGGTCGAGCCGAGTGGGTTTGGGTCTAGCCTAGTGCGTTTGGGTCTAGCCGAGGGGGTATGGGTCTAGCCGAGTGGGTTTCGCTCTAGCCGAGTGGGTTTGGGTCTAGCGGAGTGGGTTTGGATCTAGCGGAGTGGGTTTGGGTCTAGCCGAGTGGGTTTGGGTCTAGCGGAGTGGGTTTGGGTCTAGCCGAGTGGGTTTGGGTCTAGCCGAGTGGGTTTGAGTCTAGCCGAGTGGGTTTGGGTCTAGCCGAGTGGGTTTGGGTCTAGCCGAGTGGGTTTGGGTCTAGCCGAGTGGGTTTGCGTCTAGCGGAGTGGATTTGGGTCTAGCCGAGTGGCTTTGCTTCTAGCCAAGTTAGTTTGGGTGTTGCCGAGTTAGTTTGGGTCTAGCCGAGCGGGTTTGGGTCTAGCCGAGTGGGTTTTGGTCTAGCCGAGTGGGTTTGGGTCTAGCCGAGTGGCTTTGCTTCTAGCCGAGTTAGTTTGGGTGTTGCCGAGTTAGTTTGGGTCTAGCCGAGTGGGTTTGTGTCTAGCCGAGTGGGTTTGGGTCTAGCGGACTGGATTTGGGTGTAGCCGAGTGGGTTTGGGTCTAGCCGAGTGGGTTTGGGTCTAGCCGAGTGGGTTTGGGTCTAGCCGAGTGGGTTTGGGTCTAGCCGAGTGGGTTTGGGTCTAGCCAAGTGGAATTGGGTCTTGCCGAGTGGGTTTGTGTCGTGCCGAGTCGGTTTGGGTCTAGCCGAGTGGGTTTGGGTCTAGCCGAGTGCGTTTGGGTCTAGCCGAGTGGGTTTGGGTCTAGCCGAGTGGGTTTGGGTCTAGCCAAGTGGGTTTGGGTCGAGCCGAGTGGGTTTGGGTCAAGCCCAGTGCGTTTGGGTCTAGCCGAGGGGGTTAGGGTCTAGCCGAGTGGGTTTGGGTCTAGCCGAGTGGGTTTGGGTCTAGCCGAGTGGGTTTGGGTCTAGCCGAGTGGGTTTGGGTCTAGCCGAGTGGGTTTGGGTCTAGCCGAGTGGGTTTGGGTCTAGCCGAGTGGGTTTGGGTCTAGCCGAGTGGGTTTGAGTCTAGCGGAGTGGATTTGGGTCTAGCCGAATGGGTTTGGGTCTAGCCGAGTGGGTTTGCGTCTAGCGGAGTGGATTTGGGTCTAACCGAGTGGCTTTGCTTCTAGCCAAGTTAGTTTGGGTGTTGCCGAGTTAGTTTGGGTCTAGCCGAGCGGGTTTGGGTCTAGCCGAGTGGGTTTGGGTCTAGCCGAGTGGGTTTGGGTCTAGCCGAGTGGCTTTGCTTCTAGCCGAGTTAGTTTGGGTGTTGCCGAGTTAGTTTGGGTCTAGCCGAGTGGGTTTGTGTCTAGCCGAGTGGGTTTGGGTCTAGCGGACTGGGTTTGGGTGTAGCCGAGTGGGTTTGGGTCTAGCCGAGTGGGTTTGGGTCTAGCCGAGTGGGTTTGGGTCTAGCCGAGTGGGTTTGGGTCTAGCCGAGTGGGTTTGGGTCTAGCCAAGTGGGTTTGGGTCTTGCCGAGTGGGTTTGTGTCGTGCCGAGTCGGTTTGGGTCTAGCCGAGTGGGTTTGGGTCTAGCCGAGTGCGTTTGGGTCTAGCCGAGTGGGTTTGGGTCTAGCCGAGTGGGTTTGGGTCTAGCCAAGTGGGTTTGGGTCGAGCCGAGTGGGTTTGTGTCTAGCGGAGTGGGTTTGGGTCTAGCGGAGTGGGTTTGGGTCTAGCCGAGTGGGTTTGGGTCTAGCCGAGTGGGTTTGGGTCTAGCCGAGTGGGTTTGGGTCGAGCCGAGTGGGTTTGGGTCTAGCCGAGTGGGTTTGGGTCTAGCGGAGTGGGTTTGTGTGTAGCCGAGTGGGTTTGGGTCTAGCCGAGTGGGTTTGGGTCTAGCCGAGTGGGTTTGGGTCTAGCCGAGTGGGTTTGGGTCTAGCCGAGTGGGTTTGGGTCTAGCCGAGTGGGTTTGGGTCTAGCCGAGTGGGTTTGGGTCTAGCCGAGTGGGTTTGGGTCTAGCCGAGTGGGTTTGGGTCTAGCCGAGTGGGTTTGGGTCGTGCCGAGTGGGTTTGGGTCTAGCCGAGTGGGTTTGGGGCTAGCCGAATGCGTTTGGGTCTAGCCGAGTGGGTTTGGGTCTCGCCGAGTGGGTTTGGGTCTAGCCAAGTGGGTTTGGGTCGAGCCGAGTGGGTTTGGGTCTAGCCTAGTGGGCTTGGGTCTAGCCGAGGGGGTTTGGGTCTAGCGGAGTGGGTTTGGGTCTAGCCGAGTGGGGTTGGGTCTAGCGGAGTGGGTTTTGGTCTAGCCGTGTGGGGTTGGGTCTAGCCGAGTGGGTTTGGGTCTAGTGGAGTGGGTTTGGGTCTACCGGAGTGGGTTTGGGTCTAGCCGAGTGGGTTTGGGTCTAGCGGAGTAGGTTTGGGTCTAGCCGAGTGGGTTTGCGTCTAGCCGAGTGGGTTTGAGTCTAGCCGAGTGGGTTTGGGGCTAGCCGAGTGGGTTTGGGTCTAGCCGAGTGGGTTTGGGTCTAGCCGAGTGGGTTTGGGTCTAGCCGAGTGGGTTTGGGACTAGCCGAGTGGGTTTGTGTCTAGCGGAGTGGGTTTGGGTCTAGCCAAGTCCGTTTGGGATTGGCCGAGTGGGTTTTGGGTCTAGCGGAGTGGGTTTGGGTCTAGCCGAGTGGGGTTGGGTCTAGCGGACTGGGTTTTGGTCTAGCCGCGTGGGTTTGGGTCTAGCCGAGTGGGTTTGGGTCTAGTGGAGTGGGTTTGGGTGCAGCCGAGCGGGTTGGTGTCTAGCCGAGTGGGTTTGGGTCTAGCCGAGTGGGTTTGGGTCCAGCCGAGTGGGTTTGGGTGTAGCCGAGTGGGTTTGGGTCTAGCGAAGTGGGTTTGGGTGTAGCCGAGTGGGTTTGGGTCTAGCCGAGTGGGTTTGGGTCTAGCAGAGTGGGTTTGGGTCTAGCCGAGTGGGTTTGGGTCTAGCCGAGTGGGTTTGGGTCTAGCCGTGTGGGTTTGGGTCTAGCCGAGTGGGTTTGGGTCTAGCCGAGTGGGTTTGGGTCTCGCCGAGTGGGTTTGGGTCTAGCCAAGTGGGTTTTGGTCTAGCCGAGTGGGTTTGGGTCTAGCCGAGTGCGTTTGGGTCTAGCCGAGTGGGTTTGGGTCTAGCCGAGTGGGTTTGGGTCTAGCCAAGTGGGTTTGGGTCGAGCCGAGTGGGTTTGTGTCTAGCGGAGTGGGTTTGGGTCTAGCGGAGTGGGTTTGGGTCTAGCCGAGTGGGTTTGGGTCTAGCCGAGTGGGTTTGGGTCTAGCCGAGTGGGTTTGGGTCTAGCGGAGTGGGTTTGGGTCTAGCGGAGTGGGTTTGGGTCTAGCCGAGTGGGTTTGGGTCTAGCAGAGTGGGTTTGGGTCTAGCCGAGTGGGTTTGGGTCTAGCCGAGTGGGTTTGAGTCTAGCCGAATGGGTTTGGGTCTAGCCGAGTGGGTTTGGGTCTAGCCGAGTGGGTTTGGGTCTAGCCGAGTGGGTTTGGGTCTAGCCGAGTGGGTTTGGGTCTAGCCGAGTGGGTTTGGGTCTAGCGGAGTGGGTTTGGGTCTAGCCGAGTGGGTTTGGGTCTAGCCGATAGGGTTTGGGTCTAGCCGAGTGGGTTTGGGTCTAGCCGAGTGGGTTCGGGTCTAGCGGAGTGGATTTGGGTCTAGCCGAATGGGTTTGGGTCTAGCCGAGTGGGTTTGGGTCTAGCCGAGTGGGTTTGGGTCTAGCCGAGTGGGTTTGGGTCTAGCCGAGTGGGTTTGGGTCTAGCGGAGTGGGTTTGGGTCTAGCCGAGTGGGTTTGGGTCTAGCAGAGTGGGTTTGGGTCTAGCCGAGTGTGTTTGGGTCTAGCCGAGTGGGTTTGAGTCTAGCCGAGTGGGTTTGGGTCTAGCCGAGTGGGTTTGGGTCTAGCCGAGTGGGTTTGGGTCTAGCCGAGTGGGTTTGTGTCTAGCCGAGTGGGTTTGGGTCTAGCGGACTGGGTTTGGGTGTAGCCGAGTGGGTTTGGGTCCAGCCGAGTGGGTTTGGGTCTAGCCGAGTGGGTTTGGGTCTAGCCGAGTGGGTTTGGGTCTAGCCGAGTGGGTTTGGGTCTAGCCAAGTGGGTTTGGGTCTTGCCGAGTGTGTTTGGGTCGTGCCGAGTCGGTTTGGGTCTAGCCGAGTGTGTGTTGGGTCTAGCCGAGTGCGTTTGGGTCTAGCCGAGTGGGTTTGGGTCTAGCCGAGTGGGTTTGGGTCTAGCCAAGTGGGTTTGGGTCGAGCCGAGTGGGTTTGGGTCTAGCCCAGTGCGTTTGGGTCTAGCCGAGGGGGTTTGGGTCTAGCAGAGTGGGTTTGCGTCTAGCCGAGTGGGTTTGGGTATAGCGGAGTGGGTTTGGGTCTAGCGGAGTGGGTTTGGGTCTAGCCGAGTGGGTTTGGGTCTAGCAGAGTGGGTTTGTGTCTAGCGGAGTGGGTTTGGGTCTAGCCAAGTCCGTTTGGGATTGGCCGAGTGGGTTTTGGGTCTAGCGGAGTGGGTTTGGGTCTAGCCGAGTGGGGTTGGGTCTAGCGGACTGGGTTTTGGTCTAGCCGCGTGGGTTTGGGTCTAGCCGAGTGGGTTTGGGTCTAGTGGAGTGGGTTTGGGTGCAGCCGAGCGGGTTGGTGTCTAGCCGAGTGGGTTTGGGTCTAGCCGAGTGGGTTTGGGTCCAGCCGAGTGGGTTTGGGTGTAGCCGAGTGGGTTTGGGTCTAGCGAAGTGGGTTTGGGTATAGCCGAGTGGGTTTGGGTCTAGCCGAGTGGGTTTGGGTCTAGCAGAGTGGGTTTGGGTCTAGCCGAGTGGGTTTGGGTCTAGCCGAGTGGGTTTGGGTCTAGCCGTGTGGGTTTGGGTCTAGCCGAGTGGGTTTGGGTCTAGCCGAGTGGGTTTGGGTCTCGCCGAGTGGGTTTGGGTCTAGCCAAGTGGGTTTTGGTCGAGCCGAGTGGGTTTGGGTCTAGCCTAGTGGGTTTGGGTCTAGCCGAGTGGGTTTGGGTCTAGCCGAGGGGGTTTGGGTCTAGCGGAGTGGGTTTGGGTCTAGCCGAGTGGGTTTGGGTCTAGCGGAGTGGGTTTGGGTCTAGCCGAGTGGGTTTGGGTCTAGCCGAGTGGGTTTGAGTCTAGCCGAGTGGGTTTGGGTCTGGCCGAGTGGGTTTGGGTCTAGCCGAGTGGGTTTGGGTCTAGCCGAGTGGGTTTGGGTCTAGCCGAGGGGGTTTGGGTCTAGCGGAGTGGGTTTAGGTCTAGCCGAGTGGGTTTGGGTCTAGCGGAGTGGGTTTGGGTCTAGCCGAGTGGGTTTGGGTCTAGCCGAGTGGGTTTGAGTCTAGCCGAGTGGGTTTGGGTCTGGCCGAGTGGGTTTGGGTCTAGCCGAGTGGGTTTGGGTCTAGCCGAGTGGGTTTGGGTCTAGCCGAGTGGGTTTGGGTGTAGCCGATTGGGTTTGGGTCTAGCCAAGTGGGTTTGGGTCTAGCCGAGTGGGTTTCGGACGTGCCGAGTGGGTTTGTGTCTAGCGGAGTGCGTTTCGGTCTAGCCGAGTGGGTTTGGGTCTAGCCGAGTGGGTTTGGGTCTAGCCAAGTGGGTTTGGGTCTTGCCGAGTGGGTTTGGGTCTAGCCGAGTGGGTTTGGGTCTAGCCGAGTGCGTTTGGGTCTAGCCGAGTGGGTTTGGGTCTAGCCGAGTGGGTTTGGGTCTAGCCAAGTGGGTTTGGGTCGAGCCGAGTGGGTTTGGGTCTAGCCCAGTGCGTTTGGGTCTAGCCGAGGGGGTTTGGGTCTAGCCGAGTGGGTTTGGGTCTAGCGGAGTGGATTTGGGTCTAGCCGAGTGGCTTTGCTTCTAGCCGAGTTAGTTTGGGTGTTGCCGAGTTAGTTTGGGTCTAGCCGAGCGGGTTTGGGTCTAGCCGAGTGGGTTTGGGTCTAGCCGAGTGGCTTTGGGTCTAGCCGAGTGGCTTTGGGTCTAGCCGAGTGGCTTTGGGTCTAGCCGAGTGGGTTTGGGTCTAGCCGAGTGGGTTTGGGTCTAGCCAAGTGGGTTTGGGTCTTGCCGAGTGGGTTTGGGTCGTGCCGTGTCGGTTTGGGTCTAGCCGAGTGGGTTTGGGTCTAGCCGAGTGCGTTTGGGTCTAGCCGAGTGGGTTTGGGTCTAGCCGAGTGGGTTTGGGTCTAGCCAAGTGGGTTTGGGTCGAGCCGAGTGGGTTTGGGTCTAGCCCAGTGCGTTTGGGTCTAGCCGAGGGGGTTTGGGTCTAGCCGAGTGGGTTTGGGTCTAGCCGAGTGGGTTTGGGTCTAGCGGAGTGGGTTTGGGTCTAGCGGAGTGGGTTTGGGTCTAGCCGAGTGGGTTTGGGTCTAGCAGAGTGGGTTTGGGTCTAGCCGAGTGGGTTTGGGTCTAGCCGAGTGGGTTTGAGTCTAGCCGAATGGGTTTGGGTCTAGCCGAGTGGGTTTGGGTCTAGCCGAGTGGGTTTGGGTCTAGCCGAGTGGGTTTGGGTCTAGCCGAGTGGGTTTGGGTCTAGCCGAGTGGGTTTGGGTCTAGCGGAGTGGGTTTGGGTCTAGCCGAGTGGGTTTGGGTCTAGCCGATAGGGTTTGGGTCTAGCCGAGTGGGTTTGGGTCTAGCCGAGTGGGTTCGGGTCTAGCGGAGTGGATTTGGGTCTAGCCGAATGGGTTTGGGTCTAGCCGAGTGGGTTTGGGTCTAGCGGAGTGGATTTGGGTCTAGCCGAGTGGCTTTGCTTCTTGCCGAGTTAGTTTGGGTGTTGCCGAGTTAGTTTGGGTCTAGCCGAGCGGGTTTGGGTCTAGCCGAGTGGGTTTGGGTCTAGCCGAGTGGGTTTGGGTCTAGCCGAGTGGCTTTGCTTCTAGCCGCGTTAGTTTGGGTGTTGCCGAGTTAGTTTGGGTCTAGCCGAGTGGGTTTGTGTCTAGCCGAGTGGGTTTGGGTCCAGCGGACTGGGTTTGGGTGTAGCCGAGTGGGTTTGGGTCTAGCCGAGTGGGTTTGGGTCTAGCCGAGTGGGTTTGGGTCTAGCCGAGTGGGTTTGGGTCTAGCCGAGTGGGTTTGGGTCTAACCAAGTGGGTTTGGGTCTTGCCGAGTGTGTTTGGGTCGTGCCGAGTCGGTTTGGGTCTAGCCGAGTGTGTTTGGGTCTAGCCGAGTGCGTTTGGGTCTAGCCGAGTGGGTTTGGGTCTAGCCGAGTGGGTTTGGGTCTAGCCAAGTGGGTTTGGGTCGAGCCGAGTGGGTTTGGGTCTAGCCCAGTGCGTTTGGGTCTAGCCGAGGGGGTTTGGGTCTAGCCGAGTGGGTTTGGGTCTAGCCGAGTGGGTTTGGGTCTAGCCGAGTGGGTTTGGGTCTAGCGGAGTGGGTTTGGGTCTAGCCGAGTGGGTTTGGGTCTAGCCGAGTGGGTTTGAGTCAAGCCGAGTGGGTTTGGGTCTAGCCGAGTGGGTTTGGGTCTAGCCGAGTGGGTTTGGGTCTAGCCGAATGGGTTTGGGTCTAGCCGAGTGGGTTTGGGTCTAGCCGAGTGGGTTTGGGTCTAGCGGAGTGGGTTTGGGTCTAGCCGAGTGGGTTTGGGTCTAGCCGATAGGGTTTGGGTCTAGCCGAGTGGGTTCGGGTCTAGCCGAGTGGGTTCGGGTCTAGCGGAGTAGACTTGGGTTAGCCGAATGGGTTTGGGTCTAGCCGAGTGGGTTTGGGTCTAGCGGAGTGGATTTGGGTCTAGCCGAGTGGCTTTGCTTCTAGCCGAGTTAGTTTGGGTGTTGCCGAGTTAGTTTGGGTCTAGCCGAGCGGGTTTGGGTCTAGCCGAGTGGGTTTGGGTCTAGCCGAGTGGGTTTGGGTCTAGCCGAGTGGCTTTGGGTCTAGCCGAGTGGCTTTGGGTCTAGCCGAGTGGGTTTGGGTCTAGCCGAGTGGGTTTGGGTCTAGCCAAGTGGGTTTGGGTCTTGCCGAGTGGGTTTGGGTCGTGCCGTGTCGGTTTGGGTCTAGCCGAGTGGGTTTGGGTCTAGCCGAGTGCGTTTGGGTCTAGCCGAGTGGGTTTGGGTCTAGCCGAGTGGGTTTGGGTCTAGCCAAGTGGGTTTGGGTCGAGCCGAGTGGGTTTGGGTCTAGCCCAGTGCGTTTGGGTCTAGCCGAGGGGGTTTGGGTCTAGCCGAGTGGGGTTGGGTCTAGCCGAGTGGGTTTGGGTCTAGCGGAGTGGGTTTGGGTCTAGCGGAGTGGGTTTGCGTCTAGCCAAGTGGGTTTGGGTCTAGCAGAGTGGGTTTGGGTCTAGCCGAGTGGGTTTGGGTCTAGCCGAGTGGGTTTGAGTCTAGCCGAATGGGTTTGGGTCTAGCCGAGTGGGTTTGGGTCTAGCCGAGTGGGTTTGGGTCTAGCCGAGTGGGTTTGGGTCTAGCGGAGTGGGTTTGGTTCTAGCCGAGTGGGTTTGGGTCTAGCCGATAGGGTTTGGGTCTAGCCGAGTGGGTTTGGGTCTAGCCGAGTGGGTTCGGGTCTAGCGGAGTGGATTTGGGTCTAGCCGAATGGGTTTGGGTCTAGCCGAGTGGGTTTGGGTCTAGCGGAGTGGATTTGGGTCTAGCCGAGTGGCTTTGCTTCTAGCCGAGTTAGTTTGGGTGTTGCCGAGTTAGTTTGGGTCTAGCCGAGCGGGTTTGGGTCTAGCCGAGTGGGTTTGGGTCTAGCCGAGTGGGTTTGGGTGTAGCCGAGTGGCTTTGCTTCTAGCCGCGTTAGTTTGGGTGTTGCCGAGTTAGTTTGGGTCTAGCCGAGTGGGTTTGTGTCTAGCCGAGTGGGTTTGGGTCCAGCGGACTGGGTTTGGGTGTAGCCGAGTGGGTTTGGGTCTAGCCGAGTGGGTTTGGGTCTAGCCGAGTGGGTTTGGGTCTAGCCGAGTGGGTTTGGGTCTAGCCGAGTGGGTTTGGGTCTAACCAAGTGGGTTTGGGTCTTGCCGAGTGTGTTTGGGTCGTGCCGAGTCGGTTTGGGTCTAGCCGAGTGTGTTTGGGTCTAGCCGAGTGCGTTTGGGTCTAGCCGAGTGGGTTTGGGTCTAGCCGAGAGGGTTTGGGTCTAGCCAAGTGGGTTTGGGTCGAGCCGAGTGGGTTTGGGTCTAGCCCAGTGCGTTTGGGTCTAGCCGAGGGGGTTTGGGTCTAGCCGAGTGGGTTTGGGTCTAGCCGAGTGGGTTTGGGTCTAGCCGAGTGGGTTTGGGTCTAGCGGAGTGGGTTTGGGTCTAGCCGAGTGGGTTTGGGTCTAGCAGAGTGGGTTTGGGTCTAGCCGAGTGTGTTTGGGTCTAGCCGAGTGGGTTTGAGTCTAGCCGAGTGGGTTTGGGTCTAGCCGAGTGGGTTTGGGTCTAGCCGAGTGGGTTTGGGTCTAGCCGAGTGGGTTTGTGTCTAGCCGAGTGGGTTTGGGTCTAGCGGACTGGGTTTGGGTGTAGCCGAGTGGGTTTGGGTCCAGCCGAGTGGGTTTGGGTCTAGCCGAGTGGGTTTGGGTCTAGCCGAGTGGGTTTGGGTCTAGCCGAGTGGGTTTGGGTCTAGCCAAGTGGGTTTGGGTCTTGCCGAGTGTGTTTGGGTCGTGCCGAGTCGGTTTGGGTCTAGCCGAGTGTGTGTTGGGTCTAGCCGAGTGCGTTTGGGTCTAGCCGAGTGGGTTTGGGTCTAGCCGAGTGGGTTTGGGTCTAGCCAAGTGGGTTTGGGTCGAGCCGAGTGGGTTTGGGTCTAGCCCAGTGCGTTTGGGTCTAGCCGAGGGGGTTTGGGTCTAGCAGAGTGGGTTTGCGTCTAGCCGAGTGGGTTTGGGTATAGCGGAGTGGGTTTGGGTCTAGCGGAGTGGGTTTGGGTCTAGCCGAGTGGGTTTGGGTCTAGCAGAGTGGGTTTGGGTCTAGCCGAGTGTGTTTGGGTCTAGCCGAGTGGGTTTGAGTCTAGCCGAGTGGGTTTGGGTCTAGCCGAGTGGGTTTGGTCTAGCCGAGTGGGTTTGGGTCTAGCCGAGTGGGTTTGGGTCTAGCCGAGTGGGTTTGGGTCTAGCCGAGTGGGTTTGGGTCTAGCGGAGTGGGTTTGGGTCTACTGAGTGGGTTTGGGTCTAGCCGATAGGGTTTGGGTCTAGCCGAGTGGGTTTGGGTCTAGCCCAGTGGGTTCGGGTCTAGCGGAGTGGATTTGGGTCTAGCCGAATGGGTTTGGGTCTAGCCGAGTGGGTTTGGGTCTAGCAGAGTGGATTTGGGTCTAGCCGAGTGGCTTTGCTTCTAGCCGAGTTAGTTTGGGTGTTGCCGAGTTAGTTTGGGTCTAGCCGAGCGGGTTTGCGTCTAGCCGAGTGGGTTTGGGTCTGGCCGAGTGGGTTTGGGTCCAGCCGAGTGGGTTTGGGCCTAGTCGAGTGTGTTTGGGTCTGGCGGAGTTGGTATGCGTCTGGCGGAGTGGGTTTGGGTCTACTGGCGTGGGTTTGGGTGTAGCCGAGTGGGTTTGGGTCTAGCCGAGTGGCTTTGCTTCTAGCCGAGTTAGTTTGGGTGTTGCTGAGTTAGTTTGGGTCTAGCCGAGCGGGTTTGGGTCTAGCCGAGTGGGTTTGGGTCTAGCCGAGTGGGTTTGGGTCTAGCCGAGTGGCTTTGGGTCTAGCCGAGTGGGTTTGGGTCTAGCCGAGTGGGTTTGGGTCTAGCCGAGTGGGTTTGGGTCTAGCCAAGTGGGTTTGGGTCTTACCGAGTGGGTTTGGGTCGTGCCGTGTCGGTTTGGGTCTAGCCGAGTGGGTTTGGGTCTAGCCGAGTGCGTTTGGGTCTAGCCGAGTGGGTTTGGGTCTAGCCGAGTGGGTTTGGGTCTAGCCAAGTGGGTTTGGGTCGAGCCGAGTGGGTTTGGGTCTAGCCCAGTGCGTTTGGGTCTAGCCGAGGGGGTTTGGGTCTAGCCGAGTGGGTTTGGGTCTAGCCGAGTGGGTTTGGGTCTAGCGGAGTGGGTTTGGGTCTAGCGGAGTGGGTTTGGGTCTAGCCGAGTGGGTTTGGGTCTAGCCGAGTGGGTTTGGGTCTAGCCGAGTGGGTTTGGGTCTAGCCGAGTGGGTTTGAGTCTAGCCGAATGGGTTTGGGTCTAGCCGAGTGGGTTTGGGTCTAGCCGAGTGGGTTTGGGTCTAGCCGAGTGGGTTTGGGTCTAGCCGAGTGGGTTTGGGTCTAGCCGAGTGGGTTTGGGTCTAGCGGAGTGGGTTTGGGTCTAGCCGAGTGGGTTTGGGTCTAGCCGATAGGGTTTGGGTCTAGCCGAGTGGGTTTGGGTCTAGCCGAGTGGGTTCGGGTCTAGCGGAGTGGATTTGGGTCTAGCCGAATGGGTTTGGGTCTAGCCCAGTGGGTTTGGGTCTAGCGGAGTGGATTTGGGTCTAGCCGAGTGGCTTTGCTTCTAGCCGAGTTAGTTTGGGTGTTGCCGAGTTAGTTTGGGTCTAGCCGAGCGGGTTTGGGTCTAGCCGAGTGGGTTTGGGTCTAGCCGAGTGGGTTTGGGTCTAGCGGAGTGGATTTGGGTCTAGCCGAGTGGCTTTGCTTCTAGCCGAGTTAGTTTGGGTGTTGCCGAGTTAGTTTGGGTCTAGCCGAGCGGGTTTGGGTCTAGCCGAGTGGGTTTGGGTCTAGCCGAGTGGGTTTGGGTGTAGCCGAGTGGCTTTGCTTCTAGCCGCGTTAGTTTGGGTGTTGCCGAGTTAGTTTGGGTCTAGCCGAGTGGGTTTGTGTCTAGCCGAGTGGGTTTGGGTCCAGCGGACTGGGTTTGGGTGTAGCCGAGTGGGTTTGGGTCTAGCCGAGTGGGTTTGGGTCTAGCCGAGTGGGTTTGGGTCTAGCCGAGTGGGTTTGGGTCTAGCCGAGTGGGTTTGGGTCTAACCAAGTGGGTTTGGGTCTTGCCGAGTGTGTTTGGGTCGTGCCGAGTCGGTTTGGGTCTAGCCGAGTGTGTTCGGGTCTAGCCGAGTGCGTTTGGGTCTAGCCGAGTGGGTTTGGGTCTAGCCGAGTGGGTTTGGGTCTAGCCAAGTGGGTTTGGGTCGAGCCGAGTGGGTTTGGGTCTAGCCCAGTGCGTTTGGGTCTAGCCGAGGGGGTTTGGGTCTAGCCGAGTGGGTTTGGGTCTAGCCGAGTGGGTTTGGGTCTAGCCGAGTGGGTTTGGGTCTAGCGGAGTGGGTTTGGGTCTAGCCGAGTGGGTTTGGGTCTAGCAGAGTGGGTTTGGGTCTAGCCGAGTGTGTTTGGGTCTAGCCGAGTGGGTTTGAGTCTAGCCGAGTGGGTTTGGGTCTAGCCGAGTGGGTTTGGGTCTAGCCGAGTGGGTTTGGGTCTAGCCGAGTGGGTTTGTGTCTAGCCGAGTGGGTTTGGGTCTAGCGGACTGGGTTTGGGTGTAGCCGAGTGGGTTTGGGTCCAGCCGAGTGGGTTTGGGTCTAGCCGAGTGGGTTTGGGTCTAGCCGAGTGGGTTTGGGTCTAGCCGAGTGGGTTTGGGTCTAGCCAAGTGGGTTTGGGTCTTGCCGAGTGTGTTTGGGTCGTGCCGAGTCGGTTTGGGTCTAGCCGAGTGTGTGTTGGGTCTAGCCGAGTGCGTTTGGGTCTAGCCGAGTGGGTTTGGGTCTAGCCGAGTGGGTTTGGGTCTAGCCAAGTGGGTTTGGGTCGAGCCGAGTGGGTTTGGGTCTAGCCCAGTGCGTTTGGGTCTAGCCGAGGGGGTTTGGGTCTAGCCGAGTGGGTTTGCGTCTAGCCGAGTGGGTTTGGGTCTAGCGGAGTGGGTTTGGGTCTAGCGGAGTGGGTTTGGGTCTAGCCGAGTGGGTTTGGGTCTAGCAGAGTGGGTTTGGGTCTAGCCGAGTGTGTTTGGGTCTAGCCGAGTGGGTTTGAGTCTAGCCGAGTGGGTTTGGGTCTAGCCGAGTGGGTTTGGGTCTAGCCGAGTGGGTTTGGGTCTAGCCGAGTGGGTTTGGGTCTAGCCGAGTGGGTTTGGGTCTAGCCGAGTGGGTTTGGGTCTAGCGGAGTGGGTTTGGGTCTACTGAGTGGGTTTGGGTCTAGCCGATAGGGTTTGGGTCTAGCCGAGTGGGTTTGGGTCTAGCCCAGTGGGTTCGGGTCTAGCGGAGTGGATTTGGGTCTAGCCGAATGGGTTTGGGTCTAGCCGAGTGGGTTTGGGTCTAGCAGAGTGGATTTGGGTCTAGCCGAGTGGCTTTGCTTCTAGCCGAGTTAGTTTGGGTGTTGCCGAGTTAGTTTGGGTCTAGCCGAGCGGGTTTGCGTCTAGCCGAGAGGGTTTGGGTCTGGCCGAGTGGGTTTGGGTCCAGCCGAGTGGGTTTGGGCCTAGTCGAGTGTGTTTGGGTCTGGCGGAGTTGGTATGCGTCTGGCGGAGTGGGTTTGGGTCTACTGGCGTGGGTTTGGGTGTAGCCGAGTGGGTTTGGGTCTAGCCGAGTGGCTTTGCTTCTAGCCGAGTTAGTTTGGGTGTTGCTGAGTTAGTTTGGGTCTAGCCGAGCGGGTTTGGGTCTAGCCGAGTGGGTTTGGGTCTAGCCGAGTGGCTTTGGGTCTAGCCGAGTGGGTTTGGGTCTAGCCGAGTGGGTTTGGGTCTAGCCGAGTGGGTTTGGGTCTAGCCAAGTGGGTTTGGGTCTTGCCGAGTGGGTTTGGGTCGTGCCGTGTCGGTTTGGGTCTAGCCGAGTGGGTTTGGGTCTAGCCGAGTGCGTTTGGGTCTAGCCGAGTGGGTTTGGGTCTAGCCGAGTGGGTTTGGGTCTAGCCAAGTGGGTTTGGGTCGAGCCGAGTGGGTTTGGGTCTAGCCCAGTGCGTTTGGGTCTAGCCGAGGGGGTTTGGGTCTAGCCGAGTGGGTTTGGGTCTAGCCGAGTGGGTTTGGGTCTAGCGGAGTGGGTTTGGGTCTAGCGGAGTGGGTTTGGGTCTAGCCGAGTGGGTTTGGGTCTAGCGGAGTGGGTTTGGGTCTAGCCGAGTGCGTTTGGGTCTAGCCGAGTGGGTTTGAGTCTAGCCGAATGGGTTTGGGTCTAGCCGAGTGGGTTTGGGTCTAGCCGAGTGGGTTTGGGTCTAGCCGAGTGGGTTTGGGTCTAGCCGAGTGGGTTTGGGTCTAGCCGAGTGGGTTTGGGTCTAGCGGAGTGGGTTTGGGTCTAGCCGAGTGGGTTTGGGTCTAGCCGATAGGGTTTGGGTCTAGCCGAGTGGGTTTGGGTCTAGCCGAGTGGGTTCGGGTCTAGCGGAGTGGATTTGGGTCTAGCCGAATGGGTTTGGGTCTAGCCGAGTGGGTTTGGGTCTAGCGGAGTGGATTTGGGTCTAGCCGAGTGGCTTTGCTTCTAGCCGAGTTAGTTTGGGTGTTGCCGAGTTAGTTTGGGTCTAGCCGAGCGGGTTTGGGTCTAGCCGAGTGGGTTTGGGTCTAGCCGAGTGGGTTTGGGTCTAGCCGAGTGGCTTTGCTTCTAGCCGCGTTAGTTTGGGTGTTGCCGAGTTAGTTTGGGTCTAGCCGAGTGGGTTTGGGTCCAGCGGACTGGGTTTGGGTGTAGCCGAGTGGGTTTGGGTCTAGCCGAGTGGGTTTGGGTCTAGCCGAGTGGGTTTGGGTCTAGCCGAGTGGGTTTGGGTCTAGCCGAGTGGGTTTGGGTCTAACCAAGTGGGTTTGGGTCTTGCCGAGTGTGTTTGGGTCGTGCCGAGTCGGTTTGGGTCTAGCCGAGTGTGTTTGGGTCTAGCCGAGTGCGTTTGGGTCTAGCCGAGTGGGTTTGGGTCTAGCCGAGTGGGTTTGGGTCTAGCCAAGTGGGTTTGGGTCTAGCCGAGTGGGTTTGGGTCTAGCAGAGTGGGTTTGGGTCTAGCCGAGTGTGTTTGGGTCTAGCCGAGTGGGTTTGAGTCTAGCCGAGTGGGTTTGGGTCTAGCCGAGTGGGTTTGGGTCTAGCCGAGTGGGTTTGGGTCTAGCCGAGTGGGTTTGTGTCTAGCCGAGTGGGTTTGGGTCTAGCGGACTGGGTTTGGGTGTAGCCGAGTGGGTTTGGGTCTAGCCGAGTGGGTTTGGGTCTAGCCGAGTGGGTTTGGGTCTAGCCGAGTGGATTTGGGTCTAGCCGAGTGGGTTTGGGTCTAGCCAAGTGGGTTTGGGTCTTGCCGAGTGTGTTTGGGTCGTGCCGAGTCGGTTTGGGTCTAGCCGAGTGTGTTTGGGTCTAGCCGAGTGCGTTTGGGTCTAGCCGAGTGGGTTTGGGTCTAGCCAAGTGGGTTTGGGTCTAGCCAAGTGGGTTTGGGTCGAGCCGAGTGGGTTTGGGTCTAGCCCAGTGCGTTTGGGTCTAGCCGAGGGGGTTTGGGTCTAGCCGAGTGGGTTTGGGTCTAGCCGAGTGGGTTTGGGTCTAGCGGAGTGGGTTTGGGTCTAGCGGAGTTTGTTTGGGTCTAGCCGAGTGGGTTTGGGTCTAGCAGAGTGGGTTTGGGTCTAGCCGAGTGTGTTTGGGTCTAGCCGAGTGGGTTTGAGTCTAGCCGAGTGGGTTTGGGTCTAGCCGAGTGGGTTTGGGTCTAGCCGAGTGGGTTTGGGTCTAGCCGAGTGGGTTTGGGTCTAGCCGAGTGGGTTTGGTTCTAGCCGAGTGGGTTTGGGTCTAGCGGAGTGGGTTTGGGTCTACCGAGTGGGTTTGGGTCTAGCCGATAGGGTTTGGGTCTAGCCGAGTGGGTTTGGGTCTAGCCGAGTGGGTTCGGGTCTAGCGGAGTGGATTTGGGTCTAGCCGAATGGGTTTGGGTCTAGCCGAGTGGGTTTGGGTCTAGCAGAGTGGATTTGGGTCTAGCCGAGTGGCTTTGCTTCTAGCCGAGTTAGTTTGGGTGTTGCCGAGTTAGTTTGGGTCTAGCCGAGCGGGTTTGCGTCTAGCCGAGTGGGTTTGGGTCTAGCCGAGTGGGTTTGGGTCTAGCCGAGTGGGTTTGGGCCTAGTCGAGTGTGTTTGGGTCTGGCGGAGTTGGTATGCGTCTGGCGGAGTGGGTTTGGGTCTACTGGCGTGGGTTTGGGTGTAGCCGAGTGGGTTTGGGTCTAGCCGAGTGGGTTTGGGTCTACCCGAGTAGGTTTCGGTCTAGCCGAGTGTGTTTGGGTCTAGCCAAGTGGGTGTGGGTCTTGCCGAGTGGGTGGGTCTAGCCGAGTGGGTTTGGGTCTAGCCGAGTGGGTTTGGGTGTAGCCGAGTGGGTTTGTGTTGAGCCGAGTGGGTTTGGGTCCAGCCGAGTGGGTTTGGGTCCAGCCGAGTGGGTTTGTGTCTAGCCGAGTGGGTTTGGGTCTAGCGGAGTGGGTTTGTGTGTAGCCGAGTGGGTTTGGGTCTAGCCGAGTGGGTTTGGGTCTAGCCGAGTGTGTTTGGGTCGAGCCGAGTGGGTATGGGTCTAGCCGAGTGGGTTTCGGTGTAGCCGAGTGGGTTTGGGTCTAGCCGAGTGGGTTTGGGTCGTGCCGAGTCGGTTTGGGTCTAGCCGAGTGGGTTTGGGTCTAGCCGAGTGCGTTTGGGTCTAGCCGAGTGGGTTTGGGTCTAGCCGAGTGGGTTTGGGTCTAGCCAAGTGGGTTTGGGTCGAGCCGAGTGGGTTTGGGTCTAGCCTAGTGCGTTTGGGTCTAGCCGAGGGGGTATGGGTCTAGCCGAGTGGGTTTCGCTCTAGCCGAGTGGGTTTGGGTCTAGCGGAGTGGGTTTGGATCTAGCGGAGTGGGTTTGGGTCTAGCCGAGTGGGTTTGGGTCTAGCGGAGTGGGTTTGGGTCTAGCCGAGTGGGTTTGGGTCTAGCCGAGTGGGTTTGAGTCTAGCCGAGTGGGATTGGGTCTAGCCGAGTGGGTTTGGGTCTAGCCTAGTGGGTTTGGGTCTAGCCGAGTGGGTTTGGGTCTGGCCGAGTGGGTTTGGGTCTAGCCGAGTGGGTTTGGGTCTAGCCGAGTGGGTTTGGGTCTAGCCGAGTGGGTTTGAGTCTAGCGGAGTGGATTTGGGTCTAGCCGAATGGGTTTGGGTCTAGCCGAGTGGGTTTGCGTCTAGCGGAGTGGATTTGGGTCTAGCCGAGTGGCTTTGCTTCTAGCCAAGATAGTTTGGGTGTTGCCGAGTTAGTTTGGGTCTAGCCGAGCGGGTTTGGGTCTAGCCGAGTGGGTTTGTGTCTAGCCGAGTGGGTTTGGGTCTAGCCGAGTGGCTTTGCTTCTAGCCGAGTTAGTTTGGGTGTTGCCGAGTTAGTTTGGGTCTAGCCGAGTGGGTTTGTGTCTAGCCGAGTGGGTTTGGGTCTAGCGGACTGGGTTTGGGTGTAGCCGAGTGGGTTTGGGTCTAGCCGAGTGGGTTTGGGTCTAGCCGAGTGGGTTTGGGTCTAGCCGAGTGGGTTTGGGTTTAGCCGAGTGGGTTTGGGTCTAGCCGATAGGGTTTGGGTCTAGCCGAGTGGGTTTGGGTCTAGCCGAGTGGGTTCGGGTCTAGCGGAGTGGATTTGGGTCTAGCCGAATGGGTTTGGGTCTAGCCGAGTGGGTTTGGGTCTAGCGGAGTGGATTTGGGTCTAGCCGAATGGGTTTGGGTCTGGCCGAGTGGGTTTGCGTCTAGCAGAGTGGATTTGGGTCTAGCCGAGTGGCTTTGCTTCTAGCCAAGTTAGTTTGGGTGTTGCCGAGTTAGTTTGGGTCTAGCCGAGCGGGTTTAGGTCTAGCCGAGTGGGTTTGGGTCTAGCCGAGTGGGTTTGGGTCTAGCCGAGTGGCTTTGCTTCTAGCCGAGTTAGTTTGGGTGTTGCCGAGTTAGTTTGGGTCTAGCCGAGTGGGTTTGTGTCTAGCCGAGTTGGTTTGGGTCTAGCGGATTGGGTTTGGGTGTAGCCGAGTGGGTTTGGGTCTAGCCGAGTGGGTTTGGGTCTAGCCGAGTGGGTTTGGGTCTAGCCGAGTGGGTTTGGGTCTAGCCGAGTGGGTTTGGGTCTAGCCAAGTGGGTTTGGGTCTTGCCGAGTGGGTTTGTGTCGTGCCGAGTCGGTTTGGGTCTAGCCGAGTGGGTTTGGGTCTAGCCGAGTGTGTTTTTGTCTAGCCGAGTGGGTTTGGGTCTAGCCGAGTGGGTTTGGGTCTAGCCAAGTGGGTTTGGGTCGAGCCGAGTGGGTTTGGGTCTAGCCCAGTGCGTTTGGGTCTAGCCGAGGGGGTTTGGGTCTAGCCGAGTGGGTTTGGGTCTAGCCGAGTGGGTTTGGGTCTAGCGGAGTGGGTTTGGGTCTAGCGGAGTGGGTTTGGGTCTAGCCGAGTGGGTTTGGGTCTAGCAGAGTGGGTTTGGGTCTAGCCAAGTGTGGTTGGGTCTAGCCGAGTGGGTTTGAGTCTAGCCGAGTGGGTTTGGGTCTAGCCGAGTGGGTTTGGGTCTAGCCATGAGGGTTTGGGTCTAGCCGAGTGGGTTTGGGTCTAGCCGAGTGGGTCTGGGTCTAGCCGAGTGGGTTTGGGTCTAGCGGAGTGGGTTTGGGTCTACCGAGTGGGTTTGGGTCTAGCCGATAGGGTTTGGGTCTAGCCGAGTGGGTTTGGGTCTAGCCGAGTGGGTTCGGGTCTAGCGGAGTGGATTTGGGTCTAGCCGAATGGGTTTGGGTCTAGCCGAGTGGGTTTGGTCTAGCAGAGTGGATTTGGGTCTATCCGAGTGGCTTTGCTTCTAGCCGAGTTAGTTTGGGTGTTGCCGAGTTAGTTTGGGTCTAGCCGAGCGGGTTTGGGTCTAGCCGAGTGGGTTTGGGTCTAGCCGAGTGGGTTTGTGTCTAGCCGAGTGGGTTTGGGCCTAGTCGAGTGTGTTTGGGTCTAGCGGAGTTGGTATGCATCTAGCGGAGTGGGTTTGGGTCTAGCGGCGTGGGTTTGGGTGTAGCCGAGTGGGTTTGGGTCTAGCCGAGTGGGTTTGGGTCTACCCGAGTAGGTTTGGGTCTAGCCGAGTGTGTTTGGGTCTAGCCGAGTGGGTGTGGGTCTTGCCGAGTGGGTGGGTCTAGCCGAGTGGGTTTGGGTTAAGCCGAGTGGGTTTGGGTCTAGCCGACTGGGTTTGGGTCGAGCCGAGTGGGTTTGGGTCCAGCCGAGTGGGTTTGGGTCCAGCCGAGTGGGTTTGTGTCTAGCCGAGTGGGTTTGGGTCTAGCGGAGTGGGTTTGGGTGTAGCCGAGTGGGTTTGGGTCTAGCCGAGTGGGTTTGGGTCTAGTCGAGTGTGTTTGGGTCGAGCCGAGTGGGTATGGGTCTAGCCGAGTGGGTTTCGGTGTAGCCGAGTGGGTTTGGGTCTAGCCGAGTGGGTTTGGGTCGTGCCGAGTCGGTTTGGGTCTAGCCGAGTGGGTTTGGGTCTAGCCGAGTGCGTTTGGGTCTAGCCGAGTGGGTTTGGGTCTAGCCGAGTGGGTTTGGGTCTAGCAAAGTGGGTTTGGGTCGAGCCGAGTGGGTTTGGGTCTAGCCTAGTGCGTTTGGGTCTAGCCGAGGGGGTATGGGTCTAGCCGAGTGGGTTTCGCTCTAGCCGAGTGGGTTTGGGTCTAGCGGAGTGGGTTTGGATCTAGCGGAGTGGGTTTGGGTCTAGCCGAGTGGGTTTGGGTCTAGCGGAGTGGGTTTGGGTCTAGCCGAGTGGGTTTGGGTCTAGCCGAGTGGGTTTGAGTCTAGCCGAGTGGGTTTGGGTCTAGCCGAGTGGGTTTGGGTCTAGCCGAGTGGGTTTGGGTCGAGCCGAGTGGGTTTGGGTCTAGCCGAGTGGGTTTGGGTCTAGCCGAGTGGGTTTGGGTCTAGCCGAGTGGGTTTGGGTCTAGCGGAGTGGATTTGGGTCTAGCCAAATGGGTTTGGGTCCAGCCGAGTGGGTTTGCGTCTAGCCGAGTGGGTTTGGGTCGAGCCGAGTGGGTTTGGGTCTAGCCGAGTGGGTTTGGGTCTAGCCGAGTGGGTTTGGGTCTAGCCGAGTGGGTTTGGGTCTAGCGGCGTGGGTTTGGGTGTAGCCGAGTGGGTTTGGGTCTAGCCGAGTGGGTTTGGGTCTACCCGAGTAGGTTTGGGTCTAGCCGAGTGTGTTTGGGTCTAGCCGAGTGGGTGTGGGTCTAGCCGAGTGGGTTTGGGTCTAGCCGAGTGGCTTTGCTTCTAGCCGAGTTAGTTTGGGTGTTGCCGAGTTAGTTTGGGTCTAGCCGAGTGGGTTTGTGTCTAGCCGAGTTGGTTTGGGTCTAGCGGATTGGGTTTGGGTGTAGCCGAGTGGGTTTGGGTCTAGCCGAGTGGGTTTGGGTCTAGCCGAGTGGGTTTGGGTCTAGCCGAGTGGGTTTGGGTCTAGCCGAGTGGGTTTGGGTCTAGCCAAGTGGGTTTGGGTCTTGCCGAGTGGGTTTGTGTCGTGCCGAGTCGGTTTGGGTCTAGCCGAGTGGGTTTGGGTCTAGCCGAGTGTGTTTTTGTCTAGCCGAGTGGGTTTGGGTCTAGCCGAGTGGGTTTGGGTCTAGCCAAGTGGGTTTGGGTCGAGCCGAGTGGGTTTGGGTCTAGCCCAGTGCGTTTGGGTCTAGCCGAGGGGGTTTGGGTCTAGCCGAGTGGGTTTGGGTCTAGCCGAGTGGGTTTGGGTCTAGCGGAGTGGGTTTGGGTCTAGCGGAGTGGGTTTGGGTCTAGCCGAGTGGGTTTGGGTCTAGCAGAGTGGGTTTGGGTCTAGCCAAGTGTGGTTGGGTCTAGCCGAGTGGGTTTGAGTCTAGCCGAGTGGGTTTGGGTCTAGCCGAGTGGGTTTGGGTCTAGCCATGAGGGTTTGGGTCTAGCCGAGTGGGTTTGGGTCTAGCCGAGTGGGTTTGGGTCTAGCCGAGTGGGTTTGGGTCTAGCGGAGTGGGTTTGGGTCTACCGAGTGGGTTTGGGTCTAGCCGATAGGGTTTGGGTCTAGCCGAGTGGGTTTGGGTCTAGCCGAGTGGGTTCGGGTCTAGCGGAGTGGATTTGGGTCTAGCCGAATGGGTTTGGGTCTAGCCGAGTGGGTTTGGTCTAGCAGAGTGGATTTGGGTCTATCCGAGTGGCTTTGCTTCTAGCCGAGTTAGTTTGGGTGTTGCCGAGTTAGTTTGGGTCTAGCCGAGCGGGTTTGGGTCTAGCCGAGTGGGTTTGGGTCTAGCCGAGTGGGTTTGTGTCTAGCCGAGTGGGTTTGGGCCTAGTCGAGTGTGTTTGGGTCTAGCGGAGTTGGTATGCATCTAGCGGAGTGGGTTTGGGTCTAGCGGCGTGGGTTTGGGTGTAGCCGAGTGGGTTTGGGTCTAGCCGAGTGGGTTTGGGTCTACCCGAGTAGGTTTGGGTCTAGCCGAGTGTGTTTGGGTCTAGCCGAGTGGGTGTGGGTCTTGCCGAGTGGGTGGGTCTAGCCGAGTGGGTTTGGGTTAAGCCGAGTGGGTTTGGGTCTAGCCGACTGGGTTTGGGTCGAGCCGAGTGGGTTTGGGTCCAGCCGAGTGGGTTTGGGTCCAGCCGAGTGGGTTTGTGTCTAGCCGAGTGGGTTTGGGTCTAGCGGAGTGGGTTTGGGTGTAGCCGAGTGGGTTTGGGTCTAGCCGAGTGGGTTTGGGTCTAGTCGAGTGTGTTTGGGTCGAGCCGAGTGGGTATGGGTCTAGCCGAGTGGGTTTCGGTGTAGCCGAGTGGGTTTGGGTCTAGCCGAGTGGGTTTGGGTCGTGCCGAGTCGGTTTGGGTCTAGCCGAGTGGGTTTGGGTCTAGCCGAGTGCGTTTGGGTCTAGCCGAGTGGGTTTGGGTCTAGCCGAGTGGGTTTGGGTCTAGCAAAGTGGGTTTGGGTCGAGCCGAGTGGGTTTGGGTCTAGCCTAGTGCGTTTGGGTCTAGCCGAGGGGGTATGGGTCTAGCCGAGTGGGTTTCGCTCTAGCCGAGTGGGTTTGGGTCTAGCGGAGTGGGTTTGGATCTAGCGGAGTGGGTTTGGGTCTAGCCGAGTGGGTTTGGGTCTAGCGGAGTGGGTTTGGGTCTAGCCGAGTGGGTTTGGGTCTAGCCGAGTGGGTTTGAGTCTAGCCGAGTGGGTTTGGGTCTAGCCGAGTGGGTTTGGGTCTAGCCGAGTGGGTTTGGGTCCAGCCGAGTGGGTTTGGGTCGAGCCGAGTGGGTTTGGGTCTAGCCGAGTGGGTTTGGGTCTAGCCGAGTGGGTTTGGGTCTAGCCGAGTGGGTTTGGGTCTAGCGGAGTGGATTTGGGTCTAGCCAAATGGGTTTGGGTCCAGCCGAGTGGGTTTGCGTCTAGCGGAGTGGATTTGGGTCTAGCCGAGTGGCTTTGCTTCCAGCCAAGTTAGTTTGGGTGTTGCCGAGTTAGTTTGGGTCTAGCCGAGCGGGTTTGGGTCTAGCCGAGTGGGTTTGGGTCTAGCCGAGTGGGTTTGGGTCTAGCCGAGTGGGTTTGGGCCTAGTCGAGTGTGTTTGGGTCTAGCGGAGTTGGTATGTGTCTAGCGGAGTGGGTTTGGGTCTAGCGGAGTGGGTTTGGGTGTAGCCGAGTGTGTTTGGGTCTAGCCGAGTGGGTGTGGGTCTTGCCGAGTGGGTGGGTCTAGCCGAGTGGGTTTGAGTCTAGCCGAGTGGGTTTGGGTCTAGCCGAGTGGGTTTGGGTCGAGCCGAGTGGGTTTGGGTCCAGTGGAGTGGGTTTGGGTGCAGCCGAGTGGGTTTGGGTCTAGCCGAGTGGGTTTGGGTCTAGCCGAGTGGGTTTGGGTCGAGCCGAGTGGGTATGGGTCTAGCCGAGTGGGTTTCGGCGTAGCCGAGTGGGTTTGGGTCTAGCCGAGTGGGTTTGGGTCGTGCCGAGTCGGTTTGGGTCTAGCCGAGTGGGTTTGGGTCTAGCCGAGTGCGTTTGGGTCTAGCCGAGTGGGTTTGGGTCTAGCCGAGTGGGTTTGGGTCTAGCCAAGTGGGTTTGGGTCGAGCCGAGTGGGTTTGGGTCTAGCCTAGTGCGTTTGGGTCTAGCCGAGGGGGTATGGGTCTAGCCGAGTGGGTTTCGGTCTAGCCGAGTGGGTTTGGGTCGAGCGGAGTGGGTTTGGGTCTAGCGGAGTGGGTTTGGGTCTAGCCGAGTGGGTTTGGGTCTAGCGGAGTGGGTTTGGGTCTAGCCGAGTGGGTTTGTGTCCAGCCGAGTGGGTTTGGGTCTAGCCGAGTGGGTTTGGGTCTAGCCGAGTGGGTTCGGGTCTAGCGGAGTGGATTTGGGTCTAGCCGAATGGGTTTGGGTCTAGCCGAGTGGGTTTGGGTCTAGCAGAGTGGATTTGGGTCTATCCGAGTGGCTTTGCTTCTAGCCGAGTTAGTTTGGGTGTTGCCGAGTTAGTTTGGGTCTAGCCGAGCGGGTTTGGGTCTAGCCGTGTGGGTTTGGGTCTAGCCGAGTGGGTTTGTGTCTAGCCGAGTGGGTTTGGGCCTAGTCGAGTGTGTTTGGGTCTAGCGGAGTTGGTATGCATCTAGCGGAGTGGGTTTGGGTCTAGCGGCGTGGGTTTGGGTGTAGCCGAGTGGGTTTGGGTCTAGCCGAGTGGGTTTGGGTCTACCCGAGTAGGTTTGGGTCTAGCCGAGTGTGTTTGGGTCTAGCCGAGTGGGTGTGGGTCTTGCCGAGTGGGTGGGTCTAGCCGAGTGGGTTTGGGTTAAGCCGAGTGGGTTTGGGTCTAGCCGACTGGGTTTGGGTCGAGCCGAGTGGGTTTGGGTCCAGCCGAGTGGGTTTGGGTCCAGCCGAGTGGGTTTGTGTCTAGCCGAGTGGGTTTGGGTCTAGCGGAGTGGGTTTGGGTGTAGCCGAGTGGGTTTGGGTCTAGCCGAGTGGGTTTGGGTCTAGTCGAGTGTGTTTGGGTCGAGCCGAGTGGGTATGGGTCTAGCCGAGTGGGTTTCGGTGTAGCCGAGTGGGTTTGGGTCTAGCCGAGTGGGTTTGGGTCGTGCCGAGTCGGTTTGGGTCTAGCCGAGTGGGTTTGGGTCTAGCCGAGTGCGTTTGGGTCTAGCCGAGTGGGTTTGGGTCTAGCCGAGTGGGTTTGGGTCTAGCAAAGTGGGTTTGGGTCGAGCCGAGTGGGTTTGGGTCTAGCCTAGTGCGTTTGGGTCTAGCCGAGGGGGTATGGGTCTAGCCGAGTGGGTTTCGCTCTAGCCGAGTGGGTTTGGGTCTAGCGGAGTGGGTTTGGATCTAGCGGAGTGGGTTTGGGTCTAGCCGAGTGGGTTTGGGTCTAGCGGAGTGGGTTTGGGTCTAGCCGAGTGGGTTTGGGTCTAGCCGAGTGGGTTTGAGTCTAGCCGAGTGGGTTTGGGTCTAGCCGAGTGGGTTTGGGTCTAGCCGAGTGGGTTTGGGTCCAGCCGAGTGGGTTTGGGTCGAGCCGAGTGGGTTTGGGTCTAGCCGAGTGGGTTTGGGTCTAGCCGAGTGGGTTTGGGTCTAGCCGAGTGGGTTTGGGTCTAGCGGAGTGGATTTGGGTCTAGCCAAATGGGTTTGGGTCTAGCCGAGTGGGTTTGCGTCTAGCGGAGTGGATTTGGGTCTAGCCGAGTGGCTTTGCTTCCAGCCAAGTTAGTTTGGGTGTTGCCGAGTTAGTTTGGGTCTAGCCGAGCGGGTTTGGGTCTAGCCGAGTGGGTTTGGGTCTAGCCGAGTGGGTTTGGGTCTAGCCGAGTGGGTTTGGGCCTAGTCGAGTGTGTTTGGGTCTAGCGGAGTTGGTATGTGTCTAGCGGAGTGGGTTTGGGTCTAGCGGAGTGGGTTTGGGTGTAGCCGAGTGTGTTTGGGTCTAGCCGAGTGGGTGTGGGTCTTGCCGAGTGGGTGGGTCTAGCCGAGTGGGTTTGAGTCTAGCCGAGTGGGTTTGGGTCTAGCCGAGTGGGTTTGGGTCGAGCCGAGTGGGTTTGGGTCCAGTGGAGTGGGTTTGGGTGCAGCCGAGTGGGTTTGGGTCTAGCCGAGTGGGTTTGGGTCTAGCCGAGTGGGTTTGGGTCGAGCCGAGTGGGTATGGGTCTAGCCGAGTGGGTTTCGGCGTAGCCGAGTGGGTTTGGGTCTAGCCGAGTGGGTTTGGGTCGTGCCGAGTCGGTTTGGGTCTAGCCGAGTGGGTTTGGGTCTAGCCGAGTGCGTTTGGGTCTAGCCGAGTGGGTTTGGGTCTAGCCGAGTGGGTTTGGGTCTAGCCAAGTGGGTTTGGGTCGAGCCGAGTGGGTTTGGGTCTAGCCTTGTGCGTTTGGGTCTAGCCGAGGGGGTATGGGTCTAGCCGAGTGGGTTTCGGTCTAGCCGAGTGGGTTTGGGTCTAGCCGAGTGGGTTTGGGTCCAGCCGAGTGGGTTTGGGTCGAGCCGAGTGGGTTTGGGTCTAGCCGAGTGGGTTTGGGTCTAGCCGAGTGGGTTTGGGTCTAGCCGAGTGGGTTTGGGTCTAGCGGAGTGGATTTGGGTCTAGCCAAATGGGTTTGGGTCTAGCCGAGTGGGTTTGCGTCTAGCGGAGTGGATTTGGGTCTAGCCGAGTGGCTTTGCTTCCAGCCAAGTTAGTTTGGGTGTTGCCGAGTTAGTTTGGGTCTAGCCGAGCGGGTTTGGGTCTAGCCGAGTGGGTTTGGGTCTAGCCGTGTGGGTTTGGGTCTAGCCGAGTGGGTTTGGGCCTAGTCGAGTGTGTTTGGGTCTAGCGGAGTTGGTATGTGTCTAGCGGAGTGGGTTTGGGTCTAGCGGAGTGGGTTTGGGTGTAGCCGAGTGTGTTTGGGTCTAGCCGAGTGGGTGTGGGTCTTGCCGAGTGGGTGGGTCTAGCCGAGTGGGTTTGAGTCTAGCCGAGTGGGTTTGGGTCTTGCCGAGTGGGTTTGGGTCGAGCCGAGTGGGTTTGGGTCCAGTGGAGTGGGTTTGGGTGCAGCCGAGTGGGTTTGGGTCTAGCCGAGTGGGTTTGGGTCTAGCCGAGTGGGTTTGGGTCGAGCCGAGTGGGTATGGGTCTAGCCGAGTGGGTTTCGGCGTAGCCGAGTGGGTTTGGGTCTAGCCGAGTGGGTTTGGGTCTAGCGGAGTGGGTTTGGGTCTAGCCGAGTGGGTTTGGGTCTAGCGGAGTGGGTTTGGGTCTAGCCGAGTGGGTTTGTGTCCAGCCGAGTGGGTTTGGGTCTAGCCGAGTGGGTTTGGGTCTAGCCGAGTGGGTTCGCGTCTAGCGGAGTGGATTTGGGTCTAGCCGAATGGGTTTGGGTCTAGCCGAGTGGGTTTGGGTCTAGCAGAGTGGATTTGGGTCTATCCGAGTGGCTTTGCTTCTAGCCGAGTTAGTTTGGGTGTTGCCGAGTTAGTTTGGGTCTAGCCGAGCGGGTTTGGGTCTAGCCGTGTGGGTTTGGGTCTAGCCGAGTGGGTTTGTGTCTAGCCGAGTGGGTTTGGGCCTAGTCGAGTGTGTTTGGGTGTAGCGGAGTTGGTATGCATCTAGCGGAGTGGGTTTGGGTCTAGCGGCGTGGGTTTGGGTGTAGCCGAGTGGGTTTGGGTCTAGCCGAGTGGGTTTGGGTCTACCCGAGCAGGTTTGGGTCTAGCCGAGTGTGTTTGGGTCTAGCCGAGTGGGTGTGGGTCTTGCCGAGTGGGTGGGTCTAGCCGAGTGGGTTTGGGTCTAGCCGAGTGGGTTTGGGTCTAGCCGACTGGGTTTGGGTCGAGCCGAGTGGGTTTGGGTCCAGCCGAGTGGGTTTGGGTCCAGCCGAGTGGGTTTGTGTCTAGCCGAGTGGGTTTGGGTCTAGCGGAGTGGGTTTGGGTGTAGCCGAGTGGGTTTGGGTCTAGCCGAGTGGGTTTGGGTCTAGCCGAGTGTGTTTGGGTCGAGCCGAGTGGGTATGGGTCTAGCCGAGTGGGTTTCGGTGTAGCCGAGTGGGTTTGGGTCTAGCCGAGTGGGTTTGGGTCGTGCCGAGTCGGTTTGGGTCTAGCCGAGTGGGTTTGGGTCTAGCCGAGTGCGTTTGGGTCGAGCCGAGTGGGTTTGGGTCTAGCCGAGTGGGTTTGGGTCTAGCCAAGTGGGTTTGGGTCGAGCCGAGTGGGTTTGGGTCTAGCCTAGTGCGTTTGGGTCTAGCCGAGGGGGTATGGGTCTAGCCGAGTGGGTTTCGCTCTAGCCGAGTGGGTTTGGGTCTAGCGGAGTGGGTTTGGATCTAGCGGAGTGGGTTTGGGTCTAGCCGAGTGGGTTTGGGTCTAGCGGAGTGGGTTTGGGTCTAGCCGAGTGGGTTTGGGTCTAGCCGAGTGGGTTTGAGTCTAGCCGAGTGGGTTTGGGTCTAGCCGAGTGGGTTTGGGTCTAGCCGAGTGGGTTTGGGTCCAGCCGAGTGGGTTTGGGTCGAGCCGAGTGGGTTTGGGTCTAGCCGAGTGGGTTTGGGTCTAGCCGAGTGGGTTTGGGTCTAGCCGAGTGGGTTTGGGTCTAGCGGAGTGGATTTGGGTCTAGCCAAATGGGTTTGGGTCTAGCCGAGTGGGTTTGCGTCTAGCGGAGTGGATTTGGGTCTAGCCGAGTGGCTTTGCTTCCAGCCAAGTTAGTTTGGGTGTTGCCGAGTTAGTTTGGGTCTAGCCGAGCGGATTTGGGTCTAGCCGAGTGGGTTTGGGTCTAGCTGAGTGGGTTTGGGTCTAGCCGAGTGGGTTTGGCCTAGTCGAGTGTGTTTGGGTCTAGCGGAGTTGGTATGTGTCTAGCGGAGTGGGTTTGGGTCTAGCGGAGTGGGTTTGGGTGTAGCCGAGTGGGTTTGGGTCTAGCCGAGTGGGTTTGGGTCTAGCCGAGTGTGTTTGGGTCTAGCCGAGTGGGTGTGGGTCTTGCCGAGTGGGTGGGTCTAGCCGAGTGGGTTTGAGTCTAGCCGAGTGGGTTTGGGTCTAGCCGAGTGGGTTTGGGTCGAGCCGAGTGGGTTTGGGTCCAGTGGAGTGGGTTTGGGTGCAGCCGAGTGGGTTTGGGTCTAGCCGAGTGGGTTTGGGTCTAGCCGAGTGGGTTTGGGTCGAGCCGAGTGGGTATGGGTCTAGCCGAGTGGGTTTCGGCGTAGCCGAGTGGGTTTGGGTCTAGCCGAGTGGGTTTGGGTCGTGCCGAGTCGGTTTGGGTCTAGCCGAGTGGGTTTGGGTCTAGCCGAGTGCGTTTGGATCTAGCCGAGTGGGTTTGGGTCTAGCCGAGTGGGTTTGGGACTAGCCAAGTGGGTTTGGGTCGAGCCGAGTGGGTTTGGGTCTAGCCTAATGCGTTTGGGTCTAGCCGAGGGGGTATGGGTCTAGCCGAGTGGGTTTCGGTCTAGCCGAGTGGGTTTGGGTCGAGCGGAGTGGGTTTGGGTCTAGCGGAGTGGGTTTGGGTCTAGCCGAGTGGGTTTGGGTCTAGCGGAGTGGGTTTGGGTCTAGCCGAGTGGGTTTGTGTCCAGCCGAGTGGGTTTGGGTCTTGCCGATAGGGTTTGGGTCTAGCCGAGTGGGTTTGGGTCTAGCCGAGTGGGTTTGGGTCTAGCGGAGTGGATTTGGGTCTAGCCGAATGGGTTTGGGTCTAGCCGAGTGGGTTTGGGTCTAGCAGAATGGATTTGGGTCTAGCCGAGTGGCTTTGCTTCTAGCCGAGTTAGTTTGGGTGTTGCCGAGTTAGTTTGGGTCTAGCCGAGCGGGTTTGGGTCTAGCCGAGTGGGTTCGGGTCTAGCCGAGTGGGTTTGGGTCTAGCCGAGTGGGTTTGGGCCTAGTCGAGTGTGTTTGGGTCCAGCGGAGTCGGTAAGCGTCGAGCGGAGTGGGTTTGGGTCTTGCCGAGTGGGTGGGTCTTGCCGAGTGGGTTTGGGTCTAGCCGAGTGGGTTTGGGTCTAGCCGAGTGGGTTTGGGTCGAGCCGAGTGGGTTTGAGTCCAGTGGAGTGGGTTTGGGTGCAGCCGAGTGGGTTTGGGTCTAGCCGAGTGGGTTTGGGTCTAGCCGAGTGGGTTTGGGTCCAGCCGAGTGGGTTTGTGTCTAGCCGAGTGGGTTTGGGTCTAGCGGAGTGGGTTTGGGTGTAGCCGAGTGGGTTTGGGTCTAGCGGAGTGGGTTTGGGTCTAGCCGAGTGGGTTTGGGTCTAGCCGAGTGTATTTGGGTCTAGCCGAGTGGGTTTGGGTCTAGCCGAGTGGGTTTGCGTTTAGCGGAGTGGGTTTGGGTCTAGCCGAGTGGGTTTGGGTCTAGCCGAGTGGGTTTGGGTCTAGCCGAGTGTATTTGGGTCTAGCCGAGTGGGTTTGGGTCTAGCCGAGTGGGTTTGCGTTTAGCGGAGTGGGTTTGGGTCTAGCCGAGTGGGCTTGGGTCTAGCCGAGTGGGTTTGGGTTTAGCCGAGTGGGTTTGAGTCTAGCCGAGTGGGTTTGGGTCTAGCCGAGTGGGTTTGGGTCTAGCCGAGTGTGTTTGGGTCTAGCCGAGTGGGTGTGGGTCTTGCCGAGTGGGTGGGTCTTGCCGAGTGGGTTTGGGTCTAGCCGAGTGGGTTTGGGTCTAGCCGAGTGGGTGTGGGTCTTGCCGAGTGGGTGGGTCTTGCCGAGTGGGTTTGGGTCTAGCCGAGTGGGTTTGGGTCTAGCCGAGTGGGTTTGGGTCGAGCCGAGTGGGTTTGAGTCCAGTGGAGTGGGTTTGGGTGCAGCCGAGTGGGTTTGGGTCTAGCCGAGTGGGTTTGGGTCTAGCCGAGTGGGTTTGGGTCCAGCCGAGTGGGTTTGTGTCTAGCCGAGTGGGTTTGGGTCTAGCGGAGTGGGTTTGGGTGTAGCCGAGTGGGTTTGGGTCTAGCGGAGTGGGTTTGGGTCTAGCCGAGTGGGTTTGGGTCTAGCCGAGTGTATTTGGGTCTAGCCGAGTGGGTTTGGGTCTAGCCGAGTGGGTTTGCGTTTAGCGGAGTGGGTTTGGGTCTAGCCGAGTGGGCTTGGGTCTAGCCGAGTGGGTTTGGGTTTAGCCGAGTGGGTTTGAGTCTAGCCGAGTGGGTTAGGGTCTAGCCGAGTGGTTTTGGGTCTAGTCGAGTGGGTTTTTGTCTAGCCGAGTGGGTTTGGGTCGAGCGGAGTGGGTTTGAGTGTAGCGGAGTGGGTTTGGGTCTAGCGGAGTGGGTTGGGGTCTAGCGGAGTCGGTTTGGGTCTAGCCAAATGGGTTTGTGTCTAGCCGAGTGGGTTTGGGTCTAGCGGAGTGGATTTTGGTCTAGCCAAATGGGTTTGGGTCTAGCCGAGTGGGTTTGGGTTTAGCGGATTGGATTTGGGACTAGCGGAGTAGGTTTGGGTCTAGCCGAGTGGGTTTGGGTCTAGCCGAGTGGGTTTGACTCCAGCCGAGTGGGTTTGGGTCTAGCCGAGTGGGTTTGGGTCTAGCCGAGTGGGCTTTGGTCTAGCCGAGTGGGTTTGGGTTTAGCCTAGTGGGTTTGGGTGTAGCCGAGTGGGTTTGGGTCTACCCGAGTGGGTTTTGGTCTAGCCAAGTGGGATTGGGTCTAGCCGAGTGGGTTTGGATCTAGCCGAGTGGGTTTGGGTCTAGCGGAGTGGGTTTGGGTGTAGCCGAGTGGGTTTGGGTCTAGCCGAGTGGGTTTGTGTCTAGCCGAGTGGGTTTGGGTCTAGCCGAGTGGGTTTGTGTCTAGCCCAGTGGGTTTGGGTCTAGCCGATAGGGTTTGGGTCTAGCCGAGTAGGTTTGGGTCTAGCCGAGTGGGTTTGGGTCTAGCGGAGTGGATTTGGGTCTAGCCGAATGGGTTTGGGTCTAGCCGAGTGGGTTTGGGTCTAGCGGAGTGGATTTGGGTCCAGCCGAGTGGCTTTGCTTCTAGCCAAGTTAGTTTGGGTGTTGCCGAGTTAGTTTGGGTCTAGCCGAGCGGGATTGGGTCTAGCCGAGTGGGTTTGGGTCTAGCCGAGTGGGTTTGCGTCTAGCCGAGTGGGTTTGAGTCTAGCCGAGTGGGTTTGGGTCTAGCCGAGTGGGTTTGGGTCTAGCCGATTGGGTTTGGGTCTAGCCGAGTGGTTTTTGGTCTAGCCAAGTGGATTTGGGTCTAGCCGAGTGGGTTTGGTTTGTGCCGAGTGGGTTTGTGTCTAGCCGTGTGGGTTTGAGTCCAGCCGAGTGGGTTTGGGTCTAGCCGAGTGGGTTTGGGTCTAGCCGAGTGGGTTTGGGTCTAGCCGAGTGGGTTTGTGTCTAGCCGAGTGGCTTTGGGTCTAGCCGATAGGGTTTGGGTCTAGCTGAGTGGGTTTGGGTCTAGCCGAGTGGGTTTGGGTCTAGCGGAGTGGATTTGGGTCTAGCCGAATGGGTTTGGGTCTAGCCGAGTGGGTTTGGGTCTAGCAGAATGGATTTGGGTCTAGCCGAGTGGCTTTGCTTCTAGCCGAGTTAGTTTGGGTGTTGCCGAGTTAGTTTGGGTCTAGCCGAGCGGGTTTGGGTCTAGCCGAGTGGGTTCGGGTCGAGCCGAGTGGGTTTGGGTCTAGCCGAGTGGGTTTGGGCCTAGTCGAGTGTGTTTGGGTCCAGCGGAGTCGGTATGCGTCGAGCGGAGTGGGTTTGGGTCTAGCGGAGTGGGTTTGGGTGTAGCCGAGTGGGTTTGCGTCTAGCCGAGTGGGTTTGGGTCTACCCGAGTAGGTTTGGGTCTAGCCGAGTGTGTTTGGGTCTAGCCGAGTGGGTGTGGGTCTTGCCGAGTGGGTGGGTCTTGCCGAGTGGGTTTGGGTCTAGCCGAGTGGGTGTGGGTCTAGCCGAGTGGGTTTGGTTTGTGCCGAGTGGGTTTGGGTCTAGCCGTGTGGGTTTGAGTCCAGCCGAGTGGGTTTGGGTCTAGCCGAGTGGGTTTGGGTCTAGCCGAGTGGGTTTGGGTCTAGCCGAGTGGGTTTGTGTCCAGCCGAGTGGCTTTGGGTCTAGCCGATAGGGTTTGGGTCTAGCTGAGTGGGTTTGGGTCTAGCCGAGTGGGTTTGGGTCTAGCGGAGTGGATTTGGGTCGAGCCGAATGGGTGTGGGTCTAGCCGAGTGGGTTTGGGTCTACCCGAGTAGGTTTGGGTCTAGCCGAATGTGTTCGGGTCTAGCCGAGTGGGTGTGGGTCTTGCCGAGTGGGTGGGTCTAGCCGAGTGGGTTTGTGTCTAGCCGAGTGGGTTTGGGTCTAGCCAAGTGGGTTTGGGTCGAGCCGAGTGGGTTTGGGTCTAGCCGAGTGGGTTTGGGTCTAGCCGAGTGGGTTTGGGTCTAGCCGAATGGGTTTGGGTCTAGCCGAGTGGGTTTGATTCTAGCCGAGTGGGTTTGGGTCTACCTGAGTGGGTTTGGGTCAATCCGAGTGGGTTTGTGTCTAGCCAAGTGGGTTTGGGTCTTGCCGAGTGTGTTTGGGTCGTGCCGAGTCGGTTTGGGTCTAGCCGAATGGGTTTGGGTCTAGCCGAGTGGGTTTGGGTCTAGCAGAGTGGATTTGGGTCTAGCCGAGTGGCTTTGCTTCTGGCCGAGTTAGTTTGGGTCTAGCCGAGCGGGTTTGGGTCTAGCCGAGTGGGTTTGGGTCTAGCCGAGTGGGTTTAGGTCTAGCCGAGTGGGTTTGGGCCTAGTCGAGTGTGTTTGGGTCTAGCGGAGTTGGTATGCATCTAGCGGAGTGGGTTTGGGTCTAGCGGCGTGGGTTTGGGTGTAGCCGAGTGGGTTTGGGTCTAGCCGAGTGGGTTTGGATCTACACGAGTAGGTTTGGATCTAGCCGAGTGTGTTTGGGTCTAGCCGAGTGGGTGTGGGTCTTGCCGAGTGGGTGGGTCTAGCCGAGTGGGTTTGGGTCTAGCCGAGTGGGTTTGGGTGTAGCCGAGTGGGTTTGGGTTGAGCCGAGTGGGTTTGGGTCCAGCCGAGTGGGTTTGGGTCCAGCCGAGTGGGTTTGTGTCTAGCCGAGTGGGTTTGGGTCTAGCGGAGTGGGTTTGGGTGTAGCCGAGTGGGTTTGGGTCTAGCCGAGTGGGTTTGGGTCTAGCCGAGTGTGTTTGGGTCGAGCCGAGTGGGTATGGGTCTAGCCGAGTGGGTTTCGGTGTAGCCGAGTGGGTTTGGGTCTAGCCGAGTGGGTTTGGGTCGTGCCGAGTCGGTTTGGGTCTAGCCGAGTGGGTTTGGGTCTAGCCGAGTGCGTTTGGGTCTAGCCGAGTGGGTTTGGGTCTAGCCGAGTGGGTTTGGGTCTAGCCAAGTGGGTTTGGGTCGAGCCGAGTGGGTTTGGGTCTAGCCTAGTGCGTTTGGGTCTAGCCGAGCGGGTATGGGTCTAGCCGAGTGGGTTTCGCTCTAGCCGAGTGGGTTTGGGTCTAGCGGAGTGGGTTTGGATCTAGCGGAGTGGGTTTGGGTCTAGCCGAGTGGGTTTGGGTCTAGCGAAGTGGGTTTGGGTCCAGCCGAGTGGGTTTGGGTCTAGCCGAGTGGGTTTGAGTCTAGCCGAGTGGGTTTGGGTTTAGCCGAGTGGGTTTGGGTCTAGCCGAGTTGGTTTGGGTCTAGCCGAGTGGGTTTGGGTCTAGCGGAGTGGGTTTGGGTCTACCGAGTGGGTTTGGGTCTAGCCGATAGGGTTTGGGTCTAGCTGAGTGGGTTTGGGTCTAGCCGAGTGGGTTCGGGTCTAGCGGAGTGGATTTGGGTCTAGCCGAATGGGTTTGGGTCTAGCCGAGTGGGTTTGGGTCTAGCAGAGTGGATTTGGGTCTAGCCGAGTGGCTTTGCTTCTGGCCGAGTTAGTTTGGGTGTTGCCGAGTTAGTTTGGGTCTAGCCGAGCGGGTTTGGGTCTAGCCGAGTGGGTTTGGGTCTAGCCGAGTGGGTTTGGGTCTAGCCGAGTGGGTTTGGGCCTAGTCGAGTGTGTTTGGGTCTAGCGGAGTTGGTATGCATCTAGCGGAGTGGGTTTGGGTCTAGCGGCGTGGGTTTGGGTGTAGCCGAGTGGGTTTGGGTCTAGCCGAGTGGGTTTGGATCTACCCGAGTAGGTTTGGGTCTAGCCGAGTGTGTTTGGGTCTAGCCGAGTGGGTGTGGGTCTTGCCGAGTGGGTGGGTCTAGCCGAGTGGGTTTGGGTCTAGCCGAGTGGGTTTGGGTGTAGCCGAGTGGGTTTGGGTTGAGCCGGGTGGGTTTGGGTCCAGCCGAGTGGGTTTGGGTCCAGCCGAGTGGGTTTGTGTCTATCCGAGTGGGTTTGGGTCTAGCGGAGTGGGTTTGGGTGTAGCCGAGTGGGTTTGGGTCTAGCCGAGTGGGTTTGGGTCTAGCCGAGTGTGTTTGGGTCGAGCCGAGTGGGTATGGGTCTAGCCGAGTGGGTTTCGGTGTAGCCGAGTGGGTTTGGGTCTAGCCGAGTGGGTTTGGCTCGTGCCGAGTCGGTTTGGGTCTAGCCGAGTGGGTTTGGGTCTAGCCGAGTGCGTTTGGGTCTAGCCGAGTGGGTTTGGGTCTAGCCGAGTGGGTTTGGGTCTAGCCAAGTGGGTTTGGGTCGAGCCGAGTGGGTTTGGGTCTAGCCTAGTGCGTTTGGGTCTAGCCGAGCGGGTATGGGTCTAGCCGAGTGGGTTTCGCTCTAGCCGAGTGGGTTTGGGTCTAGCGGAGTGGGTTTGGATCTAGCGGAGTGGGTTTGGGTCTAGCCGAGTGGGTTTGGGTCTAGCGAAGTGGGTTTGGGTCTAGCCGAGTGGGTTTGGGTCTAGCCGAGTGGGTTTGAGTCTAGCTGAGTGGGTTTGGGTTTAGCCGAGTGGGTTTGGGTCTAGCCGAGTTGGTTTGGGTCTAGCCGAGTGGGTTTGGGTCTAGCCGAGTGGGTTTGGGTCTAGCCGAGTGGGTTTGGGTCTAGCCGAGTGGGTTTGGGTCTAGCCGAGTGGGTTGGAGTCTAGCGGAGTGGATTTGGGTCTAGCCGAATGGGTTTGGGTCTAGCCGAGTGGGTTTGCGTCTAGCGGAGTGGATTTGGGTCTAGCCGAGTGGCTTTGCTTCTAGCCAATTTAGTTTGGGTGTTGCCGAGTTAGTTTGGGTCTAGCCGAGCGGGTTTAGGTCTAGCCGAGTGGGTTTGGGTCTAGCCGAGTGGGTTTGGGTCTAGCCGAGTGGCTTTGCTTCTAGCCGAGTTAGTTTGGGTGTTGCCGAGTTAGTTTGGGTCTAGCCGAGTGGGTTTGTGTCTAGCCGAGTGGGTTTGGGTCTAGCGGACTGGGTTTGGGTGTAGCCGAGTGGGTTTGGGTCTAGCCGAGTGGGTTTGGGTCTAGCCGAGTGGGTTTGGGTCTAGCCGAGTGGGTTTGGGTCTATCCGAGTGGGTTTGGGTCTAGCCAAGTGGGTTTGGGTCTTGCCGAGTGGGTTTGTGTCATGCCGAGTCGGTTTGGGTCTAGCCGAGTGGGTTTGGGTCTAGCCGAGTGCGTTTGGGTCTAGCCGAGTGGGTTTGGGTCTAGCCGAGTGGGTTTGGGTCAAGCCAAGTGGGTTTGGGTCGAGCCGAGTGGGTTTGGGTCTAGCCCAGTGCGTTTGGGTCTAGCCGAGGGGGTTTGGGTCTAGCCGAGTGGGTTTGGGTCTAGCCGAGTGGGTTTGGGTCCAGCCGAGTGGGTTTGGGTCTAGCCGAGTGGGTTTGGGTCTAGCCGAGTGGGTTTGGGTCTAGCCGAGTGGGTTTTTGTCTAGCCGAGTGGGTTTGGGTCTAGCCGAGTGGGTTTGAGTCTAGCGGAGTGGATTTGGGTCTAGCCGAATGGGTTTGGGTCTAGCCGAGTGGGTTTGCGTCTAGCGGAGTGGATTTGGGTCTAGCCGAGTGGCTTTGCTTCTAGCCAAGTTAGTTTGGGTGTTGCCGAGTTAGTTTGGGTCTAGCCGAGCGGGTTTGGGTCTAGCCGAGTGGGTTTGGGTCTAGCCGAGTGGGTTTGGGTCTAGCCGAGTGGCTTTGCTTCTAGCCGAGTTAGTTTGGGTGTTGCCGAGTTAGTTTGGGTCTAGCCGAGTGGGTTTGTGTCTAGCCGAGTGGGTTTGGGTCTAGCGGACTGGGTTTGGGTGTAGCCGAGTGGGTTTGGGTCTAGCCGAGTGGGTTTGGGTCTAGCCGAGTGGGTTTGGGTCTAGCCGAGTGGGTTTGGGTCTATCCGAGTGGGTTTGGGTCTAGCCAAGTGGGTTTGGGTCTTGCCGAGTGGGTTTGTGTCATGCCGAGTCGGTTTGGGTCTAGCCGAGTGGGTTTGGGTCTAGCCGAGTGCGTTTGGGTCTAGCCGAGTGGGTTTGGGTCTAGCCGAGTGGGTTTGGGTCAAGCCAAGTGGGTTTGGGTCGAGCCGAGTGGGTTTGGGTCTAGCCCAGTGCGTTTGGGTCTAGCCGAGGGGGTTTGGGTCTAGCCGAGTGGGTTTGGGTCTAGCCGAGTGGGTTTGGGTCCAGCCGAGTGGGTTTGGGTCTAGCCGAGTGGGTTTGGGTCTAGCCGAGTGGGTTTGGGTCTAGCCGAGTGGGTTTTTGTCTAGCCGAGTGGGTTTGGGTCTAGCCGAGTGGGTTTGAGTCTAGCGGAGTGGATTTGGGTCTAGCCGAATGGGTTTGGGTCTAGCCGAGTGGGTTTGCGTCTAGCGGAGTGGATTTGGGTCTAGCCGAGTGGCTTTGCTTCTAGCCAAGTTAGTTTGGGTGTTGCCGAGTTAGTTTGGGTCTAGCCGAGCGGGTTTGGGTCTAGCCGAGTGGGTTTGGGTCTAGCCGAGTGGGTTTGGGTCTAGCCGAGTGGCTTTGCTTCTAGCCGAGTTAGTTTGGGTGTTGCCGAGTTAGTTTGGGTCTAGCCGAGTGGGTTTGTGTCTAGCCGAGTGGGTTTGGGTCTAGCGGACCGGGTTTGGGTGTAGCCGAGTGGGTTTGGGTGTAGCCGAGTGGATTTGGGTCTAGCCGAGTGGGTTTGTGTCTAGCCGAGTAGGTTTGGGTCTAGCCGAGTGGGTTTGGGTCTAGCCAAGTGGGTTTGGGTCTTGCCGAGTGGGTTTGTGTCGTGCCGAGTCGGTTTGGGTCTAGCCGAGTGGGTTTGGGTCTAGCCGAGTGCGTTTGGATCTAGCCGAGTGGGTTTGGGTCTAGCCGAGTGGGTTTGGGTCTAGCCAAGTGGGTTTGGGTCGAGCCGAGTGGGTTTGGGTCTAGCCCAGTGCGTTTGGGTCTAGCCGAGGGGGTTTGGGTCTAGCCGAGTGGGTTTGGGTCTAGCCGAGTGGGTTTGGGTCTAGCGGAGTGGGTTTGGGTCTAGCGGAGTGGGTTTGGGTCTAGCCGAGTGGGTTTGGGTCTAGCAGAGTGGGTTTGGGTCTAGCCGAGTGTGTTTGGGTCTAGCCGAGTGGGTTTGAGTCTAGCCGAGTGGGTTTGGGTCTAGCCGAGTGGGTTTGGGTCTAGCCGAGTGGGTTTGGGTCTAGCCGAGTGGGTTTGGGTCAAGCCGAGTGGGTTTGGGTCTAGCCGAGTGGGTTTGGATCTAGCGGAGTGGGTTTGGGTCTACCGAGTGGGTTTGGGTCTAGCCGATAGGGTTTGGGTCTAGCCGAGTGGGTTTGGGTCTAGCCGAGTGGGTTCGGGTCTAGCGGAGTGGATTTGGGTCTAGCCGAATGGGTTTGGGTCTAGCCGAGTGGGTTTGGGTCTAGCAGAGTGGATTTGGGTCTAGCCGAGTGGCTTTGCTTCTAGCCGAGTTAGTTTGGGTGTTGCCGAGTTAGTTTGGGTCTAGCCGAGCGGGTTTGGGTCTAGCCGAGTGGGTTTGGGTCTAGCCGAGTGGGTTTGTGTCTAGCCGAGTGGGTTTGGGCCTAGTCGAGTGTGTTTGGGTCTAGCGGAGTTGGTATGCATCTAGCGGAGTGGGTTTGGGTCTAGCGGCGTGGGTTTGGGTGTAGCCGAGTGGGTTTGGGTCTAGCCGAGTGGGTTTCGGTCTACCCGAGTAGGTTTGGGTCTAGCCGAGTGTGTTTGGGTCTAGCCGAGTGGGTGTGGGTCTTGCCGAGTGGGTGGGTCTAGCCGAGTGGGTTTGGGTCTAGCCGAGTGGGTTTGGGTCTAGCCGACTGGGTTTGGGTCGAGCCGAGTGGGTTTGGGTCCAGCCGAGTGGGTTTGGGTCCAGCCGAGTGGGTTTGTGTCTAGCCGAGTGGGTTTGTGTCTAGCGGAGTGGGTTTGGGTGTAGCGGAGTGGGTTTGGGTCTAGCCGAGTGGGTTTGGGTCTAGCCGAGTGTGTTTGGGTCGAGCCGAGTGGGTATGGGTCTAGCCGAGTGGGTTTCGGTGTAGCCGAGTGGGTTTGGGTCTAGCCGAGTGGGTTTGGGTCGTGCCGAGTCGGTTTGGGTCTAGCCGAGTGGGTTTGGGTCTAGCCGAGTGCGTTTGGGTCTAGCCGAGTGGGTTTGGGTCTAGCCGAGTGGGTTTGGGTCTAGCCAAGTGGGTTTGGGTCGAGCCGAGTGGGTTTGGGTCTAGCCTAGTGCGTTTGGGTCTAGCCGAGGGGGTATGGGTCTAGCCGAGTGGGTTTCGCTCTAGCCGAGTGGGTTTGGGTCTAGCGGAGTGGGTTTGGATCTAGCGGAGTGGGTTTGTGTCTAGCCGAGTGGGTTTGGGTCTAGCGGAGTGGGTTTGGGTCTAGCCGAGTGGGTTTGGGTCTAGCCGAGTGGGTTTGAGTCTAGCCGAGTGGGTTTGGGTCTAGCCGAGTGGGTTTGGGTCTAGCCGAGTGGGTTTGGGTCTAGCCGAGTGGGTTTGGGTCTAGCCGAGTGGGTTTGGGTCTAGCCGAGTGGGTTTGGGTCTAGCCGAGTGGGTTTGTGTCTAGCCGAGTGGGTTTGGGTCTAGCGGAGTGGATTTGGGTCTAGCCAAATGGGTTTGGGTCTAGCCGAGTGGGTTTGCGTCTAGCGGAGTGGATTTGGGTCTAGCCGAGTGGCTTTGCTTCTAGCCAAGTTAGTTTGGGTGTTGCCGAGTTAGTTTGGGTCTAGCCGAGCGGGTTTGGGTCTAGCCGAGTGGGTTTGGGTCTAGCCGAGTGGGTTTGGGTCTAGCCGAGTGGGTTTGGGCCTAGCCGAGTGTGTTTGGGTCTAGCGGAGTTGGTATGTGTCTAGCGGAGTGGGTTTGGGTCTAGCGGAGTGGGTTTGGGTGTAGCCGAGTGGGTTTGGGTCTAGCCGAGTGGGTTTCGGTCTACCCGAGTAGGTTTGGGTCTAGCCGAGTGTGTTTGGGTCTAGCCGAGTGGGTGTGGGTCTTGCCAAGTGGGTGGGTCTAGCCGAGTGGGTTTGGGTCTAGCCGAGTGGGTTTGGGTCTAGCCGAGTGGGTTTGGGTCGAGCCGAGTGGGTTTGGGTCCAGTGGAGTAGGTTTGGGTGTAGCCGAGTGGGTTTGGGTCTAGCCGAGTGGGTTTGGGTCTAGCCGAGTGTGTTTGGGTCGAGCCGAGTGGGTATGGGTCTAGCCGAGTGGGTTTCAGTGTAGCCGAGTGGGTTTGGGTCTAGCCGAGTGGGTTTGGGTCGTGCCGAGTCGGTTTGGGTCTAGCCGAGTGGGTTTGGGTCTAGCCGAGTGCGTTTGGGTCTAGCCGAGTGGGTTTGGGTCTAGCCGAGTGGGTTTGGGTCTAGCCAAGTGGGTTTGGGTCGAGCCGAGTGGGTTTGGGTCTAGCCTAGTGCGTTTGGGTCTAGCCGAGCGGGTATGGGTCTAGCCGAGTGGGTTTCGCTCTAGCCGAGTGGGTTTGGGTCTAGCGGAGTGGGTTTGGATCTAGCGGAGTGGGTTTGGGTCTAGCCGAGTGGGTTTGGGTCTAGCGAAGTGGGTTTGGGTCTAGCCGAGTGGGTTTGGGTCTAGCCGAGTGGGTTTGAGTCTAGCTGAGTGGGTTTGGGTTTAGCCGAGTGGGTTTGGGTCTAGCCGAGTTGGTTTGGGTCTAGCCGAGTGGGTTTGGGTCTAGCCGAGTGGGTTTGGGTCTAGCCGAGTGGGTTTGGGTCTAGCCGAGTGGGTTTGGGTCTAGCCGAGTGGGTTGGAGTCTAGCGGAGTGGATTTGGGTCTAGCCGAATGGGTTTGGGTCTAGCCGAGTGGGTTTGCGTCTAGCGGAGTGGATTTGGGTCTAGCCGAGTGGCTTTGCTTCTAGCCAATTTAGTTTGGGTGTTGCCGAGTTAGTTTGGGTCTAGCCGAGCGGGTTTGGGTCTAGCCGAGTGGGTTTGGGTCTAGCCGAGTGGGTTTGGGTCTAGCCGAGTGGCTTTGCTTCTAGCCGAGTTAGTTTGGGTGTTGCCGAGTTAGTTTGGGTCTAGCCGAGTGGGTTTGTGTCTAGCCGAGTGGGTTTGGGTCTAGCGGACTGGGTTTGGGTGTAGCCGAGTGGGTTTGGGTCTAGCCGAGTGGGTTTGGGTCTAGCCGAGTGGGTTTGCGTCTAGCCGAGTGGGTTTGGGTCTATCCGAGTGGGTTTGGGTCTAGCCAAGTGGGTTTGGGTCTTGCCGAGTGGGTTTGTGTCATGCCGAGTCGGTTTGGGTCTAGCCGAGTGGGTTTGGGTCTAGCCGAGTGCGTTTGGGTCTAGCCGAGTGGGTTTGGGTCTAGCCGAGTGGGTTTGGGTCAAGCCAAGTGGGTTTGGGTCGAGCCGAGTGGGTTTGGGTCTAGCCCAGTGCGTTTGGGTCTAGCCGAGGGGGTTTGGGTCTAGCCGAGTGGGTTTGGGTCTAGCCGAGTGGGTTTGGGTCCAGCCGAGTGGGTTTGGGTCTAGCCGAGTGGGTTTGGGTCTAGCCGAGTGGGTTTGGGTCTAGCCGAGTGGGTTTTTGTCTAGCCGAGTGGGTTTGGGTCTAGCCGAGTGGGTTTGAGTCTAGCGGAGTGGATTTGGGTCTAGCCGAATGGGTTTGGGTCTAGCCGAGTGGGTTTGCGTCTAGCGGAGTGGATTTGGGTCTAGCCGAGTGGCTTTGCTTCTAGCCAAGTTAGTTTGGGTGTTGCCGAGTTAGTTTGGGTCTAGCCGAGCGGGTTTGGGTCTAGCCGAGTGGGTTTGGGTCTAGCCGAGTGGGTTTGGGTCTAGCCGAGTGGCTTTGCTTCTAGCCGAGTTAGTTTGGGTGTTGCCGAGTTAGTTTGGGTCTAGCCGAGTGGGTTTGTGTCTAGCCGAGTGGGTTTGGGTCTAGCGGACTGGGTTTGGGTGTAGCCGAGTGGGTTTGGGTGTAGCCGAGTGGATTTGGGTCTAGCCGAGTGGGTTTGGGTCTAGCCGAGTAGGTTTGGGTCTAGCCGAGTGGGTTTGGGTCTAGCCAAGTGGGTTTGGGTCTTGCCGAGTGGGTTTGTGTCGTGCCGAGTCGGTTTGGGTCTAGCCGAGTGGGTTTGCGTCTAGCCGAGTGCGTTTGGGTCTAGCCGAGTGGGTTTGGGTCTAGCCGAGTGGGTTTGGGTCTAGCCAAGTGGGTTTGGGTCGAGCCGAGTGGGTTTGGGTCTAGCCCAGTGCGTTTGGGTCTAGCCGAGGGGGTTTGGGTCTAGCCGAGTGGGTTTGGGTCTAGCCGAGTGGGTTTGGGTCTAGCGGAGTGGGTTTGGGTCTAGCGGAGTGGGTTTGGGTCTAGCCGAGTGGGTTTGGGTCTAGCAGAGTGGGTTTGGGTCTAGCCGAGTGTGTTTGGGTCTAGCCGAGTGGGTTTGAGTCTAGCCGAGTGGGTTTGGGTCTAGCCGAGTGGGTTTGGGTCTAGCCGAGTGGGTTTGGGTCTAGCCGAGTGGGTTTGGGTCAAGCCGAGTGGGTTTGGGTCTAGCCGAGTGGGTTTGGATCTAGCGGAGTGGGTTTGGGTCTACCGAGTGGGTTTGGGTCTAGCCGATAGGGTTTGGGTCTAGCCGAGTGGGTTTGGGTCTAGCCGAGTGGGTTCGGGTCTAGCGGAGTGGATTTGGGTCTAGCCGAATGGGTTTGGGTCTAGCCGAGTGGGTTTGGGTCTAGCAGAGTGGATTTGGGTCTAGCCGAGTGGCTTTGCTTCTAGCCGAGTTAGTTTGGGTGTTGCCGAGTTAGTTTGGGTCTAGCCGAGCGGGTTTGGGTCTAGCCGAGTGGGTTTGGGTCTAGCCGAGTGGGTTTGTGTCTAGCCGAGTGGGTTTGGGCCTAGTCGAGTGTGTTTGGGTCTAGCGGAGTTGGTATGCATCTAGCGGAGTGGGTTTGGGTCTAGCGGCGTGGGTTTGGGTGTAGCCGAGTGGGTTTGGGTCTAGCCGAGTGGGTTTGGGTCTACCCGAGTAGGTTTGGGTCTAGCCGAGTGTGTTTGGGTCTAGCCGAGTGGGTGTGGGTCTTGCCGAGTGGGTGGGTCTAGCCGAGTGGGTTTGGGTCTAGCCGAGTGGGTTTGGGTCTAGCCGACTGGGTTTGGGTCGAGCCGAGTGGGTTTGGGTCCAGCCGAGTGGGTTTGGGTCCAGCCGAGTGGGTTTGTGTCTAGCCGAGTGGGTTTGTGTCTAGCGGAGTGGGTTTGGGTGTAGCGGAGTGGGTTTGGGTCTAGCCGAGTGGGTTTGGGTCTAGCCGAGTGTGTTTGGGTCGAGCCGAGTGGGTATGGGTCTAGCCGAGTGGGTTTCGGTGTAGCCGAGTGGGTTTGGGTCTAGCCGAGTGGGTTTGGGTCGTGCCGAGTCGGTTTGGGTCTAGCCGAGTGGGTTTGGGTCTAGCCGAGTGCGTTTGGGTCTAGCCGAGTGTGTTTGGGTCTAGCCGAGTGGGTTTGGGTCTAGCCAAGTGGGTTTGGGTCGAGCCGAGTGGGTTTGGGTCTAGCCTAGTGCGTTTGGGTCTAGCCGAGGGGGTATGGGTCTAGCCGAGTGGGTTTCGCTCTAGCCGAGTGGGTTTGGGTCTAGCGGAGTGGGTTTGGATCTAGCGGAGTGGGTTTGTGTCTAGCCGAGTGGGTTTGGGTCTAGCGGAGTGGGTTTGGGTCTAGCCGAGTGGGTTTGGGTCTAGCCGAGTGGGTTTGAGTCTAGCCGAGTGGGTTTGGGTCTAGCCGAGTGGGTTTGGGTCTAGCCGAGTGGGTTTGGGTCTAGCCGAGTGGGTTTGGGTCTAGCCGAGTGGGTTTGGGTCTAGCCGAGTGGGTTTGGGTCTAGCCGAGTGGGTTTGTGTCTAGCCGAGTGGGTTTGGGTCTAGCGGAGTGGATTTGGGTCTAGCCAAATGGGTTTGGGTCTAGCCGAGTGGGTTTGCGTCTAGCGGAGTGGATTTGGGTCTAGCCGAGTGGCTTTGCTTCTAGCCAAGTTAGTTTGGGTGTTGCCGAGTTAGTTTGGGTCTAGCCGAGCGGGTTTGGGTCTAGCCGAGTGGGTTTGGGTCTAGCCGAGTGGGTTTGGGTCTAGCCGAGTGGGTTTGGGCCTAGCCGAGTGTGTTTGGGTCTAGCGGAGTTGGTATGTGTCTAGCGGAGTGGGTTTGGGTCTAGCGGAGTGGGTTTGGGTGTAGCCGAGTGGGTTTGGGTCTAGCCGAGTGGGTTTGGGTCTACCCGAGTAGGTTTGGGTCTAGCCGAGTGTGTTTGGGTCTAGCCGAGTGGGTGTGGGTCTTGCCAAGTGGGTGGGTCTAGCCGAGTGGGTTTGGGTCTAGCCGAGTGGGTTTGGGTCTAGCCGAGTGGGTTTGGGTCGAGCCGAGTGGGTTTGGGTCCAGTGGAGTAGGTTTGGGTGCAGCCGAGTGGGTTTGGGTCTAGCCGAGTGGGTTTGGGTCTAGCCGAGTGGGTTTGGGTCGAGCCGAGTGGGTATGGGTCTAGCCGAGTGGGTTTCGGTGTAGCCGAGTGGGTTTGGGTCTAGCCGAGTGGGTTTGCGTCGTGCCGAGTCGGTTTGGGTCTAGCCGAGTGGGTTTGGGTCTAGCCGAGTGCGTTTGGGTCTAGCCGAGTGGGTTTGGGTCTAGCCGAGTGGGTTTGGGTCTAGCCAAGTGGGTTTGGGTCGAACCGAGTGGGTTTGGGTCTAGCCGAGTGGGTTTGGGTCTAGCCGAGTGGGTTTGGGTCTAGCGGAGTGGATTTGGGTCTAGCCAAATGGGTTTGGGTCTAGCCGAGTGTGTTTGGGTCTAGCCGAGTGGGTGTGGGTCTTGCCAAGTGGGCGGGTCTAGCCGAGTGGGTTTGGGTCTAGCCGAGTGGGTTTGGGTCCAGCCAAGTGGGTTTGGGTCGAGCCGAGTGGGTTTGGGTCCAGTGGAGTGGGTTTGGGTGCAGCCGAGTGGGTTTGGGTCTAGCCGAGTGGGTTTCGGTGTAGCCGAGTGGGTTTGGGTCTAGCCGAGTGGGTTTGGGTCGTGCCGAGTCGGTTTGGGTCTAGCCGAGTGGGTTTGGGTCTAGCCGAGTGCGTTTGGGTCTAGCCGAGTGGGTTTGGGTCTAGCCGAGTGGGTTTGGGTCTAGCCAAGTGGGTTTGGGTCGAGCCGAGTGGGTTTGGGTTTAGCCGATTGGGTTTGGGTCTAGCCGAGTGGGTTTGGGTCTAGCGGAGTGGATTTGGGTCTAGCCAAATGGGTTTGGGTCCAGCCGAGTGTGTTTGGGTCTAGCCGAGTGGGTGTGGGTCTTGCCAAGTGGGTGGGTCTAGCCGAGTGGGTTTGGGTCTAGCCGAGTGGGTTTGGGTCTAGCCGAGTGGGTTTGGGTCGAGCCGAGTGGGTTTGGGTCCAGTGGAGTGGGTTTGGGTGCAGCCGAGTGGGTTTGGGTCTAGCCGAGTGGGTTTGGGTCTAGCCGAGTGGGTTTGGGTCGAGCCGAGTGGGTGTGGGTCTAGCCGAGTGGGTTTTGGTGTAGCCGAGTGGGTTTGGGTCTAGCCGAGTGGGTTTGGGTCGTGCCGAGTCGGTTTGGGTCTAGCCGAGTGGGTTTGGGTCTAGCCGAGTGCGTTTGGGTCTAGCCGAGTGGGTTTGGGTCTAGCCGAGTGGGTTTGGGTCTAGCCAAGTGGGTTTGGGTCGAGCCGAGTGGGTTTGGGTCTAGCCGAGTGGGTTTGGGTCTAGCCGAGTGGGTTTGGGTCTAGCAGAGTGGAATTGGGTCTAGCCAAATGGGTTTGGGTCTAGCCGAGTGGGTTTGCGTCTAGCGGAGTGGATTTGGGTCTAGCCGAGTGGCTTTGCTTCTAGCCAAGTTAGTTTGGGTGTTGCCGAGTTAGTTTGGGTCTAGCCGAGCGGGTTTGGGTCTAGCCGAGTGGGTTTGGGTCTAGCCGAGTGGGTTTGGGTCTAGCCGAGTGGGTTTGGGTCGAGCCGAGTGGGTTTGGGTCCAGTGGAGTGGGTTTGGGTGCAGCCGAGTGGGTTTGGGTCTAGCTGAGTGGGTTTGGGTCTAGCCGAGTGGGTTTGGGTCGAGCCGAGTGGGTATGGGTCTAGCCGAGTGGGTTTCGGTGTAGCCGAGTGGGTTTGGGTCTAGCCGAGTGGGTTTGGGTCGTGCCGAGTCGGTTTGGGTCTAGCCGAGTGGGTTTGGGTCTAGCCGAGTGCGTTTGGGTCTAGCCGAGTGGGTTTGGGTCTAGCCGAGTGGGTTTGGGTCCAGCCAAGTGGGTTTGGGTCGAGCCGAGTGGGTTTGGGTCTAGCCTAGTGCGTTTGGGTCTAGCCGAGGGGGTATGGGTCTAGCCGAGTGGGTTTCGGTCTAGCCGAGTGGGTTTGGGTCGAGCGGAGTGGGTTTGGGTCTAGCGGAGTGGGTTTGGGTCTAGCCGAGTGGGTTTGGGTCTAGCGGAGTGGGCTTGGGTCTAGCCGAGTGGGTTTGTGTCCAGCCGAGTGGGTTTGGGTCTAGCCGATAGGGTTTGGGTCTAGCCGAGTGGGTTTGGGTCTAGCCGAGTGGGTTTGGGTCTAGCGGAGTGGATTTGGGTCTAGCCGAATGGGTTTGGGTCTAGCCGAGTGGGTTTGGGTCTAGCAGAATGGATTTGGTCTAGCCGAGTGGCTTTGCTTCTAGCCGAGTTAGTTTGGGTGTTGCCGAGCTAGTTTGGGTCTAGCCGAGCGGGTTCGGGTCTAGCCGAGTGGGTTCGGGTCGAGCCGAGTGGGTTTGGGTCTAGCCGAGTGGGTTTGGGCCTAGTCGAGTGTGTTTGGGTCCAGCGGAGTCGGTATGCGTCTAGCGGAGTGGGTTTGGGTCTAGCGGAGTGGGTTTGGGTGTAGCCGAGTGGGTTTGCGTCTAGCCGAGTGGGTTTGTGTCTACCCGAGTAGGTTTGAGTCTAGCCGAGTGTGTTTGTGTCTAGCCGAGTGGGTGTGGGTCTTGCCGAGTGGGTGGGTCTTGCCGAGTGGGTTTGGGTCTAGCCGAGTGGGTTTGGGTCTAGCCGAGTGGATTTGGGTCTAGCCGAGTGGCTTTGCTTCTAGCCGAGTTAGTTTGGGTGTTGCCGAGTTAGTTTGGGTCTAGCCGAGCGGGTTTGGGTCTAGCCGAGTGGGTTTGGGTCTAGCCGAGTGGGTTTGTGTCTAGCCGAGTGGGTTTGGGCCTAGTCGAGTGTGTTTGGGTCTAGCGGAGTTGGTATGCATCTAGCGGAGTGGGTTTGGGTCTAGCGGCGTGGGTTTGGGTGTAGCCGAGTGGGTTTGGGTCTAGCCGAGTGGGTTTGGGTCTACCCGAGTAGGTTTGGGTCTAGCCGAGTGTGTTTGGGTCTAGCCGAGTGGGTGTGGGTCTTGCCGAGTGGGTGGGTCTAGCCGAGTGGGTTTGGGTCTAGCCGAGTGGGTTTGGGTCTAGCCGACTGGGTTTGGGTCGAGCCGAGTGGGTTTGGGTCCAGCCGAGTGGGTTTTGGTCCAGCCGAGTGGGTTTGTGTCTAGCCGAGTGGGTTTGGGTCTAGCGGAGTGGGTTTGGGTGCAGCGGAGTGGGTTTGGGTCTAGCCGAGTGGGTTTGGGTCTAGCCGAGTGTGTTTGGGTCGAGCCGAGTGGGTATGGGTCTAGCCGAGTGGGTTTCGGTGTAGCCGAGTGGGTTTGGGTCTAGCCGAGTGGGTTTGGGTCGTGCCGAGTCGGTTTCGGTCTAGCCGAGTGGGTTTGGGTCTAGCCGAGTGCGTTTGGGTCTAGCCGAGTGGGTTTGGGTCTAGCCGAGTGGGTTTGGGTCTAGCCAAGTGGGTTTGGGTCGAGCCGAGTGGGTTTGGGTCTAGCCTAGTGCGTTTGGGTCTAGCCGAGGGGGTATGGGTCTAGCCGAGTGGGTTTCGCTCTAGCCGAGTGGGTTTGGGTCTAGCGGAGTGGGTTTGGATCTAGCGGAGTGGGTTTGGGTCTAGCCGAGTGGGTTTGGGTCTAGCGGAGTGGGTTTGGGTCTAGCCGAGTGGGTTTGGGTCTAGCCGAGTGGGTTTGAGTCTAGCCGAGTGGGTTTGGGTCTAGCCGAGTGGGTTTGGGTCTAGCCGAGTGGGTTTGGGTCTAGCCGAGTGGGTTTGGGTCTAGCCGAGTGGGTTTGGGTCTAGCCGAGTGGGTTTGGGTCTAGCGGAGTGGATTTGGGTCTAGCCAAATGGGTTTGGGTCTAGGCGAGTGGGTTTGCATCTAGCGGAGTGGATTTGGGTCTAGCCGAGTGGCTTTGCTTCTAGCCAAGTTAGTTTGGGTGTTGCCGAGTTAGTTTGGGTCTAGCCGAGCGGGTTTGGGTCTAGCCGAGTGGGTTTGGGTCTAGCCGAGTGGGTTTGGGTCTAGCCGAGTGGGTTTGGGCCTAGTCGAGTGTGTTTGGGTCTAGCGGAGTTGGTATGTGTCTAGCGGAGTGGGTTTGGGTCTAGCGGAGTGGGTTTGGGTGTAGCCGAGTGGGTTTGGGTCTAGCCGAGTGGGTTTGGGTCTAGCCGAGTGGGTTTGGGTCTAGCCAAGTGGGTTTGGGTCGAGCCGAGTGGGTTTGGGTCTAGCCTAGTGCGTTTGGGTCTAGCCGAGGGGGTATGGGTCTAGCCGAGTGGGTTTCGCTCTAGCCGAGTGGGTTTGGGTCTAGCGGAGTGGGTTTGGATCTAGCGGAGTGGGTTTGGGTCTAGCCGAGTGGGTTTGGGTCTAGCGGAGTGGGTTTGGGTCTAGCCGAGTGGGTTTGGGTCTAGCCGAGTGGGTTTGAGTCTAGCCGAGTGGGTTTGGGTCTAGCCGAGTGGGTTTGGGTCTAGCCGAGTGGGTTTGGGTCTAGCCGAGTGGGTTTGGGTCTAGCCGAGTGGGTTTGGGTCTAGCCGAGTGGGTTTGGGACTAGCGGAGTGGATTTGGGTCTAGCGAAATGGGTTTGGGTCTAGGCGAGTGGGTTTGCGTCTAGCGGAGTGGATTTGGGTCTAGCCGAGTGGCTTTGCTTCTAGCCAAGTTAGTTTGGGTGTTGCCGAGTTAGTTTGGGTCTAGCCGAGCGGGTTTGGGTCTAGCCGAGTGGGTTTGGGTCTAGCCGTGTGGGTTTGGGTCTAGCCGAGTGGGTTTGGGCCTAGTCGAGTGTGTTTGGGTCTAGCGGAGTTGGTATGTGTCTAGCGGAGTGGGTTTGGGTCTAGCGGAGTGGGTTTGGGTGTAGCCGAGTGGGTTTGGGTCTAGCCGAGTGGGTTTGGGTCTACCCGAGTAGGTTTGGGTCTAGCCGAGTGTGTTTGGGTCTAGCCGAGTGGGTGTGGGTCTTGCCAAGTGGGTGGGTCTAGCCGAGTGGGTTTGGGTCTAGCCGAGTGGGTTTGGGTCTAGCCGAGTGGGTTTGGGTCGAGCCGAGTGGGTTTGGGTCCAGTGGAGTGGGTTTGGGTGCAGCCGAGTGGGTTTGGGTCTAGCCGAGTGGGTTTGGGTCTAGCCGAGTGGGTTTGGGTCGAGCCGAGTGGGTATGGGTCTAGCCGAGTGGGTTTCGGTGTAGCCGAGTGGGTTTGGGTCTAGCCGAGTGGGTTTGGGTCGTGCCGAGTCGGTTTGGGTCTAGCCGAGTGGGTTTGGGTCTAGCCGAGTGCGTTTGGGTCCAGCCGAGTGGGTTTGGGTCTAGCCGAGTGGGTTTGGGTCTAGCGAAGTGGGTTTGGGTCGAGCCGAGTGGGTTTGGGTCTAGCCGAGTGGGTTTGGGTCTAGCCGAGTGGGTTTGGGTCTAGCGGAGTGGATTTGGGTCTAGCCAAATGGGTTTGGGTCTAGCCGAGTGTGTTTGGGTCTAGCCGAGTGGGTTTGGGTCGAGCCGAGTGGGTTTGGGTCTAGCCGAGTGGGTTTGGGTCGAGCCGAGTGGGTTTGGGTCGAGCCGAGTGGGTTTGGGTCCAGTGGAGTGGGTTTGGGTGCAGCCGAGTGGGTTTGGGTCTAGCCGAGTGGGTTTGGGTCTAGCCGAGTGGGTTTGGGTCGAGCCGAGTGGGTATGGGTCTAGCCGAGTGGGTTTCGGTGTAGCCGAGTGGGTTTGGGTCTAGCCGAGTGGGTTTGGGTCGTGCCGAGTCGGTTTGGGTCTAGCCGAGTGGGTTTGGGTCTAGCCGAGTGCGTTTGGGTCTAGCCGAGTGGGTTTGGGTCTAGCCGAGTGGGTTTGGGTCTAGCCAAGTGGGTTTGGGTCTAGCCGAGTGGGTTTGGGTCTAGCGGAGTGGATTTGGGTCTAGCCAAATGGGTTTGGGTCTAGCCGAGTGGGTTTGCGTCTAGCGGAGTGGATTTGGGTCTAGCCGAGTGGCTTTGCTTCTAGCCAAGTTAGTTTGGGTGTTGCCGAGTTAGTTTGTGTCTAGCCGAGCGGGTTTGGGTCTAGCCGAGTGGGTTTGGGTCTAGCCGAGTGGGTTTGGGTCTAGCCGAGTGGGTTTGGGCCTAGTCGAGTGTGTTTGGGTCTAGCGGAGTTGGTATGTGTCTAGCGGAGTGGGTTTGGGTCTAGAGGAGTGGGTTTGGGTGTAGCCGAGTGGGTTTGGGTCTAGCCGAGTGGGTTTGGGTCTACCCGAGTAGGTTTGGGTCTAGCCGAGTGTGTTTGGGTCTAGCCGAGTGGGTGTGGGTCTTGCCAAGTGGGTGGGTCTAGCCGAGTGGGTTTGGGTCTAGCCGAGTGGGTTTGGGTCTAGCCGAGTGGGTTTGGGTCGAGCCGAGTGGGTTTGGGTCCAGTGGAGTGGGTTTGGGTGCAGCCGAGTGGGTTTGTGTCTAGCCGAGTGGGTTTGGGTCTAGCCGAGTGGGTTTGGGTCGAGCCGAGTGGGTATGGGTCTAGCCGAGTGGGTTTCGGTGTAGCCGAGTGGGTTTGGGTCTAGCCGAGTGGGTTTGGGTCGTGCCGATTCGGTTTGGGTCTAGCCGAGTGGGTTTGGGTCTAGCCGAGTGGGTTTGGGTCTAGCCGAGTGGGTTTGGGTCTAGCCGAGTGGGTTTGGGTCGAGCCAAGTGGGTTTGGGTCTACCCTAGTGCGTTTGGGTCTAGCCGAGGGGGTATGGGTCTAGCCGAGTGGGTTTCGGTCTAGCCGAGTGGGTTTGGGTCGAGCGGAGTGTGTTTGGGTCTAGCGGAGTGGGTTTGGGTCTAGCCGAGTGGGTTTGGGTCTAGCGGAGTGGGTTTGGGTCTAGCCGAGTGGGTTTGTGTCCAGCCGAGTGGGTTTGGGTCTAACCGATAGGGTTTGGGTCTAGCCGAGTGGGTTTGGGTCTAGCCGAGTGGGTTTGGGTCTAGCGGAGTGGATTTGGGTCTAGCCGAATGGGTTTGGGTCTAGCCGAGTGGGTTTGGGTCTAGCAGAATGGATTTGGGTCTAGCCGAGTGGCTTTGCTTCTAGCCGAGTTAGTTTGGGTGTTGCCGAGTTAGTTTGGGTCTAGCCGAGCGGGTTTGGGTCTAGCCGAGTGGGTTCGGGTCGAGCCGAGTGGGTTTGGGTCTAGCCGAGTGGGTTTGGGCCTAGTCGAGTGTGTTTGGGTCCAGCGGAGTCGGTATGCGTCTAGCGGAGTGGGTTTGGGTCTAGCGGAGTGGGTTTGGGTGTAGCCGAGTGGGTTTGCGTCTAGCCGAGTGGGTTTGGGTCTACCCGAGTAGGTTTGAGTCTAGCCGAGTGTGTTTGGGTCTAGCCGAGTGGGTGTGGGTCTTGCCGAGTGGGTGGGTCTTGCCGAGTGGGTTTGGGTCTAGCCGAGTGGGTTTGGGTCTAGCCGAGTGGGTTTGGGTCGAGCCGAGTGGGTTTGAGTCCAGTGGAGTGGGTTTGGGTGCAGCCGAGTGGGTTTGGGTCTAGCCGAGTGGGTTTGGGTCTAGCCGAGTGGGTTTGGGTCCAGCCGAGTGGGTTTGTGTCTAGCCGAGTGGGTTTGGGTCTAGCGGAGTGGGTTTGGGTGCAGCCGAGTGAGTTGGGGTCCAGCGGAGTGGGTTTGGGTCTAGCCGAGTGGGTTTGGGTCTAGCCGAGTGTATTTGGGTCTAGCCGAGTGGGTTTGGGTCTAGCCGAGTGGGTTTGCGTATAGCGGAGTGGGTTTGGGTCTAGCCGAGTGGGCTTGGGTCTAGCCGAGTGGGTTTGGGTTTAGCCGAGTGGGTTTGAGTCTAGCCGAGTGGGTTAGGGTCTAGCCGAGTGGTTTTGGGTCTAGTCGAGTGGGTTTTTGTCTAGCCGAGTGGGTTTGGGTCGAGCGGAGTGGGTTTGAGTGTAGCGGAGTGGGTTTGGGTCTAGCGGAGTGGGTTTGGGTCTAGCGGAGTCGGTTTAGGTCTAGCCAAATGGGTTTGTGTCTAGCCGAGTGGGTTTGGGTCTAGCGGAGTAGATTTGGGTCTAGCCAAATGGGTTTGGGTCTAGCCGAGTGGGTTTGGGTCTAGCGGATTGGATTTGGGACTAGCGGAGTCGGTTTGGGTCTAGCCGAGTGGGTTTGGGTCTAGCCGAGTGGGTTTGAGTCCAGCCGAGTGGGTTTGGGTCTAGCCGAGTGGGTTTGGGTCTAGCCGAGTGGGCTTTGGTCTAGCCGAGTGGGTTTGGGTCTAGCCTAGTGGGTTTGGGTGTAGCCGAGTGGGTTTGGGTCTACCCGAGTGGGTTTGGGTCTAGCCAAGTGGGTTTGGGTCTAGCCGAGTGGGTTTGGATCTAGCCGAGTGGGTTTGGGTCTAGCGGAGTGGGTTTGGGTGTAGCCGAGTGGGTTTGGGTCTAGCCGAGTGGGTTTGGGTCTAGCCGAGTGGGTTTGTGTCTAGCCGAGTGGGTTTGTGTCTAGCCCAGTGGGTTTGGGTCTAGCCGAGTGGGTTTGGGTCTAGCCGAGTGAGTTTGGGTCTAGCGGAGTGGATTTGGGTCTAGCCGAATGGGTTTGGCTCTAGCCGAGTGGGTTTGGGTCTAGTGAAGTGGGTTTGGGTCTAGCCGAGTGGGTTTGAGTCTAGCCGAGGTGGTTTGGGTCTAGCCGAGTGGGTTTGGGTCTAGCGGAGTGGATTTGGGTCTAGCCGAATGGGTTTGGGTCTAGCCGAGTGGGTTTGGGTCTAGCGGAGTGGATTTGGGTCTAGCCGAGTGGCTTTGCTTCTAGCCAAGTTAGTTTGGGTGTTGCCGAGTTAGTTTGGGTCTAGCCGAGCGGGATTGGGTCTAGCCGAGTGGGTTTGGGTCTAGCCGAGAGGGTTTGCGTCTAGCCGAGTGGGTTTGAGTCTAGCCGAGTGGGTTTGGGTCTAGCCGAGTGGGTTTGGGTCTAACCGATTGGGTTTGGGTCTAGCCGAGTGGTTTTTGGTCTAGCCAAGTGGATTTGGGTCTGGCCGAGTGGGTTTGGTTTGTGCCGAGTGGGTTTGGGTCTAGCCGAGTGGGTTTGGGTCTAGCCGAGTGCGTTTGGGTCTAGCCAAGTGGGTTTAGGTCTAGCCGCGTGGGTTTGGGTCAAGCCAAGTGGGTTTTGGTCGAGCCGAGTGGGTTTGGGTCTAGCCTAGTGCGTTTGGGTCTAGCCGAGGGGGTTTGGGTCTAGCCGAGTGGGTTTCGGTCTAGCCGAGTGGGTTTGGTTCTAGCGGAGTGGGTTTGGGTCTAGCGGAGTGGGTTTGGGTCTAGCCGAGTGGGCTTGGGTCTAGTGAAGTGGGTTTGGGTCTAGCCGAGTGGGTTTGAGTCTAGCCGAGTGGGTTAGGGTCTAGCCGAGTGCTTTTGGGTCTAGTCTAGTGGGTTTCGGTCTAGCCCAGTGGGTTTGGGTCTAGCGGAGTGGGTTTGAGTCTAGCGGAGTGGATTTGGGTCTAGCCGAGTGGCTTTGCTTCTAGCCGAGTTAGTTTGGGTGTTGCCGAGTTAGTTTGGGTCTAGCCGAGCGGGTTTGGGTCTAGCCGAGTGGGTTTGTGTCTAGCCGAGTGGGTTTGGGTCTAGCCGAGTGGGTTTGGGTCTAGCCGAGTGGGTTTCGGTCTAGCCGAGTGGGTTTGGGTCTAGCCGAGTGGGTTTGTGTCTAGCCGAGTGGGTTTGGGTCTAGTGGAGTGGGTTTGGGTCTAGCCGAGTGGGTTTAGGTCGAGCCGAGTGGTATTGGATCTAGCCGAGTGGTTTTGGGTCTAGCCGAGTGTTTTTGGGTCTAGCCGAGTGGGTTTGGGTCCAGCCGAGTGGATTTGGGTCCAGCCGAGTGTGTTTGGGTCCGGCCGAGTGGGTTTGGTTCTAGCTGAGTGGGTTTGGGTCCAGCCGAGTGGGTTTGGGTCTAGCCGAGTGGGTTTGGGTCTAGCCGAGTGTGTTTGGGTCTAGCCGAGTGGGTTTGGGTCTAGCCGATTGGGTTTGTGTCCAGCCGAGTGGGTTTGGGTCTAGCCGAGTGGGTTTGGAGCTAGCCGAGTGGGTTTCGCTCTAGCCGAGTGGGTTTGGGTCTAGCGGAGTGGGTTTGGATCTAGCGGAGTGGGTTTGGGTCTAGCCGAGTGGGTTTGGGTCTAGCGGAGTGGGTTTGGGTCTAGCCGAGTGGGTTTGGGTCTAGCCGAGTGGGTTTGAGTCTAGCCGAGTGGGTTTGGGTCTAGCCGAGTGGGTTTGGGTCTAGCCGAGTGGGTTTGGGTCTAGCCGAGTGGGTTTGGGTCTAGCCGAGTGGGTTTGGGTCTAGCCGAGTGGGTTTGGGTCTAGCCGAGTGGGTTTGGGTCTAGCCGAGTGGGTTTGGGTCTAGCGGAGTGGATTTGGGTCTCGCCAAATGGGTTTGGGTCTAGCCGAGTGGGTTTGCGTCTAGCGGAGTGGATTTGGGTCTAGCCGAGTGGCTTTGCTTCTAGCCAAGTTAGTTTGGGTGTTGCCGAGTTAGTTTGGGTCTAGCCGAGCGGGTTTGGGTCTAGCCGAGTGGGTTTGGGTCTAGCCGAGTGGGTTTGGGTCTAGCCGAGTGGGTTTGGGCCTAGTCGAGTGTGTTTGGGTCTAGCGGAGTTGGTATGTGTCTAGCGGAGTGGGTTTGGGTCTAGCGGAGTGGGTTTGGGTGTAGCCGAGTGGGTTTGGGTCTAGCCGAGTGGGTTTGGGTCTACCCGAGTAGGTTTGGGTCTAGCCGAGTGTGTTTGGGTCTAGCCGAGTGGGTGTGGGTCTTGCCAAGTGGGTGGGTCTATCCGAGTGGGTTTGGGTCTAGCCGAGTGGGTTTGGGTCTAGCCGAGTGGGTTTGGGTCGAGCCGAGTGGGTTTGGGTCCAGTGGAGTGGGTTTGGGTGCAGCCGAGTGGGTTTGGGTCTAGCCGAGTGGGTTTGGGTCTAGCCGAGTGGGTTTGGGTCGAGCCGAGTGGGTTTGGGTCCAGTCGAGTGGGTTTGGGTGCAGCCGAGTGGGTTTGGGTCTAGCCGAGTGTGTTTGGGTCTAGCCGAGTGGGTGTGGGTCTTGCCGAGTGGGTGGGTCTTGCCGAGTGGGTTTGGGTCTAGCCGAGTGGGTTTGGGTCTAGCCGAGTGGGTTTGGGTCGAGCCGAGTGGGTTTGAGTCCAGTGGAGTGGGTTTGGGTGCAGCCGAGTGGGTTTGGGTCTAGCCGAGAGGGTTTGGGTCCAGTGGAGTGGGTTTGGGTGCAGCCGAGTGGGTTTGGGTCTAGCCGAGTGGGTTTGGGTCTAGCCGAGTGGGTTTGGGTCTAGCCGAGTGGGTTTGGGTCTAGCCGAGTGGGTTTGGGTCTAGCCGAGTGGGCTTTGGTCTAGCCGAGTGGGTTTGGGTCTAGCCTAGTGGGTTTGGGTGTAGCCGAGTGGGTTTGGGTCTACCCGAGTGGGTTTGGGTCTAGCCAAGTGGGATTGGGTCTAGCCGAGTGGGTTTGGATCTAGCCGAGTGGGTTTGGGTCTAGCGGAGTGGGTTTGGGTGTAGCCGAGTGGGTTTGGGTCTAGCCGAGTGGGTTTGGGTCTAGCCGAGTGGGTTTGGGTCTAGCCGAGTGGGTTTGTGTCTAGCCCAGTAGGTTTGGGTCTAGCCGAGTGGGTTTGGGTCTAGCCGAGTGAGTTTGGGTCTAGCGGAGTGGATTTGGGTCTAGCCGAATGGGTTTGGGTCTAGCCGAGTGGGTTTGGGTCTAGCGGAGTGGATTTGGGTCTAGCCGAGTGGCTTTGCTTCTAGCCAAGTTAGTTTGGGTGTTGCCGAGTTAGTTTGGGTCTAGCCGAGCGGGATTGGGTCTAGCCGAGTGGGTTTGGGTCTAGCCGAGAGGGTTTGCGTCTAGCCGAGTGGGTTTGAGTCTAGCCGAGTGGGTTTGGGTCTAGCCGAGTGGGTTTGGGTCTAACCGATTGGGTTTGGGTCTAGCCGAGTGGTTTTTGGTCTAGCCAAGTGGATTTGGGTCTGGCCGAGTGGGTTTGGTTTGTGCCGAGTGGGTTTGGGTCTAGCCGAGTGGGTTTGGGTCTAGCCGAGTGCGTTTGGGTCTAGCCAAGTGGGTTTAGGTCTAGCCGCGTGGGTTTGGGTCAAGCCAAGTGGGTTTTGGTCGAGCCGAGTGGGTTTGGGTCTAGCCTAGTGCGTTTGGGTCTAGCCGAGGGGGTTTGGGTCTAGCCGATTGGGTTTCGGTCTAGCCGAGTGGGTTTGGTTCTAGCGGAGTGGGTTTGGGTCTAGCGGAGTGGGTTTGGGTCTAGTGAAGTGGGTTTGGGTCTAGCCGAGTGGGTTTGAGTCTAGCCGAGGGGGTTTGGGTCTAGCCGAGTGGGTTTGGGTCTAGCGGAGTGGATTTGGGTCTAGCCGAATGGGTTTGGGTCTAGCCGAGTGGGTTTGGGTCTAGCGGAGTGGATTTGGGTCTAGCCGAGTGGCTTTGCTTCTAGCCAAGTTAGTTTGGGTGTTGCCGAGTTAGTTTGGGTCTAGCCGAGCGGGATTGGGTCTAGCCGAGTGGGTTTGGGTCTAGCCGAGAGGGTTTGCGTCTAGCCGAGTGGGTTTGAGTCTAGCCGAGTGGGTTTGGGTCTAGCCGAGTGGGTTTGGGTCTAACCGATTGGGTTTGGGTCTAGCCGAGTGGTTTTTGGTCTAGCCAAGTGGATTTGGGTCTGGCCGAGTGGGTTTGGTTTGTGCCGAGTGGGTTTGGGTCTAGCCGAGTGGGTTTGGGTCTAGCCGAGTGCGTTTGGGTCTAGCCAAGTGGGTTTAGGTCTAGCCGCGTGGGTTTGGGTCAAGCCAAGTGGGTTTTGGTCGAGCCGAGTGGGTTTGGGTCTAGCCTAGTGCGTTTGGGTCTAGCCGAGGGGGTTTGGGTCTAGCCGAGTGGGTTTCGGTCTAGCCGAGTGGGTTTGGTTCTAGCGGAGTGGGTTTGGGTCTAGCGGAGTGGGTTTGGGTCTAGCCGAGTGGGCTTGGGTCTAGTGAAGTGGGTTTGGGTCTAGCCGAGTGGGTTTGAGTCTAGCCGAGTGGGTTAGGGTCTAGCCGAGTGCTTTTGGGTCTAGTCTAGTGGGTTTCGGTCTAGCCCAGTGGGTTCGGGTCTAGCGGAGTGGGTTTGAGTCTAGCGGAGTGGATTTGGGTCTAGCCGAGTGGCTTTGCTTCTAGCCGAGTTAGTTTGGGTGTTGCCGAGTTAGTTTGGGTCTAGCCGAGCGGGTTTGGGTCTAGCCGAGTGGGTTTGTGTCTAGCCGAGTGGGTTTGGGTCTAGCCGAGTGGGTTTGGGTCTAGCCGAGTGGGTTTCGGTCTAGCCGAGTGGGTTTGGGTCTAGCCGAGTGGGTTTGTGTCTAGCCGAGTGGGTTTGGGTCTAGTGGAGTGGGTTTGGGTCTAGCCGAGTGGGTTTAGGTCGAGCCGAGTGGTATTGGATCTAGCCGAGTGGTTTTGTGTCTAGCCGAGTGTTTTTGGGTCTAGCCGAGTGGGTTTGGGTCCAGCCGAGTGGATTTGGGTCCAGCCGAGTGTGTTTGGGTCCGGCCGAGTGGGTTTGGTTCTAGCTGAGTGGGTTTGGGTCCAGCCGAGTGGGTTTGGGTCTAGCCGAGTGGGTTTGGGTCTAGCCGAGTGTGTTTGGGTCTAGCCGAGTGGGTTTGGGTCTAGCCGATTGGGTTTGTGTCCAGCCGAGTGGGTTTGGGTCTAGCCGAGTGGGTTTGGAGCTAGCCGAGTGGGTTTCGCTCTAGCCGAGTGGGTTTGGGTCTAGCGGAGTGGGTTTGGATCTAGCGGAGTGGGTTTGGGTCTAGCCGAGTGGGTTTGGGTCTTGCCGAGTGGGTTTGGGTCTAGCCGAGTGGGTTTGGGTCTAGCCGAGTGGGTTTGAGTCTAGCCGAGTGGGTTTGGGTCTAGCCGAGTGGGTTTGGGTCTAGCCGAGTGGGTTTGGGTCTAGCCGAGTGGGTTTGGGTCTAGCCGAGTGGGTTTGGGTCTAGCCGAGTGGGTTTGGGTCTAGCCGAGTGGGTTTGGGTCTAGCGGAGTGGATTTGGGTCTCGCCAAATGGGTTTGGGTCTAGCCGAGTGGGTTTGCGTCTAGCGGAGTGGATTTGGGTCTAGCCGAGTGGCTTTGCTTCTAGCCAAGTTAGTTTGGGTGTTGCCGAGTTAGTTTGGGTCTAGCCGAGCGGGTTTGGGTCTAGCCGAGTGGGTTTGGGTCTAGCCGAGTGGGTTTGGGTCTAGCCGAGTGGGTTTGGGCCTAGTCGAGTGTGTTTGGGTCTAGCGGAGTTGGTATGTGTCTAGCGGAGTGGGTTTGGGTCTAGCGGAGTGGGTTTGGGTGTAGCCGAGTGGGTTTGGGTCTAGCCGAGTGGGTTTGGGTCTACCCGAGTAGGTTTGGGTCTAGCCGAGTGTGTTTGGGTCTAGCCGAGTGGGTGTGGGTCTTGCCAAGTGGGTGGGTCTATCCGAGTGGGTTTGGGTCTAGCCGAGTGGGTTTGGGTCTAGCCGAGTGGGTTTGGGTCGAGCCGAGTGGGTTTGGGTCCAGTGGAGTGGGTTTGGGTGCAGCCGAGTGGGTTTGGGTCTAGCCGAGTGGGTTTGGGTCTAGCCGAGTGGGTTTGGGTCGAGCCGAGTGGGTTTGGGTCCAGTCGAGTGGGTTTGGGTGCAGCCGAGTGGGTTTGGGTCTAGCCGAGTGTGTTTGGGTCTAGCCGAGTGGGTGTGGGTCTTGCCGAGTGGGTGGGTCTTGCCGAGTGGGTTTGGGTCTAGCCGAGTGGGTTTGGGTCTAGCGGAGTGGATTTGGGTCTGGCCGAATGGGTTTGGGTCTAGCCGAGTGGGTTTGGGTCTAGCGGAGTGGATTTGGGTCTAGCCGAGTGGCTTTGCTTCTAGCCAAGTTAGTTTGGGTGTTGCCGAGTTAGTTTGGGTCTAGCCGAGCGGGATTGGGTCTAGCCGAGTGGGTTTGGGTCTAGCCGAGAGGGTTTGCGTCTAGCCGAGTGGGTTTGAGTCTAGCCGAGTGGGTTTGGGTCTAGCCGAGTGGGTTTGGGTCTAACCGATTGGGTTTGGGTCTAGCCGAGTGGTTTTTGGTCTAGCCAAGTGGATTTGGGTCTGGCCGAGTGGGTTTGGTTTGTGCCGAGTGGGTTTGGGTCTAGCCGAGTGGGTTTGGGTCTAGCCGAGTGCGTTTGGGTCTAGCCAAGTGGGTTTAGGTCTAGCCGCGTGGGTTTGGGTCAAGCCAAGTGGGTTTTGGTCGAGCCGAGTGGGTTTGGGTCTAGCCTAGTGCGTTTGGGTCTAGCCGAGGGGGTTTGGGTCTAGCCGATTGGGTTTCGGTCTAGCCGAGTGGGTTTGGTTCTAGCGGAGTGGGTTTGGGTCTAGCGGAGTGGGTTTGGGTCTAGTGAAGTGGGTTTGGGTCTAGCCGAGTGGGTTTGAGTCTAGCCGAGGGGGTTTGGGTCTAGCCGAGTGGGTTTGGGTCTAGCGGAGTGGATTTGGGTCTAGCCGAATGGGTTTGGGTCTAGCCGAGTGGGTTTGGGTCTAGCGGAGTGGATTTGGGTCTAGCCGAGTGGCTTTGCTTCTAGCCAAGTTAGTTTGGGTGTTGCCGAGTTTGTTTGGGTCTAGCCGAGCGGGATTGGGTCTAGCCGAGTGGGTTTGGGTCTAGCCGAGAGGGTTTGCGTCTAGCCGAGTGGGTTTGAGTCTAGCCGAGTGGGTTTGGGTCTAGCCGAGTGGGTTTGGGTCTAACCGATTGGGTTTGGGTCTAGCCGAGTGGTTTTTGGTCTAGCCAAGTGGATTTGGGTCTGGCCGAGTGGGTTTGGTTTGTGCCGAGTGGGTTTGGGTCTAGCCGAGTGGGTTTGGGTCTAGCCGAGTGCGTTTGGGTCTAGCCAAGTGGGTTTAGGTCTAGCCGCGTGGGTTTGGGTCAAGCCAAGTGGGTTTTGGTCGAGCCGAGTGGGTTTGGGTCTAGCCTAGTGCGTTTGGGTCTAGCCGAGGGGGTTTGGGTCTAGCCGAGTGGGTTTCGGTCTAGCCGAGTGGGTTTGGTTCTAGCGGAGTGGGTTTGGGTCTAGCGGAGTGGGTTTGGGTCTAGCCGAGTGGGCTTGGGTCTAGTGAAGTGGGTTTGGGTCTAGCCGAGTGGGTTTGAGTCTAGCCGAGTGGATTTGGGTCTAGCCGAGTGGCTTTGCTTCTAGCCGAGTTAGTTTGGGTGTTGCCGAGTTAGTTTGGGTCTAGCCGAGCGGGTTTGGGTCTAGCCGAGTGGGTTTGTGTCTAGCCGAGTGGGTTTGGGTCTAGCCGAGTGGGTTTGGGTCTAGCCGAGTGGGTTTCGGTCTAGCCGAGTGGGTTTGGGTCTAGCCGAGTGGGTTTAGGTCTAGCCGCGTGGGTTTGGGTCAAGCCAAGTGGGTTTTGGTCGAGCCGAGTGGGTTTGGGTCTAGCCTAGTGCGTTTGGGTCTAGCCGAGGGGGTTTGGGTCTAGCCGAGTGGGTTTCGGTCTAGCCGAGTGGGTTTGGTTCTAGCGGAGTGGGTTTGGGTCTAGCGGAGTGGGTTTGGGTCTAGCCGAGTGGGCTTGGGTCTAGTGAAGTGGGTTTGGGTCTAGCCGAGTGGGTTTGAGTCTAGCGGAGTGGATTTGGGTCTAGCCGAGTGGCTTTGCTTCTAGCCGAGTTAGTTTGGGTGTTGCCGAGTTAGTTTGGGTCTAGCCGAGCGGGTTTGGGTCTAGCCGAGTGGGTTTGTGTCTAGCCGAGTGGGTTTGGGTCTAGCCGAGTGGGTTTGGGTCTAGCCGAGTGGGTTTCGGTCTAGCCGAGTGGGTTTGGGTCTAGCCGAGTGGGTTTGTGTCTAGCCGAGTGGGTTTGGGTCTAGTGGAGTGGGTTTGGGTCTAGCCGAGTGGGTTTAGGTCGAGCCGAGTGGTATTGGATCTAGCCGAGTGGTTTTGGGTCTAGCCGAGTGTTTTTGGGTCTAGCCGAGTGGGTTTGGGTCCAGCCGAGTGGATTTGGGTCCAGCCGAGTGTGTTTGGGTCCGGCCGAGTGGGTTTGGTTCTAGCTGAGTGGGTTTGGGTCCAGCCGAGTGGGTTTGGGTCTAGCCGAGTGGGTTTGGGTCTAGCCGAGTGTGTTTGGGTCTAGCCGAGTGGGTTTGGGTCTAGCCGATTGGGTTTGTGTCCAGCCGAGTGGGTTTGGGTCTAGCCGAGTGGGTTTGGAGCTAGCCGAGTGGGTTTCACTCTAGCCGAGTGGGTTTGGGTCTAGCGGAGTGGGTTTGGATCTAGCGGAGTGGGTTTGGGTCTAGCCGAGTGGGTTTGGGTCTAGCGGAGTGGGTTTGGGTCTAGCCGAGTGGGTTTGGGTCTAGCCGAGTGGGTTTGAGTCTAGCCGAGTGGGTTTGGGTCTAGCCGAGTGGGTTTGGGTCTAGCCGAGTGGGTTTGGGTCTAGCCGAGTGGGTTTGGGTCTAGCCGAGTGGGTTTGGGTCTAGCCGAGTGGGTTTGGGTCTAGCCGAGTGGGTTTGGGTCTAGCCGAGTGGGTTTGGGTCTAGCGGAGTGGATTTGGGTCTCGCCAAATGGGTTTGGGTCTAGCCGAGTGGGTTTGCGTCTAGCGGAGTGGATTTGGGTCTAGCCGAGTGGCTTTGCTTCTAGCCAAGTTAGTTTGGGTGTTGCCGAGTTAGTTTGGGTCTAGCCGAGCGGGTTTGGGTCTAGCCGAGTGGGTTTGGGTCTAGCCGAGTGGGTTTGGGTCTAGCCGAGTGGGTTTGGGCCTAGTCGAGTGTGTTTGGGTCTAGCGGAGTTGGTATGTGTCTAGCGGAGTGGGTTTGGGTCTAGCGGAGTGGGTTTGGGTGTAGCCGAGTGGGTTTGGGTCTAGCCGAGTGGGTTTGGGTCTACCCGAGTAGGTTTGGGTCTAGCCGAGTGTGTTTGGGTCTAGCCGAGTGGGTGTGGGTCTTGCCAAGTGGGTGGGTCTATCCGAGTGGGTTTGGGTCTAGCCGAGTGGGTTTGGGTCTAGCCGAGTGGGTTTGGGTCGAGCCGAGTGGGTTTGGGTCCAGTGGAGTGGGTTTGGGTGCAGCCGAGTGGGTTTGGGTCTAGCCGAGTGGGTTTGGGTCGAGCCGAGTGGGTTTGGGTCGAGCCGAGTGGGTTTGGGTCCAGTCGAGTGGGTTTGGGTGCAGCCGAGTGGGTTTGGGTCTAGCCGAGTGGGTTTGGGTCTAGCCGAGTGGGTTTGGGTCGAGCCGAGTGGGTATGGGTCTAGCCGAGTGGGTTTCGGTGTAGCCGAGTGGGTTTGGGTCTAGCCGAGTGGGTTTGGGTCGTGCCGAGTCGGTTTGGGTCTAGCCGAGTGGGTTTGGGTCTAGCCGAGTGCGTTTGGGTCTAGCCGAGTGGGTTTGGGTCTAGCCGAGTGGGTTTGGGTCTAGCCGAGTGGGTGTGGGTCTTGCCAAGTGGGTGGGTCTAGCCGAGTGGGTTTGGGTCTAGCCGAGTGGGTTTGGGTCTAGCCGAGTGGGTTTGGGTCGAGCCGAGTGGGTTTGGGTCCAGTGGAGTGGGTTTGGGTGCAGCCGAGTGGGTTTGGGTCTAGCCGAGTGGGTTTGGGTCTAGCCGAGTGGGTTTGGGTCGAGCCGAGTGGGTATGGGTCTAGCCGAGTGGGTTTCGGTGTAGCCGAGCGGGTTTGGGTCTAGCCGAGTGGACCAGAAACAGCTTACAATGGCTTGCTTCCCTTATCACCAATACTTTTTGCATATCTTTCCCTCATTGTTCTTGCTTTATCTCTCCATATCACTGTTTATATCTCTCGTTTCCCTGATCCCTGACCAGTCTGAAGAAGGGTCTCGACCCGAAACGTCGCCTATCTCCTTCGCTCCTTAGATGCTGCTGCACCCGCTGAGTTTCTCCAGCTTTTTGTGTGACCCTCGATTCTCCAGCATCTGCAGTTCATTCTTTAACACTTGGGTCGTGCCGAGTCGGTTTGGGTCTAGCAGAGTGGGTTTGGGTCTAGCCGAGTGCGTTTGGGTCTAGCCGAGTGGGTTTGGGTCTAGCCGAGTGGGTTTGGGTCCAGCCAAGTGGGTTTGGGTCGAGCCGAGTGGGTTTGGGTCTAGCCCAGTGCGTTTGGGTCTAGCCGAGGGGGTATGGGTCTAGCCGAGTGGGTTTCAGTCTAGCCGAGTGGGTTTGGGTCGAGCGGAGTGGGTTTGGGTCTAGCGGAGTGGGTTTGGGTCTAGCCGAGTGGGTTTGGGTCTAGCGGAGTGGGTTTGGTTCTAGCCGAGTGGGTTTGTGTCCAGCCGAGTGGGTTTGGGTCGAGCCGATAGGGTTTGGGTCTAGCCGAGTGGGTTTGGGTCTAGCCGAGTGGGTTTGGGTCTAGCGGAGTGGATTTGGGTCTAGCCGAATGGGTTTGGGTCTAGCCGAGTGGGTTTGGGTCTAGCAGAATGGATTTGGGTCTAGCCGAGTGGCTTTGCTTCTAGCCGAGTTAGTTTGGGTGTTGCCGAGTTAGTTTGGGTCTAGCCGAGCGGGTTTGGGTCTAGCCGAGTGGGTTCGGGTCGAGCCGAGTGGGTTTGGGTCTAGCCGAGTGGGTTTGGGCCTAGTCGAGTGTGTTTGGGTCCAGCGGAGTCGGTATGCGTCTAGCGGAGTGGGTTTGGGTCTAGCGGAGTGGGTTTGGGTGTAGCCGAGTGGGTTTGGGCCTAGTCGAGTGTGTTTGGGTCTAGCGGAGTTGGTATGTGTCTAGCGGAGTGGGTTTGGGTCTAGCGGAGTGGGTTTGGGTGTAGCCGAGTGGGTTTGGGTCTAGCCGAGTGGGTTTGGGTCTACCCGAGTAGGTTTGGGTCTAGCCAAGTGTGTTTGGGTCTAGCCGAGTGGGTGTGGGTCTTGCCAAGTGGGTGGGTCTAGCCGAGTGGGTTTGGGTCTAGCCGAGTGCGTTTGTGTCTAGCCGAGTGGGTTTGGGTCTAGCCGAGTGGGTTTGGGTCTAGCCAAGTGGGTTTGGGTCGAGCCGAGTGGGTTTGGGTCTAGCAGAGTGGGTTTGGGTCTAGCCGAGTGGGTTTGGGTCTAGCGGAGTGGATTTGGGTCTAGCCAAATGGGTTTGGGTCTAGCCGAGTGTGTTTGGGTCTAGCCGAGTAGGTGTGGGTCTTGCCAAGTGGGTGGGTCTAGCCGAGTGGGTTTGGGTCTAGCCGAGTGGGTTTGGGTCTAGCCGAGTGGGTTTGGGTCGAGCCGAGTGGGTTTGGGTCCAGTGGAGTGGGTTTGGGTGCAGCCGAGTGGGTTTGGGTCTAGCCGAGTGGGTTTGGGTCTAGCCGAGTGGGTTTGGGTCGAGCCGAGTGGGTATGGGTCTAGCCGAGTGGGTTTCGGTGTACCCTGAGTGGGTTTGGGTCTAGCCGAGTGGGTTTGGGTCGTGCCGAGTCGGTTTGGGTCTAGCCGAGTGGGTTTGGGTCTAGCCGAGTGCGTTTGGGTCTAGCCGAGTGGGTTTGGGTCTAGCCGAGTGGGTTTGGGTCTAGCCAAGTGGGTTTGGGTTGAGCCGAGTGGGTTTGGGTCTAGCCGAGTGGGTTTGGGTCTAGCCGAGTGGGTTTGGGTCTAGCGGAGTGGATTTGGGTCTAGCCAAATGGGTTTGGGTCTAGCCGAGTGGGTTTGCGTCTAGCGGAGTGGATTTGGGTCTAGCCGAGTGGCTTTGCTTCTAGCCAAGTTAGTTTGGGTGTTGCCGAGTTAGTTTGGGTCTAGCCGAGTGGGTTTGGGTCTAGCCGAGTGGGTTTGGGTCTAGCCGAGTAGGTTTGGGTCTAGCCGAGTGGGTTTGGGCCTAGTCGAGTGTGTTTGGGTCTAGCGGAGTTGGTATGTGTCTAGCGGAGTGGGTTTGGGTCTAGCGGAGTGGGTTTGGGTGTAGCCGAGTGGGTTTGGGTCTAGCCGAGTGGGTTTGGGTCTACCCGAGTAGGTTTGGGTCTAGCCGAGTGTGTTTGGGTCTAGCCGAGTGGGTGTGGGTCTTGCCAAGTGGGTGGGTCTAGCCGAGTGGGTTTGGGTCTAGCCGAGTGGGTTTGGGTCTAGCCGAGTGGGTTTGGGTCGAGCCGAGTGGGTTTGGGTCCAGTGGAGTGGGTTTGGGTGCAGCCGAGTGGGTTTGGGTCTAGCCGAGTGGGTTTGGGTCCAGCCGAGTGGGTTTGGGTCGAGCCGAGTGGGTATGGGTCTAGCCGAGTGGGTTTCGGTGTAGCCGAGTGGGTTTGGGTCTAGCCGAGTGGGTTTGGGTCGTGCCGAGTCGGTTTGGGTCTAGCCGAGTGGGTTTGGGTCTAGCCGAGTGCGTTTGGGTCTAGCCGAGTGGGTTTGTGTCCAGCCGAGTGGGTTTGGGTCGAGCCGATAGGGTTTGGGTCTAGCCGAGTGGGTTTTGGTCAAGCCGAGTGGGTTTGGGTCTAGCGGAGTGGATTTGGGTCTAGCCGAATGGGTTTGGGTCTAGCCGAGTGGGTTTGGGTCTAGCAGAATGGATTTGGGTCTAGCCGAGTGGCTTTGCTTCTAGCCGAGTTAGTTTGGGTGTTGCCGAGTTAGTTTGGGTCTAGCCGAGCGGGTTTGGGTCTAGCCGAGTGGGTTCGGGTCAAGCCGAGTGGGTTTGGGTCTAGCCGAGTGGGTTTGGGCCTAGTCGAGTGTGTTTGGGTCCAGCGGAGTCGGTATGCGTCTAGCGGAGTGGGTTTGGGGCTAGCGGAGTGGGTTTGGGTGTAGCCGAGTGGGTTTGCGTCTAGCCGAGTGGGTTTGGGTCTAGCCGAGTGGGTTTGGGTCGAGCCGAGTGGGTTTGAGTCCAGTGGAGTGGGTTTGGGTGCAGCCGAGTGGGTTTGGGTCTAGCCGAGTGGGTTTGGGTCTAGCCGAGTGGGTTTGGGTCCAGCCGAGTGGGTTTGTGTCCAGCCGAGTGGGTTTGGGTCTAGCGGAGTGGGTTTGGGTGTAGCCGAGTGGGTTTGGGTCTAGCGGAGTGGGTTTGGGTCTAGCCGAGTGGGTTTGGGTCTAGCCGAGTGGGTGTGGGTCTTGCCGAGTGGGTGGGTCTTGCCGAGTGGGTTTGGGTCTAGCCGAGTGGGTTTGGGTCTAGCCGAGTGGGTTTGGGTCGAGCCGAGTGGGTTTGAGTCCAGTGGAGTGGGTTTGGGTGCAGCCGAGTGGGTTTGGGTCTAGCCGAGTGGGTTTGGGTCTAGCCGAGTGGGTTTGGGTCCAGCCGAGTGGGTTTGTGTCCAGCCGAGTGGGTTTGGGTCTAGCGGAGTGGGTTTGGGTGTAGCCGAGTGGGTTTGGGTCTAGCGGAGTGGGTTTGGGTCTAGCCGAGTGGGTTTGGGTCTAGCCGAGTGTATTTGGGTCTAGCCGAGTGGGTTTGGGTCTAGCCGAGTGGGTTTGCGTATAGCGGAGTGGGTTTGGGTCTAGCCGAGTGGGCTTGGGTCTACCCGAGTGGGTTTGGGTTTAGCCGAGTGGGTTTGAGTCTAGCCGAGTGGGTTAGGGTCTAGCCGAGTGGTTTTGGGTCTAGTCGAGTGGGTTTTTGTCTAGCCGAGTGGGTTTGGGTCGAGCGGAGTGGGTTTGAGTGTAGCGGAGTGGGTTTGTGTCTAGCGGAGTGGGTTTGGGTCTAGCGGAGTCGGTTTGGGTCTAGCCAAATGGGTTTGTGTCTAGCCGAGTGGGTTTGGGTCTAGCGGAGTGGATTTGGGTCTAGCCAAATGGGTTTGGGTCTAGCCGAGTGGGTTTGGGTCTAGCGGATTGGATTTGGGACTAGCGGAGTAGGTTTGTGTCTAGCCGAGTGGGTTTGGGGCTAGCCGAGTGGGTTTGAGTCCAGCCGAGTGGGTTTGGGTCTAGCCGAGTGGGTTTGGGTCTAGCCGAGTGGGCTTTGGTCTAGCCGAGTGGGTTTGGGTCTAGCATAGTGGGTTTGGGTGTAGCCGAGTGGGTTTGGGTCTACCCGAGTGGGTTTGGGTCTAGCCAAGTGGGATTGGGTCTAGCCGAGTGGGTTTGGATCTAGCCGAGTGGGTTTGGGTCTAGCGGAGTGGGTTTGGGTGTAGCCGAGTGGGTTTGGGTCTAGCCGAGTGGGTTTGGGTCTAGCCGAGTGGGTTTGGGTCTAGCCGAGTGGGTTTGTGTCTAGCCCAGTGGGTTTGGGTCTAGCCGATAGGGTTTGGGTCTAGCCGAGTGGGTTTGGGTCTAGCCGAGTGGGTTTGGGTCTAGCGGAGTGGATTTGGGTCTAGCCGAATGGGTTTGGGTCTAGCCGAGTGGGTTTGGTTCTAGCGGAGTGGATTTGGTCCAGCCGAGTGGCTTTGCTTCTAGCCAAGTTAGTTTGGGTGTTGCCGAGTTAGTTTGGGTCTAGCCGAGCGGGATTGTGTCTAGGCGAGTGGGTTTGGGTCTAGCCGAGTGGGTTTGCGTCTAGCCGAGTGGGTTTGAGTCTAGCCGAGTGGGTTTGGGTCTAGCCGAGTGGGTTTGGGTCTAGCCGATTGGGTTTGGGTCTAGCCGAGTGGTTTTTGGTCTAGCCAAGTGGATTTGGGTCTGGCCGAGTGGGTTTGGTTTGTGCCGAGTGGGTTTGGGTCTAGCCGAGTGGGTTTGGGTCTAGCCGAGTGCGTTTGGGTCCAGCCAAGTGGGTTTAGGTCTAGCCGCGTGGGTTTGGGTCAAGCCAAGTGGGTTTTGGTCGAGCCGAGTGGGTTTGGGTCTAGCCTAGTGCGTTTGGGTCTAGCCGAGGGGGTTTGGGTCTAGCCGAGTGAGTTTAGGTCTAGCCGAGTGGGTTTGGGTCTAGCGGAGTGGGTTTGGGTCTAGCGGAGTGGGTTTGGGTCTAGCGGAGTGGGTTTGGGTCTAGCGGAGTGGGTTTGGGTCTAGCCGAGTGGGTTTGGGTCTAGCCGAGTGAGTCTAGCCGAGTGGGTTTGGGTCTAGCCGAGTGGGTTTGGGTCTAGCCGAGTGGGTTTGGGTCTGGCCTAGTGGGTTTGGGTCTAGCCGAGTGGGTTTGGGTCTAGCCAAGTGGCTTTGGGTCTAGCCGATAGGGTTTGGGTCTAGCCGAGTGGGTTTGGGTCTAGCCGAGTGGGTTTGGGTCTAGCGGAGTGGATTTGGGTCGAGCCGAATGGGTGTGGGTCTAGCCGAGTGGGTTTGGGTCTACCCGAGTAGGTTTATGGGTCTAGCCGAATGTGTTCGGGTCTAGCCGAGTGGGTGTGGGTCTTGCCGAGTGGGTGGGTCTAGCCGAGTGGGTTTGGGTCTAGCTGAGTGGGTTTGGGTCGAGCCGAGTGGGTTTGGGTCCAGTGGAGTGGGTTTGGGTGCAGCCGTGTGGGTTTGGGTGTAGCCGAGTGGGTTTGGGTCCAGCCGAGTGGGTTTGTGTCTCGCCGAGTGGGTTTGGGTCTAGCGGAGTGGGTTTGGGTGTAGCCGAGTGTGTTTGGGTCTAGCCGAGTGGGTTTGGGTCTAGCCGAGTGTGTTTCGGTCGAGCCGCGTGGGTATGGGTCAAGCCGAGTGGGTTTCGGTGTAGCCGAGTCGGTTTCGGTGTAGCCGAGTGGGTTTGTGTCTAGCCGAGTGGGATTGGGTCTAGCCAATTGGGTTTGGGTCTAGCCGAGTGGGTTTGGGTCTAGCTGAGTGATTTTGGGTCTAGCCGAGTGGGTTTGGGTCTAGCGGAGTGGGTTTGGGTCTAGCCGAGTGGGCTTGGGTCTAGTGAAGTGGGTTTGGGTCTAGCCGAGTGGGTTTGAGTCTAGCCGAGTGGGTTAGGGTCTAGCCGAGTGCTTTTGGGTCTAGTCTAGTGGGTTTCGGTCTAGCCCAGTGGGTTTGGGTCTAGCGGAGTGGGTTTGAGTCTAGCGGAGTGGATTTGGGTCTAGCCGAGTGGCTTTGCTTCTAGCCGAGTTAGTTTGGGTGTTGCCGAGTTAGTTTGGGTCTAGCCGAGCGGGTTTGGGTCTAGCCGAGTGGGTTTGTGTCTAGCCGAGTGGGTTTGGGTCTAGCCGAGTGGGTTTGGGTCTAGCCGAGTGGGTTTGGGTCTAGCCGAGTGGGTTTGGGTCTAGCCTAGTGGGTTTGTGTCTAGCCGAGTGGGTTTGGGTCTAGTGGAGTGGGTTTGGGTCTAGCCGAGTGGGTTTAGGTCTAGCCGAGTGGTATTGGATCTAGCCGAGTGGTTTTGGGTCTAGCCGAGTGTTTTTGGGTCTAGCCGAGTGGGTTTGGGTCCAGCCGAGTGGATTTGGGTCCAGCCGAGTGTGTTTGGGTCCGGCCGAGTGGGTTTGGTTCTAGCTGAGTGGGTTTGGGTCCAGCCGAGTGGGTTTGAGTCTAGCCGAGTGGGTTTGGGTCTAGCCGAGTGTGTTTGGGTCTAGCCGAGTGGGTTTGGGTCTAGCCGAGTGGGTTTGGGTCCAGCCGAGTGGGTTTGGGTCTAGCCGAGTGGGTTTGGGACTAGCCGAGTGGCTTTGGGTCTAGCCGAATGGGTTTGGGTCTAGCCGAATGGGTTTGGGTTTAGCCGAGTGGATTTGGGTCTAGCCGAATGGGTTTGGGTCTAGCCGAGTGGGTTTGGGTCTAGCCGAGTGGGTTTGTGTCTAGCCGAGTGGGTTTGGGTCTAGCCGAGAGGGTTTGGGTCTAGCCAAGTGGGTTTGGGTCTAGCCGAGTAGGTTTGGGTCTAGCCGAGTGGGTTTGGGTCTAGCCGAGTGGGTTTGGGTCTAGCCGAGTGGGATTGGGTCTAGCCGAGTGAGTTTGAGTCTAGCCGAGTGGGTTTGGGTCTAGCCGAGTGGGTTTGGGTCGAGCCGAGTGGGTTTGGGTCTAGCCGAGTGGGTTTAGGTCTAGCCGAGTGGGTTTGGGTCTAGCCGAGTGTGTTTGGGTCTTGCCGAGTGGGTTTGGGTCTAGCCGAGTGGGTTTGGGTCTAGCCGAGTGGGTTTGGGTCTAGCCTAGTGGGTTTGGGTCTAGCCGAGTGGGTTTGGGACTAGCTGAGTGGGTTTGGGTCTAGCCGAGTGGGTTTGGGTCGAGCCGAGTGAGTTTGGGTCTAGCCGAGTGGTTTTGGGTCTAGCCGAGTGGGTTTGGGTCTAGCCGAGTGGGTTTGTGTCTAGCCGAGTGGGTTTAGGTCTCGTGGAGTGGGTTTGGGTCTAGCCGAGTGGGTTTAGGTCTAGCCGAGTGGTATTGGATCTAGCCGAGTGGTTTTGGGTCTAGCCGAGTGGGTTTGGGTCTAGCCGAGTGGGTTTGGGTGTAGCCGAGTGGGTTTGGGTCTAGCCGAGTGGGTTTGTGTCTAGCCGAGTGGGTTTGGGTCCAGCCGAGTGGGTTTGGGTCTAGCCGAGTGGGTTTGGGTCTAGCGGAGTGGGTTTGGGTCTAGCCGAATGGGTTTGGGTCTAGCCGAGAGGGTTTGGGTCTAGCCGAGTGTGTTTGGGTCTAGCCGAGTGGGTTTGGGTCTAGCCGAGTGGGTTTGGGTCCAGCCGAGTGGGTTTGGGTCTAGCCGAGTGGGTTTGGGACTAGCCGAGTGGCTTTGGGTCTAGCCGAATGGGTTTGGGTCTAGCCGAATGGGTTTGGGTTTAGCCGAGTGGATTTGGGTCTAGCCGAATGGGTTTGGGTCTAGCCGAGTGGGTTTGGGTCTAGCCGAGTGGGTTTGTGTCTAGCCGAGTGGGTTTGGGTCTAGCCGAGAGGGTTTGGGTCTAGCCAAGTGGGTTTGGGTCTAGCCGAGTAGGTTTGGGTCTAGCCGAGTGGGTTTGGGTCTAGCCGAGTGGGTTTGGGTCTAGCCGAGTGGGATTGGGTCTAGCCGAGTGAGTTTGAGTCTAGCCGAGTGTGTTTGGGTCTAGCCGAGTGGGTTTGGGTCTAGCGGAGTGGGTTTGGGTCTAGCCGAATGGGTTTGGGTCTAGCCGAGAGGGTTTGGGTCTAGCCGAGTGGGTTTGGGTCTAGCCGAGTGGGCTTGTGTCTAGCCGAGTGGGTTTGGGTCTAGCCGAGTGGGTTTGGGTCTAGCCGAGTGGGTTTGGGTCCAGCAGAGTGGGTTTGGGTCTAGCCGAGTGGGTTTGTGTCTAGCCGAGTGGGTTTGGGTCTAGCCGAGTGGGTTTGGGTCTAGCCGAGTGGGTTTGGGTCCAGCGGAGTGGGTTTGGGTCTAGCCGAATGGGTTTGGGTCTAGCGGAGTGGGTTTGGGTCAAGCGGAGTGGATTTGGGTCTAGCGGAGTGGGTTTGGGTCTATCCGAGTGGGATTGAGTCTAGCCGTGTGGGTTTGGGTCTAGCCTAGTGGGTTTGGGTCTAGCCGAGTGGGTTTGGGACTAGCCGAGTGGGTTTGGGTCTAGCCGAGTGGGTTTGGGTCGAGCCAAGTGGGTTTGGGTCTAGCCGAGTGGGTTTGGGTCTAGCCGAGTGGGTTTGGGTCTAGCCGAGTGGGTTTGTGTCCAGCCGAGTGGGTTTGGGTCTAGTGGAGTGGGTTTGGGTCTAGCCGAGTGGGTTTGGGTCTAGCCGAGTGGGTTTGGGTCTAGCCGAGCGGGTTTGGGTCTAGACGAGCGGGTTTGGGTCTAGCCGAGTGGGTTTGGGTCTAGCCGAGTGGGTTTGGGTCTATCCGAGTGGGTTTGGGTCTAGCCGAGTCGGTTTTGGTCTATCCGAGAGGGTTTGGGTCTAGCCGAGTAGGTTTGGGTCGAGCCGAGTGGGTTTGTGTCTAGCCAAGTGTGTTTGGGTCTAGCCGAGTGGGTTTGGGTCTAGCCGAGTGGGTTTGGGTCTAGCCGAGTGGGTTTGGGTAAAGCCGAGTGGGTTTCGGTCTAGCCGTGTGGGTTTGGGTCTAGCCGAGTGGGTTTGGGTCTCGCCGAGTGGGTTTGGGTCTAACCGAGTCGGTTTGGGTCTAACCGACTGGGTTTGGGTCTAGCCGAGTGGGTTTGGGTCTAGCCGAGTGGGTTTGGGTCTAGCCGAGTGGGTTTGGGTCTAGCCGAGTTGGTTTGGGTCTAGCGGAGTGGGTTTGGGTCTAGCCGAGTGCGTTTGGGTCTAGCCGAGTGGGTTTGGGTCTAGCCGATTGGATTTGGGTCTAGCCGAGTGGGTTTGGGTCTAGCAGAGTGGGTTTGGGTCTATCCGAGAGGGGTTTGGGTCTAGCCGAGTGGGTTTGGGCTAGCTGAGTGGGTTTGGGTCCAGCCGAGTGGTTTTGGGTCTAGCCGAGTGGGTTTGGGTCTAGCCGAGTCTGTTTGGGTCTTGCCGAGTGGGTTGGGGTCTAGCCAAGTGGGTTTGGGTCTAGCCGAGTGGGTTTGGGTCTAGCCGAGTCTGTTTGGGTCTAGCCGAGTGGGTTTGGGATTCGCCGAGTATGTTTGGGTCTAGCCGAGTGGGTTTGGTTCTAGCCAAGTGGGTTTGGGTCTAGCCGAGTGGGTTTGGGTCTGGCCGGGTGGGTTTGGGTCTAGCCGAGTGGGTTTGGGTCTAGCCGAGTGGGTTTGGGTCTAGCCGAGTGGGTTTGGGTCTAGCCGAGTGGGTTTGGGTCTAGCCGAGTGGGTTTGGGTCTAGCCTAGTGGGTTTGGGTCTAGCCGAGTGGGTTTGGGACTAGCCGAGTGGGTTTGGGTCTAGCCGAGTGGGTTTGGGTCGAGCCGAGTGAGTTTGGGTCTAGCCGAGTGGGTTTGGGTCTAGCCGAGTGGGTTTGGGTCTAGCCGAGTGGGTTTGTGTCTAGCCGAGTGGGTTTAGGTCTAGTGGAGTGGGTTTGAGTCTAGCCGAGTGGGCTTAGGTCTAGCCGAGTGGTATTGGATCTAGCCGAGTGGTTTTGGGTCTAGCCGAGTGGGTTTGGGTCTAGCCGAGTGGGTTTGGGTCTAGCCGAGTGGGTATGGGTCTAGCCGAGTGGGTTTGGGTCGAGCCGAGTGGGTTTGGGTCTAGCCGAGTGGGTTTGGGTCTAGCCGAGTGGGTTTGTGTCTAGCGGAGTGGGTTTGGGTCTAGCCGAGTGGGTTTGGGTCTAGCCGAGTGGGTTTGGGTCTAGCAGAGTGGGTTTGGGTCTAGCCGAGTGGGTTTGGGTCTAGCCGAGTGGGTTTGGGTCTAGCCGAGTGGGTTTGTGTCTAGCCGAGTGGGTTTGGGTCTAGCCGAGTGGGTTTGGGTCTAGCCGAGTGGGTTTGGGTCTAGCAGAGTGGGTTTGGGTCTAGCCGAGTGGGTTTGTGTCTAGCCGAGTGGGTTTGGGTCTAGCCGAGTGGGTTTGGGTCTAGCCGAGTGGGTTTGGGTCTAGCGGAGTGGGTTTGGGTCTAGCCGAGTGGGTTTGGGTCTAGCCGAGTGGGTTTGGGTCTAGCCTAGTGGGTTTGGGTCTAGCCGAGTGCGTTTGGGTCTAGCCGAGTGGGTTTGGGTCTAGCGGAGTGGGTTTGGGTCTAGCTGAATGGGTTTGGGTCTAGCCGAGTGGGTTTGGGTCTAGCCGAGTGGGTTTGGGTCTAGCAGAGTGGGTTTGGGTCTAGCGGAGTGGGTTTGGGTCTAGCGGAGTGGGTTTGGGTCTGGCCGAATGGGTTTGGGTCTAGCCGAGTGGGTTTGGGTCTAGCCGAGTGGGTTTGGGTCTAGCCGAGTGGGTTTGGGTCTAGCCGAGTGGGTTTGGGTCTAGCCGAGTGGGTTTGGGTCTAGCCGAGTGGGTTTGTGTCTAGCCGAGTGGGTTTGGGTCTAGCCGAGTGGGTTTGGGTCTAGCCGAGTGGGTTTGTGACTAGCCGAGTGGGTTTGGGTCTAGCCGAGTGGGTTTGGGTCTAGCCGAGTGGGTTTGGGTCTAGCCAAGTGGGTTTGGGTCTAGCAGAGTGGGTTTGGGTCTAGCCGAGTGGGTTTGGGTCTAGCCGAGTGGGTTTGGGTCTAGCCGATTGGATTTGGGTCTAGCCGAGTGGGTTTGGGTTTAGTCGAGTGGGTTTGTGTCTAGCCGAGTGCGTTTGGGTCTAGCGGAGTCGGTTTGGGTCTAGCAGAGTGGGTTTGGGTCTATCCGAGAGGGTTTGGGTCTAGCCGAGTGGGTTTGGGCTAGCTGAGTGGGTTTGGGTCCAGCCGAGTGGTTTTGGGTCTAGCCGAGTGGGTTTGGGTCTAGCCGAGTCTGTTTGGGTCTTGCCGAGTGGGTTGGGGTCTAGCCAAGTGGCTTTGGGTCTAGCCGAGTGGGTTTGGGTCTAGCCGAGTCTGTTTGGGTCTAGCCGAGTGGGTTTGGGACTCGCCGAGTATGTTTGGGTCTAGCCGAGTGGGTTTGGTTCTAGCCGAGTGGGTTTGGGTCTAGCCGAGTGGGTTTGGGTCTAGCCGAGTGGGTTTAGGTCTAGCCGAGTGGTATTGGATCTAGCCGAGTGGTTTTGGGTCTAGCCGAGTGGGTTTGGGTCTAGCCGAGTGGGTTTGGGTCTAGCCGAGTGGGTATGGGTCTAGCCGAGTGGGTTTGGGTCGAGCCGAGTGGGTTTGGGTCTAGCCGAGTGGGTTTGGGTCTAGCCGAGTGGGTTTGGGTCTAGCCGAGTGGGTATGGGTCTAGCCGAGTGGGTTTGGGTCGAGCCGAGTGGGTTTGGGTCTAGCCGAGTGGGTTTGGGTCTAGCCGAGTGGGTTTGTGTCTAGCCGAGTGGGTTTGGGTCTAGCCGAGTGGGTTTGGGTCTAGCCGAGTGGGTTTGTGTCTAGCCGAGTGGGTTTGGGTCTAGCCGAGTGGGTTTGGGTCTAGCCGAGTGGGTTTGTGTCTAGCCGAGTGGGTTTGGGTCTAGCCGAGTGGGTTTGGGTCTAGCCGAGTGGGTTTGGGTCTAGCAGAGTGGGTTTGGGTCTAGCCGAGTGGGTTTGTGTCTAGCCGAGTGGGTTTGGGTCTAGCCGAGTGGGTTTGGGTCTAGCCGAGTGGGTTTGGGTCTAGCGGAGTGGGTTTGGGTCTAGCCGAGTGGGTTTGGGTCTAGCCGAGTGGGTTTGGGTCTAGCCGAGTGGGTTTGGGTCTAGCCGAGTCTGTTTGGGTCTTGCCGAGTGGGTTGGGGTCTAGCCAAGTGGCTTTGGGTCTAGCCGAGTGGGTTTGGGTCTAGCCGAGTCTGTTTGGGTCTAGCCGAGTGGGTTTGGGACTCGCCGAGTATGTTTGGGTCTAGCCGAGTGGGTTTGGTTCTAGCCGAGTGGGTTTGGGTCTAGCCGAGTGGGTTTGGGTCTAGCCGAGTGGGTTTAGGTCTAGCCGAGTGGTATTGGATCTAGCCGAGTGGTTTTGGGTCTAGCCGAGTGGGTTTGGGTCTAGCCGAGTGGGTTTGGGTCTAGCCGAGTGGGTATGGGTCTAGCCGAGTGGGTTTGGGTCGAGCCGAGTGGGTTTGGGTCTAGCCGAGTGGGTTTGGGTCTAGCCGAGTGGGTTTGTGTCTAGCCGAGTGGGTTTGGGTCTAGCCGAGTGGGTTTGGGTCTAGCCGAGTGGGTTTGTGTCTAGCCGAGTGGGTTTGGGTCTAGCCGAGTGGGTTTGGGTCTAGCCGAGTGGGTTTGTGTCTAGCCGAGTGGGTTTGGGTCTAGCCGAGTGGGTTTGGGTCTAGCCGAGTGGGTTTGGGTCTAGCAGAGTGGGTTTGGGTCTAGCCGAGTGGGTTTGTGTCTAGCCGAGTGGGTTTGGGTCTAGCCGAGTGGGTTTGGGTCTAGCCGAGTGGGTTTGGGTCTAGCGGAGTGGGTTTGGGTCTAGCCGAGTGGGTTTGGGTCTAGCCGAGTGGGTTTGGGTCTAGCCGAGTGGGTTTGGGTCTAGCAGAGTGGGTTTGGGTCTAGCCGAGTGGGTTTGTGTCTAGCCGAGTGGGTTTGGGTCTAGCCGAGTGGGTTTGGGTCTAGCCGAGTGGGTTTGGGTCTAGCCGAGTGGGTTTGGGCCTAGCAGAGTGGGTTTGGGTCTAGCCGAGTGGGTTTGTGTCTAGCCGAGTGGGTTTGGGTCTAGCCGAGTGGGTTTGGGTCTAGCCGAGTGGGTTTGGGTCTAGCCGAGTGGGTTTGGGTCTAGCCGAGTGGGTTTGTGACTAGCCGAGTGGGTTTGGGTCTAGCCGAGTGGGTTTGGGTCTAGCCGAGTGGGTTTGGGTCTAGCCCAGTGGGTTTGGGTCTAGCAGAGTGGGTTTGGGTCTAGCCGAGTGGGTTTGGGTCTAGCCGAGTGGGTTTGGGTCTAGCCGATTGGATTTGGGTCTAGCCGAGTGGGTTTGGGTTTAGTCGAGTGGGTTTGTGTCTAGCCGAGTGCGTTTGGGTCTAGCGGAGTCGGTTTGGGTCTAGCAGAGTGGGTTTGGGTCTAGCCGAGTGGGTATGGGTCTAGCCGAGTGGGTTTGGGTCGAGCCGAGTGGGTTTGGGTCTAGCCGAGTGGGTTTGGGTCTAGCCGAGTGGGTTTGTGTCTAGCCGAGTGGGTTTGGGTCTAGCCGAGTGGGTTTGGGTCTAGCCGAGTGGGTTTGTGTCTAGCCGAGTGGGTTTGGGTCTAGCCGAGTGGGTTTGGGTCTAGCCGAGTGGGTTTGTGTCTAGCCGAGTGGGTTTGGGTCTAGCCGAGTGGGTTTGGGTCTAGCCGAGTGGGTTTGGGTCTAGCAGAGTGGGTTTGGGTCTAGCCGAGTGGGTTTGTGTCTAGCCGAGTGGGTTTGGGTCTAGCCGAGTGGGTTTGGGTCTAGCCGAGTGGGTTTGGGTCTAGCGGAGTGGGTTTGGGTCTAGCCGAATGGGTTTGGGTCTAGCCGAGTGGGTTTGGGTCTAGCCGAGTGGGTTTGGGTCTAGCAGAGTGGGTTTGGGTCTAGCCGAGTGGGTTTGTGTCTAGCCGAGTGGGTTTGGGTCTAGCCGAGTGGGTTTGGGTCTAGCCGAGTGGGTTTGGGTCTAGCCGAGTGGGTTTGGGCCTAGCAGAGTGGGTTTGGGTCTAGCCGAGTGGGTTTGTGTCTAGCCGAGTGGGTTTGGGTCTAGCCGAGTGGGTTTGGGTCTAGCCGAGTGGGTTTGGGTCTAGCCGAGTGGGTTTGGGTCTAGCCGAGTGGGTTTGTGACTAGCCGAGTGGGTTTGGGTCTAGCCGAGTGGGTTTGGGTCTAGCCGAGTGGGTTTGGGTCTAGCCCAGTGGGTTTGGGTCTAGCAGAGTGGGTTTGGGTCTAGCCGAGTGGGTTTGGGTCTAGCCGAGTGGGTTTGGGTCTAGCCGATTGGATTTGGGTCTAGCCGAGTGGGTTTGGGTTTAGTCGAGTGGGTTTGTGTCTAGCCGAGTGCGTTTGGGTCTAGCGGAGTCGGTTTGGGTCTAGCAGAGTGGGTTTGGGTCTATCCGAGAGGGTTTGGGTCTAGCCGAGTGGGTTTGGGCTAGCTGAGTGGGTTTGGGTCCAGCCGAGTGGTTTTGGGTCTAGCCGAGTGGGTTTGGGTCTAGGCGAGTCTGTTTGGGTCTTGCCGAGTGGGTTGGGGTCTAGCCAAGTGGGTTTGGGTCTAGCCGAGTGGGTTTGTGTCTAGCCGAGCGGGTTTAGGTCTAGTGGAGTGGGTGTGGGTCTATCCGAGTATGTTTGGGTCTAGCCGAGTGGGTTTGGTTCTAGCCGAGTGGGTTTGGGTCGAGCCGAGTGGGTTTGGGTCAAGCCGAGTGGGTTTGGGTCTAGCCGAGTGGGTTTGGGTCGAGCCGAGTGGGTTTGGGTCTAGCCGAGTGGGTTTGGGTCTAGCCGAGTGGGTTTGTGTCTAGCCGAGTGGGTTTGGGTCTAGCCGAGTGGGTTTGGGTCTAGCCGAGTGGGTTTGGGTCTAGCAGAGTGGGTTTGTGTCTAGCCGAGTGGGTTTGTGTCTAGCCGAGTGGGTTTGGGTCTAGCCGAGTGGGTTTGGGTCTAGCCGAGTGGGTTTGTGTCTAGCCGAGTGGGTTTGTGTCTAGCCGAGTGGGTTTGGGTCTAGCCGAGTGGGTTTGTGTCTAGCCGAGTGGGTTTGTGTCTAGCCGAGTGGGTTTGGGTCTAGCCGAGTGGGTTTGGGTCTAGCCGAGTGGGTTTGGGTCTAGCCGAGTGGGTTTGGGTCTAGCCTAGTGGGTTTGGGTCTAGCCGAGTGGGTTTGGGACTAGCCGAGTGGGTTTGGGTCTAGCCGAGTGGGTTTGGGTCGAGCCGAGTGAGTTTGGGTCTAGCCGAGTGGGTTTGGGTCTAGCCGAGTGGGTTTGGGTCTAGCCGAGTGGGTTTGTGTCTAGCCGAGTGGGTTTAGGTCTAGTGGAGTGGGTTTGGGTCTAGCCGAGTGGGTTTAGGTCTAGCCGAGTGGTATTGGATCTAGCCGAGTGGTTTTGGGTCTAGCCGAGTGGGTTTGGGTCTAGCCGAGTGGGTTTGGGTCTAGCCGAGTGGGTATGGGTCTAGCCGAGTGGGTTTGGGTCTAGCCTAGTGGGTTTGGGTCTAGCCGAGTGGGTTTGGGACTAGCCGAGTGGGTTTGGGTCTAGCCGAGTGGGTTTGGGTCGAGCCGAGTGAGTTTGGGTCAAGCCGAGTGGGTTTGGGTCTAGGTGAGTGGGTTTGGGTCTAGCCGAGTGGGTTTGTGTCTAGCCGAGTGGGTTTAGGTCTAGTGGAGTGGGTTTGGGTCTAGCCGAGTGGGTTTGGGACTAGCCGAGTGGGTTTGGGTCTAGCCGAGTGGGTTTGGGTCGAGCCGAGTGAGTTTTGGTCAAGCCGAGTGGGTTTGGGTCTAGCCGAGTGGGTTTGGGTCGAGCCGAGTGGGTTTGGGTCTAGCCGAGTGGGTTTGGGTCTAGCCGAGTGGGTTTGTGTCTAGCCGAGTGGGTTTGGGTCTAGCCGAGTGGGTTTGGGTCTAGCCGAGTCTGTTTGGGTCTAGCCGAGTGGGTTTGGGACTCGCCGAGTATGTTTGGGTCTAGCCGAGTGGGTTTGGTTCTAGCCAAGTGGGTTTGGGTCTAGCCGAGTGGGTTTGGGTCTGGCCGGGTGGGTTTGGGTCCAGCCGAGTGGGTTTGGGTCTAGCCGAGTGGGTTTGGGTCTAGCCGTGTGGGTTTGTGTCTAGCCGAGTGGGTTTGGGTCTAGCCGAGTGGGTTTGGGTCTAGCCGAGTGGGTTTGGGTCTAGCCGAGTGGGTTTGGGTCTAGCCGAGTGGGTTTGGGTCTAGCCGAGTGGGTTTGGGTCTAGCCTAGTGGGTTTGGGTCTAGCCGAGTGGGTTTGGGACTAGCCGAGTGGGTTTGGGTCTAGCCGAGTGGGTTTGGGTCGAGCCGAGTGAGTTTGGGTCAAGCCGAGTGGGTTTGGGTCTAGCCGAGTGGGTTTGGGTCTAGCCGAGTGGGTTTGTGTCTAGCCGAGTGGGTTTAGGTCTAGTGGAGTGGGTTTGGGTCTAGCCGAGTGGGTTTGGGACTAGCCGAGTGGGTTTGGGTCTAGCCGAGTGGGTTTGGGTCGAGCCGAGTGAGTTTGGGTCAAGCCGAGTGGGTTTGGGTCTAGCCGAGTGGGTTTGGGTCGAGCCGAGTGGGTTTGGGTCTAGCCGAGTGGGTTTGGGTCTAGCCGAGTGGGTTTGTGTCTAGCCGAGTGGGTTTGGGTCTAGCCGAGTGGGTTTGGGTCTAGCCGAGTGGGTTTGGGTCTAGCAGAGTGGGTTTGTGTCTAGCCGAGTGGGTTTGTGTCTAGCCGAGTGGGTTTGTGTCTAGCCGAGTGGGTTTGGGTCTAGCCGAGTGGGTTTGTGTCTAGCCGAGTGGGTTTGGGTCTAGCCGAGTGGGTTTGGGTCTAGCCGAGTGGGTTTGTGTCTAGCCGAGTGGGTTTGGGTCTAGCCGAGTGGGTTTGGGTCTAGCCGAGTGGGTTTGGGTCTAGCCGAGTGGGTTTGGGTCTAGCCGAGTGGGTTTGGGTCTAGCCTAGTGGGTTTGGGTCTAGCCGAGTGGGTTTGGGACTAGCCGAGTGGGTTTGGGTCTAGCCGAGTGGGTTTGGGTCGAGCCGAGTGAGTTTGGGTCTAGCCGAGTGGGTTTGGGTCTAGCCGAGTGGGTTTGGGTCTAGCCGAGTGGGTTTGTGTCTAGCCGAGTGGGTTTAGGTCTAGTGGAGTGGGTTTGGGTCTAGCCGAGTGGGTTTAGGTCTAGCCGAGTGGTATTGGATCTAGCCGAGTGGTTTTGGGTCTAGCCGAGTGGGTTTGGGTCTAGCCGAGTGGGTTTGGGTCTAGCCGAGTGGGTATGGGTCTAGCCGAGTGGGTTTGGGTCGAGCCGAGTGGGTTTGGGTCTAGCCGAGTGGGTTTGGGTCTAGCCGAGTGGGTTTGTGTCTAGCCGAGTGGGTTTGGGTCTAGCCGAGTGGGTTTGGGTCTAGCCGAGTGGGTTTGGGTCTAGCAGAGTGGGTTTGGGTCTAGCCGAGTGGGTTTGTGTCTAGCCGAGTGGGTTTGGGTCTAGCCGAGTGGGTTTGGGTCTAGCCGAGTGGGTTTGTGTCTAGCCGAGTGGGTTTGGGTCTAGCCGAGTGGGTTTGGGTCTAGCCGAGTGGGTTTGGGTCTAGCAGAGTGGGATTGGGTCTAGCCGAGTGGGTTTGTGTCTAGCCGAGTGGGTTTGGGTCTAGCCGAGTGGGTTTGGGTCTAGCCGAGTGGGTTTGGGTCTAGCGGAGTGGGTTTGGGTCTAGCCGAGTGGGTTTGGGTCTAGCCGAGTGGGTTTGGGTCTAGCCGAGTGGGTTTGGGTCTAGCAGAGTGGGTTTGGGTCTAGCCGAGTGGGTTTGGGTCTAGCCGAGTGGGTTTGGGTCTAGCCGAGTGCGTTTGGGTCTAGCCGAGTGGGTTTGGGTCTAGCCGAGTGGGTTTGGGTCTAGCCGAATGGGTTTGGGTCTAGCCGAGTGCGTTTGGGTCTAGCCGAGTGGGTTTGGGTCTAGCGGAGTGGGTTTGGGTCTAGCCGAGTGGGTTTGGGTCGAGCCGAGTAGGTTTGGGTCTAGCCGAGTGGGTTTGGGTGTAGCCGAGTGGGTTTGTGTCTAGCCGAGTGGGTTTGGGTCCAGCCGAGTGGGTTTGGGTCTAGCCGAGTGGGTTTGGGTCTAGCAGAGTGGGTTTGGGTCTAGCCGAGTGGGTTTGTGTCTAGCCGAGGGGGTTTGGGTCTAGCCGAGTGGGTTTGGGTCTAGCCGAGTGGGTTTGTGACTAGCCGAGTGGGTTTGGGTCTAGCCGAGTGGGTTTGGGTCTAGCCGAGTGGGTTTGGGTCTAGCCGAGTGGGTTTGGGTCTAGCAGAGTGGGTTTGGGTCTGGCCGAGTGGGTTTGGGTCTAGCCGAGTGGGTTTGGGTCTAGCCGATTGGATTTGGGTCTAGCCGAGTGGGTTTGGGTTTAGTCAAGTGGGTTTGTGTCTAGCCGAGTGCGTTTGGGTCTAGCGGAGTCGGTTTGGGTCTAGCAGAGTGGGTTTGGGTCTATCCGAGAGGGTTTGTGTCTAGCCGAGTGGGTTTGGGCTAGCTGAGTGGGTTTGGGTCCAGCCGAGTGGTTTTGGGTCTAGCCGAGTGGGTTTGGGTCTAGCCGAGTCTGTTTGGGTCTTGCCGAGTGGGTTGGGGTCTAGCCAAGTGGGTTTGGGTCTAGCCGAGTGGGTTTGGGTCTAGCCGAGTCTGTTTGGGTCTAGCCGAGTGGGTTTGGGTCTCGCCGAGTATGTTTGGGTCTAGCCGAGTGGGTTTGGTTCTAGCCAAGTGGGTTTGGGTCTAGCCGAGTGGGTTTGGGTCTGGCCGGGTGGGTTTGGGTCTAGCCGAGTGGGTTTAGGTCTAGCCGAGTGGGTTTGGGTCTAGCCGTGTGGGTTTGTGTCTAGCCGATTGGGTTTGGGTCTAGCCGAGTGGGTTTGGGTCTAGCCGAGTGGGTTTGGGTCTAGCCGAGTGGGTTTGGGTCTAGCCGAGTGGGTTTGGGTCTAGCCGAGTGGGTTTGGGTCTAGCCTAGTGGGTTTGGGTCTAGCCGAGTGGGTTTGGGTCTAGCCGATTGGGTATGGGTCTAGCCGAGTGGGTTTGGGTCGAGCCGAGTGGGTTTGGGTCTAGCCGAGTGGGTTTGGGTCTAGCCGAGTGGGTTTGTGTCTAGCCGAGTGGGTTTGGGTCTAGCCGAGTGGGTTTGGGTCTAGCCGAGTGGGTTTGGGTCTAGCAGAGTGGGTTTGGGTCTAGCCGAGTGGGTTTGTGTCTAGCCGAGTGGGTTTGGGTCTAGCCGAGTGGGTTTGGGTCTAGCCGAGTGGGTTTGTGTCTAGCCGAGTGGGTTTGGGTCTAGCCGAGTGGGTTTGGGTCTAGCCGAGTGGGTTTGGGTCTAGCAGAGTGGGTTTGGGTCTAGCCGAGTGGGTTTGTGTCTAGCCGAGTGGGTTTGGGTCTAGCCGAGTGGGTTTGGGTCTAGCCGAGTGGGTTTGGGTCTAGCGGAGTGGGTTTGGGTCTAGCGGAGTGGGTTTGGGTCTAGCCGAGTGGGTTTGGGTCTAGCCGAGTGGGTTTGGGTCTAGCAGAGTGGGTTTGGGTCTAGCCGAGTGGGTTTGGGTCTAGCCGAGTGGGTTTGGGTCTAGCCGAGTGGGTTTGGGTCTAGCCGAGTGGGTTTGGGTCTAGCCGAGTGGGTTTGGGTCTAGCGGAGTGGGTTTGGGTCTAGCCGAGTGGGTTTGGGCCTAGCCGAGTGGTTTGGGTCTAGCGGAGTGGGTTTGGGTCTAGCTGAGTGGGTTTGGGTCTAGCCGAGTCGGTTTGGGTCTAGCGGAGTGGGTTTGGGTTTAGCGGAGTGGGTTTGGGTCTAGCCGAGTGGGTTTGGGTCTAGCCGAGTGGGTTTGGGTCTCGCCGTGTGGGTTTGTGTCTAGCCGAGTGGGTTTGGGTCTAGCCGAGTGGGTTTGGGTCTAGCCGAGTGGGTTTGGGTCTAGCCGAGTGGGTTTGGGTCTAGCCGAGTGGGTTTGGGTCTAGCCTAGTGGGTTTGGGTCTAGCCGAGTGGGTTTGGGACTAGCCGAGTGGGTTTGGGTCTAGCCGAGTGGGTTTGGGTCGAGCCGAGTGAGTTTGGGTCTAGCCGAGTGGGTTTGGGTCTAGCCGAGTGGGTTTGGGTCTAGCCGAGTGGGTTTGTGTCTAGCCGAGTGGGTTTAGGTCTAGTGGAGTGGGTTTGGGTCTAGCCGAGTGGGTTTAGGTCTAGCCGAGTGGTATTGGATCTAGCCGAGTGGTTTTGGGTCTAGCCGAGTGGGTTTGGGTCTAGCCGAGTGGGTTTGGGTCTAGCCGAGTGGGTATGGGTCTAGCCGAGTGGGTTTGGGTCTAGCCTAGTGGGTTTGGGTCTAGCCGAGTGGGTTTGGGACTAGCCGAGTGGGTTTGGGTCTAGCCGAGTGGGTTTGGGTCGAGCCGAGTGAGTTTGGGTCAAGCCGAGTGGGTTTGGGTCTAGCCGAGTGGGTTTGGGTCTAGCCGAGTGGGTTTGTGTCTAGCCGAGTGGGTTTGTGTCTAGCCGAGTGGGTTTAGGTCTAGTGGAGTGGGTTTGGGTCTAGCCGAGTGGGTTTGGGACTAGCCGAGTGGGTTTGGGTCTAGCCGAGTGGGTTTGGGTCGAGCCGAGTGAGTTTGGGTCAAGCCGAGTGGGTTTGGGTCTAGCCGAGTGGGTTTGGGTCGAGCCGAGTGGGTTTGGGTCTAGCCGAGTGGGTTTGGGTCTAGACGAGTGGGTTTGTGTCTAGCCGAGTGGGTTTGGGTCTAGCCGAGTGGGTTTGGGTCTAGCCGAGTCTGTTTGGGTCTAGCCGAGTGGGTTTGGGACTCGCCGAGTATGTTTGGGTCTAGCCGAGTGGGTTTGGTTCTAGCCAAGTGGGTTTGGGTCTAGCCGAGTGGGTTTGGGTCTGGCCGGGTGGGTTTGGGTCTAGCCGAGTGGGTTTGGGTCTAGCCGAGTGGGTTTGGGTCTAGCCGTGTGGGTTTGTGTCTAGCCGAGTGGGTTTGGGTCTAGCCGAGTGGGTTTGGGTCTAGCCGAGTGGGTTTGGGTCTAGCCGAGTGGGTTTGGGTCTAGCCGAGTGGGTTTGGGTCTAGCCGAGTGGGTTTGGGTCTAGCCTAGTGGGTTTGGGTCTAGCCGAGTGGGTTTGGGACTAGCCGAGTGGGTTTGGGTCTAGCCGAGTGGGTTTGGGTCGAGCCGAGTGAGTTTGGGTCAAGCCGAGTGGGTTTGGGTCTAGCCGAGTGGGTTTGGGTCTAGCCGAGTGGGTTTGTGTCTAGCCGAGTGGGTTTAGGTCTAGTGGAGTGGGTTTGGGTCTAGCCGAGTGGGTTTGGGACTAGCCGAGTGGGTTTGGGTCTAGCCGAGTGGGTTTGGGTCGAGCCGAGTGAGTTTGGGTCAAGCCGAGTGGGTTTGGGTCTAGCCGAGTGGGTTTGGGTCGAGCCGAGTGGGTTTGGGTCTAGCCGAGTAGGTTTGGGTCTAGCCGAGTGGGTTTGTGTCTAGCCGAGTGGGTTTGGGTCTAGCCGAGTGGGTTTGGGTCTAGCCGAGTGGGTTTGGGTCTAGCAGAGTGGGTTTGTGTCTAGCCGAGTGGGTTTGTGTCTAGCCGAGTGGGTTTGTGTCTAGCCGAGTGGGTTTGGGTCTAGCCGAGTGGGTTTGTGTCTAGCCGAGTGGGTTTGGGTCTAGCCGAGTGGGTTTGGGTCTAGCCGAGTGGGTTTGTGTCTAGCCGAGTGGGTTTGGGTCTAGCCGAGTGGGTTTGGGTCTAGCCGAGTGGGTTTGGGTCTAGCCGAGTGGGTTTGGGTCTAGCCGAGTGGGTTTGGGTCTAGCCTAGTGGGTTTGGGTCTAGCCGAGTGGGTTTGGGACTAGCCGAGTGGGTTTGGGTCTAGCCGAGTGGGTTTGGGTCGAGCCCAGTGAGTTTGGGTCTAGCCGAGTGGGTTTGGGTCTAGCCGAGTGGGTTTGGGTCTAGCCGAGTGGGTTTGTGTCTAGCCGAGTGGGTTTAGGTCTAGTGGAGTGGGTTTGGGTCTAGCCGAGTGGGTTTAGGTCTAGCCGAGTGGTATTGGATCTAGCCGAGTGGTTTTGGGTCTAGCCGAGTGGGTTTGGGTCTAGCCGAGTGGGTTTGGGTCTAGCCGAGTGGGTATGGGTCTAGCCGAGTGGGTTTGGGTCAAGCCGAGTGGGTTTGGGTCTAGCCGAGTGGGTTTGGGTCTAGCCGAGTGGGTTTGTGTCTAGCCGAGTGGGTTTGGGTCTAGCCGAGTGGGTTTGGGTCTAGCCGAGTGGGTTTGGGTCTAGCAGAGTGGGTTTGGGTCTAGCCGAGTGGGTTTGTGTCTAGCCGAGTGGGTTTGGGTCTAGCCGAGTGGGTTTGGGTCTAGCCGAGTGGGTTTGTGTCTAGCCGAGTGGGTTTGGGTCTAGCCGAGTGGGTTTGGGTCTAGCCGAGTGGGTTTGGGTCTAGCAGAGTGGGATTGGGTCTAGCCGAGTGGGTTTGTGTCTAGCCGAGTGGGTTTGGGTCTAGCCGAGTGGGTTTGGGTCTAGCCGAGTGGGTTTGGGTCTAGCGGAGTGGGTTTGGGTCTAGCCGAGTGGGTTTGGGTCTAGCCGAGTGGGTTTGGGTCTAGCCGAGTGGGTTTGGGTCTAGCAGAGTGGGTTTGGGTCTAGCCGAGTGGGTTTGGGTCTAGCCGAGTGGGTTTGGGTCTAGCCGAGTGCGTTTGGGTCTAGCCGAGTGGGTTTGGGTCTAGCCGAGTGGGTTTGGGTCTAGCTGAATGGGTTTGGGTCTAGCCGAGTGCGTTTGGGTCTAGCCGAGTGGGTTTGGGTCTAGCGGAGTGGGTTTGGGTCTAGCCGAGTGGGTTTGGGTCGAGCCGAGTAGGTTTGGGTCTAGCCGAGTGGGTTTGGGTGTAGCGAGTGGGTTTGTGTCTAGCCGAGTGGGTTTGGGTCCAGCCGAGTGGGTTTGGGTCTAGCCGAGTGGGTTTGGGTCTAGCAGAGTGGGTTTGGGTCTAGCCGAGTGGGTTTGTGTCTAGCCGAGGGGGTTTGGGTCTAGCCGAGTGGGTTTGGGTCTAGCCGAGTGGGTTTGTGACTAGCCGAGTGGGTTTGGGTCTAGCCGAGTGGGTTTGGGTCTAGCCGAGTGGGTTTGGGTCTAGCCGAGTGGGTTTGGGTCTAGCAGAGTGGGTTTGGGTCTGGCCGAGTGGGTTTGGGTCTAGCCGAGTGGGTTTGGGTCTAGCCGATTGGATTTGGGTCTAGCCGAGTGGGTTTGGGTTTAGTCGAGTGGGTTTGTGTCTAGCCGAGTGCGTTTGGGTCTAGCGGAGTCGGTTTGGGTCTAGCAGAGTGGGTTTGGGTCTATCCGAGAAGGTTTGTGTCTAGCCGAGTGGGTTTGGGCTAGCTGAGTGGGTTTGGGTCCAGCCGAGTGGTTTTGGGTCTAGCCGAGTGGGTTTGGGTCTAGCCGAGTCTGTTTGGGTCTTGCCGAGTGGGTTGGGGTCTAGCCAAGTGGGTTTGGGTCTAGCCGAGTGGGTTTGGGTCTAGCCGAGTCTGTTTGGGTCTAGCCGAGTGGGTTTGGGTCTCGCCGAGTATGTTTGGGTCTAGCCGAGTGGGTTTGGTTCTAGCCAAGTGGGTTTGGGTCTAGCCGAGTGGGTTTGGGTCTGGCCGGGTGGGTTTGGGTCTAGCCGAGTGGGTTTAGGTCTAGCCGAGTGGGTTTGGGTCTAGCCGTGTGGGTTTGTGTCTAGCCGATTGGGTTTGGGTCTAGCCGAGTGGGTTTGGGTCTAGCCGAGTGGGTTTGGGTCTAGCCGAGTGGGTTTGGGTCTAGCCGAGTGGGTTTGGGTCTAGCCGAGTGGGTTTGGGTCTAGCCTAGTGGGTTTGGGTCTAGCCGAGTGGGTTTGGGTCTAGCCGATTGGGTATGGGTCTAGCCGAGTGGGTTTGGGTCGAGCCGAGTGGGTTTGGGTCTAGCCGAGTGGGTTTGGGTCTAGCCGAGTGGGTTTGTGTCTAGCCGAGTGGGTTTGGGTCTAGCCGAGTGGGTTTGGGTCTAGCCGAGTGGGTTTGGGTCTAGCAGAGTGGGTTTGGGTCTAACCGAGTGGGTTTGTGTCTAGCCGAGTGGGTTTGGGTCTAGCCGAGTGGGTTTGGGTCTAGCCGAGTGGGTTTGTGTCTAGCCGAGTGGGTTTGGGTCTAGCCGAGTGGGTTTGGGTCTAGCCGAGTGGGTTTGGGTCTAGTAGAGTGGGTTTGGGTCTAGCCGAGTGGGTTTGTGTCTAGCCGAGTGGGTTTGGGTCTAGCCGAGTGGGTTTGAGTCTAGCCGAGTGGGTTTGGGTCTAGCGGAGTGGGTTTGGGTCTAGCGGAGTGGGTTTGGGTCTAGCCGAGTGGGTTTGGGTCTAGCCGAGTGCGTTTGGGTCTAGCCGAGTGGGTTTGGGTCTAGCCGAGTGCGTTTGGGTCTAGCCGAGTGGGTTTGGGTCTAGCGGAGTGGGTTTGGGTCTAGCTGAATGGGTTTGTGTCTAGCCGAGAGGGTTTGGGTCTAGCCGAGTGGGTTTGGGTCTAGCAGAGTGGGTTTGGGTCTAGCGGAGTGGGTTTGGGTCTAGCGGAGTGGGTTTGGGTCTGGCCGAATGGGTTTGGGTCTAGCCGAGTGGGTTTGGGTCTAGCCGAGTGGGTTTGGGTCTAGCCGAGTGGGTTTGGGTCTAGCCGAGTGGGTTTGGGTCTAGCCGAGTGGGTTTGGGTCTAGCCGAGTGGGTTTGGGTCTAGCGGAGTGGGTTTGGGTCTAGCCGAGTGGGTTTGGGCCTAGCCGAGTGGTTTGGGTCTAGCGGAGTGGGTTTGGGTCTAGCTGAGTGGGTTTGGGTCTAGCCGAGTCGGTTTGGGTCTAGCGGAGTGGGTTTGGGTTTAGCGGAGTGGGTTTGGGTCTAGCCGAGTGGGTTTGGGTCTAGCCGAGTGGGTTTGGGTCTCGCCGTGTGGGTTTGGGTCTAGCGGAGTGGGTTTGGGTCTAGCGGAGTGGGTTTGGGTCTGGCCGAATGGGTTTGGGTCTAGCCGAGTGGGTTTGGGTCTAGCCGAGTGGGTTTGGGTCTAGCCGAGTGGGTTTGGGTCTAGCCGAGTGGGTTTGGGTCTAGCCGAGTGGGTTTGGGTCTAGCCGAGTGGGTTTGGGTCTAGCGGAGTGGGTTTGGGTCTAGCCGAGTGGGTTTGGGCCTAGCCGAGTGGTTTGGGTCTAGCGGAGTGGGTTTGGGTCTAGCTGAGTGGGTTTGGGTCTAGCCGAGTCGGTTTGGGTCTAGCGGAGTGGGTTTGGGTTTAGCGGAGTGGGTTTGGGTCTAGCCGAGTGGGTTTGGGTCTAGCCGAGTGGGTTTGGGTCTCGCCGTGTGGGTTTGGGTCCAGCCGAGTGGGTTTGGGTCTAGCGGAGTGGGTTTGGGTCTAGCCGAGTGGGTTTGGGTCTAGCCGAGTGGGTTTGGGTCTAGCCGAGTGGGTTTGGGTCTAGCCGAGTGGGTTTGGGTCTAGCCTGGTGGGTTTGGGTCTAGCCGAGTGCGTTTGGGTCTAGCCGAGTGGGTTTGGGTCTAGCGGAGTGGGTTTGGGTCTAGCTGAATGGGTTTGGGTCTAGCCGAGTGGGTTTGGGTCTAGCCGAGTGGGTTTGGGTCTAGCAGAGTGGGTTTGGGTCTAGCCGAGTGGGTTTGGGTCTAGCCGAGTGGGTTTGAGTCTATCCGAGTGGGTTTGGGTCTAGCCGAGTGGGTTTCGGTCTAGCCGAGTGGGTTTGGGTCTAGCGGAGTGGGTTTGGGTCTAGCGGAGTGGGTTTGGGTCTAGCGGAGTGGGTTTGGGTCTAGCGGAGTGGGTTTGGGTCTAGCCGAATGGGTTTGGGTCTAGCCGAGTGGGTTTGGGTCTAGCCGAGTGGGTTTGGGTCTAGCCGAGTGGGTTTGGGTCTAGCCGAGTGGGTTTGGGTCTAGCCGAGTGGGTTTGGGTCTAGCCGAGTTGGTTTGGGCCGAGCCGAGTGGTTTGGGTCTAGCGGAGTGGGTTTGGGTCTAGCTGAGTGGGTTTGGGTCTAGCCGAGTCGGTTTGGGTCTAGCGGAGTGGGTTTGGGTTTAGCGGAGTGGGTTTGGGTCTAGCCGAGTGGGTTTGGGTCTAGCCGAGTGGGTTTGGGTCTAGCCGTGTGGGTTTGGGTCTAGCCGAGTGGGTTTGGGTCTAGCCGAGTGGGTTTGTGTCTAGTGGAGTGGGTTTGGGTGTAGCCGAGTGGGTTTGGGTCGAACTGAGTGGGTTTGGGTCTAGCCGAGTGGGTTTGGGTCCAGACGAGTGGGTTTGGTTCCAGCCGAGTAGGTTTGGGTCCAGCCGAGTGGGTTTGGGTCTAGCCGAGTGGGTTTTGGTCTAGCCGAATGGGTTTGGGTCCAGCCGAGTGGGTTTGGGTCTAGCCGAGTGGGTTTGGGTCTAGCCGAATGGGTTTGGGTCTAGCCGAGTGGGTTTGGGTTGAGCCGAGTGGGTTTGGGTCTAGCCGAGTGGGTTTGGGTCTAGCCGAGTGGGTTTGTGTCTAGCCGAGTGGGTTTGGGGCGAGCCGTGTGGGTTTGGGTCTATCCGAGAGGGTTTGGGTCTAGCCGAGTGGGTTTCGGCTAGCTGAGTGGGTTTGGGTCCAGCCGAGTGGTTTTGGGTCTAGCCGAGTGGGTTTGGGTCTAGCCGAGTCTGTTTGGGTCTTGCCGAGTGGGTTGGGGTCTAGCCAAGTGGGTTTGGGTCTAGCCGAGTGGGTTTGGGTCTAGCCGAGTCTGTTTGGGTCTAGCCGAGTGGGTTTGGGACTCGCCGAGTATGTTTGGGTCTAGCCGAGTGGGTTTGGTTCTAGCCAAGTGGGTTTGGGTCTAGCCGAGTGGGTTTGGGTCTGGCCGGGTGGGTTTGGGTCTAGCCGAGTGGGTTTGGGTCTAGCCGAGTGGGTTTGGGTCTAGCCGTGTGGGTTTGTGTCTAGCCGATTGGGTTTGGGTCTAGCCGAGTGCGTTTGGGTCTAGCCGAGTGGGTTTGGGTCTAGCCGATTGGGTTTGGGTCTAGCCGAGTGGGTTTGGGTCTAGCCGAGTGGGTTTGGGTCTAGCCTAGTGGGTTTGGGTCTAGCCGAGTGGGTTTGGGCCTAGCCGATTGGGTATGGGTCTAGCCGAGTGGGTTTGGGTCGAGCCGAGTGGGTTTGGGTCTAGCCGAGTGGGTTTGGGTCTAGCCGAGTGGGTTTGTGTCTAGCCGAGTGGGTTTGGGTCTAGCCGAGTGGGTTTGGGTCTAGCCGAGTGGGTTTGGGTCTAGCCGAGTGGGTTTGTGTCTAGCCGAGTGGGTTTGGGTCTAGCCGAGTGGGTTTGGGTCTAGCCGAGTGGGTTTGGGTCTAGCAGAGTGGGTTTGGGTCTAGCCGAGTGGGTTTGTGTCTAGCCGAGTGGGTTTGGGTCTAGCCGAATGGGTTTGGGTCTAGCCGAGTGGGTTTGGGTCTAGCGGAGTGGGTTTGGGTCTAGCGGAGTGGGTTTGGGTCTAACCGAGTGGGTTTGGGTCTAGCCGAGTGGGTTTGGGTCTAGCAGAGTGGGTTTGGGTCTAGCCGAGTGGGTTTGGGTCTAGCCGAGTGGGTTTGGGTCTAGCCGAGTGCGTTTGGGTCTAGCCGAGTGGGTTTGGGTCTAGCGGAGTGGGTTTGGGTCTAGCTGAATGGGTTTGGGTCTAGCCGAGTGGGTTTGGGTCTAGCCGAGTGGGTTTGGGTCTAGCAGAGTGGGTTTGGGTCTAGCGGAGTGGGTTTGGGTCTAGCGGAGTGGGTTTGGGTCTGGCCGAATGGGTTTGGGTCTAGCCGAGTGGGTTTGGGTCTAGCCGAGTGGGTTTGGGTCTAGCCGAGTGGGTTTGGGTCTAGCCGAGTGGGTTTGGGTCTAGCCGAGTGGGTTTGGGTCTAGCCGAGTGGGTTTGGGTCTAGCGGAGTGGGTTTGGGTCTAGCCGAGTGGGTTTGGGCCTAGCCGAGTGGTTTGGGTCTAGCGGAGTGGGTTTGGGTCTAGCTGAGTGGGTTTGGGTCTAGCCGAGTGGGTTTGGGTCTAGCGGAGTGGGTTTGGGTTTAGCGGAGTGGGTTTGGGTCTAGCCGAGTGGGTTTGGGTCTAGCCGAGTGGGTTTGGGTCTTGCCGTGTGGGTTTGGGTCCAGCCGAGTGGGTTTGGGTCTAGCGGAGTGGGTTTGGGTCTAGCCGAGTGGGTTTGGGTCTAGCCGAGTGGGTTTGGGTCTAGCCGAGTGGGTTTGGGTCTAGCAGAGTGGGTTTGGGTCTAGCCGAGTGGGTTTGGGTCTAGCCTGGTGGGTTTGGGTCTAGCCGAGTGCGTTTGGGTCTAGCCGAGTGGGTTTGGGTCTAGCGGAGTGGGTTTGGGTCTAGCTGAATGGGTTTGGGTCTAGCCGAGTGGGTTTGGGTCTAGCCGAGTGGGTTTGGGTCTAGCAGAGTGGGTTTGGGTCTAGCCGAGTGGGTTTGGGTCTAGCAGAGTGGGATTGGGTCTAGCCGAGTGGGTTTGTGTCTAGCCGAGTGGGTTTGGGTCTAGCCGAGTGGGTTTGGGTCTAGCCGAGTGGGTTTGGGTCTAGCGGAGTGGGTTTGGGTCTAGCCGAGTGGGTTTGGGTCTAGCCGAGTGGGTTTGGGTCTAGCCGAGTGGGTTTGGGTCTAGCAGAGTGGGTTTGGGTCTAGCCGAGTGGGTTTGGGTCTAGCCGAGTGGGTTTGGGTCTAGCCGAGTGCGTTTGGGTCTAGCCGAGTGGGTTTGGGTCTAGCCGAGTGGGTTTGGGTCTAGCTGAATGGGTTTGGGTCTAGCCGAGTGCGTTTGGGTCTAGCCGAGTGGGTTTGGGTCTAGCGGAGTGGGTTTGGGTCTAGCCCTGTGGGTTTGGGTCGAGCCGAGTAGGTTTGGGTCTAGCCGAGTGGGTTTGGGTGTAGCCGAGTGGGTTTGTGTCTAGCCGAGTGGGTTTGGGTCCAGCCGAGTGGGTTTGGGTCTAGCCGAGTGGGTTTGGGTCTAGCAGAGTGGGTTTGGGTCTAGCCGAGTGGGTTTGTGTCTAGCCGAGGGGGTTTGGGTCTAGCCGAGTGGGTTTGGGTCTAGCCGAGTGGGTTTGTGACTAGCCGAGTGGGTTTGGGTCTAGCCGAGTGGGTTTGGGTCTAGCCGAGTGGGTTTGGGTCTAGCCGAGTGGGTTTGGGTCTAGCAGAGTGGGTTTGGGTCTGGCCGAGTGGGTTTGGGTCTAGCCGAGTGGGTTTGGGTCTAGCCGATTGGATTTGGGTCTAGCCGAGTGGGTTTGGGTTTAGTCGAGTGGGTTTGTGTCTAGCCGAGTGCGTTTGGGTCTAGCGGAGTCGGTTTGGGTCTAGCAGAGTGGGTTTGGGTCTATCCGAGAGGGTTTGTGTCTAGCCGAGTGGGTTTGGGCTAGCTGAGTGGGTTTGGGTCCAGCCGAGTGGTTTTGGGTCTAGCCGAGTGGGTTTGGGTCTAGCCGAGTCTGTTTGGGTCTTGCCGAGTGGGTTGGGGTCTAGCCAAGTGGGTTTGGGTCTAGCCGAGTGGGTTTGGGTCTAGCCGAGTCTGTTTGGGTCTAGCCGAGTGGGTTTGGGTCTCGCCGAGTATGTTTGGGTCTAGCCGAGTGGGTTTGGTTCTAGCCAAGTGGGTTTGGGTCTAGCCGAGTGGGTTTGGGTCTGGCCGGGTGGGTTTGGGTCTAGCCGAGTGGGTTTAGGTCTAGCCGAGTGGGTTTGGGTCTAGCCGTGTGGGTTTGTGTCTAGCCGATTGGGTTTGGGTCTAGCCGAGTGGGTTTGGGTCTATCCGAGTGGGTTTGGGTCTAGCCGAGTGGGATTGGGTCTAGCCGAGTGGGTTTGGGTCTAGCCGAGTGGGTTTGGGTCTAGCCTAGTGGGTTTGGGTCTAGCCGAGTGGGTTTGGGTCTAGCCGATTGGGTATGGGTCTAGCCGAGTGGGTTTGGGTCGAGCCGAGTGGGTTTGGGTCTAGCTGAGTGGGTTTGGGTCTAGCTGAGTGGGTTTGGGTCTAGCCGAGTGGGTTTGGGTCTAGCGGAGTGGGTTTGGGTTTAGCGGTGTGGGTTTGGGTCTAGCCGAGTGGGTTTGGGTCTAGCCGAGTGGGTTTGGGTCTTGCCGTGTGGGTTTGGGTCCAGCCGAGTGGGTTTGGGTCTAGCGGAGTGGGTTTGGGTCTAGCCGAGTGGGTTTGGGTCTAGCCGAGTGGGTTTGGGTCTAGCCGAGTGGGTTTGGGTCTAGCAGAGTGGGTTTGGGTCTAGCCGAGTGGGTTTGGGTCTAGCCTGGTTGGTTTGGGTCTAGCCGAGTGCGTTTGGGTCTAGCCGAGTGGGTTTGGGTCTAGCGGAGTGGGTTTGGGTCTAGCTGAATGGGTTTGGGTCTAGCCGAGTGGGTTTGGGTCTAGCCGAGTGGGTTTGGGTCTAGCAGAGTGGGTTTGGGTCTAGCCGAGTGGGTTTGGGTCTAGCAGAGTGGGATTGGGTCTAGCCGAGTGGGTTTGTGTCTAGCCGAGTGGGTTTGGGTCTAGCCGAGTGGGTTTGGGTCTAGCCGAGTGGGTTTGGGTCTAGCGGAGTGGGTTTGGGTCTAGCCGAGTGGGTTTGGGTCTAGCCGAGTGGGTTTGGGTCTATCCGAGTGGGTTTGGGTCTAGCAGAGTGGGTTTGGGTCTAGCAGAGTGGGTTTGGGTCTAGCCGAGTGGGTTTGGGTCTAGCCGAGTGGGTTTGGGTCTAGCCGAGTGCGTTTGGGTCTAGCCGAGTGGGTTTGGGTCTAGCCGAGTGGGTTTGGGTCTAGCCGAATGGGTTTGGGTCTAGCCGAGTGCATTTGGGTCTAGCCGAGTGGGTTTGGGTCTAGCGGAGTGGGTTTGGGTCTAGCCGAGTGGGTTTGGGTCTAGCCGAGTGGGTTTGGGTCTAGCCGAGTGGGTTTGGGTCTAGCGGAGTGGGTTTGGGTCTAGCCGAGTGGGTTTGGGCCTAGCCGAGTGGTTTGGGTCTAGCGGAGAGGGTTTGGGTCTAGCTGAGTGGGTTTGGGTCTAGCCGAGTCGGTTTGGGTCTAGCGGAGTGGGTTTGGGTTTAGCGGAGTGGGTTTGGGTCTAGCCGAGTGGGTTTGGGTCTAGCCGAGTGGGTTTGGGTCTCGCCGTGTGGGTTTGGGTCCAGCCGAGTGGGTTTGGGTCTAGCGGAGTGGGTTTGGGTCTAGCCGAGTGGGTTTGGGTCTAGCGGAGTGGGTTTGGGTCTAGCCGAGTGGGTTTGGGTCTAGCAGAGTGGGTTTGGGTCTAGCCTGGTGGGTTTGGGTCTAGCCGAGTGCGTTTGGGTCTAGCCGAGTGGGTTTGGGTCTAGCGGAGTGGGTTTGGGTCTAGCCGAATGGGTTTGGGTCTAGCCGAGTGGGTTTGGGTCTAGCCGAGTGGGTTTGGGTCTAGCAGAGTGGGTTTGGGTCTAGCCGAGTGGGTTTGGGTCTAGCCGAGTGGGTTTGAGTCTATCCGAGTGGGTTTGGGTCTAGCCGAGTGGGTTTCGGTCTAGCCGAGTGGGTTTGGGTCTAGCGGAGTGGGTTTGGGTCTAGCGGAGTGGGTTTGGGTCTAGCGGAGTGGGTTTGGGTCTAGCGGAGTGGGTTTGGGTCTAGCCGAATGGGTTTGGGTCTAGCCGAGTGGGTTTGGGTCTAGCCGAGTGGGTTTGGGTCTAGCCGAGTGGGTTTGGGTCTAGCCGAGTGGGTTTGGGTCTAGCCGAGTGGGTTTGGGTCTAGCCGAGTGGGTTTGGGCCGAGCCGAGTGGTTTGGGTCTAGCGGAGTGGGTTTGGGTCTAGCTGAGTGGGTTTGGGTCTAGCCGAGTCGGTTTGGGTCTAGCGGAGTGGGTTTGGGTTTAGCGGAGTGGGTTTGGGTCTAGCCGAGTGGGTTTGGGTCTAGCCGAGTGGGTTTGGGTCTAGCCGTGTGGGTTTGGGTCTAGCCGAGTGGGTTTGGGTCTAGCCGAGTGGGTTTGTGTCTAGTGGAGTGGGTTTGGGTGTAGCCGAGTGGGTTTGGGTCGAACTGAGTGGGTTTGGGTCTAGCCGAGTGGGTTTGGGTCCAGACGAGTGGGTTTGGTTCCAGCCGAGTGGGTTTGGGTCCAGCCGAGTGGGTTTGGGTCTAGCCGAGTGGGTTTTGGTCTAGCCGAATGGGTTTGGGTCCAGCCGAGTGGGTTTGGGTCTAGCCGAGTGGGTTTGGGTCTAGCCGAATGGGTTTGGGTCTAGCCGAGTGGGTTTGGGTTGAGCCGAGTGGGTTTGGGTCTAGCCGAGTGGGTTTGGGTCTAGCCGAGTGGGTTTGTGTCTAGCCGAGTGGGTTTGGGGCGAGCCGTGTGGGTTTGGGTCTATCCGAGAGGGTTTGGGTCTAGCCGAGTGGGTTTCGGCTAGCTGAGTGGGATTGGGTCCAGCCGAGTGGTTTTGGGTCTAGCCGAGTCTGTTTGGGTCTTGCCGAGTGGGTTGGGGTCTAGCCGAGTGGGTTTGGGTCTAGCCGAGTCTGTTTGGGTCTTGCCGAGTGGGTTGGGGTCTAGCCGAGTGGGTTTGGGTCTAGCCGAGTGGGTTTGGGTCTAGCCGAGTCTGTTTGGGTCTAGCCGAGTGGGTTTGGGACTCGCCGAGTATGTTTGGGTCTAGCCGAGTGGGTTTGGTTCTAGCCAAGTGGGTTTGGGTCTAGCCGAGTGGGTTTGGGTCTGGCCGGGTGGGTTTGGGTCTAGCCGAGTGGGTTTGGGTCTAGCCGAGTGGGTTTGGGTCTAGCCGTGTGGGTTTGTGTCTAGCCGATTGGGTTTGGGTCTAGCCGAGTGCGTTTGGGTCTAGCCGAGTGGGTTTGGGTCTAGCCGAGTGGGTTTGGGTCTAGCCGAGTGGGTTTGGGTCTAGCCGAGTGGGTTTGGGTCTAGCCTAGTGGGTTTGGGTCTAGCCGAGTGGGTTTGGGCCTAGCCGATTGGGTATGGGTCTAGCCGAGTGGGTTTGGGTCGAGCCGAGTGGGTTTGGGTCTAGCCGAGTGGGTTTGGGTCTAGCCGAGTGGGTTTGTGTCTAGCCGAGTGGGTTTGGGTCTAGCCGAGTGGGTTTGGGTCTAGCCGAGTGGGTTTGGGTCTAGCCGAGTGGGTTTGGGTCTAGCCGAATGGGTTTGGGTCTAGCCGAGTGGGTTTGGGTCTAGCGGAGTGGGTTTGGGTCTAGCGGAGTGGGTTTGGGTCTAACCGAGTGGGTTTGGGTCTAGCCGAGTGGGTTTGGGTCTAGCAGAGTGGGTTTGGGTCTAGCCGAGTGGGTTTGGGTCTAGCCGAGTGGGTTTGGGTCTAGCCGAGTGCGTTTGGGTCTAGCCGAGTGGGTTTGGGTCTAGCGGAGTGGGTTTGGGTCTAGCTGAATGGGTTTGGGTCTAGCCGAGTGGGTTTGGGTCTAGCCGAGTGGGTTTGGGTCTAGCAGAGTGGGTTTGGGTCTAGCGGAGTGGGTTTGGGTCTAGCGGAGTGGGTTTGGGTCTGGCCGAATGGGTTTGGGTCTAGCCGAGTGGGTTTGGGTCTAGCCGAGTGGGTTTGGGTCTAGCCGAGTGGGTTTGGGTCTAGCCGAGTGGGTTTGGGTCTAGCCGAGTGGGTTTGGGTCTAGCCGAGTGGGTTTGGGTCTAGCGGAGTGGGTTTGGGTCTAGCCGAGTGGGTTTGGGCCTAGCCGAGTGGTTTGGGTCTAGCGGAGTGGGTTTGGGTCTAGCTGAGTGGGTTTGGGTCTAGCCGAGTGGGTTTGGGTCTAGCGGAGTGGGTTTGGGTTTAGCGGAGTGGGTTTGGGTCTAGCCGAGTGGGTTTGGGTCTAGCCGAGTGGGTTTGGGTCTTGCCGTGTGGGTTTGGGTCCAGCCGAGTGGGTTTGGGTCTAGCGGAGTGGGTTTGGGTCTAGCCGAGTGGGTTTGGGTCTAGCCGAGTGGGTTTGGGTCTAGCCGAGTGGGTTTCGGTCTAGCAGAGTGGGTTTGGGTCTAGCCGAGTGGGTTTGGGTCTAGCCTGGTGGGTTTGGGTCTAGCCGAGTGCGTTTGGGTCTAGCCGAGTGGGTTTGGGTCTAGCGGAGTGGGTTTGGGTCTAGCTGAATGGGTTTGGGTCTAGCCGAGTGGGTTTGGGTCTAGCCGAGTGGGTTTGGGTCTAGCAGAGTGGGTTTGGGTCTAGCCGAGTGGGTTTGGGTCTAGCAGAGTGGGATTGGGTCTAGCCGAGTGGGTTTGTGTCTCGCCGAGTGGGTTTGGGTCTAGCCGAGTGGGTTTGGGTCTAGCCGAGTGGGTTTGGGTCTAGCGGAGTGGGTTTGGGTCTAGCCGAGTGGGTTTGGGTCTAGCCGAGTGGGTTTGGGTCTAGCCGAGTGGGTTTGGGTCTAGCAGAGTGGGTTTGGGTCTAGCCGAGTGGGTTTGGGTCTAGCCGAGTGGGTTTGGGTCTAGCCGAGTGCGTTTGGGTCTAGCCGAGTGGGTTTGGGTCTAGCCGAGTGGGTTTGGGTCTAGCTGAATGGGTTTGGGTCTAGCCGAGTGCGTTTGGGTCTAGCCGAGTGGGTTTGGGTCTAGCGGAGTGGGTTTGGGTCTAGTCGAGTGGGTTTGGGTCGAGCCGAGTAGGTTTGGGTCTAGCCGAGTGGGTTTGGGTGTAGCCGAGTGGGTTTGTGTCTAGCCGAGTGGGTTTGGGTCCAGCCGAGTGGGTTTGGGTCTAGCCGAGTGGGTTTGGGTCTAGCAGAGTGGGTTTGGGTCTAGCCGAGTGGGTTTGTGTCTAGCCGAGGGGGTTTGGGTCTAGCCGAGTGGGTTTGGGTCTAGCCGAGTGGGTTTGTGACTAGCCGAGTGGGTTTGGGTCTAGCCGAGTGGGTTTGGGTCTAGCCGAGTGGGTTTGGGTCTAGCCGAGTGGGTTTGGGTCTAGCAGAGTGGGTTTGGGTCTGGCCGAGTGGGTTTGGGTCTAGCCGAGTGGGTTTGGGTCTAGCCGATTGGATTTGGGTCTAGCCGAGTGGGTTTGGGTTTAGTCGAGTGGGTTTGTGTCTAGCCGAGTGCGTTTGGGTCTAGCGGAGTCGGTTTGGGTCTAGCAGAGTGGGTTTGGGTCTATCCGAGAGGGTTTGTGTCTAGCCGAGTGGGTTTGGGCTAGCTGAGTGGGTTTGGGTCCAGCCGAGTGGTTTTGGGTCTAGCCGAGTGGGTTTGGGTCTAGCCGAGTCTGTTTGGGTCTTGCCGAGTGGGTTGGGGACTAGCCAAGTGGGTTTGGGTCTAGCCGAGTGGGTTTGGGTCTAGCCGAGTCTGTTTGGGTCTAGCCGAGTGGGTTTGGGTCTCGCCGAGTATGTTTGGGTCTAGCCGAGTGGGTTTGGTTCTAGCCAAGTGGGTTTGGGTCTAGCCGAGTGGGTTTGGGTCTGGCCGGGTGGGTTTGGGTCTAGCCGAGTGGGTTTAGGTCTAGCCGAGTGGGTTTGGGTCTAGCCGTGTGGGTTTGTGTCTAGCCGATTGGGTTTGGGTCTAGCCGAGTGGGTTTGGGTCTATCCGAGTGGGTTTGGGTCTAGCCGAGTGGGTTTGGGTCTAGCCGAGTGGGTTTGGGTCTAGCCGAGTGGGTTTGGGTCTAGCCTAGTGGGTTTGGGTCTAGCCGAGTGGGTTTGGGTCTAGCCGATTGGGTATGGGTCTAGCCGAGTGGGTTTGGGTCGAGCCGAGTGGGTTTGGGTCTAGCCGAGTGGGTTTGGGTCTAGCCGAGTGGGTTTGTGTCTAGCCGAGTGGGTTTGGGTCTAGCCGAGTGGGTTTGGGTCTAGCCGAGTGGGTTTGGGTCTAGCAGAGTGGGTTTGGGTCTAGCCGAGTGGGTTTGGGTCTAGCCGAGTGGGTTTGGGTCTAGCCGAGTGGGTTTGGGCCGAGCCGAGTGGTTTGGTTCTAGCGGAGTGGGTTTTGGTCTAGCTGAGTGGGTTTGGGTCTAGCCGAGTCGGTTTGGGTCTAGCGGAGTGGGTTTGGGTTTAGCGGAGTGGGTTTGGGTCTAGCCGAGTGGGTTTGGGTCTAGCCGAGTGGGTTTGGGTCTAGCCGTGTGGGTTTGGGTCTAGCCGAGTGGGTTTGGGTCTAGCCGAGTGGGTTTGTGTCTAGTGGAGTGGGTTTGGGTGTAGCCGAGTGGGTTTGGGTCGAACTGAGTGGGTTTGGGTCTAGCCGAGTGGGTTTGGGTCCAGACGAGTGGGTTTGGTTCCAGCCGAGTGGGTTTGGGTCCAGCCGAGTGGGTTTGGGTCTAGCCGAGTGGGTTTTGGTCTAGCCGAATGGGTTTGGGTCCAGCCGAGTGGGTTTGGGTCTAGCCGAGTGGGTTTGGGTCTAGCCGAATGGGTTTGGGTCTAGCCGAGTGGGTTTGGGTTGAGCCGAGTGGGTTTGGGTCTAGCCGAGTGGGTTTGGGTCTAGCCGAGTGGGTTTGTGTCTAGCCGAGTGGGTTTGGGGCGAGCCGTGTGGGTTTGGGTCTATCCGAGAGGGTTTGGGTCTAGCCGAGTGGGTTTCGGCTAGCTGAGTGGGATTGGGTCCAGCCGAGTGGTTTTGGGTCTAGCCGAGTGGGTTTGGGTCTAGCCGAGTCTGTTTGGGTCTTGCCGAGTGGGTTGGGGTCTAGCCGAGTGGGTTTGGGTCTAGCCGAGTCTGTTTGGGTCTTGCCGAGTGGGTTGGGGTCTAGCCGAGTGGGTTTGGGTCTAGCCGAGTGGGTTTGGGTCTAGCCGAGTCTGTTTGGGTCTAGCCGAGTGGGTTTGGGACTCGCCGAGTATGTTTGGGTCTAGCCGAGTGGGTTTGGTTCTAGCCAAGTGGGTTTGGGTCTAGCCGAGTGGGTTTGGGTCTGGCCGGGTGGGTTTGGGTCTAGCCGAGTGGGTTTGGGTCTAGCCGAGTGGGTTTGGGTCTAGCCGTGTGGGTTTGTGTCTAGCCGATTGGGTTTGGGTCTAGCCGAGTGCGTTTGGGTCTAGCCGAGTGGGTTTGGGTCTAGCCGAGTGGGTTTGGGTCTAGCCGAGTGGGTTTGGGTCTAGCCGAGTGGGTTTGGGTCTAGCCTAGTGGGTTTGGGTCTAGCCGAGTGGGTTTGGGCCTAGCCGATTGGGTATGGGTCTAGCCGAGTGGGTTTGGGTCGAGCCGAGTGGGTTTGGGTCTAGCCGAGTGGGTTTGGGTCTAGCCGAGTGGGTTTGTGTCTAGCCGAGTGGGTTTGGGTCTAGCCGAGTGGGTTTGGGTCTAGCCGAGTGGGTTTGGGTCTAGCCGAGTGGGTTTGGGTCTAGCCGAATGGGTTTGGGTCTAGCCGAGTGGGTTTGGGTCTAGCGGAGTGGGTTTGGGTCTAGCGGAGTGGGTTTGGGTCTAACCGAGTGGGTTTGGGTCTAGCCGAGTGGGTTTGGGTCTAGCAGAGTGGGTTTGGGTCTAGCCGAGTGGGTTTGGGTCTAGCCGAGTGGGTTTGGGTCTAGCCGAGTGCGTTTGGGTCTAGCCGAGTGGGTTTGGGTCTAGCGGAGTGGGTTTGGGTCTAGCTGAATGGGTTTGGGTCTAGCCGAGTGGGTTTGGGTCTAGCCGAGTGGGTTTGGGTCTAGCAGAGTGGGTTTGGGTCTAGCGGAGTGGGTTTGGGTCTAGCGGAGTGGGTTTGGGTCTGGCCGAATGGGTTTGGGTCTAGCCGAGTGGGTTTGGGTCTAGCCGAGTGGGTTTGGGTCTAGCCGAGTGGGTTTGGGTCTAGCCGAGTGGGTTTGGGTCTAGCCGAGTGGGTTTGGGTCTAGCCGAGTGGGTTTGGGTCTAGCCGAGTGGGTTTGGGTCTAGCCGAGTGGGTTTGGGCCTAGCCGAGTGGTTTGGGTCTAGCGGAGTGGGTTTGGGTCTAGCTGAGTGGGTTTGGGTCTAGCCGAGTGGGTTTGGGTCTAGCCGAGTGGGTTTGGGTCTAGCGGAGTGGGTTTGGGTTTAGCGGAGTGGGTTTGGGTCTAGCCGAGTGGGTTTGGGTCTAGCCGAGTGGGTTTGGGTCTTGCCGTGTGGGTTTGGGTCCAGCCGAGTGGGTTTGGGTCTAGCGGAGTGGGTTTGGGTCTAGCCGAGTGGGTTTGGGTCTAGCCGAGTGGGTTTGGGTCTAGCCGAGTGGGTTTCGGTCTAGCAGAGTGGGTTTGGGTCTAGCCGAGTGGGTTTGGGTCTAGCCTGGTGGGTTTGGGTCTAGCCGAGTGCGTTTGGGTCTAGCCGAGTGGGTTTGGGTCTAGCGGAGTGGGTTTGGGTCTAGCTGAATGGGTTTGGGTCTAGCCGAGTGGGTTTGGGTCTAGCCGAGTGGGTTTGGGTCTAGCAGAGTGGGTTTGGGTCTAGCCGAGTGGGTTTGGGTCTAGCAGAGTGGGATTGGGTCTAGCCGAGTGGGTTTGTGTCTCGCCGAGTGGGTTTGGGTCTAGCCGAGTGGGTTTGGGTCTAGCCGAGTGGGTTTGGGTCTAGCGGAGTGGGTTTGGGTCTAGCCGAGTGGGTTTGGGTCTAGCCGAGTGGGTTTGGGTCTAGCCGAGTGGGTTTGGGTCTAGCAGAGTGGGTTTGGGTCTAGCCGAGTGGGTTTGGGTCTAGCCGAGTGGGTTTGGGTCTAGCCGAGTGCGTTTGGGTCTAGCCGAGTGGGTTTGGGTCTAGCCGAGTGGGTTTGGGTCTAGCTGAATGGGTTTGGGTCTAGCCGAGTGCGTTTGGGTCTAGCCGAGTGGGTTTGGGTCTAGCGGAGTGGGTTTGGGTCTAGCCGAGTGGGTTTGGGTCGAGCCGAGTAGGTTTGGGTCTAGCCGAGTGGGTTTGGGTGTAGCCGAGTGGGTTTGTGTCTAGCCGAGTGGGTTTGGGTCCAGCCGAGTGGGTTTGGGTCTAGCCGAGTGGGTTTGGGTCTAGCAGAGTGGGTTTGGGTCTAGCCGAGTGGGTTTGTGTCTAGCCGAGGGGGTTTGGGTCTAGCCGAGTGGGTTTGGGTCTAGCCGAGTGGGTTTGTGACTAGCCGAGTGGGTTTGGGTCTAGCCGAGTGGGTTTGGGTCTAGCCGAGTGGGTTTGGGTCTAGCCGAGTGGGTTTGGGTCTAGCAGAGTGGGTTTGGGTCTGGCCGAGTGGGTTTGGGTCTAGCCGAGTGGGTTTGGGTCTAGCCGATTGGATTTGGGTCTAGCCGAGTGGGTTTGGGTTTAGTCGAGTGGGTTTGTGTCTAGCCGAGTGCGTTTGGGTCTAGCGGAGTCGGTTTGGGTCTAGCAGAGTGGGTTTGGGTTTATCCGAGAGGGTTTGTGTCTAGCCGAGTGGGTTTGGGCTAGCTGAGTGGGTTTGGGTCCAGCCGAGTGGTTTTGGGTCTAGCCGAGTGGGTTTGGGTCTAGCCGAGTCTGTTTGGGTCTTGCCGAGTGGGTTGGGGTCTAGCCAAGTGGGTTTGGGTCTAGCCGAGTGGGTTTGGGTCTAGCCGAGTCTGTTTGGGTCTAGCCGAGTGGGTTTGGGTCTCGCCGAGTATGTTTGGGTCTAGCCGAGTGGGTTTGGTTCTAGCCAAGTGGGTTTGGGTCTAGCCGAGTGGGTTTGGGTCTGGCCGGGTGGGTTTGGGTCTAGCCGAGTGGGTTTAGGTCTAGCCGAGTGGGTTTGGGTCTAGCCGTGTGGGTTTGTGTCTAGCCGATTGGGTTTGGGTCTAGCCGAGTGGGTTTGGGTCTATCCGAGTGGGTTTGGGTCTAGCCGAGTGGGTTTGGGTCTAGCCGAGTGGGTTTGGGTCTAGCCGAGTGGGTTTGGGTCTAGCCTAGTGGGTTTGGGTCTAGCCGAGTGGGTTTGGGTCTAGCCGATTGGGTATGGGTCTAGCCGAGTGGGTTTGGGTCGAGCCGAGTGGGTTTGGGTCTAGCTGAGTGGGTTTGGGTCTAGCCGAGTGGGTTTGGGTCTAGCGGAGTGGGTTTGGGTTTAGCGGAGTGGGTTTGGGTCTAGCCGAGTGGGTTTGGGTCTAGCCGAGTGGGTTTGGGTCTTGCCGTGTGGGTTTGGGTCCAGCCGAGTGGGTTTGGGTCTAGCGGAGTGGGTTTGGGTCTAGCCGAGTGGGTTTGGGTCTAGCCGAGTGGGTTTGGGTCTAGCCGAGTGGGTTTGGGTCTAGCAGAGTGGGTTTGGGTCTAGCCGAGTGGGTTTGGGTCTAGCCTGGTTGGTTTGGGTCTAGCCGAGTGCGTTTGGGTCTAGCCGAGTGGGTTTGGGTCTAGCGGAGTGGGTTTGGGTCTAGCTGAATGGGTTTGGGTCTAGCCGAGTGGGTTTGGGTCTAGCCGAGTGGGTTTGGGTCTAGCAGAGTGGGTTTGGGTCTAGCCGAGTGGGTTTGGGTCTAGCAGAGTGGGATTGGGTCTAGCCGAGTGGGTTTGTGTCTAGCCGAGTGGGTTTGGGTCTAGCCGAGTGGGTTTGGGTCTAGCCGAGTGGGTTTGGGTCTAGCGGAGTGGGTTTGGGTCTAGCCGAGTGGGTTTGGGTCTAGCCGAGTGGGTTTGGGTCTAGCCGAGTGGGTTTGGGTCTAGCAGAGTGGGTTTGGGTCTAGCCGAGTGGGTTTGGGTCTAGCCGAGTGGGTTTGGGTCTAGCCGAGTGCGTTTGGGTCTAGCCGAGTGGGTTTGGGTCTAGCCGAGTGGGTTTGGGTCTAGCTGAATGGGTTTGGGTCTAGCCGAGTGCGTTTGGGTCTAGCCGAGTGGGTTTGGGTCTAGCGGAGTGGGTTTGGGTCTAGCCGAGTGGGTTTGGGTCGAGCCGAGTAGGTTTGGGTCTAGCCGAGTGGGTTTGGGTGTAGCCGAGTGGGTTTGTGTCTAGCCGAGTGGGTTTGGGTCCAGCCGAGTGGGTTTGGGTCTAGCCGAGTGGGTTTGGGTCTAGCAGAGTGGGTTTGGGTCTAGCCGAGTGGGTTTGTGTCAAGCCGAGGGGGTTTGGGTCTAGCCGAGTGGGTTTGGGTCTAGCCGAGTGGGTTTGTGACTAGCCGAGTGGGTTTGGGTCTAGCCGAGTGGGTTTGGGTCTAGCCGAGTGGGTTTGGGTCTAGCCGAGTGGGTTTGAGTCAAGCAGAGTGGGTTTGGGTCTGGCCGAGTGGGTTTGGGTCTAGCCGAGTGGGTTTGGGTCTAGCCGATTGGATTTGGGTCTAGCCGAGTGGGTTTGGGTTTAGTCGAGTGGGTTTGTGTCTAGCCGAGTGCGTTTGGGTCTAGCGGAGTCGGTTTGGGTCTAGCAGAGTGGGTTTGGGTCTATCCGAGAGGGTTTGTGTCTAGCCGAGTGGGTTTGGGCTAGCTGAGTGGGTTTGGGTCCAGCCGAGTGGTTTTGGGTCTAGCCGAGTGGGTTTGGGTCTAGCCGAGTCTGTTTGGGTCTTGCCGAGTGGGTTGGGGTCTAGCCAAGTGGGTTTGGGTCTAGCCGAGTGGGTTTGGGTCTAGCCGAGTCTGTTTGGGTCTAGCCGAGTGGGTTTGGGTCTCGCCGAGTATGTTTGGGTCTAGCCGAGTGGGTTTGGTTCTAGCCAAGTGGGTTTGGGTCTAGCCGAGTGGGTTTGGGTCTGGCCGGGTGGGTTTGGGTCTAGCCGAGTGGGTTTAGGTCTAGCCGAGTGGGTTTGGGTCTAGCCGTGTGGGTTTGTGTCTAGCCGATTGGGTTTGGGTCTAGCCGAGTGGGTTTGGGTCTAGCCGAGTGGGTTTGGGTCTAGCCGAGTGGGTTTGGGTCTAGCCGAGTGGGTTTGGGTCTAGCCGAGTGGGTTTGGGTCTAGCCTAGTGGGTTTGGGTCTAGCCGAGTGGGTTTGGGTCTAGCCGATTGGGTATGGGTCTAGCCGAGTGGGTTTGGGTCGAGCCGAGTGGGTTTGGGTCTAGCCGAGTGGGTTTGGGTCTAGCCGAGTGGGTTTGTGTCTAGCCGAGTGGGTTTGGGTCTAGCCGAGTGGGTTTGGGTCTAGCCGAGTGGGTTTGGGTCTAGCAGAGTGGGTTTGGGTCTAGCCGAGTGGGTTTGTGTCTAGCCGAGTGGGTTTGGGTCTAGCCGAGTGGGTTTGGGTCTAGCCGAGTGGGTTTGTGTCTAGCCGAGTGGGTTTGGGTCTAGCCGAGTGGGTTTGGGTCTAGCCGAGTGGGTTTGGGTCTAGCAGAGTGGGTTTGGGTCTAGCCGAGTGGGCTTGTGTCTAGCCGAGTGGGTTTGGGTCTAGCCGAGTGGGTTTGGGTCTAGCCGAGTGGGTTTGAGTCTAGCGGAGTGGGTTTGGGTCTAGCGGAGTGGGTTTGGGTCTAGCCGAGTGGGTTTGGGTCTAGCCGAGTGGGTTTGGGTCTAGCAGAGTGGGTTTGGGTCTAGCCGAGTGGGTTTGGGTCTAGCCGAGTGGGTTTGGGTCTAGCCGAGTGCGTTTGGGTCTAGCCGAGTGGGTTTGGGTCTAGCGGAGTGGGTTTGGGTCTAGCTGAATGGGTTTGGGTCTAGCCGAGAGGGTTTGGGTCTAGCCGAGTGGGTTTGGGTCTAGCAGAGTGGGTTTGGGTCTAGCGGAGTGGGTTTGGGTCTAGCGGAGTGGGTTTGGGTCTGGCCGAATGGGTTTGGGTCTAGCCGAGTGGGTTTGGGTCTAGCCGAGTGGGTTTGGGTCTAGCCGAGTGGGTTTGGGTCTAGCCGAGTGGGTTTGGGTCTAGCCGAGTGGGTTTGGGTCTAGCCGAGTGGGTTTGGGTCTAGCGGAGTGGGTTTGGGTCTAGCCGAGTGGGTTTGGGCCGAGCCGAGTGGTTTGGGTCTAGCGGAGTGGGTTTGGGTCTAGCTGAGTGGGTTTGGGTCTAGCCGAGTCGGTTTGGGTCTAGCGGAGTGGGTTTGGGTTTAGCGGAGTGGGTTTGGGTCTAGCCGAGTGGGTTTGGGTCTAGCCGAGTGGGTTTGGGTCTCGCCGTGTGGGTTTGGGTCCAGCCGAGTGGGTTTGGGTCTAGCGGAGTGGGTTTGGGTCTAGCCGAGTGGGTTTGGGTCTAGCCGAGTGGGTTTGGGTCTAGCCGAGTGGGTTTGGGTCTAGCAGAGTGGGTTTGGGTCTAGCCTGGTGGGTTTGGGTCTAGCCGAGTGCGTTTGGGTCTAGCCGAGTGGGTTTGGGTCTAGCGGAGTGGGTTTGGGTCTAGCTGAACGGGTTTGGGTCTAGCCGAGTGGGTTTGGGTCTAGCCGAGTGGGTTTGGGTCTAGCAGAGTGGGTTTGGGTCTAGCCGAGTGGGTTTGGGTCTAGCCGAGTGGGTTTGAGTCTATCCGAGTGGGTTTGGGTCTAGCCGAGTGGGTTTCGGTCTAGCCGAGTGGGTTTGGGTCTAGCGGAGTGGGTTTGGGTCTAGCGGAGTGGGTTTGGGTCTAGCGGAGTGGGTTTGGGTCTAGCGGAGTGGGTTTGGGTCTAGCCGAATGGGTTTGGGTCTAGCCGAGTGGGTTTGGGTCTAGCCGAGTGGGTTTGGGTCTAGCCGAGTGGGTTTGGGTCTAGCCGAGTGGGTTTGGGTCTAGCCGAGTGGGTTTGGGTCTAGCCGAGTGGGTTTGGGCCGAGCCGAGTGGTTTGGGTCTAGCGGAGTGGGTTTGGGTCTAGCTGAGTGGGTTTGGGTCTAGCCGAGTCGGTTTGGGTCTAGCGGAGTGGGTTTGGGTTTAGCGGAGTGGGTTTGGGTCTAGCCGAGTGGGTTTGGGTCTAGCCGAGTGGGTTTGGGTCTAGCCGTGTGGGTTTGGGTCTAGCCGAGTGGGTTTGGGTCTAGCCGAGTGGGTTTGTGTCTAGTGGAGTGGGTTTGGGTGTAGCCGAGTGGGTTTGGGTCGAACTGAGTGGGTTTGGGTCTAGCCGAGTGGGTTTGGGTCCAGACGAGTGGGTTTGGGTCTAGCCGAGTGGGTTTGGGTCTAGCCGAGTGGGTTTGTGTCTAGCCGAGTGGGTTTGGGTCTAGCCGAGTGGGTTTGGGTCTAGCCGAGTGGGTTTGGGTCTAGCCGAGTGGGTTTGTGTCTAGCCGAGTGGGTTTGGGTCTAGCCGAGTGGGTTTGGGTCTAGCCGAGTGGGTTTGGGTCTAGCAGAGTGGGTTTGGGTCTAGCCGAGTGGGTTTGTGTCTAGCCGAGTGGGTTTGGGTCTAGCCGATTGGGTATGGGTCTAGCCGAGTGGGTTTGGGTCGAGCCGAGTGGGTTTGGGTCTAGCTGAGTGGGTTTGGGTCTAGCCGAGTGGGTTTGGGTCTAGCGGAGTGGGTTTGGGTTTAGCGGAGTGGGTTTGGGTCTAGCCGAGTGGGTTTGGGTCTAGCCGAGTGGGTTTGGGTCTTGCCGTGTGGGTTTGGGTCCAGCCGAGTGGGTTTGGGTCTAGCGGAGTGGGTTTGGGTCTAGCCGAGTGGGTTTGGGTCTAGCCGAGTGGGTTTGGGTCTAGCCGAGTGGGTTTGGGTCTAGCAGAGTGGGTTTGGGTCTAGCCGAGTGGGTTTGGGTCTAGCCTGGTTGGTTTGGGTCTAGCCGAGTGCGTTTGGGTCTAGCCGAGTGGGTTTGGGTCTAGCGGAGTGGGTTTGGGTCTAGCTGAATGGGTTTGGGTCTAGCCGAGTGGGTTTGGGTCTAGCCGAGTGGGTTTGGGTCTAGCAGAGTGGGTTTGGGTCTAGCCGAGTGGGTTTGGGTCTAGCAGAGTGGGATTGGGTCTAGCCGAGTGGGTTTGTGTCTAGCCGAGTGGGTTTGGGTCTAGCCGAGTGGGTTTGGGTCTAGCCGAGTGGGTTTGGGTCTAGCGGAGTGGGTTTGGGTCTAGCCGAGTGGGTTTGGGTCTAGCCGAGTGGGTTTGGGTCTAGCCGAGTGGGTTTGGGTCTAGCAGAGTGGGTTTGGGTCTAGCCGAGTGGGTTTGGGTCTAGCCGAGTGGGTTTGGGTCTAGCCGAGTGCGTTTGGGTCTAGCCGAGTGGGTTTGGGTCTAGCCGAGTGGGTTTGGGTCTAGCTGAATGGGTTTGGGTCTAGCCGAGTGCGTTTGGGTCTAGCCGAGTGGGTTTGGGTCTAGCGGAGTGGGTTTGGGTCTAGCCGAGTGGGTTTGGGTCGAGCCGAGTAGGTTTGGGTCTAGCCGAGTGGGTTTGGGTGTAGCCGAGTGGGTTTGTGTCTAGCCGAGTGGGTTTGGGTCCAGCCGAGTGGGTTTGGGTCTAGCCGAGTGGGTTTGGGTCTAGCAGAGTGGGTTTGGGTCTAGCCGAGTGGGTTTGTGTCAAGCCGAGGGGGTTTGGGTCTAGCCGAGTGGGTTTGGGTCTAGCCGAGTGGGTTTGTGACTAGCCGAGTGGGTTTGGGTCTAGCCGAGTGGGTTTGGGTCTAGCCGAGTGGGTTTGGGTCTAGCCGAGTGGGTTTGAGTCAAGCAGAGTGGGTTTGGGTCTGGCCGAGTGGGTTTGGGTCTAGCCGAGTGGGTTTGGGTCTAGCCGATTGGATTTGGGTCTAGCCGAGTGGGTTTGGGTTTAGTCGAGTGGGTTTGTGTCTAGCCGAGTGCGTTTGGGTCTAGCGGAGTCGGTTTGGGTCTAGCAGAGTGGGTTTGGGTATATCCGAGAGGGTTTGTGTCTAGCCGAGTGGGTTTGGGCTAGCTGAGTGGGTTTGGGTCCAGCCGAGTGGTTTTGGGTCTAGCCGAGTGGGTTTGGGTCTAGCCGAGTCTGTTTGGGTCTTGCCGAGTGGGTTGGGGTCTAGCCAAGTGGGTTTGGGTCTAGCCGAGTGGGTTTGGGTCTAGCCGAGTCTGTTTGGGTCTAGCCGAGTGGGTTTGGGTCTCGCCGAGTATGTTTGGGTCTAGCCGAGTGGGTTTGGTTCTAGCCAAGTGGGTTTGGGTCTAGCCGAGTGGGTTTGGGTCTGGCCGGGTGGGTTTGGGTCTAGCCGAGTGGGTTTAGGTCTAGCCGAGTGGGTTTGGGTCTAGCCGTGTGGGTTTGTGTCTAGCCGATTGGGTTTGGGTCTAGCCGAGTGGGTTTGGGTCTAGCCGAGTGGGTTTGGGTCTAGCCGAGTGGGTTTGGGTCTAGCCGAGTGGGTTTGGGTCTAGCCGAGTGGGTTTGGGTCTAGCCTAGTGGGTTTGGGTCTAGCCGAGTGGGTTTGGGTCTAGCCGATTGGGTATGGGTCTAGCCGAGTGGGTTTGGGTCGAGCCGAGTGGGTTTGGGTCTAGCCGAGTGGGTTTGGGTCTAGCCGAGTGGGTTTGTGTCTAGCCGAGTGGGTTTGGGTCTAGCCGAGTGGGTTTGGGTCTAGCCGAGTGGGTTTGGGTCTAGCAGAGTGGGTTTGGGTCTAGCCGAGTGGGTTTGTGTCTAGCCGAGTGGGTTTGGGTCTAGCCGAGTGGGTTTGGGTCTAGCCGAGTGGGTTTGTGTCTAGCCGAGTGGGTTTGGGTCTAGCCGAGTGGGTTTGGGTCTAGCCGAGTGGGTTTGGGTCTAGCAGAGTGGGTTTGGGTCTAGCCGAGTGGGCTTGTGTCTAGCCGAGTGGGTTTGGGTCTAGCCGAGTGGGTTTGGGTCTAGCCGAGTGGGTTTGAGTCTAGCGGAGTGGGTTTGGGTCTAGCGGAGTGGGTTTGGGTCTAGCCGAGTGGGTTTGGGTCTAGCCGAGTGGGTTTGGGTCTAGCAGAGTGGGTTTGGGTCTAGCCGAGTGGGTTTGGGTCTAGCCGAGTGGGTTTGGGTCTAGCCGAGTGCGTTTGGGTCTAGCCGAGTGGGTTTGGGTCTAGCGGAGTGGGTTTGGGTCTAGCTGAATGGGTTTGGGTCTAGCCGAGAGGGTTTGGGTCTAGCCGAGTGGGTTTGGGTCTAGCAGAGTGGGTTTGGGTCTAGCGGAGTGGGTTTGGGTCTAGCGGAGTGGGTTTGGGTCTGGCCGAATGGGTTTGGGTCTCGCCGAGTGGGTTTGGGTCTAGCCGAGTGGGTTTGGGTCTAGCCGAGTGGGTTTGGGTCTAGCCGAGTGGGTTTGGGTCTAGCCGAGTGGGTTTGGGTCTAGCCGAGTGGGTTTGGGTCTAGCGGAGTGGGTTTGGGTCTAGCCGAGTGGGTTTGGGCCGAGCCGAGTGGTTTGGGTCTAGCGGAGTGGGTTTGGGTCTAGCTGAGTGGGTTTGGGTCTAGCCGAGTCGGTTTGGGTCTAGCGGAGTGGGTTTGGGTTTAGCGGAGTGGGTTTGGGTCTAGCCGAGTGGGTTTGGGTCTAGCCGAGTGGGTTTGGGTCTCGCCGTGTGGGTTTGGGTCCAGCCGAGTGGGTTTGGGTCTAGCGGAGTGGGTTTGGGTCTAGCCGAGTGGGTTTGGGTCTAGCCGAGTGGGTTTGGGTCTAGCCGAGTGGGTTTGGGTCTAGCAGAGTGGGTTTGGGTCTAGCCTGGTGGGTTTGGGTCTAGCCGAGTGCGTTTGGGTCTAGCCGAGTGGGTTTGGGTCTAGCGGAGTGGGTTTGGGTCTAGCTGAACGGGTTTGGGTCTAGCCGAGTGGGTTTGGGTCTAGCCGAGTGGGTTTGGGTCTAGCAGAGTGGGTTTGGGTCTAGCCGAGTGGGTTTGGGTCTAGCCGAGTGGGTTTGAGTCTATCCGAGTGGGTTTGGGTCTAGCCGAGTGGGTTTCGGTCTAGCCGAGTGGGTTTGGGTCTAGCGGAGTGGGTTTGGGTCTAGCGGAGTGGGTTTGGGTCTAGCGGAGTGGGTTTGGGTCTAGCGGAGTGGGTTTGGGTCTAGCCGAATGGGTTTGGGTCTAGCCGAGTGGGTTTGGGTCTAGCCGAGTGGGTTTGGGTCTAGCCGAGTGGGTTTGGGTCTAGCCGAGTGGGTTTGGGTCTAGCCGAGTGGGTTTGGGTCTAGCCGAGTGGGTTTGGGCCGAGCCGAGTGGTTTGGGTCTAGCGGAGTGGGTTTGGGTCTAGCTGAGTGGGTTTGGGTCTAGCCGAGTCGGTTTGGGTCTAGCGGAGTGGGTTTGGGTTTAGCGGAGTGGGTTTGGGTCTAGCCGAGTGGGTTTGGGTCTAGCCGAGTGGGTTTGGGTCTAGCCGTGTGGGTTTGGGTCTAGCCGAGTGGGTTTGGGTCTAGCCGAGTGGGTTTGTGTCTAGTGGAGTGGGTTTGGGTGTAGCCGAGTGGGTTTGGGTCGAACTGAGTGGGTTTGGGTCTAGCCGAGTGGGTTTGGGTCCAGACGAGTGGGTTTGGGTCTAGCCGAGTGGGTTTGGGTCTAGCCGAGTGGGTTTGTGTCTAGCCGAGTGGGTTTGGGTCTAGCCGAGTGGGTTTGGGTCTAGCCGAGTGGGTTTGGGTCTAGCCGAGTGGGTTTGTGTCTAGCCGAGTGGGTTTGGGTCTAGCCGAGTGGGTTTGGGTCTAGCCGAGTGGGTTTGGGTCTAGCAGAGTGGGTTTGGGTCTAGCCGAGTGGGTTTGTGTCTAGCCGAGTGGGTTTGGGTCTAGCCGAATGGGTTTGGGTCTAGCCGAGTGGGTTTGGGTCTAGCGGAGTGGGTTTGGGTCTAGCGGAGTGGGTTTGGGTCTAGCCGAGTGGGTTTGGGTCTAGCCGAGTGGGTTTGGGTCTAGCAGAGTGGGTTTGGGTCTAGCCGAGTGGGTTTGGGTCTAGCCGAGTGGGTTTGGGTCTAGCCGAGTGCGTTTGGGTCTAGCCGAGTGGGTTTGGGTCTAGCGGAGTGGGTTTGGGTCTAGCTGAATGGGTTTGGGTCTAGCCGAGTGGGTTTGGGTCTAGCCGAGTGGGTTTGGGTCTAGCAGAGTGGGTTTGGGTCTAGCGGAGTGGGTTTGTGTCTAGCGGAGTGGGTTTGGGTCTGGCCGAATGGGTTTGGGTCTAGCCGAGTGGGTTTGGGTCTAGCCGAGTGGGTTTGGGTCTAGCCGAGTGGGTTTGGGTCTAGCCGAGTGGGTTTGGGTCTAGCCGAGTGGGTTTGGGTCTAGCCGAGTGGGTTTGGGTCTAGCGGAGTGGGTTTGGGTCTAGCCGAGTGGGTTTGGGCCTAGCCGAGTGGTTTGGGTCTAGCGGAGTGGGTTTGGGTCTAGCTGAGTGGGTTTGGGTCTAGCCGAGTGGGTTTGGGTCTAGCGGAGTGGGTTTGGGTTTAGCGGAGTGGGTTTGGGTTTAGCCGAGTGGGTTTGGGTCTAGCCGAGTGGGTTTGGGTCTTGCCGTGTGGGTTTGGGTCCAGCCGAGTGGGTTTGGGTCTAGCGGAGTGGGTTTGGGTCTAGCGGAGTGGGTTTGGGTCTAGCCGAATGGGTTTGGGTCTAGCCGAGTGGGTTTGGGTCTAGCCGAGTGGGTTTGGGTCTAGCCGAGTGGGTTTGGGTCTAGCCGAGTGGGTTTGGGTCTAGCCGAGTGGGTTTGGGTCTAGCCGAGTGGGTTTGGGCCGAGCCGAGTGGTTTGGGTCTAGCGGAGTGGGTTTGGGTCTAGCTGAGTGGGTTTGGGTCTAGCCGAGTCGGTTTGGGTCTAGCGGAGTGGGTTTGGGTTTAGCGGAGTGGGTTTGGGTCTAGCCGAGTGGGTTTGGGTCTAGCCGAGTGGGTTTGGGTCTAGCCGTGTGGGTTTGGGTCTAGCCGAGTGGGTTTGGGTCTAGCCGAGTGGGTTTGTGTCTAGTGGAGTGGGTTTGGGTGTAGCCGAGTGGGTTTGGGTCGAACTGAGTGGGTTTGGGTCTAGCCGAGTGGGTTTGGGTCCAGACGAGTGGGTTTGGGTCCAGCCGAGTGGGTTTGGGTCCAGCCGAGTGGGTTTGGGTCTAGCCGAGTGGGTTTTGGTCTAGCCGAATGGGTTTGGGTCCAGCCGAGTGGGTTTGGGTCTAGCCGAGTGGGTTTGGGTCTAGCCGATTGGGTATGGGTCTAGCCGAGTGGGTTTGGGTCGAGCCGAGTGGGTTTGGGTCTAGCCGAGTGGGTTTGGGTCTAGCCGAGTGGGTTTGTGTCTAGCCGAGTGGGTTTGGGTCTAGCCGAGTGGGTTTGGGTCTAGCCGAGTGGGTTTGGGTCTAGCCGAGTGGGTTTGTGTCTAGCCGAGTGGGTTTGGGTCTAGCCGAGTGGGTTTGGGTCTAGCCGAGTGGGTTTGGGTCTAGCAGAGTGGGTTTGGGTCTAGCCGAGTGGGTTTGTGTCTAGCCGAGTGGGTTTGGGTCTAGCCGAATGGGTTTGGGTCTAGCCGAGTGGGTTTGGGTCTAGCGGAGTGGGTTTGGGTCTAGCGGAGTGGGTTTGGGTCTAGCCGAGTGGGTTTGGGTCTAGCCGAGTGGGTTTGGGTCTACCAGAGTGGGTTTGGGTCTAGCCGAGTGGGTTTGGGTCTAGCCGAGTGGGTTTGGGTCTAGCCGAGTGCGTTTGGGTCTAGCCGAGTGGGTTTGGGTCTAGCGGAGTGGGTTTGGGTCTAGCTGAATGGGTTTGGGTCTAGCCGAGTGGGTTTGGGTCTAGCCGAGTGGGTTTGGGTCTAGCAGAGTGGGTTTGGGTCTAGCGGAGTGGGTTTGGGTCTAGCGGAGTGGGTTTGGGTCTGGCCGAATGGGTTTGGGTCTAGCCGAGTGGGTTTGGGTCTAGCCGAGTGGGTTTGGGTCTAGCCGAGTGGGTTTGGGTCTAGCCGAGTGGGTTTGGGTCTAGCCGAGTGGGTTTGGGTCTAGCCGAGTGGGTTTGGGTCTAGCCGAGTGGGTTTGGGTCTAGCCGAGTGGGTTTGGGCCTAGCCGAGTGGTTTGGGTCTAGCGGAGTGGGTTTGGGTCTAGCTGAGTGGGTTTGGGTCTAGCCGAGTGGGTTTGGGTCTAGCGGAGTGGGTTTGGGTTTAGCGGAGTGGGTTTGGGTCTAGCCGAGTGGGTTTGGGTCTAGCCGAGTGGGTTTGGGTCTTGCCGTGTGGGTTTGGGTCCAGCCGAGTGGGTTTGGGTCTAGCGGAGTGGGTTTGGGTCTAGCCGAGTGGGTTTGGGTCTAGCCGAGTGGGTTTGGGTCTAGCCGAGTGGGTTTGGGTCTAGCAGAGTGGGTTTGGGTCTAGCCGAGTGGGTTGGGTCTAGCCTGGTGGGTTTGGGTCTAGCCGAGTGCGTTTGGGTCTAGCCGCGTGGGTTTGGGTCTAGCGGAGTGGGTTTGGGTCTAGCTGAATGGGTTTGGGTCTAGCCGAGTGGGTTTGGGTCTAGCCGAGTGGGTTTGGGTCTAGCAGAGTGGGTTTGGGTCTAGCCGAGTGGGTTTGGGTCTAGCCGAGTGTGTTTGAGTCTATCCGAGTGGGTTTGGGTCTAGCCGAGTGGGTTTCGGTCTAGCCGAGTGGGTTTGGGTCTAGCGGAGTGGGTTTGGGTCTAGCGGAGTGGGTTTGGGTCTAGCGGAGTGGGTTTGGGTCTAGCGGAGTGGGTTTGGGTCTAGCCGAATGGGTTTGGGTCTAGCCGAGTGGGTTTGGGTCTAGCCGAGTGGGTTTGGGTCTAGCCGAGTGGGTTTGGGTCTAGCCGAGTGGGTTTGGGTCTAGCCGAGTGGGTTTGGGTCTAGCCGAGTGGGTTTGGGCCGAGCCGAGTGGTTTGGGTCTAGCGGAGTGGGTTTGGGTCTAGCTGAGTGGGTTTGGGTCTAGCCGAGTCGGTTTGTGTCTAGCGGAGTGGGTTTGGGTTCAGCTGAGTGGGTTTGGGTCTAGCCGAGTGGGTTTGGGTCTAGCCGAGTGTGTTTGAGTCTATCCGAGTGGGTTTGGGTCTAGCCGAGTGGGTTTCGGTCTAGCCGAGTGGGTTTGGGTCTAGCGGAGTGGGTTTGGGTCTAGCGGAGTGGGTTTGGGTCTAGCGGAGTGGGTTTGGGTCTAGCGGAGTGGGTTTGGGTCTAGCCGAATGGGTTTGGGTCTAGCCGAGTGGGTTTGGGTCTAGCCGAGTGGGTTTGGGTCTAGCCGAGTGGGTTTGGGTCTAGCCGAGTGGGTTTGGGTCTAGCCGAGTGGGTTTGGGTCTAGCCGAGTGGGTTTGGGCCGAGCCGAGTGGTTTGGGTCTAGCGGAGTGGGTTTGGGTCTAGCTGAGTGGGTTTGGGTCTAGCCGAGTCGGTTTGGGTCTAGCGGAGTGGGTTTGGGTTTAGCGGAGTGGGTTTGGGTCTAGCCGAGTGGGTTTGGGTCTAGCCGAGTGGGTTTGGGTCTAGCCGTGTGGGTTTGGGTCTAGCCGAGTGGGTTTGGGTCTAGCCGAGTGGGTTTGTGTCTAGTGGAGTGGGTTTGGGTGTAGCCGAGTGGGTTTGGGTCGAACTGAGTGGGTTTGGGTCTAGCCGAGTGGGTTTGGGTCCAGACGAGTGGGTTTGGGTCCAGCCGAGTGGGTTTGGGTCCAGCCGAGTGGGTTTGGGTCTAGCCGAGTGGGTTTTGGTCTAGCCGAATGGGTTTGGGTCCAGCCGAGTGGGTTTGGGTCTAGCCGAGTGGGTTTGGGTCTAGCCGAATGGGTTTGGGTCTAGCCGAGTGGGTTTGGGTTGAGCCGAGTGGGTTTGGGTCTAGCCGAGTGGGTTTGGGTCTAGCCGAGTGGGTTTGTGTCTAGCCGAGTGGGTTTGGGGCGAGCCGTGTGGGTTTGGGTCTAGCCGAGTGGGTTTGGGTCTAGCTGAGTCAGTTTGGGTCTAGCCGAGTGGGTTTGTGTCTAGCCGTGTGGGTTTGGGTCTAGCCGAGTGGGTTTGGGTCTAGCCGAGTGGGTTTGTGTCTAGCCGAGTGGGTTTAGGTCTAGTGGAGTGGGTTTGGGTCTAGCCGAGTGGGTTTAGGTCTAGCCGAGTGGTATTGGATCTAGCTGAGTGGTTTTGGGTCTAGCCGAGTGGGTTTGGGTCTAGCCGAGTGGGTTTGGGTCTAGCCGATTGGGTTTGTGTCTAGCCGAGTGGGTTTGGGTCGAGCCGAGTGGGTTTGGGTCTAACCGAGTGGGTTTGGGTCTAGCGGAGTGGGTTTGTGTCTAGCCGAGTGGGTTTGGGACTAGCCGAGTGGGTTTGGGTCTAGCCGAGTGGGTTTGGGTCTAGCAGAGTGGGTTTGGGTCTAGCCGAGTGGGTTTGTGTCTAGCCGAGTGGGTTTGGGTCTAGCCGAGTGGGTTTGGGTCTAGCCGAGTGGGTTTGTGTCTAGCCGAGTGGGTTTGGGTCTAGCCGAGTGGGTTTGGGTCTAGCCGAGTGGGTTTGGGTCTAGCAGAGTGGGTTTGGGTCTAGCCGAGTGGGTTTGTGTCTAGCCGAGTGGGTTTGGGTCTAGCCGAGTGGGTTTGGGTCTAGCCGAGTGGGTTTGGGTCTAGCGGAGTGGGTTTGGGTCTAGCGGAGTGGGTTTGGGTCTAGCCGAGTGGGTTTGGGTCTAGCCGAGTGGGTTTGGGTCTAGCCGAGTGGGTTTGGGTCTAGCCTAGTGGGTTTGGGTCTAGCCGAGTGCGTTAGGGTCTAGCCGAGTGGGTTTGGGTCTAGTGGAGTGGGTTTGGGTGTAGCCGAGTGGGTTTGGGCCGAGCCGAGTAGGTTTGGGTCTAGCCGAGTGGCTTTGGGTGTAGCCGAGTGGGTTTGTGTCTAGCCGAGTGGGTTTGGGTCCAGCCGAGTGGGTTTGGGTCTAGCCGAGTGGGTTTGGGTCTAGCAGAGTGGGTTTGGGTCTAGCCGAGTGGGTTTGTGTCTAGCCGAGTGGGTTTGGGTCTAGCCGAGTGGGTTTGGGTCTAGCCGAGTGTGTTTTTGTCTATCCGAGTGGGTTTGGGTCTAGCCGAGTGGGTTTCGGTCTAGCCGAGTGGGTTTCGGTCTAGCGGAGTGGGTTTGGGTGTAGCGGAGTGGGTTTGGGTCTAGCGGAGTGGGTTTGGGTCTAGCGGAGTGGGTTTGGGTCTAGCCGAATGAGTTTGGGTCTAGCCGAATGGGTTTGGGTCTAGCCGAGTGGGTTTCGGTCTAGCTGAGTGGGTTTGGGTCTAGCCAAGTGTGTTTGGGTCTAGCCGAGTGGGTTTGGGTCTAGCCGAGGGGGTTTGGGTCTAACGGAGTGGGTTTGGGTCTAGCGGAGTGGGTTTGGGTCTAGCCGAGTGGGTTTGGGACTAGCCGAGTGGTTTGGGTCTAGCGGAGTGGGTTTGGGTCTAGCTGAGTGGGTTTGTGTCTAGCCGAGTCGGTTTGGGTCTAGCGGAGTGGGTTTGGGTTTAGCGGAGTGGGTTTGGGTCTAGCCGAGTGGGTTTGGGTCTAGCCGAGTGGGTTTGGGTCTAGCCGTGTGGGTTTGGGTCTAGCCGAGTGGGTTTGGGTCCAGCCGAGTGGGTTTGGGTCTTGCCGTGTGGGTTTGGGTCTAGCCGAGTGGGTTTGTGTCTAGTGGAGTGGGTTTGGGTGTAGCCGAGTGGGTTTGGGTCGAACTGAGTGGGTTTGGGTCTAGCCGAGTGGGTTTGGGTCCAGACGAGTGGGTTTGGGTCCAGCCGAGTGGGTTTGGGTCCCGCCGAGTGGGTTTGGGTCTAGCCGAGTGGGTTTGGGTCTAGCCGAATGGGTTTGGGTCTAGCCGAGTGGGTTTGGGTCGAGCCGAGTGGGTTTGGGTCTAGCCGAGTGGGTTTGGGTCTAGCCGAGTGGGTTTGTGTCTAGCCGAGTGGGTTTGAGTCTAGCCGAGTGGGTTTGGGTCTAGCCGAGTGGGTTTGGGTCTAGCAGAGTGGGTTTGGGTCTAGCCGAGTGGGTTTGTGTCTAGCCGAGTGGGTTTGGGTCTAGCCGAGTGGGTTTGGGTCTAGCCGAGTGGGTTTGTGTCTAGCCGAGTGGGTTTGGGTCTAGCCGAGTGGGTTTGGGTCTAGCCGAGTGGGTTTGGGTCTAGCAGAGTGGGTTTGGGTCTAGCCGAGTGGGTTTGTGTCTAGCTGAGTGGGTTTGGGTCTAGCCGAGTGGGTTTGGGTCTAGCCGAGTGGGTTTGAGTCTAGCGGAGTGGGTTTGGGTCTAGCCGAATGGGTTTGGGTCTAGCCGAGTGGGTTTGGGTCTAGCCGAGTGGGTTTGGGTCTAGCCGAGTGGGTTTGGGTCCAGCTGAGTGGGTTTGGGTCTAGCCGAGTGGGTTTGGGTCTAGCCGAGTGGGTTTGGGTCCAGCAGAGTGGGTTTGGGTCTAGCTGAGTGGGTTTGTGTCTAGCCGAGTGGGTTTGTGTCTAGCCGAGTGGGTTTGGGTCTAGCCGAGTGGGTTTGGGTCCAGCGGAGTGGGTTTGGGTCTAGCCGAATGGGTTTGGGTCTAGCCGAGTGGGTTTGGGTCTAGCGGAGTGGGTTTGTGTCTAGCCGAGTGGGTTTGTGTCTAGCCGAGTGGGTTTGGGTCTAGCCGAGTGGGTTTGGGTCCAGCGGAGTGGGTTTGGGTCTAGCCGAATGGGTTTGGGTCTAGCCGAGTGGGTTTGGGTCTAGCGGAGTGGGTTTGGGCCTAGCCGAGTGGTTTGGGTCTAGCGGAGTGGGTTTGGGTCTAGCTGAGTGGGTTTGGGTCTAGCCGAGTCGGTTTGGGTCTAGCGGAGTGGGTTTGGGTTTAGCGGAGTGGGTTTGGGTCTAGCCGAGTGGGTTTGGGTCTAGCCGAGTGGGTTTGGGTCTAGCCGTGTGGGTTTGGGTCTAGCCGAGTGGGTTTGGGTCCAGCCGAGTGGGTTTGGGTCTTGCCGTGTGGGTTTGGGGCTGGCGTAGTGGGATTGGGTCGAACTGAGTGGGTTTGGGTCTAGCCGAGTGGGTTTGGGTCCAGACGAGTGGGTTTGGGTCCAGCCGAGTGGGTTTGGGTCTAGCCGAGTGGGTTTGGGTCTAGCCGAATGGGTTTGGGTCTAGCCGAGTGGGTTTGGGTCGAGCCGAGTGGGGTTGGGTCTAGCCGAGTGGGTTTGGGTCTAGCCGAGTGGGTTTGTGTCTAGCCGAGTGGGTTTGGGTCTAGCCGAGTGGGTTTGGGTCTAGCCGAGTGGGTTTGGGTCTAGCAGAGGGGGTTTGGGTCTAGCCGAGTGGGTTTGTGTCTAGCCGAGTGGGTTTGGGTCTAGCCGAGTGGGTTTGTGTCTTGCCGAGTGGGTTTGGGTCTAGCCGAGTGGGTTTGGGTCTAGCCGAGTGGGTTTGGGTCGAGCCGAGTGGGTTTGGGTCTAGCCGAGTGGGTTTGGGTCTAGCCGAATGGGTTTGGGTCTAGCCGAGTGGGTTTGGGTCTAGCCGAGTGGGTTTGGGCCTAGCCGAGTGGGTTTGGGTCTAGCAGAGTGGGTTTGGGTCTAGCCGAGTGGGTTTGTGTCTAGCCGAGTGGGTTTGGGTCTAGCCGAGTGGGTTTGGGTCTAGCAGAGTGGGTTTGGGTCTAGCCGAGTGGGTTTGGGTCTAGCCGAGTGGGTTTGGGTCTAGCCGAGTGGGTTTGGGTCTAGCCAAGTGGGTTTGGGTCTAGCCGAGTGGGTTTGGGTCTAGCCGAGTGGGTTTGGGTCTAGCGGAGTGGGTTTGGGTCTAGCGGAGTGGGTTTGGGTCTAGCCGAGTGGGTTTGGGCCTAGCCGAGTGGTTTGGGTCTAGCGGAGCGGGTTTGGGTCTAGCTGAGTGGGTTTGTGTCTAGCCGAGTCGGTTTGCGTCTAGCGGAGTGGGTTTGGGTTTAGCGGAGTGGGTTTGGGTCTAGCCGAGTGGGTTTGGGTCTAGCCGAGTGGGTTTGGGTCTAGCCGTGTGGGTTTGGGTCTAGCCGAGTGGGTTTGGGTCTAGCCGAGTGGGTTTGTGTCTTGCCGAGTGGGTTTGGGTCTAGCCGAGTGGGTTTGGGTCTAGCCGAGTGGGTTTGGGTCGAGCCGAGTGGGTTTGGGTCTAGCCGAGTGGGTTTGGGTCTAGCCGAATGGGTTTGGGTCTAGCCGAGTGGGTTTGGGTCTAGCCGAGTGGGTTTGGGTCTAGCCGAGTGGGTTTGGGTCTAGCAGAGTGGGTTTGGGTCTAGCCGAGTGGGTTTGTGTCTAGCGAGTGGGTTTGGGTCTAGCCGAGTGGGTTTGGGTCTAGCCGAGTGGGTTTGTGACTAGCCGAGTGGGTTTGGGTCTAGCCGAGTGGGTTTGGGTCTAGCCGAGTGGGTTTGGGTCTAGCCGAGTGGGTTTGGGTCTAGCAGAGTGGGTTTGGGTCTAGCCGAGTGGGTTTGGGTCTAGCCTAGTGGGTTTGGGTCTAGCCGAGTGCGTTTGGGTCTAGTCGAGTGGGTTTGGGTCTAGCGGAGTGGGTTTGGGTCTAGCTGAATGGGTTTGGGTCTAGCCGAGTGGGTTTGGGTCTAGCCGAGTGGGTTTGGGTCTAGCAGAGTGGGTTTGGGTCTAGCCGAGTGGGTTTGGGTCTAGCAGAGTGGGTTTGGGTCTAGCCGAGTGGGTTTGGGTCTAGCGGAGTGGGTTTGGGTCTAGCCGAGTGGGTTTGGGTCTAGCCGAGTGGGTTTGGGTCTAGCCGAGTGGGTTTGGGTCTAGCAGAGTGGGTTTGGGTCTAGCCGAGTGGGTTTGGGTCTGGCCTGGTGGGTTTGGGTCTAGCAGAGTGCGTTTGGGTCTAGCCGAGTGGGTTTGGGTCTAGCGGAGTGGGTTTGGGTCTAGCTGAATGGGTTTGGGTCTAGCCGAGTGGGTTTGGGTCTAGCCGAGTGGGTTTGGGTCTAGCAGAGTGGGTTTGGGTCTAGCCGAGTGGGTTTGGGTCTAGCCGAGTGGGTTTGAGTCTATCCGAGTGGGTTTGGGTCTAGCCGAGTGGGTTTCGGTCTAGCCGAGTGGGTTTGGGTCTAGCGGAGTGGGTTTGGGTCTAGCGGAGTGGGTTTGGGTCTAGCGGAGTGGGTTTGGGTCTAGCGGAGTGGGTTTGGGTCTAGCCGAATGGGTTTGGGTCTAGCCGAGTGGGTTTGGGTCTAGCCGAGTGGGTTTGGGTCTAGCCGAGTGTGTTTGGGTCTAGCCGAGTGGGTTTGGGTCTAGCCGAGTGGGTTTGGGTCTAGCCGAGTGGGTTTGGGCCGAGCCGAGTGGTTTGGGTCTAGCGGAGTGGGTTTGGGTCTAGCTGAGTGGGTTTGGGTCTAGCCGAGTCGGTTTGGGTCTAGCGGAGTGGGTTTGGGTTTAGCGGAGTGGGTTTGGGTCTAGCCGAGTGGGTTTGGGTCTAGCCGAGTGGGTTTGGGTCTAGCCGTGTGGGTTTGGGTCTAGCCGAGTGGGTTTGGGTCTAGCCGAGTGGGTTTGCGTCTAGTGGAGTGGGTTTGGGTGTAGCCGAGTGGGTTTGGGTCGAACTGAGTGGGTTTGGGTCCAGACGAGTGGGTTTGGGTCCAGCCGAGTGGGTTTGGGTCCAGCCGAGTGGGTTTGGGTCTAGCCGAGTGGGTTTTGGTCTAGCCGAATGGGTTTGGGTCCAGCCGAGTGGGTTTGGATCTAGCCGAGTGGGTTTGGGTCTAGCCGAATGGGTTTGGGTCTAGCCGAGTGGGTTTGGGTTGAGCCGAGTGGGTTTGGGTCTAGCCGAGTGGGTTTGGGTCTAGCCGAGTGGGTTTGTGTCTAGCCGAGTGGGTTTGGGGCGAGCCGTGTGGGTTTGGGTCTAGCCGAGTGGGTTTGGGTCTAGCTGAGTCAGTTTGGGTCTAGCCGAGTGGGTTTGTGTCTAGCCGTGTGGGTTTGGGTCTAGCCGAGTGGGTTTGGGTCTAGCCGAGTGGGTTTGTGTCTAGCCGAGTGGGTTTAGGTCTAGTGGAGTGGGTTTGGGTCTAGCCGAGTGGGTTTAGGTCTAGCCGAGTGGTATTGGATCTAGCTGAGTGGTTTTGGGTCTAGCCGAGTGGGTTTGGGTCTAGCCGAGTGGGTTTGGGTCTAGCCGATTGGGTTTGTGTCTAGCCGAGTGGGTTTGGGTCGAGCCGAGTGGGTTTGGGTCTAGCCGAGTGGGTTTGGGTCTAGCGGAGTGGGTTTGTGTCTAGCCGAGTGGGTTTGGGACTAGCCGAGTGGGTTTGGGTCTAGCCGAGTGGGTTTGGGTCTAGCAGAGTGGGTTTGGGTCTAGCCGAGTGGGTTTGTGTCTAGCCGAGTGGGTTTGGGTCTAGCCGAGTGGGTTTGGGTCTAGCGGAGTGGGTTTGGGTCTAGCCGAGTGGGTTTGGGTCTAGCCGAGTGGGTTTGGGTCTAGCAGAGTGGGTTTGGGTCTAGCCGAGTGGGTTTGGGTCTAGCCTAGTGGGTTTGGGTCTAGCCGAGTGCGTTAGGGTCTAGCCGTGTGGGTTTGGGTCTAGTGGAGTGGGTTTGGGTCTAGCCGAGTGGGTTTGGGTCGAGCCGAGTAGGTTTGGGTCTAGCCGAGTGGCTTTGGGTGTAGCCGAGTGGGTTTGTGTCTAGCCTAGTGGGTTTGGGTCCAGCCGAGTGGGTTTGGGTCTAGCGGAGTGGGTTTGGGTCTAGCCGAGTGGGTTTGGGTCTAGCCGAGTGGGTTTGTGTCTAGCCGAGTGGGTTTGGGTCTAGCCGAGTGGGTTTGGGTCTAGCCGAGTGGGTTTGTGAGTAGCCGAGTGGGTTTGGGTCTAGCCGAGTGGGTTTGGGTCTAGCCGAGTGGGTTTGGATCTAGCCGAGTGGGTTTGGGTCTAGCGGAGTGGGTTTGGGTCTAGCTGAATGGGTTTGGGTCTAGCCGAGTGGGTTTGGGTCTAGCAGAGTGGGTTTGGGTCTAGCCGAGTGGGTTTGGGTCTAGCCGAGTGTGTTTTTGTCTATCCGAGTGGGTTTGGGTCTAGCCGAGTGGGTTTCGGTCTAGCCGAGTGGGTTTCGGTCTAGCGGAGTGGGTTTGGGTGTAGCGGAGTGGGTTTGGGTCTAGCGGAGTGGGTTTGGGTCTAGCGGAGTGGGTTTGGGTCTAGCCGAATGGGTTTGGGTCTAGCCGAGTGGGTTTCGGTCTAGCTGAGTGGGTATGGGTCTAGCCAAGTGTGTTTGGGTCTAGCCGAGTGGGTTTGGGTCTAGCCGAGTGGGTTTGGGTCTAGCCGAGTGGGTTTGGGCCGAGCCGAGTGGGTTTGGGTCTAGCGGAGTGGGTTTGGGTCTAGCTGAGTGGGTTTGGGTCTAGCCGAGTCGGTTTGGGTCTAGCGGAGTGGGTTTGGGTTTAGCGGAGTGGGTTTGGGTCTAGCCGAGTGGGTTTGGGTCTAGCCGAGTGGGTTTGGGTCTAGCCGTGTGGGTTTGGGTCTAGCCGAGTGGGTTTGGGTCTAGCCGAGTGGGTTTGTGTCTAGTGGAGTGGGTTTGGGTGTAGCCGAGTGGGTTTGGGTCGAACTGAGTGGGTTTGGGTGTAGCCGAGTGGGTTTGGGTCCAGACGAGTGGGTTTGGGTCCAGCCGAGTGGGTTTGGGTCCAGCCGAGTGGGTTTGGGTCTAGCCGAGTGGGTTTTGGTCTAGCCGAATGGGTTTGGGTCCAGCCGAGTGGGTTTGGATCTAGCCGAGTGGGTTTGGGTCTAGCCGAATGGGTTTGGGTCTAGCCGAGTGGGTTTGGGTTGAGCCGAGTGGGTTTGGGTCTAGCCGAGTGGGTTTGGGTCTAGCCGAGTGGGTTTGTGTCTAGCCGAGTGGGTTTGGGGCGAGCCGTGTGGGTTTGGGTCTAGCCGAGTGGGTTTGGGTCTAGCTGAGTCAGTTTGGGTCTAGCCGAGTGGGTTTGTGTCTAGCCGTGTGGGTTTGGGTCTAGCCGAGTGGGTTTGGGTCTAGCCGAGTGGGTTTGTGTCTAGCCGAGTGGGTTTAGGTCTAGTGGAGTGGGTTTGGGTCTAGCCGAGTGGGTTTAGGTCTAGCCGAGTGGTATTGGATCTAGCTGAGTGGTTTTGGGTCTAGCCGAGTGGGTTTGGGTCTAGCCGAGTGGGTTTGGGTCTAGCCGATTGGGTTTGTGTCTAGCCGAGTGGGTTTGGGTCGAGCCGAGTGGGTTTGGGTCTAGCCGAGTGGGTTTGGGTCTAGCGGAGTGGGTTTGTGTCTAGCCGAGTGGGTTTGGGACTAGCCGAGTGGGTTTGGGTCTAGCCGAGTGGGTTTGGGTCTAGCAGAGTGGGTTTGGGTCTAGCCGAGTGGGTTTGTGTCTAGCCGAGTGGGTTTGGGTCTAGCCGAGTGGGTTTGGGTCTAGCGGAGTGGGTTTGGGTCTAGCCGAGTGGGTTTGGGTCTAGCCGAGTGGGTTTGGGTCTAGCAGAGTGGGTTTGGGTCTAGCCGAGTGGGTTTGGGTCTAGCCTAGTGGGTTTGGGTCTAGCCGAGTGCGTTAGGGTCTAGCCGAGTGGGTTTGGGTCTAGTGGAGTGGGTTTGGGTCTAGCCGAGTGGGTTTGGGTCGAGCCGAGTAGGTTTGGGTCTAGCCGAGTGGCTTTGGGTGTAGCCGAGTGGGTTTGTGTCTAGCCGAGTGGGTTTGGGTCCAGCCGAGTGGGTTTGGGTCTAGCCGAGTGGGTTTGGGTCTAGCAGAGTGGGTTTGGGTCTAGCCGAGTGGGTTTGTGTCTAGCCGAGTGGGTTTGGGACTAGCCGAGTGGGTTTGGGTCTAGCCGAGTGTGTTTGTGAGTAGCCGAGTGGGTTTGGGTCTAGCCGAGTGGGTTTGGGTCTAGCCGAGTGGGTTTGGATCTAGCCGAGTGGGTTTGGGTCTAGCGGAGTGGGTTTGGGTCTAGCTGAATGGGTTTGGGTCTAGCCGAGTGGGTTTGGGTCTAGCCGAGTGGGTTTGGGTCTAGCCGAGTGGGTTTGGGTCTAGCCGAGTGTGTTTTTGTCTATCCGAGTGGGTTTGGGTCTAGCCGAGTGGGTTTCGGTCTAGCCGAGTGGGTTTCGGTCTAGCGGAGTGGGTTTGGGTGTAGCGGAGTGGGTTTGGGTCTAGCGGAGTGGGTTTGGGTCTAGCGGAGTGGGTTTGGGTCTAGCCGAATGGGTTTGGGTCTAGCCGAGTGGGTTTCGGTCTAGCTGAGTGGGTATGGGTCTAGCCAAGTGTGTTTGGGTCTAGCCGAGTGGGTTTGGGTCTAGCCGAGTGGGTTTGGGTCTAACGGAGTGGGTTTGGGTCTAGCGGAGTGGGTTTGGGTCTAGCCGAGTGGGTTTGGGACTAGCCGAGTGGGTTTGGGTCTAGCCGAGTGGGTTTGGGTCTAGCCGAGTGGGTTTGGGTCTAGCCGAGTGTGTTTTTGTCTATCCGAGTGGGTTTGGGTCTAGCCGAGTGGGTTTCGGTCTAGCCGAGTGGGTTTCGGTCTAGCGGAGTGGGTTTGGGTGTAGCGGAGTGGGTTTGGGTCTAGCGGAGTGGGTTTGGGTCTAGCGGAGTGGGTTTGGGTCTAGCCGAATGGGTTTGGGTCTAGCCGAGTGGGTTTCGGTCTAGCTGAGTGGGTATGGGTCTAGCCAAGTGTGTTTGGGTCTAGCCGAGTGGGTTTGGGTCTAGCCGAGTGGGTTTGGGTCTAGCCGAGTGGGTTTGGGCCGAGCCGAGTGGGTTTGGGTCTAGCGGAGTGGGTTTGGGTCTAGCTGAGTGGGTTTGGGTCTAGCCGAGTCGGTTTGGGTCTAGCGGAGTGGGTTTGGGTTTAGCGGAGTGGGTTTGGGTCTAGCCGAGTGGGTTTGGGTCTAGCCGAGTGGGTTTGGGTCTAGCCGTGTGGGTTTGGGTCTAGCCGAGTGGGTTTGGGTCTAGCCGAGTGGGTTTGTGTCTAGTGGAGTGGGTTTGGGTGTAGCCGAGTGGGTTTGGGTCGAACTGAGTGGGTTTGGGTGTAGCCGAGTGGGTTTGGGTCCAGACGAGTGGGTTTGGGTCCAGCCGAGTGGGTTTGGGTCCAGCCGAGTGGGTTTGGGTCTAGCCGAGTGGGTTTTGGTCTAGCCGAATGGGTTTGGGTCCAGCCGAGTGGGTTTGGATCTAGCCGAGTGGGTTTGGGTCTAGCCGAATGGGTTTGGGTCTAGCCGAGTGGGTTTGGGTTGAGCCGAGTGGGTTTGGGTCTAGCCGAGTGGGTTTGGGTCTAGCCGAGTGGGTTTGTGTCTAGCCGAGTGGGTTTGGGGCGAGCCGTGTGGGTTTGGGTCTAGCCGAGTGGGTTTGGGTCTAGCTGAGTCAGTTTGGGTCTAGCCGAGTGGGTTTGTGTCTAGCCGTGTGGGTTTGGGTCTAGCCGAGTGGGTTTGGGTCTAGCCGAGTGGGTTTGTGTCTAGCCGAGTGGGTTTAGGTCTAGTGGAGTGGGTTTGGGTCTAGCCGAGTGGGTTTAGGTCTAGCCGAGTGGTATTGGATCTAGCTGAGTGGTTTTGGGTCTAGCCGAGTGGGTTTGGGTCTAGCCGAGTGGGTTTGGGTCTAGCCGATTGGGTTTGTGTCTAGCCGAGTGGGTTTGGGTCGAGCCGAGTGGGTTTGGGTCTAGCCGAGTGGGTTTGGGTCTAGCGGAGTGGGTTTGTGTCTAGCCGAGTGGGTTTGGGACTAGCCGAGTGGGTTTGGGTCTAGCCGAGTGGGTTTGGGTCTAGCAGAGTGGGTTTGGGTCTAGCCGAGTGGGTTTGTGTCTAGCCGAGTGGGTTTGGGTCTAGCCGAGTGGGTTTGGGTCTAGCGGAGTGGGTTTGGGTCTAGCCGAGTGGGTTTGGGTCTAGCCGAGTGGGTTTGGGTCTAGCAGAGTGGGTTTGGGTCTAGCCGAGTGGGTTTGGGTCTAGCCTAGTGGGTTTGGGTCTAGCCGAGTGCGTTAGGGTCTAGCCGAGTGGGTTTGGGTCTAGTGGAGTGGGTTTGGGTCTAGCCGAGTGGGTTTGGGTCGAGCCGAGTAGGTTTGGGTCTAGCCGAGTGGCTTTGGGTGTAGCCGAGTGGGTTTGTGTCTAGCCGAGTGGGTTTGGGTCCAGCCGAGTGGGTTTGGGTCTAGCCGAGTGGGTTTGGGTCTAGCAGAGTGGGTTTGGGTCTAGCCGAGTGGGTTTGTGTCTAGCCGAGTGGGTTTGGGTCTAGCCGAGTGGGTTTGGGTCTAGCCGAGTGGGTTTGTGAGTAGCCGAGTGGGTTTGGGTCTAGCCGAGTGGGTTTGGGTCTAGCCGAGTGGGTTTGGATCTAGCCGAGTGGGTTTGGGTCTAGCGGAGTGGGTTTGGGTCTAGCTGAATGGGTTTGGGTCTAGCCGAGTGGGTTTGGGTCTAGCCGAGTGGGTTTGGGTCTAGCCGAGTGGGTTTGGGTCTAGCCGAGTGTGTTTTTGTCTATCCGAGTGGGTTTGGGTCTAGCCGAGTGGGTTTCGGTCTAGCCGAGTGGGTTTCGGTCTAGCGGAGTGGGTTTGGGTGTAGCGGAGTGGGTTTGGGTCTAGCGGAGTGGGTTTGGGTCTAGCGGAGTGGGTTTGGGTCTAGCCGAATGGGTTTGGGTCTAGCCGAGTGGGTTTCGGTCTAGCTGAGTGGGTATGGGTCTAGCCAAGTGTGTTTGGGTCTAGCCGAGTGGGTTTGGGTCTAGCCGAGTGGGTTTGGGTCTAACGGAGTGGGTTTGGGTCTAGCGGAGTGGGTTTGGGTCTAGCCGAGTGGGTTTGGGACTAGCCGAGTGGTTTGGGTCTAGCGGAGTGGGTATGGGTCTAGCTGAGTGGGTTTGTGTCTAGCCGAGTGGGTTTGTGTCTAGCCGAGTGGGTTTGGGTCTAGCCGAGTGGGTTTGGGTCCAGCCGAGTGGGTTTGGGTCTTGCCGTGTGGGTTTGGGTCTAGCCGAGTGGGTTTGTGTCTAGTGGAGTGGGTTTGGGTGTAGCCGAGTGGGTTTGGGTCAAACTGAGTGGGTTTGGGTCTAGCCGAGTGGGTTTGGGTCCAGACGAGTGGGTTTGGGTCCAGCCGAGTGGGTTTGGGTCCAGCCGAGTGGGTTTGGGTCTAGCCGAGTGGGTTTGGGTCTAGCCGAATGGGTTTGGGTCTAGCCGAGTGGGTTTGGGTCGAGCCGAGTGGGTTTGGGTCTAGCCGAGTGGGTTTGGGTCTAGCCGAGTGGGTTTGTGTCTAGCCGAGTGGGTTTGAGTCTAGCCGAGTGGGTTTGGGTCTAGCCGAGTGGGTTTGGGTCTAGCAGAGTGGGTTTGGGTCTAGCCGAGTGGGTTTGTGTCTAGCCGAGTGGGTTTGGGTCTAGCCGAGTGGGTTTGGGTCTAGCCGAGTGGGTTTGTGTCTAGCCGAGTGGGTTTGGGTCTAGCCGAGTGGGTTTGGGTCTAGCCGAGTGGGTTTGGGTCTAGCAGAGTGGGTTTGGGTCTAGCCGAGTGGGTTTAGGTCTAGCCGAGTGGTATTGGATCTAGCTGAGTGGTTTTGGGTCTAGCCGAGTGGGTTTGGGTCTAGCCGAGTGGGTTTGGGTCTAGCCGATTGGGTTTGTGTCTAGCCGAGTGGGTTTGGGTCGAGCCGAGTGGGTTTGGGTCTAGCCGAGTGGGTTTGGGTCTAGCGGAGTGGGTTTGTGTCTAGCCGAGTGGGTTTGGGACTAGCCGAGTGGGTTTGGGTCTAGCCGAGTGGGTTTGGGTCTAGCAGAGTGGGTTTGGGTCTAGCCGAGTGGGTTTGTGTCTAGCCGAGTGGGTTTGGGTCTAGCCGAGTGGGTTTGGGTCTAGCGGAGTGGGTTTGGGTCTAGCCGAGTGGGTTTGGGTCTAGCCGAGTGGGTTTGGGTCTAGCAGAGTGGGTTTGGGTCTAGCCGAGTGGGTTTGGGTCTAGCCTAGTGGGTTTGGGTCTAGCCGAGTGCGTTAGGGTCTAGCCGAGTGGGTTTGGGTCTAGTGGAGTGGGTTTGGGTCTAGCCGAGTGGGTTTGGGTCGAGCCGAGTAGGTTTGGGTCTAGCCGAGTGGCTTTGGGTGTAGCCGAGTGGGTTTGTGTCTAGCCGAGTGGGTTTGGGTCCAGCCGAGTGGGTTTGGGTCTAGCCGAGTGGGTTTGGGTCTAGCAGAGTGGGTTTGGGTCTAGCCGAGTGGGTTTGTGTCTAGCCGAGTGGGTTTGCGTCTAGCCGAGTGGGTTTGGGTCTAGCCGAGTGGGTTTGTGAGTAGCCGAGTGGGTTTGGGTCTAGCCGAGTGGGTTTGGGTCTAGCCGAGTGGGTTTGGATCTAGCCGAGTGGGTTTGGGTCTAGCGGAGTGGGTTTGGGTCTAGCTGAATGGGTTTGGGTCTAGCCGAGTGGGTTTGGGTCTAGCCGAGTGGGTTTGGGTCTAGCCGAGTGGGTTTGGGTCTAGCCGAGTGTGTTTTTGTCTATCCGAGTGGGTTTGGGTCTAGCCGAGTGGGTTTCGGTCTAGCCGAGTGGGTTTCGGTCTAGCGGAGTGGGTTTGGGTGTAGCGGAGTGGGTTTGGGTCTAGCGGAGTGGGTTTGGGTCTAGCGGAGTGGGTTTGGGTCTAGCCGAATGGGTTTGGGTCTAGCCGAGTGGGTTTCGGTCTAGCTGAGTGGGTATGGGTCTAGCCAAGTGTGTTTGGGTCTAGCCGAGTGGGTTTGGGTCTAGCCGAGTGGGTTTGGGTCTAACGGAGTGGGTTTGGGTCTAGCGGAGTGGGTTTGGGTCTAGCCGAGTGGGTTTGGGACTAGCCGAGTGGTTTGGGTCTAGCGGAGTGGGTATGGGTCTAGCTGAGTGGGTTTGTGTCTAGCCGAGTCGGTTTGGGTCTAGCGGAGTGGGTTTGGGTTTAGCGGAGTGGGTTTGGGTCTAGCCGAGTGGGTTTGGGTCTAGCCGAGTGGGTTTGGGTCTAGCCGTGTGGGTTTGGGTCTAGCCGAGTGGGTTTGGGTCCAGCCGAGTGGGTTTGGGTCTTGCCGTGTGGGTTTGGGTCTAGCCGAGTGGGTTTGTGTCTAGTGGAGTGGGTTTGGGTGTAGCCGAGTGGGTTTGGGTCAAACTGAGTGGGTTTGGGTCTAGCCGAGTGGGTTTGGGTCCAGACGAGTGGGTTTGGGTCCAGCCGAGTGGGTTTGGGTCCAGCCGAGTGGGTTTGGGTCTAGCCGAGTGGGTTTGGGTCTAGCCGAATGGGTTTGGGTCTAGCCGAGTGGGTTTGGGTCGAGCCGAGTGGGTTTGGGTCTAGCCGAGTGGGTTTGGGTCTAGCCGAGTGGGTTTGTGTCTAGCCGAGTGGGTTTGAGTCTAGCCGAGTGGGTTTGGGTCTAGCCGAGTGGGTTTGGGTCTAGCAGAGTGGGTTTGGGTCTAGCCGAGTGGGTTTGTGTCTAGCCGAGTGGGTTTGGGTCTAGCCGAGTGGGTTTGGGTCTAGCCGAGTGGGTTTGTGTCTAGCCGAGTGGGTTTGGGTCTAGCCGAGTGGGTTTGGGTCTAGCCGAGTGGGTTTGGGTCTAGCAGAGTGGGTTTGGGTCTAGCCGAGTGGGTTTGTGTCTAGCCGAGTGGGTTTGGGTCTAGCCGAGTGGGTTTGGGTCTAGCCGAGTGGGTTTGAGTCTAGCGGAGTGGGTTTGGGTCTAGCCGAATGGGTTTGGGTCTAGCCGAGTGGGTTTGGGTCTAGCCGAGTGGGTTTGGGTCTAGCCGAGTGGGTTTGGGTCCAGCTGAGTGGGTTTGGGTCTAGCCGAGTGGGTTTGGGTCTAGCCGAGTGGGTTTGGGTCCAGCAGAGTGGGTTTGGGTCTAGCTGAGTGGGTTTGTGTCTAGCCGAGTGGGTTTGTGTCTAGCCAAGTGGGTTTGGGTCTAGCCGAGTGGGTTTGGGTCCAGCGGAGTGGGTTTGGGTCTAGCCGAATGGGTTTGGGTCTAGCCGAGTGGGTTTGGGTCTAGCGGAGTGGGTTTGGGCCTAGCCGAGTGGTTTGGGTCTAGCGGAGTGGGTTTGGGTCTAGCTGAGTGGGTTTGGGTCTAGCCGAGTCGGTTTGGGTCTAGCGGAGTGGGTTTGGGTTTAGCGGAGTGGGTTTGGGTCTAGCCGAGTGGGTTTGGGTCTAGCCGAGTGGGTTTGGGTCTAGCCGTGTGGGTTTGGGTCTAGCCGAGTGGGTTTGGGTCCAGCCGAGTGGGTTTGGGTCTTGCCGTGTGGGTTTGGGTCTGGCGTAGTGGGTTTGGGTCGAACTGAGTGGGTTTGGGTCTAGCCGAGTGGGTTTGGGTCCAGACGAGTGGGTTTGGGTCTAGCCGAGTGGGTTTGGGTCTAGCCGAGTGGGTTTGGGTCTAGCCGAATGGGTTTGGGTCTAGCCGAGTGGGTTTGGGTCGAGCCGAGTGGGGTTGGGTCTAGCCGAGTGGGTTTGGGTCTAGCCGAGTGGGTTTGTGTCTAGCCGAGTGGGTTTGGGTCTAGCCGAGTGGGTTTGGGTCTAGCCGAGTGGGTTTGGGTCTAGCAGAGTGGGTTTGGGTCTAGCCGAGTGGGTTTGTGTCTAGCCGAGTGGGTTTGGGTCTAGCCGAGTGGGTTTGTGTCTTGCTGAGTGGGTTTGGGTCTAGCCGAGTGGGTTTGGGTCTAGCCGAGTGGGTTTGGGTCGAGCCGAGTGGGTTTGTGTCTAGCCGAGTGGGTTTGGGTCTAGCCGAGTGGGTTTGGGTCTAGCCAAGTGGGTTTGGGTCTAGCCGAGTGGGTTTGGGTCTAGCCGAGTGGGTTTGGGTCTAGCGGAGTGGGTTTGGGTCTAGCGGAGTGGGTTTGGGTCTAGCCGAGTGGGTTTGGGCCTAGCCGAGTGGTTTGGGTCTAGCGGAGCGGGTTTGGGTCTAGCTGAGTGGGTTTGTGTCTAGCCGAGTCGGTTTGGGTCTAGCGGAGTGGGTTTGGGTTTAGCGGAGTGGGTTTGGGTCTAACCGAGTGGGTTTGGGTCTAGCCGAGTGGGTTTGTGTCTAGCCGAGTGGGTTTGGGTCTAGCCGAGTGGGTTTGGGTCTAGCCGAGTGGGTTTGGGTCTAGCAGAGTGGGTTTGGGTCTAGCCGAGTGGGTTTGTGTCTAGCCGAGTGGGTTTGGGTCTAGCCGAGTGGGTTTGGGTCTAGCCGAGTGGGTTTGAGTCTAGCGGAGTGGGTTTGGGTCTAGCCGAATGGGTTTGGGTCTAGCCGAGTGGGTTTGGGTCTAGCCGAGTGGGTTTGCGTCTAGCCGAGTGGGTTTGGGTCCAGCTGAGTGGGTTTGGGTCTAGCCGAGTGGGTTTGGGTCTAGCCGAGTGGGTTTGGGTCCAGCAGAGTGGGTTTGGGTCTAGCTGAGTGGGTTTGTGTCTAGCCGAGTGGGTTTGTGTCTAGCCAAGTGGGTTTGGGTCTAGCCGAGTGGGTTTGGGTCCAGCGGAGTGGGTTTGGGTCTAGCCGAATGGGTTTGGGTCTAGCCGAGTGGGTTTAGGTCTAGCGGAGTGTGTTTGGGCCTAGCCGAGTGGTTTGGGTCTAGCGGAGTGGGTTTGGGTCTAGCTGAGTGGGTTTGGGTCTAGCCGAGTCGGTTTGGGTCTAGCGGAGTGGGTTTGGGTTTACCGGAGTGGGTTTGGGTCTAGCCGAGTGGGTTTGGGTCTAGCCGAGTGGGTTTGGGTCTAGCCGTGTGGGTTTGGGTCTAGCCGAGTGGGTTTGGGTCCAGCCGAGTGGGTTTGGGTCTTGCCGTGTGGGTTTGGGTCTGGCGTAGTGGGTTTGGGTCGAACTGAGTGGGTTTGGGTCTAGCCGAGTGGGTTTGGGTCCAGACGAGTGGGTTTGGGTCCAGCCGAGTGGGTTTGGGTCTAGCCGAGTGGGTTTGGGTCTAGCCGAATGGGTTTGGGTCTAGCCGAGTGGGTTTGGGTCGAGCCGAGTGGGGTTGGGTCTAGCCGAGTGGGTTTGGGTCTAGCCGAGTGGGTTTGTGTCTAGCCGAGTGGGTTTGGGTCTAGCCGAGTGGGTTTGGGTCTAGCCGAGTGGGTTTGGGTCTAGCAGAGTGGGTTTGGGTCTAGCCGAGTGGGTTTGTGTCTAGCCGAGTGGGTTTGGGTCTAGCCGAGTGGGTTTGTGTCTTGCTGAGTGGGTTTGGGTCTAGCCGAGTGGGTTTGGGTCTAGCCGAGTGGGTTTGGGTCGAGCCGAGTGGGTTTGTGTCTAGCCGAGTGGGTTTGGGTCTAGCCGAGTGGGTTTGGGTCTAGCAGAGTGGGTTTGGGTCTAGCCGAGTGGGTTTGGGTCTAGCCGAGTGGGTTTGGGTCTAGCCAAGTGGGTTTGGGTCTAGCCAAGTGGGTTTGGGTCTAGCCGAGTGGGTTTGGGTCTAGCGGAGTGGGTTTGGGTCTAGCGGAGTGGGTTTGGGTCTAGCGGAGTGGGTTTGGGTCTAGCCGAGTGGGTTTGGGCCTAGCCGAGTGGTTTGGGTCTAGCGGAGCGGGTTTGGGTCTAGCTGAGTGGGTTTGTGTCTAGCCGAGTCGGTTTGGGTCTAGCGGAGTGGGTTTGGGTTTAGCGGAGTGGGTTTGGGTCTAACCGAGTGGGTTTGGGTCTAGCCGAGTGGGTTTGGGTCTAGCCGTGTGGGTTTGGGTCTAGCCGAGTGGGTTTGGGTCTAGCCGAGTGGGTTTGTGTCTTGCCGAGTGGGTTTGGGTCTAGCCGAGTGGGTTTGGGTCTAGCCGAGTGGGTTTGGGTCGAGCCGAGTGGGTTTGGGTCTAGCCGAGTGGGTTTGGGTCTAGCCGAATGGGTTTGGGTCTAGCCGAGTGGGTTTGGGTCTAGCCGAGTGGGTTTGGGTCTAGCCGAGTGGGTTTGGGTCTAGCAGAGTGGGTTTGGGTCTAGCCGAGTGGGTTTGTGTCTAGCCGAGTGGGTTTGGGTCTAGCCGAGTGGGTTTGGGTCTAGCCGAGTGGGTTTGTGACTAGCCGAGTGGGTTTGGGTCTAGCCGAGTGGGTTTGGGTCTAGCCGAGTGGGTTTGGGTCTAGCCGAGTGGGTTTGGGTCTAGCAGAGTGGGTTTGGGTCTAGCCGAGTGGGTTTGGGTCTAGCCTAGTGGGTTTGGGTCTAGCCGAGTGCGTTTGGGTCTAGCCGAGTGGGTTTGGGTCTAGCGGAGTGGGTTTGGGTCTAGCTGAATGGGTTTGGGTCTAGCCGAGTGGGTTTGGGTCTAGCCGAGTGGGTTTGGGTCTAGCCGAGTGGGTTTGGGTCTAGCCGAGTGGGTTTGGGTCTAGCAGAGTGGGTTTGGGTCTAGCCGAGTGGGTTTGGGTCTAGCCGAGTGGGTTTGGGTCTAGCCGAGTGGGTTTGGGTCTAGCCTAGTGGGTTTGGGTCTAGCCGAGTGGGTTTGGGTCTAGCCGAGTGGGTTTGGGTCTAGCGGAGTGGGTTTGGGTCTAGCGGAGTGGGTTTGGGTCTAGCCGAGTGGGTTTGGGCCTAGCCGAGTGGTTTGGGTCTAGCGGAGCGGGTTTGGGTCTAGCTGAGTGGGTTTGTGTCTAGCCGAGTCGGTTTGGGTCTAGCGGAGTGGGTTTGGGTTTAGCGGAGTGGGTTTGGGTCTAGCCGAGTGGGTTTGGGTCTAGCCGAGTGGGTTTGGGTCTAGCCGTGTGGGTTTGGGCCTAGCCGAGTGGTTTGGGTCTAGCGGAGCGGGTTTGGGTCTAGCTGAGTGGGTTTGTGTCTAGCCGAGTCGGTTTGGGTCTAGCGGAGTGGGTTTGGGTTTAGCGGAGTGGGTTTGGGTCTAGCCGAGTGGGTTTGGGTCTAGCCGAGTGGGTTTGGGTCTAGCCGTGTGGGTTTGGGTCTAGCCGAGTGGGTTTGGGTCCAGCCGAGTGGGTTTGGGTCTTGCCGTGTGGGTTTGGGTCTAGCCGAGTGGGTTTGTGTCTAGTGGAGTGGGTTTGGGTGTAGCCGAGTGGGTTTGGGTCGAACTGAGTGGGTTTGTGTCTAGCCGTGTGGGTTTGGGTCTAGCCGAGTGGGTTTGGGTCCAGCCGAGTGGGTTTGGGTCTTGCCGTGTGGGTTTGGGTCTAGCCGAGTGGGTTTGGGTCAAACTGAGTGAGTTTGGGTCTAGCCGAGTGGGTTTGGGTCCAGACGAGTGGGTTTGGGTCCAGCCGAGTGGGTTTGGGTCTAGCCGAGTGGGTTTGGGTCTAGCCGAGTGGGTTTGTGTCTAGCCGAGTGGGTTTGGGTCTAGCCGAGTGGGTTTGGGTCTAGCCGAGTGGGTTTGGGTCTAGCAGAGTGGGTTTGGGTCTAGCCGAGTGGGTTTGTGTCTAGCCGAGTGGGTTTGGGTCTAGCCGAGTGGGTTTGTGTCTTGCCGAGTGGGTTTGGGTCTAGCCGAGTGGGTTTGGGTCTAGCCGAGTGTGTTTGGGTTTAGCCGAGTGGGTTTGCGTCTAGCTGAGTGGGTTTGGGTCTAGCGGAGTGGCTTTGGGTGTAGCCGAGTGGATTTGGGTCAAGCCGAGTGGGTTTGGGTCTAGCCGAGTTAGTATGGGTCTAGCGGAGTGAGTTTGTGTCTAGCCTAGTGGGTTTGGGTCTATCCGAGTGGGTTTGGGTCTAGCGGAGTGGGCTTGCGTCTAGCCGAGTGTGGTTTGGGTCTAGCCGAATCCGTTTGGGTCGAGCCGAGTGGGTTTGGGACCAGCCGAGTGGGTTTGGGTCTAGCCGAGTGGGTTTGGGTCTAGCCAATTGGGTTTGGGTCTAGCGGAGTGGGTTTGGGTGTAGCCGAGGGGGTTTGGGTCCAGCCGAGTGGGTTTGGTTCTAGCAGAGCGGGTTTTGGTCTAGCTGAGTGGGTTTGGGTCTAGCCGAGTGTGTTTGGGTCTAGCCGAGTGGGTTTGCGTCTAGCTGAGTGGGTTTGGGTCTAGCGGAGTGGGTTTGGGTGTAGCCGAGTGGATTTGGGTCTAGCCGAGTGGGTTTGGGTCTCGACGAGTGGGTTTGGGTCTAGCCGAGTGGGTTTCGGTCTAGCCGAATGGGTTTGGGTCTAGCGGAGTGGGTTTGGGTCTAGCCGAGTCCGTTTGGGTCTAGCCGAGTGGGTTTGGGTCTAGCCGAGTGGGTTTGGGTGTAGCTGAGTGGGTTTGTGTCTAGCCGAGTGGGTTTGGGTCTAGCGGATTGGGTTTGGTTGTAGCCAAGTGGGTTTGGGTCTGGCCGAGCGGGTTTGGGTCCAGCCGATTTGGTTTGGGTCTAGCCGAGTGGGTTTGGGTCTAGCCGAGTGGGTTTGGGTCCAGCCGAGTGGGTTTGGGTCTAGCGGAGTGGGTTTGGGTCTGGTCGAGTGGGTTTGGGTCTAGCAGTGTGGGTTTAGGTCTAGCCGATTGGGTTTGGGTGTAGCCGAGTTGGTTTGGGTCTAGCCCAGTGGGTTTGGGTCTAGCCGAGTGGGTTTGGATCTAGCCGAGTAGGTTTGGGTCCAGCCGAGTGGGTTTGGGTGCAGCCGAGTGGGTTTGGGTCCAGCCGATTGGGTTTGGGTCTAGCCGAGTGTGTTTGGGTCTAGCCGAGTGGGTTTGGGTGCAGCCGAGTGGGTTTGGGACTAGCCGAGTGTGTTTGGGTCTAGTCGAGTGGGTTTGGGTCTAGCCGAGTGGGTTTGGGTCTAGCGGAGTGGGTTTGGGTCTAGCCGAGTGGGTTTGGGCCTAGCCGAGTGGTTTGGGTCTAGCGGAGCGGGTTTGGGTCTAGCTGAGTGGGTTTGTGTCTAGCCGAGTCGGTTTGGGTCTAGCGGAGTGGGTTTGGGTTTAGCGGAGTGGGTTTGGGTCTAACCGAGTGGGTTTGGGTCTAGCCGAGTGGGTTTGGGTCTAGCCGTGTGGGTTTGGGTCTAGCCGAGTGGGTTTGGGTCTAGCCGAGTGGGTTTGTGTCTTGCCGAGTGGGTTTGGGTCTAGCCGAGTGGGTTTGGGTCTAGCCGAGTGGGTTTGGGTCGAGCCGAGTGGGTTTGGGTCTAGCCGAGTGGGTTTGGGTCTAGCCGAATGGGTTTGGGTCTAGCCGAGTGGGTTTGGGTCTAGCCGAGTGGGTTTGGGTCTAGCCGAGTGGGTTTGGGTCTAGCGGAGTGGGTTTGGGTCTAGCGGAGTGGGTTTGGGTCTAGCGGAGTGGGTTTGGGTCTAGCCGAGTGGGTTTGGGCCTAGCCGAGTGGTTTGGGTCTAGCGGAGCGGGTTTGGGTCTAGCTGAGTGGGTTTGTGTCTAGCCGAGTCGGTTTGGGTCTAGCGGAGTGGGTTTGGGTTTAGCGGAGTGGGTTTGGGTCTAACCGAGTGGGTTTGGGTCTAGCCGAGTGGGTTTGGGTCTAGCCGTGTGGGTTTGGGTCTAGCCGAGTGGGTTTGGGTCTAGCCGAGTGGGTTTGTGTCTTGCCGAGTGGGTTTGGGTCTAGCCGAGTGGGTTTGGGTCTAGCCGAGTGGGTTTGGGTCGAGCCGAGTGGGTTTGGGTCTAGCCGAGTGGGTTTGGGTCTAGCCGAATGGGTTTGGGTCTAGCCGAGTGGGTTTGGGTCTAGCCGAGTGGGTTTGGGTCTAGCCGAGTGGGTTTGGGTCTAGCAGAGTGGGTTTGGGTCTAGCCGAGTGGGTTTGTGTCTAGCCGAGTGGGTTTGGGTCTAGCCGAGTGGGTTTGGGTCTAGCCGAGTGGGTTTGTGACTAGCCGAGTGGGTTTGGGTCTAGCCGAGTGGGTTTGGGTCTAGCCGAGTGGGTTTGGGTCTAGCCGAGTGGGTTTGGGTCTAGCAGAGTGGGTTTGGGTCTAGCCGAGTGGGTTTGGGTCTAGCCTAGTGGGTTTGGGTCTAGCCGAGTGCGTTTGGGTCTAGCCGAGTGGGTTTGGGTCTAGCGGAGTGGGTTTGGGTCTAGCTGAATGGGTTTGGGTCTAGCCGAGTGGGTTTGGGTCTAGCCGAGTGGGTTTGGGTCTAGCCGAGTGGGTTTGGGTCTAGCCGAGTGGGTTTGGGTCTAGCAGAGTGGGTTTGGGTCTAGCCGAGTGGGTTTGGGTCTAGCCGAGTGGGTTTGGGTCTAGCCGAGTGGGTTTGGGTCTAGCCAAGTGGGTTTGGGTCTAGCCGAGTGGGTTTGGGTCTAGCCGAGTGGGTTTGGGTCTAGCGGAGTGGGTTTGGGTCTAGCGGAGTGGGTTTGGGTCTAGCCGAGTGGGTTTGGGCCTAGCCGAGTGGTTTGGGTCTAGCGGAGCGGGTTTGGGTCTAGCCGAGTGGGTTTGGGTCAAACTGAGTGAGTTTGGGTCTAGCCGAGTGGGTTTGGGTCCAGACGAGTGGGTTTGGGTCCAGCCGAGTGGGTTTGGGTCTAGCCGAGTGGGTTTGGGTCTAGCCGAGTGGGTTTGTGTCTAGCCGAGTGGGTTTGGGTCTAGCCGAGTGGGTTTGGGTCTAGCCGAGTGGGTTTGGGTCTAGCAGAGTGGGTTTGGGTCTAGCCGAGTGGGTTTGTGTCTAGCCGAGTGGGTTTGGGTCTAGCCGAGTGGGTTTGTGTCTTGCCGAGTGGGTTTGGGTCTAGCCGAGTGGGTTTGGGTCTAGCCGAGTGTGTTTGGGTTTAGCCGAGTGGGTTTGCGTCTAGCTGAGTGGGTTTGGGTCTAGCGGAGTGGCTTTGGGTGTAGCCGAGTGGATTTGGGTCAAGCCGAGTGGGTTTGGGTCTAGCCGAGTTAGTATGGGTCTAGCGGAGTGAGTTTGTGTCTAGCCTAGTGGGTTTGGGTCTATCCGAGTGGGTTTGGGTCTAGCGGAGTGGGCTTGCGTCTAGCCGAGTGTGGTTTGGGTCTAGCCGAGTCCGTTTGGGTCGAGCCGAGTGGGTTTGGGACCAGCCGAGTGGGTTTGGGTCTAGCCGAGTGGGTTTGGGTCTAGCCAATTGGGTTTGGGTCTAGCGGAGTGGGTTTGGGTGTAGCCGAGGGGGTTTGGGTCCAGCCGAGTGGGTTTGGTTCTAGCAGAGCGGGTTTTGGTCTAGCTGAGTGGGTTTGGGTCTAGCCGAGTGTGTTTGGGTCTAGCCGAGTGGGTTTGCGTCTAGCTGAGTGGGTTTGGGTCTAGCGGAGTGGGTTTGGGTGTAGCCGAGTGGATTTGGGTCTAGCCGAGTGGGTTTGGGTCTCGACGAGTGGGTTTGGGTCTAGCCGAGTGGGTTTCGGTCTAGCCGAATGGGTTTGGGTCTAGCGGAGTGGGTTTGGGTCTAGCCGAGTCCGTTTGGGTCTAGCCGAGTGGGTTTGGGTCTAGCCGAGTGGGTTTGGGTGTAGCTGAGTGGGTTTGTGTCTAGCCGAGTGGGTTTGGGTCTAGCGGATTGGGTTTGGTTGTAGCCAAGTGGGTTTGGGTCTGGCCGAGCGGGTTTGGGTCCAGCCGATTTGGTTTGGGTCTAGCCGAGTGGGTTTGGGTCTAGCCGAGTGGGTTTGGGTCCAGCCGAGTGGGTTTGGGTCTAGCGGAGTGGGTTTGGGTCTGGTCGAGTGGGTTTGGGTCTAGCAGTGTGGGTTTAGGTCTAGCCGATTGGGTTTGGGTGTAGCCGAGTTGGTTTGGGTCTAGCCCAGTGGGTTTGGGTCTAGCCGAGTGGGTTTGGATCTAGCCGAGTAGGTTTGGGTCCAGCCGAGTGGGTTTGGGTGCAGCCGAGTGGGTTTGGGTCCAGCCGATTGGGTTTGGGTCTAGCCGAGTGTGTTTGGGTCTAGCCGAGTGGGTTTGGGTGCAGCCGAGTGGGTTTGGGACTAGCCGAGTGTGTTTGGGTCTAGTCGAGTGGGTTTGGGTCTAGCCGAGTGGGTTTGGGTCTAGCGGAGTGGGTTTGGGTCTAGCCGAGTGGGTTTGGGCCTAGCCGAGTGGTTTGGGTCTAGCGGAGCGGGTTTGGGTCTAGCTGAGTGGGTTTGTGTCTAGCCGAGTCGGTTTGGGTCTAGCGGAGTGGGTTTGGGTTTAGCGGAGTGGGTTTGGGTCTAACCGAGTGGGTTTGGGTCTAGCCGAGTGGGTTTGGGTCTAGCCGTGTGGGTTTGGGTCTAGCCGAGTGGGTTTGGGTCTAGCCGAGTGGGTTTGTGTCTTGCCGAGTGGGTTTGGGTCTAGCCGAGTGGGTTTGGGTCTAGCCGAGTGGGTTTGGGTCGAGCCGAGTGGGTTTGGGTCTAGCCGAGTGGGTTTGGGTCTAGCCGAATGGGTTTGGGTCTAGCCGAGTGGGTTTGGGTCTAGCCGAGTGGGTTTGGGTCTAGCCGAGTGGGTTTGGGTCTAGCAGAGTGGGTTTGGGTCTAGCCGAGTGGGTTTGTGTCTAGCCGAGTGGGTTTGGGTCTAGCCGAGTGGGTTTGGGTCTAGCCGAGTGGGTTTGGGTCTAGCCTAGTGGGTTTGGGTCTAGCCGAGTGCGTTTGGGTCTAGCCGAGTGGGTTTGGGTCTAGCGGAGTGGGTTTGGGTCTAGCTGAATGGGTTTGGGTCTAGCCGAGTGGGTTTGGGTCTAGCCGAGTGGGTTTGGGTCTAGCCGAGTGGGTTTGGGTCTAGCCGAGTGGGTTTGGGTCTAGCAGAGTGGGTTTGGGTCTAGCCGAGTGGGTTTGGGTCTAGCCGAGTGGGTTTGGGTCTAGCCGAGTGGGTTTGGGTCTAGCCAAGTGGGTTTGGGTCTAGCCGAGTGGGTTTGGGTCTAGCCGAGTGGGTTTGGGTCTAGCGGAGTGGGTTTGGGTCTAGCGGAGTGGGTTTGGGTCTAGCCGAGTGGGTTTGGGCCTAGCCGAGTGGTTTGGGTCTAGCGGAGCGGGTTTGGGTCTAGCTGAGTGGGTTTGTGTCTAGCCGAGTCGGTTTGGGTCTAGCGGAGTGGGTTTGGGTTTAGCGGAGTGGGTTTGGGTCTAGCCGAGTGGGTTTGGGTCTAGCCGAGTGGGTTTGGGTCTAGCCGTGTGGGTTTGGGCCTAGCCGAGTGGTTTGGGTCTAGCGGAGCGGGTTTGGGTCTAGCTGAGTGGGTTTGTGTCTAGCCGAGTCGGTTTGGGTCTAGCGGAGTGGGTTTGGGTTTAGCGGAGTGGGTTTGGGTCTAGCCGAGTGGGTTTGGGTCTAGCCGAGTGGGTTTGGGTCCAGCCGAGTGGGTTTGGGTCGAGCCGAGTAGGTTTGGGTCTAGCCGAGTGGGTTTGGGTGTAGCCGAGTGGGTTTGTGTCTAGCCGAGTGGGTTTGGGTCCAGCCGAGTGGGTTTGGGTCTAGCCGAGTGGGTTTGGGTCTAGCAGAGTGGGTTTGGGTCTAGCCGAGTGGGTTTGTGTCAAGCCGAGGGGGTTTGGGTCTAGCCGAGTGGGTTTGGGTCTAGCCGAGTGGGTTTGTGACTAGCCGAGTGGGTTTGGGTCTAGCCGAGTGGGTTTGGGTCTAGCCGAGTGGGTTTGGGTCTAGCCGAGTGGGTTTGGGTCAAGCAGAGTGGGTTTGGGTCTGGCCGAGTGGGTTTGGGTCTAGCCGAGTGGGTTTGGGTCTAGCCGATTGGATTTGGGTCTAGCCGAGTGGGTTTGGGTTTAGTCGAGTGGGTTTGTGTCTAGCCGAGTGCGTTTGGGTCTAGCGGAGTCGGTTTGGGTCTAGCAGAGTGGGTTTGGGTCTATCCGAGAGGGTTTGTGTCTAGCCGAGTGGGTTTGGGCTAGCTGAGTGGGTTTGGGTCCAGCCGAGTGGTTTTGGGTCTAGCCGAGTGGGTTTGGGTCTAGCCGAGTCTGTTTGGGTCTTGCCGAGTGGGTTGGGGTCTAGCCAAGTGGGTTTGGGTCTAGCCGAGTGGGTTTGGGTCTAGCCGAGTCTGTTTGGGTCTAGCCGAGTGGGTTTGGGTCTCGCCGAGTATGTTTGGGTCTAGCCGAGTGGGTTTGGTTCTAGCCAAGTGGGTTTGGGTCTAGCCGAGTGGGTTTGGGTCTGGCCGGGTGGGTTTGGGTCTAGCCGAGTGGGTTTAGGTCTAGCCGAGTGGGTTTGGGTCTAGCCGTGTGGGTTTGTGTCTAGCCGATTGGGTTTGGGTCTAGCCGAGTGGGTTTGGGTCTAGCCGAGTGGGTTTGGGTCTAGCCGAGTGGGTTTGGGTCTAGCCGAGTGGGTTTGGGTCTAGCCGAGTGGGTTTGGGTCTAGCCTAGTGGGTTTGGGTCTAGCCGAGTGGGTTTGGGTCTAGCCGATTGGGTATGGGTCTAGCCGAGTGGGTTTGGGTCGAGCCGAGTGGGTTTGGGTCTAGCCGAGTGGGTTTGGGTCTAGCCGAGTGGGTTTGTGTCTAGCCGAGTGGGTTTGGGTCTAGCCGAGTGGGTTTGGGTCTAGCCGAGTGGGTTTGGGTCTAGCAGAGTGGGTTTGGGTCTAGCCGAGTGGGTTTGTGTCTAGCCGAGTGGGTTTGGGTCCAGCCGAGTGGGTTTGGGTCTAGCCGAGTGGGTTTGTGTCTAGCCGAGTGGGTTTGGGTCTAGCCGAGTGGGTTTGGGTCTAGCCGAGTGGGTTTGGGTCTAGCAGAGTGGGTTTGGGTCTAGCCGAGTGGGTTTGTGTCTAGCCGAGTGGGTTTGGGTCTAGCCGAGTGGGTTTGGGTCTAGCCGAGTGGGTTTGAGTCTAGCGGAGTGGGTTTGGGTCTAGCGGAGTGGGTTTGGGTCTAGCCGAGTGGGTTTGGGTCTAGCCGAGTGGGTTTGGGTCTAGCAGAGTGGGTTTGGGTCTAGCCGAGTGGGTTTGGGTCTAGCCGAGTGGGTTTGGGTCTAGCCGAGTGCGTTTGGGTCTAGCCGAGTGGGTTTGGGTCTAGCGGAGTGGGTTTGGGTCTAGCTGAATGGGTTTGGGTCTAGCCGAGAGGGTTTGGGTCTAGCCGAGTGGGTTTGGGTCTAGCAGAGTGGGTTTGGGTCTAGCGGAGTGGGTTTGGGTCTAGCGGAGTGGGTTTGGGTCTGGCCGAATGGGTTTGGGTCTAGCCGAGTGGGTTTGGGTCTAGCCGAGTGGGTTTGGGTCTAGCCGAGTGGGTTTGGGTCTAGCCGAGTGGGTTTGGGTCTAGCCGAGTGGGTTTGGGTCTAGCCGAGTGGGTTTGGGTCTAGCGGAGTGGGTTTGGGTCTAGCCGAGTGGGTTTGGGCCGAGCCGAGTGGTTTGGGTCTAGCGGAGTGGGTTTGGGTCTAGCTGAGTGGGTTTGGGTCTAGCCGAGTCGGTTTGGGTCTAGCGGAGTGGGTTTGGGTTTAGCGGAGTGGGTTTGGGTCTAGCCGAGTGGGTTTGGGTCTAGCCGAGTGGGTTTGGGTCTCGCCGTGTGGGTTTGGGTCCAGCCGAGTGGGTTTGGGTCTAGCGGAGTGGGTTTGGGTCTAGCCGAGTGGGTTTGGGTCTAGCGGAGTGGGTTTGGGTCTAGCCGAGTGGGTTTGGGTCTAGCAGAGTGGGTTTGGGTCTAGCCTGGTGGGTTTGGGTCTAGCCGAGTGCGTTTGGGTCTAGCCGAGTGGGTTTGGGTCTAGCGGAGTGGGTTTGGGTCTAGCTGAATGGGTTTGGGTCTAGCCGAGTGGGTTTGGGTCTAGCCGAGTGGGTTTGGGTCTAGCAGAGTGGGTTTGGGTCTAGCCGAGTGGGTTTGGGTCTAGCCGAGTGGGTTTGAGTCTATCCGAGTGGGTTTGGGTCTAGCCGAGTGGGTTTCGGTCTAGCCGAGTGGGTTTGGGTCTAGCGGAGTGGGTTTGGGTCTAGCGGAGTGGGTTTGGGTCTAGCGGAGTGGGTTTGGGTCTAGCGGAGTGGGTTTGGGTCTAGCCGAATGGGTTTGGGTCTAGCCGAGTGGGTTTGGGTCTAGCCGAGTGGGTTTGGGTCTAGCCGAGTGGGTTTGGGTCTAGCCGAGTGGGTTTGGGTCTAGCCGAGTGGGTTTGGGTCTAGCCGAGTGGGTTTGGGCCGAGCCGAGTGGTTTGGGTCTAGCGGAGTGGGTTTGGGTCTAGCTGAGTGGGTTTGGGTCTAGCCGAGTCGGTTTGGGTCTAGCGGAGTGGGTTTGGGTTTAGCGGAGTGGGTTTGGGTCTAGCCGAGTGGGTTTGGGTCTAGCCGAGTGGGTTTGGGTCTAGCCGTGTGGGTTTGGGTCTAGCCGAGTGGGTTTGGGTCTAGCCGAGTGGGTTTGTGTCTAGTGGAGTGGGTTTGGGTGTAGCCGAGTGGGTTTGGGTCGAACTGAGTGGGTTTGGGTCTAGCCGAGTGGGTTTGGGTCCAGACGAGTGGGTTTGGGTCTAGCCGAGTGGGTTTGGGTCTAGCCGAGTGGGTTTGTGTCTAGTGGAGTGGGTTTGGGTGTAGCCGAGTGGGTTTGGGTCGAACTGAGTGGGTTTGGGTCTAGCCGAGTGGGTTTGGGTCCAGACGAGTGGGTTTGGGTCTAGCCGAGTGGGTTTGGGTCTAGCCGAGTGGGTTTGTGTCTAGCCGAGTGGGTTTGGGTCTAGCCGAGTGGGTTTGGGTCTAGCCGAGTGGGTTTGGGTCTAGCCGAGTGGGTTTGTGTCTAGCCGAATGGGTTTGGGTCTAGCCGAGTGGGTTTGGGTCTAGCGGAGTGGGTTTGGGTCTAGCGGAGTGGGTTTGGGTCTAGCCGAGTGGGTTTGGGTCTAGCCGAGTGGGTTTGGGTCTAGCAGAGTGGGTTTGGGTCTAGCCGAGTGGGTTTGGGTCTAGCCGAGTGGGTTTGGGTCTAGCCGAGTGCGTTTGGGTCTAGCCGAGTGGGTTTGGGTCTAGCGGAGTGGGTTTGGGTCTAGCTGAATGGGTTTGGGTCTAGCCGAGTGGGTTTGGGTCTAGCCGAGTGGGTTTGGGTCTAGCAGAGTGGGTTTGGGTCTAGCGGAGTGGGTTTGGGTCTAGCGGAGTGGGTTTGGGTCTGGCCGAATGGGTTTGGGTCTAGCCGAGTGGGTTTGGGTCTAGCCGAGTGGGTTTGGGTCTAGCCGAGTGGGTTTGGGTCTAGCCGAGTGGGTTTGGGTCTAGCCGAGTGGGTTTGGGTCTAGCCGAGTGGGTTTGGGTCTAGCCGAGTGGGTTTGGGTCTTGCCGTGTGGGTTTGGGTCCAGCCGAGTGGGTTTGGGTCTAGCGGAGTGGGTTTAGGTCTAGCGGAGTGGGTTTGGGTCTAGCCGAATGGGTTTGGGTCTAGCCGAGTGGGTTTGGGTCTAGCCGAGTGGGTTTGGGTCTAGCCGAGTGGGTTTGGGTCTAGCCGAGTGGGTTTGGGTCTAGCCGAGTGGGTTTGGGTCTAGCCGAGTGGGTTTGGGCCGAGCCGAGTGGTTTGGGTCTAGCGGAGTGGGTTTGGGTCTAGCTGAGTGGGTTTGGGTCTAGCCGAGTCGGTTTGGGTCTAGCGGAGTGGGTTTGGGTTTAGCGGAGTGGGTTTGGGTCTAGCCGAGTGGGTTTGGGTCTAGCCGAGTGGGTTTGGGTCTAGCCGTGTGGGTTTGGGTCTAGCCGAGTGGGTTTGGGTCTAGCCGAGTGGGTTTGTGTCTAGTGGAGTGGGTTTGGGTGTAGCCGAGTGGGTTTGGGTCGAACTGAGTGGGTTTGGGTCTAGCCGAGTGGGTTTGGGTCCAGACGAGTGGGTTTGCGTCCAGCCGAGTGGGTTTGGGTCCAGCCGAGTGGGTTTGGGTCTAGCCGAGTGGGTTTTGGTCTAGCCGAATGGGTTTGGGTCCAGCCGAGTGGGTTTGGGTCTAGCCGAGTGGGTTTGGGTCTAGCCGATTGGGTATGGGTCTAGCCGAGTGGGTTTGGGTCGAGCCGAGTGGGTTTGGGTCTAGCCGAGTGGGTTTGGGTCTAGCCGAGTGGGTTTGTGTCTAGCCGAGTGGGTTTGGGTCTAGCCGAGTCGGTTTGGGTCTAGCCGAGTGGGTTTGGGTCTAGCCGAGTGGGTTTGTGTCTAGCCGAGTGGGTTTGGGTCTAGCCGAGTGGGTTTGGGTCTAGCCGAGTGGGTTTGGGTCTAGCAGAGTGGGTTTGGGTCTAGCCGAGTGGGTTTGTGTCTAGCCGAGTGGGTTTGGGTCTAGCCGAATGGGTTTGGGTCTAGCCGAGTGGGTTTGGGTCTAGCGGAGTGGGTTTGGGTCTAGCGGAGTGGGTTTGGGTCTAGCCGAGTGGGTTTGGGTCTAGCCGAGTGGGTTTGGGTCTAGCAGAGTGGGTTTGGGTCTAGCCGAGTGGGTTTGGGTCTAGCCGAGTGGGTTTGGGTCTAGCCGAGTGCGTTTGGGTCTAGCCGAGTGGGTTTGGGTCTAGCGGAGTGGGTTTGGGTCTAGCTGAATGGGTTTGGGTCTAGCCGAGTGGGTTTGGGTCTAGCCGAGTGGGTTTGGGTCTAGCAGAGTGGGTTTGGGTCTAGCGGAGTGGGTTTGGGTCTAGCGGAGTGGGTTTGGGTCTGGCCGAATGGGTTTGGGTCTAGCCGAGTGGGTTTGGGTCTAGCCGAATGGGTTTGGGTCTAGCCGAGTGGGTTTGGGTCTAGCCGAGTGGGTTTGGGCCTAGCCGAGTGGTTTGGGTCTAGCGGAGTGGGTTTGGGTCTAGCCGAGTGGGTTTGGGTCTAGCCGAGTGGGTTTGGGCCTAGCCGAGTGGTTTGGGTCTAGCGGAGTGGGTTTGGGTCTAGCTGAGTGGGTTTGGGTCTAGCCGAGTGGGTTTGGGTCTAGCGGAGTGGGTTTGGGTTTAGCGGAGTGGGTTTGGGTCTAGCCGAGTGGGTTTGGGTCTAGCCGAGTGGGTTTGGGTCTTGCCGTGTGGGTTTGGGTCCAGCCGAGTGGGTTTGGGTCTAGCGGAGTGGGTTTGGGTCTAGCCGAGTGGGTTTGGGTGTAGCCGAGTGGGTTTGGGTCTAGCCGAGTGGGTTTGGGTCTAGCAGAGTGGGTTTGGGTCTAGCCGAGTGGGTTTGGGTCTAGCCTGGTGGGTTTGGGTCTAGCCGAGTGCGTTTGGGTCTAGCCGAGTGGGTTTGGGTCTAGCGGAGTGGGTTTGGGTCTAGCTGAATGGGTTTGGGTCTAGCCGAGTGGGTTTGGGTCTAGCCGAGTGGGTTTGGGTCTAGCAGAGTGGGTTTGGGTCTAGCCGAGTGGGTTTGGGTCTAGCCGAGTGGGTTTGAGTCTATCCGAGTGGGTTTGGGTCTAGCCGAGTGGGTTTCGGTCTAGCCGAGTGGGTTTGGGTCTAGCGGAGTGGGTTTGGGTCTAGCGGAGTGGGTTTGGGTCTAGCGGAGTGGGTTTGGGTCTAGCGGAGTGGGTTTGGGTCTAGCCGAATGGGTTTGGGTCTAGCCGAGTGGGTTTGGGTCTAGCCGAGTGGGTTTGGGTCTAGCCGAGTGGGTTTGGGTCTAGCCGAGTGGGTTTGGGTCTAGCCGAGTGGGTTTGGGTCTAGCCGAGTGGGTTTGGGCCGAGCCGAGTGGTTTGGGTCTAGCGGAGTGGGTTTGGGTCTAGCTGAGTGGGTTTGGGTCTAGCCGAGTCGGTTTGGGTCTAGCGGAGTGGGTTTGGGTTTAGCGGAGTGGGTTTGGGTCTAGCCGAGTGGGTTTGGGTCTAGCCGAGTGGGTTTGGGTCTAGCCGTGTGGGTTTGGGTCTAGCCGAGTGGGTTTGGGTCTAGCCGAGTGGGTTTGTGTCTAGTGGAGTGGGTTTGGGTGTAGCCGAGTGGGTTTGGGTCGAACTGAGTGGGTTTGGGTCTAGCCGAGTGGGTTTGGGTCCAGACGAGTGGGTTTGGGTCCAGCCGAGTGGGTTTGGGTCCAGCCGAGTGGGTTTGGGTCTAGCCGAGTGGGTTTTGGTCTAGACGAATGGGTTTGGGTCCAGCCGAGTGGGTTTGGGTCTAGCCGAGTGGGTTTGGGTCTAGCCGAATGGGTTTGGGTCTAGCCGAGTGGGTTTGGGTTGAGCCGAGTGGGTTTGGGTCTAGCCGAGTGGGTTTGGGTCTAGCCGAGTGGGTTTGTGTCTAGCCGAGTGGGTTTGGGGCGAGCCGTGTGGGTTTGGGTCTAGCCGAGTGGGTTTGGGTCTAGCTGAGTCAGTTTGGGTCTAGCCGAGTGGGTTTGTGTCTAGCCGTGTGGGTTTGGGTCTAGCCGAGTGGGTTTGGGTCTAGCCGAGTGGGTTTGTGTCTAGCCGAGTGGGTTTAGGTCTAGTGGAGTGGGTTTGGGTCTAGCCGAGTGGGTTTAGGTCTAGCCGAGTGGTATTGGATCTAGCTGAGTGGTTTTGGGTCTAGCCGAGTGGGTTTGGGTCTAGCCGAGTGGGTTTGGGTCTAGCCGATTGGGTTTGTGTCTAGCCGAGTGGGTTTGCGTCGAGCCGAGTGGGTTTGGGTCTAGCCGAGTGGGTTTGGGTCTAGCGGAGTGGGTTTGTGTCTAGCCGAGTGGGTTTGGGACTAGCCGAGTGGGTTTGGGTCTAGCCGAGTGGGTTTGGGTCTAGCAGAGTGGGTTTGGGTCTAGCCGAGTGGGTTTGTGTCTAGCCGAGTGGGTTTGGGTCTAGCCGAGTGGGTTTGGGTCTAGCCGAGTGGGTTTGTGTCTAGCCGAGTGGGTTTGGGTCTAGCCGAGTGGGTTTGGGTCTAGCCGAGTGGGTTTGGGTCTAGCAGAGTGGGTTTGGGTCTAGCCGAGTGGGTTTGTGTCTAGCCTTGTGGGTTTGGGTCTAGCCGAGTGGGTTTGGGTCTAGCCGAGTGGGTTTGGGTCTAGCGGAGTGGGTTTGGGTCTAGCGGAGTGGGTTTGGGTCTAGCCGAGTGGGTTTGGGTCTAGCCGAGTGGGTTTGGGTCTAGCAGAGTGGGTTTGGGTCTAGCCGAGTGGGTTTGGGTCTAGCCTAGTGGGTTTGGGTCTAGCCGTGTGCGTTAGGGTCTAGCCGAGTGGGTTTGGGTCTAGTGGAGTGGGTTTGGGTGTAGCCGAGTGGGTTTGGGCCGAGCCGAGTAGGTTTGGGTCTAGCCGAGTGGCTTTGGGTGTAGCCGAGTGGGTTTGTGTCTAGCCGAGTGGGTTTGGGTCCAGCCGAGTGGGTTTGGGTCTAGCCGAGTGGGTTTGGGTCTAGCAGAGTGGGTTTGGGTCTAGCCGAGTGGGTTTGTGTCTAGCCGAGTGGGTTTGGGTCTAGCCGAGTGGGTTTGGGTCTAGCCGAGTGTGTTTTTGTCTATCCGAGTGGGTTTGGGTCTAGCCGAGTGGGTTTGGGTCTAGCCGAGTGGGTTTCGGTCTAGCGGAGTGGGTTTGGGTGTAGCGGAGTGGGTTTGGGTCTAGCGGAGTGGGTTTGGGTCTAGCGGAGTGGGTTTGGGTCTAGCCGAATGGGTTTGGGTCTAGCCGAATGGGTTTGGGTCTAGCCGAGTGGGTTTCGGTCTAGCTGAGTGGGTTTGGGTCTAGCCAAGTGTGTTTGGGTCTAGCCGAGTGGGTTTGGGTCTAGCCGAGTGGGTTTGGGTCTAACGGAGTGGGTTTGGGTCTAGCGGAGTGGGTTTGGGTCTAGCCGAGTGGGTTTGGGACTAGCCGAGTGGTTTGGGTCTAGCGGAGTGGGTTTGGGTCTAGCTGAGTGGGTTTGTGTCTAGCCGAGTCGGTTTGGGTCTAGCGGAGTGGGTTTGGGTTTAGCGGAGTGGGTTTGGGTCTAGCCGAGTGGGTTTGGGTCTAGCCGAGTGGGTTTGGGTCTAGCCGTGTGGGTTTGGGTCTAGCCGAGTGGGTTTGGGTCCAGCCGAGTGGGTTTGGGTCTTGCCGTGTGGGTTTGGGTCTAGCCGAGTGGGTTTGTGTCTAGTGGAGTGGGTTTGGGTGTAGCCGAGTGGGTTTGGGTCGAACTGAGTGGGTTTGGGTCTAGCCGAGTGGGTTTGGGTCCAGACGAGTGGGTTTGGGTCCAGCCGAGTGGGTTTGGGTCCCGCCGAGTGGGTTTGGGTCTAGCCGAGTGGGTTTGGGTCTAGCCGAATGGGTTTGGGTCTAGCCGAGTGGGTTTGGGTCGAGCCGAGTGGGTTTGGGTCTAGCCGAGTGGGTTTGGGTCTAGCCGAGTGGGTTTGTGTCTAGCCGAGTGGGTTTGAGTCTAGCCGAGTGGGTTTGGGTCTAGCCGAGTGGGTTTGGGTCTAGCAGAGTGGGTTTGGGTCTAGCCGAGTGGGTTTGTGTCTAGCCGAGTGGGTTTGGGTCTAGCCGAGTGGGTTTGGGTCTAGCCGAGTGGGTTTGTGTCTAGCCGAGTGGGTTTGGGTCTAGCCGAGTGGGTTTGGGTCTAGCCGAGTGGGTTTGGGTCTAGCAGAGTGGGTTTGGGTCTAGCCGAGTGGGTTTGTGTCTAGCTGAGTGGGTTTGGGCCTAGCCGAGTGGGTTTGGGTCTAGCCGAGTGGGTTTGAGTCTAGCGGAGTGGGTTTGGGTCTAGCCGAATGGGTTTGGGTCTAGCCGAGTGGGTTTGGGTCTAGCCGAGTGGGTTTGGGTCTAGCCGAGTGGGTTTGGGTCCAGCTGAGTGGGTTTGGGTCTAGCCGAGTGGGTTTGGGTCTAGCCGAGTGGGTTTGGGTCCAGCAGAGTGGGTTTGGGTCTAGCTGAGTGGGTTTGTGTCTAGCCGAGTGGGTTTGTGTCTAGCCGAGTGGGTTTGGGTCTAGCCGAGTGGGTTTGGGTCCAGCGGAGTGGGTTTGGGTCTAGCCGAATGGGTTTGGGTCTAGCCGAGTGGGTTTGGGTCTAGCGGAGTGGGTTTGTGTCTAGCCGAGTGGGTTTGTGTCTAGCCGTGTGGGTTTGGGTCTAGCCGAGTGGGTTTGGGTCCAGCGGAGTGGGTTTGGGTCTAGCCGAATGGGTTTGGGTCTAGCCGAGTGGGTTTGGGTCTAGCGGAGTGGGTTTGGGCCTAGCCGAGTGGTTTGGGTCTAGCGGAGTGGGTTTGGGTCTAGCTGAGTGGGTTTGGGTCTAGCCGAGTCGGTTTGAGTCTTGCGGAGTGGGTTTGGGTTTAGCGGAGTGGGTTTGGGTCTAGCCGAGTGGGTTTGGGTCTAGCCGAGTGGGTTTGGGTCTAGCCGTGTGGGTTTGGGTCTAGCCGAGTGGGTTTGGGTCCAGCCGAGTGGGTTTGGGTCTTGCCGTGTGGGTTTGGGTCTGGCGTAGTGGGATTGGGTCGAACTGAGTGGGTTTGGGTCTAGCCGAGTGGGTTTGGGTCCAGACGAGTGGGTTTGGGTCGAGCCGAGTGGGGTTGGGTCTAGCCGAGTGGGTTTGGGTCTAGCCGAGTGGGTTTGTGTCTAGCCGAGTGGGTTTGGGTCTAGCCGAGTGGGTTTGGGTCTAGCCGAGTGGGTTTGGGTCTAGCAGAGGGGGTTTGGGTCTAGCCGAGTGGGTTTGTGTCTAGCCGAGTGGGTTTGGGTCTAGCCGAGTGGGTTTGTGTCTTGCCGAGTGGGTTTGGGTCTAGCCGAGTGGGTTTGGGTCTAGCCGAGTGGGTTTGGGTCGAGCCGAGTGGGTTTGGGTCTAGCCGAGTGGGTTTGGGTCTAGCCGAATGGGTTTGGGTCTAGCCGAGTGGGTTTGGGTCTAGCCGAGTGGGTTTGGGTCTAGCCGAGTGGGTTTGGGTCTAGCAGAGTGGGTTTGGGTCTAGCCGAGTGGGTTTGTGTCTAGCCGAGTGGGTTTGGGTCTAGCCGAGTGGGTTTGGGTCTAGCAGAGTGGGTTTGGGTCTAGCCGAGTGGGTTTGGGTCTAGCCGAGTGGGTTTGGGTCTAGCCGAGTGGGTTTGGGTCTAGCCAAGTGGGTTTGGGTCTAGCCGAGTGGGTTTGGGTCTAGCCGAGTGGGTTTGGGTCTAGCGGAGTGGGTTTGGGTCTAGCGGAGTGGGTTTGGGTCTAGCCGAGTGGGTTTGGGCCTAGCCGAGTGGTTTGGGTCTAGCGGAGCGGGTTTGGGTCTAGCTGAGTGGGTTTGTGTCTAGCCGAGTCGGTTTGGGTCTAGCGGAGTGGGTTTGGGTTTAGCGGAGTGGGTTTGGGTCTAGCCGAGTGGGTTTGGGTCTAGCCGAGTGGGTTTGGGTCTAGCCGTGTGGGTTTGGGTCTAGCCGAGTGGGTTTGGGTCTAGCCGAGTGGGTTTGTGTCTTGCCGAGTGGGTTTGGGTCTAGCCGAGTGGGTTTGGGTCTAGCCGAGTGGGTTTGGGTCGAGCCGAGTGGGTTTGGGTCTAGCCGAGTGGGTTTGGGTCTAGCCGAATGGGTTTGGGTCTAGCCGAGTGGGTTTGGGTCTAGCCGAGTGGGTTTGGGTCTAGCCGAGTGGGTTTGGGTCTAGCAGAGTGGGTTTGGGTCTAGCCGAGTGGGTTTGTGTCTAGCGAGTGGGTTTGGGTCTAGCCGAGTGGGTTTGGGTCTAGCCGAGTGGGTTTGTGACTAGCCGAGTGGGTTTGGGTCTAGCCGAGTGGGTTTGGGCCTAGCCGAGTGGGTTTGGGTCTAGCCGAGTGGGTTTGGGTCTAGCAGAGTGGGTTTGGGTCTAGCCGAGTGGGTTTGGGTCTAGCCTAGTGGGTTTGGGTCTAGCCGAGTGCGTTTGGGTCTAGTCGAGTGGGTTTGGGTCTAGCGGAGTGGGTTTGGGTCTAGCTGAATGGGTTTGGGTCTAGCCGAGTGGGTTTGGGTCTAGCCGAGTGGGTTTGGGTCTAGCAGAGTGGGTTTGGGTCTAGCCGAGTGGGTTTGGGTCTAGCAGAGTGGGTTTGGGTCTAGCCGAGTGGGTTTGGGTCTAGCGGAGTGGGTTTGGGTCTAGCCGAGTGGGTTTGGGTCTAGCCGAGTGGGTTTGGGTCTAGCCGAGTGGGTTTCGGTCTAGCCGAGTGGGTTTGGGTCTAGCGGAGTGGGTTTGGGTCTAGCGGAGTGGGTTTGGGTCTAGCGGAGTGGGTTTGGGTCTAGCGGAGTGGGTTTGGGTCTAGCCGAGTGGGTTTGGGTCTAGCCGAGTGGGTTTGGGTCTAGCCGAGTGGGTTTGGGTCTAGCCGAGTGTGTTTGGGTCTAGCCGAGTGGGTTTGGGTCTAGCCGAGTGGGTTTGGGTCTAGCCGAGTGGGTTTGGGCCGAGCCGAGTGGTTTGGGTCTAGCGGAGTGGGTTTGGGTCTAGCTGAGTGGGTTTGGGTCTAGCCGAGTCGGTTTGGGTCTAGCGGAGTGGGTTTGGGTTTAGCGGAGTGGGTTTGGGTCTAGCCGAGTGGGTTTGGGTCTAGCCGAGTGGGTTTGGGTCTAGCCGTGTGGGTTTGGGTCTAGCCGAGTGGGTTTGGGTCTAGCCGAGTGGGTTTGTGTCTAGTGGAGTGGGTTTGGGTGTAGCCGAGTGGGTTTGGGTCGAACTGAGTGGGTTTGGGTGTAGCCGAGTGGGTTTGGGTCCAGACGAGTGGGTTTGGGTCCAGCCGAGTGGGTTTGGGTCCAGCCGAGTGGGTTTGGGTCTAGCCGAGTGGGTTTTGGTCTAGCCGAATGGGTTTGGGTCCAGCCGAGTGGGTTTGGATCTAGCCGAGTGGGTTTGGGTCTAGCCGAATGGGTTTGGGTCTAGCCGAGTGGGTTTGGGTTGAGCCGAGTGGGTTTGGGTCTAGCCGAGTGGGTTTGGGTCTAGCCGAGTGGGTTTGTGTCTAGCCGAGTGGGTTTGGGGCGAGCCGTGTGGGTTTGGGTCTAGCCGAGTGGGTTTGGGTCTAGTGTTAAAGAAGGAACTGCAGATGCTGGAGAATCGAGGGTTACACAAAAAGCTGGAGAAACTCAGCGGGTGCAGCAGCATCTAAGGAGTGAAGGAGATAGGCGACGTTTCGGGTCGAGACCCTTCTTCAGTCTGAAGAAGGGTCTCGACCCGAAACGTCGCCTATCTCCTTCACTCCTTAGATGCTGCTGCACCCGCTGAGTTTCTCCAGCTTTTTGTGTAACCCTGGGTTTGGGTCTAGCTGAGTCAGTTTGGGTCTAGCCGAGTGGGTTTGTGTCTAGCCGTGTGGGTTTGGGTCTAGCCGAGTGGGTTTGGGTCTAGCCGAGTGGGTTTGTGTCTAGCCGAGTGGGTTTAGGTCTAGTGGAGTGGGTTTGGGTCTAGCCGAGTGGGTTTAGGTCTAGCCGAGTGGTATTGGATCTAGCTGAGTGGTTTTGGGTCTAGCCGAGTGGGTTTGGGTCTAGCCGAGTGGGTTTGGGTCTAGCCGATTGGGTTTGTGTCTAGCCGAGTGGGTTTGGGTCGAGCCGAGTGGGTTTGGGTCTAGCCGAGTGGGTTTGGGTCTAGCGGAGTGGGTTTGTGTCTAGCCGAGTGGGTTTGGGACTAGCCGAGTGGGTTTGGGTCTAGCCGAGTGGGTTTGGGTCTAGCAGAGTGGGTTTGGGTCTAGCCGAGTGGGTTTGTGTCTAGCCGAGTGGGTTTGGGTCTAGCCGAGTGGGTTTGGGTCTAGCGGAGTGGGTTTGGGTCTAGCCGAGTGGGTTTGGGTCTAGCCGAGTGGGTTTGGGTCTAGCAGAGTGGGTTTGGGTCTAGCCGAGTGGGTTTGGGTCTAGCCTAGTGGGTTTGGGTCTAGCCGAGTGCGTTAGGGTCTAGCCGAGTGGGTTTGGGTCTAGTGGAGTGGGTTTGGGTCTAGCCGAGTGGGTTTGGGTCGAGCCGAGTAGGTTTGGGTCTAGCCGAGTGGCTTTGGGTGTAGCCGAGTGGGTTTGTGTCTAGCCGAGTGGGTTTGGGTCCAGCCGAGTGGGTTTGGGTCTAGCCGAGTGGGTTTGGGTCTAGCAGAGTGGGTTTGGGTCTAGCCGAGTGGGTTTGTGTCTAGCCGAGTGGGTTTGGGTCTAGCCGAGTGGGTTTGGGTCTAGCCGAGTGGGTTTGTGACTAGCCGAGTGGGTTTGGGTCTAGCCGAGTGGGTTTGGGTCTAGCCGAGTGGGTTTGGATCTAGCCGAGTGGGTTTGGGTCTAGCGGAGTGGGTTTGGGTCTAGCTGAATGGGTTTGGGTCTAGCCGAGTGGGTTTGGGTCTAGCCGAGTGGGTTTGGGTCTAGCCGAGTGGGTTTGGGTCTAGCCGAGTGTGTTTTTGTCTATCCGAGTGGGTTTGGGTCTAGCCGAGTGGGTTTTGGTCTAGCCGAGTGGGTTTCGGTCTAGCGGAGTGGGTTTGGGTGTAGCGGAGTGGGTTTGGGTCTAGCGGAGTGGGTTTGGGTCTAGCGGAGTGGGTTTGGGTCTAGCCGAATGGGTTTGGGTCTAGCCGAGTGGGTTTCGGTCTAGCTGAGTGGGTATGGGTCTAGCCAAGTGTGTTTGGGTCTAGCCGAGTGGGTTTGGGTCTAGCCGAGTGGGTTTGGGTCTAACGGAGTGGGTTTGGGTCTAGCGGAGTGGGTTTGGGTCTAGCCGAGTGGGTTTGGGACTAGCCGAGTGGTTTGGGTCTAGCGGAGTGGGTATGGGTCTAGCTGAGTGGGTTTGTGTCTAGCCGAGTCGGTTTGGGTCTAGCGGAGTGGGTTTGGGTTTAGCGGAGTGGGTTTGGGTCTAGCCGAGTGGGTTTGGGTCTAGCCGAGTGGGTTTGGGTCTAGCCGTGTGGGTTTGGGTCTAGCCGAGTGGGTTTGGGTCCAGCCGAGTGGGTTTGGGTCAAACTGAGTGGGTTTGGGTCTAGCCGAGTGGGTTTGGGTCCAGACGAGTGGGTTTGGGTCCAGCCGAGTGGGTTTGGGTCCAGCCGAGTGGGTTTGGGTCTAGCCGAGTGGGTTTGGGTCTAGCCGAATGGGTTTGGGTCTAGCCGAGTGGGTTTGGGTCGAGCCGAGTGGGTTTGGGTCTAGCCGAGTGGGTTTGGGTCTAGCCGAGTGGGTTTGTGTCTAGCCGAGTGGGTTTGAGTCTAGCCGAGTGGGTTTGGGTCTAGCCGAGTGGGTTTGGGTCTAGCAGAGTGGGTTTGGGTCTAGCCGAGTGGGTTTGTGTCTAGCCGAGTGGGTTTGGGTCTAGCCGAGTGGGTTTGGGTCTAGCCGAGTGGGTTTGGGTCTAGCCGAGTGGGTTTGGGTCTAGCCGAGTGGGTTTGGGTCTAGCCGAGTGGGTTTGGGTCTAGCAGAGTGGGTTTGGGTCTAGCCGAGTGGGTTTGTGTCTAGCCGAGTGGGTTTGGGTCTAGCCGAGTGGGTTTGGGTCTAGCCGAGTGGGTTTGAGTCTAGCGGAGTGGGTTTGGGTCTAGCCGAATGGGTTTGGGTCTAGCCGAGTGGGTTTGGGTCTAGCCGAGTGGGTTTGGGTCTAGCCGAGTGGGTTTGGGTCCAGCTGAGTGGGTTTGGGTCTAGCCGAGTGGGTTTGGGTCTAGCCGAGTGGGTTTGGGTCCAGCAGAGTGGGTTTGGGTCTAGCGGAGTGGGTTTGTGTCTAGCCGAGTGGGTTTGTGTCTAGCCAAGTGGGTTTGGGTCTAGCCGAGTGGGTTTGGGTCCAGCGGAGTGGGTTTGGGTCTAGCCGAATGGGTTTGGGTCTAGCCGAGTGGGTTTGGGTCTAGCGGAGTGGGTTTGGGCCTAGCCGAGTGGTTTGGGTCTAGCGGAGTGGGTTTGGGTCTAGCTGAGTGGGTTTGGGTCTAGCCGAGTCGGTTTGGGTCTAGCGGAGTGGGTTTGGGTCTAGCGGAGTGGGTTTGGGTCTAGCCGAGTGGGTTTGGGTCTAGCCGAGTGGGTTTGGGTCTAGCCGAGTGGGTTTGGGTCTAGCCGAGTGGGTTTGGGTCCAGCCGAGTGGGTTTGGGTCTGGCGTAGTGGGTTTGGGTCGAACTGAGTGGGTTTGGGTCTAGCCGAGTGGGTTTGGGTCCAGACGAGTGGGTTTGGGTCCAGCCGAGTGGGTTTGGGTCTAGCCGAGTGGGTTTGGGTCTAGCCGAATGGGTTTGGGTCTAGCCGAGTGGGTTTGGGTCGAGCCGAGTGGGGTTGGGTCTAGCCGAGTGGGTTTGGGTCTAGCCGAGTGGGTTTGTGTCTAGCCGAGTGGGTTTGGGTCTAGCCGAGTGGGTTTGGGTCTAGCCGAGTGGGTTTGGGTCTAGCAGAGTGGGTTTGGGTCTAGCCGAGTGGGTTTGTGTCTAGCCGAGTGGGTTTGGGTCTAGCCGAGTGGGTTTGTGTCTTGCTGAGTGGGTTTGGGTCTAGCCGAGTGGGTTTGGGTCTAGCCGAGTGGGTTTGGGTCGAGCCGAGTGGGTTTGTGTCTAGCCGAGTGGGTTTGGGTCTAGCCGAGTGGGTTTGGGTCTAGCCGAGTGGGTTTGGGTCTAGCCGAGTGGGTTTGGGTCTAGCCGAGTGGGTTTGGGTCTAGCGGAGTGGGTTTGGGTCTAGCGGAGTGGGTTTGGGTCTAGCCGAGTGGGTTTGGGCCTAGCCGAGTGGTTTGGGTCTAGCGGAGCAGGTTTGGGTCTAGCTGAGTGGGTTTGTGTCTAGCCGAGGCGGTTTGGGTCTAGCGGAGTGGGTTTGGGTTTAGCGGAGTGGGTTTGGGTCTAACCGAGTGGGTTTGGGTCTAGCCGAGTGGGTTTGGGTCTAGCCGAGTGGGTTTGGGTCTAGCCGAGTGGGTTTGGGTCTAGCCGAGTGGGTTTGTGTCTAGCCGAGTGGGTTTGGGTCTAGCCGAGTGGGTTTGGGTCTAGCCGAGTGGGTTTGGGTCTAGCAGAGTGGGTTTGGGTCTAGCCGAGTGGGTTTGTGTCTAGCCGAGTGGGTTTGGGTCTAGCCGAGTGGGTTTGGGTCTAGCCGAGTGGGTTTGAGTCTAGCGGAGTGGGTTTGGGTCTAGCCGAATGGGTTTGGGTCTAGCCGAGTGGGTTTGGGTCTAGCCGAGTGGGTTTGGGTCTAGCCGAGTGGGTTTGGGTCCAGCTGAGTGGGTTTGGGTCTAGCCGAGTGGGTTTGGGTCTAGCCGAGTGGGTTTGGGTCCAGCAGAGTGGGTTTGGGTCTAGCTGAGTGGGTTTGTGTCTAGCCGAGTGGGTTTGTGTCTAGCCAAGTGGGTTTGGGTCTAGCCGAGTGGGTTTGGGTCCAGCGGAGTGGGTTTGGGTCTAGCCGAATGGGTTTGGGTCTAGCCGAGTGGGTTTAGGTCTAGCGGAGTGTGTTTGGGCCTAGCCGAGTGGTTTGGGTCTAGCGGAGTGGGTTTGGGTCTAGCTGAGTGGGTTTGGGTCTAGCCGAGTCGGTTTGGGTCTAGCGGAGTGGGTTTGGGTTTACCGGAGTGGGTTTGGGTCTAGCCGAGTGGGTTTGGGTCTAGCCGAGTGGGTTTGGGTCTAGCCGTGTGGGTTTGGGTCTAGCCGAGTGGGTTTGGGTCCAGCCGAGTGGGTTTGGGTCTTGCCGTGTGGGTTTGGGTCTGGCGTAGTGGGTTTGGGTCGAACTGAGTGGGTTTGGGTCTAGCCGAGTGGGTTTGGGTCCAGACGAGTGGGTTTGGGTCCAGCCGAGTGGGTTTGGGTCTAGCCGAGTGGGTTTGGGTCTAGCCGAATGGGTTTGGGTCTAGCCGAGTGGGTTTGGGTCGAGCCGAGTGGGGTTGGGTCTAGCCGAGTGGGTTTGGGTCTAGCCGAGTGGGTTTGTGTCTAGCCGAGTGGGTTTGGGTCTAGCCGAGTGGGTTTGGGTCTAGCCGAGTGGGTTTGGGTCTAGCAGAGTGGGTTTGGGTCTAGCCGAGTGGGTTTGTGTCTAGCCGAGTGGGTTTGGGTTTAGCCGAGTGGGTTTGTGTCTTGCTGAGTGGGTTTGGGTCTAGCCGAGTGGGTTTGGGTCTAGCCGAGTGGGTTTGGGTCGAGCCGAGTGGGTTTGTGTCTAGCCGAGTGGGTTTGGGTCTAGCCGAGTGGGTTTGGGTCTAGCAGAGTGGGTTTGGGTCTAGCCGAGTGGGTTTGGGTCTAGCCGAGTGGGTTTGGGTCTAGCCGAGTGGGTTTGGGTCTAGCCGAGTGGGTTTGGGTCTAGCCGAGTGGGTTTGGGTCTAGCGGAGTGGGTTTGGGTCTAGCGGAGTGGGTTTGGGTCTAGCGGAGTGGGTTTGGGTCTAGCCGAGTGGGTTTGGGCCTAGCCGAGTGGTTTGGGTCTAGCGGAGCGGGTTTGGGTCTAGCTGAGTGGGTTTGTGTCTAGCCGAGTCGGTTTGGGTCTAGCGGAGTGGGTTTGGGTTTAGCGGAGTGGGTTTGGGTCTAACCGAGTGGGTTTGGGTCTAGCCGAGTGGGTTTGGGTCTAGCCGTGTGGGTTTGGGTCTAGCCGAGTGGGTTTGGGTCTAGCCGAGTGGGTTTGTGTCTTGCCGAGTGGGTTTGGGTCTAGCCGAGTGGGTTTGGGTCTAGCCGAGTGGGTTTGGGTCGAGCCGAGTGGGTTTGGGTCTAGCCGAGTGGGTTTGGGTCTAGCCGAATGGGTTTGGGTCTAGCCGAGTGGGTTTGGGTCTAGCCGAGTGGGTTTGGGTCTAGCCGAGTGGGTTTGGGTCTAGCAGAGTGGGTTTGGGTCTAGCCGAGTGGGTTTGTGTCTAGCCGAGTGGGTTTGGGTCTAGCCGAGTGGGTTTGGGTCTAGCCGAGTGGGTTTGGGTCTAGCCGAGTGGGTTTGGGTCTAGCAGAGTGGGTTTGGGTCTAGCCGAGTGGGTTTGGGTCTAGCCTAGTGGGTTTGGGTCTAGCCGAGTGCGTTTGGGTCTAGCCGAGTGGGTTTGGGTCTAGCAGAGTGGGTTTGGGTCTAGCTGAATGGGTTTGGGTCTAGCCGAGTGGGTTTGGGTCTAGCCGAGTGGGTTTGGGTCTAGCCGAGTGGGTTTGGGTCTAGCCGAGTGGGTTTGGGTCTAGCAGAGTGGGTTTGGGTCTAGCCGAGTGGGTTTGGGTCTAGCCGAGTGGGTTTGGGTCTAGCCGAGTGGGTTTGGGTCTAGCCAAGTGGGTTTGGGTCTAGCCGAGTGGGTTTGGGTCTAGCCGAGTGGGTTTGGGTCTAGCGGAGTGGGTTTGGGTCTAGCGGAGTGGGTTTGGGTCTAGCCGAGTGGGTTTGGGCCTAGCCGAGTGGTTTGGGTCTAGCGGAGCGGGTTTGGGTCTAGCTGAGTGGGTTTGTGTCTAGCCGAGTCGGTTTGGGTCTAGCGGAGTGGGTTTGGGTTTAGCGGAGTGGGTTTGGGTCTAGCCGAGTGGGTTTGGGTCTAGCCGAGTGGGTTTGGGTCTAGCCGTGTGGGTTTGGGCCTAGCCGAGTGGTTTGGGTCTAGCGGAGCGGGTTTGGGTCTAGCTGAGTGGGTTTGTGTCTAGCCGAGTCGGTTTGGGTCTAGCGGAGTGGGTTTGGGTTTAGCGGAGTGGGTTTGGGTCTAGCCGAGTGGGTTTGGGTCTAGCCGAGTGGGTTTGGGTCTAGCCGTGTGGGTTTGGGTCTAGCCGAGTGGGTTTGGGTCCAGCCGAGTGGGTTTGGGTCTTGCCGTGTGGGTTTGGGTCTAGCCGAGTGGGTTTGTGTCTAGTGGAGTGGGTTTGGGTGTAGCCGAGTGGGTTTGGGTCGAACTGAGTGGGTTTGTGTCTAGCCGTGTGGGTTTGGGTCTAGCCGAGTGGGTTTGGGTCCAGCCGAGTGGGTTTGGGTCTTGCCGTGTGGGTTTGGGTCTAGCCGAGTGGGTTTGGGTCAAACTGAGTGAGTTTGGGTCTAGCCGAGTGGGTTTGGGTCCAGACGAGTGGGTTTGGGTCCAGCCGAGTGGGTTTGGGTCTAGCCGAGTGGGTTTGGGTCTAGCCGAGTGGGTTTGTGTCTAGCCGAGTGGGTTTGGGTCTAGCCGAGTGGGTTTGGGTCTAGCCGAGTGGGTTTGGGTCTAGCAGAGTGGGTTTGGGTCTAGCCGAGTGGGTTTGTGTCTAGCCGAGTGGGTTTGGGTCTAGCCGAGTGGGTTTGTGTCTTGCCGAGTGGGTTTGGGTCTAGCCGAGTGGGTTTGGGTCTAGCCGAGTGTGTTTGGGTTTAGCCGAGTGGGTTTGCGTCTAGCTGAGTGGGTTTGGGTCTAGCGGAGTGGCTTTGGGTGTAGCCGAGTGGATTTGGGTCAAGCCGAGTGGGTTTGGGTCTAGCCGAGTTAGTATGGGTCTAGCGGAGTGAGTTTGTGTCTAGCCTAGTGGGTTTGGGTCTATCCGAGTGGGTTTGGGTCTAGCGGAGTGGGCTTGCGTCTAGCCGAGTGTGGTTTGGGTCTAGCCGAGTCCGTTTGGGTCGAGCCGAGTGGGTTTGGGACCAGCCGAGTGGGTTTGGGTCTAGCCGAGTGGGTTTGGGTCTAGCCAATTGGGTTTGGGTCTAGCGGAGTGGGTTTGGGTGTAGCCGAGGGGGTTTGGGTCCAGCCGAGTGGGTTTGGTTCTAGCAGAGCGGGTTTTGGTCTAGCTGAGTGGGTTTGGGTCTAGCCGAGTGTGTTTGGGTCTAGCCGAGTGGGTTTGCGTCTAGCTGAGTGGGTTTGGGTCTAGCGGAGTGGGTTTGGGTGTAGCCGAGTGGATTTGGGTCTAGCCGAGTGGGTTTGGGTCTCGACGAGTGGGTTTGGGTCTAGCCGAGTGGGTTTCGGTCTAGCCGAATGGGTTTGGGTCTAGCGGAGTGGGTTTGGGTCTAGCCGAGTCCGTTTGGGTCTAGCCGAGTGGGTTTGGGACTAGCAGAGTGGGTTTGGGTCTAGCCGGGTGGGCTTGGGTCTGGCGGAGTGGGTTTGGTTCTAGTGGAGTGGGTTTGGGTCTAGCCGAGTGGGTTTGGGTCTAGCCGAGTGGGTTTGGGTGTAGCTGAGTGGGTTTGTGTCTAGCCGAGTGGGTTTGGGTCTAGCGGATTGGGTTTGGTTGTAGCCAAGTGGGTTTGGGTCTGGCCGAGCGGGTTTGGGTCCAGCCGATTTGGTTTGGGTCTAGCCGAGTGGGTTTGGGTCTAGCCGAGTGGGTTTGGGTCCAGCCGAGTGGGTTTGGGTCTAGCGGAGTGGGTTTGGGTCTGGTCGAGTGGGTTTGGGTCTAGCGGTGTGGGTTTAGGTCTAGCCGATTGGGTTTGGGTGTAGCCGAGTTGGTTTGGGTCTAGCCCAGTGGGTTTGGGTCTAGCCGAGTGGGTTTGGATCTAGCCGAGTAGGTTTGGGTCCAGCCGAGTGGGTTTGGGTGCAGCCGAGTGGGTTTGGGTCCAGCCGATTGGGTTTGGGTCTAGCCGAGTGTGTTTGGGTCTAGCCGAGTGGGTTTGGGTGCAGCCGAGTGGGTTTGGGACTAGCCGAGTGTGTTTGGGTCTAGTCGAGTGGGTTTGGGTCTAGCCGAGTGGGTTTGGGTCTAGCGGAGTGGGTTTGGGTCTAGCCGAGTGGGTTTGGGCCTAGCCGAGTGGTTTGGGTCTAGCGGAGCGGGTTTGGGTCTAGCTGAGTGGGTTTGTGTCTAGCCGAGTCGGTTTGGGTCTAGCGGAGTGGGTTTGGGTTTAGCGGAGTGGGTTTGGGTCTAACCGAGTGGGTTTGGGTCTAGCCGAGTGGGTTTGGGTCTAGCCGTGTGGGTTTGGGTCTAGCCGAGTGGGTTTGGGTCTAGCCGAGTGGGTTTGTGTCTTGCCGAGTGGGTTTGGGTCTAGCCGAGTGGGTTTGGGTCTAGCCGAGTGGGTTTGGGTCGAGCCGAGTGGGTTTGGGTCTAGCCGAGTGGGTTTGGGTCTAGCCGAATGGGTTTGGGTCTAGCCGAGTGGGTTTGGGTCTAGCCGAGTGGGTTTGGGTCTAGCCGAGTGGGTTTGGGTCTAGCAGAGTGGGTTTGGGTCTAGCCGAGTGGGTTTGTGTCTAGCCGAGTGGGTTTGGGTCTAGCCGAGTGGGTTTGGGTCTAGCCGAGTGGGTTTGTGACTAGCCGAGTGGGTTTGGGTCTAGCCGAGTGGGTTTGGGTCTAGCCGAGTGGGTTTGGGTCTAGCCGAGTGGGCTTGGGTCTAGCAGAGTGGGTTTGGGTCTAGCCGAGTGGGTTTGGGTCTAGCCTAGTGGGTTTGGGTCTAGCCGAGTGCGTTTGGGTCTAGCCGAGTGGGTTTGGGTCTAGCGGAGTGGGTTTGGGTCTAGCTGAATGGGTTTGGGTCTAGCCGAGTGGGTTTGGGTCTAGCCGAGTGGGTTTGGGTCTAGCCGAGTGGGTTTGGGTCTAGCCGAGTGGGTTTGGGTCTAGCAGAGTGGGTTTGGGGCTAGCCGAGTGGGTTTGGGTCTAGCCGAGTGGGTTTGGGTCTAGCCGAGTGGGTTTGGGTCTAGCCAAGTGGGTTTGGGTCTAGCCGAGTGGGTTTGGGTCTAGCCGAGTGGGTTTGGGTCTAGCGGAGTGGGTTTGGGTCTAGCCGAGTGGGTTTGGGTCTAGCCGAGTGGGTTTGGGCCTAGCCGAGTGGTTTGGGTCTAGCGGAGCGGGTTTGGGTCTAGCTGAGTGGGTTTGTGTCTAGCCGAGTCGGTTTGGGTCTAGCGGAGTGGGTTTGGGTTTAGCGGAGTGGGTTTGGGTCTAGCCGAGTGGGTTTGGGTCTAGCCGAGTGGGTTTGGGTCTAGCCGTGTGGGTTTGGGCCTAGCCGAGTGGTTTGGGTCTAGCGGAGCGGGTTTGGGTCTAGCTGAGTGGGTTTGTGTCTAGCCGAGTCGGTTTGGGTCTAGCGGAGTGGGTTTGGGTTTAGCGGAGTGGGTTTGGGTCTAGCCGAGTGGGTTTGGGTCTAGCCGAGTGGGTTTGGGTCTAGCCGTGTGGGTTTGGGTCTAGCCGAGTGGGTTTGGGTCCAGCCGAGTGGGTTTGGGTCTTGCCGTGTGGGTTTGGGTCTAGCCGAGTGGGTTTGTGTCTAGTGGAGTGGGTTTGGGTGTAGCCGAGTGGGTTTGGGTCGAACTGAGTGGGTTTGTGTCTAGCCGTGTGGGTTTGGGTCTAGCCGAGTGGGTTTGGGTCCAGCCGAGTGGGTTTGGGTCTTGCCGTGTGGGTTTGGGTCTAGCCGAGTGGGTTTGGGTCAAACTGAGTGAGTTTGGGTCTAGCCGAGTGGGTTTGGGTCCAGACGAGTGGGTTTGGGTCCAGCCGAGTGGGTTTGGGTCTAGCCGAGTGGGTTTGGGTCTAGCCGAGTGGGTTTGTGTCTAGCCGAGTGGGTTTGGGTCTAGCCGAGTGGGTTTGGGTCTAGCCGAGTGGGTTTGGGTCTAGCAGAGTGGGTTTGGGTCTAGCCGAGTGGGTTTGTGTCTAGCCGAGTGGGTTTGGGTCTAGCCGAGTGGGTTTGTGTCTTGCCGAGTGGGTTTGGGTCTAGCCGAGTGGGTTTGGGTCTAGCCGAGTGTGTTTGGGTTTAGCCGAGTGGGTTTGCGTCTAGCTGAGTGGGTTTGGGTCTAGCGGAGTGGCTTTGGGTGTAGCCGAGTGGATTTGGGTCAAGCCGAGTGGGTTTGGGTCTAGCCGAGTTAGTATGGGTCTAGCGGAGTGAGTTTGTGTCTAGCCTAGTGGGTTTGGGTCTATCCGAGTGGGTTTGGGTCTAGCGGAGTGGGCTTGCGTCTAGCCGAGTGTGGTTTGGGTCTAGCCGAGTCCGTTTGGGTCGAGCCGAGTGGGTTTGGGACCAGCCGAGTGGGTTTGGGTCTAGCCGAGTGGGTTTGGGTCTAGCCAATTGGGTTTGGGTCTAGCGGAGTGGGTTTGGGTGTAGCCGAGGGGGTTTGGGTCCAGCCGAGTGGGTTTGGTTCTAGCAGAGCGGGTTTTGGTCTAGCTGAGTGGGTTTGGGTCTAGCCGAGTGTGTTTGGGTCTAGCCGAGTGGGTTTGCGTCTAGCTGAGTGGGTTTGGGTCTAGCGGAGTGGGTTTGGGTGTAGCCGAGTGGATTTGGGTCTAGCCGAGTGGGTTTGGGTCTCGACGAGTGGGTTTGGGTCTAGCCGAGTGGGTTTCGGTCTAGCCGAATGGGTTTGGGTCTAGCGGAGTGGGTTTGGGTCTAGCCGAGTCCGTTTGGGTCTAGCCGAGTGGGTTTGGGACTAGCAGAGTGGGTTTGGGTCTAGCCGGGTGGGCTTGGGTCTGGCGGAGTGGGTTTGGTTCTAGTGGAGTGGGTTTGGGTCTAGCCGAGTGGGTTTGGGTCTAGCCGAGTGGGTTTGGGTGTAGCTGAGTGGGTTTGTGTCTAGCCGAGTGGGTTTGGGTCTAGCGGATTGGGTTTGGTTGTAGCCAAGTGGGTTTGGGTCTGGCCGAGCGGGTTTGGGTCCAGCCGATTTGGTTTGGGTCTAGCCGAGTGGGTTTGGGTCTAGCCGAGTGGGTTTGGGTCCAGCCGAGTGGGTTTGGGTCTAGCGGAGTGGGTTTGGGTCTGGTCGAGTGGGTTTGGGTCTAGCGGTGTGGGTTTAGGTCCAGCCGATTGGGTTTGGGTGTAGCCGAGTTGGTTTGGGTCTAGCCCAGTGGGTTTGGGTCTAGCCGAGTGGGTTTGGATCTAGCCGAGTAGGTTTGGGTCCAGCCGAGTGGGTTTGGGTGCAGCCGAGTGGGTTTGGGTCCAGCCGATTGGGTTTGGGTCTAGCCGAGTGTGTTTGGGTCTAGCCGAGTGGGTTTGGGTGCAGCCGAGTGGGTTTGGGTCTAGCCGAGTGTGTTTGGGTCTAGTCGAGTGGGTTTGGGTCTAGCCGAGTGGGTTTGGGTCTAGCCGAGTGGGTTTGGGCCTAGCCGCGTGGGTTTGGGTCTAGCAGAGTGGATTTGGGTCTAGCGGAGTGGGCTTGGGTCTAGCCGAGTGGGTTTGGGCCTAGCCGAGTGGGTTTGGGTCTAGCCGAGTGGGTTTGGTTCTAGCCGAGTGGGTTTGCGTCTAGCTGAGTGGGTTTGGGTCTAGCGGAGTGGGTTTGGGTGTAGCCGAGTGGATTTGGGTCTAGCCGAGTGGGTTTGGGTCTAGACGAGTGGGTTTGGGTCTAGCCGAGGGGGTTTCGGTCTAGCCGAGTGGGTTTGGGTCTAGCGGAGTGGGTTTGGGTCTAGCCGAGTCCGTTTGGTTCTAGCCGAGTGGGTTTGGGACTAGCAGAGTGGGTTTGGGTCTAGCGGGGTGGGTTTGGTTCTAGCGGAGTGGGTTTAGGTCTAGCCGATTGGGTTTGGGTCTAGCCGAGTGGGTTTGGGTCTGGCGGAGTGGGTTTGGGTCTAGTGGAGTGGGTTTGGGTCTAGCCGAGTGGGTTTGGGTCTAGCCGAGTGGGTTTGGGTGTAGCTGAGTGGGTTTGTGTCTAGCCGAGTGGGTTTGGGTCTTACGGAGTGGGTTTGGTTGTAGCCAAGTGGGTTTGGGTCTAGCCGAGTGGGTTTGGGCCTAGACGAGTGGGTTTAGGTTTAGCCGAGTGGGTTTCGGTGTAGCCGAGTGGGTTTGGGGCTAGCGGAGTGGGTTTGTGTCTAGCGCAGTGGGTTTTGGTCTTGCGGAGTGGGTTTGGGTCTTGCGGAGTGGGTTTGGGTCTAGCGGAGTGGGTTTGGGTCTAGCCGAGTGGGTTTGGGTCTAGCCGAGTTGGTTTGGGTCTAGCGGAGTGGGTTTGGGTCCAGACGAGTGGGTTTGGGTCTAGCGGAGTGGGTTTGGGTCTAGTCGAGTGGGTTTGGGTCTAGCGGTGTGGGTTTGGGTCTAGCCGAGTGGGTTTGGGTGTAGCCGAGTGGGTTTGGGTCTAGCCCAGTGGGTTTGGGTCTAGCCGAGTGGGTTTGGGTCTAGCCGAGTGGGTTTGGGCCTAGCGGAGTGGGTTTTTGTGTAGCCGAGTGGGTTTGGGTCCAGCCGAGCGGGTTTGGGTCTAGCCGAGTGTGTTTGGGTCTAGCCGAGTGGGTTTGGGTGCAGCCGAGTGGGTTTGGGTCTGGCCGTGTGGGTTTGTGTCTAGCCGATTGGGTTTGGGTCTAGGCATGTGAGTTTGGGTCTAGCCGAGTGCGTTAGGGTCTAGCGGAATGGGTTTGGGTGTAGCCGCGTGGGTTTGGGTCTAGCCGAGTGGGTTTGGGTCTAGCCGAGTGGGTTTGGGTCTAGCCGAGTGGGTTTGAGTCTTGCCGAGTGGGTTTGGGTCTAGCGGAGTTGGTTTGGGTGTAGCCGAGTGGGTTTGGGTGTAGCCGATTGGGTTTGGGTCTAGCCGACTGGATTCGGGTCTAGCCGAGTGGGTTTCGGTCTAGCCGAGTGGGTTTGGGTCTAGCCGAGTGGGTTTTCGTCTAGCCGAGTGGGTTTGGGGCTAGCGGAGTGGGTTTGGGTGTAGCCGAGTGGGTTTGGGTGTAGCCGAGTGGGTTTGGGTCTGGATGAGTGGGTTTGGGTCTAGCCGAGTGGGTTTGGGTCTAGCCGAGTGGGTTTGGGTCTAGCCTAGTGGATTTGGATCTAGCCAAGTGGGTTTGGGTCTAGCTGAGTGGGTTTGGGTCTAGCCGAGTGGGTTTGGGTGTAGCCGAGTGGGTTTGGGTCTAGCCCAGTGGCTTTGGGGCTAGCGGAGTGGGTTTGTGTCTAGCGGAGTGGGTTTTGGTCTTGCGGAGTGGGTTTGGGTCTTGCGGAGTGGGTTTGGGTCTAGCGGAGTGGGTTTGGGTCTAGCCGAGTGCGTTTGGGTCTAGCCGAGTTGGTTTGGGTCTAGCGGAGTGGGTTTGGGTCCAGACGAGTGGGTTTGGGTCTAGCGGAGTGGGTTTGGGTCTAGTCGAGTGGGTTTGGGTCTAGCGGTGTGGGTTTGGGTCTAGCCGAGTGGGTTTGGGTGTAGCCGAGTGGGTTTGGGTCTAGCCCAGTGGGTTTGGGTCTAGCCGAGTGGGTTTGGGTCTAGCCGAGTGGGTTTGGGCCTAGCGGAGTGGGTTTTTGTGTAGCCGAGTGGGTTTGGGTCCAGCCGAGCGGGTTTGGGTCTAGCCGAGTGTGTTTGGGTCTAGCCGAGTGGGTTTGGGTGCAGCCGAGTGGGTTTGGGTCTGGCCGTGTGGGTTTGTGTCTAGCCGATTGGGTTTGGGTCTAGGCATGTGAGTTTGGGTCTAGCCGAGTGCGTTAGGGTCTAGCGGAATGGGTTTGGGTGTAGCCGCGTGGGTTTGGGTCTTGCCGAGTGGGTTTGGGTCTAGCCGAGTGGGTTTCGGTCTAGCCGAGTGGGTTTGAGTCTTGCCGAGTGGGTTTGGGTCTAGCGGAGTTGGTTTGGGTGTAGCCGAGTGGGTTTGGGTGTAGCCGATTGGGTTTGGGTCTAGCCGACTGGATTCGGGTCTAGCCGAGTGGGTTTCGGTCTAGCCGAGTGGGTTTGGGTCTAGCCGAGTGGGTTTTCGTCTAGCCGAGTGGGTTTGGGGCTAGCGGAGTGGGTTTGGGTGTAGCCGAGTGGGTTTGGGTGTAGCCGAGTGGGTTTGGGTCTGGATGAGTGGGTTTGGGTCTAGCCGAGTGGGTTTGGGTCTAGCCGAGTGGGTTTGGGTCTAGCCTAGTGGATTTGGATCTAGCCAAGTGGGTTTGGGTCTAGCTGAGTGGGTTTGGGTCTAGCCGAGTGGGGTTGGGTCTAGCCGAGTGGGTTTCGGTCTAGCCGACTGGGTTTGGGTCTGGCCGAGTGGGTTTCGGTCTAGCCGAGTGGGTTTGGGTCTAGCCGAGTGGGTTTGGGTCTAGCTGAATGGGTTTGGGTCTAGCCGAGTGGGTTTGGGAATAGCCGAGTGGGTTTTGGTCTAGCCGAGTGGGTTTGGGTCTAGCTGAATGGGTTTGGGTCTAGCCGAGTGGGTTTGGGTCTAGCCGAGTGGGTTTTGGTCTAGCCGACAGGGTTTGGGTCTAGCGGAGTAGGTTTGGGTGTAGCCGAGTGGGTTTGGGTGTAGCCGAGTGGGTTTGGGTCTAGCCGACTGGGTTTGGGTCTGGCCGAGTGGGTTTCGGTCTAGCCGAGTGGGTTTGGGTCTAGCCGAGTGGGTTTTCGTCTAGCCGAGTGGGTTTGGGGCTAGCGGAGTGGGTTTGGGTGTAGCCGAGTGGGTTTGGGTGTAGCCGAGTGGGTTTGGGTCTGGACGAGTGGGTTTGGGTCTAGCCGAGTGGGTTTGGGTCCAGCCGAGTGGGTTTGGGTCTACCCGAGTGGGTTTACGTCTTGCCGAGTGGGTTTGGGTTTAGCAGAGTGGGTTTGGGTGTAGCCGAGTGGGTTTGGGTGTAGCCGAGTGGGTTTGGGTCTGGACGAGTGGGTTTGGGTGTAGCCGAGTGGGTTTGGGTCTAGCCTAGTGGGTTTGGATCTCGCCAAGTGGGTTTGGGTCTAGCTGAGTGGGTTTGGGTCTAGCGGAGTGGGGTTGGGTCTAGCCGACTGGGTTTGGGTCTAGCCGAGTGGGTTTCGGTCTAGCCGAGTGGGTTTGGGTCTAGTCGAGAGGGTTTTCATCTAGCCGAGTGGGTTTGGGGCTAGCGGAGTGGGTTTGGGTGTAGCCGAGTGGGTTTGGGTCTAGCCGAGTGGGTTTGGGTCTAGCCTAGTGGGTTTGGATCTAGCCAAGTGGGTTTGGGTCTAGCTGAGTGGGTTTGGGTCTAGCGGAGTGGGGTTGGGTCTAGCCGAGTGGGTTTGGGTCTAACCGAGTGGGTTTGTGTCTAGCGGAGTGGGTTTGTGTCTAGCGGAGTGGGTTTGGGTCTAGCGGAGTGGGATTGGGTCGAGCCGAGTGGGTTTGGGTCTAGCCGAGTGGGTTTGGGACTAGCCGAGTGGGTTTTGGTCTAGCCGAGTGGGTTTGGGTCTAGCGGAATGGGTTTGGGTCTAGCCGTGTGGGTTTGGGTCTAGCCAAGTGGGTTTGGGTCTAGCCGACAGGGTTTGGGTCTAGCCGAGTGGGTTTGGGTCTAGCCGAGTGGGTTTGGGTCTAGCCGAGTGGGTGTGGGTCTAGCCGAGTGAGTTTGGGTCCAGCCGAGTGGGTTTGGGTCCAGCCGAGTGGGTTTGGGTGCAGCCGAGTGGGTTTGGGTCTAGCCGAGTGGGTTTGTGCCTAGCTGAGTGGGTTTGGGTCTAGCGGTGTGGGTTTGGGTGTAGCTGAGTGGGTTTGGGACTAGCCGAGTGGGTTTGGGTCTAGCCGAGTGGGTTTGGGTCTAGCCGAATGGGTTTGGGTCTACCCGAGTGGGTTTGGGTCTACCCGAGTGGGTTTACGTCTAGCCGAGTGGGTTTGGGTCTAGCAGAATGGGTTTGGGTGTAGCCGAGTGGGTTTGGGTGTAGCCGAGTGGGTTTGGGTCTGGACGAGTGGGTTTGGGTGTAGCCAAGTGGGTTTGGGTCTAGCCGAGTGGATTTGGGTCTAGCCGAGTGGGTTTGGGTCCAGCCGAGTGGGTTTGGGTTTAGCGGAGTGGGTTTGGGTCCAGTCGAGTGGGTTTGGGTCTAGCGGTGTGGGTTTGGGTCTAGCCGATTGGGTTTGGGTGTAGCCGAGTGGGTTTGGGTCTGGACGAGTGGGTTTGGGTCTAGCCGAGTGGGTTTGGGTCTAGCCGAGTGGGTTTGGGTCTAGCCTAGTGGGTTTGGATCTAGCCAAGTGGGTTTGGGTCTAGCTGAGTGGGTTTGGGTCTAGCGGAGTGGGGTTGGGTCTAGCCGGGTGGGTTTGGGTCTAACCGAGTGGGTTTGTGTCTAGCGGAGTGGGTTTGTGTCTAGCGGAGTGGGTTTGGGTCTAGCGGAGTGGGATTGGGTCGAGCCGAGTGGGTTTGGGTCTAGCCGAGTGGGTTTGGGACTAGCCGAGTGGGTTTGGGTCTAGCCGAGTGGGTTTGGGTCTAGCGGAATGGGTTTGGGTCTAGCCGAGTAGGTTTGGGTCTAGCCGAGTGGGTTTGGGTCTAGCCGAGTGGGTGTGCGTCTAGCCGAGTGAGTTTGGGTCCAGCCGAGTGGGTTTGGGTCCAGCCGAGTGGGTTTGGGTGCAGCCGAGTGGGTTTGGGTCTAGCCGAGTGGGTTTGTGCCTAGCCGAGTGGGTTTGGGTCTAGCGGTGTGGGTTTGGGTGTAGCTGAGTGGGTTTGGGACTAGCCGAGTGGGTTTGGGTCTAGCCGAGTGGGTTTGGGTCTAGCCGAATGGGTTTGGGTCTACCCGAGTGGGTTTGGGTCTACCCGAGTGGGTTTACGTCTAGCCGAGTGGGTTTGGGTCTAGCAGAATGGGTTTGGGTGTAGCCGAGTGGGTTTGGGTGTAGCCGAGTGGGTTTGGGTCTGGACGAGTGGGTTTGGGTGTAGCCGAGTGGGTTTGGGTCTAGCCGAGTGGATTTGGGTCTATCCGAGTGGGTTTGGGTCCAGCCGAGTGGGTTTGGGTTTAGCGGAGTGGGTATGGGTCCAGTCGAGTGGGTTTGGGTCTAGCGGTGTGGGTTTGGGTCTAGCCGATTGGGTTTGGGTGTAGCCGAGTGGGTTTGGGTCTTGCCCAGTGGGTTTGGGTCTAGCCGAGTGGGTTTGGGTCTAGCCGAGTGGGTTTGGGTCCAGCCGTGTGGGTTTGGGTGTAGCCGAGTGGGTTTGGGTCCAGCCGATTGGGTTTGGGTCTGGCCGAGTGTGTTTGGGTCTAGCCGAGTGGGTTTGGGTGCAGCCGAGTGGGTTTGGGTCTAACCAAGTGTGTTTGGGTCTAGTCGAGTTGGTTTGGGTCAAGCCGAGTGGGTTTCGGTCTAGCGGAGTGGGTTTGGGCCTGGCCGCGTGGGTTTGGGTCTAGCGGAGTGGGTTTGGGTCTAGCGGAGTGGGCTTGGGTCTAGCCGAGTGGGTTTGGGCCTAGCCGAGTTGGTTTGGGTCTAGCCGAGTGGGTTTGGTTCTAGCCGAGTGGGTTTGCGTCTAGCTGAGTGGGTTTGGGTCTAGCGGAGTGGGTTTGGGTGCAGCCGAGTGGATTTGGGTCTAGCCGAGTGGGTTTGGGTCTAGACGAGTGGGTTTGGGTCTAGCCGAGTGGGTTTCGGTCTAGCCGAGTGGGTTTGGGTCTAGCGGAGTGGGTTTGGGTCTAGCCGAGTCCGTTTGGTTCCAGCCGAGTGGGTTTGGGACTAGCAGAGTGGGTTTGGGTCTAGCGGGGTGGGTTTGGTTCTAGCGGAGTGGGTTTAGGTCTAGCCGATTGGGTTTGGGTCTAGCCGAGTGGGTTTGGGTCTGGCGGAGTGGGTTTGGGTGTAGTGGAGTGGGTTTGGGTCTAGCCGAGTGGGTTTGGGTCTAGCCGAGTGGGTTTGTGTGTAGCTGAGTGGGTTTGTGTCTAGCCGAGTGGGTTTGGGTCTAGCGGAGTGGGTTTGGTTGCAGCCAAGTGGGTTTGGGTATAGCCGAGTGGGTTTGGGCCTAGACGAGTGGGTTTAGGTTTAGCCGAGTGGGTTTCGGTGTAGCCGAGTGGGTTTCGGTCTAGCGGAGTGGGTTTGTGTCTAGCGGAGTGGGTTTGGGTCTAGCGGAGTGGGTTTGGGTCTTGCGGAGTGGGTTTGGGACTAGCGGAGTGGGTTTGGGTCTAGCCGATTGGGTTTTGGTCTAGCCGAGTGTGTTTGGGTCTAGCCGAGTGGGTTTGGGTGCAGCCGAGTGGGTTTGGGTCTAGCCGAGTGTGTTTGGGTCTAGTCGAGTGGGTTTGGGTCTAGCCGAGTGGGTTTGGGTCTAGCCGAGTGGGTTTGGGCCTAGCCGCGTGGGTTTAGGTCTAGCGGAGTGGGTTTGGGTCTAGCGGAGTGGGCTTGGGTCTAGCCGAGTGGGTTTGGGCCTAGCCGAGTGGGTTTGGGTCTAGCCGAGTGGGTTTGGTTCTAGCCGAGTGGGTTTGCGTCTAGCTGAGTGGGTTTGGGTCTAGCGGAGTGGGTTTGGGTGTAGCCGAGTGGATTTGGGTCTAGCCGAGTGGGTTTGGGTCTAGACGAGTGGGTTTGGGTCTAGCCGAGTGGGTTTCGGTCTAGCCGAGTGGGTTTGGGTCTAGCGGAGTGGGTTTGGGTCTAGCCGAGTCCGTTTGGTTCTAGCCGAGTGGGTTTGGGACTAGCAGAGTGGGTTTGGGTCTAGCGGGGTGGGTTTGGTTCTAGCGGAGTGGGTTTAGGTCTAGCCGATTGGGTTTGGGTCTCGCCGAGTGGGTTTGGGTCTGGCGGAGTGGGTTTGGGTCTAGTGGAGTGGGTTTGGGTCTAGCCGAGTGGGTTTGGGTCTAGCCGAGTGGGTTTGTGTGTAGCTGAGTGGGTTTGTGTCTAGCCGAGTGGGTTTGGGTCTAGCGGAGTGGGTTTGGTTGCAGCCAAGTGGGTTTGGGCCTAGACGAGTGGGTTTAGGTTTAGCCGAGTGGGTTTCGGTGTAGCCGAGTGGGTTTCGGTCTAGCGGAGTGGGTTTGTGTCTAGCGGAGTGGGTTTGAGTCTAGCGGAGTGGGTTTGAGTCTTGCGGAGTGGGTTTGGGTCTAGCGGAGTGGGTTTGGGTCTAGCCGATTGGGTTTGGGTCTAGCCGAGTGTGTTTGGGTCTAGCCGAGTGGGTTTGGGTCCAGCCGAGTGGGTTTCGGTCTAGCCGAGTGGGTTTGGGTCTAGCGGAGTGGGTTTGGGTCTAGCCGAGTCCGTTTGGTTCTAGCCGAGTGGGTTTGGGACCAGCAGAGTGGGTTTGGGTCTAGCGGGGTGGGTTTGGTTCTAGCGGAGAGGGTTTAGGTCTAGCCGATTGGGTTTGGGTCTAGCCGAGTGGGTTTGGGTCTGGCGGAGTGGGTTTGGGTCTAGTGGAGTGGGTTTCGGTCTAGCCGAGTGGGTTTGGGTCTAGTCGAGTGGGTTTGGGTCTAGCGGAGTGGGTTTGGTTGTAGCCAAGTGGGTTTGGGTCTAGCCGAGTGGGTTTGGGCCTAGACGAGTGGGTTTAGGTTCAGCCGAGTGGGTTTCGGTGTAGCCGAGTGGGTTTGGGTCTAGCGGCGTGGGTTTGTGTCTAGCGGAGTGGGTTTGGGTCTAGCGGAGTGGGTTTGGGTCTTGCGGAGTGGGTTTGGGTCTAGCGGAGTGGGTTTGGGTCTAGCCGAGTGCGTTTGGGTCTAGCCGAGTTGGTTTGGGTCTTGCGGAGTGGGTTTGGGTCCAGACGAGTGGGTTTGGGTCTAGCGGAGTGGGTTTGGGTCTAGTCGAGTGGGTTTGGGTCTAGCGGTGTGGGTTTGGGTCTAGCCGAGTGGGTTTGTGTGTAGCCGAGTGGGTTTGGGTGTAGACGAGTGGGTTTGGGTCTAGCCGAGTGGGTTTGGGTCTAGCCGAGTGGATTTGGGCCTAGCGGAGTGGGTTTGGGTGTAGCCGAGTGGGTTTGGGTCCAGCCGAGTGGGTTTGGGTCTAGCCGAGTGTGTTTGGGTCTAGCCGAGTGGGTTTCGGTCTAGCCGAGTGGGTTTGGGTCTAGCGGAGTGGGTTTGGGTCTAGCCGAGTCCGTTCGGTTCTAGCCGATTGGGTTTGGGTCTAGCCGAGTGGGTTTGGGTCTGGCGGAGTGGGTTTGGGTGTAGTGGAGTGGGTTTGGGTCTAGCCGAGTGGGTTTGGGTCTAGCCGAGTGGGTTTGTGTGCAGCTGAGTGGGTTTGTGTCTAGCCGAGTGGGTTTGGGTCTAGCGGAGTGGGTTTGGTTGTAGCCAAGTGGGTTTGGGTCTAGCCGAGTGGGTTTGGGCCTAGACGAGTGGGTTTAGGTTTAGCCGAGTGGGTTTCGGTGTAGCCGAGTGGGTTTCGGTCTAGCGGAGTGGGTTTGTGTCTAGCGGAGTGGGTTTGGGTCTAGCGGAGTGTGTTTGGGTCTTGCGGAGTGGGTTTGGGTCTAGCGGAGTGGGTTTGGGTCTAGCCGATTGGGTTTGGGTCTAGCCGAGTGTGTTTGGGTCTAGCCGAGTGGGTTTGGGTGCAGCCGAGTGGGTTGGGTCTAGCCGAGTGTGTTTGGGTCTAGTCGAGTGGGTTTGGGTCTAGCCGAGTGGGTTTGGGTCTTGCTGAGTGGGTTTGGGCCTAGCCGCGTGGGTTTGGTCTAGCGGAGTGGGTTTGGGTCTAGCGGAGTGGGCTTGGGTCTAGCCGAGTGGGTTTGGGCCTAGCCGAGTGGGTTTGGGTCTAGCCGAGTGGGTTTGGTTCTAGCCGAGTGGGTTTGCGTCTAGCTGAGTGGGTTTGGGTCTAGCGGAGTGGGTTTGGGTGTAGCCGAGTGGATTTGGGTCTAGCCGAGTGGGTTTGGATATAGACGAGTGGGTTTGGTTCTAGCCGAGTGGGTTTCGGTCTAGCCGAGTGGGTTTGGGTCTAGCGGAGTGGGTTTGGGTCTAGCCGAGTCCGTTTGGTTCCAGCCGAGTGGGTTTGGGACTAGCAGAGTGGGTTTGGGTCTAGCGGGGTGGGTTTGGTTCTAGCGGAGTGGGTTTAGGTCTAGCCGATTGGGTTTGGGTCTAGCCGAGTGGGTTTGGGTCTGGCGGAGTGGGTTTGGGTCTAGTGGAGTGGGTTTCGGTCTAGCCGAGTGGGTTTGGGTCTAGCCGAGTGGGTTTGGGTGTAGCTGAGTGGGTTTGTGTCCAGCCGAGTGGGTTTGGGTCTAGCGGAGTGGGTTTGGTTGTAGCCAAGTGGGTTTGGGTCTAGCCGAGTGGGTTTGGGCCTAGACGAGTGGGTTTAGGTTTAGCCGAGTGGGTTTCGGTGTAGCCGAGTGGGTTTGGGTCTAGCGGAGTGGGTTTGTGTCTAGCGGAGTGGGTTTGGGTCTATCGGAGTGGGTTTGGGTCTTGCGGAGTGGGTTTGGGTCTAGAGGAGTGGGTTTGTGTCTAGCCGAGTGCGTTTGGGTCTAGCCGAGTTGGTTTTGGTCTAGCGGAGTGGGTTTGGGTCCAGACGAGTGGGTTTGGGTCTAGCGGAGTGGGTTTGGGTCTAGTCGAGTGGGTTTGGATCTAGCGGTGTGGGTTTGGGTCTAGCCGAGTGGGTTTGGGTCTAGCGGAGTGGGTTTGGTTGTAGCCAAGTGGGTTTGGGTCTAGCCGAGTGGGTTTGGGCCTAGACTAGTGGGTTTAGGTTTAGCCGAGTGGGTTTCGGTGTAGCCGAGTGGGTTTGGGTCTAGCGGCGTGGGTTTGTGTCTAGCGGAGTGGGTTTGGGTCTAGCGGAGTGGGTTTGGGTCTTGCGGAGTGGGTTTGGGTCTAGCGGAGTGGGTTTGGGTCTAGCCGAGTGCGTTTGGGTCTAGCCGAGTTGGTTTGGGTCTTGCGGAGTGGGTTTGGGTCCAGACGAGTGGGTTTGGGTCTAGCGGAGTGGGTTTGGGTCTAGTCGAGTGGGTTTGGGTCTAGCGGTGTGGGTTTGGGTCTAGCCGAGTGGGTTTGTGTGTAGCCGAGTGGGTTTGGGTGTAGCCGAGTGGGTTTGGGTCTAGCCGAGTGGGTTTGGGTCTAGCCGAGTGGATTTGGGCCTAGCGGAGTGGGTTTGGGTGTAGCCGAGTGGGTTTGGGTCCAGCCGAGTGGGTTTGGGTCTAGCCGAGTGTGTTTGGGTCTAGCCGAGTGGGTTTCGGTCTAGCCGAGTGGGTTTGGGTCTAGCGGAGTGGGTTTGGGTCTAGCCGAGTCCGTTCGGTTCTAGCCGATTGGGTTTGGGTCTAGCCGAGTGGGTTTGGGTCTGGCGGAGTGGGTTTGGGTGTAGTGGAGTGGGTTTGGGTCTAGCCGAGTGGGTTTGGGTCTAGCCGAGTGGGTTTGTGTGCAGCTGAGTGGGTTTGTGTCTAGCCGAGTGGGTTTGGGTCTAGCGGAGTGGGTTTGGTTGTAGCCAAGTGGGTTTGGGTCTAGCCGAGTGGGTTTGGGCCTAGACGAGTGGGTTTAGGTTTAGCCGAGTGGGTTTCGGTGTAGCCGAGTGGGTTTCGGTCTAGCGGAGTGGGTTTGTGTCTAGCGGAGTGGGTTTGGGTCTAGCGGAGTGTGTTTGGGTCTTGCGGAGTGGGTTTGGGTCTAGCGGAGTGGGTTTGGGTCTAGCCGATTGGGTTTGGGTCTAGCCGAGTGTGTTTGGGTCTAGCCGAGTGGGTTTGGGTGCAGCCGAGTGGGTTGGGTCTAGCCGAGTGTGTTTGGGTCTAGTCGAGTGGGTTTGGGTCTAGCCGAGTGGGTTTGGGTCTTGCTGAGTGGGTTTGGGCCTAGCCGCGTGGGTTTGGTCTAGCGGAGTGGGTTTGGGTCTAGCGGAGTGGGTTTGGGTCTAGCCGATTGGGTTTGGGTCTAGCCGAGTGTGTTTGGGTCTAGCCGAGTGGGTTTGGGTGCAGCCGAGTGGGTTGGGTCTAGCCGAGTGTGTTTGGGTCTAGTCGAGTGGGTTTGGGTCTAGCCGAGTGGGTTTGGGTCTTGCTGAGTGGGTTTGGGCCTAGCCGCGTGGGTTTGGTCTAGCGGAGTGGGTTTGGGTCTAGCGGAGTGGGCTTGGGTCTAGCCGAGTGGGTTTGGGCCTAGCCGAGTGGGTTTGGGTCTAGCCGAGTGGGTTTGGTTCTAGCCGAGTGGGTTTGCGTCTAGCTGAGTGGGTTTGGGTCAAGCGGAGTGGGTTTGGGTGTAGCCGAGTGGATTTGGGTCTAGCCGAGTGGGTTTGGATATAGACGAGTGGGTTTGGGTCTAGCCGAGTGGGTTTCGGTCTAGCCGAGTGGGTTTGGGTCTAGCGGAGTGGGTTTGGGTCTAGCCGAGTCCGTTTGGTTCCAGCCGAGTGGGTTTGGGACTAGCAGAGTGGGTTTGGGTCTAGCGGGGTGGGTTTGGTTCTAGCGGAGCGGGTTTAGGTCTAGCCGATTGGGTTTGGGTCTAGCCGAGTGGGTTTGGGTCTGGCGGAGTGGGTTTGGGTCTAGTGGAGTGGGTTTCGGTCTAGCCGAGTGGGTTTGGGTGTAGCTGAGTGGGTTTGTGTCCAGCCGAGTGGGTTTGGGTCTAGCGGAGTGGGTTTGGTTGTAGCCAAGTGGGTTTGGGTCTAGCCGAGTGGGTTTGGGCCTAGACGAGTGGGTTTAGGTTTAGCCGAGTGGGTTTCGGTGTAGCCGAGTGGGTTTGGGTCTAGCGGAGTGGGTTTGTGTCTAGCGGAGTGTGTTTGGGTCTATCGGAGTGGGTTTGGGTCTTGCGGAGTGGGTTTGGGTCTAGAGGAGTGGGTTTGTGTCTAGCCGAGTGCGTTTGGGTCTAGCCGAGTTGGTTTTGGTCTAGCGGAGTGGGTTTGGGTCCAGACGAGTGGTTTTGGGTCTAGCGGAGTGGGTTTGGGTCTAGTCGAGTGGGTTTGGATCTAGCGGTGTGGGTTTGGGTCTAGCCGAGTGAGTTTGGGTGTAGCCGAGTGGGTTTGGGTCTAGCCCAGTGGGTTTGGGTCTAGCCGAGTGGGTTTGGGTCTAGCCGAGTGGGTTTGGGCCTAGCGGAGTGGGTTTGGGTATAGCCGAGTGGGTTTGGGTCTAGCCGAGTGGGTTTGGGTCTAGCCGAGTGTGTCTGGGTCTAGCCGAGTGGGTTTGGGTGCAGCCGAGTGGGTTTGGGTTTAGCCGAGTGTGTTTGGGTCTAGTCGAGTGGGTTTGGCTCTAGCCGAGTGGGTTTGGGTCTAGCCGAGTGGGTTTGGGCCTAGCCGCGTGGGTTTGGGTCTAGCGGAGTGGGTTTAGGTCTAGCCGAGTGCGTTTGGGTCTAGCCGAGTGGGTTTGGGCCTAGCCGAGTGGGTTTGGGTCTAGCCGAGTGGGTTTGGGTCTAGCCGAGTGGGTTTGGGTCTAGTCGAGTGGGTTTGGGTCTAGCGGTGTGGGTTTGGGTCTAGCAGAGTGGGTTTGGGTGTAGCCGAGTGGGTTTGGGTCTAGCCCAGTGGGTTTGGGTCTAGCCGAGTGGGTTTGGGTCTAGCCGAGTGGGTTTGGGCCTAGCGGAGTGGGTTTGGGTGTAGTCGAGTGGGTTTGGGTCCAGCCGAGTGGGTTTGGGTCTAGCCGAGTGTGTTTGGGTCTAGCCGAGTGGGTTTGGGTGCAGCCGAGTGGGTTTGGGTTTAGCCGAGTGTGTTTGGGTCTAGTCGAGTGGGTTTGGCTCTAGCCGAGTGGGTTTGGGTCTAGCCGAGTGGGTTTGGGCCTAGCCGCGTGGGTTTGGGTCTAGCGGAGTGGGTTTGGGTCTAGCGGAGTGGGCTTGGGTCTAGCCGAGTGGGTTTGGGCCTAGCCGAGTGGGTTTGGGTCTAGCCGAGTGGGTTTGGGTCTAGCCGAGTGGGTTTGGGTCTAGCCGAGTGGGTTTGGGTGTAGCCGAGTGGGTTTGGGTCTAGCCGACTGGGTTTGGGTCTAGCCGAGTGGGTTTCGGTCTAGCCGAGTGGGTTTGGGTCTAGCCGAGTGGGTTTTCATCTAGCCGAGTGGGTTTGGGTCTAGCGGAGTGGGTTTGGGTGCAGCCGAGTGGGTTTGGGTGTAGCCGAGTGGGTTTGGGTCTGGACGAGTGGGTTTGGGTCTAGCCGAGTGGGTTTGGGTCTAGCCGAGTGGGTTTGGGTCTAGCCTAGTGGGTTTGGGTCTAGCCAAGTGGGTTTGGGTCTAGCTGAGTGGGTTTGGGTCTAGCGGAGTGGGGTTGGGTCTAGCCGAGTAGGTTTGGGTCTAGCCGAGTGGGTTTGGGTCTAGCCGAGTGGGTTTGGGTCTAGCCGACAGGGTTTGGGTCTAGCCGAGTGGGTTTGGGTCTAGCCGAGTGGGTTTGGGTCTAGCCGAGTGGGTTTGGGTCTAACCGAGTGGGTTTGTGTCTAGCGGAGTGGGTTTGGGTCTAGCTGAGTGGGATTGGGTCTAGCCGAGTGGGTTTGGGTCTAGCCGAGTGGGTTTGGGACTAGCCGAGTGGGTTTGGGTCTAGCCGAGTGTGTTTGGGTCTAGCCGAGTGGGTTTGGGTCAAGCCGAGTGGGTTTGGGTCTAGCCGAGTGGGTTTGGGTCTAGCCGAGTGGGTTTGTGCCTAGCCGAGTGGGTTTGGGCCTAGCGGAGTGGGTTTGGGTCTAGCGGAGTGGGTTTGGGTCTAGCCGAGTGGGTTTGGGTCTAGACGAGTGGGTTTGGGTCTAGCCGAGTTGGTTTGGGTCTAGCGGAGTGGGTTTGGGCCTAGCAGAGTGGGTTTGGGTGTAGCGGAGTGGGTTTGGGTGTAGCTGAGTGGGTTTGGGACTAGCCGAGTGGGTTTGGGTCTAGCGGAGTGGGTTTGGGTCTAGCCGAATGGGTTTGGGTCTGCCCGAGTGGGTTTGGGTCTAGCCGAGTGGGTTTGGGGCTAGCCGAATGGGTTTAGGTCTCGCCGAGTGGGTTTGGGTGTAGCCAAGTGGGTTTGGGCCTAGCGGAGTGGGTTTGGGTGTAGCCGAGTGGGTTTGGGTCTAGCCGAGTGGGTTTGGGTTTAGCCGAGTGGGTTTGGGTCTAGCCGAGTGGGTTTGGGTCTAGCCGAGTTGGTTTGCGTCTAGCCGAGTGGGTTTGGGTCTAGCCGAGTGGGTTTAGGTCTAGCCGAGTGGGTTTGGGTCTAGCCGAGTTAGTATGGGTCTAGCGGAGTGGGTTTGGGTCTAACCGAGTGGGTTTGTGTCTAGCGGAGTGGGTTTGTGTCTAGCGGAGTGGGTTTGGGTCTAGCGGAGTGGGATTGGGTCTAGCCGAGTGGGTTTGGGTCTAGCCGAGTGGGTTTGGGAACAGCCGAGTGGGTTTGGGTCCAGCCGAGTGGGTTTGGGTCTAGCTGAATGGGTTTGGGTCTAGCCGAGTGGGTTTGGGTCTAGCCGAGTGGGTTTGGGTCTAGCCGACAGGGTTTGGGTCTAGCCGAGTGGGTTTGGGTCTAGCCGAGTGGGTTTGGGTCTAGCCGACTGGGTGTGGGTCTAGCCGAGTGGGTTTGGGTCTAGCCGAGTGGGTTTGGGTCTAGCCGAGTGGGTTTGGGTGTAGCCGAGTGGGTTTGTGTCTAGCCGAGTGGGTTTGTGCCTAGCCGAGTGGGTTTGGGTCTAGCGGTGTGGGTTTGGGTGTAGCTGAGTGGGTTTGGGACTAGCCGAGTGGGTTTGGGTCTAGCCGAGTGGGTTTGGGTCTAGCCGAATGGGTTTGGGTCTACCCGAGTGGGTTTGGGTCTACCCGAGTGGGTTTACGTCTAGCCGAGTGGGTTTGGGTCTAGCCGAGTGGGTTTGGGTCCAGCCGAGTGGGTCTGGGTCTAGCCGAAAGTGTTTGGGTCTAGCCGAGTGGGTTTGGGTCTAGCCGAGTGGGTTTGGGTCTAGCCGAGTGGGTGTGGATCGAGCCGAGTGTGTTTGGGTCTAGCCGAGTGGGTTTGGGTTAAGCCGAGTGGGTTTGGGTCTAGCCGAGTGGGTTTGGGTCTAGCCGAGTGGGTTTGTGCCTAGCCGAGTGGGTTTGGGTCTAGCGGAGTGGGTTTGGGTCTAGCGGAGTGGGTTTGGGTCTAGCCGAGTGGGTTTGGGTCTAGACGAGTGGGTTTGGGTCTAGCCGAGTTGGTTTGGGTCTAGCGGAGTGGGTTTGGGCCTAGCAGAGTGGGTTTGGGTGTAGCGGAGTGGGTTTGGGTGTAGCTGAGTGGGTTTGGGACTAGCCGAGTGGGTTTGGTTCTAGCGGAGTGGGTTTGGGTCTAGCCGAATGGGTTTGGGTCTACCCGAGTGGGTTTGGGTCTAGCCGAGTGGGTTTGGGGCTAGCCGAATGGGTTTAGGTCTCGCCGAGTGGGTTTGGGTGTAGCCAAGTGGGTTTGGGCCTAGCGGAGTGGGTTTGGGTGTAGCCGAGTGGGTTTGCGTCTAGCCGAGTGGGTTTCGGTTTAGCCGAGTGGGTTTGGGTCTAGCCGAGTGGGTTTGGGTCTAGCCGAGTTGGTTTGCGTCTAGACGAGTGGGTTTGGGTCTAGCGGAGTGGGTTTGGGTGTAGCCGAGTCGGTTTGGGTCTAGCCGAGTGGGTTTGGTTCTAGCCGAGCGGGTTTTGGTCTAGCTGAGTGGGTTTGGGTCTAGCCGAGTGTGTTTGGGTCTAGCCGAGTGGGTTTGCGTCTAGCTGAGTGGGTTTGGGTCTAGCGGAGTGGGTTTGGGTGTAGCCGAGTGGATTTGGGTCTAGCCGAGTGGGGTTGGGACTAGCAGAGTGGGTTTGGGTCTAGCCGAGTGGGTTTGGTTCTAGCGGAATGGGTTTAGGTCTAGCCGATTGGGTTTGGGTCTAGCCGAGTGGGTTTGGGTCTGGCGGAGCGGGTTTGGTTCTAGTGGAGTGGGTTTGGGTCTAGCCGAGTGGGTTTGGGTCTTGCCGAGTGGGTTTGGGTGTAGCTGAGTTGGTTTGTGTCTAGCCGAGTGGGTTTGGGTCTAGCCGAGTGCGTTTGGGTCTAGCCGAGTTGGTTTGGGTCTAGCGGAGTGGGTTTGGGTGCAGCCTAATGGGTTTGGGCCTAGCCGAGTGGGTTTGTGTCTAGCCGAGTGGGCTTGGGTCTGTCCGATTTGGTTTGGGTCTAGCCGAGTGGGTTTGGTTCCAGCCGAGTGGGTTTGGGTCTAGCGCAGTGGGTTTGGGTCTAGTCGAGTGGGTTTGGGTCTAGCGGTGTGGGTTTGGGTCTAGCCGATTGGGTTTGGGTGTAGCCGAGTGGGTTTGGGTCTAGCCCAGTGGGTTTGGGTGTAGCCGAGTGGGTTTGGGTCTAGCGGAGTGGGTTTGGGTGTAGCCGAGTGGATTTGGGTCCAGCCGAGTGGGTTTGGGTCTAGACGAGTGGGTTAGGGTCAAGCCGAGTGGGTTTCGGTCTAGCCGAGTGGGTTTGGGTCTAGCGGAGTGGGTTTGGGTCTAGCCGATTGGGTTTGTGTCTAGCCGAGTGGGTTTGGGTTTGGCGGAGTGGGTTTGGGTCTAGTGGAGTGGGTTTGGGTCTAGCCGAGTGGGTTTGGGTCTAGCGGAGTGGGTTTGTGTCTAGCGGAGTGGGTTTGGGTCTAGCGGAGTGGGTTTGGGTCTTGCGGAGTGGGTTTGGGTCTAGCGGAGTGGGTTTGGGTCTAGCCGAGTGCGTTTGGGTCTAGCCGAGTTGTTTTGGGTCTAGCGGAGTGGGTTTGGGTCCAGCCGAGTGGGTTTGGGTCTAGCGGAGTGGGTTTGGGTCTAGTCGAGTGGGTTTGGGTCTAGCGGTGTGGGTTTGGGTCTAGCCGAGTGGGTTTGGCTGTAGCCGAGTGGGTTTGGGTCTAGCCCAGTGGGTTTGGGTCTAGCCAAGTGGGTTTGGGTCTGGCCGAGTGGGTTTGGGCCTAGCGGAGGGGGTTTGCGTGTAGCTGAGTGGGTTTGGGTCCAGCCGAGTGGGATTGGGTCTAGCCGAGTGTGTTTGGGTCTAGCCGAGTGGGTTTGGGTGCAGCCGAGTGGGTTTGGGTTTAGCCGAGTGTGTTTGGGTCTAGTCGAGTGGGTTTGGGTCGAGCCGAGTGGGTTTGGGTCTAGCCGAGTGGGTTTGGGCCTAGCCGCGTGGGTTTGGGTCTAGCGGAGTGGGTTTGTGTCTAGCGGAGTGGGCTTGGTTCTAGCCGAGTGGGTTTGGGCCTAGCCGAGTGGGTTTGGGTCTAGCCGAGTGGGTTTGGGTCTAGCCGAGTGGGTTTGGGTCTAGCCGAGTGGGTTTGGGTCTAGCCGTGTGGGTTTGGGTCTAGCCGATTGGGTTTCGGTCTAGGCATGTGGGTTTGGGTCTAGCCGAGTGGGTTAGGGTCTAGCGGAATGGGTTTGGGTGTAGCCGCGTGGGTTTGGGTCTAGCCGAGTGGGTTTGGGTCTAGCCGAGTGGGTTTGGGTCTAGCCGACTGGGTTTGGGTCTAGCCGAGTGGGTTTGGGTCTAGCGGAGTGGGGTTGGGTATAGCCGAGTGGGTTTGGGTCTAACCGAGTGGGTTTGTGTCTAGCGGAGTGGGTTTGTGTCTAGCGGAGTGGGTTTGGGTCTAGCGGAGTGGGATTGGGTCTAGCCGAGTGGGTTTGGGTCTAGCCGAGTGGGTTTGGGTCTAGCCGAGTTGGTTTGGGTCTAGCGGAGTGGGTTTGGGCCTAGCAGAGTGGGTTTGGGTGTAGCGGAGTGGGTTTGGGTGTAGCTGAGTGGGTTTGGGACTAGCCGAGTGGGTTTGGTTCTAGCGGAGTGGGTTTGGGTCTAGCCGAATGGGTTTCGGTCTACCCGAGTGGGTTTGGGTCTAGCCGAGTGGGTTTGGGGCTAGCCGAATGGGTTTAGGTCTCGCCGAGTGGGTTTGGGTGTAGCCAAGTGGGTTTGGGCCTAGCGGAGTGGGTTTGGGTGTAGCCGAGTGGGTTTGCGTCTAGCCGAGTGGGTTTGGGTTTAGCGGAGTGGGTTTGGTTGCAGCCAAGTGGGTTTGGGCCTAGACGAGTGGGTTTAGGTTTAGCCGAGTGGGTTTCGGTGTAGCCGAGTGGGTTTCGGTCTAGCGGAGTGGGTTTGTGTCTAGCGGAGTGGGTTTGAGTCTAGCGGAGTGGGTTTGGGTCTTGCGGAGTGGGTTTGGGTCTAGCGGAGTGGGTTTGGGTCTAGCCGATTGGGTTTGGGTCTAGCCGAGTGTGTTTGGGTCTAGCCGAGTGGGTTTGGGTCCAGCCGAGTGGGTTTCGGTCTAGCCGAGTGGGTTTGGGTCTAGCGGAGTGGGTTTGGGTCTAGCCGAGTCCGTTTGGTTCTAGCCGAGTGGGTTTGGGACCAGCAGAGTGGGTTTGGGTCTAGCGGGGTGGGTTTGGTTCTAGCGGAGTGGGTTTAGGTCTAGCCGATTGGGTTTGGGTCTAGCCGAGTGGGTTTGGGTCTGGCGGAGTGGGTTTGGGTCTAGTGGAGTGGGTTTCGGTCTAGCCGAGTGGGTTTGGGTCTAGCCGAGTGGGTTTGGGTCTAGCGGAGTGGGTTTGGTTGTAGCCAAGTGGGTTTGGGTCTAGCCGAGTGGGTTTGGGCCTAGACGAGTGGGTTTAGGTTTAGCCGAGTGGGTTTCGGTGTAGCCGAGTGGGTTTGGGTCTAGCGGCGTGGGTTTGTGTCTAGCGGAGTGGGTTTGGGTCTAGCGGAGTGGGTTTGGGTCTTGCGGAGTGGGTTTGGGTCTAGCGGAGTGGGTTTGGGTCTAGCCGAGTGCGTTTGGGTCTAGCCGAGTTGGTTTGGGTCTTGCGGAGTGGGTTTGGGTCCAGACGAGTGGGTTTGGGTCTAGCGGAGTGGGTTTGGGTCTAGTCGAGTGGGTTTGGGTCTAGCGGTGTGGGTTTGGGTCTAGCCGAGTGGGTTTGGGTGTAGCCGAGTGGGTTTGGGTGTAGCCGAGTGGGTTTGTGTCTAGCCGAGTGGGTATGGGTCTAGCCGAGTGGATTTGGGCCTAGCGGAGTGGGTTTGGGTGTAGCCGAGTGGGTTTGGGTCCAGCCGAGTGGGTTTGGGTCTAGCCGAGTGTGTTTGGGTCTAGCCGAGTGGGTTTGGGTGCAGCCGAGTGGGTTTGGGTTTAGCCGAGTGGGTTTGGGCCTAGCCGAGTGGGTTTGGGTCTAGCCGAGTGGGTTTGGTTCTAGCCGAGTGGGTTTGCGTCTAGCTGAGTGGGTTTGGGTCTAGCGGAGTGGGGTTGGGTGTAGCCGAGTGGATTTGGGTCTAGTCGAGTGGGTTTGGGTCTAGACGAGTGGGTTTGGGTCTAGCCGAGTCCGTTCGGTTCTAGCCGAGTGGGTTTGGGACTAGCAGAGTGGGTTTGGGTCTAGCGGGGTGGGTTTGGTTCTAGCGGAGTGGGTTTAGGTCTAGCCGATTGGGTTTGGGTCTAGCCGAGTGGGCTTGGGTCTGGCGGAGTGGGTTTGGGTGTAGTGGAGTGGGTTTGGGTCTAGCCGAGTGGGTTTGGGTCTAGCCGAGTGGGTTTGTGTGCAGCTGAGTCGGTTTGTGTCTAGCCGAGTGGGTTTGGGTCTAGCGGAGTGGGTTTGGTTGTAGCCAAGTGGGTTTGGGTCTAGCCGAGTGGGTTTGGGCCTAGACGAGTGGGTTTAGGTTTAGCCGAGTGGGTTTCGGTGTAGCCGAGTGGGTTTCGGTCTAGCGGAGTGGGTTTGTGTCTAGCGGAGTGGGTTTGGGTCTAGCGGAGTGTGTTTGGGTCTTGCGGAGTGGGTTTGGGTCTAGCGGAGTGGGTTTGGGTCTAGCCGATTGGGTTTGGGTCTAGCCGAGTGTGTTTGGGTCTAGCCGAGTGGGTTTGGGTGCAGCCGAGTGGGTTTGGGTCTAGCCGAGTGCGTTTGGGTCTAGTCGAGTGGGTTTGGGTCTAGCCGAGTGGGTTTGGGTCTTGCCGAGTGGGTTTGGGCCTAGCCGCGTGGGTTTGGTCTAGCGGAGTGGGTTTGGGTCTAGCGGAGTGGGCTTGGGTCTAGCCGAGTGGGTTTGGGCCTAGCCGAGTGGGTTTGGGTCTAGCCGAGTGGGTTTGGTTCTAGCCGAGTGGGTTTGCGTCTAGCTGAGTGGGTTTGGGTCTAGCGGAGTGGGTTTGGGTGTAGCCGAGTGGATTTGGGTCTAGCCGAGTGGGTTTGGATATAGACGAGTGGGTTTGGGTCTAGCCGAGTGGGTTTCGGTCTAGCCGAGTGGGTTTGGGTCTAGCGGAGTGGGTTTGGGTCTAGCCGAGTCCGTTTGGTTCCAGCAGAGTGGGTTTGGGACTAGCAGAGTGGGTTTGGGTCTAGCGGGGTGTGTTTGGTTCTAGCGGAGTGGGTTTAGGTCTAGCCGATTGGGTTTGGGTCTAGCCGAGTGGGTTTGGGTCTGGCGGAGTGGGTTTGGGTCTAGTGGAGTGGGTTTCGGTCTAGCCGAGTGGGTTTGGGTCTAGCCGAGTGGGTTTGGGTCTAGCGGAGTGGGTTTGGTTGTAGCCAAGTGGGTTTGGGTCTAGCCGAGTGGGTTTGGGCCTAGACGTGTGGGTTTAGGTTTAGCCGAGTGGGTTTCGGTGTAGCCGAGTGGGTTTGGGTCTAGCGGCGTGGGTTTGTGTCTAGCGGAGTGGGTTTGGGTCTAGCGGAGTGGGTTTGGGTCTTGCGGAGTGGGTTTGGGTCTAGCGGAGTGGGTTTGGGTCTAGCCGAGTGCGTTTGGGTCTAGCCGAGTTGGTTTGGGTCTTGCAGAGTGGGTTTGGGTCCAGACGAGTGGGTTTGGGTCTAGCGGAGTGGGTTTGGGTCTAGCGGAGTGGGTTTGGGTCTAGTCGAGTGGGTTTGGGTCTAGCGGTGTGGGTTTGGGTCTAGCCGAGTGGGTTTGGGTGTAGCCGAGTGGGTTTGGGTGTAGCCGAGTGGGTTTGGGTCTAGCCGAGTGGGTATGGGTCTAGCCGAGTGGATTTGGGCCTAGCGGAGTGGGTTTGGGTGTAGCCGAGTGGGTTTGGGTCCAGCCGAGTGGGTTTGGGTCTAGCCGAGTGTGTTTGGGTCTAGCCGAGTGGGTTTGGGTGCAGCCGAGTGGGTTTGGGTTTAGCCGAGTGGGTTTGGGCCTAGCCGAGTGGGTTTGGGTCTAGCCGAGTGGGTTTGGTTCTAGCCGAGTGGGTTTGCGTCTAGCTGAGTGGGTTTGGGTCTAGCGGAGTGGGTTTGGGTGTAGCCGAGTGGATTTGGGTCTAGCCGAGTGGGTTTGTGTCTAGACGAGTGGGTTTGGGTCTAGCCGAGTCCGTTCGGTTCTAGCCGAGTGGGTTTGGGACTAGCAGAGTGGGTTTGGGTCTAGCGGGGTGGGTTTGGTTCTAGCGGAGTGGGTTTAGGTCTAGCCGATTGGGTTTGGGTCTAGCCGAGTGGGCTTGGGTCTGGCGGAGTGGGTTTGGGTGTAGTGGAGTGGGTTTGGGTCTAGCCGAGTGGGTTTGGGTCTAGCCGAGTGGGTTTGTGTGCAGCTGAGTCGGTTTGTGTCTAGCCGAGTGGGTTTGGGTCTAGCGGAGTGGGTTTGGTTGTAGCCAAGTGGGTTTGGGTCTAGCCGAGTGGGTTTGGGCCTAGACGAGTGGGTTTAGGTTTAGCCGAGTGGGTTTCGGTGTAGCCGAGTGGGTTTCGGTCTAGCGGAGTGGGTTTGTGTCTAGCGGAGTGGGTTTGGGTCTAGCGGAGTGTGTTTGGGTCTTGCGGAGTGGGTTTGGGTCTAGTGGAGTGGGTTTGGGTCTAGCCGATTGGGTTTGGGTCTAGCCGAGTGTGTTTGGGTCTAGCCGAGTGGGTTTGGGTGCAGCCGAGTGGGTTTGGGTCTAGCCGAGTGCGTTTGGGTCTAGTCGAGTGGGTTTGGGTCTAGCCGAGTGGGTTTGGGTCTTGCCGAGTGGGTTTGGGCCTAGCCGCGTGGGTTTGGTCTAGCGGAGTGGGTTTGGGTCTAGCGGAGTGGGCTTGGGTCTAGCCGAGTGGGTTTGGGCCTAGCCGAGTGGGTTTGGGTCTAGCCGAGTGGGTTTGGTTCTAGCCGAGTGGGTTTGCGTCTAGCTGAGTGGGTTTGGGTCTAGCGGAGTGGGTTTGGGTGTAGCCGAGTGGATTTGGGTCTAGCCGAGTGGGTTTGGATATAGACGAGTGGGTTTGGGTCTAGCCGAGTGGGTTTCGGTCTAGCCGAGTGGGTTTGGGTCTAGCGGAGTGGGTTTGGGTCTAGCCGAGTCCGTTTGGTTCCAGCAGAGTGGGTTTGGGACTAGCAGAGTGGGTTTGGGTCTAGCGGGGTGTGTTTGGTTCTAGCGGAGTGGGTTTAGGTCTAGCCGATTGGGTTTGGGTCTAGCCGAGTGGGTTTGGGTCTGGCGGAGTGGGTTTGGGTCTAGTGGAGTGGGTTTCGGTCTAGCCGAGTGGGTTTGGGTCTAGCCGAGTGGGTTTGGGTCTAGCGGAGTGGGTTTGGTTGTAGCCAAGTGGGTTTGGGTCTAGCCGAGTGGGTTTGGGCCTAGACGTGTGGGTTTAGGTTTAGCCGAGTGGGTTTCGGTGTAGCCGAGTGGGTTTGGGTCTAGCGGCGTGGGTTTGTGTCTAGCGGAGTGGGTTTGGGTCTAGCGGAGTGGGTTTGGGTCTTGCGGAGTGGGTTTGGGTCTAGCGGAGTGGGTTTGGGTCTAGCCGAGTGCGTTTGGGTCTAGCCGAGTTGGTTTGGGTCTTGCAGAGTGGGTTTGGGTCCAGACGAGTGGGTTTGGGTCTAGCGGAGTGGGTTTGGGTCTAGCGGAGTGGGTTTGGGTCTAGTCGAGTGGGTTTGGGTCTAGCGGTGTGGGTTTGGGTCTAGCCGAGTGGGTTTGGGTGTAGCCGAGTGGGTTTGGGTGTAGCCGAGTGGGTTTGGGTCTAGCCGAGTGGGTATGGGTCTAGCCGAGTGGATTTGGGCCTAGCGGAGTGGGTTTGGGTGTAGCCGAGTGGGTTTGGGTCCAGCCGAGTGGGTTTGGGTCTAGCCGAGTGTGTTTGGGTCTAGCCGAGTGGGTTTGCGTGCAGCCGAGTGGGTTTGGGTTTAGCCGAGTGGGTTTGGGCCTAGCCGAGTGGGTTTGGGTCTAGCCGAGTGGGTTTGGTTCTAGCCGAGTGGGTTTGCGTCTAGCTGAGTGGGTTTGGGTCTAGCGGAGTGGGTTTGGGTGTAGCCGAGTGGATTTGGGTCTAGCCGAGTGGGTTTGTGTCTAGACGAGTGGGTTTGGGTCTAGCCGAGTGGGTTTCGGTCTAGCCGAGTGGGTTTGGGTCTAGCGGAGTGGGTTTGGGTCTAGCCGAGTCCGTTCGGTTCTAGCCGAGTGGGTTTGGGACTAGCAGAGTGGGTTTGGGTCTAGCGGGGTGGGTTTGGTTCTAGCGGAGTGGGTTTAGGTCTAGCCGATTGGGTTTGGGTCTAGCCGAGTGGGCTTGGGTCTGGCGGAGTGGGTTTGGGTGTAGTGGAGTGGGTTTGGGTCTAGCCGAGTGGGTTTGGGTCTAGCCGAGTGGGTTTGTGTGCAGCTGAGTGGGTTTGTGTCTAGCCGAGTGGGTTTGGGTCTAGCGGAGTGGGTTTGGTTGTAGCCAAGTGGGTTTGGGTCTAGCCGAGTGGGTTTGGGCCTAGACGAGTGGGTTTAGGTTTAGCCGAGTGGGTTTCGGTGTAGCCGAGTGGGTTTCGGTCTAGCGGAGTGGGTTTGTGTCTAGCGGAGTGGGTTTGGGTCTAGCGGAGTGTGTTTGGGTCTTGCGGAGTGGGTTTGGGTCTAGCGGAGTGGGTTTGGGTCTAGCCGATTGGGTTTGGGTCTAGCCGAGTGTGTTTGGGTCTAGCCGAGTGGGTTTGGGTGCAGCCGAGTGGGTTTGGGTCTAGCCGAGTGTGTTTGGGTCTAGTCGAGTGGGTTTGGGTCTAGCCGAGTGGGTTTGGGTCTTGCCGAGTGGGTTTGGGCCTAGCCGCATGGGTTTGGTCTAGCGGAGTGGGTTTGGGTCTAGCGGAGTGGGCTTGGGTCTAGCCGAGTGGGTTTGGGCCTAGCCGAGTGGGTTTGGGTCTAGCCGAGTGGGTTTGGTTCTAGCCGAGTGGGTTTGCGTCTAGCTGAGTGGGTTTGGGTCTAGCGGAGTGGGTTTGGGTGTAGCCGAGTGGATTTGGGTCTAGCCGAGTGGGTTTGGATATAGACGAGTGGGTTTGGGTCTAGCCGAGTGGGTTTCGGTCTAGCCGAGTGGGTTTGGGTCTAGCGGAGTGGGTTTGGGTCTAGCCGAGTCCGTTTGGTTCCAGCCGAGTGGGTTTGGGACTAGCAGAGTGGGTTTGGGTCTAGCGGGGTGGGTTTGGTTCTAGCGGAGTGGGTTTAGGTCTAGCCGATTGGGTTTGGGTCTAGCCGAGTGGGTTTGGGTCTGGCGGAGTGGGTTTGGGTCTAGTGGAGTGGGTTTCGGTCTAGCCGAGTGGGTTTGGGTCTAGCCGAGTGGGTTTGGGTGTAGCTGAGTGGGTTTGTGTCCAGCCGAGTGGGTTTGGGTCTAGCGGAGTGGGTTTGGTTGTAGCCAAGTGGGTTTGGCTCTAGCCGAGTGGGTTTGGGCCTAGACGAGTGGGTTTAGGTTTAGCCGAGTGGGTTTCGGTGTAGCCTAGTGGGTTTGGGTCTAGCGGAGTGGGTTTGTGTCTGGCGGAGTGGGTTTGGGTCTATCGGAGTGGGTTTGGGTCTTGCGGAGTGGGTTTGGCTCTAGAGGAGTGGGTTTGTGTCTAGCCGAGTGCGTTTGGGTCTAGCCGAGTTGGTTTTGGTCTAGCGGAGTGGGTTTGGGTCCAGACGAGTGGGTTTGGGTCTAGCGGAGTGGGTTTGGGTCTAGTCGAGTGGGTTTGGATCTAGCGGTGTGGGTTTGGGTCTAGCCGAGTGGGTTTGGGTGTAGCCGAGTGGGTTTGGGTCTAGCCCAGTGGGTTTGGGTCTAGCCGAGTGGGTTTGGGTCTAGCCGAGTGGGTTTGGGCCTAGCGGAGTGGGTTTGGGTGTAGCCGAGTGGGTTTGGGTCTAGCCGAGTGGGTTTGGGTCTAGCCGAGTGTGTCTGGGTCTAGTCGAGTGGGTTTGGGTGCAGCCGAGTGGGTTTGGGTTTAGCCGAGTGTGTTTGGGTCTAGTCGAGTGGGTTTGGCTCTAGCCGAGTGGGTTTGGGTCTAGCCGAGTGGGTTTGGGCCTAGCCGCGTGGGTTTGGGTCTAGCGGAGTGGGTTTGGGTCTAGCCGAGTGCGTTTGGGTCTAGCCGAGTGGGTTTGGGCCTAGCCGAGTGGGTTTGGGTCTAGCCGAGTGGGTTTGGGTCTAGCCGAGTGGGTTTGGGTCTAGTCGAGTGGGTTTGGGTCTAGCGGTGTGGGTTTGGGTCTAGCAGAGTGGGTTTGGGTGTAGCCCAGTGGGTTTGGGTCCAGCCCAGTGGGTTTGGGTCTAGCCGAGTGCGTTTGGGTCTAGCCGAGTGGGTTTGGGCCTAGCGGAGTGGGTTTGGGTGTAGCCGAGTGGGTTTGGGTCCAGCCGAGTGGGTTTGGGTCTAGCCGAGTGTGTTTGGGTCTAGCCGAGTGGGTTTGGGTGCAGCCGAGTGGGTTTGGGTTTAGCCGAGTGTGTTTGGGTCTAGTCGAGTGGGTTTGGCTCTAGCCGAGTGGGTTTGGGTCTAGCCGAGTGGGTTTGGGCCTAGCCGCGTGGGTTTGGGTCTAGCGGAGTGGGTTTGGGTCTAGCGGAGTGGGCTTGGGTCGAGCCGAGTGGGTTTGGGCCTAGCCGAGTGGGTTTGGGTCTAGCCGAGTGGGTTTGGGTCTAGCCGAGTGGGTTTGGGTCTAGCCGAGTGGGTTTGGGTCTAGCCGTGTGGGTTTGGGTCCAGCCGATTGGTTTTGGGTCTAGGCATGTGGGTTTGGGTCTAGCCGAGTGGGTTTGGGTCTAGCCGAGTGGGTTTGGGTCTAGCCGAGTGGGTTTGAGTCTTGCCGAGTGGGTTTGGGTCTAGCGGAGTTGGTTTGGGTGTAGCCGAGTGGGTTTGGGTGTAGCCGAGTGGGTTTGGGTCTAGCCGACTGGGTTTGGGTCTAGCCGAGTGGGTTTCGGTCTAGCCGAGTGGGTTTGGGTCTAGCCGAGTGGGTTTTCGTCTAGCCGAGTGGGTTTGGGTCTAGCGGAGTGGGTTTGCGTGCAGCCGAGTGGGTTTGGGTGTAGCCGAGTGGGTTTGGGTCTGGACGAGTGGGTTTGGGTCTAGCCGAGTGGGTTTGGGTCTAGCCGAGTGGGTTTGGGTCTAGCCTAGTGGGTTTGGGTCTAGCCAAGTGGGTTTGGGTCTAGCTGAGTGGGTTTGGGTCTAGCGGAGTGGGGTTGGGTCTAGCCGAGTAGGTTGGGGTCTAGCCGAGTGGGTTTGGGTCTAGCCGAGTGGGTTTGGGTCTAGCCGACAGGGTTTGGGTCTAGCCGAGTGGGTTTGGGTCTAGCCGAGTGGGTTTGGGTCTAGCCGAGTGGGTTTGGGTCTAACCGAGTGGGTTTGTGTCTAGCGGAGTGGGTTTGGGTCTAGCTGAGTGGGATTGGGTCTAGCCGAGTGGGTTTGGGTCTAGCCGAGTGGGTTTGGGACTAGCCGAGTGGGTTTGGGTCTAGTCGAGTGGGTTTGGGTCTAGCGGTGTGGGTTTGGGTCTAGCAGAGTGGGTTTGGGTGTAGCCGAGTGGGTTTGGGTCTAGCCCAGTGGGTTTGGGTCTAGCCGAGTGGGTTTGGGTCTAGCCGAGTGGGTTTGGGCCTAGCGGAGTGGGATTGGGTCTAGCCGAGTGGGTTTGGGTCTAGCCGAGTGGGTTTGGGTCTAGCCGAGTGGGTTTGGGTCTAGTCGAGTGGGTTTGGGTCTAGCGGTGTGGGTTTGGGTCTAGCAGAGTGGGTTTGGGTGTAGCCGAGTGGGTTTGGGTCTAGCCCAGTGGGTTTGGGTCTAGCTGAGTGGGTTTGGGTCTAGCCGAGTGGGTTTGGGCCTAGCGGAGTGGGTTTGGGTGTAGCCGAGTGGGTTTGGGTCCAGCCGAGTGGGTTTGGGTCTAGCCGAGTGTGTTTGGGTCTAGCCGAGTGGGTTTGGGTGCAGCCGAGTGGGTTTGGGTTTAGCCGAGTGTGTTTGGGTCTAGTCGAGTGGGTTTGGCTCTAGCCGAGTGGGTTTGGGTCTAGCCGAGTGGGTTTGGGCCTAGCCGCATGGGTTTGGGTCTAGCGGAGTGGGTTTGGGTCTAGCCGAGTGCGTTTGGGTCTAGCCGAGTGGGTTTGGGCCTAGCCGAGTGGGTTTGGGTCTAGCCGAGTGGGTTTGGGTCTAGCCGAGTGGGTTTGGGTCTAGTCGAGTGGGTTTGGGTCTAGCGGTGTGGGTTTGGGTCTAGCAGAGTGGGTTTGGGTGTAGCCGAGTGGGTTTGGGTCCAGCCCAGTGGGTTTGGGTCTAGCCGAGTGCGTTTGGGTGTAGCCGAGTGGGTTTGGGCCTAGCGGAGTGGGTTTGGGTGTAGCCGAGTGGGTTTGGGTCCAGCCGAGTGGGTTTGGGTCTAGCCGAGTGTGTTTGGGTCTAGCCGAGTGGGTTTGGGTGCAGCCGAGTGGGTTTGGGTTTAGCCGAGTGTGTTTGGGTCTAGTCGAGTGGGTTTGGCTCTAGCCGAGTGGGTTTGGGTCTAGCCGAGTGGGTTTGGGCCTAGCCGCGTGGGTTTGGGTCTAGCGGAGTGGGTTTGGGTCTAGCGGAGTGGGCTTGGGTCGAGCCGAGTGGGTTTGGGCCTAGCCGAGTGGGTTTGGGTCTAGCCGAGTGGGTTTGGGTCTAGCCGAGTGGGTTTGGGTCTAGCCGAGTGGGTTTGGGTCTAGCCGTGTGGGTTTGGGTCCAGCCGATTGGGTTTGGGTCTAGGCATGTGGGTTTGGGTCTAGCCGAGTGGGTTTGGGTCTAGCCGAGTGGGTTTGGGTCTAGCCGAGTGGGTTTGAGTCTTGCCGAGTGGGTTTGGGTCTAGCGGAGTTGGTTTGGGTGTAGCCGAGTGGGTTTGGGTGTAGCCGAGTGGGTTTGGGTATAGCCGACTGGGTTTGGGTCTAGCCGAGTGGGTTTCGGTCTAGCCGAGTGGGTTTGGGTCTAGCCGAGTGGGTTTTCGTCTAGCCGAGTGGGTTTGGGTCTAGCGGAGTGGGTTTGCGTGCAGCCGAGTGGGTTTGGGTGTAGCCGAGTGGGTTTGGGTCTGGACGAGTGGGTTTGGGTCTAGCCGAGTGGGTTTGGGTCTAGCCGAGTGGGTTTGGGTCTAGCCTAGTGGGTTTGGGTCTAGCCAAGTGGGTTTGGGTCTAGCTGAGTGGGTTTGGGTCTAGCGGAGTGGGGTTGGGTCTAGCCGAGTAGGTTTGGGTCTAGCCGAGTGGGTTTGGGTCTAGCCGAGTGGGTTTGGGTCTAGCCGACAGGGTTTGGGTCTAGCCGAGTGGGTTTGGGTCTAGCCGAGTGGGTTTGGGTCTAGCCGAGTGGGTTTGGGTCTAACCGAGTGGGTTTGTGTCTAGCGGAGTGGGTTTGGGTCTAGCTGAGTGGGATTGGGTCTAGCCGAGTGGGTTTGGGTCTAGCCGAGTGGGTTTGGGACTAGCCGAGTGGGTTTGGGTCTAGTCGAGTGGGTTTGGGTCTAGCGGTGTGGGTTTGGGTCTAGCAGAGTGGGTTTGGGTGTAGCCGAGTGGGTTTGGGTCTAGCCCAGTGGGTTTGGGTCTAGCCGAGTGGGTTTGGGTCTAGCCGAGTGGGTTTGGGCCTAGCGGAGTGGGATTGGGTCTAGCCGAGTGGGTTTGGGTCTAGCCGAGTGGGTTTGGGTCTAGCCGAGTGGGTTTGGGTCTAGTCGAGTGGGTTTGGGTCTAGCGGTGTGGGTTTGGGTCTAGCAGAGTGGGTTTGGGTGTAGCCGAGTGGGTTTGGGTCTAGCCCAGTGGGTTTGGGTCTAGCTGAGTGGGTTTGGGTCTAGCCGAGTGGGTTTGGGCCTAGCGGAGTGGGTTTGGGTGTAGCCGAGTGGGTTTGGGTCCAGCCGAGTGGGTTTGGGTCTAGCCGAGTGTGTTTGGGTCTAGCCGAGTGGGTTTGGGTGCAGCCGAGTGGGTTTGGGTTTAGCCGAGTGTGTTTGGGTCTAGTCGAGTGGGTTTGGCTCTAGCCGAGTGGGTTTGGGTCTAGCCGAGTGGGTTTGGGCCTAGCCGCATGGGTTTGGGTCTAGCGGAGTGGGTTTGGGTCTAGCGGAGTGGGCTTGGGTCGAGCCGAGTGGGTTTGGGCCTAGCCGAGTGGGTTTGGGTCTAGCCGAGTGGGTTTGGGTCTAGCCGAGTGGGTTTGGGTCTAGCCGAGTGGGTTTGGGTCTAGCCGTGTGGGTTTGGGTCCAGCCGATTGGGTTTGGGTCTAGGCATGTGGGTTTGGGTCTAGCCGAGTGGGTTAGGGTCTAGCGGAATGGGTTTGGGTGTAGCCGCGTAGGTTTGAGTCTAGCCGAGTGGGTTTGGGTCTAGCCGAGTGGGTTTGGGTCTAGCCGAGTGGGTTTGAGTCTTGCCGAGTGGGTTTGGGTCTAGCGGAGTTGGTTTGGGTGTAGCCGAGTGGGTTTGGGTGTAGCCGAGTGGGTTTGGGTCTAGCCGACTGGGTTTGGGTCTAGCCGAGTGGGTTTCGGTCTAGCCGAGTGGGTTTGGGTCTAGCCGAGTGGGTTTTCGTCTAGCCGAGTGGGTTTGGGTCTAGCGGAGTGGGTTTGGGTGCAGCCGAGTGGGTTTGGGTGTAGCCGAGTGGGTTTGGGTCTGGACGAGTGGGTTTGGGTCTAGCCGAGTGGGTTTGGGTCTAGCCGAGTGCGTTTGGGTCTAGCCTAGTGGGTTTGGGTCTAGCCAAGTGGGTTTGGGTCTAGCTGAGTGGGTTTGGGTCTAGCGGAGTGGGGTTGGGTCTAGCCGAGTAGGTTTGGGTCTAGCCGAGTGGGTTTGGGTCCAGCCGAGTGGGTTTGGGTCTAGCCGAGTGTGTTTGGGTCTAGCCGAGTGGGTTTGGGTGCAGCCGAGTGGGTTTGGGTTTAGCCGAGTGTGTTTGGGTCTAGTCGAGTGGGTTTGGCTCTAGCCGAGTGGGTTTGGGTCTAGCCGAGTGGGTTTGGGCCTAGCCGCATGGGTTTGGGTCTAGCGGAGTGGGTTTGGGTCTAGCGGAGTGGGCTTGGGTCGAGCCGAGTGGGTTTGGGCCTAGCCGAGTGGGTTTGGGTCTAGCCGAGTGGGTTTGGGTCTAGCCGAGTGGGTTTGGGTCTAGCCGAGTGGGTTTGGGTCTAGCCGTGTGGGTTTGGGTCCAGCCGATTGGGTTTGGGTCTAGGCATGTGGGTTTGGGTCTAGCCGAGTGGGTTAGGGTCTAGCGGAATGGGTTTGGGTGTAGCCGCGTAGGTTTGAGTCTAGCCGAGTGGGTTTGGGTCTAGCCGAGTGGGTTTGGGTCTAGCCGAGTGGGTTTGAGTCTTGCCGAGTGGGTTTGGGTCTAGCGGAGTTGGTTTGGGTGTAGCCGAGTGGGTTTGGGTGTAGCCGAGTGGGTTTGGGTCTAGCCGACTGGGTTTGGGTCTAGCCGAGTGGGTTTCGGTCTAGCCGAGTGGGTTTGGGTCTAGCCGAGTGGGTTTTCGTCTAGCCGAGTGGGTTTGGGTCTAGCGGAGTGGGTTTGGGTGCAGCCGAGTGGGTTTGGGTGTAGCCGAGTGGGTTTGGGTCTGGACGAGTGGGTTTGGGTCTAGCCGAGTGGGTTTGGGTCTAGCCGAGTGGGTTTGGGTCTAGCCTAGTGGGTTTGGGTCTAGCCAAGTGGGTTTGGGTCTAGCTGAGTGGGTTTGGGTCTAGCGGAGTGGGGTTGGGTCTAGCCGAGTAGGTTTGGGTCTAGCCGAGTGGGTTTGGGTCTAGCCGAGTGGGTTTGGGTCTAGCCGACAGGGTTTGGGTCTAGCCGAGTGGGTTTGGGTCTAGCCGAGTGGGTTTGGGTCTAGCCGAGTGGGTTTGGGTCTAACCGAGTGGGTTTGTGTCTAGCGGAGTGGGTTTGGGTCTAGCTGAGTGGGATTGGGTCTAGCCGAGTGGGTTTGGGTCTAGCCGAGTGGGTTTGGGACTAGCCGAGTGGGTTTGGGTCTAGCCGAGTGTGTTTGGGTCTAGCCGAGTGGGTTTGGGTCAAGCCGAGTGGGTTTGGGTCTAGCCGAGTGGGTTTGGGTCTAGCCGAGTGGGTTTGTGCCTAGCCGAGTGGGTTTGGGCCTAGCGGAGTGGGTTTGGGTCTAGCGGAGTGGGTTTGGGTCTAGCCGAGTGGGTTTGGGTCTAGACGAGTGGGTTAGGGTCTAGCCGAGTTGGTTTGGGTCTAGCGGAGTGGGTTTGGGCCTAGCAGAGTGGGTTTGGGTGTAGCGGAGTGGGTTTGGGTGTAGCTGAGTGGGTTTGGGACTAGCCGAGTGGGTTTGGGTCTAGCGGAGTGGGTTTGGGTCTAGCCGAATGGGTTTGGGTCTGCCCGAGTGGGTTTGGGTCTAGCCGAGTGGGTTTGGGGCTAGCCGAATGGGTTTAGGTCTCGCCGAGTGGGTTTGGGTGTAGCCAAGTGGGTTTGGGCCTAGCGGAGTGGGTTTGGGTGTAGCCGAGTGGGTTTGGGTCTAGCCGAGTGGGTTTGGGTTTAGCCGAGTGGGTTTGGGTCTAGCCGAGTGGGTTTGGGTCTAGCCGAGTTGGTTTGCGTCTAGCCGAGTGGGTTTGGGTCTAGCCGAGTGGGTTTAGGTCTAGCCGAGTGGGTTTGGGTCTAGCCGAGTTAGTATGGGTCTAGCGGAGTGGGTTTGGGTCTAACCGAGTGGGTTTGTGTCTAGCGGAGTGGGTTTGTGTCTAGCGGAGTGGGTTTGGTTCTAGCGGAGTGGGATTGGGTCTAGCCGAGTGGGTTTGGGTCTAGCCGAGTGGGTTTGGGAACAGCCGAGTGGGTTTGGGTCCAGCCGAGTGGGTTTGGGTCTAGCTGAATGGGTTTGGGTCTAGCCGAGTGGGTTTGGGTCTAGCCGAGTGGGTTTGGGTCTAGCCGACAGGGTTTGGGTCTAGCCGAGTGGGTTTGGGTCTAGCCGAGTGGGTTTGGGTCTAGCCGAGTGGGTGTGGGTCTAGCCGAGTGGGTTTGGGTCTAGCCGAGTGGGTTTGGGTCTAGCCGAGTGGGTTTGGGTGTAGCCGAGTGGGTTTGTGTCTAGCCGAGTGGGTTTGTGCCTAGCCGAGTGGGTTTGGGTCTAGCGGTGTGGGTTTGGGTGTAGCTGAGTGGGTTTGGGACTAGCCGAGTGGGTTTGGGTCTAGCCGAGTGGGTCTGGGTCTAGCCGAATGGGTTTGGGTCTACCCGAGTGGGTTTGGGTCTACCCGAGTGGGTTTACGTCTAGCCGAGTGGGTTTGGGTCTAGCAGAGTGGGTTTGGGTGTAGCCGAGTGGGTTTGGGTCCAGCCGAGTGGGTTTGGGTCTAGCTGAATGGGTTTGGGTCTAGCCGAGTGGGTTTGGGTCTAGCCGAGTGGGTTTGGGTCTAGCCGACAGGGTTTGGGTCTAGCCGAGTGGGTTTGGGTCTAGCCGAGTGGGTTTGGGTCTAGCCGAGTGGGTGTGGGTCTAGCCGAGTGGGTTTGGGTCTAGCCGAGTGGGTTTGGGTCTAGCCGAGTGGGTTTGGGTGTAGCCGAGTGGGTTTGTGTCTAGCCGAGTGGGTTTGTGCCTAGCCGAGTGGGTTTGGGTCTAGCGGTGTGGGTTTGGGTGTAGCTGAGTGGGTTTGGGACTAGCCGAGTGGGTTTGGGTCTAGCCGAGTGGGTCTGGGTCTAGCCGAATGGGTTTGGGTCTACCCGAGTGGGTTTGGGTCTACCCGAGTGGGTTTACGTCTAGCCGAGTGGGTTTGGGTCTAGCAGAGTGGGTTTGGGTGTAGCCGAGTGGGTTTGGGTGTAGCCGAGTGGGTTTGGGTCTGGACGAGTGGGTTTGGGTGTAGCCGAGTGGGTTTGGGTCTGGCCGAGTGGATTTGGGTCTAGCCGAGTGGGTTTGGGTCTAACCGAGTGGGTTTGTGTCTAGCGGAGTGGGTTTGGGTCTAGCTGAGTGGGATTGAGTCTAGCCGAGTGGGTTTGGGTCTAGCCGAGTGGGTTTGGGACTAGCCGAGTGGGTTTGGGTCCAGCCGAGTGGGTTTGCGTCTAGCTGAATGGGTTTGGGTCTAGCCGAGTGGGTTTGGGTCTAGCCGAGTGGGTCTGGGTCTAGCCGAAAGTGTTTGGGTCTAGCCGAGTGGGTTTGGGTCTGGCCGAGTGGGTTTGGGTCTAGCCGAGTGGGTGTGGATCGAGCCGAGTGTGTTTGGGTCTAGCCGAGTGGGTTTGGGTTAAGCCGAGTGGGTTTGGGTCTAGCCGAGTGGGTTTGGGTCTAGCCGAGTGGGTTTGTGCCTAGCCGAGTGGGTTTGGGTCTAGCGGAGTGGGTTTGGGTCTAGCGGAGTGGGTTTGGGTCTAGCCGAGTGGGTTTGGGTCTAGACGAGTGGGTTTGGGTCTAGCCGAGTTGGTTTGGGTCTAGCGGAGTGGGTTTGGGCCTAGCAGAGTGGGTTTGGGTGTAGCGGAGTGGGTTTGGGTGTAGCTGAGTGGGTTTGGGACTAGCCGAGTGGGTTTGGTTCTAGCGGAGTGGGTTTGGGTCTAGCCGAATGGGTTTGGGTCTACCCGAGTGGGTTTGGGTCTAGCCGAGTGGGTTTGGGGCTAGCCGATTGGGTTTAGGTCTCGCCGAGTGGGTTTGGGTGTAGCCAAGTGGGTTTGGGCCTAGCGGAGTGGGTTTGGGTGTAGCCGAGTGGGTTTGCGTCTAGCCGAGTGGGTTTGGGTTTAGCCGAGTGGGTTTGGGTCTAGCCGAGTGGGTTTGGGTCTAGCCGAGTTGGTTTGCGTCTAGCCGAGTGGGTTTGGGTCTAGCGGAGTGGGTTTGGGTGTAGCCGAGTCGGTTTGGGTCTAGCCGAGTGGGTTTGGTTCTAGCCGAGCGGGTTTTGGTCTAGCTGAGTGGGTTTGGGTCTAGCCGAGTGTGTTTGGGTCTAGCCGAGTGGGTTTGCGTCTAGCTGAGTGGGTTTGGGTCTAGCGGAGTGGGTTTGGGTGTAGCCGAGTGGATTTGGGTCTAGCCGAGTGGGGTTGGGACTAGCAGAGTGGGTTTGGGTCTAGCCGAGTGGGTTTGGTTCTAGCGGAGTGGGTTTAGGTCTAGCCGATTGGGTTTGGGTCTAGCCGAGTGGGTTTGGGTCTGGCGGAGCGGGTTTGGTTCTAGTGGAGTGGGTTTGGGTCTAGCCGAGTGGGTTTGGGTCTTGCCGAGTGGGTTTGGGTGTAGCTGAGTTGGTTTGTGTCTAGCCGAGTGGGTTTGGGTCTAGCCGAGTGCGTTTGGGTCTAGCCGAGTTGGTTTGGGTCTAGCGGAGTGGGTTTGGGTGCAGCCTAATGGGTTTGGGCCTAGCCGAGTGGGTTTGTGTCTAGCCGAGTGGGCTTGGGTCTGTCCGATTTGGTTTGGGTCTAGCCGAGTGGGTTTGGTTCCAGCCGAGTGGGTTTGGGTCTAGCGCAGTGGGTTTGGGTCTAGTCGAGTGGGTTTGGGTCTAGCGGTGTGGGTTTGGGTCTAGCCGATTGGGTTTGGGTGTAGCCGAGTGGGTTTGGGTCTAGCCCAGTGGGTTTGGGTGTAGCCGAGTGGGTTTGGGTCTAGCGGAGTGGGTTTGGGTGTAGCCGAGTGGATTTGGGTCCAGCCGAGTGGGTTTGGGTCTAGACGAGTGGGTTAGGGTCAAGCCGAGTGGGTTTCGGTCTAGCCAAGTGGGTTTGAGTCTAGCGGAGTGGGTTTGGGTCTAGCCGATTGGGTTTGGGTCTAGCCGAGTGGGTTTGGGTCTGGCGGAGTGGGTTTGGGTCTAGTGGAGTGGGTTTGGGTCTAGCCGAGTGGGTTTGGGTCTAGCGGAGTGGGTTTGTGTCTAGCGGAGTGGGTTTGGGTCTAGCGGAGTGGGTTTGGGTCTTGCGGAGTGGGTTTGGGTCTAGCGGAGTGGGTTTGGGTCTAGCCGAGTGCGTTTGGGTCTATCCGAGTTGTTTTGGGTCTAGCGGAGTGGGTTTGGGTCCAGCCGAGTGGGGTTGGGTCTAGCGGAGTGGGTTTGGGTCTAGTCGAGTGGGTTTGGGTCTAGCGGTGTGGGTTTGGGTCTAGCCGAGTGGGTTTGGGTGTAGCCGAGTGTGTTTGGGTCTAGCCCAGTGGGTTTGGGTCTAGCCAAGTGGGTTTGGGTCTGGCCGAGTGGGTTTGGGCCTGGCGGAGGGGGTTTGCATGTAGCTGAGTGGGTTTGGGTCCAGCCGAGTGGGTTTGGGTCTAGCCGAGTGTGTTTGGGTCTAGCCGAGTGGGTTTGGGTGCAGCCGAGTGGGTTTGGGTTTAGCCGAGTGTGTTTGGGTCTAGTCGAGTGGGTTTGGGTCGAGCCGAGTGGGTTTGGGTCTAGCCGAGTGGGTTTGGGCCTAGCCGAGTGGGTTTGGGCCTAGCGGAGTGGGTTTGGGTCTAGCGGAGTGGGTTTGGGTCTAGCCGAGTGGGTTTGGGTCTAGACGAGTGGGTTTGGGTCTAGCCGAGTTGGTTTGGGTCTAGCGGAGTGGGTTTGGGCCTAGCAGAGTGGGTTTGGGTGTAGCGGAGTGGGTTTGGGTGTAGCTGAGTGGGTTTGGGACTAGCCGAGTGGGTTTGGGTCTAGCGGAGTGGGTTTGGGTCTAGCCGAATGGGTTTGGGTCTGCCCGAGTGGGTTTGGGTCTAACCGAGTGGGTTTGGGGCTAGCCGAATGGGTTTAGGTCTCGCCGAGTGGGTTTGGGTGTAGCCAAGTGGGTTTGGGCCTAGCGGAGTGGGTTTGGGTGTAGCCGAGTGGGTTTGGGTCTAGCCGAGTGGGTTTGGGTTTAGCCGAGTGGGTTTGGGTCTAGCCGAGTGGGTTTGGGTCTAGCCGAGTTGGTTTGCGTCTAGCCGAGTGGGTTTGGGTCTAGCCGAGTGGGTTTAGGTCTAGCCGAGTGGGTTTGGGTCTAGCCGAGTTAGTATGGGTCTTGCGGAGTGGGTTTGGGTCTAACCGAGTGGGTTTGTGTCTAGCGGAGTGGGTTTGTGTCTAGCGGAGTGGGTTTGGGTCTAGCGGAGTGGGATTGGGTCTAGCCGAGTGGGTTTGGGTCTAGCCGAGTGGGTTTGGGAACAGCCGAGTGGGTTTGGGTCCAGCCGAGTGGGTTTGGGTCTAGCTGAATGGGTTTGGGTCTAGCCGAGTGGGTTTGGGTCTAGCCAAGTGGGTTTGGGTCTAGCCGACAGGGTTTGGGTCTAGCCGAGTGGGTTTGGGTCTAGCCGAGTGGGTTTGGGTCTAGCCGAGTGGGTGTGGGTCTAGCCGAGTGGGTTTGGGTCTAGCCGAGTGGGTTTGGGTCTAGCCGAGTGGGTTTGGGTGTAGCCGAGTGGGTTTGTGTCTAGCCGAGTGGGTTTGTGCCTAGCCGAGTGGGTTTGGGTCTAGCGGTGTGGGTTTGGGTGTAGCTGAGTGGGTTTGGGACTAGCCGAGTGGGTTTGGGTCTAGCCGAGTGGGTTTGGGTCTAGCCGAATGGGTTTGGGTCTACCCGAGTGGGTTTGGGTCTACCCGAGTGGGTTTACGTCTAGCCGAGTGGGTTTGGGTCTAGCAGAGTGGGTTTGGGTGTAGCCGAATGGGTTTGGGTCTGGCCGAGTGGATTTGGGTCTAGCCGAGTGGGTTTGGGTCTAACCGAGTGGGTTTGTGTCTAGCGGAGTGGGTTTGGGTGTAGCTGAGTGGGATTGGGTCTAGCCGAGTGGGTTTGGGTCTAGCCGAGTGGGTTTGGGACTAGCCGAGTGGGTTTGGGTCCAGCCGAGTGGGTTTGCGTCTAGCTGAATGTGTTTGGGTCTAGCCGAGTGGGTTTGGTTCTAGCCGAGTGGGTCTGGGTCTAGCCGAAAGTGTTTGGGTCTAGCCGAGTGGGTTTGGGTCTAGCCGAGTGGGTTTGGGTCTAGCCAAGTGGGTGTGGATCGAGCCGAGTGTGTTTGGGTCTAGCCGAGTGGGTTTGGGTTAAGCCGAGTGGGTTTGGGTCTAGCCGAGTGGGTTTGGGTCTAGCCGAGTGGGTTTGTGCCTAGCCGAGTGGGTTTGGGTATAGCGGAGTGGGTTTGGGTCTAGCGGAGTGGGTTTGGGTCTAGCCGAGTTGGTTTGCATCTAGCCGAGTGGGTTTGGGTCTAGCGGAGTAGGTTTGGGTGTAGCCGAGTCGGTTTGGGTCTAGCCGAGTGGGTTTGGTTCTAGCCGAGCGGGTTTTGGTCTAGCTGAGTGGGTTTGGGTCTAGCCGAGTGTGTTTGGGTCTAGCCGAGTGGGTTTGCGTCTAGCTGAGTGGGTTTGGGTCTAGCGGAGTGGGTTTGGGTGTAGCCGAGTGGATTTGGGTCTAGCCGAGTGGGGTTGGGACTAGCAGAGTGGGTTTGGGTCTAACCGAGTGGGTTTGGTTCTAGCGGAGTGGGTTTAGGTCTAGCCGATTGGGTTTGGGTCTAGCCGAGTGGGTTTGGGTCTGGCGGAGCGGGTTTGGTTCTAGTGGAGTGGGTTTGGGTCTAGCCGAGTGGGTTTGGGTCTTGCCGAGTGGGTTTGGGTGTAGCTGAGTTGGTTTGTGTCTAGCCGAGTGGGTTTGGGTCTAGCCGAGTGCGTTTGGGTCTAGCCGAGTTGGTTTGGGTCTAGCGGAGTGGGTTTGGGTGCAGCCTAATGGGTTTGGGCCTAGCCGAGTGGGTTTGTGTCTAGCCGAGTGGGCTTGGGTCTGTCCGATTTGGTTTGGGTCTAGCCGAGTGGGTTTGGTTCCAGCCGAGTGGGTTTGGGTCTAGCGCAGTGGGTTTGGGTCTAGTCGAGTGGGTTTGGGTCTAGCGGTGTGGGTTTGGGTCTAGCCGATTGGGTTTGGGTGTAGCCGAGTGGGTTTGGGTCTAGCCCAGTGGGTTTGGGTGTAGCCGAGTGGGTTTGGGTCTAGCGGAGTGGGTTTGGGTGTAGCCGAGTGGATTTGGGTCCAGCCGAGTGGGTTTGGGTCTAGACGAGTGGGTTTGGGTCAAGCCGAGTGGGTTTCGGTCTAGCCGAGTGGGTTTGGGTCTGGCGGAGTGGGTTTGGGTCTAGTGGAGTGGGTTTGGGTCTAGCCGAGTGGGTTTGGGTCTAGCGGAGTGGGTTTGTGTCTAGCGGAGTGGGTTTGGGTCTAGCGGAGTGGGTTTGGGTCTTGCGGAGTGGGTTTGGGTCTAGCGGAGTGGGTTTGGGTCTAGCCGAGTGCGTTTGGGTCTAGCCGAGTTGTTTTGGGTCTAGCGGAGTGGGTTTGGGTCCAGCCGAGTGGGTTTGGGTCTAGCGGAGTGGGTTTGGGTCTAGTCGAGTGGGTTTGGGTCTAGCGGTGTGGGTTTGGGTCTAGCCGAGTGGGTTTGGGTGTAGCCGAGTGGGTTTGGGTCTAGCCCAGTGGGTTTGGGTCTAGCCAAGTGGGTTTGGGTCTGGCCGAGTGGGTTTGGGCCTAGCGGAGGGTGTTTGCGTGTAGCTGAGTGGGTTTGGGTCCAGCCGAGTGGGTTTGGGTCTAGCCGAGTGTGTTTGGGTCTAGCCGAGTGGGTTTGGGTGCAGCCGAGTGGGTTTGGGTTTAACCGAGTGTGTTTGGGTCTAGTCGAGTGGGTTTGGGTCGAGCCGAGTGGGTTTGGGTCTAGCCGAGTGGGTTTGGGCCTAGCCGCGTGGGATTGGGTCTAGCGGAGTGGGTTTGTGTTTAGCGGAGTGGGCTTGGTTCTAGCCGAGTGGGTTTGGGCCTAGCCGAGTGGGTTTGGGTCTAGCCGAGTGGGTTTGGGTCTAGCCGAGTGGGTTTGGGTCTAGCCGAGTGGGTTTGGGTCTAGCCGTGTGGGTTTGGGTCTAGCCGATTGGGTTTCGGTCTAGGCATGTGGGTTTGGGTCTAGCCGAGTGGGTTAGGGTCTAGCGGAATGGGTTTGGGTGTAGCCGCGTGGGTTTGGGTCTAGCCGAGTGGGTTTGGGTCTAGCCGAGTGGGTTTGGGTCTAGCCGAATGGGTTTGAGTCTTGCCGAGTGGGTTTGGGTCTAGCCGACTGGGTTTGGGTCTAGCCGAGTGGGTTTGGGTCTAGCGGAGTGGGGTTGGGTATAGCCGAGTGGGTTTGGGTCTAACCGAGTGGGTTTGTGTCTAGCGGAGTGGGTTTGTGTCTAGCGGAGTGGGTTTGGGTCTAGCGGAGTGGGATTGGGTCTAGCCGAGTGGGTTTGGGTCTAGCCGAGTGGGTTTGTGAGTAGCCGAGTGGGTTTGGGTCTAGCCGAGTGGGTTTGGGTCTAGCGGAATGGGTTTGGGTCTAGCCGAGTGGGTTTGGGTCTAGCCGATTGGGTTTGGGTCTAGCCGACAGGGTTTGGGTCTAGCCGAGTGGGTTTGGGTCTAGCCGAGTGGGTTGGGGTCTAGCCGAGTGGGTGTGGGTCTAGCTGAGTGGGTTTTGGTCTAGCCGAGTGGGTTTGGGTCTAGCCGAGTGGGTTTGGGTGTAGCCGAGTGGGTTTGGGTCTAGCCGAGTGGGTTTGTGCCGAGCCGAGTGGGTTTGGGTCTAGCGGTGTGGGTTTGGGTGTAGCTGAGTGGGTTTGGGACGAGCCGAGTGGGTTTGGGTCTAGCCGAGTGGGTTTGGGTCTAGCCGAATGGGTTTGGGTCTACCCGAGTGGGTTTGGGTCTACCCGAGTGGGTTTGGGTCTAGCCGAGTGGGTTTGAGGCTAGCCGATTGGGTTTGGGTGTAGCCGAGTGGGTTTGGGTCTAGCGGAGTGGGTTTGGGTGTAGCCGAGTGGGTTTGGGTGTAGCCGAGTGGGTTTTGGTCTAGCCGAGTGGGTTTGGGTCTAGCCGAGTGGGTTTGGGTCTAGCCGAGTGGGTTTGGGTCCAGCCGAGTGGGTTTGGGTCCAGCCGAGTGGGTTTGGGTCTAGCGGAGTGGGTTTGGGTCTAGCCGAGTGGGTTTGGGTCTAGCGGTGTGGGTTTGGGTCCAGCCGAGTGGGTTTGGGTCTAGCCGAGTGGGTTTGGGTCTAGCCGAGTGGGTTTGGATCTAGCCGAGTCCATTTGGGTCTAGCCGAGTGGGTTTGGGACTAGCCGAGTGGGTTTGGGTATAGCCGAGTGTGTTTGGGTCCAGCCAAGTGGGTTTGGGTCTCGCGGAGTGGGTTTGGGTGTAGCCGATTGGGTTTGGGTCTAGCCGAGTGGGTTTGGGTCTGGCCGAGTGGGTTTGGGTGTAGCCGAGTGGGTTTGGTTCTAGCCGAGTGGGTTTGGGTCTAGCTGAGTGGGTTTGGGTCTAGCCGAGTGTGTTTGGGTCTAGCCGAATGGGTTTGGGTCTAGCTGAGTGGGTTTGGGTCTAGCCGAGTGTGTTTGGGTCTAGCCGAGTGGGTTTGGTTCTAGCCGAGTGGGTTTGGGTCTAGCTGACTGGGTTTGGGTCTAGCTGAGTGGGTTTGGGTCTAGCCGAGTGTGTTTGGGTCTAGCCGAGTGGGTTTGCGTCTAGATGAGTAGGTTTTGGTCTAGCCGAGTGGGTTTGGGTCTAGACGAGTGGGTTTGGGTCTAGCCGAGTGGGTATCGTTCTAGCCGAGTGGGTTTGGGTCTAGCGGAGTGGGTTTGGGTCTAGCCGAGTCCGTTTGGGTCTAGCCGAGTGGGTTTGGGACTAGCTAAGTGGGTTTGGGTCTAGCGGGGTGGGTTTGGTTCTAGCGGAGTGGGTTTGGGTCTAGCCGATTGGGTTTTGGTCTAGCCGAGTGGGTTTGGGTCTGGCGGAGTGGGTTTGGGTCTTGTGGAGTGGGTTTGGGTGTAGCCGAGTGGGTTTGGGTCTAGCCGAGTGGGTTTGGGTCCAGCCGAGTGGGTTTGGGTCTAGCCGAGTGTATTTGGGTCCAGCCGAGTGGGTTTGGGTCTGGCGGAGTGGGTTTGGGTCTAGTGGAGTGGGTTTGGGTGTAGCCGAGTGGGTTTGGGTCTAGCCGAGTGGGTTTGGGTCCAGCCGAGTGGGTTTGGGTCTAGCTGAGTGGGTTTGGGTCTAGCCGAGTGTGTTTGCGTCTAGCCGAGTGGGTTTGCGTCTAGCTGAGCGGGTTTGGGTCTAGCGGAGTGGGTTTGGGTGTAGCCGAGTGGGTTTGGGTCTAGCCGACTGGGTTTGGGTCTAGACGAGTGGGTTTGTGTCTAGCCGAGTGGGTATCGTTCTAGCCGAGTGGGTTTGGGTCTAGCGGAGTGGGTTTGGGTCTAGCCGAGTCCGTTTGGGTCTAGCCGAGTGGGTTTGGGTCAAGCCGATTGGGTTTGGGTCTAGCCATGTGGGTTTGGGTCTAGCCGGGTGGGTTAGGGTCGAGCGGAGTGGGTTTGGGAGTAGCCGCGTGGGTTTGGATGTAGCCGAGTGGGTTTGGGTCTAGCCGAGTGGGTTTAGGTCTAGCGGAGTGGGTTTGGGTCTAGCATAGTGGGTTTGGGTCTAGCGGAGTGGGTTTGGGTGTAGCCGCGTGGGTTTGGGTCTAGCCGAGTGGGTTTGGGTCCAGCCGAGTGGGTTTGGGTCTAGCCGAGTGGGTTTGGGTCTAGCCAAGTGGGTTTGGGTCTAGCGGAGTGGGTTTGGGTGTAGCCGAGTGGGTTTGGGTCTGGCGGAGTGGGTTTGGGTCTAGTGGAGTGGGTTTGGGTGTAGCCGAGTGGGTTTGGGTCTAGCCGAGTGGGTTTGGGTCCAGCCGAGTGGGTTTGGGTCTAGCTGAGTGGGTTTGGGTCTAGCCGAGTGTGTTTGGGTCTAGCCGAGTGGGTTTGCGTCTAGCTGAGTGGGTTTGGGTCTAGCGGAGTGGGTTTGGGTGTAGCCGAGTGGGTTTGGGTCTAGCCGACTGGGTTTGGGTCTAGACGAGTGGGTTTGTATCTAGCCGAGTGGGTATCGTTCTAGCCGAGTGGGTTTGGGTCTAGCGGAGTGGGTTTGGGTCTAGCCGAGTCCGTTTGGGTCTAGCGGAGTGGGTTTGGGAGTAGCCGCGTGGGTTTGGATGTAGCCGAGTGGGTTTGGGTCTAGCCGAGTGGGTTTAGGTCTAGCGGAGTGGGTTTGGGTCTAGCATAGTGGGTTTGGGTCTAGCGGAGTGGGTTTGGGTGTAGCCGCGTGGGTTTGGGTCTAGCCGAGTGGGTTTGGGTCCAGCCGAGTGGGTTTGGGTCTAGCCGAGTGGGTTTGGGTCTAGCCAAGTGGGTTTGGGTCTAGCGGAGTGGGTTTGGGTGTAGCCGAGTGGGTTTGAGTCTAGCCGAGTGGGTTTGGGTCTAGCCAAGTGGGATTGGGTCTAGCCGAGTGGGTTTGGGTCTAGCCGAGTGGGTTTGCGTCTAGCCAAGTGGGTTTGGGTCAAGCGGAGTGGGTTTGGGTGTAGCCGAGTGGGTTTGGGTCTAGCCGAGTGGGTTTGGGTCTAGACGAGTGGGTTTGGGTCTAGCCGAGTGGGTTTCGGTGTAGCCGAGTGGGTTTGGGTCTAGCGGAGTGGGTTTGGGTCTAGCCAAGTGGGTTTGGGTCTAGCCGAGTTGGTTTGGGTCTAGCGGAGTGGGTTTGGGTCTAGCGGAGTGGGTTTGGGTCTAGCGGAGTGGGTTTGGGTGTAGCCGAGTGGGTTTGGGACTAGCCGAGTGGGTTTGGGTCTAGCCGAGTGGGTTTGGGTCTAGCCGAATGGGTTTTGGTCTAGCCGAGTGGGTTTGGGTCTAGCCGAGTGGGTTTGCGTCTAGCCGAATGGGTTTGGGTCTAGCTGAGTGGGTTTGGGTCCAGCCGAGTGGGTTTGGGTCTAGCGGAGTGGGTTAGGGTCTAGTGGAGTGGGTTTGGGTGTAGCCGAGTGTGTTTGGGTCTCGCCGAGTGGGTTTGGGTCTAGCCGACTGGGTTTGGGACTAGCCGAGTGGGTTTTGGTCTAGCCGAGTGGGTTTGGGTCTAGCCGAGTGGGCTTACGTCTAGCCGAGTGGGTTTGGGTCTAGCGGAGTAGGTTTCGGTGTAGCCGAGTGGGTTTGGGTGTAGCCGAGTGGGTTTGGGTCTGGACGAGTGGGTTTGGGTCTAGCCGAGTGGGTTTGGGTCTAGCCGATTGGGTTTACGTCTAACCGAGTGGGTTTGGGTCTAGCGGAGTGGGTTTGGGTGTAGCCGAGTGGGTTTGGGTGTAGCCGAGTGGGTTTGGGTCTGGACGAGTGGGTTTGGGTCTAGCCGAGTGGGTTTGGGTCTGGCCGAGTGGATTTGGGTCTAGCCGAGTGCGTTTGGGTCTAGCCGAGTGGGTTTGGGCCTAGCCGTGTGGGTTTGGGTCTAGCCGAGTGGGTTTGGGCCTAGCCGATTGGGTTTGGGTCTAGCCGAGTGGGTTTGGGTCTAGTGGAGTGGGTTTGGGTCTAGCCGTGTGGGTGTGGGTCTAGCCAAGTGGGTTTGGGTCTAGCCGAGTGGGTTTGGGTCCAGCCGAGTGGGTTTGGGTCTAGCCGAGTGGGTTTGTGTCTAGCCGAGTGGGTTTGGGCCTAGCCGAGTGGGTTTGGGTCTAGCGGAGTGGGTTTGGGTCTAGCTGAATGGGTTTGGGTCTAGCCGAGTGGGTTTGGGTCTAGCCGAGTGGGTTTGGGTCTAGCCGATTGGGTTTGTGTCTAGCTGATTGGGTTTACGTCTAACCGAGTGGGTTTGGGTCTAGCGGAGTGGGTTTGGGTGAAGCCGAGTGGGTTTGGGTGTAGCCGAGTGGGTTTGGGTCTGGACGAGTGGGTTTGTGTCTAGCCGAGTGGGTTTGGGTCTAGCCGAGTGGGTTTGGGTCTAGCCGAGTGGGTTTGGGTCTAGCCGAGTGGGTTTGGGCCTAGCCGTGAGGGTTTGGGTCTTGCGGAGTGGGTTTGGGTCTAGCGGAGTGGGTTTGGGTCTAGCCGAGTGGGTTTGGGCCTAGCCGATTGGGTTTGGGTCTAGCCGAGTGGGTTTGGGTCTAGTGGAGTGGGTTTGGGTCTAGCCGTGTGGGTGTGGGTCTAGCCAAGTGGGTTTGGGTCTAGCCGAGTGGGTTTGGGTCTAGCCGAGTGGGTTTGTGTCTAGCCCAGTGGGTTTGGGCCTAGCCGAGTGGGTTTGGGTCTAGCGGAGTGGGTTTGGGTCTAGCTGAATGGGTTTGGGTCTTGTGGAGTGGGTTTGGGTGTAGCCGAGTGGGTTTGGGTGTAGCCGAGTGGGTTTGGGTCCAGCCGAGTGGGTTTGGGTCTAGCCGAGTGTATTTGGGTCCAGCCGAGTGGGTTTGGGTCTGGCGGAGTGGGTTTGGGTCTAGTGGAGTGGGTTTGGGTGTAGCCGAGTGGGTTTGGGTCTAGCCGAGTGGGTTTGGGTCCAGCCGAGTGGGTTTGGGTCTAGCTGAGTGGGTTTGGGTCTAGCCGAGTGTGTTTGCGTCTAGCCGAGTGGGTTTGCGTCTAGCTGAGCGGGTTTGGGTCTAGCGGAGTGGGTTTGGGTGTAGCCGAGTGGGTTTGGGTCTAGCCGACTGGGTTTGGGTCTAGACGAGTGGGTTTGTGTCTAGCCGAGTGGGTATCGTTCTAGCCGAGTGGGTTTGGGTCTAGCGGAGTGGGTTTGGGTCTAGCCGAGTCCGTTTGGGTCTAGCCGAGTGGGTTTGGGTCAAGCCGATTGGGTTTGGGTCTAGCCATGTGGGTTTGGGTCTAGCCGGGTGGGTTAGGGTCGAGCGGAGTGGGTTTGGGAGTAGCCGCGTGGGTTTGGATGTAGCCGAGTGGGTTTGGGTCTAGCCGAGTGGGTTTAGGTCTAGCGGAGTGGGTTTGGGTCTAGCATAGTGGGTTTGGGTCTAGCGGAGTGGGTTTGGGTGTAGCCGCGTGGGTTTGGGTCTAGCCGAGTGGGTTTGGGTCCAGCCGAGTGGGTTTGGGTCTAGCCGAGTGGGTTTGGGTCTAGCCAAGTGGGTTTGGGTCTAGCGGAGTGGGTTTGGGTGTAGCCGAGTGGGTTTGGGTCTGGCGGAGTGGGTTTGGGTCTAGTGGAGTGGGTTTGGGTGTAGACGAGTGGGTTTGGGTCTAGCCGAGTGGGTTTGGGTCCAGCCGAGTGGGTTTGGGTCTAGCTGAGTGGGTTTGGGTCTAGCCGAGTGTGTTTGGGTCTAGCCGAGTGGGTTTGCGTCTAGCTGAGTGGGTTTGGGTCTAGCGGAGTGGGTTTGGGTGTAGCCGAGTGGGTTTGGGTCTAGCCGACTGGGTTTGGGTCTAGACGAGTGGGTTTGTATCTAGCCGAGTGGGTATCGTTCTAGCCGAGTGGGTTTGGGTCTAGCGGAGTGGGTTTGGGTCTAGCCGAGTCCGTTTGGGTCTAGCCGAGTGGGTTTGGGTCAAGCCGATTGGGTTTGGGTCTAGCCACGTGGGTTTGGGTCTAGCCGAGTGGGTTAGGGTCTAGCGGAGTGGGTTTGGGAGTAGCCGCGTGGGTTTGGATGTAGCCGAGTGGGTTTGGGTCTAGCCGAGTGGGTTTAGGTCTAGCGGAGTGGGTTTGGGTCTAGCATAGTGGGTTTGGGTCTAGCGGAGTGGGTTTGGGTGTAGCCGCGTGGGTTTGGGTCTAGCCGAGTGGGTTTGGGTCCAGCCGAGTGGGTTTGGGTCTAGCCGAGTGGGTTTGGGTCTAGCCAAGTGGGTTTGGGTCTAGCGGAGTGGGTTTGGGTGTAGCCGAGTGGGTTTGAGTCTAGCCGAGTGGGTTTGGGTCTAGCCAAGTGGGATTGGGTCTAGCCGAGTGGGTTTGGGTCTAGCCGAGTGTGTTTGGGTCTAGCCGAGTGGGTTTGCGTCTAGCCAAGTGGGTTTGGGTCAAGCGGAGTGGGTTTGGGTGTAGCCGAGTGGGTTTGGGTCTAGCCGAGTGGGTTTGGGTCTAGACGAGTGGGTTTGGGTCTAGCCGAGTGGGTTTCGGTGTAGCCGAGTGGGTTTGGGTCTAGCGGAGTGGGTTTGGGTCTAGCCAAGTGGGTTTGGGTCTAGCCGAGTTGGTTTGGGTCTAGCGGAGTGGGTTTGGGTCTAGCGGAGTGGGTTTGGGTCTAGCGGAGTGGGTTTGGGTGTAGCCGAGTGGGTTTGGGACTAGCCGAGTGGGTTTGGGTCTAGCCGAGTGGGTTTGGGTCTAGCCGAATGGGTTTTGGTCTAGCCGAGTGGGTTTGGGTCTAGCCGAGTGGGTTTGCGTCTAGCCGAATGGGTTTGGGTCTAGCTGAGTGGGTTTGGGTCCAGCCGAGTGGGTTTGGGTCTAGCGGAGTGGGTTAGGGTCTAGTGGAGTGGGTTTGGGTGTAGCCGAGTGTGTTTGGGTCTCGCCGAGTGGGTTTGGGTCTAGCCGACTGGGTTTGGGACTAGCCGAGTGGGTTTTGGCCTAGCCGAGTGGGTTTGGGTCTAGCCGAGTGGGCTTACGTCTAGCCGAGTGGGTTTGGGTCTAGCGGAGTAGGTTTCGGTGTAGCCGAGTGGGTTTGGGTGTAGCCGAGTGGGTTTGGGTCTGGACGAGTGGGTTTGGGTCTAGCCGAGTGGGTTTGGGTCTGGACGAGTGGGTTTGGGTCTGGACGAGTGGGTTTGGGTCTAGCCGAGTGGGTTTGGGTCTGGCCGAGTGGATTTGGGTCTAGCCGAGTGCGTTTGGGTCTAGCCGAGTAGGGTTTGGGCCTAGCCGTGTGGGTTTGGGTCTAGCCGAGTGGGTTTGGGCCTAGCCGATTGGGTTTGGGTCTAGCCGAGTGGGTTTGGGTCTAGTGGAGTGGGTTTGGGTCTAGCCGTGTGGGTGTGGGTCTAGCCAAGTGGGTTTGGGTCTAGCCGAGTGGGTTTGGGTCCAGCCGAGTGGGTTTGGGTCTAGCCGAGTGGGTTTGTGTCTAGCCGAGTGGGTTTGGGCCTAGCCGAGTGGGTTTGGGTCTAGCGGAGTGGGTTTGGGTCTAGCTGAATGGGTTTGGGTCTAGCCGAGTGGGTTTGGGTCTAGCCGAGTGGGTTTGGGTCTAGCCGATTGGGTTTGTGTCTAGCTGATTGGGTTTACGTCTAACCGAGTGGGTTTGGGTCTAGCGGAGTGGGTTTGGGTGAAGCCGAGTGGGTTTGGGTGTAGCCGAGTGGGTTTGGGTCTGGACGAGTGGGTTTGTGTCTAGCCGAGTGGGTTTGGGTCTAGCCGAGTGGGTTTGGGTCTAGCCGAGTGGGTTTGGGTCTAGCCGAGTGGGTTTGGGCCTAGCCGTGAGGGTTTGGGTCTTGCGGAGTGGGTTTGGGTCTAGCGGAGTGGGTTTGGGTCTAGCCGAGTGGGTTTGGGCCTAGCCGATTGGGTTTGGGTCTAGCCGAGTGGGTTTGGGTCTAGTGGAGTGGGTTTGGGTCTAGCCGTGTGGGTGTGGGTCTAGCCAAGTGGGTTTGGGTCTAGCCGAGTGGGTTTGGGTCTAGCCGAGTGGGTTTGGGTCTAGCCGAGTGGGTTTGTGTCTAGCCCAGTGGGTTTGGGCCTAGCCGAGTGGGTTTGGGTCTAGCGGAGTGGGTTTGGGTCTAGCTGAATGGGTTTGAGTCTAGCCGAGTGGGTTTGGGTCTAGCCGAGTGGGTTTGGGTCTAGCCGAAAGGGTTTGTGTCTAGCCGAGTGGGTTTGGGTCTAGCCGAGTGGGTTTGGGTCTAGCCGAGTGGGTGTGGGTCTAACGGAGTGGGTTTGGGTCTAGCGGAGTGAGTTTGGGTCTAGCCGAGTGGGTTTGGGTCTAGCCGAAAGGGTTTGGGTCTAGCCGAGTGGGTGTGGGTCTAGCCGAGTGGGGTTGGGTCTAGCGGAGTGGGTTTGGGTGTTCCCGAGTGGGTTTGGGTCTAGCCGAGTGGGTTTGGGTCTAGCCGACTGGGTCTGGGACTAGCCGAGTGGGTTTTGGTCCAGCCGAGTGGGTTTGGGTCTAGCCGAGTGGGTTTACGTCTAGCCGAGTGGGTTTGGGTCTAGCGGAGTAGGTTTCGGTGTAGCCGAGTGGGTTTGGGTGTAGCCGAGTGGGTTTGGGTCTGGACGAGTGGGTTTGGGTCTAGCCGAGTGGGTTTGGGTCTAGCCGAGTGGGTTTACGTCTAACCCAGTGGGTTTGGGTCTAGCGGAGTGGGTTTGGGTGTAGCCGAGTGGGTTTGGGTGTAGCCGAGTGCGTTTGGGTCTGGACGAGTGGGTTTGGGTCTAGCCGAATGTTTGGGTCTAGCCGAGTGGGTTTGGGTCTAGCCGAGTGGGTTTGGTCCTAGCCGCGTGGGTTTGGGTCTAGCGGAGTGGGTTTGGGTCTAGCGGAGTGAGTTTGGGTCTAGCAGAGTGGGTTTGGGCCTAGCCGATTGGGTTTGGGTCTAGACGAGTGGGTTTGGGTCTAGCCGAGTGGGTTTGGGTCTGGCCGAGTGGGTTTGGGTCCAGCCGAGTGGGTTTGGGTCTAGCCGTGTGGGTTTGAGTCTAGCCGTTTGGGTTTGGGTCTAGCCATGTGGGTTTGGGTCTAGCCGAGTGGGTTAGGGTCTAGCGGAGTGGGTTTGGGTGTAGCCGCGTGGGTTTGGGTGTAGCCGAGTTGGTTTTGGTCTGGACGAGTGGGTTTGGGTCTAGCCGAGTGGCTTTGGGTCTAGCCAAGTGGGTTTGGGTCTAGCCTAGTGGGTTTGGGTCTAGCCAAGTGGGTTTGGGTCTAGCGGAGTCGGTTTGGGTCTAGAGGAGTGGGTCTGGGTCTAGAGGAGTGGGTTTGGGTCTAGCCCAGTGGGTTTGGTTCTAACCGAGTGGGTTTGTGTCTAGCGGAGTGAGTTTGGGTCTGGCGGTGTGGGTTTGGGTCTTGCCGAGTGGGTTTGGGTGTAGCCGAGTGGGTTTGGGTCTAGCCCAGTGGGTTTGGGTCTAGCCAAGTGGGTTTGGGTCTGGCCGAGTGGGTTTGGGCCTAGCGGAGGGGGTTTGCGTGTAGCCGAGTGGGTTTGGGTCCAGCCGAGTGGGTTTGGGTCTAGCCGAGTGTGTTTGGGTCTAGCCGAGTGGGTGTGGGTCTAGCCTAGTGGGTTTGGGTCTAGCCGAGTGGGTTTGGGTGTAGCCGAGTGGGTTTGGGTCTAGCGGAGTGGGTTTGGGTGTAGCCGAGTGGGTTTGGGTCTAGCCGAGTGGGTTTGGGTGTAGCCGAGTGGGTTTGGGTCTAGCCGAGTGGGTTTGGGTCTAGCCGAGTGGGTTAGGGTCTAGCCGAGTGGGTTTGGGTGTAGCCGCGTGGGTTTGGATGTAGCCAAGTGGGTTTGGGTCTAGCCGAGTGGGTTTGGGTCTATCCGAGTGGGTTTGGGTCTAGCCGAGTGGGTTTGGGTCTAGCCGAGTGGGTTTGGGACTAGCCGAGTGGGTTTGGGTCTAGCCGAGTGGGTTTGGGTCTAGCTCAATGGGTTTGGGTCTAGCCGAGTGGGTTTGGGTCTAGCAGAGTGGGTTTGGGTCTAGTCGAGTGGGTTTGGGTCTGGCGGTGTGGGTTTGGGTCTTGCCGAGTGGGTTTGGGTGTAGCCGAGTGGGTTTGGGTCTAGCCCAGTGGGTTTGGGTCTAGCCAAGTGGGTTTGGGTCTGGCCGAGTGGGTTTGGGCCTAGCGGAGGGGGTTTGCGTGTAGCCGAGTGGGTTTGGGTCCAGCCGAGTGGGTTTGGGTCTAGCCGAGTGTGTTTGGGTCTAGCCGAGTGGGTTTGGGTGCAGCCGAGTGGGTTTGGGTTTAGCCGAGTGTGTTTGGGTCTAGTCGAGTGGGTTTGGGTCGAGCCGAGTGGGTTTGGGTCTAGCCGAGTGGGTTTGGGCCTAGCCGCGTGGGTTTGGGTCTAGCGGAGTGGGTTTGTGTCTAGCGGAGTGGGCTTGTTTCTAGCCGAGTGGGTTTGGGTCTAGCCGAGTGGGTTTGGGTCTAGCCGAGTGGGTTTGGGTCTAGCCGAGTGGGTTTGGGTCTAGCCGAGTGGGTTTGGGTCTAGCCGTGTGGGTTTGTGTCTAGCCGATTGGGTTTCGGTCTAGGCATGTGGGTTTGGGTCTAGCCGAGTGGGTTAGGGTCTAGCGGAATGGGTTTGGGTGTAGCCGCGTGGGTTTGGGTCTAGCCGAGTGGGTTTGGGTCTAGCCGAGTGGGTTTGGGTCTAGCCGAGTGGGTTTGGGTCTAGACGAGTGGGTTTGGGTCTAGCCGAGTGGGTTTCAGTGTAGCCGAGTGGGTTTGGGTCTAGCGGAGTGGGTTTGGGTCTAGCCAAGTGGGTTTGGGTCTAGCCGAGTTGGTTTGGGTCTAGCGGAGTGGGTTTGGGTCTAGCGGAGTGGGTTTGCGTCTAGCGGAGTGGGTTTGGGTGTAGCCGAGTGGGTTTGGGACTAGCCGAGTGGGTTTGGGTCTAGCCGAGTGGGTTTGGGTCTGGCCGAATGGGTTTTGGTCCAGCCGAGTGGGTTTGGGTCTAGCCGAGTGGGTTTGCGTCCAGCCGAATGGGTTTGGGTCTAGCTGAGTGGGTTTGGGTCTAGCCGAGTGGGTTTGGGTCTAGCGGAGTGGGTTAGGGTCTAGCGGAGTGGGTTTGGGTGTAGCCGAGTGTGTTTGGGTCTAGCCGAGTGGGTTTGGGTCTAGCCGACTGGGTTTGGGACTAGCCGAGTGGGTTTTGTTCTAGCCGAGTGGGTTTGGGTCTAGCCGAGTGGGCTTACGCCTAGCCGAGTGGGTTTGGGTCTAGCGGAGTAGGTTTCGGTGTAGCCGAGTGGGTTTGGGTGTAGCCGAGTGGGTTTGGGTCTGGACGAGTGGGTTTGGGTCTAGCCGATTGGGTTTACGTCTAACCGAGTGGGTTTGGGTCTAGCGGAGTGGGTTTGGGTGTAGCCGAGTGGGTTTGGGTGTAGCCGAGTGGGTTTGGGTCTGGACGAGTGGGTTTGGGTCTAGCCGAGTGGGTTTGGGTCTAGCCGAGTGTGTTTGGGTCTAGTCGAGTGGGTTTGGGTCGAGCCGAGTGGGTTTGGGTCTAGCCGAGTGGGTTTGGGCCTAGCCGCGTGGGTTTGGGTCTAGCGGAGTGGGTTTGTGTCTAGCGGAGTGGGCTTGTTTCTAGCCGAGTGGGTTTGGGCCTAGCCGAGTGGGTTTGGGTCTAGCCGAGTGGGTTTGGGTCTAGCCGAGTGGGTTTGGGTCTAGCCGAGTGGGTTTGGGTCTAGCCGTGTGGGTTTGTGTCTAGCCGATTGGGTTTCGGTCTAGGCATGTGGGTTTGGGTCTAGCCGAGTGGGTTAGGGTCTAGCGGAATGGGTTTGGGTGTAGCCGCGTGGGTTTGGGTCTAGCCGAGTGGGTTTGGGTCTAGCCGAGTGGGTTTGGGTCTAGCCGAGTGGGTTTGGGTCTAGACGAGTGGGTTTGGGTCTAGCCGAGTGGGTTTCAGTGTAGCCGAGTGGGTTTGGGTCTAGCGGAGTGGGTTTGGGTCTAGCCAAGTGGGTTTGGGTCTAGCCGAGTTGGTTTGGGTCTAGCGGAGTGGGTTTGGGTCTAGCGGAGTGGGTTTGCGTCTAGCGGAGTGGGTTTGGGTGTAGCCGAGTGGGTTTGGGACTAGCCGAGTGGGTTTGGGTCTAGCCGAGTGGGTTTGGGTCTGGCCGAATGGGTTTTGGTCCAGCCGAGTGGGTTTGGGTCTAGCCGAGTGGGTTTGGGTGTAGCCGAGTGGGTTTGGGTCTGGACGAGTGGGTTTGGGTCTAGCCGAGTGGGCTTACGCCTAGCCGAGTGGGTTTGGGTCTAGCGGAGTAGGTTTCGGTGTAGCCGAGTGGGTTTGGGTGTAGCCGAGTGGGTTTGGGTCTGGACGAGTGGGTTTGGGTCTAGCCGATTGGGTTTACGTCTAACCGAGTGGGTTTGGGTCTAGCGGAGTGGGTTTGGGTGTAGCCGAGTGGGTTTGGGTGTAGCCGAGTGGGTTTGGGTCTGGACGAGTGGGTTTGGGTCTAGCCGAGTGGGTTTGGGTCTAGCCGAGTGGGTTTGGGTCTAGCCGAGTGGGTTTGGGTCTAGCCGAGTGGGTTTGGGTCTAGCCGTGTGGGTTTGGGTCTTGCGGAGTGGGTTTGGGTCTAGCGGAGTGGGTTTGGGTCTAGCCGAGTGGGTTTGGGCCTAGCCGATTGGGTTTGTGTCTAGCCGAGTGGGTTTGGGTCTAGTGGAGTGGGATTGTGTCTAGCCGAGTGGGTTTGGGTCTAGCCGAGTGGGTTTTGGACCAGCCGAGTGGGTTTGGGTCTAGCCGAGTGGGTTTGGGTCTAGCCGAGTGGGTTTGGGTCTAGCGGAGTGGGTTTGGGTCTAGCTGAATGGGTTTGGGTCTAGCCGAGTGGGTTTGGGTCTAGCCGAGTGGGTTTGGGTCTGGCCGAAAGGGTTTGGGTCTAGCCGAGTGGGTTTGGGTCCAGCCGAGTGGGTTTGGGTCTAGCCGAGTGGGTGTGGGTCTAACGGAGTGGGTTTGGGTCTAGCGGAGTGAGTTTGGGTCTAACCGAGTGGGTTTGGTTCTAGCCGAAAGGGTTTGGGTCTAGCCGAGTGGGTGTGGGTCTAGCCGAGTGGGGTTGGGTCTAGCGGAGTGGGTTTGGGTGTTCCCGAGTGGGTTTGGGTCTAGCCGAGTGGGTTTGGGTCTAGCCGACTGGGTTTGGGACTAGCCGAGTGGGTTTTGGTCTAGCCGAGTGGGTTTGGGTCTAGCCGAGTGGGTTTACGTCTAGCCGAGTGGGTTTGGGTCTAGCGGAGTAGGTTTCGGTGTAGCCGAGTGGGTTTGGGTGTAGCCGAGTGGGTTTGGGTCTGGACGAGTGGGTTTGGGTCTAGCCGAGTGGGTTTGGGTCTAGCCGAGTGGGTTTACGTCTAACCCAGTGGGTTTGGGTCTAGCGGAGTGGGTTTGGGTGTAGCCGAGTGGGTTTGGGTGTAGCCGAGTGGGTTTGGGTCTGGACGAGTGGGTTTGGGTCTAGCCGAATGTTTGGGTCTAGCCGAGTGGGTTTGGGTCTAGCCGAGTGGGTTTGGTCCTAGCCGCGTGGGTTTGGGTCTAGCGGAGTGGGTTTGGGTCTAGCGGAGTGAGTTTGGGTCTAGCAGAGTGGGTTTGGGCCTAGCCGATTGGGTTTGGGTCTAGCCGAGTGGGTTTTGGTCTAGCCGAGTTGGTTTGGGTCTGGCCGAGTGGGTTTTGGTCCAGCCGAGTGGGTTTGGGTCTAGCCGAGTGGGTTTGCGTCTAGCCGAATGGGTTTGGGTCTAGCTGAGTGGGTTTGGGTCTAGCCGAGTGGGTTTGGGTCTAGCGGAGTGGGTTAGGGTCTAGCGGAGTGGGTTTGGGTGTAGCCGAGTGTGTTTGGGTCTAGCCGAGTGGGTTTGGGTCTAGCCGACTGGGTTTGGGACTAGCCGAGTGGGTTTTGGTCTAGCCGAGTGGGTTTGGGTCTAGCCGAGTGGGCTTACGTCTAGCCGAGTGGGTTTGGGTCTAGCGGAGTAGGTATCGGTGTAGCCGAGTGGGTTTGGGTGTAGCCGAGTGGGTTTGGGTCTGGACGAGTGGGTTTGGGTCTAGCCGATTGGGTTTACGTCTAACCGAGTGGGTTTGGGTCTAGCGGAGTGGGTTTGGGTGTAGCCGAGTGGGTTTGGGTGTAGCCGAGTGGGTTTGGGTCTGGACGAGTGGGTTTGGGTCTAGCCGAGTGGGTTTGGGTCTAGCCGAGTGGGTTTGGGTCTAGCCGAGTGGGTTTGGGTCTAGCCGAGTGGGTTTGAGCCTAGCCGTGTGGGTTTGGGTCTTGCGGAGTGGGTTTGGGTCTAGCGGAGTGGGTTTGGGTCTAGCCGAGTGGGTTTGGGTCTAGCCGAGTGGGTTTGGGTCTAGCCGAGTGGGTGTGGGTCCAACGGAGTGGGTTTGGGTCTAGCGGAGTGAGTTTGGGTCTAGCCGAGTGGGTTTGGGTCTAGCCGAAAGGGTTTGGGTCTAGCCGAGTGGGTGTGGGTCTAGCCGAGTGGGGTTGGGTCTAGCGGAGTGGGTTTGGGTGTTCCCGAGTGGGTTTGGGTCTAGCCGAGTGGGTTTGGGTCTAGCCGACTGGGTTTGGGTCAAGCCGAGTGGGTTTGGGTCTAGCCATGTGGGTTTGGGTCTAGCCGAGTGGATTAGGGTCTAGCGGAGTGGGTTTGGGAGTAGCCGCGTGGGTTTGGATGTAGCCGTGTGGGTTTGGGTCTAGCCGAGTGGGTTTAGGTCTAGCGGAGTGGGTTTGGGTCTAGCATAGTGGGTTTGGGTCTAGCGGAGTGGGTTTGGGTGTAGCCGCGTGGGTTTGGGTCTAGCCGAGTGGGTTTGGGTCCAGCCGAGTGGGATTGGGTCTAGCCGAGTGGGTTTGGGTCTAGCCGAGTGTGTTTGGGTCTAGCCGAGTGGGTTTGCGTCTAGCCAAGTGGGTTTGGGTCAAGCGGAGTGGGTTTGGGTGTAGCCGAGTGGGTTTGGGTCTAGCCGAGTGGGTTTGGGTCTAGACGAGTGGGTTTGGGTCTAGCCGAGTGGGTTTCAGTGTAGCCGAGTGGGTTAGGGTCTAGCGGAGTGGGTTTGGGTCTAGCCAAGTGGGTTTGGGTCTAGCCGAGTTGGTTTGGGTCTAGCGGAGTGGGTTTGGGTCTAGCGGAGTGGGTTTGCGTCTAGCGGAGTGGGTTTGGGTGTAGCCGAGTGGGTTTGGGACTAGCCGAGTGGGTTTGGGTCTAGCCGAGTGGGTTTGGGTCTAGCCGAATGGGTTTTGGTCCAGCCGAGTGGGTTTGGGTCTAGCCGAGTGGGTTTGCGTCTAGCCAAATGGGTTTGGGTCTAGCTGAGTGGGTTTGGGTCTAGCCGAGTGGGTTTGGGTCTAGCGGAGTGGGTTAGGGTCTAGCGGAGTGGGTTTGGGTGTAGCCGAGTGTGTTTGGGTCTAGCCGAGTGGGTTTGGGTCTAGCCGACTGGGTTTGGGACTAGCCGAGTGGGTTTTGGTCTAGCCGAGTGGGTTTGGGTCTAGCCGAGTGGGCTTACGTCTAGCCGAGAGGGTTTGGGTCTAGCGGAGTAGGTTTCGGTGTAGCCGAGTGGGTTTGGGTGTAGCCGAGTGGGTTTGGGTCTGGACGAGTGGGTTTGGGTCTAGCCGATTGGGTTTACGTCTAACCGAGTGGGTTTGGGTCTAGCGGAGTGGGTTTGGGTGTAGCCGAGTGGGTTTGGGTGTAGCCGAGTGGGTTTGGGTCTGGACGAGTGGGTTTGGGTCTAGCCGAGTGGGTTTGGGTCTAGCCGAGTGGGTTTGGGTCTAGCCGAGTGGGTTTGGGTCTAGCCGAGTGGGTTTGGGCCTAGCCGTGTGGGTTTGGGTCTTGCGGAGTGGGTTTGGGTCTAGCGGAGTGGGTTTGGGTGTAGCCGAGTGGGTTTGGGTGTAGCCGAGTGGGTTTGGGTCTGGACGAGTGGGTTTGGGTCTAGCCGAATGTTTGGGTCTAGCCGAGTGGGTTTGGGTCTAGCCGAGTGGGTTTGGTCCTAGCCGCGTGGGTTTGGGTCTATCGGAGTGGGTTTGGGTCTAGCGGAGTGAGTTTGGGTCTAGCAGAGTGGGTTTGGGCCTAGCCGATTGGGTTTGGGTCTAGCCGAGTGGGTTTTGGTCTAGCCGAGTTGGTTTGGGTCTGGCCGAGTGGGTTTTGGTCCAGCCGAGTGGGTTTGGGTCTAGCCGAGTGGGTTTGCGTCTAGCCGAATGGGTTTGGGTCTAGCTGAGTGGGTTTGGGTCTAGCCGAGTGGGTTTGGGTCTAGCGGAGTGGGTTAGGGTCTAGCGGAGTGGGTTTGGGTGTAGCCGAGTGTGTTTGGGTCTAGCCGAGTGGGTTTGGGTCTAGCCGACTGGGTTTGGGACTAGCCGAGTGGGTTTTGGTCTAGCCGAGTGGGTTTGGGTCTAGCCGAGTGGGCTTACGTCTAGCCGAGTGGGTTTGGGTCTAGCGGAGTAGGTTTCGGTGTAGCCGAGTGGGTTTGGGTGTAGCCGAGTGGGTTTGGGTCTGGACGAGTGGGTTTGGGTCTAGCCGATTGGGTTTACGTCTAACCGAGTGGGTTTGGGTCTAGCGGAGTGGGTTTGGGTGTAGCCGAGTGGGTTTGGGTGTAGCCGAGTGGGTTTGGGTCTGGACGAGTGGGTTTGGGTCTAGCCGAGTGGGTTTGGGTCTAGCCGAGTGGGTTTGGGTCTAGCCGAGTGGGTTTGGGTCTAGCCGAGTGGGTTTGGGCCTAGCCGTGTGGGTTTGGGTCTTGCGGAGTGGGTTTGGGTCTAGCGGAGTGGGTTTGGGTCTAGCCGAGTGGGTTTGGGTCTAGCCGAGTGGGTTTGGGTCTAGCCGAGTGGGTGTGGGTCCAACGGAGTGGGTTTGGGTCTAGCGGAGTGAGTTTGGGTCTAGCCGAGTGGGTTTGGGTCTAGCCGAAAGGGTTTGGGTCTAGCCGAGTGGGTGTGGGTCTAGCCGAGTGGGGTTGGGTCTAGCGGAGTGGGTTTGGGTGTTCCCGAGTGGGTTTGGGTCTAGCCGAGTGGGTTTGGGTCTAGCCGACTGGGTTTGGGTCAAGCCGAGTGGGTTTGGGTCTAGCCATGTGGGTTTGGGTCTAGCCGAGTGGGTTTGGGTCTAGCGGAGTGGGTTTGGGAGTAGCCGCGTGGGTTTGGATGTAGCCGAGTGGGTTTGGGTCTAGCCGAGTGGGTTTAGGTCTAGCGGAGTGGGTTTGGGTCTAGCATAGTGGGTTTGGGTCTAGCGGAGTGGGTTTGGGTGTAGCCGCGTGGGTTTGGGTCTAGCCGAGTGGGTTTGGGTCCAGCCGAGTGGGTTTGGTTCTAGCCGAGTGGGTTTGGGTCTAGCCAAGTGGGTTTGGGTCTAGCGGAGTGGGTTTGGGTGTAGCCGAGTGGGTTTGAGTCTAGCCGAGTGGGTTTGGGTCTAGCCGAGTGGGATTGGGTCTAGCCGAGTGGGTTTGGGTCTAGCCGAGTGTGTTTGGGTCTAGCCGAGTGGGTTTGCGTCTAGCCAAGTGGGTTTGGGTCAAGCGGAGTGGGTTTGGGTGTAGCCGAGTGGGTTTGGGTCTAGCCGAGTGGGTTTCGGTGTAGCCGAGTGGGTTAGGGTCTAGCGGAGTGGGTTTGGGTCTAGCCAAGTGGGTTTGGGTCTAGCCGAGTTGGTTTGGGTCTAGCGGAGTGGGTTTGGGTCTAGCCGAGTGGGTTTGGGTCTAGCCGAATGGGTTTTGGTCCAGCCGAGTGGGTTTGGGTCTAACCGAGTGGGTTTGGGTCTAGCGGAGTGGGTTTTTGGTGTAGCCGAGTGGGTTTGGGTGTAGCCGAGTGGGTTTGGGTCTGGACGAGTGGGTTTGGGTCTAGCCGAGTGGGTTTGGGTCTAGCCGAGTGGGTTTGGGTCTCGCCGAGTGGGTTTGGGCCTAGCCGATTGGGTTTGTGTCTAGTGGAGTGGGATTGGGTCTAGCCGAGTGGGTTTGGGTCTAGCCGAGTGGGTTTTGGACCAGCCGAGTGGGTTTGGGTCTAGCCGAGTGGGTTTGGGTCTAGCTGAATGGGTTTGGGTCTAGCCGAGTGGGTTTGGGTCTCGCCGAGTGGGTTTGGGTCTAGCCGAGTGGGTTTTGGACCAGCCGAGTGGGTTTGGGTCTAGCCGAGTGGGTTTGGGTCTAGCCGAGTTGGTTTGGGTCTAGCGGAGTGGGTTTGGGTCTAGCCGAGTGGGTTTGGGTCTAGCCGAATGGGTTTTGGTCCAGCCGAGTGGGTTTGGGTCTAGCCGAGTGGGTTTGCGTCTAGCCGAATGGGTTTGGGTCTAGCTGAGTGGGTTTGGGTCTAGCCGAGTGGGTTTGGGTCTAGCGGAGTGGGTTAGGGTCTAGCGGAGTGGGTTTGGGTGTAGCCGAGTGTGTTTGGGTCTAGCCGAGTGGGTTTGGGTCTAGCCGACTGGGTTTGGGACTAGCCGAGTGGGTTTTGGTCTAGCCGAGTGGGTTTGGGTCTAGCCGAGTGGGCTTACGTCTAGCCGAGTGGGTTTGGGTCTAGCGGAGTAGGTTTCGGTGTAGCCGAGTGGGTTTGGGTGTAGCCGAGTGGGTTTGGGTCTGGACGAGTGGGTTTGGGTCTAGCCGATTGGGTTTACGTCTAACCGAGTGGGTTTGGGTCTAGCGGAGTGGGTTTTTGGTGTAGCCGAGTGGGTTTGGGTGTAGCCGAGTGGGTTTGGGTCTGGACGAGTGGGTTTGGGTCTAGCCGAGTGGGTTTGGGTCTAGCCGAGTGGGTTTGGGTCTCGCCGAGTGGGTTTGGGCCTAGCCGATTGGGTTTGTGTCTAGTGGAGTGGGATTGGGTCTAGCCGAGTGGGTTTGGGTCTAGCCGAGTGGGTTTTGGACCAGCCGAGTGGGTTTGGGTCTAGCCGAGTGGGTTTGGGTCTAGCTGAATGGGTTTGGGTCTAGTGGAGTGGGATTGGGTCTAGCCGAGTGGGTTTGGGTCTAGCCGAGTGGGTTTTGGACCAGCCGAGTGGGTTTGGGTCTAGCCGAGTGGGTTTGGGTCTAGCCGAGTGGGTTTGGGTCTAGCCGAGTGGGTGTGGGTCCAACGGAGTGGGTTTGGGTCTAGCGGAGTGAGTTTGGGTCTAGCCGAGTGGGTTTGGGTCTAGCCGAAAGGGTTTGGGTCTAGCCGAGTGGGTGTGGGTCTAGCCGAGTGGGGTTGGGTCTAGCGGAGTGGGTTTGGGTGTTCCCGAGTGGGTTTGGGTCTAGCCGAGTGGGTTTGGGTCTAGCCGACTGGGTTTGGGTCAAGCCGAGTGGGTTTGGGTCTAGCCATGTGGGTTTGGGTCTAGCCGAGTGGGTTTGGGTCTAGCGGAGTGGGTTTGGGAGTAGCCGCGTGGGTTTGGATGTAGCCGAGTGGGTTTGGGTCTAGCCGAGTGGGTTTAGGTCTAGCGGAGTGGGTTTGGGTCTAGCATAGTGGGTTTGGGTCTAGCGGAGTGGGTTTGGGTGTAGCCGCGTGGGTTTGGGTCTAGCCGAGTGGGTTTGGGTCCAGCCGAGTGGGTTTGGTTCTAGCCGAGTGGGTTTGGGTCTAGCCAAGTGGGTTTGGGTCTAGCGGAGTGGGTTTGGGTGTAGCCGAGTGGGTTTGAGTCTAGCCGAGTGGGTTTGGGTCTAGCCGAGTGGGATTGGGTCTAGCCGAGTGGGTTTGGGTCTAGCCGAGTGTGTTTGGGTCTAGCCGAGTGGGTTTGCGTCTAGCCAAGTGGGTTTGGGTCAAGCGGAGTGGGTTTGGGTGTAGCCGAGTGGGTTTGGGTCTAGCCGAGTGGGTTTCGGTGTAGCCGAGTGGGTTAGGGTCTAGCGGAGTGGGTTTGGGTCTAGCCAAGTGGGTTTGGGTCTAGCCGAGTTGGTTTGGGTCTAGCGGAGTGGGTTTGGGTCTAGCCGAGTGGGTTTGGGTCTAGCCGAATGGGTTTTGGTCCAGCCGAGTGGGTTTGGGTCTAGCCGAGTGGGTTTGCGTCTAGCCGAATGGGTTTGGGTCTAGCTGAGTGGGTTTGGGTCTAGCCGAGTGGGTTTGGGTCTAGCGGAGTGGGTTAGGGTCTAGCGGAGTGGGTTTGGGTGTAGCCGAGTGTGTTTGGGTCTAGCCGAGTGGGTTTGGGTCTAGCCGACTGGGTTTGGGACTAGCCGAGTGGGTTTTGGTCTAGCCGAGTGGGTTTGGGTCTAGCCGAGTGGGCTTACGTCTAGCCGAGTGGGTTTGGGTCTAGCGGAGTAGGTTTCGGTGTAGCCGAGTGGGTTTGGGTGTAGCCGAGTGGGTTTGGGTCTGGACGAGTGGGTTTGGGTCTAGCCGATTGGGTTTACGTCTAACCGAGTGGGTTTGGGTCTAGCGGAGTGGGTTTTTGGTGTAGCCGAGTGGGTTTGGGTGTAGCCGAGTGGGTTTGGGTCTGGACGAGTGGGTTTGGGTCTAGCCGAGTGGGTTTGGGTCTAGCCGAGTGGGTTTGGGTCTCGCCGAGTGGGTTTGGGCCTAGCCGATTGGGTTTGTGTCTAGTGGAGTGGGATTGGGTCTAGCCGAGTGGGTTTGGGTCTAGCCGAGTGGGTTTTGGACCAGCCGAGTGGGTTTGGGTCTAGCCGAGTGGGTTTGGGTCTAGCTGAATGGGTTTGGGTCTAGCCGAGTGGGTTTGGGTCTCGCCGAGTGGGTTTGGGCCTAGCCGATTGGGTTTGTGTCTAGCCGAGTGGGTTTGGGTCTAGTGGAGTGGGATTGGGTCTAGCCGAGTGGGTTTGGGTCTAGCCGAGTGGGTTTTGGACCAGCCGAGTGGGTTTGGGTCTAGCCGAGTGGGTTTGGGTCTAGCTGAATGGGTTTGGGTCTAGCCGAGTGGGTTTGGGTCTAGCCGAGTGGGTTTGGGTCTAGCCGAAAGGGTTTGAGTCTAGCCGAGTGGGTTTGGGTCTCGCCGAGTGGGTTTGGGTCTAGCCGTGTGGGTGTGGGTCTAGCCAAGTGGGTTTGGGTCTAGCCGAGTGGGTTTGGGTCTAGCCGAGTGGGTTTGGGTCTAGCCGAGTGGGTTTGGGTCTGGCGGAGTGGGTTTGGGTCTTGCCGAATGGGTTTGGGTCTAGCCGAGTGGGTTTGGGTCTAGCCGAGTGGGTTTGGGTCTAGCCGAAAGGGTTTGGGTCTAGCCGAGTGGGTTTGGGTCTAGCCGAGTGGGTTTGGGTCTAGCCGAGTGGGTGTGGGTCTAACGGAGTGGGTTTGGGTCTAGCGGAGTGAGTTTGGGTCTAGCCGAGTGGGTTTGGGTCTAGCCGAAAGGGTTTGGGTCTAGCCGAGTGGGTGTGGGTCTAGCCGAGTGGGGTTGGGTCTAGCGGAGTGGGTTTGGGTGTTCCCGAGTGGGTTTGGGTCTAGCCGAGTGGGTTTGGGTCTAGCCGACTGGGTTTGGGACTAGCCGAGTGGGTTTTGGTCTAGCCGAGTGGGTTTGGGTCTAGCCGAGTGGGTTTACGTCTAGCCGAGTGGGTTTGGGTCTAGCGGAGTAGGTTTCGGTGTAGCCGAGTGGGTTTGGGTGTAGCCGAGTGGGTTTGGGTCTGGACGAGTGGGTTTGGGTCTAGCCGAGTGGGTTTGGGTCTAGCCGAGTGGGTTTACGTCTAACCCAGTGGGTTTGGGTCTAGCGGAGTGGGTTTGGGTGTAGCCGAGTGGGTTTGGGTGTAGCCGAGTGGGTTTGGGTCTGGACGAGTGGGTTTGGGTCTAGCCGAATGTTTGGGTCTAGCCGAGTGGGTTTGGGTCTAGCCGAGTGGGTTTGGTCCTAGCCGCGTGGGTTTGGGTCTAGCGGAGTGGGTTTGGGTCTAGCGGAGTGAGTTTGGGTCTAACAGAGTGGGTTTGGGCCTAGCCGATTGGGTTTGGGTCTGGCCGAGTGGGTTTTGGTCTAGCCGAGTGGGTTTGGGTCTGGCCGAGTGGGTTTTGGTCCAGCCGAGTGGGTTTGGGTCTAGCCGAGTGGGTTTGCGTCTAGCCGAATGGGTTTGGGTCTAGCTGAGTGGGTTTGGGTCTAGCCGAGTGGGTTTGGGTCTAGCGGAGTGGGTTAGGGTCTAGCGGAGTGGGTTTGGGTGTAGCCGAGTGTGTTTGGGTCTAGCCGAGTGGGTTTGGGTCTAGCCGACTGGGTTTGGGACTAGCCGAGTGGGTTTTGGTCTAGCCGAGTGGGTTTGGGTCAAGCCGAGTGGGCTTACGTCTAGCCGAGTGGGTTTGGGTCTAGCGGAGTAGGTTTCGGTGTAGCCGAGTGGGTTTGGGTGTAGCCGAGTGGGTTTGGGTCTGGACGAGTGGGTTTGTGTCTAGCCGATTGGGTTTACGTCTAACCGAGTGGGTTTGGGTCTAGCGGAGTGGGTTTGGGTGTAGCCGAGTGGGTTTGGGTGTAGCCGAGTGGGTTTGGGTCTGGACGAGTGGGTTTGGGTCTAGCCGAGTGGGTTTGGGTCTAGCCGAGTGGGTTTGGGTCTAGCCGAGTGGGTTTGGGTCTAGCCGAGTGGGTTTGGGCCTAGCCGTGTGGGTTTGGGTCTTGCGGAGTGGGTTTGGGTCTAGCGGAGTGGGTTTGGGTCTAGCCGAGTGGGTTTGGGCCTAGCCGATTGGGTTTGTGTCTAGCCGAGTGGGTTTGGGTCTAGTGGAGTGGGATTGGGTCTAGCCGAGTGTTTTTGGGTCTAGCCGAGTGGGTTTTGGACCAGCCGAGTGGGTTTGGGTCTAGCCCAGTGGGTTTGGGTCTAGCTGAATTGGTTTGGGTCTAGCCGAGTGGGTTTGGGTCTAGCCGAGTGGGTTTGGGTCTAGCCGAAAGGGTTTGGGTCTAGCCGAGTGGGTTTGGGTCTCGCCGAGTGGGTTTGGGTCTAGCCGTGTGGGTGTGGGTCTAGCCAAGTGGGTTTGGGTCTAGCCGAGTGGGTTTGGGTCTAGCCGAGTGGGTTTGGGTCTAGCCGAGTGGGTTTGGGTCTAGCGGAGTGGGTTTGGGTCTAGCTGAATGGGTTTGGGTCTAGCCGAGTGGGTTTGGGTCTAGCCGAGTGGGTTTGGGTCTAGCCGAAAGGGTTTGGGTCTAGCCGAGTGGGTTTGGGTCTAGCCGAGTGGGTTTGGGTCTAGCCGAGTGGGTGTGGGTCTAACGGAGTGGGTTTGGGTCTAGCGGAGTGAGTTTGGGTCTAGCCGAGTGGGTTTGGGTCTAGCTGAAAGGGTTTGGGTCTAGCCGAGTGGGTGTGGGTCTAGCCGAGTGGGGTTGGGTCTAGCGGAGTGGGTTTGGGTGTTCCCGAGTGGGTTTGGGTCTAGCCGAGTGGGTTTGGGTCTAGCCGACTGGGTTTGGGACTAGCCGAGTGGGTTTTGGTCTAGCCGAGTGGGTTTGGGTCTAGCCGAGTGGGTTTACGTCTAGCCGAGTGGGTTTGGGTCTAGCGGAGTAGGTTTCGGTGTAGCCGAGTGGGTTTGGGTGTAGCCGAGTGGGTTTGGGTCTGGACGAGTGGGTTTGGGTCTAGCCGAGTGGGTTTGGGTCTAGCCGAGTGGGTTTACGTCTAACCCAGTGGGTTTGGGTCTAGCGGAGTGGGTTTGGGTGTAGCCAAGTGGGTTTGGGTGTAGCCGAGTGGGTTTGGGTCTGGACGAGTGGGTTTGGGTCTAGCCGAATGTTTGGGTCTAGCCGAGTGGGTTTGGGTCTAGCCGAGTGGGTTTGGTCCTAGCCGCGTGGGTTTGGGTCTAGCGGAGTGGGTTTGGGTCTAGCGGAGTGAGTTTGGGTCTAGCAGAGTGGGTTTGGGCCTAGCCGATTGGGTTTGGGTCTAGCCGAGTGGGTTTTGGTCTAGCCGAGTGGGTTTGGGTCTGGCCGAGTGGGTTTGGGTCCAGCCGAGTGGGTTTGGGTCTAGCCGTGTGGGTTTGAGTCTAGCCGTTTGGGTTTGGGTCTAGCCATGTGGGTTTGGGTCTAGCCAAGTGGGTTTGGGTCTAGCCAAGTGGGTTTGGGTCTGGCCAAGTGGGTTTGGGTCTAGCGGAGTGGGTTTGGGTGTAGCCGAGTGGGTTTGGGTCTAGCCGAGTGGGTTTGGGTCTAGCCGACTGGGTTTGGGACTAGCCGAGTGGGTTTGGGTGTAGCTGAGTGGGTTTGGGTCTAGCCGAGTGGGTTTATTTCTAGCCGCGTGGGTTTGGGTCTAGCGGAGTGGGTATCGGTGTAGCCGAGTGGGTTTGGGTGTAGCCGAGTGGGTTTTGGTCTGGACGAGTGGGTTTGGGTCTAGCCGAGTGGGTTTGGGTCTAGCCAAGTGGGTTTGGGTCTAGCCAAGTGGGTTTGGGTCTAGCCAAGTGGGTTTGGGTCTAGCGGAGTGGGTTTGGGTCTAGAGGAGTGGGTCTGGGTCTAGCGGAGTGGGTTTGGGTCTAGCCCAGTGGGTTTGGTTCTAACCGAGTGGGTTTGTGTGTAGCGGAGTGAGTTTGGGTCTAGCGGAGTGGGATTGGGTCTAGCCGAGTGGGTTTGGGTCTAGCTGAATGGGTTTGGGTCTAGCCGAGTGGGTTTGGGTCTAGCCGAGTGGGTTTGGGTCTAGCCGAAAGGGTTTGGGTCTAGCCGAGTGGGTTTGGGTCTAGCCGAGTGGGTTTGGGTCTAGCCGAGTGGGTTTGGGTCTAGCCGAGAGGGTTTGGGTCTAGCCGAGTGGGTTTGGGTCTAGCCGAGTGGGTTTGGGTCTAGCCGAGTGGGTTTGTGTCTAGCGGAGTGGGTTTGGGTCTAGCGGAGTGGGTTAGGGTCTAGCGGAGTGGGTGTGGGTCTAGCGGAGTGGGTTTGGGTCTAGCGGAGTGGGTTTGGGTCTAGCGGAGTGGGTTTGGGTCTAGCGGAGTGGGTTTGCGTCTAGCGGAGTGGGTTTGGGTCCAGCGGAGTGGGTATGGGTCTAGCGGAGTGGGTTTGGGTCCAGCGGACTGGGTTTGGGTCTAGCGGAGTGGGTTTGGGTCTAGCGGAGTGGGTTTAGGTTTAGCCGAATGGGTTTGGGTGTAGCCGAGTGGGTTTGGGTCTAGCCGAGTGGGTTTGGGTCTAGCGGAGTGGGTTTGGGTCTAGCGGAGCGGATTTGGGTCTGGCCGAGTGGGTTTGGGTCTAGCCGAGTGGGTTTGGGTCTAGCCTAGTGGGTTTGGGTCTAGCCGAGTGGGTTCGGGTCTAGCAGAGTGGGTTTGGGTCTAGCCGAGTGGGTTTGGGTCTAGCCGAGTGGTTTTGGGTCTAGCCGAGTGGGTTTGGGTCTAGCCGAGTGGGTTTGATTCTAGCCGAGTGGGTTTGCGTCTAGCTGAGTGGGTTTGCGTCAAGCCAAGTGGGTTTGTGTCTAGCCGAGTGGGTTTGGGTCTAGCCGAGTGGGTTTGTGTCTGGCCAAGTGTGTTTGGGTCTAGCCAGTGGGTTTGGGTCTCGCCGAGTGGGTTTGGGTCCAGCCTAGTTTGTTTGGGTGTAGCCGAGTGGGTTTGGGTCTGGCCGAGTGGGTTTGGGTCCAGCAGAGTGGGTTTGGGTCTAGCGGAGTGGATTTGGGTCTAGCCGAGTGGGTTTGGGTCTAGCGGAGTGGGTTTGGGTCCAGCCGAGTGGGTTTGGGTCTTGCCGTGGGTTTGGGTCTAGCCGAGTTGGTTTGGGTCTAGCCGAGTGGGTTTGGGTCTAGCCGAGTGGGTTTGGGTCTAGCCGAGTGGGTTTGGGTGTAGCCGAGTGGGTTTGTGTGTAGCCGAGTGGGTTTGGGTCTGGCTGAGTGGGTTTGGGTCCAGCAGAGTGGGTTTGGGTCTAGCGGAGTGGATTTGGGTCTAGCCGAGTGGGTTTGGGTCTAGCGGAGTGGGTTTGGGTCCAGCCGAGTGGGTTTGGGTCTTGCCGTGGGTTTGGGTCTAGCCGAGTGGGTTTGGGTCTAGCCGAGTGGGTTTGGGTCTAGCCGAGTGGGTTTGGGTCTAGCCGAGTGGGTTTGGGTGTAGCCGAGTGGGTTTGGGTGTAGCCGAGTGGGTTTGGGTCTGGCTGAGTGGGTTTGGGTCCAGCGGAGTGGGTTTGGGTCTAGCCGAGTAGGTTTGGGTCTAGCGGAGTGGGTTTGGGTCTAGCCGAGTGGGTTTGGGTCAAGCCGATAGGGTTTGGGTCTAGCCGAGTGGGTTTGGGTCCGGCCGAGTGCGTTTGGGTCTAGCCGAGTGGGTTTGTGTCTAGCGGAGTGGGTTTGGGTCTAGCGGAGTGGGTTAGGGTCTAGCGGAGTGGGTTTGGGTCTAGCAGAGTGGGTTTGGGTCTAGCGGAGTGGGTTTGGGTCTAGCGGAGTGGGTTTGGGTCTAGCGGAGTGGGTTTGGGTGTAGCGGAGTGGGTTTGGATCTAGCGGACTGGGTTTGGGTCTAGCGGATTGGGTTCGGGTCTAGCGGAGTGGGTTTGGGTCTAGCAGAGTGGGTTTGGGTCTAGCGGAGTGGGTTTGGGTCTAGCCAAGTGGGTTTGGGTCTAGCCGTGGGTTTTGTCGAGCCGAGTGGGATTGGGTCTAGCCGAGTGGGTTTGGGTCTAGCGAGTGGGTTTGGGTCTAGCGAGTGGGTTTGGCTCTAGCCGTGTGGGGTTGGGTTTAGCCGAGTGGGCTTGGGTCTAGCCTAGTGGGTTTGGGTCTAGCCGAGTGGGTTTGGGTCTAGCCGAGTGGGTTTGGGTCCAGCCGAGTGGGTTTGGGTCTAGCCGAGTGGGTTTGGGTGGAGCCGAGCGGGTTTGGGTGTAGCCGAGCGGGTTTGGGTCTGGCCGAGTGGGTTTGGGTCTAGCGGAGTATGTTTGGGTCCAGCCGAGTGGGTTTGGGTCTAGCGGAGTGGGTTTGGGTCTAGCCGAGAGGGTTTGGATCTAGCCGAGTGGGTTTGGGTCTAGCGGAGTGGGTTTGCGTCTAGCGGAGTGGGTTTGGGTCTAGCGGAGTGGGTATGGGTCAAGCGGAGTGGGTTTGGGTCTAGCGGACTGGGTTTGGGTCTAGCGGAGTGGGTTTGGGTCTAGCGGAGTGGGTTTGGGTCTAGCCGAATGGGTTTGGGTGTAGCCGAGTGGGTTTGGGTCTAGCCGAGTGCGTTTGTGTCTAGCAGAGTGGGTATGGGTCTAGTGGAGTGGGTTAGGGTCTAGCGGAGTGGGTTTGGGTCTAGCAGAGTGGGTTTGGGTCTAGCGGAGTGGATTTGGGTCTAGCCGAGTGGGTTTGGGTCTAGCGGAGTGGGTTTGGGTCTAGCCGAGTGGGTTTGGGTCTAGCCGTGGGTTTGGGTCTTGCCGTGGGTTTGGGTCTAGCCGAGTGGGTTTGGGTCTAGCCGAGTGGGTTTGGGTCTAGCCGAGTGGGTTTGGGTCTAGCCGAGTGGGTTTGTGTCTAGCCGAGTGGGTTTGGGTGTAGCCGAGTGGGTTTGGGTCTGGCCGAGTGGGTTTGGGTCTAGCGGAGTGGGTTTGGGTCTAGCCGAGTGGGTTTCGGTCTAGCAGAGTGGGTTTGGGTCTTGCCGAGTGGGTTTGGGTCGAGTCGATAGGGTTTGGGTCTAGCCGAGTGGGTTTGGGTCTGGCCGAGTGGGTTTGGTTCTAGCCGAGTGGGTTTGTGTCTAGCGGAGTGGGTTTGGGTCTAGCGGAGTGGGTTAGGGTCTAGCGGAGTGGGTTTGGGTCTAGCGGAGTGGGTTTGGGTCTAGCGGACTGGGTTTGGGTCTAGCGGAGTGGGTTTGGGTCTAGCGGAGTGGATTTGGGTCTAGCCGAGTGGGTTTTGGTCTAGCGGAGTGGGTTTGGGTCTAGCGAGTGGGTTTGGGTCTAGCGAGTGGGTTTGGCTCTAGCCGTGTGGATTTGGGTTTAGCCGAGTGGGCTTGGGTCTAGCCTAGTGGGTTTGGGTCTAGCCGAGTGGGTTTGGGTCTAGCCGAGTGGGTTTGGGTATAGCGGAGTGGGTTTGGGTCTAGCGAGTGGGTTTGGGTCTAGCGAGTGGGTTTGGCTCTCGCCGTGTGGATTTGGGTTTAGCCGAGTGGGCTTGGGTCTAGCCTAGTGGGTTTGGGTCTAGCCGAGTGGGTTTGGGTCCAGCCGAGTGGCTTTGGGTCTACCCGAGTGGGTTTGGGTCAAGCCGAGTGGGTTTGGGTCTAGCCGAGTGGGTTTGGGTGGAGCCGAGTGGGTTTGGGTGTAGCCGAGTGGGTTTGGGTCTGGCCGAGTGGGTTTGGGTCTAGCGGAGTAGGTTTGGGTCTAGCCGAGTGGGTTTGGGTCCAGCGGAGTGGGTTTGGGTCTAGCCGAGTGGGTTTGGGTCTAGCGGAGTGGGTTTGGGTCCAGCCGAGTGGGTTTGGGTCTAGCCGAGTGGGTTTGGGTGGAGCCGAGTGGGTTTGGGTGTAGCCGAGCGGGTTTGGGTCTGGCAGAGTGGGTTTGGGTCTAGCGGAGTAGGTTTGGGTCAAGCCGAGTGGGTTTGGGTCTAGCCGAGTGGGTTTGGGTGGCGCCGAGTGGGTTTGGGTGTAGCCGAGTGGGTTTGGGTCTGGCCGAGTGGGTTTGGGTCTAGCGGAGTAGGTTTGGGTCTAGCCGAGTGGGTTTGGGTCTAGCGGAGTGGGTTTGGGTCCAGCCGAGTGGGTTTGGGTCTAGTGGAGTGGGTTTGGGTCCAGCCGAGTGGGTTTGGGTCTAGCCAAGTGGGTTTGGGTGGAGCCGAGTGGATTTGGGTGTAGCCGAGCGGGTTTGGGTCTGGACGAGTGGGTTTGGGTCTAGCGGAGTAGGTTTGGGTCTAGCCGAGTGGGTTTGGGTCTAGCGGAGTGGGTATGGGTCTAACCTAGTGGGTTTGTGTCTGGCCGAGTGGGTTTGGGTCTAGCCGAGTGGGTTTCGGTCTAGCCGAGTGGGTTTGGGTCCAGCCGAGTGGGTTTGGGTGCAGCCGAGTGGGTTTGGGTGTAGTCGAGTGGGTTTGGGTGTAGCCGAGTTGGTTTGGGTCTAGCGGAGTGGGTTTGGGTCTAGCCGAGTGGGTTTCGGTCTAGCAGAGTGGGTTTGGGTCTTGCCGATAGGGTTTGGGTCTAGCCGAGTGGGTTTGGGTCTGGCCGAGTGGGTTTGGTTCTAGCCGAGTGGGTTTGTGTCTAGCGGAGTGGGTTTGGGTCTAGCGGAGTGGGTTAGGGTCTAGCGGAGTGGGTTTGGGTCTAGCGGAGTAGGTTTGGGTCTAGCGGACTGGGTTTGGGTCTAGCGGAGTGGGTTTGGGTCTAGCGGAGTGGATTTGGGTCTAGCCGAGTGGGTTTGGGTCTAGCGGAGTGGGTTTGGGTCTAGCGAGTGGGTTTGGGTCTAGCGAGTGGGTTTGGCTCTAGCCGTGTGGATTTGGGTTTAGCCGAGTGGGCTTGGGTCTAGCCTAGTGGGTTTGGGTCTAGCCGAGTGGGTTTGGGTCTAGCCGAGTGGGTTTGGGTATAGCGGAGTGGGTTTGGGTCTAGCGAGTGGGTTTGGGTCTAGCGAGTGGGTTTGGCTCTCGCCGTGTGGATTTGGGTTTAGCCGAGTGGGCTTGGGTCTAGCCTAGTGGGTTTGGGTCTAGCCGAGTGGGTTTGGGTCTAGCCGAGTGGGTTTGGGTCTACCCGAGTGGGTTTGGGTCAAGCCGAGTGGGTTTGGGTCTAGCCGAGTGGGTTTGGGTGGAGCCGAGTGGGTTTGGGTGTAGCCGAGTGGGTTTGGGTCTGGCCGAGTGGGTTTGGGTCTAGCGGAGTAGGTTTGGGTCTAGCCGAGTGGGTTTGGGTCTAGCGGAGTGGGTTTGGGTCTAGCCGAGTGGGTTTGGGTCTAGCGGAGTGGGTTTGGGTCCAGCCGAGTGGGTTTGGGTCTAGCCGAGTGGGTTTGGGTGGAGCCGAGTGGGTTTGGGTGTAGCCGAGCGGGTTTCGGTCTGGCCGAGTGGGTTTGGGTCTAGCGGAGTAGGTTTGGGTCAAGCCGAGTGGGTTTGGGTCTAGCCGAGTGGGTTTGGGTGGCGCCGAGTGGGTTTGGGTGTAGCCGAGTGGGTTTGGGTCTGGCCGAGTGGGTTTGGGTCTAGCGGAGTAGGTTTGGGTCTAGCCGAGTGGGTTTGGGTCTAGCGGAGTGGGTTTGGGTCCAGCCGAGTGGGTTTGGGTCTAGTGGAGTGGGTTTGAGTCCAGCCGAGTGGGTTTGGGTCTAGCCAAGTGGGTTTGGGTGGAGCCGAGTGGATTTGGGTGTAGCCGAGCGGGTTTGGGTCTGGACGAGTGGGTTTGGGTCTAGCGGAGTAGGTTTGGGTCTAGCCGAGTGGGTTTGGGTCTAGCGGAGTGGGTTTGGGTCTAACCTAGTGGGTTTGTGTCTGGCCGAGTGGGTTTGGGTCTAGCCGAGTGGGTTTCGGTCTAGCCGAGTGGGTTTGGGTCCAGCCGAGTGGGTTTGGGTGCAGCCGAGTGGGTTTGGGTGTAGTCGAGTGGGTTTGGGTGTAGCCGAGTTGGTTTGGGTCTGGCCGAGTGGGTTTGGGTCTAGCGGAGTGGGTTTGGGTCTAGCCGAGTGGGTTTGGGTCTAGCCGAGAGGGTTTGGGTCTAGCCTAGTGGGTTTGGGTCTAGCCTAGTGGGTTTGGGTCTAGCCGAGTGGGTTTGGGTCTAGCCGAGTGGGTTTGGGTCTAGCCGAGTGGGTTTGGGTCCTGCCGCGTGGGTTTGGGTCTAGCGGAGTGGGTTTGGGTCTAGCGGAGTGGGTTTGGGTCTAGCAGAGTGGGTTTGAGTCTAGCCGTGTGGGTTTGGGTATAGCCGAGTGGGTTTGGGTCGAGCCGAGTGGGTTTGGGTCTAGCCGAGTGGGTTTGGGTCTAGCCGGGTGGGTTTGGGTCTAGCCGAGTGGGTTTTGGTCTAGCCGAGTGGGTTTGGGTCTAGCCGAGTGGGTTTGTGTCTAGCCGAGTGAGTTTGGGTCTAGCGGAGTGGGTTTGGGTCTCACCGAGTGGGTTTGGGTCTAGCCGTGTGGGTTTGGGTCTAGCCGAGTGGGTTGGGGTTTACACGAGTGGGTTTGGGTCTAGCCGAGTGGTTTTGGGTGTAGCCGAGTGGGTTTGGGTGTAGCCGAGTGGGTTTGGGTGTGGCCGAGTGGGTTTTGGTCTAGCGGAGTGGATTTGGGTCTAGCCGTGTGGGTTTGGGTCTAGCCGAGTGGGTTTGGGTCTAGCCGAGTGGGTTTGCGTCTAGCGGAGTGGGTTTGGGTCTAGCGGAGTGGGTTTGGGTCTAGCAGAGTGGGTTTGGGTGTAGCGGACTGGGTTTGGGTCTAGCGGAGTGGGTTTGGGTCTAGCGGAGTGGGTTTAGGTCTAGCGGAGTGGGTTTGCGTCTAGCGGAGTGGGTTTGCGTCTAGCGGAGTGGGTTTGGGTCTAGCCGAGTGGGTTTGCGTCTAGCGGAATGGTTTGGGTCTAGCCGAGTGGATTTGGGTCTAGCCGAGTGGGTTTGGGTCTAGCCGAGTGGGTTTGGGTCTAGCGGAGGGGATTTGGGTCTAGCCGAGTGGGTTTGGGTCTAGCCGAGTGGGTTTGGGTCTAGCAGAGTGGGGTTTGGGTCTAGCCGAGTGTGTTTTGGTCTAGACGAGTGGGTTTGGGTCTGGCGGAGTGAGTTTGGGCCTAGCGGAATGGTTTGGGTCTAGCGGAGTGGGTTTGGGTCTAGCGGAGTGGGTTTGGGTCTAGCGGGGTGGGTTTGGGTCTAGCGGAGTGGGTTTGGGTCTAGCGGAGTGGGTTTAGGTCTAGCGGAGTGGGTTTGGGTCTAGCGGAGTGGGTTTGGGTCTAGCCGAGTGGGTTTGGGTCAAGCCGAGTGGGTTTGGGTCTAGCCGAGTGGGTTTGGGTCTAGCCGAGTGGGTTTGGGTCTAGCCGAGTGGGTTTGGGTGGAGCCGAGTGGGTTTGGGTGTAGCCGAGCGGGTTTGGGTCTGGCCGAGTGGGTTTGGGTCTAGCGGAGTAGGTTTTTGTCAAGCCGAGTGGGTTTGGGTCTAGCCGAGTGGGTTTGGGTGGCGCCGAGTGGGTTTGGGTGTAGCCGAGTGGGTTTGGGTCTGGCCGAGTGGGTTTGGGTCTAGCGGAGTAGGTTTGGGTCTAGCCGAGTGGGTTTGGGTCTAGCGGAGTGGGTTTGGGTCTAGCCGAGTGGGTTTGGGTCTAGTGGAGTGGGTTTGGGTCCAGCCGAGTGGGTTTGGGTCTAGCCAAGTGGGTTTGGGTGGAGCCGAGTGGATTTGGGTGTAGCCGAGCGGGTTTGGGTCTGGACGAGTGGGTTTGGGTCTAGCGGAGTAGGTTTGGGTCTAGCCGAGTGGGTTTGGGTCTAGCGGAGTGGGTTTGGGTCTAACCTAGTGGGTTTGTGTCTGACCGAGTGGGTTTGGGTCTAGCCGAGTGGGTTTCGGTCTAGCCGAGTGGGTTTGGGTCCAGCCGAGTGGGTTTGGGTGCAGCCGAGTGGGTTTGGGTGTAGTCGAGTGGGTTTGGGTGTAGCCGAGTTGGTTTGGGTCTGGCCGAGTGGGTTTGGGTCTAGCGGAGTGGGTTTGGGTCTAGCCGAGTGTGTTTGGGTCTAGCGGAGTGGGTTTGGGTCTAGCCGAGTGGGTTTGGGTCTAGCCGAGAGGGTTTGGGTCTAGCCAAGTGGGTTTGGGTCTAGCCTAGTGGGTTTGGGTCTAGCCGAGTGTGTTTGGGTCTAGCCGAGTGGGTTTGGGTCCAGCCGAGTGGGTTTGGGTCTTGCCGCGTGGGTTTGGGTCTAGCGGAGTGGGTTTGGGTCTAGCGGAGTGGGTTTGGGTCCAGCCGAGTGGGTTTGGGTCTAGCCAAGTGGGTTTGGGTGGAGCCGAGTGGATTTGGGTGTAGCCGAGCGGGTTTGGGTCTGGACGAGTGGGTTTGGGTCTAGCGGAGTAGGTTTGGGTCTAGCCGAGTGGGTTTGGGTCTAGCGGAGTGGGTTTGGGTCTAACCTAGTGGGTTTGTGTCTGACCGAGTGGGTTTGGGTCTAGCCGAGTGGGTTTCGGTCTAGCCGAGTGGGTTTGGGTCCAGCCGAGTGGGTTTGGGTGCAGCCGAGTGGGTTTGGGTGTAGTCGAGTGGGTTTGGGTGTAGCCGAGTTGGTTTGGGTCTGGCCGAGTGGGTTTGGGTCTAGCGGAGTGGGTTTGGGTCTAGCCGAGTGGGTTTGGGTCTAGCGGAGTGGGTTTGGGTCTAGCCGAGTGGGTTTGGGTCTAGCCGAGAGGGTTTGGGTCTAGCCAAGTGGGTTTGGGTCTAGCCTAGTGGGTTTGGGTCTAGCCGAGTGGGTTTGGGTCTAGCCGAGTGGGTTTGGGTCCAGCCGAGTGGGTTTGGGTCTTGCCGCGTGGGTTTGGGTCTAGCGGAGTGGGTTTGGGTCTAGCGGAGTGGGTTTGGGTCTAGCAGAGTGGGTTTGAGTCTAGCCGTGTGGGTTTGGGTATAGCCGAGTGGGTTTGGGTCGAGCCGAGTGGGTTTGGGTCTAGCCGAGTGGGTTTGGGTCTAGCCGGGTGGGTTTGGGTCTAGCCGAGTGGGTTTTGGTCTAGCCGAGTGGGTTTGGGTCTAGCCGAGTGGGTTTGTGTCTAGCCGAGTGAGTTTGGGTCTAGCGGAGTGGGTTTGGGTCTCACCGAGTGGGTTTGGGTCTAGCCGTGTGGGTTTGGGTCTAGCCGAGTGGGTTGGGGTTTACACGAGTGGGTTTGGGTCTAGCCGAGTGGTTTTGGATGTAGCCGAGTGGGTTGGGTGTAGCCGAGTGGGTTTGGGTGTGGCCGAGTGGGTTTTGGTCTAGCGGAGTGGATTTGGGTCTAGCCGTGTGGGTTTGGGTCTAGCCGAGTGGGTTTGGGTCTAGCCGAGTGGGTTTGCGTCTAGCGGAGTGGGTTTGGGTCTAGCGGAGTGGGTTTGGGTCTAGCAGAGTGGGTTTGGGTGTAGCGGACTGGGTTTGGGTCTAGCGGAGTGGGTTTGGGTCTAGCGGAGTGGGTTTAGGTCTAGCGGAGTGGGTTTGCATCTAGCGGAGTGGGTTTGCGTCTAGCGGAGTGGGTTTGGGTCTAGCCGAGTGGGTTTGCGTCTAGCGGAATGGTTTGGGTCTAGCCGAGTGGATTTGGGTCTAGCCGAGTGGGTTTGGGTCTAGCCGAGTGGGTTTGGGTCTAGCGGAGTGGATTTGGGTCTAGCCGAGTGGGTTTGGGTCTAGCCGAGTGGGTTTGGGTCTAGCAGAGTGGGGTTTGGGTCTAGCCGAGTGTGTTTTGGTCTAGACGAGTGGGTTTGGGTCTGGCGGAGTGAGTTTGGGTCTAGCGGAATGGTTTGGGTCTAGCGGAGTGGGTTTGGGTCTAGCGGAGTGGGTTTGGGTCTAGCGGGGTGGGTTTGGGTCTAGCGGAGTGGGTTTGGGTCTAGCGGAGTGGGTTTGGGTCTAGCGGAGTGGGTTTGGGTCTAGCGGAGTGGGTTTGGGTCTAGCTGAGTGGGTTTGGGTCAAGCCGAGTGGGTTTGGGTCTAGCCGAGTGGGTTTGGGTCTAGCCGAGTGGGTTTGATTCTAGCCGAGTGGGTTTGGGTCTAGCTGAGTGGGTTTGGGTCAAGCCGAGTGGGTGTGGGTCAAGCCGAGTGGGTTTGGGTCTAGCCGGGTGGGTTTGGGTCTAGCCGAGTGGGTTTTGGTCTAGCCGAGTGGGTTTGGGTCTAGCCGAGTGGGTTTGTGTCTAGCCGAGTGAGTTTGGGTCTAGCGGAGTGGGTTTGGGTCTCGCCGAGTGGGTTTGGGACTAGCCGTGTGGGTTTGGGTCTAGCCGAGTGGGTTGGGGTTTACCCGAGTGGGTTTGGGTCTAGCCGAGTGGTTTTGGGTGTAGCCGAGTGGGTTTGGGTGTAGCCGAGCGGGTTTGGGTGTAGCCGAGTGGGTTTTGGTCTAGCGGAGTGGAGTTGGGTCTAGCCGTGTGGGTTTGGGTCTTGCCGAGTGGGTTTGGGTCTAGCCGAGTGGGTTTGGGTCTAGCCGAGTCGGTTTGGGTCTAGCGGAGTGGGTTTGGGTCTGGCAGAGTGGGTTTGGGTGTAGCGGACTGGGTTTGGGTCTAGCGGAGTGGGTTTGGGTCTAGCGGAGTTGGTTTAGGACTAGCGGAGTGGGTTTGCGTCTAGCGGAGTGGGTTTGCGTCTAGCGGAGTGGGTTTGGGTCTATCCGAGTGGGTTTGGGTCTAGCGGAGTGGGTTTGGGTCTAGCGGAGTGGGTTTGGGTCTAGCGGAGTGGGTTTGGGTCTAGCGGAGTGGGTTTGCGTCTAGCGGAGTGGGTTTGGGTCTAGCCGAGAGGGTTTGGGTCTAGCCAAGTGGGTTTGGGTCTAGCCTAGTGGGTTTGGGTCTAGCCGAGTGGGTTTGGGTCTAGCCGAGTGGGTTTGGGTCCAGCCGAGTGGGTTTGGGTCTTGCCGCGTGGGTTTGGGTCCAGCGGAGTGGGTTTGGGTCTAGCGGAGTGGGTTTGGGTCTAGCGGAGTGGGTTTGAGTCTAGCCGTGTGGGTTTGGGTATAGCCGAGTGGGTTTGGGTCGAGCCGAGTGGGTTTGGGTCTAGCCGAGTGGGTTTGGGTCTAGCCGGGTGGGTTTGGGTCTAGCCGAGTGGGTTTTGGTCTAGCCGAGTGGGTTTGGGTCTAGCCGAGTGGGTTTGTGTCTAGCCGAGTGAGTTTGGGTCTAGCGGAGTGGGTTTGGGTCTCACCGAGTGGGTTTGGGTCTAGCCGAGTGGGTTTGGGTCTAGCCGAGTGGGTTTGCGTCTAGCGGAGTGGGTTTGGGTCTAGCCGAGTGGGTTGGGGTTTACACGAGTGGGTTTGGGTCTAGCCGAGTGGTTTTGGGTGTAGCCGAGTGGGTTTAGCCGAGTGGGTTTGGGTCTAGCCGAGTGGGTTTGGGTCTAGCCGAGTGGGTTTGGGTCTTGCCGCGTGGGTTTGGGTCTAGCGGAGTGGGTTTGGGTCTAGCGGAGTGGGTTTGGGTCTAGCAGAGTGGGTTTGAGTCTTGCCGTGTGGGTTTGGGTCTAGCCGAGTGGGTTTGGGTCTAGCCTAGTGGGTTTGGGTGTAGCCGAATGGGTTTGGGTGTAGCCGAATGGGTTTGGGTGTAGCCGAGTGGGTTTTGGTCCAGCGGAGTGGATTTGGGTCTAGCCGTGTGGGTTTGGGTCTAGCCGAGTGGGTTTGGGTCTAGCCGAGTGGGTTTGCATCTAGCGGAGTGGGTTTGGGTCTAGCGGAGTGGGTTTGGGTCTAGCAGAGTGGGTTTGGGTGTAGCGGAGTGGGTTTGGGTCTAGCGGAGTGGGTTTGGGTCTAGCGGAGTGGGTTTAGGTCTAGCGGAGTGGGTTGGCGTCTAGCGGAGTGGGTTTGCGTCTAGCGGAGTGGGTTTGGGTCTAGCCGAGTGGGTTTGCGACTAGCGGAATGGTTTGGGTCTAGCCGAGTGGATTTGGGTCTAGCCGAGTGGGTTTGGGTCTAGCCGAGTGGGTTTGGGTCTAGCGGAGTGGATTTGGGTCTAGCCGAGTGGGTTTGGGTCTAGCCGAGTGGGTTTGGGTCTAGCAGAGTGGGGTTTGGGTCTAGCCGAGTGTGTTTTGGTCTAGACGAGTGGGTTTGGGTCTGGCGGAGTGAGTTTGGGTCTAGCGGAATGGTTTGGGTCTAGCGGAGTGGGTTTGGGTCTAGCAGAGTGGGTTTGAGTCTAGCCGTGTGGGTTTGGGTTTTGCCGAGTGGGTTTGGGTCTAGCCGAGTGGGTTTGGGTCTAGCCGAGTGGGTTTGGGTCTAGCCGGGTGGGTTTGGGTCTAGCCGAGTGGGTTTTGGTCTAGCCGAGTGGGTTTGGGTCTAGCCGAGTGGGTTTGTGTCTAGCCGAGTGAGTTTGGGTCTAGCGGAGTGGGTTTGGGTCTCACCGAGTGGGTTTGGGTCTAGCCGTGTGGGTTTGGGTCTAGCCGAGTGGGTTGGGGTTTACCCGAGTGGGTTTGGGTCTAGCCGAGTGGTTTTGGGTGTAGCCGAGTGGGTTTGGGTGTAGCCGAATGGGTTTGGGTGTAGCCGAGTGGGTTTTGGTCCAGCGGAGTGGATTTGCGTCTAGCCGTGTGGGTTTGGGTCTAGCCGAGTGGGTTTGGGTCTAGCCGAGTGGGTTTGCGTCTAGCGGAGTGGGTTTGGGTCTAGCGGAGTGGGTTTGGGTCTAGCAGAGTGGGTTTGGGTGTAGCGGACTGGGTTTGGGTCTAGCGGAGTGGGTTTGGGTCTAGCGGAGTGGGTTTAGGTCTAGCGGAGTGGGTTTGCGTCTAGCGGAGTGGGTTTGCGTCTAGCGGAGTGGGTTTGGGTCTAGCCGAGTGGGTTTGCGTCTAGCGGAATGGTTTGGGTCTAGCCGAGTGGATTTGGGTCTAGCCGAGTGGGTTTGGGTCTAGCCGAGTGGGTTTGGGTCTAGCGGAGTGGATTTGGGTCTAGCCGAGTGGGTTTGGGTCTAGCCGAGTGGGTTTGGGTCTAGCAGAGTGGGGTTTGGGTCTAGCCGAGTGTGTTTTGGTCTAGACGAGTGGGTTTGGGTCTGGCGGAGTGAGTTTGGGTCTAGCGGAATGGTTTGGGTCTAGCGGAGTGGGTTTGGGTCTAGCGGAGTGGGTTTGGGTCTAGCGGAGTGGGTTTGGGTCTAGCGGAGTGGGTTTGGGTCTAGCGGAGTGGGTTTGGGTCTAGCGGAGTGGGTTTGGGTTTAGCCGAGTGGGTTTGGGTCAAGCCGAGTGGGTTTGGGTCTAGCGGAGTGGGTTTGGGTCTAGCCGAGTGGGTTTGGGTCTAGCGGAGTGGGTTTGGGTCTTGCGGAGTGGGTTTTTGTCTAGCGGAGTGGGTTTGGGTCTAGCCGAGAGGGTTTGGGTCAAGCCGAGTGGGTTTGGGTCTAGGCGAGTGGGTTTGGGTCTAGCCGAGTGGGTTTGATTCTAGCCGAGTGGGTTTGGGTCAAGCCGAGTGGGTTTGGGTCAAGCCGAGTGGGTTTGGGTCTAGCCGAGTGGGTTTGGCTCTAGCCAAGTGGGTTTGGGTCTAGCCAGTGGGTTTGGGTCTAGCCGAGTGGCTTTGGCTCTAGCTAAGTGGGTTTGGGTCTAGCCAGTGGGTTTGGGTCTAGCCGAGTGGGTTTGGGTCTAGCCGAGTGGGTTTGGGTCTAGCGGAGTGGGTTTAGGTCTCACCGATTGGGTTTGGGTCTAGCCGTGTGGGTTTGGGTCTAGCCGAGCGGTTGGGGTTTACCCGAGTGGGTTTGGGTCTAGCCGAGTGGTTTTGGGTGTAGCCGAGTGGGTTTGGGTGTAGCCGAGTGGGTTTGGGTGTAGCCGAGTGGGTTTTGGTCTAGCGGAGTGGATTTGGGTGTAGCCGAGTGGGTTTGGGTGTAGCCGAGTGGGTTTGGGTGTAGCCGAGTGGGTTTTGGTCTAGCGGAGTGGATTTGGGTCTAGCCGTGTGGGTTTGGGTCTAGCCGAGTGGGTTTGGGTCTAGCCGAGTGGGTTTGCGTCTAGCGGAGTGGGTTTGGGTCTAGCGGAGTGGGTTTGGGTCCAGCAGAGTGGGTTTGGGTGTAGCGGACTGGGTTTGGGTCTAGCGGAGTGGGTTTGGGTCTAGCGGAGTGGGTTTAGGACTAGCGGAGTGGGTTTGCGTCAAGCGGAGTGGGTTTGCGTCTAGCGGAGTGGGTTTGGGACTAGCCGAGTGGGTTTGCGTCTAGCGGAATGGTTTGGGTCTAGCCGAGTGGATTTGGGTCTAGCCGAGTGGGTTTGGGTCTAGCCGAGTGGGTTTGGGTCCAGCGGAGTGGATTTGGGTCTAGCCGAGTGGGTTTGGGTCTAGCCGAGTGGGTTTGGGTCTAGCAGAGTGGGGTTTGGGTCTAGCCGAGTGTGTTTCCGTCTAGACGAGTGGGTTTGGGTCTGGCGGAGTGAGTTTGGGTCTAGCGGAATGGTTTGGGTCTAGCGGAGTGGGTTTGGGTCTAGCGGAGTGGGTTTGGGTCTAGCGGAGTGGGTTTGGGTCTAGCGGAGTGGGTTTGGGTCTAGCGGAGTGGGTTTGGGTCTAGCGGAGTGGGTTTGGGTCTAGACGAGTGGGTTTGGGTCAAGCCGAGTGGGTTTGGGTCTAGCCGAGTGGGTTTGGGTCAAGCCGAGTGGGTTTGGGTCTAGCCGAGTGGGTTTGATTCTAGCCGAGTGGGTTTGGGTCTAGCCGAGTGGGTTTGGGTCAAGCCGAGTGGGTTTGGGTCTAGCCGTGTGGGTTTGGGTCTAGCCGAGTGGGTTTGATTCAAGCCGAGTGGGTTTGGGTCTAGCTGTGTGTGTTTGGGTCAAGCCGAGTGGGTTTGGGTCAAGCCGAGTGGGTTTGGGTCTAGCCGAGTGGGTTTGGCTCTAGCCAAGTGGGTTTGGGTCTAGCCATTGGGTTTGTGTCTAGCCGAGTGGGTTTGGCTCTAGCCAAGTGGGTTTGGGTCTAGCCGAGTGGGTTTGGGTCTAGCCGAGTGGGTTTGAGTCCAGCCGAGTGGGTTTGGGTCTAGCCGAGTGGGTTTGGGTCTAGCCGAGTGGGTTTGGGTGTAGCCGAGTGGGTTTGGGTGTGGCCGAGTGGGTTTGGGTCTGGCCGAGTGATTTTGGGTCTAGCGGAGTGGGTTTGGGTCTAGCCGAGTGGGTTTGGGTCTAGCGGAGTGGGTTTCGGTCTAGCCGAGTGGGTTTGGGTCTAGCCGAGAGGGTTTGGGTCTAGCCGAGTGGGTTTGGGTCTAGCCGAGTGGGTTTGGGTCTAGCGGAGTGGGTTTGGGTCTAGCGGAGTGGGTTTGGGTCTAGCGGAGTGGGTTTGGGTCTAGCGGAGTTGGTTTGGGTCTAGCGGAGTGGGTTTGGGTCTAGCGGAGTGGGGTTTTGTCTAGCGGAGTGGGTTTGCGTCTAGCGGAGTGGGTTTGGGTCTAGCGGAGTGGGTATGGGTCTAGCGGAGTGGGCTTGGGTCTAGCGGACTGGGTTTGGGTCTAGCGGAGTGGGTTTGGGTCTAGCGGAGTGGGTTTGGGTCTAGCGGAGTGGGTTTGGGTCTAGCTGAGTGGGTTTGGGTCTAGCGGAGTGGGTTTGGGTATAGCCGAGTGGGTTTGGGTCTAGCCGAGTGGGTTTGGGTCTAGCCGAGTGGGTTTGGGTCTAGCCGAGTGGGTTTGGGTCTAGCAGAGTGGGTTTGAGTCTAGCCGTGTGGGTTTGGGTACAGCCGAGTGGGTTTGGGTCTAGCCGAGTGGGTTTGGGTCTAGCCGAGTGGGTTTGGGTCTAGCCGGGTGGGTTTGGGTCTAGCCGAGTGGGATTTGGTCTAGCCGAGTGGGTTTGGGTCTAGCCGAGTGGGTTTGTGTCTAGCCGAGTGAGTTTGGGTCTAGCGGAGTGGGTTTAGGTCTCGCCGAGTGGGTTTGGGTCTAGCCGTGTGGGTTTGGGTCTAGCGGAATGGTTTGGGTCTAGCCGAGTGGGTTTCGCTCTAGCCAAGTGGGTTTGGGTCTAGCCGAGTGGGTTTGAGTCCAGCCGAGTGGGTTTGGGTGTGGCCGAGTGGGTTTGGGTCTGGCCGAGTGGTTTTGGGTCTAGCGGAGTGGGTTTGGGTCTAGCCGAGTGGGTTTGGGTCTAGCGGAGTGGGTTTGGGTCTAGCCGAGTGGGTTTGGGTGTAGCCGAGAGGGTTTGGGTCTTGCCGAGTGGGTTTGCGTCTAGCCGAGTGGGTTTGGGTCTAGCGGAGTGTGTTTGGGTCTAGCGGAGTGGGTTTGGGTCTAGCGGAGTGGGTTTGGGTCTAGCGGAGTGGGTTTGGGTCTAGCCGAGTGGGTTTGATTCTAGCCGAGTGGGTTTGGGTCTAGCTGAGTGGGTTTGGGTCAAGCCGAGTGGGTTTGGGTCTAGGCGAGTGGGTTTGGGTCTAGCCGAGTGGGTTTGATTCTAGCCGAGTGGGTTTGGGTCTAGCTGAGTGGGTTTGGGTCAAGCCGAGTGGGTTTGGGTCAAGCCGAGTGGGTTTGGGTCTAGCCGAGTGGGTTTGGGTCTAGCGGAGTGGGTTTAGGTCTCGCCGAGTGGGTTTGGGTCTAGCCGTGTGGGTTTGGGTCTAGCGGAATGGTTTGGGTCTAGCCGAGTGGGTTTCGCTCTAGCCAAGTGGGTTTGGGTCTAGCCGAGTGGGTTTGAGTCCAGCCGAGTGGGTTTGGGTGTGGCCGAGTGGGTTTGGGTCTGGCCGAGTGGTTTTGGGTCTAGCGGAGTGGGTTTGGGTCTAGCCGAGTGGGTTTGGGTCTAGCGGAGTGGGTTTGGGTCTAGCCGAGTGGGTTTGGGTGTAGCCGAGAGGGTTTGGGTCTTGCCGAGTGGGTTTGCGTCTAGCCGAGTGGGTTTGGGTCTAGCGGAGTGGGTTTGGGTCTAGCGGAGTGGGTTTGGGTCAAGCGGAGTGGGTTTGGGTCTAGCGGAGTGGGTTTGGGTCTAGCCGAGTGGGTTTGATTCTAGCCGAGTGGGTTTGGGTCTAGCTGAGTGGGTTTGGGTCAAGCCGAGTGGGTTTGGGTATAGGCGAGTGGGTTTGGGTCTAGCCGAGTGGGTTTGATTCTAGCCGAGTGGGTTTGGGTCTAGCTGAGTGGGTTTGGGTCAAGCCGAGTGGGTTTGGGTCAAGCCGAGTGGGTTTGGGTCTAGCCGAGTGGGTTTGGCTCTAGCCAAGTGGGTTTGGGTCTAACCAGTGGGTTTGGGTCTAGACGAGTGGCTTTGGCTCTAGCTAAGTGGGTTTGGGTCTAGCCAGTGGGTTTGGGTCTAGCCGAGTGGGTTTGGGTCTAGCCGAGTGGGTTTGGGTCTAGCAGAGTGGGTTTGAGTCTAGCCGTGTGGGTTTGGGTATAGCCGAGTGGGTTTGGGTCTAGCCGAGTGGGTTTGGCTCTAGCCAAGTGGGTTTGGGTCTAGCCAGTGGGTTTGGGTCTAGCCGAGTGGCTTTGGCTCTAGCTAAGTGGGTTTGGGTCTAGCCAGTGGGTTTGGGTCTAGCCGAGTGGGTTTGGGTCTAGCCGAGTGGGTTTGGGTCTAGCAGAGTGGGTTTGAGTCTAGCCGTGTGGGTTTGGGTATAGCCGAGTGGGTTTGGGTCTAGCCGAGTGGCTTTGGGTCTAGCCGGGTGGGTTTGGGTCTAGCCGAGTGGGTTTTGGTCTAGCCGAGTGGGTTTGGGTCTAGCCGAGTGGGTTTGTGTCTAGCCGAGTGAGTTTGGGTCTAGCGGAGTGGGTTTAGGTCTCACCGATTGGGTTTGGGTCTACCCGTGTGGGTTTGGGTCTAGCCGAGTGGGTTGGGGTTTACCCGAGTGGGTTTGGGTCTAGCCGAGTGGTTTTGGGTGTAGCCGAGTGGGTTTGGGTGTAGCCGAGTGGGTTTGGGTGTAGCCGAGTGGGTTTTGGTCTAGCGGAGTGGATTTGGGTCTAGCCGTGTGGGTTTGGGTCTAGCCGATTGGGTTTGGGTCTAGCCGAGTGGGTTTGCGTCTAGCGGAGTGGGTTTGGGTCTAGCGGAGTGGGTTTGGGTCCAGCAGAGTGGGTTTGGGTGTAGCGGACTGGGTTTGGGTCTAGCGGAGTGGGTTTGGGTCTAGCGGAGTGGGTTTAGGACTAGCGGAGTGGGTTTGCGTCAAGCGGAGTGGGTTTGCGTCTAGCGGAGTGGGTTTGGGACTAGCCGAGTGGGTTTGCGTCTAGCGGAATGGTTTGGGTCTAGCCGAGTGGGTTTGGGTCTAGCAGAGTGGGGTTTGGGTCTAGCCGAGTGTGTTTCCGTCTAGACGAGTGGGTTTGGGTCTAGCGGAGTGGGTTTGGGTCTAGCGGAGTGGGTTTGGGTCTAGCGGAGTGGGTTTGGGTCTAGCGGAGTGGGTTTGGGTCTAGCTGTGTGTGTTTGGGTCAAGCCGAGTGGGTTTGGGTCAAGCCGAGTGGGTTTGGTTCTAGCCATTGGGTTTGTGTCTAGCCGAGTGGGTTTGGCTCTAGCCAAGTGGGTTTGGGTCTAGCCATTGGGTTTGTGTCTAGCCGAGTGGGTTTGTCTCTAGCCAAGTGGGTTTGGGTCTAGCCATTGGGTTTGTGTCTAGCCGAGTGGGTTTGGCTCTAGCCAAGTGGGTTTGGGTCTAGCCGAGTGGGTTTGGGTCTAGCCGAGTGGGTTTGAGTCCAGCCGAGTGGGTTTGGGTCTAGCCGAGTGGGTTTGGGTCTAGCCTAGTGGGTTTGGGTCTAGCCGAGTGGGTTTGGGTGTAGCCGAGTGGGTTTGGGTGTGGCCGAGTGGGTTTGGGTCTGGCCGAGTGATTTTGGGTCTAGCGGAGTGGGTTTGGGTCTAGCCGAGTGGGTTTGGGTCTAGCGGAGTGGGTTTGGGTCTAGCCGAGTGGGTTTGGGTCTAGCCGAGAGGGTTTGGGTCTAGCCGAGTGGGTTTGGGTCTAGCCGAGTGGGTTTGGGTCTAGCGGAGTGGGTTTGGGTCTAGCGGAGTGGGTTTGGGTCTAGCGGAGTGGGTTTGGGTCTAGCGGAGTTGGTTTGGGTCTAGCGGAGTGGGTTTGGGTCTAGCGGAGTGGGTTTTTGTCTAGCGGAGTGGGTTTGCGTCTAGCGGAGTGGGTTTGGGTCTAGCGGAGTGGGTATGGGTCTAGCGGAGTGGGTTGGGGTCTAGCGGACTGGGTTTGGGTCTAGCGGAGTGGGTTTGGGTCTAGCGGAGTGGGTTTGGGTCTAGCGGAGTGGGTTTGGGTCTAGCTGAGTGGGTTTGGGTCTAGCGGAGTGGGTTTGGGTATAGCCGAGTGGGTTTGGGTCTAGCCGAGTGGGTTTGGGTCTAGCCGAGTGGGTTTGGGTCTAGCCGAGTGGGTTTGGGTCTAGCAGAGTGGGTTTGAGTCTAGCCGTGTGGGTTTGGGTACAGCCGAGTGGGTTTGGGTCTAGCCGAGTGGGTTTGGGTCTAGCCGAGTGGGTTTGGGTCTAGCCGGGTGGGTTTGGGTCTAGCCGAGTGGGATTCGGTCTAGCCGAGTGGGTTTGGGTCTAGCCGAGTGGGTTTGTGTCTAGCCGAGTGAGTTTGGGTCTAGCGGAGTGGGTTTAGGTCTCGCCGAGTGGGTTTGGGTCTAGCCGTGTGGGTTTGGGTCTAGCCGAGTGGGTTGGGGTTTACCCGAGTGGGTTTGGGTCTAGCCGAGTGGTTTTGGGTGTAGCCGAGTGGGTTTGGGTGTAGCCGAGTGGGTTTGGGTGTAGCCGAGTGGGTTTTGGTCTAGCGGAGTGGATATGGGCCTAGCCGTGTGGGTTTGGGTCTAGCCGAGTGGGTTTGGGTCTAGCCGAGTGGGTTTGCGTCTAGCGGAGTGGGTTTGGGTCTAGCGGAGTGGGTTTGGGTCCAGCAGAGTGGGTTTGGGTGTAGCGGACTGGGTTTGGGTCTAGCGGAGTGGGTTTGGGTCTAGCGGAGTGGGTTTAGGACTAGCGGAGTGGGTTTGCGTCTAGCGGAGTGGGTTTGCGTCTAGCGGAGTGGGTTTGGGACTAGCCGAGTGGGTTTGCGTCCAGCGGAATGGTTTGGGTCTAGCCGAGTGGATTTGGGTCTAGCCGAGTGGGTTTGGTTCTAGCCGAGTGGGTTTGGGTCTAGCGGAGCGGATTTGGGTCTAGCGGAGTGGGTTTGGGACTAGCCGAGTGGGTTTGCGTCTAGCGGAATGGTTTGGGTCTAGCCGAGTGGATTTGGGTCTAGCCGAGTGGGTTTGGGTCTAGCCGAGTGGGTTTGGGTCTAGCCGAGTGGGTTTGGGTCTAGCCGAGTGGGTTTGATTCTAGCCGAGTGGGTTTGGGTCTAGCCAGTGGGTTTGTGTCTAGCCGAGTGGGTTTGGCTCTAGCCAAGTGGGTTTGGGTCTAGCCGAGTGGGTTTGGGTCTAGCCGAGTGGGTTTGAGTCCAGCCGAGTGGGTTTGGGTCTAGCCGAGTGGGTTTGGGTCTAGCCTAGTGGGTTTGGGTCTAGCCGAGTGGGTTTGGGTGTAGCCGAGTGGGTTTGGGTGTGGCCGAGTGGGTTTGGGTCTGGCCGAGTGGTTTTGGGTCTAGCGGAGTGGGTTTGGGTCTAGCCGAGTGGGTTTGGGTCTAGCGGAGTGGGTTTGGGTCTAGCCGAGTGGGTTTGGGTCTAGCCGAGAGGGTTTGGGTCTTGCCGAGTGGGTTTGGGTCTAGCCGAGTGGGTTTGGGTCCAGCGGAGTGGGTTTGGGTCTAGCGGAGTGGGTTTGCGTCTAGCGGAGTGGGTTTGGGTCTAGCGGAGTTGGTTTGGGTCTAGCGGAGTGGGTTTGGGTCTTGCGGAGTGGGTTTTTGTCTAGCGGAGTGGGTTTGCGTCTAGCGGAGTGGGTTTGGGTCTAGCGGAGTGGGTATGGGTCTAGCGGAGTGGGTTTGGGTCTAGCGGACTGGGTTTGGGTCTAGCGGAGTGGGTTTGGGTCTAGCGGAGTGGGTTTGGGTCTAGCGGAGTGGGTTTGGGTCTAGCTGAGTGGGTTTGGGTCTAGCGGAGTGGGTTTGGGTCTAGCCGAGTGGGTTTGGGTCTAGCCGAGTGGGTTTGGGTCTAGCAGAGTGGGTTTGAGTCTAGCCGTGTGGGTTTGGGTACAGCCGAGTGGGTTTGGGTCTAGCCGAGTGGGTTTGGGTCTAGCCGAGTGGGTTTGGGTCTAGCCGGGTGGGTTTGGGTCTAGCCGAGTGGGATTCGGTCTAGCCGAGTGGGTTTGGGTCTAGCCGAGTGGGTTTGTGTCTAGCCGAGTGAGTTTGGGTCTAGCGGAGTGGGTTTAGGTCTCGCCGAGTGGGTTTGGGTCTAGCCGTGTGGGTTTGGGTCTAGCCGAGTGGGTTGGGGTTTACCCGAGTGGGTTTGGGTCTAGCCGAGTGGTTTTGGGTGTAGCCGAGTGGGTTTGGGTGTAGCCGAGTGGGTTTGGGTGTAGCCGAGTGGGTTTTGGTCTAGCGGAGTGGATATGGGCCTAGCCGTGTGGGTTTGGGTCTAGCCGAGTGGGTTTGGGTCTAGCCGAGTGGGTTTGCGTCTAGCGGAGTGGGTTTGGGTCTAGCGGAGTGGGTTTGGGTCCAGCAGAGTGGGTTTGGGTGTAGCGGACTGGGTTTGGGTCTAGCGGAGTGGGTTTGGGTCTAGCGGAGTGGGTTTAGGACTAGCGGAGTGGGTTTGCGTCTAGCGGAGTGGGTTTGCGTCTAGCGGAGTGGGTTTGGGACTAGCCGAGTGGGTTTGCGTCCAGCGGAATGGTTTGGGTCTAGCCGAGTGGATTTGGGTCTAGCCGAGTGGGTTTGGTTCTAGCCGAGTGGGTTTGGGTCTAGCGGAGCGGATTTGGGTCTAGCGGAGTGGGTTTGGGACTAGCCGAGTGGGTTTGCGTCTAGCGGAATGGTTTGGGTCTAGCCGAGTGGATTTGGGTCTAGCCGAGTGGGTTTGGGTCTAGCCGAGTGGGTTTGGGTCTAGCCGAGTGGGTTTGGGTCTAGCCGAGTGGGTTTGATTCTAGCCGAGTGGGTTTGGGTCTAGCCAGTGGGTTTGTGTCTAGCCGAGTGGGTTTGGCTCTAGCCAAGTGGGTTTGGGTCTAGCCGAGTGGGTTTGGGTCTAGCCGAGTGGGTTTGAGTCCAGCCGAGTGGGTTTGGGTCTAGCCGAGTGGGTTTGGGTCTAGCCTAGTGGGTTTGGGTCTAGCCGAGTGGGTTTGGGTGTAGCCGAGTGGGTTTGGGTGTGGCCGAGTGGGTTTGGGTCTGGCCGAGTGGTTTTGGGTCTAGCGGAGTGGGTTTGGGTCTAGCCGAGTGGGTTTGGGTCTAGCGGAGTGGGTTTGGGTCTAGCCGAGTGGGTTTGGGTCTAGCCGAGAGGGTTTGGGTCTTGCCGAGTGGGTTTGGGTCTAGCCGAGTGGGTTTGGGTCCAGCGGAGTGGGTTTGGGTCTAGCGGAGTGGGTTTGCGTCTAGCGGAGTGGGTTTGGGTCTAGCGGAGTTGGTTTGGGTCTAGCGGAGTGGGTTTGGGTCTTGCGGAGTGGGTTTTTGTCTAGCGGAGTGGGTTTGCGTCTAGCGGAGTGGGTTTGGGTCTAGCGGAGTGGGTATGGGTCTAGCGGAGTGGGTTTGGGTCTAGCGGACTGGGTTTGGGTCTAGCGGAGTGGGTTTGGGTCTAGCGGAGTGGGTTTGGGTCTAGCGGAGTGGGTTTGGGTCTAGCTGAGTGGGTTTGGGTCTAGCGGAGTGGGTTTGGGTCTAACGGAGTGGGTTTGGGTTCAGCCGAATGGGTTTGGGTTTAGCCGAGTGGGTTTGGATCTAGCGGAGAGGGTTTGGGTCTAGCCGAGTGGGTTTGGGTCTAGCCGAGTGGGTTTGGGTCTAGCCGAGTGGGTTTGGGTCTAGCCGAGTGGGTTTGGGTCTAGCCGAGTGGGTTTGCGTCTAGCCGAGTGGGTTTGGGTCTAGCCGAGTGGGTTTGGGTCTAGCCGAGTGGGTTTGGGTCTAGCGGAGTGGGTTTGGGTCTAGCCGAGTGGGTTTGGGTCTAGCCGAGTGGGTTTGGGTCTTGCCGAGTGTGTTTGGGTCTGGCCGAGTGGGTTTGATTCTAGCCGAGTGGGTTTGGGTCTAGCTGAGTGGGTTTGGGTCAAGCCGAGTGGGCTTGGGTCTAGCCGAGTGGGTTTGGGTCTAGCCGAGTGGGTTTGGCTCTAGCCAAGTGGGTTTGGGTCTAGCCAGTGGGTTTGGGTCCAGCCGAGTGGGTTTGGGTCTAGCCGTGGGTTTGGATCTAGCCGAGTGGGTTTGGGTCTAACGGAGTTGGTTTGGGTCTAGCGGAGTGGGTTTGGGTCTACCGGAGTGGGTTTTTGTCTAGCGGAGTGGGTTTGGGTCTAGCGGAGTTGGTTTGGGTCTAGCGGAGTGGGTTTGGGTCTAGCGGAGTGGGTTTTTGTCTAGCGGAGTGGGTTTGCGTCTAGCGGAGTGGGTTTGGGTCTAGCGGAGTGGGTATGGGTCTAGCGGAGTGGGTTTGGGTCTAGCGGACTGGGTTTGGGTCTAGCGGAGTGGGTTTGGGTCTAGCGGAGTGGGTTTGGGTCTAGCGGAGTGGGTTTGGGTCTAGCTGAGTGGGTTTGGGTCTAGCGGAGTGGGTTTGGGTATAGCCGAGTGGGTTTGGGTCTAGCCGAGTGGGTTTGGGTCTAGCCGAGTGGGTTTGGGTCTAGCCGAGTGGGTTTGGGTCTAGCAGAGTGGGTTTGAGTCTAGCCGTGTGGGTTTGGGTACAGCCGAGTGGGTTTGGGCCTAGCCGAGTGGGTTTGGGTCTAGCCGAGTGGGTTTGGGTCTAGCCGGGTGGGTTTGGGTCTAGCCGAGTTGGATTTGGTCTAGCCGAGTGGGTTTGGGTCTAGCCGAGTGGGTTTGTGTCTAGCCGAGTGAGTTTGGGTCTAGCGGAGTGGGTTTAGGTCTCGCCGAGTGGGTTTGGGTCTAGCCGTGTGGGTTTGGGTCTAGCCGAGTGGGTTGGGGTTTACCCGAGTGGGTTTGGGTCTAGCCGAGTGGTTTTGGGTGTAGCCGAGTGGGTTTGGGTGTAGCCGAGTGGGTTTGGGTGTAGCCGAGTGGGTTTTGGTCTAGCGGAGTGGATTTGGGTGTAGCCGTGTGGGTTTGGGTCTAGCCGAGTGGGTTTGGGTCTTGCCGCGTGGGTTTGCGTCTAGCGGAGTGGGTTTGGGTCTAGCGGAGTGGGTTTGGGTCCAGCAGAGTGGGTTTGGGTGTAGCGGACTGGGTTTGGGTCTAGCGGAATGCGTTTGGGTCTAGCGGAGTGGGTTTAGGACTAGCGGAGTGGGTTTGCGTCTAGCGGAGTGGGTTTGCGTCTAGCGGAGTGGGTTTGGGACTAGCCGAGTGGGTTTGCGTCCAGCGGAATGGTTTGGGTCTAGCCGAGTGGATTTGGGTCTAGCCAAGTGGGTTTGGTTCTAGCCGAGTGGGTTTGGGTCTAGCGGAGTGGATTTGGGTCTAGCGGAGTGGGTTTGGGACTAGCCGAGTGGGTTTGCGTCTAGCGGAATGGTTTGGGTCTAGCCGAGTGGATTTGGGTCTAGCCGAGTGGGTTTGGGTCTAGCCGAGTGGGTTTGGGTCTAGCCGAGTGGGTTTGGGTCTAGCCGAGTGGGTTTGATTCTAGCCGAGTGGGTTTGGGTCTAGCCGAGTGGGTTTGGGTCAAGCCGAGTGGGTTTGGGTCTAGCCGTGTGGGTTTGGGTCTAGCCGAGTGGGTTTGATTCAAGCCGAGTGGGTTTGGGTCTAGCTGAGTGTGTTTGGGTCAAGCCGAGTGGGTTTGGGTCAAGCCGAGTGGGTTTGGGTCTAGCCGAGTGGGTTTGGCTCTAGCCAAGTGGGTTTGGGTCTAGCCAGTGGGTTTGTGTCTAGCCGAGTGGGTTTGGCTCTAGCCAAGTGGGTTTGGGTCTAGCCGAGTGGGTTTGGGTCTAGCCGAGTGGGTTTGAGTCCAGCCGAGTGGGTTTGGGTCTAGCCGAGTGGGTTTGGGTCTAGCCTAGTGGGTTTGGGTCTAGCCGAGTGGGTTTGGGTGTAGCCGAGTGGGTTTGTATGTGGCCGAGTGGGTTTGGGTCTGGCCGAATGGTTTTGGGTCTAGCGGAGTGGGTTTGGGTCTAGCCGAGTGGGTTTGGGTCTAGCGGAGTGGGTTTGGGTCTAGCCGAGTGGGTTTGGGTCTAGCCGAGAGGGTTTGGGTCTTGCCGAGTGGGTTTGGGTCTAGCCGAGTGGGTTTGGGTCTAGCGGAGTGGGTTTGGGTCTAGCGGAGTGGGTTTGGGTCTAGCGGAGTGGGTTTGGGTCTAGCGGAGTTGGTTTGGGTCTAGCGGAGTGGGTTTGGGTCTTGCGGAGTGGGTTTTTGTCTAGCGGAGTGGGTTTGCGTCTAGCGGAGTGGGTTTGGATCTAGCGGAGTGGGTATGGGTCTAGCGGAGTGGGTTTGGGTCTAGCGGACTGGGTTTGGGTCTAGCCGAGTGGGTTTGGGTCTGGCGGAGTGGGTTTGGGTCTAGCGGAGTGGGTTTGGGTCTAGCTGAGTGGGTTTGGGTCTAGCGGAGTGGGTTTGGGTCTAACGGAGTGGGTTTGGGTTTAGCCGAATGGGTTTGGGTTTAGCCGAGTGGGTTTGGGTCTAGCGGAGAGGGTTTGGGTCTAGCCGAGTGGGTTTGGGTCTAGCCGAGTGGGTTTGGGTCTAGCCGAGTGGGTTTGGGTCTAGCCGAGTGGGTTTGGGTCTAGCCGAGTGGGTTTGCGTCTAGCCGAGTGGGTTTGGGTCTAGCCGAGTGGGTTTGGGTCTAGCCGAGTGGGTTTGGGTCTAGCGGAGTGGGTTTGGGTCTAGCCGAGTGGGTTTGGGTCTAGCCGAGTGGGTTTGGGTCTTGCCGAGTGTGTTTGGGTCTGGCCGAGTGGGTTTGATTCTAGCCGAGTGGGTTTGGGTCTAGCTGAGTGGGTTTGGGTCAAGCCGAGTGGGTTTGGGTCTAGCCGAGTGGGTTTGGGTCTAGCCGAGTGGGTTTGGCTCTAGCCAAGTGGGTTTGGGTCTAGCCAGTGGGTTTGGGTCCAGCCGAGTGGGTTTGGGTCTAGCCGTGGGTTTGGGTCTAGCCGAGTGGGTTTGGGTCTAACGGAGTGGGTTAGGGTCTAGCGGAGTGGGTTTGTGTCTAGCGGAGTGGGTTTGGGTCTAGCAGAGTGGGTTTGGGTCTAGCCGAGTGGGTTTGGGTCCAGCGGAGTGGGTTTGGGTCCAGCCGAGTGGGTTTGGGTCCAGCCGAGTGGGTTTGAGTCCAGCGGAGTGGGTTTGGGTCTAGCGGACTGGGTTTGGGTCTAGCCGAGTGGGTTTGGGTCTAGCAGAGTGGGTTTGGGTCTAGCGGAGTGGATTTGGGTCTAGCCGAGTGGGTTTGGGTCTAGCGGAGTGGGTATGGGTCTAGCGGAGTGGGTTTGGGTCTAGCGGACTGGGTTTGGGTCTAGCGGAGTGGGTTTGGGTCTAGTGGAGTGGGTTTGGGTCTAGCCAAATGGGTTTGGGTGTAGCCGAGTGGGTTTGGGTCTAGCCGAGTGGGTTTGGGTCTAGCCGAGTGGGTTTGGGTCTAGCCGAGTGGTTTTGGGTCTAGCCGAGTGGGTTTGGGTCTAGCCGAGTGGGTTTGGCTCTAGCCAAGTGGGTTTGGGTCTAGCCAGTGGGTTTGGGTCCAGCCGAGTGGGTTTGGGTCTAGCCGTGGGTTTGGGTCTAGCCGAGTGGGTTTGGGTCTAACGGAGTGGGTTAGGGTCTAGCGGAGTGGGTTTGTGTCTAGCGGAGTGGGTTTGGGTCTAGCAGAGTGGGTTTGGGTCTAGCCGAGTGGGTTTGGGTCCAGCGGAGTGGGTTTGGGTCCAGCCGAGTGGGTTTGGGTCCAGCCGAGTGGGTTTGAGTCCAGCGGAGTGGGTTTGGGTCTAGCGGACTGGGTTTGGGTCAAGCCGAGTGGGTTTGGGTCTAGCAGAGTGGGTTTGGGTCTAGCGGAGTGGATTTGGGTCTAGCCGAGTGGGTTTGGGTCTAGCGGAGTGGGTATGGGTCTAGCGGAGTGGGTTTGGGTCTAGCGGACTGGGTTTGGGTCTAGCGGAGTGGGTTTGGGTCTAGTGGAGTGGGTTTGGGTCTAGCCAAATGGGTTTGGGTGTAGCCGAGTGGGTTTGGGTCTAGCCGAGTGGGTTTGGGTCTAGCCGAGTGGGTTTGGGTCTAGCCGAGTGGTTTTGGGTCTAGCCGAGTGGGTTTGGGTCTAGCCGAGTGGGTTTGATTCTAGCGGAGTGGGTTTGGGTCTAGCTGAGTGGGTTTGCGTCAAGCCGAGTGGGTTTGGGTCTAGCCGAGTGGGTTTGGGTCTAGCCGAGTGGGTTTGGGTCTAGCCAGTGGGTTCGGGTCGAGCCGAGTGGGTTTGGGTCTAGCCTAGTGGGTTTGGGTGCAGCCGAGTGGGTTTGGGTCTGGCCGAGTGGGTTTGGGTCTAGCAGAGTGGGTTTGGGTCTAGCGGAGTGGATTTGGGTCTAGCCGAGTGGGTTTGGGTCTAGCGGAGTGGGTTTGGGTCTAGCCGAGTGGGTTTGGGTCTTGCCGTGGGTTTGGGTCTAGCCGAGTGGGTTTGGGTCCAGCCGAGTGGGTTTGGGTCTAGCCGAGTGGGTTTGGGTCTAGCCGAGTGGGTTTGGGTGTAGCCGAGTGGGTTTGGGTCTGGCCGAGTGGGTTTGGGTCTAGCCGAGTGGGTTTAGGTGTAGCGGAGTGGGTTTGGGTCTCGCCGAGTGGGTTTGGGTCAAGCCGATAGGTTTTGGGTCTAGCCGAGTGGGTTTGGGTCTGGCCGAGTGGGTTTGGGTCTAGCCGAGTGGGTTTGGGTCTAGCGGAGTGGGTTAGGGTCTAGCGGAGAGGGTTTGGGTCTAGCCGAGTGGGTTTGGGTCTAGCCGAGTGGGTTTGGGTCTAGCCGAGTGGGTTTGGGTCTAGCCGAGTGGGTTTGGGTCTAGCCGAGTGGGTTTGCGTCTAGCCGAGTGGGTTTGGGTCTAGCCGAGTGGGTTTGGGTCTAGCCGAGTGGGTTTGGGTCTAGCCGAGTGGGTTTGGGTCTAGCCGAGTGGGTTTGGGTCTAGCCGAGTGGGTTTGGGTCTTGCCGACTGTGTTTGGGTCTGGCCGAGTGGGTTTGATTCTAGCCGAGTGGGTTTGGGTCTAGCTGAGTGGGTTTGGGTCAAGCCGAGTGGGTTTGGGTCTAGCCGAGTGGATTTGGGTCTAGCCGAGTGGGTTTGGCTCTAGCCAAGTGGGTTTGGGTCTAGCCAGTGGGTTTGGGTCCAGCCGAGTGGGTTTGGGTCTAGCCGCGTGTTTGGGTCTAGCCGAGTGGGTTTGGGTCTAACGGAGTGGGTTAGGGTCTAGCGGAGTGGGTTTGTGTCTAGCGGAGTGGGTTTGGGTCTAGCAGAGTGGGTTTGGGTCTAGTCGAGTGGGTTTGGGTCTAGCGGAGTGGGTTTGGGTCTAGCCGAGTGGGTTTGGGTCCAGCCGAGTGGGTTTGAGTCCAGCGGAGTGGGTTTGGGTCTAGCGGACTGGGTTTGGGTCTAGCCGAGTGGGTTTGGGTCTAGCAGAGTGGGTTTGGGTCTAGCGGAGTGGATTTGGGTCTAGCCGAGTGGGTTTGGGTCTAGCGGAGTGGGTTTGGGTCTAGCGGAGTGGGTTTGCGTCTAGCGGAGTGGGTTTGGGTCTAGCGGAGTGGGTATGGGTCTAGCGGAGTGGGTTTGGGTCTAGCGGACTGGGTTTGGGTCTAGCGGAGTGGGTTTGGGTCTAGTGGAGTGGGTTTGGGTCTAGCCAAATGGGTTTGGGTGTAGCCGAGTGGGTTTGGGTCTAGCCGAGAGGGTTTGAGTCTAGCCGAGTGGGTTTGGGTCTAGCCGAGTGGTTTTGGGTCTAGCCGAGTGGGTTTGGGTCTAGCCGAGTGGGTTTGATTCTACCCGAGTGGGTTTGGGTCTAGCTGAGTGGGTTTGCGTCAATCCGAGTGGGTTTGGGTCTAGCCGAGTGGGTTTGGGTCTAGCCGAGTGGGTTTGGGTCTAGCCAGTGGGTTCGGGTCGAGCCGAGTGGGTTTGGGTCTAGCCTAGTGGGTTTGGGTGCAGCCGAGTGGGTTTGGGTCTGGCCGAGTGGGTTTGGGTCTAGCAGAGTGGGTTTGGGTCTAGCGGAGTGGATTTGGGTCTAGCCGAGTGGGTGTGGGTCTAGCGGAGTGGGTTTGGGTCTAGCCGAGTGGGTTTGGGTCTTGCCGTGGGTTTGGGTCTAGCCGAGTGGGTTTGGGTCTAGCCGAGTGGGTTTGGGTCCAGCCGAGTGGGTTTGGGTGTAGCCGAGTGGGTTTGGGTCTGGCCGAGTGGGTTTGGGTCTAGCGGACTGGGTTTGGGTCTAGCGGAATGGGTTCGGGTCTAGCGGAGTGGATTTGGGTCTAGCCGAGTGGGTTTGGGTCTAGCGGAGTGGGTTTGGGTCTAGCCGAGTGGGTTTGCGTCCAGCCGTGGGTTTGGGTCTAGCCGAGTGGGTTTGGGTCTAGCCGAGTGGGTTTGGGTCTAGCGAGTGGGTTGGGGTCTAGCGAGTGGGTTTGGCTCTAGCCGTGTGGGTTTGGGTTTAGCCGAGTGGGCTTGGGTCTAGCCTAGTGGGTTTGGGTCTAGCCGAGTGGGTTTGGGTCCAGCCGAGTGGGTTTGGGTCTAGCCGAGTGGGTTTGGGTGGAGCCGAGTGGGTTTGGGTGTAGCCGAACGGGTTTGGGTCTGGCCTAGTGGGTTTGGGTCTAGCGGAGTAGGTTTGGGTGTAGCCGAGTGGGTTTGGGTCTAGCGGAGTGGGTTTGGGTCTAGCCGAGTGTGTTTGGGTCTAGCGCAGTGGGTTTGGGTCTAGCGGAGTGGGTTTGCGTCTAGCGGAGTGGGTTTGGGTCTAGCGGAGTGTGTATGGGTCTAGCGGAGTGGGTTTGGGTCTAGCGGACTGGGTTTGGGTCTAGCGGAGTGGGTTTGGGTCTAGCGGAGTGGGTTTGGGTCTAGCGGAGTGGGTTTGGGTCTAGCTGAGTGGGTTTGGGTCTAGCGGAGTGGGTTTGGGTCTAACGGAGTGGGTTTGGGTTTAGCCGAATGGGTTTGGGTTTAGCCGAGTGGGTTTGGGTCTAGCGGAGAGGGTTTGGGTCTAGCCGAGTGGGTTTGGGTCTAGCCGAGTGGGTTTGGGTCTAGCCGAGTGGGTTTGGGTCTAGCCGAGTGGGTTTGGGTCTAGCCGAGTGGGTTTGCGTCTAGCCGAGTGGGTTTGGGTCTAGCCGAGTGGGTTTGGGTCTAGCCGAGTGGGTTTGGGTCTAGCAGAGTGGGTTTGGGTCTAGCCGAGTGGGTTTGGGTCTAGCCGAGTGGGTTTGGGTCTTGCCGAGTGTGTTTGGGTCTGGCCGAGTGGGTTTGATTCTAGCCGAGTGGGTTTGGGTCTAGCTGAGTGGGTTTGGGTCAAGCCGAGTGGGTTTGGGTCTAGCCGAGTGGGTTTGGGTCTAGCCGAGTGGGTTTGGCTCTAGCCAAGTGGGTTTGGGTCTAGCCAGTGGGTTTGGGTCCAGCCGAGTGGGTTTGGGTCTAGCCGTGGGTTTGGGTCTAGCCGAGTGGGTTTGGGTCTAACGGAGTGGGTTAGGGTCTAGCGGAGTGGGTTTGTGTCTAGCGGAGTGGGTTTGGGTCTAGCAGAGTGGGTTTGGGTCTAGCCGAGTGGGTTTGGGTCCAGCGGAGTGGGTTTGGGTCCAGCCGAGTGGGTTTGGTTCCAGCCGAGTGGGTTTGAGTCCAGCGGAGTGGGTTTGGGTCTAGCGGACTGGTTTTGGGTCTAGCCGAGTGGGTTTGGGTCTAGCAGAGTGGGTTTGGGTTTAGCGGAGTGGGTTTGGGTCTGGCCGAGTGGGTTTGATTCTAGCCGAGTGGGTTTGGGTCTAGCTGAGTGGGTTTGGGTCAAGCCGAGTGGGTTTGGGTCTAGCCGAGTGGGTTTGGGTCTAGCCGAGTGGGTTTGGCTCTAGCCAAGTGGGTTTGGGTCTAGCCAGTGGGTTTGGGTCCAGCCGAGTGGGTTTGGGTCTAGCCGTGGGTTTGGGTCTAGCCGAGTGGGTTTGGGTCTAACGGAGTGGGTTAGGGTCTAGCGGAGTGGGTTTGTGTCTAGCGGAGTGGGTTTGGGTCTAGCAGAGTGGGTTTGGGTCTAGCCGAGTGGGTTTGGGTCCAGCGGAGTGGGTTTGGGTCCAGCCGAGTGGGTTTGGTTCCAGCCGAGTGGGTTTGAGTCCAGCGGAGTGGGTTTGGGTCTAGCGGACTGGTTTTGGGTCTAGCCGAGTGGGTTTGGGTCTAGCAGAGTGGGTTTGGGTTTAGCGGAGTGGATTTGGGTCTAGCCGAGTGGGTTTGGGTCTAGCGGAGTGGGTATGGGTCTAGCGGAGTGGGTTTGGGTCTAGCGGACTGGGTTTGGGTCTAGCGGAGTGGGTTTGGGTCGAGTGGAGTGGGTTTGGGTCTAGCCAAATGGGTTTGGGTGTAGCCGAGTGGGTTTGGGTCTAGCCGAGTGGGTTTGGGTCTAGCCGAGTGGATTTGGGTCTAGCCGAGTGGTTTTGGGTCTAGCCGAGTGGGTTTGGGTCTAGCCGAGTGGGTTTGATTCTAGCCGAGTGGGTTTGGGTCTAGCTGAGTGGGTTTGCGTCAAGCCGAGTGGGTTTGGGTCTAGCCGAGTGGGTTTGGGTCTAGCCGAGTGGGTTTGGGTCTAGCCAGTGGGTTCGGGTCGAGCCGAGTGGGTTTGGGTCTAGCCTAGTGGGTTTGGGTGCAGCCGAGTGGGTTTGGGTCTGGCCGAGTGGGTTTGGGTCTAGCAGAGTGGGTTTGGGTCTAGCGGAGTGGATTTGGGTCTAGCCGAGTGGGTTTGGGTCTAGCGGAGTGGGTTTGGGTCTAGCCGAGTGGGTTTGGGTCTTGCCGTGGGTTTGGGTCTAGCCGAGTGGGTTTGGGTCCAGCCGAGTGGGTTTGGGTCTAGCCGAGTGGGTTTGGGTCTAGCCGAGTGGGTTTGGGTGTAGCCGAGTGGGTTTGGGTCTGGCCGAGTGGGTTTGGGTCTAGCCGAGTGGGTTTAGGTGTAGCGGAGTGGGTTTGGGTCTCGCCGAGTGGGTTTGGGTCAAGCCGATAGGTTTTGGGTCTAGCCGAGTGGGTTTGGGTCTGGCCGAGTGGGTTTGGGTCTAGCCGAGTGGGTTTGTGTCTAGCGGAGTGGGTTTGGGTCTAGCGGAGTGGGATAGGGTCTAGCGGAGAGGGTTTGGGTCTAGCCGAGTGGGTTTGGGTCTAGCCGAGTGGGTTTGGGTCTAGCCGAGTGGGTTTGGGTCTAGCCGAGTGGGTTTGGGTCTAGCCGAGTGGGTTTGCGTCTAGCCGAGTGGGTTTGGGTCTAGCCGAGTGGGTTTGGGTCTAGCCGAGTGGGTTTGGGTCTAGCCGAGTGGGTTTGGGTCTAGCCGAGTGGGTTTGGGTCTAGCCGAGTGGGTTTGGGTCTTGCCGAGTGTGTTTGGGTCTGGCCGAGTGGGTTTGATTCTAGCCGAGTGGGTTTGGGTCTAGCTGAGTGGGTTTGGGTCAAGCCGAGTGGGTTTGGGTCTAGCCGAGTGGATTTGGGTCTAGCCGAGTGGGTTTGGCTCTAGCCAAGTGGGTTTGGGTCTAGCCAGTGGGTTTGGGTCCAGCCGAGTGGGTTTGGGTCTAGCCGTGGGTTTGGGTCTAGCCGAGTGGGTTTGGGTCTAACGGAGTGGGTTAGGGTCTAGCGGAGTGGGTTTGTGTCTAGCGGAGTGGGTTTGGGTTCTGCAGAGTGGGTTTGGGTCTAGTCGAGTGGGTTTGGGTCTAGCGGAGTGGGTTTGGGTCTAGCCGAGTGGGTTTGGGTCCAGCCGAGTGGGTTTGAGTCCAGCGGAGTGGGTTTGGGTCTAGCGGACTGGGTTTGGGTCTAGCCGAGTGGGTTTGGGTCTAGCAGAGTGGGTTTGGGTCTAGCGGAGTGGATTTGGGTCTAGCCGAGTGGGTTTGGGTCTAGCGGAGTGGGTTTGGGTCTAGCGGAGTGGGTTTGCGTCTAGCGGAGTGGGTTTGGGTCTAGCGGAGTGGGTATGGGTCTAGCGGAGTGGGTTTGGGTCTAGCGGACTGGGTTTGGGTCTAGCGGAGTGGGTTTGGGTCTAGTGGAGTGGGTTTGGGTCTAGCCAAATGGGTTTGGGTGTAGCCGAGTGGGTTTGGGTCTAGCCGAGAGGGTTTGAGTCTAGCCGAGTGGGTTTGGGTCTAGCCGAGTGGTTTTGGGTCTAGCCGAGTGGGTTTGGGTCTAGCCGAGTGGGTTTGATTCTAGCCGAGTGGGTTTGGGTCTAGCTGAGTGGGTTTGCGTCAATCCGAGTGGGTTTGGGTCTAGCCGAGTGGGTTTGGGTCTAGCCGAGTGGGTTTGGGTCTAGCCAGTGGGTTCGGGTCGAGCCGAGTGGGTTTGGGTCTAGCCTAGTGGGTTTGGGTGCAGCCGAGTGGGTTTGGGTCTGGCCGAGTGGGTTTGGGTCTAGCAGAGTGGGTTTGGGTCTAGCGGAGTGGATTTGGGTCTAGCCGAGTGGGTGTGGGTCTAGCGGAGTGGGTTTGGGTCTAGCCGAGTGGGTTTGGGTCTTGCCGTGGGTTTGGGTCTAGCCGAGTGGGTTTGGGTCTAGCCGAGTGGGTTTGGGTCCAGCCGAGTGGGTTTGTGTGTAGCCGAGTGGGTTTGGGTCTGGCCGAGTGGGTTTGGGTCTAGCGGACTGGGTTTGGGTCTAGCGGAATGGGTTCGGGTCTAGCGGAGTGGATTTGGGTCTAGCCGAGTGGGTTTGGGTCTAGCGGAGTGGGTTTGGGTCTAGCCGAGTGGGTTTGCGTCCAGCCGTGGGTTTGGGTCTAGCCGAGTGGGTTTGGGTCTAGCCGAGTGGGTTTGGGTCTAGCGAGTGGGTTGGGGTCTAGCGAGTGGGTTTGGCTCTAGCCGTGTGGGTTTGGGTTTAGCCGAGTGGGCTTGGGTCTAGCCTAGTGGGTTTGGGTCTAGCCGAGTGGGTTTGGGTCCAGCCGAGTGGGTTTGGGTCTAGCCGAGTGGGTTTGGGTGGAGCCGAGTGGGTTTGGGTGTAGCCGAACGGGTTTGGGTCTGGCCTAGTGGGTTTGGGTCTAGCGGAGTAGGTTTGGGTCTAGCCGAGTGGGTTTGGGTCTAGCGGAGTGGGTTTGGGTCTAGCCGAGTGTGTTTGGGTCTAGCGCAGTGGGTTTGGGTCTAGCGGAGTGGGTTTGCGTCTAGCGGAGTGGGTTTGGGTCTAGCGGAGTGGGTATGGGTCTAGCGGAGTGGGTTTGGGTCTAGCGGACTGGGTTTGGATCTAGCGGAGTGGGTTTGGGTCTAGCGGAGTGGGTTTGGGTCTAGCCGAATTGGTTTGGGTGTAGCCGAGTGGGTTTGGGTCTAGCCGAGTGCGTTTGTGTCTAGCAGAGTGGGTATGGGTCTAGCGGAGTGGGTTAGGGTCTAGCGGAGTGGGTTATGTCTAGCAGAGTGGGTTTGGATCTAGCGGAGTGGATTTGGGTCTAGCCGAGTGGGTTTATGTCTAGCGGAGTGGGTTTGGGTCTAGCCGAGTGGGTTTGGGTCTAGCCGTGGGTTTGGGTCTAGCCGAGTGGGTTTGGGTCTAGCCGAGTGGGTTTGGGTCTAGCCGAGTGGGTTTGGGTCTAGCCGAGTGGGTTTGGGTGTAGCCGAGTGGGTTTGGGTGTATCCGAGTGGGTTTGGGTCTGGCCGAGTGAGTTTGGGTCTAGCGGAGTGGGTTTGGGTCTAGCCGAGTGTGTTTGGGTCTAGCCGAGTGGGTTTGGGTCTAGCCGAGTGGGTTAGGGTCAAGCCGGTAGGGTTTGGGTGGAGCCGAGTGGGTTTGGGTGTAGCCGAGTGGGTTTGGGTCTGGCCGAGTGGGTTTGGGTCTAGCCGAGTGGGTTTGGGTCTAGCGGAGTGGGTTTGGGCCTAGCGGAGTGGGTTTGCGTCTAGCGGAGTGGGTTTGGGTCTAGCGGAGTGGGTATGGGTCTAGCAGAGTGGGTTTGGGTCTAGCGGACTGGGTTTGGGTCTAGCGGAGTGGGTTTGGGTCTAGCTGAGTGGGTTTGGGTCTAGCCGAATGGGTTTGGGTGTAGCCGAGTGGGTTTGGGTCTAGCCGAGTGGGTTTGGGTCTAGCGGAGTGGGTTTGGGTCTAGCGGAATGGATTTGGGTCTGGCCGAGTGGGTTTGGGTCTAGCAGAGTGGGTTTGGGTCTAGCCGATTGGGTTTGGGTCTAGCCGAGTGGTTGTGGGTCTAGCCGAGTGGGTTTGGGTATAGCCGAGTGGGTTTGATTGTAGCCGAGTGGGTTTGGGTCCAGCTGAGTGGGTTTGGGTCTGGTCAAGTGGGTTTGGGTCTAGCCAGTGGGTTTGGGTCTAGCCGAGTGGGTTTGGGTCTGGTCAAGTGGGTTTGGGTCTAGCCAGTGGGTTTGGGTCTAGCCGAGTGGCTTTGGGTCTAGCCTAGTGGGTTTGGGTCTAGCCGAGTGGGTTTGGGTCTAGCCGAGTGGGTTTGGGTCTAGCCGAGTGGGTTTGGGTGCAGCCGAGTGGGTTTGGGTCTGGCCGAGTGGGTTTGGGTCTAGCGGAGTGGGTTTGGGTCTAGCGGAATAGGTTTGGGTCTAGCGGAGTGGGTTTGGGTCAAGCGGAGTGGGTTATGGTCTAGCGGACTGGGTTTGGGTCTAGTGGAGTGGGTTTGGGTCTAGCGGAGTGGATTTGGGTCAAGCCGAGTGGGTTTGGGTCTAGCGGAGTGGGTTTGGGTCTAGCCGAGTGGGTTTGGGGCTAGCCGTGGGTTTGGGTCTAGCCGAGTGGGTTTGGGTCTGGCCGAGGGGGTTTGGGTCTAGCCGAGTGGGTTTGGGTCTAACCGAGTGGGTTTGGGTCTAGCCGAGTGGGTTTGGGTGTAGCCGAGTGGGTTTGGGTCTGGCCGAGTGGGTGTGGGTCTAGCGGAGTGGGTTTGGGTCTAGCCGAGTGGGTTTGGGTCTAGCGGAGTGGGTTTGGGTCTAGCGGACTGCGTTTGGGTCTAGCGGAGTGGGTTTGGGTCTAGCGGAGTGGATTTGGGTCTAGCCGAGTGGGTTTGGGTATAGCGGAGTGGGTTTGGGGCTAGCCGAGTGGGTTTGGGTCTAGCCGTGGGTTTGGGTCTAGCCGAGTGGGTTTGGGTCTAGCCGAGTGGTTTTGGGTCTAGCCGAGTGGGTTTATGTCTAGCGGAGTGGGTTTGGGTCTAGCCGAGTGGGTTTGGGTCTAGCCGTGGGTTTGGGTCTAGCCGAGTGGGTTTGGGTCTAGCCGAGTGCGTTTGTGTCTAGCAGAGTGGGTATGGGTCTAGCGGAGTGGGTTAGGGTCTAGCGGAGTGGGTTATGTCTAGCAGAGTGGGTTTGGATCTAGCGGAGTGGATTTGGGTCTAGCCGAGTGGGTTTATGTCTAGCGGAGTGGGTTTGGGTCTAGCCGAGTGGGTTTGGGTCTAGCCGTGGGTTTGGGTCTAGCCGAGTGGGTTTGGGTCTAGCCGAGTGGGTTTGGGTCTAGCCGAGTGGGTTTGGGTCTAGCCGAGTGGGTTTGGGTGTAGCCGAGTGGGTTTGGGTGTATCCGAGTGGGTTTGGGTCTGGCCGAGTGAGTTTGGGTCTAGCGGAGTGGGTTTGGGTCTAGCCGAGTGTGTTTGGGTCTAGCCGAGTGGGTTTGGGTCTAGCCGAGTGGGTTAGGGTCAAGCCGGTAGGGTTTGGGTGGAGCCGAGTGGGTTTGGGTGTAGCCGAGTGGGTTTGGTTCTGGCCGAGTGGGTTTGGGTCTAGCCGAGTGGGTTTGGGTCTAGCGGAGTGGGTTTGGGCCTAGCGGAGTGGGTTTGCGTCTAGCGGAGTGGGTTTGGGTCTAGCGGAGTGGGTATGGGTCTAGCAGAGTGGGTTTGGGTCTAGCGGACTGGGTTTGGGTCTAGCGGAGTGGGTTTGGGTCTAGCTGAGTGGGTTTGGGTCTAGCCGAATGGGTTTGGGTGTAGCCGAGTGGGTTTGGGTCTAGCCGAGTGGGTTTGGGTCTAGCGGAGTGGGTTTGGGTCTAGCGGAATGGATTTGGGTCTGGCCGAGTGGGTTTGGGTCTAGCAGAGTGGGTTTGGGTCTAGCCGATTGGGTTTGGGTCTAGCCGAGTGGTTTTGGGTCTAGCCGAGTGGGTTTGGGTATAGCCGAGTGGGTTTGATTGTAGCCGAGTGGGTTTGGGTCCAGCTGAGTGGGTTTGGGTCTGGTCAAGTGGGTTTGGGTCTAGCCAGTGGGTTTGGGTCTAGCCGAGTGGGTTTGGGTCTGGTCAAGTGGGTTTGGGTCTAGCCAGTGGGTTTGGGTCTAGCCGAGTGGCTTTGGGTCTAGCCTAGTGGGCTGGGTCTAGCCGAGTGGGTTTGGGTCTAGCCGAGTGGGTTTGGGTCTAGCCGAGTGGGTTTGGGTGCAGCCGAGTGGGTTTGGGTCTGGCCGAGTGGGTTTGGGTCTAGCGGAGTGGGTTTGGGTCTAGCGGAATAGGTTTGGGTCTAGCGGAGTGGGTTTGGGTCAAGCGGAGTGGGTTATGGTCTAGCGGACTGGGTTTGGGTCTAGTGGAGTGGGTTTGGGTCTAGCGGAGTGGATTTGGGTCAAGCCGAGTGGGTTTGGGTCTAGCGGAGTGGGTTTGGGTCTAGCCGAGTGGGTTTGGGGCTAGCCGTGGGTTTGCGTCTAGCCGAGTGGGTTTGGGGCTAGCCGTGGGTTTGGGTCTAGCCGAGTGGGTTTGGGTCTGGCCGAGGGGGTTTGGGTCTAGCCGAGTGGGTTTGGGTCTAACCGAGTGGGTTTGGGTCTAGCCGAGTGGGTTTGGGTGTAGCCGAGTGGGTTTGGGTCTGGCCGAGTGGGTTTGGGTCTAGCGGAGTGGGTTTGGGTCTAGCCGAGTGGGTTTGGGTCTAGCGGAGTGGGTTTGGGTCTAGCGGACTGCGTTTGGGTCTAGCGGAGTGGGTTTGGGTCTAGCGGAGTGGATTTGGGTCTAGCCGAGTGGGTTTGGGTATAGCGGAGTGGGTTTGGGTCTAGCCGAGTGGGTTTGGGTCTAGCCGTGGGTTTGGGTCTAGCCGAGTGGGTTTGGGTCTAGCCGAGTGGTTTTGGGTCTAGCGAGTGGGTTTGCGTCTAGCGAGTGGGTTTGGCTCTAGCCGTGTGGGTTTGGGTTTAGCCGAGTGGGCTTGGGTCTCGCCTAGTGGGTTTGGGTCTAGCCGAGTGGGTTTGGGTCCAGCCGAGTGGGTTTGGGGTTAGCCGAGTGGGTTTGGGTCCAGCCGAGTGGGTTTGGGTCTAGCCGAGTGGGTTTGGGTGGAGCCGAGTGGGTTTGTGTGTAGCCGAGTGGGTTTGGGTCTGGCCGAGTGGGTTTGGGTCTAGCGGAGTAGGTTTGGGTCTAGCCGAGTGGGTTTGGGTCTAGCCGAGTGGGTTTGGGTCTAGCCGAGAGGGTTTGGGTCTAGCCGAGTGGGTTTGGGTCTAGCCTATTGGGTTTGGGTCTAGCCGAGTGGGTTTGTGTCTAGCGGAGTGGGTTTGGGTCTAACGGAGTGGGTTAGGGTCTAGCGGAGTGGGTTTGGGTCTAGCGGAGTGGGTTTGGGTCTAGCAGAGTGGGTTTGTGTCTAGCCGAGTGGGTTTGGGTCTAGCCGATTGGGTTTCGGTCTAGCCGAGTGGGTTTGTGTCTAGCGGAGTGGGTTTGGGTCTAATGGAGTGGGTTAGGGTCTAGCGGAGTGGGTTTGGGTCTAGCGGAGTGGGTTTGGGTCTAGCAGAGTGGGTTTGGGTCTAGCCGAGTGGGTTTGGGTCTAGCGGAGTGGGTTTGCATCTAGCGGAGTAGGTTTGGGTCTAGCGGAGTGTGTATGGGTCTAGCGGAGTGGGTTTGGGTCTTGCGGACTGGGTTAGGGTCTAGCCGAGTGGGTTTGGGTCTAGCAGAGTGGGTTTGGGTCTAGCGGAGTGGATTTGGGTCTAGCCGAGTGGGTTTGGGTCTAGCGGAGTGGGTTTGGGTCTAACGGAGTGGGTTTGGGTCTAGCCGAATGGGTTTGGGTGTAGCCGAGTGGGTTTGGGTCTAGCCGAGTGGGTTTGGGTCTAGCGGAATAGGTTTGGGTCTAGCGGAGTGGGTTTGGGTCAAGCGGAGTGGGTTATGGTCTAGCGGACTGGGTTTGGGTCTAGTGGAGTGGGTTTGGGTCTAGCGGAGTGGATTTGGGTCAAGCCGAGTGGGTTTGGGTCTAGCGGAGTGGGTTTGGGTCTAGCCGAGTGGGTTTGGGGCTAGCCGTGGGTTTGGGTCTAGCCGAGTGGGTTTGGGTCTGGCCGAGGGGGTTTGGGTCTAGCCGAGTGGGTTTGGGTCTAACCGAGTGGGTTTGGGTCTAGCCGAGTGGGTTTGGGTGTAGCCGAGTGGGTTTGGGTCTGGCCGAGTGGGTTTGGGTCTAGCGGAGTGGGTTTGGGTCTAGCCGAGTGGGTTTGGGTCTAGCGGAGTGGGTTTGGGTCTAGCGGACTGCGTTTGGGTCTAGCGGAGTGGGTTTGGGTCTAGCGGAGTGGATTTGGGTCTAGCCGAGTGGGTTTGGGTATAGCGGAGTGGGTTTGGGTCTAGCCGAGTGGGTTTGGGTCTAGCCGTGGGTTTGGGTCTAGCCGAGTGGGTTTGGGTCTAGCCGAGTGGTTTTGGGTCTAGCGAGTGGGTTTGCGTCTAGCGAGTGGGTTTGGCTCTAGCCGTGTGGGTTTGGGTTTAGCCGAGTGGGCTTGGGTCTCGCCTAGTGGGTTTGGGTCTAGCCGAGTGGGTTTGGGTCCAGCCGAGTGGGTTTGGGGTTAGCCGAGTGGGTTTGGGTCCAGCCGAGTGGGTTTGGGTCTAGCCGAGTGGGTTTGGGTGGAGCCGAGTGGGTTTGTGTGTAGCCGAGTGGGTTTGGGTCTGGCCGAGTGGGTTTGGGTCTAGCGGAGTAGGTTTGGGTCTAGCCGAGTGGGTTTGGGTCTAGCCGAGTGGGTTTGGGTCTAGCCGAGAGGGTTTGGGTCTAGCCGAGTGGGTTTGGGTCTAGCCTATTGGGTTTGGGTCTAGCCGAGTGGGTTTGTGTCTAGCGGAGTGGGTTTGGGTCTAACGGAGTGGGTTAGGGTCTAGCGGAGTGGGTTTGGGTCTAGCGGAGTGGGTTTGGGTCTAGCAGAGTGGGTTTGTGTCTAGCCGAGTGGGTTTGGGTCTAGCCGATTGGGTTTCGGTCTAGCCGAGTGGGTTTGTGTCTAGCGGAGTGGGTTTGGGTCTAATGGAGTGGGTTAGGGTCTAGCGGAGTGGGTTTGGGTCTAGCGGAGTGGGTTTGGGTCTAGCAGAGTGGGTTTGGGTCTAGCCGAGTGGGTTTGGGTCTAGCGGAGTGGGTTTGCATCTAGCGGAGTAGGTTTGGGTCTAGCGGAGTGTGTATGGGTCTAGCGGAGTGGGTTTGGGTCTTGCGGACTGGGTTTGGGTCTAGCCGAGTGGGTTTGGGTCTAGCAGAGTGGGTTTGGGTCTAGCGGAGTGGATTTGGGTCTAGCCGAGTGGGTTTGGGTCTAGCGGAGTGGGTTTGGGTCTAACGGAGTGGGTTTGGGTCTAGCCGAATGGGTTTGGGTGTAGCCGAGTGGGTTTGGGTCTAGCCGAGTGGGTTTGGGTATAGCCGAGTGGGTTTGGGTCTAGCCGAGGGGGTTTGGGTCTAGCCGAGTGGGTTTGGGTCTAACCGAGTGGGTTTGGGTCTAGCCGAGTGGGTTTGGGTGTAGCCGAGTGGGTTTGGGTCTGGCCGAGTGGGTTTGGGTCTAGCGGAGTGGGTTTGGGTCTAGCCGAGTGGGTTTGGGTCTAGCGGAGTGGGTTTGGGTCTAGCGGACTGCGTTTGGGTCTAGCGGAGTGGGTTTGGGTCTAGCGGAGTGGATTTGGGTCTAGCCGAGTGGGTTTGGGTATAGCGGAGTGGGTTTGGGTCTAGCCGAGTGGGTTTGGGTCTAGCCGTGGGTTTGGGTCTAGCCGAGTGGGTTTGGGTCTAGCCGAGTGGTTTTGGGTCTAGCGAGTGGGTTTGCGTCTAGCGAGTGGGTTTGGCTCTAGCCGTGTGGGTTTGGGTTTAGCCGAGTGGGCTTGGGTCTCGCCTAGTGGGTTTGGGTCTAGCCGAGTGGGTTTGGGTCCAGCCGAGTGGGTTTGGGGTTAGCCGAGTGGGTTTGGGTCCAGCCGAGTGGGTTTGGGTCTAGCCGAGTGGGTTTGGGTGGAGCCGAGTGGGTTTGTGTGTAGCCGAGTGGGTTTGGGTCTGGCCGAGTGGGTTTGGGTCTAGCGGAGTAGGTTTGGGTCTAGCCGAGTGGGTTTGGGTCTAGCCGAGTGGGTTTGGGTCTAGCCGAGAGGGTTTGGGTCTAGCCGAGTGGGTTTGGGTCTAGCCTATTGGGTTTGGGTCTAGCCGAGTGGGTTTGTGTCTAGCGGAGTGGGTTTGGGTCTAACGGAGTGGGTTAGGGTCTAGCGGAGTGGGTTTGGGTCTAGCGGAGTGGGTTTGGGTCTAGCAGAGTGGGTTTGTGTCTAGCCGAGTGGGTTTGGGTCTAGCCGATTGGGTTTCGGTTTAGCCGAGTGGGTTTGTGTCTAGCGGAGTGGGTTTGGGTCTAATGGAGTGGGTTAGGGTCTAGCGGAGTGGGTTTGGGTCTAGCGGAGTGGGTTTGGGTCTAGCAGAGTGGGTTTGGGTCTAGCCGAGTGGGTTTGGGTCTAGCGGAGTGGGTTTGCATCTAGCGGAGTAGGTTTGGGTCTAGCGGAGTGTGTATGGGTCTAGCGGAGTGGGTTTGGGTCTTGCGGACTGGGTTTGGGTCTAGCCGAGTGGGTTTGGGTCTAGCAGAGTGGGTTTGGGTCTAGCGGAGTGGATTTGGGTCTAGCCGAGTGGGTTTGGGTCTAGCGGAGTGGGTTTGGGTCTAACGGAGTGGGTTTGGGTCTAGCCGAATGGGTTTGGGTGTAGCCGAGTGGGTTTCGGTCTAGCCGAGTGGGTTTGGGTCTAGCGGAATAGGTTTGGGTCTAGCGGAGTGGGTTTGGGTCAAGCGGAGTGGGTTATGGTCTAGCGGACTGGGTTTGGGTCTAGTGGAGTGGGTTTGGGTCTAGCGGAGTGGATTTGGGTCAAGCCGAGTGGGTTTGGGTCTAGCGGAGTGGGTTTGGGTCTAGCCGAGTGGGTTTGGGGCTAGCCGTGGGTTTGGGTCTAGCCGAGTGGGTTTGGGTCTGGCCGAGGGGGTTTGGGTCTAGCCGAGTGGGTTTGGGTCTAACCGAGTGGGTTTGGGTCTAGCCGAGTGGGTTTGGGTGTAGCCGAGTGGGTTTGGGTCTGGCCGAGTGGGTTTGGGTCTAGCGGAGTGGGTTTGGGTCTAGCCGAGTGGGTTTGGGTCTAGCGGAGTGGGTTTGGGTCTAGCGGACTGCGTTTGGGTCTAGCGGAGTGGGTTTGGGTCTAGCGGAGTGGATTTGGGTCTAGCCGAGTGGGTTTGGGTATAGCGGAGTGGGTTTGGGTCTAGCCGAGTGGGTTTGGGTCTAGCCGTGGGTTTGGGTCTAGCCGAGTGGGTTTGGGTCTAGCCGAGTGGTTTTGGGTCTAGCGAGTGGGTTTGCGTCTAGCGAGTGGGTTTGGCTCTAGCCGTGTGGGTTTGGGTTTAGCCGAGTGGGCTTGGGTCTCGCCTAGTGGGTTTGGGTCTAGCCGAGTGGGTTTGGGTCCAGCCGAGTGGGTTTGGGGTTAGCCGAGTGGGTTTGGGTCCAGCCGAGTGGGTTTGGGTCTAGCCGAGTGGGTTTGGGTGGAGCCGAGTGTGTTTGTGTGTAGCCGAGTGGGTTTGGGTCTGGCCGAGTGGGTTTGGGTCTAGCGGAGTAGGTTTGGGTCTAGCCGAGTGGGTTTGGGTCTAGCCGAGTGGGTTTGGGTCTAGCCGAGAGGGTTTGGGTCTAGCCGAGTGGGTTTGGGTCTAGCCTATTGGGTTTGGGTCTAGCCGAGTGGGTTTGTGTCTAGCGGAGTGGGTTTGGGTCTAACGGAGTGGGTTAGGGTCTAGCGGAGTGGGTTTGGGTCTAGCGGAGTGGGTTTGGGTCTAGCAGAGTGGGTTTGTGTCTAGCCGAGTGGGTTTGGGTCTAGCCGATTGGGTTTCGGTCTAGCCGAGTGGGTTTGTGTCTAGCGGAGTGGGTTTGGGTCTAATGGAGTGGGTTAGGGTCTAGCGGAGTGGGTTTGGGTCTAGGGGAGTGGGTTTGGGTCTAGCAGAGTGGGTTTGGGTCTAGCCGAGTGGGTTTGGGTCTAGCGGAGTGGGTTTGCATCTAGCGGAGTAGGTTTGGGTCTAGCGGAGTGTGTATGGGTCTAGCGGAGTGGGTTTGGGTCTTGCGGACTGGGTTTGGGTCTAGCCGAGTGGGTTTGGGTCTAGCAGAGTGGGTTTGGGTCTAGCGGAGTGGATTTGGGTCTAGCCGAGTGGGTTTGGGTCTAGCGGAGTGGGTTTGGGTCTAACGGAGTGGGTTTGGGTCTAGCCGAATGGGTTTGGGTGTAGCCGAGTGGGTTTGGGTCTAGCCGAGTGGGTTTGGGTATAGCCGAGTGGGTTTGGGTCTAGCCGAGTGGGTTTGGGTCTAGCTGAGTGGGTTTGGGTCTAGCCGAGTGGGTTTGGGTTTAGCCGAGTGGGTTTGGGTCTAGCCGAGTGGGTTTGGGTCTAGCCGAGTGGGTTTGGGTCTAGCCGAGAGGGTTTGGGTCTAGCCGAGTGGGTTTGGGTCTAGCCGAGTGGGTTTGGGTCTAGCCGAGTGGGTTTGGGTCTAGCCGAATGGGTTTGGGTCTAGCCGAGTGGGTTTGATTCTAGCCGAGTGGGTTTGGGTCTAGCTGAGTGGGTTTGGGTCAAGCCGAGTGGGTTTGTGTCTAGCCGAGTGGGTTTGGGTCTAGCGGAGTGGGTTTGCGTCTAGCGGAGTGGGTTTGGGTCTAGCGGAGTGGGTATGGGTCTAGCAGAGTGGGTTTGGGTCTAGCGGACTGGGTTTGGGTCTAGCGGAGTGGGTTTGGGTCTAGCTGAGTGGGTTTGGGTCTAGCCGAATGGGTTTGGGTGTAGCCGAGTGGGTTTGGGTCTAGCCGAGTGGGATTGGGTCTAGCGGAGTGGGTTTGGGTCTAGCGGAATGGATTTGGGTCTGGCCGAGTGGGTTTGGGTCTAGCAGAGTGGGTTTGGGTCTAGCCGATTGGGTTTGGGTCTAGCCGAGTGGTTTTGGGTCTAGCCGAGTGGGTTTGGGTATAGCCGAGTGGGTTTGATTGTAGCCGAGTGGGTTTGGGTCCAGCTGAGTGGGTTTGGGTCTGGTCAAGTGGGTTTGGGTCTAGCCAGTGGGTTTGGGTTTAGCCGAGTGGGTTTGGGTCTGGTCAAGTGGGTTTGGGTCTAGCCAGTGGGTTTGGGTCTAGCCGAGTGGCTTTGGGTCTAGCCTAGTGGGTTTGGGTCTAGCCGAGTGGGTTTGGGTCTAGCCGAGTGGGTTTGGGTCTAGCCGAGTGGGTTTGGGTGCAGCCGAGTGGGTTTGGGTCTGGCCGAGTGGGTTTGGGTCTAGCGGAGTGGGTTTGGGTCTAGCGGAGTAGGTTTGGGTCTAGCGGAGTGGGTTTGGGTCTAGCTGAGTGGGTTATGGTCTTGCGGACTGGGTTTGGGTCTAGTGGAGTGGGTTTGGGTCTAGCGGAGTGGATTTGGGTCAAGCCGAGTGGGTTTGGGTCTAGCGGAGTGGGTTTGGGTCTAGCCGAGTGGGTTTGGGGCTAGCCGTGGGTTTGGGTCTAGCCGAGTGGGTTTGGGTCTGGCCGAGGGGGTTTGGGTCTAGCCGAGTGGGTTTGGGTCTAACCGAGTGGGTTTGGGTCTAGCCGAGTGGGTTTGGGTGTAGCCGAGTGGGTTTGGGTCTGGCCGAGTGGGTTTGGGTCTAGCGGAGTGGGTTTGGGTCTAGCCGAGTGGGTTTGGGTCTAGCGGAGTGGGTTTGGGTCTAGCGGACTGCGTTTGGGTCTAGCGGAGTGGGTTTGGGTCTAGCGGAGTGGATTTGGGTCTAGCCGAGTGGGTTTGGGTATAGCGGAGTGGGTTTGGGTCTAGCCGAGTGGGTTTGGGTCTAGCCGTGGGTTTGGGTCTAGCCGAGTGGGTTTGGGTCTAGCCGAGTGGTTTTGGGTCTAGCGAGTGGGTTTGCGTCTAGCGAGTGGGTTTGGCTCTAGCCGTGTGGGTTTGGGTTTAGCCGAGTGGGCTTGGGTCTCGCCTAGTGGGTTTGGGTCTAGCCGAGTGGGTTTGGGTCCAGCCGAGTGGGTTTGGGGTTAGCCGAGTGGGTTTGGGTCCAGCCGAGTGGGTTTGGGTCTAGCCGAGTGGGTTTGGGTGGAGCCGAGTGGGTTTGTGTGTAGCCGAGTGGGTTTGGGTCTGGCCGAGTGGGTTTGGGTCTAGCGGAGTAGGTTTGGGTCTAGCCGAGTGGGTTTGGGTCTAGCGGAGTGGGTTTGGGTCTAGCCGAGTGGGTTTGGGTCTAGCCGAGAGGGTTTGGGTCTAGCCGAGTGGGTTTGGGTCTAGCCGATTGGGTTTGGGTCTAGCCGAGTGGGTTTGTGTCTAGCGGAGTGGGTTTGGGTCTAACGGAGTGGGTTAGGGTCTAGCGGAGTGGGTTTGGGTCTTGCGGACTGGGTTTGGGTCTAGCCGAGTGGGTTTGTGTCTAGCCGAGTGGGTTTGGGTCTAGCCGATTGGGTTTCGGTCTAGCCGAGTGGGTTTGTGTCTAGCGGAGTGGGTTTGGGTCTAATGGAGTGGGTTAGGGTCTTGCGGAGTGGGTTTGGGTCTAGCAGAGTGGGTTTGGGTCTAGCCGAGTGGGTTTGGGTCTAGCGGAGTGGGTTTGCATCTAGCGGAGTAGGTTTGGGTCTAGCGGAGTGGGTATGGGTCTAGCGGAGTGGGTTTGGGTCTTGCGGACTGGGTTTGGGTCTAGCCGAGTGGGTTTGGGTCTAGCAGAGTGGGTTTGGGTCTAGCGGAGTGGATTTGGGTCTAGCCGAGTGGGTTTGGGTCTAGCGGAGTGGGTTTGGGTCTAACGGAGTGGGTTTGGGTCTAGCCGAATGGGTTTGGGTGTAGCCGAGTGGGTTTGGGTCTAGCCGAGTGGGTTTGGGTATAGCCGAGTGGGTTTGGGTCTAGCCGAGTGGGTTTGGGTCTAGCTGAGTGGGTTTGGGTCTAGCCGAGAGGGTTTGGGTCTAGCCGAGTGGGTTTGGGTCTAGCCGAGTGGGTTTGATTCTAGCCGAGTGGGTTTGGGTCTAGCTGAGTGGGTTTGGGTCAAGCCGAGTGGGTTTGTGTCTAGCCGAGTGGGTTTGGGTCTAGCGGAGCGGGTTAGGGTCTAGCCGAGAGGGTTTGGGTCTAGCCGAATGGGTTTGGGTCTAGCCGAGTGGGTTTGTGTCTAGCGGAGAGGGTTTGGGTCTAGCCGAGTGGGTTTAGGTCTAGCCGAGTGGGTTGGGTCGAGCCGAGTGGGTTTGGGTCTAGCCGAGTGTGTTTGGGTCTAGCCGAGTGGGTTTGATTCTAGCCGAGTGGGTTTGGGTCTAGCCGAGTGGGTTTGGGTCAAGCCGAGTGGGTTTGGGTCTAGCCGAGTGGGTTTGGGTCTAGCCGAGTGGGTTTGGCTCTAGCCAAGTGGGTTTGGGTCTAGCCAGTGGGTTTGGGTCTAGCCGAGTGGGTTTGGGTCTAGCCGTGGGTTTGGGTCTAGCGGACTGGGTTTGGATCTAGCGGAGTGGGTTTGGGTCTAGCGGAGTGGCTTTGGGTCTAGCCGAATGGGTTTGGGTGTAGCCGAGTGGGTTTGGGTCTAGCCGAGTGCGTTTGTGTCTAGCAGAGTGGGTATGGGTCTAGCGGAGTGGGTTAGGGACTAGCGGAGTGGGTTTGGGTCTAGCAGAGTGGGTTTGGATCTAGCGGAGTGGATTTGGGTCTAGCCGAGTGGGTTTGGGTCTAGCGGAGTGGGTTTGGGTCTAGCCGAGTGGGTTTGGGTCTAGCCGTGGGTTTGGGTCTAGCCGAGTGGGTTTGGGTCTAGCCGAGTGGGTTTGGGTCTAGCCGAGTGGGTTTGGGTCTAGCCGAGTGGGTTTGGGTGTAGCCGAGTGGGTTTGGGTGTAGCCGAGTGGGTTTGGGTCTGGCCGAGTGGGTTTGGGTCTAGCGGAGTGGGTTTGGGTCTAGCCGAGTGGGTTTGGGTCTAGCGGAGTGGGTTAGGGTCTAGCGGAGTGGGTTTGGGTCTAGAAGAGTGGGTTTGGGTCTAGCGGAGTGGGTTTGGGTCTAGCGGAGTAGGTTTGGGTCTAGCGGGGTGGGTTTGGGTCTAGCGGAGTGGGTTTGGGTCTAGCGGAGTGGGTTTGGGTCTAGCGGAGTGGGTTTGGGTCTAACGGACTGGGTTTGGGTCTAGCGGAGTGGGTTTGGGTCTAGCGGAGTGGATTTGGGTCTAGCCGAGTGGGTTTGGGTCTAGCGGAGTGGGTTTGGGTCTAGCGAGTGGGTTTGGGTCTAGCGAGTGGGTTTGGCTCTAGCCGTGTGGATTTGGGTTTAGCCGAGTGGGCTTGGGTCTAGCCTAGTGGGTTTGTGTCTGGCCGAGTGGGTTTGGGTCTAGCCGAGTGGGTTTGGGTCTGGCCGAGTGGGTTTGGGTCAAGCCGAGTGGGTTTGGGTCTAGCCGAGTGGGTTTGGGTGGAGCCGAGTGGGTTTGGGTGTAGCCGAGTGGGTTTGGGTCTGGCCGAGTGGGTTTGGGTCTAGCGGAGTAGGTTTGGGTCTAGCCGAGTGGGTTTGGGTCTGGCGAAGTGGGTTTGGGTCTAGCCGAGTGGGTTTGGGTCTAGCGGAGTGGGTTTGGGTCCAGCCGAGTGGGTTTGGGTCTAGCGCAGTGGGTTTGGGTCTAGCCGAGTGGGTTTGGGTGTAGCGGAGTGGGTTTGGGTCTAGCGGAGTGGGTTTGCGTCTAGCGGAGTGGGTTTGGGTCTAGCGGAGTGGGTATGGGTCTAGCAGAGTGGGTTTGGGTCTAGCGGACTGGGTTTGGGTCTAGCGGAGTGGGTTTGGGTCTAGCTGAGTGGGTTTGGGTCTAGCCGAATGGGTTTGGGTGTAGCCGAGTGGGTTTATGTCTAGCCGAGTGGGTTTGGGTCTAGCGGAGTGGGTTTGGGTCTAGCGGAATGGATTTGGGTCTGGCCGAGTGGGTTTGGGTCTAGCAGAGTGGGTTTGGGTCTAGCCGATTGGGTTTGGGTCTAGCCGAGTGGTTTTGGGTCTAGCCGAGTGGGTTTGGGTATAGCCGAGTGGGTTTGATTCTACCCGAGTGGGTTTGGGTCCAGCTGAGTGGGTTTGGGTCAATCCGAGTGGGTTTGGGTCTAGCCGAGTGGGTTTGGGTCAAGCCGAGTGGGTTTGGGTCTGGTCAAGTGGGTTTGGGTCTAGCCAGTGGGTTTGGGTCTAGCCGAGTGGGTTTGGGTCTCGCCTAGTGGGTTTGGGTCTTGCCGAGTGGGTTTGGGTCTAGCCGAGTGGGTTTGGGTCTAGCCGAGTGGGTTTGGGTGCAGCCGAGTGGGTTTGGGTCTGGCCGAGTGGGTTTGGGTCTAGCGGAGTGGGTTTGGGTCTAGCGGAGTGGGTTTGGGTCTAGCGGAGTGGGTTTGGGTCTAGCGGAGTGGGTTATGGTCTAGCGGACTGGGTTTGGGTCTAGCGGAGTGGGTATGGGTCTAGCAGAGTTGGTTTGGGTCTAGCGGACTGGGTTTGGGTCTAGCGGAGTGGGTTTGGGTCTAGCTGAGTGGGTTTGGGTCTAACCGAATGGGTTTGGGTGTAGCCGAGTGGGTTTGGGTCTAGCCGAGTGGGTTTGGGTCTAGCGGAGTGGGTTTGGGTCTAGCGGAATGGATTTGGGTCTGGCCGAGTGGGTTTGGGTCTAGCAGAGTGGGTTTGGGTCTAGCCGATTGGGTTTGGGTCTATCCGAGTGGTTTTGGGTCTAGCCGAGTGGGTTTGGGTGTAGCCGAGTGGGTTTGATTCTAGCCGAGTGGGTTTGGGTCCAGCTGAGTGGGTTTGGGTCAAGCCGAGTGGGTTTGGGTCTAGCCGAGTGGGTTTGGGTCAAGCCGAGTGGGTTTGGGTCTGGTCAAGTGGGTTTGGGTCTAGCCAGTGGGTTTGGGTCTAGCCGAGTGGGTTTGGGTCTCGCCTAGTGGGTTTGGGTCTAGCCGAGTGGGTTTGGGTCTAGCCGAGTGGGTTTGGGTCTTGCCGAGTGGGTTTGGGTGCAGCCGAGTGGGTTTGGGTCTGGCCGAGTGGGTTTGGGTCTAGCGGAGTGGGTTTGGGTCTAGCGGAGTGGGTTTGGGTCTAGCGGAGTGGGTTTGGGTCTAGCGGAGTGGGTTATGATCTAGCGGACTGGGTTTGGGTCTAGCGGAGTGGGTTTGGGTCTAGCGGAGTGGATTTGGGTCTGGCCGAGTGGGTTTGGGTCTAGCCGAGTGGGTTTGGGTCTAGCCGAGTGGGTTTGGGTCTAGCCATGGGTTTGGGTCTAGCCGAGTGGGTTTGGGTCTGGCCGAGGGGGTTTGGGTCTAGCCGAGTGGGTTTGGGTCTAGCCGAGTGGGTTTGGGTCTAGCCGAGTGGGTTTGGGTGTAGCCGAGTGGGTTTGGGTCTGGCCGAGTGGGTTTGGGTCTAGCGGAGTGTGTTTGGGTCTAGCCGAGTGGGTTTGATTCTAGCCGAGTGGGTTTGGGTCTAGCCGAGTGGGTTTGGGTCAAGCCGAGTGGGTTTGGGTCTAGCCGAGTGGGTTTGGGTCTAGCCGAGTGGGTTTGGGTCTAGCCAGTGGGTTTGGGTCTAGCCGAGTGGGTTTGGGTCTAGCCGTGGGTTTGGGTCTAGCGGACTGGGTTTGGATCTAGCGGAGTGGGTTTGGGTCTAGCGGAGTGGGTTTGGGTCTTGCGGACTGGGTTTGGGTCTAGCCGAGTGGGTTTGTGTCTAGCCGAGTGGGTTTGGGTCTAGCCGATTGGGTTTCGGTCTAGCCGAGTGGGTTTGTGTCTAGCGGAGTGGGTTTGGGTCTAATGGAGTGGGTTAGGGTCTTGCGGAGTGGGTTTGGGTCTAGCAGAGTGGGTTTGGGTCTAGCCGAGTGGGTTTGGGTCTAGCGGAGTGGGTTTGCATCTAGCGGAGTAGGTTTGGGTCTAGCGGAGTGGGTATGGGTCTAGCGGAGTGGGTTTGGGTCTTGCGGACTGGGTTTGGGTCTAGCCGAGTGGGTTTGGGTCTAGCAGAGTGGGTTTGGGTCTAGCGGAGTGGATTTGGGTCTAGCCGAGTGGGTTTGGGTCTAGCGGAGTGGGTTTGGGTCTAACGGAGTGGGTTTGGGTCTAGCCGAATGGGTTTGGGTGTAGCCGAGTGGGTTTGGGTCTAGCCGAGTGGGTTTGGGTATAGCCGAGTGGGTTTGGGTCTAGCCGAGTGGGTTTGGGTCTAGCTGAGTGGGTTTGGGTCTAGCCGAGAGGGTTTGGGTCTAGCCGAGTGGGTTTGGGTCTAGCCGAGTGGGTTTGATTCTAGCCGAGTGGGTTTGGGTCTAGCTGAGTGGGTTTGGGTCAAGCCGAGTGGGTTTGTGTCTAGCCGAGTGGGTTTGGGTCTAGCGGAGCGGGTTAGGGTCTAGCCGAGAGGGTTTGGGTCTAGCCGAATGGGTTTGGGTCTAGCCGAGTGGGTTTGTGTCTAGCGGAGAGGGTTTGGGTCTAGCCGAGTGGGTTTAGGTCTAGCCGAGTGGGTTGGGTCGAGCCGAGTGGGTTTGGGTCTAGCCGAGTGTGTTTGGGTCTAGCCGAGTGGGTTTGATTCTAGCCGAGTGGGTTTGGGTCTAGCCGAGTGGGTTTGGGTCAAGCCGAGTGGGTTTGGGTCTAGCCGAGTGGGTTTGGGTCTAGCCGAGTGGGTTTGGCTCTAGCCAAGTGGGTTTGGGTCTAGCCAGTGGGTTTGGGTCTAGCCGAGTGGGTTTGGGTCTAGCCGTGGGTTTGGGTCTAGCGGACTGGGTTTGGATCTAGCGGAGTGGGTTTGGGTCTAGCGGAGTGGCTTTGGGTCTAGCCGAATGGGTTTGGGTGTAGCCGAGTGGGTTTGGGTCTAGCCGAGTGCGTTTGTGTCTAGCAGAGTGGGTATGGGTCTAGCGGAGTGGGTTAGGGACTAGCGGAGTGGGTTTGGGTCTAGCAGAGTGGGTTTGGATCTAGCGGAGTGGATTTGGGTCTAGCCGAGTGGGTTTGGGTCTAGCGGAGTGGGTTTGGGTCTAGCCGAGTGGGTTTGGGTCTAGCCGTGGGTTTGGGTCTAGCCGAGTGGGTTTGGGTCTAGCCGAGTGGGTTTGGGTCTAGCCGAGTGGGTTTGGGTCTAGCCGAGTGGGTTTGGGTGTAGCCGAGTGGGTTTGGGTGTAGCCGAGTGGGTTTGGGTCTGGCCGAGTGGGTTTGGGTCTAGCGGAGTGGGTTTGGGTCTAGCCGAGTGGGTTTGGGTCTAGCGGAGTGGGTTAGGGTCTAGCGGAGTGGGTTTGGGTCTAGAAGAGTGGGTTTGGGTCTAGCGGAGTGGGTTTGGGTCTAGCGGAGTAGGTTTGGGTCTAGCGGGGTGGGTTTGGGTCTAGCGGAGTGGGTTTGGGTCTAGCGGAGTGGGTTTGGGTCTAGCGGAGTGGGTTTGGGTCTAACGGACTGGGTTTGGGTCTAGCGGAGTGGGTTTGGGTCTAGCGGAGTGGATTTGGGTCTAGCCGAGTGGGTTTGGGTCTAGCGGAGTGGGTTTGGGTCTAGCGAGTGGGTTTGGGTCTAGCGAGTGGGTTTGGCTCTAGCCGTGTGGATTTGGGTTTAGCCGAGTGGGCTTGGGTCTAGCCTAGTGGGTTTGTGTCTGGCCGAGTGGGTTTGGGTCTAGCCGAGTGGGTTTGGGTCTGGCCGAGTGGGTTTGGGTCAAGCCGAGTGGGTTTGGGTCTAGCCGAGTGGGTTTGGGTGGAGCCGAGTGGGTTTGGGTGTAGCCGAGTGGGTTTGGGTCTGGCCGAGTGGGTTTGGGTCTAGCGGAGTAGGTTTGGGTCTAGCCGAGTGGGTTTGGGTCTGGCGAAGTGGGTTTGGGTCTAGCCGAGTGGGTTTGGGTCTAGCGGAGTGGGTTTGGGTCCAGCCGAGTGGGTTTGGGTCTAGCGCAGTGGGTTTGGGTCTAGCCGAGTGGGTTTGGGTGTAGCGGAGTGGGTTTGGGTCTAGCGGAGTGGGTTTGCGTCTAGCGGAGTGGGTTTGGGTCTAGCGGAGTGGGTATGGGTCTAGCAGAGTGGGTTTGGGTCTAGCGGACTGGGTTTGGGTCTAGCGGAGTGGGTTTGGGTCTAGCTGAGTGGGTTTGGGTCTAGCCGAATGGGTTTGGGTGTAGCCGAGTGGGTTTATGTCTAGCCGAGTGGGTTTGGGTCTAGCGGAGTGGGTTTGGGTCTAGCGGAATGGATTTGGGTCTGGCCGAGTGGGTTTGGGTCTAGCAGAGTGGGTTTGGGTCTAGCCGATTGGGTTTGGGTCTAGCCGAGTGGTTTTGGGTCTAGCCGAGTGGGTTTGGGTATAGCCGAGTGGGTTTGATTCTACCCGAGTGGGTTTGGGTCCAGCTGAGTGGGTTTGGGTCAATCCGAGTGGGTTTGGGTCTAGCCGAGTGGGTTTGGGTCAAGCCGAGTGGGTTTGGGTCTGGTCAAGTGGGTTTGGGTCTAGCCAGTGGGTTTGGGTCTAGCCGAGTGGGTTTGGGTCTCGCCTAGTGGGTTTGGGTCTTGCCGAGTGGGTTTGGGTCTAGCCGAGTGGGTTTGGGTCTAGCCGAGTGGGTTTGGGTGCAGCCGAGTGGGTTTGGGTCTGGCCGAGTGGGTTTGGGTCTAGCGGAGTGGGTTTGGGTCTAGCGGAGTGGGTTTGGGTCTAGCGGAGTGGGTTTGGGTCTAGCGGAGTGGGTTATGGTCTAGCGGACTGGGTTTGGGTCTAGCGGAGTGGGTATGGGTCTAGCAGAGTTGGTTTGGGTCTAGCGGACTGGGTTTGGGTCTAGCGGAGTGGGTTTGGGTCTAGCTGAGTGGGTTTGGGTCTAACCGAATGGGTTTGGGTGTAGCCGAGTGGGTTTGGGTCTAGCCGAGTGGGTTTGGGTCTAGCGGAGTGGGTTTGGGTCTAGCGGAATGGATTTGGGTCTGGCCGAGTGGGTTTGGGTCTAGCAGAGTGGGTTTGGGTCTAGCCGATTGGGTTTGGGTCTATCCGAGTGGTTTTGGGTCTAGCCGAGTGGGTTTGGGTGTAGCCGAGTGGGTTTGATTCTAGCCGAGTGGGTTTGGGTCCAGCTGAGTGGGTTTGGGTCAAGCCGAGTGGGTTTGGGTCTAGCCGAGTGGGTTTGGGTCAAGCCGAGTGGGTTTGGGTCTGGTCAAGTGGGTTTGGGTCTAGCCAGTGGGTTTGGGTCTAGCCGAGTGGGTTTGGGTCTCGCCTAGTGGGTTTGGGTCTAGCCGAGTGGGTTTGGGTCTAGCCGAGTGGGTTTGGGTCTTGCCGAGTGGGTTTGGGTGCAGCCGAGTGGGTTTGGGTCTGGCCGAGTGGGTTTGGGTCTAGCGGAGTGGGTTTGGGTCTAGCGGAGTGGGTTTGGGTCTAGCGGAGTGGGTTTGGGTCTAGCGGAGTGGGTTATGATCTAGCGGACTGGGTTTGGGTCTAGCGGAGTGGGTTTGGGTCTAGCGGAGTGGATTTGGGTCTGGCCGAGTGGGTTTGGGTCTAGCCGAGTGGGTTTGGGTCTAGCCGAGTGGGTTTGGGTCTAGCCATGGGTTTGGGTCTAGCCGAGTGGGTTTGGGTCTGGCCGAGGGGGTTTGGGTCTAGCCGAGTGGGTTTGGGTCTAGCCGAGTGGGTTTGGGTCTAGCCGAGTGGGTTTGGGTGTAGCCGAGTGGGTTTGGGTCTGGCCGAGTGGGTTTGGGTCTAGCGGAGTGTGTTTGGGTCTAGCCGAGTGGGTTTGATTCTAGCCGAGTGGGTTTGGGTCTAGCCGAGTGGGTTTGGGTCAAGCCGAGTGGGTTTGGGTCTAGCCGAGTGGGTTTGGGTCTAGCCGAGTGGGTTTGGCTCTAGCCAAGTGGGTTTGGGTCTAGCCAGTGGGTTTGGGTCTAGCCGAGTGGGTTTGGGTCTAGCCGTGGGTTTGGGTCTAGCGGACTGGGTTTGGATCTAGCGGAGTGGGTTTGGGTCTAGCGGAGTGGGTTTGGGTCTAGCCGAATGGGTTTGGGTGTAGCCGAGTGGGTTTGGGTCTAGCCGAGTGCGTTTGTGTCTAGCAGAGTGGGTATGGGTCTAGCGGAGTGGGTTAGGGACTAGCGGAGTGGGTTTGGGTCTAGCAGAGTGGGTTTGGATCTAGCGGAGTGGATTTGGGTCTAGCCGAGTGGGTTTGGGTCTAGCGGAGTGGGTTTGGGTCTAGCCGAGTGGGTTTGGGTCTAGCCGTGGGTTTGGGTCTAGCCGAGTGGGTTTGGGTCTAGCCGAGTGGGTTTGGGTCTAGCCGAGTGGGTTTGGGTCTAGCCGAGTGGGTTTGGGTGTAGCCGAGTGGGTTTGGGTGTAGCCGAGTGGGTTTGGGTCTGGCCGAGTGGGTTTGGGTCTAGCGCAGTGGGTTTGGGTCTAGCCGAGTGGGTTTGGGTCTAGCGGAGTGGGTTAGGGTCTAGCGGAGTGGGTTTGGGTCTAGAAGAGTGGGTTTGGGTCTAGCGGAGTGGGTTTGGGTCTAGCGGAGTAGGTTTGGGTCTAGCGGAGTGGGTTTGGGTCTAGCGGAGTGGGTTTGGGTCTAGCGGAGTGGGTTTGGGTCTAGCGGAGTGGGTTTGGGTCTAACGGACTGGGTTTGGGTCTAGCGGAGTGGGTTTGGGTCTAGCGGAGTGGATTTGGGTCTAGCCGAGTGGGTTTGGGTCTAGCGGAGTGGGTTTGGGTCTAGCGAGTGGGTTTGGGTCTAGCGAGTGGGTTTGGCTCTAGCCGTGTGGATTTGGGTTTAGCCGAGTGGGCTTGGGTCTAGCCTAGTGGGTTTGTGTCTGGCCGAGTGGGTTTGTGTCTAGCCGAGTGGGTTTGGGTCTGGCCGAGTGGGTTTGGGTCAAACCGAGTGGGTTTGGGTCTAGCCGAGTGGGTTTGGGTGGAGCCGAGTGGGTTTGGGTGTAGCCGAGTGGGTTTGGGTCTGGCCGAGTGGGTTTGGGTATAGCGGAGTAGGTTTGCGTCCAGCCGAGTGGGTTTGGGTCTGGCGAAGTGGGTTTGGGTCTAGCCGAGTGGGTTTGGGTCTAGCGGAGTGGGTTTGGGTCCAGCCGAGTGGGTTTGGGTCTAGCGCAGTGGGTTTGGGTCTAGCCGAGTGGGTTTTGGTGTAGCGGAGTGGGTTTGGGTCTAGCGGAGTGGGTTTGCGTCTAGCGGAGTGGGTTTGGGTCTAGCGGAGTGGGTATGGGTCTAGCAGAGTGGGTTTGGGTCTAGCGGACTGGGTTTGGGTCTAGCGGAGTGGGTTTGGGTCTAGCTGAGTGGGTTTGGGTCTAGCCGAATGGGTTTGGGTGTAGCCGAGTGGGTTTGGGTCTAGCCGAGTGGGTTTGGGTCTAGCGGAGTGGGTTTGGGTCTAGCGGAATGGATTTGGGTCTGGCCGAGTGGGTTTGGGTCTAGCAGAGTGGGTTTGGGTCTAGCCGATTGGGTTTGGGTCTAGCCGAGTGGTTTTGGGTCTAGCCGAGTGGGTTTGGGTATAGCCGAGTGGGTTTGATTCTAGCCGAGTGGGTTTGGGTCTAGCGGAGTGGGTTTGGGTCTAGCGGAGTGGGTTTGGGTCTAACGGACTGGGTTTGGGTCTAGCGGAGTGGGTTTGGGTCTAGCGGAGTGGATTTGGGTCTAGCCGAGTGGGTTTGGGTCTAGCGGAGTGGGTTTGGGTCTAGCGAGTGGGTTTGGGTCTAGCGAGTGGGTTTGGCTCTAGCCGTGTGGATTTGGGTTTAGCCGAGTGGGCTTGGGTCTAGCCTAGTGGGTTTGTGTCTGGCCGAGTGGGTTTGTGTCTAGCCGAGTGGGTTTGGGTCTGGCCGAGTGGGTTTGGGTCAAACCGAGTGGGTTTGGGTCTAGCCGAGTGGGTTTGGGTGGAGCCGAGTGGGTTTGGGTGTAGCCGAGTGGGTTTGGGTCTGGCCGAGTGGGTTTGGGTCTAGCGGAGTAGGTTTGCGTCCAGCCGAGTGGGTTTGGGTCTGGCGAAGTGGGTTTGGGTCTAGCCGAGTGGGTTTGGGTCTAGCGGAGTGGGTTTGGGTCCAGCCGAGTGGGTTTGGGTCTAGCGCAGTGGGTTTGGGTCTAGCCGAGTGGGTTTTGGTGTAGCGGAGTGGGTTTGGGTCTAGCGGAGTGGGTATGGGTCTAGCAGAGTGGGTTTGGGTCTAGCGGACTGGGTTTGGGTCTAGCGGAGTGGGTTTGGGTCTAGCTGAGTGGGTTTGGGTCTAGCCGAATGGGTTTGGGTGTAGCCGAGTGGGTTTGGGTCTAGCCGAGTGGGTTTGGGTCTAGCGGAGTGGGTTTGGGTCTAGCGGAATGGATTTGGGTCTGGCCGAGTGGGTTTGGGTCTAGCAGAGTGGGTTTGGGTCTAGCCGATTGGGTTTGGGTCTAGCCGAGTGGTTTTGGGTCTAGCCGAGTGGGTTTGGGTATAGCCGAGTGGGTTTGATTCTAGCCGAGTGGGTTTGGGTCCAGCTGAGTGGGTTTGGGTCAAGCCGAGTGGGTTTGGGTCTAGCTGAGTGGGTTTGGGTCAAGCCGAGTGGGTTTGGGTCTGGTCAAGGTGGTTTGGGTCTGGCCAGTGGGTTTGGGTCTAGCCGAGTGGGTTTGGGTCTCGCCTAGTGGGTTTGAGTCTGGCCGAGTGGGTTTGGGTCTAGCCGAGTGGGTTTGGGTCTAGCCGAGTGGGTTTGGGTGCAGCCGAGTGGGTTTGGGTCTGGCCGAGTGGGTTTGGGTCTAGCGGAGTGGGTTTGGGTCTAGCGGAGTGGGTTTGGGTCTAGCGGAGTGGGTTTGGGTCTAGCGGAGTGGGTTATGGTCTAGCGGACTGGGTTTGGGTCTAGCGGAGTGGGTATGGGTCTAGCAGAGTGGGTTTGGGTCTAGCGGACTGGGTTTGGGTCTAGCGGAGTGGGTTTGGGTCTAGCTGAGTGGGTTTGGGTCTGGCCGAATGGGTTTGGGTGTAGCCGAGTGGGTTTGGGTCTAGCCGAGTGGGTTTGGGTCTAGCGGAGTGGGTTTGGGTCTAGCGGAATGGATTTGGGTCTGGCCGAGTGGGTTTGGGTCTAGCAGAGTGGGTTTGGGTCTAGCCGATTGGGTTTGGGTCTAGCCGAGTGGTTTTGGGTCTAGCCGAGTGGGTTTGGGTATAGCCGAGTGGGTTTGATTCTAGCCGAGTGGGTTTGGGTCCAGCTGAGTGGGTTTGGGTCAAGCCGAGTGGGTTTGGGTCCAGCCGAGTGGGTTTGGGTCAAGCCGAGTGGGTTTGGGTCTGGTCAAGTGGGTTTGGGTCTAGCCAGTGGGTTTGGGTCTAGCCGAGTGGGTTTGGGTCTCGCCCAGTGGGTTATGTCTAGCCGAGTGGGTTTGGGTCTAGCCGAGTGGGTTTGGGTCTAGCCGAGTGGGTTTGGGTGCAGCCGAGTGGGTTTGGGTCTGGCCGAGTGGGTTTGGGTCTAGCGGAGTGGGTTTGGGTCTAGCGGAGTGGGTTTGGGTCTAGCGGAGTGGGATTGGGTCTAGCGGAGTGGGTTATGGTCTAGCGGACTGGGTATGGGTCTAGCGGAGTGGGTTTGGGTCTAGCGGAGTGGATTTGGGTCTAGCCGAGTGGGTTTGGGTCTAGCGGAGTGGGTTTGGGTCTAGCCGAGTGGGTATGGGTCTAGCCGTGGGTTTGGGTCTAGCCGAGTGGGTTTGGGTCTAGCCGAGGGGGTTTGGGTCTAGCCGAGTGGGTTTGGGTCTAGCCGAGTGGGTTTGGGTCTAGCCGAGTGGGTTTGGGTGTAGCCGAGTGGGTTTGGGTCTGGCCGAGTGGGTTTGGGTCTAGCGGAGTGGGTTTGGGTCTAGCCGAGTGGGTTTGGGTCTAGCGGAGTGGGTTTGGGCCTAGCCGAGTGGGTTTGTGACTAGCGGAGTGTGTTTGGGTCTAGCGGAGTGGGTTTCCGTCTAGCGGACTGCGTTTGGGTCTAGCGGAGTGGGTTTGGGTCTAGCGGAGTGGATTTGGGTCTAGCCGAGTGGGTTTGGGTCTAGCGGAGTGGGTTTGGGTCTAGCCGAGTGGGTTTGGGTCTAGCCGTGGGTTTGGGTCTAGCCGAGTGGGTTTGGGTCTAGCCGAGTGGGTTTGGGTCTAGCGAGTGGGTTTGCGTCTAGCGAGTGGGTTTGGCTCTAGCCGTGTGAGTTTGGGTTTAGCCGAGTGGGCTTGGGTCTTGCCTAGTGGGTTTGGGTCTAGCCGAGTGGGTTTGGGTCTAGCCGAGTGGGTTTGGGGCTAGCCGAGTGGGTTTGGGTCCAGCCGAGTGGGTTTGGGTCTAGCCGAGTGGGTTTGGGTGGAGACGAGTGGGTTTGGGTGTAGCCGAGTGGGTTTGGGTCTGGCCGAGTGGGTTTGGGTCTAGCGGAGTAGGTTTGGGTCCAGCCGAGTGGGTTTGGGTCTAGCGGAGTGGGTTTGGGTCTAGCCGAGTGGGTTTGGGTCTAGCCGAGAGGGTTTGGGTCCAGCCGAGTGGGTTTGGGTCTAGCCGATTGGGTTTGGGTCTAGCCGAGTGGGTTTGTGTCTAGCGGAGTGGGTTTGGGTTTAACGGAGTGGGTTAGGGTCTAGCGGAGTGGGTTTGGGTCTAGCGGAGTGGGTTTGGGTCTAGCAGAGTGGGTTTGGGTCTAGCCGAGTGGGTTTGGGTCTAGCGGAGTGGGTTTGCATCTAGCGGAGTAGGTTTGGGTCTAGCGGAGTGGGTATGGGTCTAGCGGAGTGGGTTTGGGTCTAGCGGACTGGGTTTGGGTCTAGCCGAATGGGTTTGGGTCTAGCAGAGTGGGTTTGGGTCTAGCGGAGTGGATCTGGGTCTAGCCGAGTGGGTTTGGGTCTAGCGGAGTGGGTTTGGGTCTAACGGAGTGGGTTTGGGTCTAGCCGAATGGGTTTGGGTGTAGCCGAGTGGGTTTGGGTCTAGCCGAGTGGGTTTGGGTATAGCCGAGTGGGTTTGGGTCTAGCCGAGTGGGTTTGGGTCTAGCTGAGTGGGTTTGGGTCTAGCCGAGAGGGTTTGGGTCTAGCCGAGTGGGTTTGGGTCCAGCCGAGTGGGTTTGGGTCTAGCCGAGTGGGTTTGAGTCTAGCGGAGTGGGTTTGGGTCTAGCGGAGTGGGTTAGGGTCTAGCGGAGTGGGTTTGGGTCTAGCGGAGTGGGTTTGGGTCTAGCGGAGTGGGTTTGGGTCTAGCCGAGTGGGTTTGGGTCTAGCGGAGTGGGTTTGCGTCTAGCGGAGTAGGTTTGGGTCTAGTGGAGTGGGTATGGGTCTAGCGGAGTGGGTTTGGGTCCAGCGGACTGGGTTTGGGTCTAGCCGAGTGGGTTTGGGTCTACCGGAGTGGGTTTGGGTCTAGCGGAGTGGATTTGGGTCTAGCCGAGTGGGTTTGGGTCTAGCGGAGTGGGTTTGGGTCTAACGGAGTGGGTTTGGGTCTAGCCAAATGGGTTTGGGTGTAGCCGAGTGGGTTTGGGTCTAGCCGAGTGGGTTTGGGTTTAGCCGAGTGGGTTTGGGTCTAGCCGAGTGGGTTTGGGTCTAGCCGAGTGGGTTTGGGTCTAGCCGAGTGGGTTTGGGTCTAGCCGAGTGGGTTTGGGTCTAGCCGAGTGGGTTTGGGTCTAGCCGAGTGGGTTTGGGTCTAGCCGAGTGGGTTTGGGTCTAGCCGAATGGGTTTGGGTCTAGCCGAGTGGGTTTGATTCTAGCCGAGTGGGTTTGGGTCTAGCTGAGTGGGTTTGGGTCAAGCCGAGTGGGTTTGTGTCTAGCCGAGTGGGTTTGGGTCTAGCGGAGCGGGTTAGGGTCTAGCCGAGAGGGTTTGGGTCTAGCCAAATGGGTTTGGGTCTAGCCGAGTGGGTTTGGGTCTAGCGGAGAGGGTTTGGGTCTATCCGAGTGGGTTTAGGTCTAGCCGAGTGGGTTTGGGTCTAGCCAATTGGGTTTGGGTCTAGCCGAGTGGGTTTGGGTCTAGCCGATTGGGTTTGGGTCTAGCCGAGTGGGTTTGGGTCAAGCCGAGTGGGTTTGGGTCTAGCCGAGTGGGTTTGGGTCTAGCCGAGTGAGTTTGGGTCTAGCCGAGTGGGTTTGGGTCTAGCCGAGTGGGTTTGGGTCTAGCCGAGTGTGTTTGGGTGTAGCCGAGTGGGTTTGATTCTAGCCGAGTGGGTTTGGGTCTAGCCGAGTGGGTTTGGGTCAAGCCGAGTGTGTTTGGGTCTAGCCGAGTGGGTTTGGGTCTAGCCGAGTGGGTTTGGCTCTAGCCAAGTGGGTTTGGGTCTAGCCAGTGGGTTTGGGTCTAGCCGAGTGGGTTTGGGTCTAGCCGTGGGTTTGGGTCTAGCGGAGTGGGTTTGGGTCTAGCGGAGTGGGTTTGCGTCTAGCGGAGTGGGTTTGGGTCTAGCGGACTGGGTTTGGATCTAGCGGAGTGCGTTTGGGTCTAGCCGAATGGGTTTGGGTGTAGCCGAGTGGGTTTGGGTCTAGCGGAGTGGGTTTGGGTCTAGCCGAGTGGGTTTGGGTCTAGCGGAGTGGGTTTGGGCCTAGCCGAGTGGGTTTGGGTCTAGCCGAGTGGGTTTGGGTCTAGCGGAGTGGGTTTGGGTCCAGCCGAGTGGGTTTGGGTCCAGCCGAGTGGGTTTGGGTGCAGCGGAGTGGGTTTGGGTCTAGCGGAGTGGGTTTGCGTCTAGCGGAGTGGGTTTGGGTCTAGCGGAGTGGGTATGGGTCTAGCAGAGTGGGTTTGGGTCTAGCGGACTGGGTTTGGGTCTAGCGGAGTGGGTTTGGGTCTAGCTGAGTGGGTTTTGGTCTAGCCGAATGGGTTTGGGTGTAGCCGAGTGGGTTTGGGTCTAGCCGAGTGGGTTTGGGTCTAGCGGAGTGGGTTTGGGTCTAGCGGAATGGATTTCGGTCTGGCCGAGTGGGTTTGGGTCTAGCAGAGTGGGTTTGGGTCTAGCCGATTGGGTTTGGGTCTAGCCGAGTGGTTTTGGGTCTAGCCGAGTGGGTTTGGGTATAGCCGAGTGGGTTTGATTCTAGCCGAGTGGGTTTGGGTCCAGCTGAGTGGGTTTGGGTCAAGCCGAGTGGGTTTGGGTCTAGCCGAGTGGGTTTGGGTCAAGCCGAGTGGGTTTGGGTCTGGTCAAGTGGGTTTGGGTCTGGCCAGTGGGTTTGGGTCTAGCCGAGTGGGTTTGGGTCTCGCCTAGTGGGTTTGGGTCTAGCCGAGTGGGTTTGGGTCTAGCCGAGTGGGTTTAGGTCTAGCCGAGTGGGTTTGGGTGCAGCCGAGTGGGTTTGGGTCTGGCCGAGTGGGTTTGGGTCTAGCGGAGTGGGTTTGGGTCTAGCGGTGTGGGTTTGGGTCTAGCCGAGTGGGTTTGGGTCTAGCCGAGTGGGTTTGGGTCTAGCCGAGTGGGTTTGGGTCTAGCCGAGTGGGTTTGGGTCTAGCCGAATGGGTTTGGGTCTAGCCGAGTGGGTTTGATTCTAGCCGAGTGGGTTTGGGTCTAGCTGAGTGGGTTTGGGTCAAGCCGAGTGGGTTTGTGTCTAGCCGAGTGGGTTTGGGTCTAGCGGAGCGGGTTAGGGTCTAGCCGAGAGGGTTTGGGTCTAGCCAAATGGGTTTGGGTCTAGCCGAGTGGGTTTGGGTCTAGCGGAGAGGGTTTGGGTCTATCCGAGTGGGTTTAGGTCTAGCCGAGTGGGTTTGGGTCTAGCCAATTGGGTTTGGGTCTAGCCGAGTGGGTTTGGGTCTAGCCGATTGGGTTTGGGTCTAGCCGAGTGGGTTTGGGTCAAGCCGAGTGGGTTTGGGTCTAGCCGAGTGGGTTTGGGTCTAGCCGAGTGAGTTTGGGTCTAGCCGAGTTGGTTTGGGTCTAGCCGAGTGGGTTTGGGTCTAGCCGAGTGTGTTTGGGTGTAGCCGAGTGGGTTTGATTCTAGCCGAGTGGGTTTGGGTCTAGCCGAGTGGGTTTGGGTCAAGCCGAGTGTGTTTGGGTCTAGCCGAGTGGGTTTGGGTCTAGCCGAGTGGGTTTGGCTCTAGCCAAGTGGGTTTGGGTCTAGCCAGTGGGTTTGGGTCTAGCCGAGTGGGTTTGGGTCTAGCCGTGGGTTTGGGTCTAGCGGAGTGGGTTTGGGTCTAGCGGAGTGGGTTTGCGTCTAGCGGAGTGGGTTTGGGTCTAGCGGACTGGGTTTGGATCTAGCGGAGTGGGTTTGGGTCTAGCCGAATGGGTTTGGGTGTAGCCGAGTGGGTTTGGGTCTAGCGGAGTGGGTTTGGGTCTAGCCGAGTGGGTTTGGGTCTAGCGGAGTGGGTTTGGGCCTAGCCGAGTGGGTTTGGGTCTAGCCGAGTGGGTTTGGGTCTAGCGGAGTGGGTTTGGGTCCAGCCGAGTGGGTTTGGGTCCAGCCGAGTGGGTTTGGGTGCAGCGGAGTGGGTTTGGGTCTAGCGGAGTGGGTTTGCGTCTAGCGGAGTGGGTTTGGGTCTAGCGGAGTGGGTATGGGTCTAGCAGAGTGGGTTTGGGTCTAGCGGACTGGGTTTGGGTCTAGCGGAGTGGGTTTGGGTCTAGCTGAGTGGGTTTGGGTCTAGCCGAATGGGTTTGGGTGTAGCCGAGTGGGTTTGGGTCTAGCCGAGTGGGTTTGGGTCTAGCGGAGTGGGTTTGGGTCTAGCGGAATGGATTTCGGTCTGGCCGAGTGGGTTTGGGTCTAGCAGAGTGGGTTTGGGTCTAGCCGATTGGGTTTGGGTCTAGCCGAGTGGTTTTGGGTCTAGCCGAGTGGGTTTGGGTATAGCCGAGTGGGTTTGATTCTAGCCGAGTGGGTTTGGGTCCAGCTGAGTGGGTTTGGGTCAAGCCGAGTGGGTTTGGGTCTAGCCGAGTGGGTTTGGGTCAAGCCGAGTGGGTTTGGGTCTGGTCAAGTGGGTTTGGGTCTGGCCAGTGGGTTTGGGTCTAGCCGAGTGGGTTTGGGTCTCGCCTAGTGGGTTTGGGTCTAGCCGAGTGGGTTTGGGTCTAGCCGAGTGGGTTTAGGTCTAGCCGAGTGGGTTTGGGTGCAGCCGAGTGGGTTTGGGTCTGGCCGAGTGGGTTTGGGTCTAGCGGAGTGGGTTTGGGTCTAGCGGTGTGGGTTTGGGTCTAGCGGAGTGGGTTTGGGTCTAGCGGAGTGGGTTATGGTCTAGCGGACTGGGTTTGGGTCTAGCGGAGTGGGTATGGGTCTAGCAGAGTGGGTTTGGGTCTAGCGGACTGGGTTTGGGTCTAGCGGAGTGGGTTTGGGTCTAGCTGAGTGGGTTTGGGTCTAGCCGAATGGGTTTGGGTGTAGCCGAGTGGGTTTGGGTGTAGCCGAGTGGGTTTGGGTCTAGCGGAGTGGGTTTGGGTCTAGCGGAATGGATTTGGGTCTGGCCGAGTGGGTTTGGGTCTAGCAGAGTGGGTTTGGGTCTAGCCGATTGGGTTTGGGTCTAGCCGAGTGGTTTTGGGTCTAGCCGAGTGGGTTTGGGTATAGCCGAGTGGGTTTGATTCTAGCCGAGTGGGTTTGGGTCCAGCTGAGTGGGTTTGGGTCAAGCCGAGTGGGTTTGGGTCTGGTCAAGTGGGTTTGGGTCTAGCCAGTGGGTTTGGGTCTCGCCTAGTGGGTTTGGGTGTAGCCGAGTGGGTTTGGGTCTAGCCGAGTGGGTTTGGGTCTAGCCGAGTGGGTTTGGGTGCAGCCGAGTGGGTTTGGGTCTGGCTGAGTGGGTTTGGGTCTAGCGGAGTGGGTTTGGGTCTAGCGGAGTGGGTTTGGGTCTAGCGGAGTGGGTTTGGGTCTAGCGGAATGGGTTATGGTCTAGCGGACTGGGTTTGGGTCTAGCGGAGTGGGTTTGGGTCTAGCGGAGTGGATTTGGGTCTAGCCGAGTGGGTTTGTGTCTAGCGGAGTGGGTTTGGGTCTAGCCGAGTGGGTATGGGTCTAGCCGTGGGTTTGGGTCTAGCCGAGTGGGTTTGGGTCTGGCCGAGGGGGTTTGGGTCTAGCCGAGTGGGTTTGGGTCTAGCCGAGTGGGTTTGTGTCTAGCCGAGTGGGTTTGCGTGTAGCCGAGTGGGTTTGGGTCTGGCCGAGTGGGTTTGGGTCTAGCGGAGTCGGTTTGGGTCTAGCCGAGTGGGTTTGGGTCTAGCGGAGTGGGTTTGGGCCTAGCCGAGTGGGTTTGGGACTAGCGGAGTGTGTTTGGGTCTAGCGGAGTGGGTTTGGGTCTAGCGGACTGCGTTTGGGTCTAGCGGAGTGGGTTTGGGTCTAGCGGAGTGGATTTGGGTCTAGCCGAGTGGGTTTGGGTCTAGCGGAGTGGGTTTGGGTCTAGCCGAGTGGGTTTGGGTCTAGCCGAGTGGGTTTGGGTCTAGCCGAGTGGGTTTGGGTCTAGCGAGTGGGTTTGCGTCTAGCGAGTGGGTTTGGCTCTAGCCGTGTGGGTTTGGGTTTAGCCGAGTGGGCTTGGGTCTCGCCTAGTGGGTTTGGGTCTAGCCGAGTGGGTTTGGGTCTAGCCGAGTGGGTTTGGGGCTAGCCGAGTGGGTTTGGGTCTGGCCGAGTGGGTTTGGGTCTAGCGGAGTAGGTTTGGGTCTAGCCGAGTGGGTTTGGGTCTAGCGGAGTGGGTTTGGGTCTAGCCGAGTGGGTTTGGGTCTAGCCGAGAGGGTTTGGGTCTAGCCGAGTGGGTTTGGGTCTAGCCGATTGGGTTTGGGTCTAGCCGAGTGGGTTTGTGTCTAGCGGAGTGGGTTTGGGTTTAACGGAGTGGGTTAGGGTCTAGCGGAGTGGGTTTGGGTCTGGCGGAGTGGGTTTGGGTCTAGCAGAGTGGGTTTGGGTCTAGCCGAGTGGGTTTGGGTCTAGCGGAGTGGGTTTGCATCTAGCGGAGTAGGTTTGGGTCTAGCGGAGTGGGTATGGGTCTAGCGGAGTGGGTTTGGGTCTAGCGGACTGGGTTTGGGTCTAGCCGAGTGGGTTTGGGTCTAGCAGAGTGGGTTTGGGTCTAGCCGAATGGGTTTGGGTGTAGCCGAGTGGGTTTGGGTCTAGCCGAGTGGGTTTGGGTATAGCCGAGTGGGTTTGGGTCTAGCCGAGTGGGTTTGGGTCTAGCTGAGTGGGTTTGGGTCTAGCCGAGAGGGTTTGGGTCTAGCCGAGTGGGTTTGGGTCCAGCCGAGTGGGTTTGGGTCTAGCCGAGTGGGTTTGAGTCTAGCGGAGTGGGTTTGGGTCTAGCGGAGTGGGTTAGGGTCTAGCGGAGTGGGTTTGGGTCTAGCGGAGTGGGTTTGGGTCTAGCGGAGTGGGTTTGGGTCTAGCCGAGTGGGTTTGGATCTAGCGGAGTGGGTTTGCGTCTAGCGGAGTAGGTTTGGGTCTAGTGGAGTGGGTATGGGTCTAGCGGAGTGGGTTTGGGTCCAGCGGACTGGGTTTGGGTCTAGCCAAGTGGGTTTGGGTCTACCGGAGTGGGTTTGGGTCTAGCGGAGTGGATTTGGGTCTAGCCGAGTGGGTTTGGGTCTAGCGGAGTGGGTTTGGGTCTAACGGAGTGGGTTTGGGTCTAGCCAAATGGGTTTGGGTGTAGCCGAGTGGGTTTGGGTCTAGCCGAGTGGGTTTGGGTATAGCCGAGTGGGTTTGGGTCTAGCCGAGTGGGTTTGGGTCTAGCCGAGTGGGTTTGGGTCTAGCCGAGTGGGTTTGGGTCTAGCCGATTGGGTTTGGGTCTAGCCGAGTGGGTTTGGGTCTAGCCGAGTGGGTTTGGGTCTAGCCGAGTGGGTTTGTGTCTAGCCGAATGGGTTTGGGTCTAGCCGAGTGGGTTTGATTCTAGCCGAGTGGGTTTGGGTCTAGCTGAGTGGGTTTGGGTCAAGCCGAGTGGGTTTGTGTCTAGCCGAGTGGGTTTGGGTCTAGCGGAGCGGGTTAGGGTCTAGCCGAGAGGGTTTGGGTCTAGCCGAATGGGTTTGGGTCTAGCCGAGTGGGTTTGGGTCTAGCGGAGAGGGTTTGGGTCTAGCCGAGTGGGTTTAGGTCTAGCCGAGTGGGTTTGGGTCTAGCCAATTGGGTTTGGGTCTAGCCGAGTGGGTTTGGGTCTAGCCGAGTGGGTTTGGGTCTAGCCGAGTGGGTTTGGGTCAAGCCGAGTGGGTTTGGGTCTAGCCGAGTGGGTTTGGGTCTAGCCGAGTGAGTTTGGGTCTAGCCGAGTGGGTTTGGGTCTGGCCGAGTGGGTTTGGGTCTAGCCGAGTGTGTTTGGGTCTAGCCGAGTGGGTTTGATTCTAGCCGAGTGGGTTTGGGTCAAGCCGAGTGGGTTTGGGTCAAGCCGAGTGGGTTTGGGTCTAGCCGAGTGGGTTTGGGTCTAGCCGAGTGGGTTTGGGTCTAGCCAAGTGGGTTTGGGTCTAGCCAGTGGGTTTGGGTCTAGCCGAGTGGGTTTGGGTCTAGCCGTGGGTTTGGGTCTAGCGGAGTGGGTTTGGGTCTAGCGGAGTGGGTTTGCGTCTAGCGGAGTGGGTTTGGGTCTAGCGGACTGGGTTTGGATCTAGCGGAGTGGGTTTGGGTCTAGCCGAATGGGTTTGGGTGTAGCCGAGTGGGTTTGGGTCTAGCCGAGTGTGTTTGTGTCTAGCAGAGTGGGTATGGGTCTAGCGGAGTGGGTTAGGGTCTAGCGGAGTGGGTTTGGGTCTAGCAGAGTGGGTTTGGATCTAGCGGAGTGGATTTGGGTCTAGCCGAGTGGGTTTGGGTCTAGCGGAGTGGGTTTGGGTCTAGCCGAGTGGGTTTGGGTCTAGCCGTGGGTTTGGGTCTAGCCGAGTGGGTTTGGGTCTAGCCGAGTGGGTTTGGGTCTAGCCGAGTGGGTTTGGGTCTAGCCGAGTGGGTTTGGGTGTAGCCGAGTGGGTTTGGGTGTATCCGAGTGGGTTTGGGTCTGGCCGAGTGGGTTTGGGTCTAGCGGAGTGGGTTTGGGTCTAGCCGAGTGGGTTTGGGTCTAGCCGAGTGGGTTTGGGTCTAGCCGAGTGGGTTTGGGTCAAGCCGATAGGGTTTGGGTCTAGCCGAGTGGGTTTGGGTCTGGCCGAGTGGGTTTGGGTCCAGCCGAGTGGGTTTGTGTCTAGCGGAGTGGGTTTGGGTCTAGCGGAGTGGGTTAGGGTCTAGCGGAGTGGGTTTGGGTCTAGCAGAGTGGGTTTGGGTCTAGCAGAGTGGGTTTGGGTCTAGCGGAGTGGGTTTGGGTCTAGCGGAGTGGGTTTGGGTCTAGCGGAGTGGGTTTGGGTCTAACGGACTGGGTTTGGGTCCAGCGGAGTGGGTTTGGGTCTAGCGGAGTGGATTTGGGTCTAGCCGAGTGGGTTTGGGTCTAGCGGAATGGGTTTGGGTCTAGCGAGTGGGTTTGGGTCTAGCGAGTGGGTTTGGCTCTAGCCGTGTGGATTTGGGTTGAGCCGAGTGGGCTTGGGTCTAGCCTAGTGGGTTTGGGTCTAGCCGAGTGGGTTTGGGTCTAGCCGAGTGGGTTTGGGTGTAGCCGAGTGGGATTGGGTCAAGCCGAGTGGGTTTGGGTCTAGCCGAGTGGGTTTGGGTGGAGCCGAGTGGGTTTGGATGTAGCCGAGTGGGTTTGGGTCTGGCCGAGTGGGTTTGGGTCTAGCGGAGTAGGTTTGGGTCTAGCCGAGTGGGTTTGGGGCGGAGTGGGTTTGGGTCTAGCCGAGTGGGTTTGGGTCTAGCGGAGTGGGTTTGGGTCCAGCCGAGTGGGTTTGGGTCTAGCGGAGTGGGTTTGGGTCTAGCCGAGTGGGTTTGGGTCTAGCGGAGTGGGATTGGGTCTAGCGGAGTGGGTTTGCGTCTAGCGGAGTGGGTTTGGGTCTAGCGGAGTGGGTATGGGTCTAGCCTAGTGGGTTTGGGTCTAGCCGAGTGGGTTTGGGTCTAGCCGAGTGGGTTTGGGTCTAGCCGAGTGGGTTTGGGTCTAGCCGAGTGGGTTTGGGTCTGGTCAAGTGGGTTTGGGCCTAGCCAGTGGGTTTGGGTCTAGTCGAGTGGGTTTGGGTCTAGCCTAGTGGGTTTGGGTCTAGCCGAGTGGGTTTGGGTCTAGCCGAGTGGGTTTGGGTCTAGCCGAGTGGGTTTGGGTGCAGCCGAGTGGGTTTGGGTCTGGCCGAGTGGGTTTGGGTCTAGCGGAGTGGGTTTGGGTCTAGCGGAGTGGGTTTGGGTGTAGCCGAGTGGGTTTGGGTCTGGCCGAGTGGGTTTGGGTCTAGCGGAGTGGGTTTGGGTCTAGCCGAGTGGGTTTGGGTCTAGCCGAGTGGGTTTGGGTCAAGCCGATAGGGTTTGGGTCTAGCCGAGTGGGTTTGGGCCTAGCCAGTGGGTTTGGGTCTAGTCGAGTGGGTTTGGGTCTAGCCTAGTGGGTTTGGGTCTAGCCGAGTGGGTTTGGGTCTAGCCGAGTGGGTTTGGGTCTAGCCGAGTGGGTTTGGGTGCAGCCGAGTGGGTTTGGGTCTGGCCGAGTGGGTTTGGGTCTAGCGGAGTGGGTTTGGGTCTAGCGGAGTGGGTTTGGGTGTAGCCGAGTGGGTTTGGGTCTGGCCGAGTGGGTTTGGGTCTAGCGGAGTGGGTTTGGGTCTAGCCGAGTGGGTTTGGGTCTAGCCGAGTGGGTTTGGGTCTAGCCGAGTGGGTTTGGGTCAAGCCGATAGGGTTTGGGTCTAGCCGAGTGGGTTTGGGTCTGGCCGAGTGGGTTTGGGTCTAGCCGAGTGGGTTTGTGTCTAGCGGAGTGGGTTTGGGTCTAGCGGCGTGGGTTAGGGTCTAGCGGAGTGGGTTTGGATCTAGCAGAGTGGGTTTGGGTCTAGTGGAGTGGGTTTGGGTCTAGCGGAGTGGGTTTGGGTCTAGCGGAGTGGGTCTGGGTCTAGCGGAGTGGGTTTGGGTCTAACGGACTGGGTTTGGGTCTAGCGGAGTGGGTTTGGGTCTAGCGGAGTGGATTTGGGTCTAGCCGAGTGGCTTTGGGTCTAGCGGAGTGGGTTTGGGTCAAGCGAGTGGGTTTGGGTCTAGCGGAGTGGGTTTGGGTCTAGCCGAGTGGGTTTGGGTCAAGCCGAGTGGGTTTGGGTCTAGCCGAGTGGGTTTGGGTGGAGCCGAGTGGGTTTGGGTCTAGCCGAGTGGGTTTGGGTCTAGCGGAGTGGGTTTGGGTCCAGCCGAGTGGGTTTGGGTCTAGCGGAGTGGGTTTGGGTCTAGCCGAGTGGGTTTGGGTCTAGCGGAGTGGGTTTGGGTCTAGCGGAGTGGGTTTGTGTCTAGCGGAGTGGATTTGGGTCTAGCGGAGTGGGTATGGGTCCAGCAGAGTGGGTTTGGGTCTAGCGGACTGGGTTTGGGTCTAGCGGAGTGGGTTTGGGTCTAGCTGAGTGGGTTTGGGTCTAGCCGAATGGGTTTGGGTGTAGCCGAGTGGGTTTGGGTCTAGCCGAGTGGGTTTGGGTCTAGCGGAGTGGGTTTGGGTCTAGCGGAATGGATTTGGGTCTGGCCGAGTGGGTTTGGGTCTAGCCGAGTGGGTTTGGGTCTAGCCGATTGGGTTTGGGTCTAGCCGAGTGGTTTTGGGTTTAGCCGAGTGGGTTTGGGTATAGCCGAGTGGGTTTGATTCTGGACGAGTGGGTTTGGGTCCAGCTGAGTGGGTTTGGGTCAAGCCGAGTGGGTTTGGGTCTAGCCGAGTGGGTTTGGGTCCAGCCGAGTGGGTTTGGGTCTGGTCAAGTGGGTTTGGGTCTAGCCAGTGGGTTTGGGTCTAGCCGAGTGGGTTTGGGTCTAGCCTAGTGGGTTTGGGTCTAGCCGAGTGGGTTTGGGTCTTGCCGAGTGGGTTTGGGTCTAGCCGAGTGGGTTTGGGTGCAGCCGAGTGGGTTTGGGTCTGGCCGAGTGGGTTTGGGTCTAGCAGAGTGGGTTTGGGTCTAGCGGAGTGGGTTTGGGTCTAGCGGAGTGGGTTTGGGTCTAGCGGAGTGGGTTATGGTCTAGCGGACTGGGTTTGGGTCTAGCGGAGTGGGTTTAGGTCTAGCGGAGTGGATTTGGGTCTAGCCGAGTGGGTTTGGGTCTAGCGGAGTGGGTTTGGGTCTAGCCGAGTGGGTTTGGGTCTAGCCGTGGGTTTGGGTCTAGCCGAGTGGGTTTGGGTCTGGCCGAGGGGGTTTGGGTCTAGCCGAGTGGGTTTGGGTCTAGCCGAGTGGGTTTGGGTCTAGCCGAGTGGGTTTGGGTGTAGCCGAGTGGGTTTGGGTCTGGCCGAGTGGGTTTGGGTCTAGCGGAGTGGGTTTGGGTCTAGCCGAGTGGGTTTGGGTCTGGCGGAGTGGGTTTGGGCCTAGCCGAGTGGGTTTGGGACTAGCGGAGTGGGTTTGGGTCTAGCGGAGTGGGTTTGGGTCTAGCGGACTGCGTTTGGGTCTAGCGGAGTGGGTTTGGGTCTAGCGGAGTGGATTTGGGTCTAGCCGAGTGGGTTTGGGTCTAGCGGAGTGGGTTTGGGTCTAGCCGAGTGGGTTTGGGTCTAGCCGTGGGTTTGGGTCTAGCCGAGTGGGTTTGGGTCCAGCCGAGTGGGTTTGGGTCTAGCCGAGTGGGTTTGGGTGGAGCCGAGTGGGTTTGGGTGTAGCCGAGTGGGTTTGGGTCTGGCCGAGTGGGTTTGGGTCTAGCGGAGTAGGTTTGGGTCTAGCCGAGTGGGTTTGGGTCTAGCGGAGTGGGTTTGGGTCTAGCCGAGTGGGTTTGGGTCTAGCCGAGAGGGTTTGGGTCTAGCCGAGTGGGTTTGGGTCTAGCCGATTGGGTTTGGGTCTAGCCGAGTGGGTTTGTGTCTAGCGGAGTGGGTTTGGGTCTAACGGAGTGGGTTAGGGTCTAGCGGAGTGGGTTTGGGTCCAGCGGAGTGGGTTTGGGTCTAGCAGAGTGGGTTTGGGTCTAGCCGAGTGGGTTTGGGTCTAGCGGAGTGGGTTTGCATCTAGCGGAGTAGGTTTGGGTCTAGCGGAGTGGGTATGGGTCTAGCGGAGTGGGTTTGGGTCTAGCGGACTGGGTTTGGGACTAGCGGAGTGGGTTTGGGTCTAGCGGAGTGGGTTTGGGTCTAGCGGACTGCGTTTGGGTCTAGCGGAGTGGGTTTGGGTCTAGCGGAGTGGATTTGGGTCTAGCCGAGTGGGTTTGGGTCTAGCGGAGTGGGTTTGGGTCTAGCCGAGTGGGTTTGGGTCTATCCGTGGGTTTGGGTCTAGCCGAGTGGGTTTGGGTCCAGCCGAGTGGGTTTGGGTCTAGCCGAGTGGGTTTGGGTGGAGCCGAGTGGGTTTGGGTGTAGCCGAGTGGGTTTGGGTCTGGCCGAGTGGGTTTGGGTCTAGCGGAGTAGGTTTGGGTCTAGCCGAGTGGGTTTGGGTCTAGCGGAGTGGGTTTGGGTCTAGCCGAGTGGGTTTGGGTCTAGCCGAGAGGGTTTGGGTCTAGCCGAGTGGGTTTGGGTCTAGCCGATTGGGTTTGGGTCTAGCCGAGTGGGTTTGTGTCTAGCGGAGTGGGTTTGGGTCTAACGGAGTGGGTTAGGGTCTAGCGGAGTGGGTTTGGGTCCAGCGGAGTGGGTTTGGGTCTAGCAGAGTGGGTTTGGGTCTAGCCGAGTGGGTTTGGGTCTAGCGGAGTGGGTTTGCATCTAGCGGAGTAGGTTTGGGTCTAGCGGAGTGGGTATGGGTCTAGCGGAGTGGGTTTGGGTCTAGCGGACTGGGTTTCGGTCTAGCCGAGTGGGTTTGGGTCTAGCAGAGTGGGTTTGGGTCTAGCGGAGTGGATTTGGGTCTAGCCGAGTGGGTTTGGGTCTAGCGGAGTGGGTTTGGGTCTAACGGAGTGGGTTTGGGTCTAGCCGAATGGGTTTGGGTGTAGCCGAGTGGGTTTGGGTCTAGCCGAGTGGGTTTGGGTATAGCCGAGTGGGTTTGGGTCTAGCCGAGTGGGTTTGGGTCTAGCTGAGTGGGTTTGGGTCTAGCCGAGAGGGTTTGGGTCTAGCCGAGTGGGTTTGGGTCTAGCCGAGTGGGTTTGGGTCTAGCCGAGTGGGTTTGAGTCTAGCGGAGTGGGTTTGGGTCTAGCGGAGTGGGTTAGGGTCTAGCGGAGTGGGTTTGGGTCTAGAGGAGTGGGTTTGGGTCTAGCGGAGTGGGTTTGGGTCTAGCCGAGTGGGTTTGGGTCTAGCGGAGTGGGTTTGCGTCTAGCGGAGTAGGTTTGGGTCTAGCGGAGTGGGTATGGGTCTAGCGGAGTGGGTTTGGGTCCAGCGGACTGGTTTTGGGTCTAGCCGAGTGGGTTTGGGTCTAGCGGAGTGGGTTTGGGTCTAGCGGAGTGGATTTGGGTCTAGCCGAGTGGGTTTGGGTCTAGCGGAGTGGGTTTGGGTCTAACGGAGTGGGTTTGGGTCTAGCCAAATGGGTTTGGGTGTAGCCGAGTGGGTTTGTGTCTAGCCGAGTGGGTTTGGGTTTAGCCGAGTGGGTTTGGGTCTAGCCGAGTGGGTTTGGGTCTAGCCGAGTGGGTTTGGTTCTAGCCGAGTGGGTTTGGGTCTAGCCGAGTGGGTTTGGGTCTAGCCGAGTGGGTTTGGGTCTAGCCGAGTGGGTTTGGGTCAAGCCGAGTGGGTTTGGGTCTAGCCGAGTGGGTTTGGGTCTAGCCGAGTGAGTTTGGGTCTAGCCAAGTGGGTTTGGGTCTAGCCGAGTGGGTTTGGGTCTAGCCGAGTGTGTTTGGGTCTAGCCGAGTGGGTTTGATTCTAGCCGAGTGGGTTTGGGTCTAGCCGAGTGGGTTTGGGTCAAGCCGAGTGGGTTTGGGTCTAGCCGAGTGGGTTTGGGTCTAGCCAAGTGGGATTGGGTCTGGCTCTAGCCAAGTGGGATTGGGTCTAGCCAGTGGGTTTGGGTCTAGCCGACTGGGTTTGGGTCTAGCCGTGGGTTTGGGTCTAGCCGAGTGGGTTTGGGTCTAGCCGAGTGGGTTTGGGTCCAGCCGAGTGGGTTTGAGTCCAGCCGAGTGGGTTTGGGTCTAGCCGAGTGGGTTTGGGTCTAGCCTAGTGGGTTTGGGTGTAGCCGAGTTGGTTTGGGTCTAGCGAGTGGGTTTGGGTCTAGCGAGTGGGTTTGGCTCTAGCTTTGTGGGTTTGGGTTTAGCCGAGTGGGCTTGGGTCTAGCCTAGTGGGTTTGTGTCTGGCCGAGTGGGTTTGGGTCTAGCCGAGTGGGTTTCGGTCTAGCCGAGTGGGTTTGGGTCCAGCCGAGTGGGTTTGGGTCTAGCCGAGTGGGTTTGGGTGTAGCCGAGTGGGTTTGGGTGTAGCCGAGTGGGTTTGGGTCTGGCCGAGTGGGTTTGGGTCTTACGGAGTGGGTTTGGGTCTAGCCGAGTGGGTTTAGGTCTAGCGGAGTGGGTTTGGGTCTAGCCGAGTGGGTTTGGGTCTAGCGGAGTGGGTTTGGGTCTAGCGGAGTGGGTTTGGGTCTAGCGGAGTGGGTTTGGGTCTAGCGGAGTGGATTTGGGTCTGGCCGAGTGGGTTTGGGCCTAGCCGAGTGGGTTTGGGTCTAGCCTAGTGGGTTTGGGTCTAGCCGAGTGGGTTTGGGTCTAGCCGAGTGGGTTTGGGTCTAGCCGAGTGGTTTTGGGTCCAGCCGAGTGGGTTTGGGTCTAGCCGAGTGGGTTTGATTCTAGCCGAGTGGGTTTGGGTCTAACAGAGTGGGTTTGCGTCAAGCCGAGTGGGTTTGGGTCTAGCCGAGTGGGTTTGGGTCTAGCCGAGTGGGTTTGCGTCTGGCCAAGTGGGTTTGGGTCTAGCCAGTGGCTTTGGGTCTAGCCGAGTGGGTTTGGGTCTAGCCTAGTGGGTTTGGGTGTAGCCGAGTGGGTTTGGGTCTGGCCGAGTGGGTTTGGGTCTAGCGGAGTGGGTTTGGTTCTAGCGAGTGGGTTTGGGTCTAGCGAGTGGGTTTGGCTCAAGCCGTGTGGATTTGGGTTTAGCCGAGCGGGCTTGGGTCTAGCCTAGTTGGTTTGGGTCTAGCCGAGTGGGTTTGGGTCTAGCCGAGTGGGTTTGGGTCTAGCCGAGTGGGTTTGGGTCAAGCCGAGTGGGTTTGGGTCTAGCCGAGTGGGTTTGGGTCTAGCCGAGTGGTTTTGGGTCCAGCCGAGTGGGTTTGGGTCTAGCCGAGTGGGTTTGATTCTAGCCGAGTGGGTTTGGGTCTAACAGAGTGGGTTTGCGTCAAGCCGAGTGGGTTTGGGTCTAGCCGAGTGGGTTTGGGTCTAGCCGAGTGGGTTTGCGTCTGGCCAAGTGGGTTTGGGTCTAGCCAGTGGCTTTGGGTCTAGCCGAGTGGGTTTGGGTCTAGCCTAGTGGGTTTGGGTGTAGCCGAGTGGGTTTGGGTCTGGCCGAGTGGGTTTGGGTCTAGCGGAGTGGGTTTGGTTCTAGCGAGTGGGTTTGGGTCTAGCGAGTGGGTTTGGCTCAAGCCGTGTGGATTTGGGTTTAGCCGAGCGGGCTTGGGTCTAGCCTAGTTGGTTTGGGTCTAGCCGAGTGGGTTTGGGTCTAGCCGAGTGGGTTTGGGTCTAGCCGAGTGGGTTTGGGTCAAGCCGAGTGGGTTTGGGTCTAGCCGAGTGGGTTTGGGTGGAGCCGAGTGGGTTTGGGTGTAGCCGAGTGGGTTTGGGTCTGGCCGAGTGGGTTTGGGTCTAGCGGAGTAGGTTTGGGTCTAGCCGAGTGGGATTGGGTCTAGCGGAGTCGGTTTGGGTCTAGCCGAGTGGGTTTGGGTCTAACGGAGTGGGTTTGGGTCCAGCCGAGTGGGTTTGGGTCTAGCCGAGTGGGTTTGGGTGGAGCCGAGTGGGTTTGGGTGTAGCCGAGCGGGTTTGGGTCTGGCCGAGTGGGTTTGTGTCTAGCTGAGTGGGTTTGGGTCTAGCCGAGAGGGTTTGGGTCTAGCCGAGTGGGTTTGGGTCTAGCCGAGTGGGTTTGGGTCTAGCCGAGTGGGTTTGAGTCTAGCGGAGTGGGTTTGGGTCTAGCGGAGTGGGTTAGGGTCTAGCGGAGTGGGTTTGGGTCTAGAGGAGTGGGTTTGGGTCTAGCGGAGTGGGTTTGGGTCTAGCCGAGTGGGTTTGGGTCTAGCGGAGTGGGTTTGCGTCTAGCGGAGTAGGTTTGGGTCCAGCGGAGTGGGTATGGGTCTAGCGGAATGGGTTTGGGTCCAGCGGACTGGTTTTGGGTCTAGCCGAGTGGGTTTGGGTCTAGCGGAGTGGGTTTGGGTCTAGCGGAGTGGATTTGGGTCTAGCCGAGTGGGTTTGGGTCTAGCGGAGTGGGTTTGGGTCTAACGGAGTGGGTTTGGGTCTAGCCAAATGGGTTTGGGTGTAGCCGAGTGGGTTTGTGTCTAGCCGAGTGGGTTTGGGTTTAGCCGAGTGGGTTTGGGTCTAGCCGATTGGGTTTGGGTCTAGCCGAGTGGGTTTGGTTCTAGCCGAGTGGGTTTGGGTCTAGCCGAGTGGGTTTGGGTCTAGCCGAGTGGGTTTGGGTCTAGCCGAGTGGGTTTGGGTCAAGCCGAGTGGGTTTGGGTCTAGCCGAGTGGGTTTGGGTCTAGCCGAGTGAGTTTGGGTCTAGCCAAGTGGGTTTGGGTCTAGCCGAGTGGGTTTGGGTCTAGCCGAGTGTGTTTGGGTCTAGCCGAGTGGGTTTGATTCTAGCCGAGTGGGTTTGGGTCTAGCCGAGTGGGTTTGGGTCAAGCCGAGTGGGTTTGGGTCTAGCCGAGTGGGTTTGGGTCTAGCCAAGTGGGATTGGGTCTGGCTCTAGCCAAGTGGGATTGGGTCTAGCCAGTGGGTTTGGGTCTAGCCGACTGGGTTTGGGTCTAGCCGTGGGTTTGGGTCTAGCCGAGTGGGTTTGGGTCTAGCCGAGTGGGTTTGGGTCCAGCCGAGTGGGTTTGAGTCCAGCCGAGTGGGTTTGGGTCTAGCCGAGTGGGTTTGGGTCTAGCCTAGTGGGTTTGGGTGTAGCCGAGTTGGTTTGGGTCTAGCGAGTGGGTTTGGGTCTAGCGAGTGGGTTTGGCTCTAGCTTTGTGGGTTTGGGTTTAGCCGAGTGGGCTTGGGTCTAGCCTAGTGGGTTTGTGTCTGGACGAGTGGGTTTGGGTCTAGCCGAGTGGGTTTCGGTCTAGCCGAGTGGGTTTGGGTCCAGCCGAGTGGGTTTGGGTCTAGCCGAGTGGGTTTGGGTGTAGCCGAGTGGGTTTGGGTGTAGCCGAGTGGGTTTGGGTCTGGCCGAGTGGGTTTGGGTCTTACGGAGTGGGTTTGGGTCTAGCCGAGTGGGTTTAGGTCTAGCGGAGTGGGTTTGGGTCTAGCCGAGTGGGTTTGGGTCTAGCGGAGTGGGTTTGGGTCTAGCGGAGTGGGTTTGGGTCTAGCGGAGTGGGTTTGGGTCTAGCGGAGTGGATTTGGGTCTGGCCGAGTGGGTTTGGGTCTAGCCGAGTGGGTTTGGGTCTAGCCTAGTGGGTTTGGGTCTAGCCGAGTGGGTTTGGGTCTAGCCGAGTGGGTTTGGGTCTAGCCGAGTGGTTTTGGGTCCAGCCGAGTGGGTTTGGGTCTAGCCGAGTGGGTTTGATTCTAGCCGAGTGGGTTTGGGTCTAACAGAGTGGGTTTGCGTCAAGCCGAGTGGGTTTGGGTCTAGCCGAGTGGGTTTGGGTCTAGCCGAGTGGGTTTGCGTCTGGCCAAGTGGGTTTGGGTCTAGCCAGTGGGTTTGGGTCTAGCCGAGTGGGTTTGGGTCTAGCCTAGTGGGTTTGGGTGTAGCCGAGTGGGTTTGGGTCTGGCCGAGTGGGTTTGGGTCTAGCAGAGAGGGTTTGGGTCTAGCGGAGTGGATTTGGGTCTAGCCGAGTGGATTTGGGTCTAGCGGAGTGGGTTTGGGTCTAGCCGGGTGGCTTGGGTCTAGCCGTGGGTTTGGGTCTAGCCGAGTGGGTTTGGGTCTAGCCGAGTGGGCTTGGATCTAGCCGAGTGGGTTTGGGTCTAGCCGAGTGGGTTTGGGTCTAGCCGAGTGGGTTTGGGTGTAGCCGAGTGGGTTTGGGTCTGGCCGAGTGGGTTTGGGTCTAGCGGAGTGGGTTTGGGTCTAACCGAGTGGGTTTGGGTCTAGCGGAGTGGGTTTGGGTCTAGCCGAGTGGGTTTGGGTCAAGCCGACAGGGTTTGGGTCTAGCCGAGTGGGTTTGGGTCTGGCCGAATGGGTTTGGGTCTAGCCGAGTGGGTTTGTGTCTAGCGGAGTGGGTTTGGGTCTAGCGGAGTGGGTTAGGGTCTAGCGGAGTGGGTTTGGGTCTAGCAGAGTGGGTTTGGGTCTAGCGGAGTGGGTTTGGGTCTAGCAGAGTGGGTTTGGGTCTAGCGGAGTGGGTTTGGGTCTAGCGGAGTGGGTTTGGGTCTAACGGACTGGGTTTGGGTCCAGCGGAGTGGGTTTGGGTCTAGCGGAGTGGATTTGGGTCTGGCCGAGTGGTTTTCGGTCTAGCGGAGTGGGTTTGGTTCTAGCGAGTGGGTTTGGGTCTAGCGAGTGGGTTTGGCTCAAGCCGTGTGGATTTGGGTTTAGCCGAGTGGGCTTGGGTCTAGCCTAGTGGGTTTGGGTCTAGCCGAGTGGGTTTGGGTCTAGCCGAGTGGGTTTGGGTCTAGCCGAGTGGGTTTGGGTCAAGCCGAGTGGGTTTGGGTCTAGCCGAGTGGGTTTGGGTGGAGCCGAGTGGGTTTGGGTGTAGCCGAGTGGGTTTGGGTCTGGCCGAGTGGGTTTGGGTCTAGCGGAGTAGGTTTGGGTCTAGCCGAGTGGGTTTGGGTCTAGCGGAGTCGGTTTGGGTCTAGCCGAGTGGGTTTGGGTCTAGCGGAGTGGGTTTGGGTCCAGCCGAGTGGGTTTGGGTCTAGCCGAGTGGGTTTGGGTGGAGCCGAGTGGGTTTGGGTGTAGCCGAGCGGGTTTGGGTCTGGCCGAGTGGGTTTGGGTCTAGCGGAGTAGGTTTGGGTCTAGCCGAGTGGGTTTGGGTCAAGCCGAGTGGGTTTGGGTCTAGCCGAGTGGGTTTGGGTGGAGCCGAGTGGGTTTGCGTGTAGCCGAGTGGGTTTGGGTCTGGCCGAGTGGGTTTGGGTCTAGCGGAGTAGGTTTGGGTCTAGCCGAGTGGGTTTGGGTCTAGCGGAGTGGGTTTGGGTCTAGCCGAGTGGGTTTGGGTCTAGCGGAGTGGGTTTGGGTCCAGCCGAGTGGGTTTGGGTCTAGCCGAGTGGGTTTGGGTGGAGCCGAGTGGGTTTGGGTGTAGGCGAGCGGGTTTGGGTCTGGCCGAGTGGGTTTGGGTCTAGCGGAGTAGGTTTGGGTCTAGCCGAGTGGGTTTGGGTCTAGCGGAGTGGGCTTGGGTCTAGCCGAGTGGGTTTGGGTCTAGCGGAGTGGGTTTGGGTCTAGCGGAGTGGGTTTGGGTCTAGCCGAGTGGTTTTGGGTCTAGCGGAGTGGGTTTGGGTCTAGCCGAGTGGGTTTGATTTTAGCTGAGTGGGTTTGGGTCCAGCTGAGTGGGTTTGGGTCTAGCGGAGTGGGTTTGGGTCTGGCCGAGTGGGTTTGGGTCTAGCGGAGTAGGTTTGGGTCTAGCCGAGTGGGTTTGGGTCTAGCGGAGTCGGTTTGGGTCTAGCCGAGTGGGTTTGGGTCTAGCCGAGTGGGTTTGGGTGGAGCCGAGTGGGTTTGGGTGTAGGCGAGCGGGTTTGGGTCTGGCCGAGTGGGTTTGGGTCTAGCGGAGTAGGTTTGGGTCTAGCCGAGTGGGTTTGGGTCTAGCGGAGTGGGTTTGGGTCTAGCCGAGTGGGTTTGGGTCTAGCGGAGTGGGTTTGGGTCTAGCGGAGTGGGTTTGGGTCTAGCCGAGTGGTTTTGGGTCTAGCCGAGTGGGTTTGGGTCTAGCCGAGTGGGTTTGATTTTAGCCGAGTGGGTTTGGGTCCAGCTGAGTGGGTTTGGGTCTAGCGGAGTGGGTTTGGGTCTAGCGGAGTGGGTTTGGGTCTAACGGACTGGGTTTGGGTCTAGCGGAGTGGGTTTGGGTCTAGCGGAGTGGATTTGGGTCTGGCCGAGTGGGTTTCGGTCTAGCGGAGTGGGTTTGGGTCTAGCGAGTGGGTTTGGGTCTAGCGAGTGGGTTTGGCTCAAGCCGTGTGGATTTGGGTTTAGCCGAGTGGGCTTGGGTCTAGCCTAGTGGGTTTGGGTCTAGCCGAGTGGGTTTGGGTCTAGCGGAGTCGGTTTGGGTCTAGCCGAGTGGGTTTGGGTCTAGCGGAGTGGGTTTGGGTCCAGCCGAGTGGGTTTGGGTCTAGCCGAGTGGGTTTGGGTGGAGCCGAGTGGGTTTGGGTGTAGCCGAGGGGGTTTGGGTCTGGCCGAGTGGGTTTGGGTCTAGCGGAGTAGGTTTGGGTCTAGCCGAGTGGGTTTGGGTCATGCCGAGTGTGTTTGGGTCTAGCCGAGTGGGTTTGGGTGGAGCCGAGTGGGTTTGGGTGTAGCAGAGTGGGTTTGGGTCTGGCCGAGTGGGTTTGGGTCTAGCGGAGTAGGTTTGGGTCTAGCCGAGTGGGTTTGGGTCTAGCGGAGTGGGTTTGGGTCTAACCGAGTGGGTTTGGGTCTAGCGGAGTGGGTTTGGGTCCAGCCGAGTGGGTTTGGGTCTAGCCGAGTGGGTTTGGGTGGAGCCGAGTGGGTTTGGGTGTAGCCGAGCGGGTTTGGGTCTGGCCGAGTGGGTTTGGGTCTAGCGGAGTAGGTTTGGGTCTAGCCGAGTGGGTTTGGGTCTAGCCGAGTGGGCTTGGGTCTAGCCGAGTGGGTTTGGGTCTAGCGGAGTGGGTTTGGGTCTAGCGGAGTGGGTTTGGGTCTAGCCGAGTGGTTTTGGGTCTAGCCGAGTGGGTTTGGGTCTAGCCGAGTGGGTTTGATTTTAGCCGAGTGGGTTTGGGTCCAGCTGAGTGGGTTTGGGTCAAGCCGAGTGGGTTTGGGTCTAGCCGAGTGGGTTTGGGTCTGGCCGAGTGGGTTTGGGTCTGGTCAAGTGGGTTTGGGTCTAGCCAGTGGGTTTGGGTCTAGCCTAGTGGGTTTGGGTCTAGCCTAGTGGGTTTGGGTCTAGCCGAGTGGGTTTGGGTCCAGCCGAGTGGGTTTGGGTCTAGCAGTGTGGGTTTGGGTTTAGCCGAGTGGGGTTGGGTCTGGCCGAGTGGGTTTGGGTCCAGCGGAGTGGGTTTGGGTCTAGCCGAGTGGGTTTGGGTCTAGCGGAGTGGGTTTGGGTCTACCGGAGTGGGTTTGGGTCTAGCGGACTGGGTTTGGGTCTAGCGGAGTGGGTTTGGGTCTAGCGGAGTGGATTTGCGTCTAGCCGAGTGGGTTTGGGTCTAGCGGAGTGGGTTTGGGTCTAGCCGAGTGGGTTTGGGACTAGCCGTGGGTTTGGGTCTAGCCGTGTGGGTTTGGGTCTAGCCGAGGGGGTTTGGGTCTAGCCGAGTGGGTTTGGATGTAGCCGAGTGGGTTTGGGTCTAGCCGAGTGGGTTTGGGTGTAGCCGAGTGGGTTTGGGTCTGGCCGAGTGGGTTTGGGTCTAGCAGAGTGGGTTTGGGTCTAGCCGAGTGGGTTTGGGTCTAGTGGAGTGGGTTTGGGCCTAGCCGAGGGGGTTTGGGACTAGCGGAGTGGGTTTGGGTCTAGCGGAGTGGGTTTGGGTCTAGCGGACTGGGTTTGGGTCTAGCGGAGTGGGTTTGGGTCTAGCGGAGTGGATTTGGGTCTAGCCGAGTGGGTTTGGGTGTAGCGGAGTGGGTTTGGGTCTAGCCGAGTGGGTTTGGGTCTAGCCGTGGGTTTGGGTCTAGCCGAGTGGGTTTGGGTCTAGCCGAGTGGGTTTGGCTCTAGCCGTGTGGGTTTGGGTTTAGCCGAGTGGGCTTGAGTCTCGCCTAGTGGGTTTGGGTCTAGCCGAGTGGGTTTGGGTCTAGCCGAGTGGGTTTGGGGCTAGCCGAGTGGGTTTGGGTCCAGCCGAGTGGGTTTGGGTCTAGCCGAGTGGGTTTGGGTGGAGCCGAGTGGCTTTGGGTGGAGCCGAGTGGGTTTGGGTCTGGCCGAGTGTGTTTGGGTCTAGCGGAGTAGGTTTGGGTCTAGCCGAGTGGGTTTGGGTCTAGCGGAGTGGGTTTGGGTCTAGCCGAGTGGGTTTGGGTCTAGCCGAGAGGGTTTGGGTCTAGCCGAGTGGGTTTGGGTCTAGCCGATTGGGTTTGGGTCTTGCCGAGTGGGTTTGTGTCTAGCGGAGTGGGTTTGGGTCTAACGGAGTGGGTTAGGGTCTAGCGGAGTGGGTTTGGGTCTAGCGGAGTGGGTTTGGGTCTAGCAGAGTGGGTTTGGGTCCAGCCGAGTGGGTTTGGGTCTAGCCGAGTGGGTTTGGGTGGAGCCGAGTGGGCTTGGGTCTCGCCTAGTGGGTTTGGGTCTAGCCGAGTGGGTTTGGGTCTAGCCGAGTGGGTTTGGGGCTAGCCGAGTGGGTTTGGGTCCAGCCGAGTGGGTTTGGGTCTAGCCGAGTGGGTTTGGGTGGAGCCGAGTGGGTTTGGGTCTAGCCGAGTGGGTTTGGGTCTAACGGAGTGGGTTTGGGTCTAGCCAAATGGGTTTGGGTGTAGCCGAGTGGGTTTGGGTCTAGCCGAGTGGGTTTGGGTCTAGCCGAGTGGGTTTGGGTCTAGCCGAGTGGGTTTGGGTCTGGCCGAGTGTGTTTGGGTCTAGCCGAGTGGGTTTGGGTCTAGCCGAGTGGGTTTGGTTCTAGCCGAGTGGGTTTGGGTCTAGCCGAGTGGGTTTGGGTCTAGCCGAATGGGTTTGGGTCTAGCCGAGTGGGTTTGGTTCTAGCCGAATGGGTTTGGGTCTAGCTGAGTGGGTTTGGGTCAAGCCGAGTGGGTTTGTGTCTAGCCGAGTGGGTTTGGGTCTAGCGGAGCGGGTTAGGGTCTAGCCGAGAGGGTTTGGGTCTAGCCGAGTGGGTTTGGGTCTAGCCAGTGGGTTTGGGTGCAGCCGAGTGGGTTTGGGTCTAGCCGAGTGGGTTTGTGTCTAGCCGAGAGGGTTTGGGTCTAGCCGAGTGGGTTTGGGTCTAGCCGAGTGGGTTTGGGTGTAGCCGAGTGGGTTTGGGTCTGGCCGAGTGGGTTTGGGTCTAGCGGAGTGGGTTTGGGTCTAGCCGAGTGGGATTGGGTCTAGCGGAGTGGGTTTGGGTCTAGCCGAGTGGGTTTGGGTCTAGCCGATAGGGTTTGGGTCTAGCCGAGTGGGTTTGGGTCTAGCCGAGTGGGTTTGGGTCTAGCCGAGTGGGTTTGGGTCTAGCCGAGTGGGTTTGGGTCTAGCTGAGTGGGTTTAGGTCTAGCCGAGAGGGTTTTGGTCTAGCCGAGTGGGTTTGGGTCTAGCCGAGTGGGTTTGGGTCTAGCCGAGTGGGTATGTGTCTCGCGGAGTGGGTTTGGGTCTAGCGGAGTGGGTTAGGGTCTAGCGGAGTGGGTTTGGGTCTAGCGGAGTGGGTTTGGGTCTAGCGGAGTGGGTTTGGGTCTAGCCGAGTGGGTTTGGGTCTAGCGGAGTGGGTTTGCATCTAGCGGAGTAGGTTTGGGTCTAGCGGAGTGGGTATGGGTCTAGCGGAGTGGGTTTGGGTCTAGCGGACTGGGTTTGGGTCTAGCCGAGTGGGTTTGGGTCTAGCGGAGTGGGTTTGGGTCTAGCGGAGTGGATTTGGGTCTAGCCGAGTGGGTTTGGGTCTAGCGGAGTGGGTTTGGGTCTAACGGAGTGGGTTTGGGTCTAGCCAAATGGGTTTGGGTGTAGCCGAGTGGGTTTGGGTCTAGCCGAGTGGGTTTCGGTCTAGCCGAGTGGGTTTGGGTCTAGCCGAGTGGGTTTGGGTCTGGCCGAGTGTGTTTGGGTCTAGCTGAGTGGGTTTGGGTCAAGCCGAGTGGGTTTGTGTCTAGCCGAGTGGGTTTGGGTCTAGCGGAGCGGGTTAGGGTCTAGCCGAGAAAGTTTGGGTCTAGCCGAGTGGGTTTGGGTCTAGCCAGTGGGTTTGGGTGCAGCAGAGTGGGTTTGGGTCTAGCCGAGTGGGTTTGTGTCTAGCCGAGAGGGTTTGGGTCTAGCCGAGTGGGTTTGGGTCTAGCCGAGTGGGTTTGGGTGTAGCCGAGTGGGTTTGGGTCTGGCCGAGTGGGTTTGGGTCTATCGGAGTGGGTTTGGGTCTAGCCGAGTGGGATTGGGTCTAGCGGAGTGGGTTTGGGTCTAGCCGAGTGGGTTTGGGTCTAGCCGATAGGGTTTGGGTCTAGCCGAGTGGGTTTGGGTCTAGCCGAGTGGGTTTGGGTCTAGCCGAGTGGGTTTGTGTCTGGCGGAGTGGGTTTGGGTTTAGCGGAGTGGGTTAGGGTCTAGCGGAGTGGGTTTGGGTCTAGCAGAGTGGGTTTGGGTCTTGCAGAGTGGGTTTGGGTCTTGCGGAGTGGGCTTGGGTCCAGCCGAGTGGGTTTGGGTCTAGCCGTGGGTTTGGGTCTAGCCGAGTGGGTTTGGGTCTAGCCGAGTGGGTTTGGGTCTAGCCGAGTGGGTTTGGGTCTAGCCGAGTGGGTTTGGGTCTAGCCGAGTGGGTTTGGGTGTAGCCGAGTGGGTTTGGGTCTGGCCGAGTGGGTTTGGGTCTAGCGGAGTGGGTTTGGGTCTAGCCGAGTGGGTTTCGGTCTAGCGGAGTGGGTTTGGGTCTAGCCGAGTGGGTTTGGGTCTAGCGGAGTGGGTTTGGGTCTAGCAGAGTGGGTTTGGATCTAGCGGAGTGGGTTTGGGTCTAGCGGAGTGGGTTTGGGTCTAGTCGAGTGGGTTTGGGTCTAGCCGTGGGTTTGGGTCTAGCCGAGTGGGTTTGGGTCTAGCCGAGTGGGTTTGGGTCTAGCCGAGTGGGTTTGGGTCTAGCCGAGTGGGTTTGGGTGTAGCCGAGTGGGTTTGGGTCTGGCCGAGTGGGTTTGGGTCCAGCGGAGTGTGTTTGGGTCTAGCCGAGTGGGTTTGGGTCTAGCGGAGTGGGTTTGGGTCTAGCCGAGTGGGTTTGGGTCTAGCCGTGGGTTTGGGTCTAGCCGAGTGGGTTTGGGTCTAGCCGAGTGGGTTTGGGTCTAGCGAGTGTGTTTGGGTCTAGCGAGTGGGTTTGGCTCTAGCCGTGTGGGTTTGGGTTTAGCCGAGGTGGCTTGGGTCTGGCCGAGTGGGTTTGGGTCTAGCGGAGTGGGTTTGGGTCTAGCCGAGTGGGTTTGGGTCTAGCGGAGTGGGTTTGGGTCTAGCCGAGTGGGTTTGGGTCAAGCCGATAGGGTTTGGGTCTAGCCGAGTGGGTTTGGGTCTGGCCGAGTGGGTCTGGGTCTAGCCGAGTGGGTTTGTGTCTGGCCGAGTGGGTTTGGGTCTAGCCGAGTGGGTTTGTGTCTAGCGGAGTGGGTTTGGGTCTAGCAGAGTGGGTTTGGGTCTAGCGGAGTGGGTTTGGGTCTAGCGGAGTGGGTTTGTGTCTAGCCGAGTGGGTTTGGGTCTAGCGGAGCGGGTTAGGGTCTAGCCGAGAGGGTTTGGGTCTAGCCGAGTGGGTTTGGGTCTAGCCAGTGGGTTTGGGTGCAGCCGAGTGGGTTTGGGTCTAGCCGAGTGGGTTTGTGTCTAGCCGAGAGGGTTTGGGTCTAGCCGAGTGGGTTTGGGTCTAGCCGAGTGGGTTTGGGTGTAGCCGAGTGGGTTTGGGTCTGGCCGAGTGGGTTTGGGTCTAGCGGAGTGGGTTTGGGTCTAGCCGAGTGGGATTGGGTCTAGCGGAGTGGGTTTGGGTCTAGCCGAGTGGGTTTGGGTCTAGCCGATAGGGTTTGGGTCTAGCCGAGTGGGTTTGGGTCTAGCCGAGTGGGTTTGAGTCTAGCCGAGTGGGTTTGGGTCTAGCTGAGTGGGTTTGGGTCTAGCCGAGAGGGTTTGGGTCTAGCCGAGTGGGTTTGGGTCTAGCCGAGTGGGTTTGGGTCTAGCCGAGTGGGTATGTGTCTCGCGGAGTGGGTTTGGGTCTAGCGGAGTGGGTTAGGGTCTAGCGGAGTGGGTTTGGGTCTAGCGGAGTGGGTTTGGGTCTAGCGGAGTGGGTTTGGGTCTAACGGAGTGGGTTTGGGTCTAGCCAAATGGGTTTGGGTGTAGCCGAGTGGGTTTGGGTCTAGCCGAGTGGGTTTGGGTCTAGCCGAGTGGGTTTGGGTCTAGCCGAGTGGGTTTGGGTCTGGCCGAGTGTGTTTGGGTCTAGCCGAGTGGGTTTGGGTCTAGCCGAGTGGGTTTGGGTCTAGCCGAGTGGGTTTGGGTCTAGCCGAGTGGGTTTGGGTCTAGCCGAATGGGTTTGGGTCTAGCCGAGTGGGTTTGGTTCTAGCCGAGTGGGTTTGGGTCTAGCTGAGTGGGTTTGGGTCAAGCCGAGTGGGTTTGTGTCTAGCCGAGTGGGTTTGGGTCTAGCGGAGCGGGTTTGGGTCTAGCCGAGAGGGTTTGGGTCTAGCCGAGTGGGTTTGGGTCTAGCCAGTGGGTTTGGGTGCAGCCGAGTGGGTTTGGGTCTTGCAGAGTGGGTTTGGGTCTTGCGGAGTGGGCTTGGGTCCAGCCGAGTGGGTTTGGGTCTAGCCGTGGGTTTGGGTCTAGCCGAGTGGGTTTGGGTCTAGCCGAGTGGGTTTGGGTCTAGCCGAGTGGGTTTGGGTCTGGCGGAGTGGGTTTGGGTTTAGCGGAGTGGGTTAGGGTCTAGCGGAGTGGGTTTGGGTCTAGCAGAGTGGGTTTGGGTCTTGCAGAGTGGGTTTGGGTCTTGCGGAGTGGGCTTGGGTCCAGCCGAGTGGGTTTGGGTCTAGCCGTGGGTTTGGGTCTAGCCGAGTGGGTTTGGGTCTAGCCGAGTGGGTTTGGGTCTAGCCGAGTGGGTTTGGGTCTAGCCGAGTGGGTTTGGGTCTAGCCGAGTGGGTTTGGGTGTAGCCGAGTGGGTTTGGGTCTGGCCGAGTGGGTTTGGGTCTAGCGGAGTGGGTTTGGGTCTAGCCGAGTGGGTTTGGGTCTAGCGGAGTGGGTTTGGGTCTAGCCGAGTGGGTTTGGGTCTAGCGGAGTGGGTTTGGGTCTAGCAGAGTGGGTTTGGATCTAGCGGAGTGGGTTTGGGTCTAGCGGAGTGGGTTTGGGTCTAGTCGAGTGGGTTTGGGTCTAGCCGTGGGTTTGGGTCTAGCCGAGTGGGTTTGGGTCTAGCCGAGTGGGTTTGGGTCTAGCCGAGTGGGTTTGGGTCTAGCCGAGTGGGTTTGGGTGTAGCCGAGTGGGTTTGGGTCTGGCCGAGTGGGTTTGGGTCCAGCGGAGTGTGTTTGGGTCTAGCCGAGTGGGTTTGGGTCTAGCGGAGTGGGTTTGGGTCTAGCCGAGTGGGTTTGGGTCTAGCCGTGGGTTTGGGTCTAGCCGAGTGGGTTTGGGTCTAGCCGAGTGGGTTTGGGTCTAGCGAGTGTGTTTGGGTCTAGCGAGTGGGTTTGGCTCTAGCCGTGTGGGTTTGGGTTTAGCCGAGGTGGCTTGGGTCTGGCCGAGTGGGTTTGGGTCTAGCGGAGTGGGTTTGGGTCTAGCCGAGTGGGTTTGGGTCTAGCGGAGTGGGTTTGGGTCTAGCCGAGTGGGTTTGGGTCAAGCCGATAGGGTTTGGGTCTAGCCGAGTGGGTTTGGGTCTGGCCGAGTGGGTCTGGGTCTAGCCTAGTGGGTTTGTGTCTGGCCGAGTGGGTTTGGGTCTAGCCGAGTGGGTTTGTGTCTAGCGGAGTGGGTTTGGGTCTAGCAGAGTGGGTTTGGGTCTAGCGGAGTGGGTTTGGGTCTAGCGGAGTGGGTTTGTGTCTAGCCGAGTGGGTTTGGGTCTAGCGGAGCGGGTTAGGGTCTAGCCGAGAGGGTTTGGGTCTAGCCGAGTGGGTTTGGGTCTAGCCAGTGGGTTTGGGTGCAGCCGAGTGGGTTTGGGTCTAGCCGAGTGGGTTTGTGTCTAGCCGAGAGGGTTTGGGTCTAGCCGAGTGGGTTTGGGTCTAGCCGAGTGGGTTTGGGTGTAGCCGAGTGGGTTTGGGTCTGGCCGAGTGGGTTTGGGTCTAGCGGAGTGGGTTTGGGTCTAGCCGAGTGGGATTGGGTCTAGCGGAGTGGGTTTGGGTCTAGCCGAGTGGGTTTGGGTCTAGCCGATAGGGTTTGGGTCTAGCCGAGTGGGTTTGGGTCTAGCCGAGTGGGTTTGGGTCTAGCCGAGTGGGTTTAGGTCTAGCTGAGTGGGTTTGGGTCTAGCCGAGAGGGTTTGGGTCTAGCCGAGTGGGTTTGGGTCTAGCCGAGTGGGTTTGGGTCTAGCCGAGTGGGTATGTGTCTCGCGGAGTGGGTTTGGGTCTAGCGGAGTGGGTTAGGGTCTAGCGGAGTGGGTTTGGGTCTAGCGGAGTGGGTTTGGGTCTAGCGGAGTGGGTTTGGGTCTAACGGAGTGGGTTTGGGTCTAGCCAAATGGGTTTGGGTGTAGCCGAGTGGGTTTGGGTCTAGCCGAGTGGGTTTGGGTCTAGCCGAGTGGGTTTGGGTCTAGCCGAGTGGGTTTGGGTCTGGCCGAGTGTGTTTGGGTCTAGCCGAGTGGGTTTGGGTCTAGCCGAGTGGGTTTGGGTCTAGCCGAGTGGGTTTGGGTCTAGCCGAGTGGGTTTGGGTCTAGCCGAATGGGTTTGGGTCTAGCCGAGTGGGTTTGGTTCTAGCCGAGTGGGTTTGGGTCTAGCTGAGTGGGTTTGGGTCAAGCCGAGTGGGTTTGTGTCTAGCCGAGTGGGTTTGGGTCTAGCGGAGCGGGTTTGGGTCTAGCCGAGAGGGTTTGGGTCTAGCCGAGTGGGTTTGGGTCTAGCCAGTGGGTTTGGGTGCAGCCGAGTGGGTTTGGGTCTAGCCGAGTGGGTTTGTGTCTAGCCGAGAGGGTTTGGGTCTAGCCGAGTGGGTTTGGGTCTAGCCGAGCGGGTTTGGGTGTAGCCGAGTGGGTTTGGGTCTGGCCGAGTGGGTTTGGGTCTATCGGAGTGGGTTTGGGTCTAGCCGAGTGGGATTGGGTCTAGCGGAGTGGGTTTGGGTCTAGCCGAGTGGGTTTGGGTCTAGCCGATAGGGTTTGGGTCTAGCCGAGTGGGTTTGGGTCTAGCCGAGTGGGTTTGGGTCTAGCGGAGTGGGTTTGCATCTAGCGGAGTAGGTTTGGGTCTAGCGGAGTGGGTATGGGTCTAGCGGAGTGGGTTTGGGTCTAGCGGACTGGGTTTGGGTCTAGCCGAGTGGGTTTGGGTCTAGCGGAGTGGGTTTGGGTCTAGCCGAGTGGGATTGGGTCTAGCGGAGTGGGTTTGGGTCTAGCCGAGTGGGTTTGGGTCTAGCCGATAGGGTTTGGGTCTAGCCGAGTGGGTTTGGGTCCAGCCGAGTGGGTTTGGGTCTAGCCGAGTGGGTTTGTGTCTGGCGGAGTGGGTTTGGGTTTAGCGGAGTGGGTTAGGGTCTAGCGGAGTGGGTTTGGGTCTAGCAGAGTGGGTTTGGGTCTAGCAGAGTGGGTTTGGGTCTTGCGGAGTGGGCTTGGGTCCAGCCGAGTGGGTTTGGGTCTAGCCGTGGGTTTGGGTCTAGCCGAGTGGGTTTGGGTCTAGCCGAGTGGGTTTGGGTCTAGCCGAGTGGGTTTGGGTCTAGCCGAGTGGGTTTGGGTCTGGCCGAGTGGGTTTGGGTCCAGCGGAGTGTGTTTGGGTCTAGCCGAGTGGGTTTGGGTCTAGCGGAGTGGGTTTGGGTCTAGCCGAGTGGGTTTGGGTCTAGCCGTGGGTTTGGGTCTAGCCGAGTGGGTTTGGGTCTAGCCGAGTGGGTTTGGGTCTAGCGAGAGTGTTTGGGTCTAGCGAGTGGGTTTGGCTCTAGCCGTGTGGTTTTGGGTTTAGCCGAGGTGGCTTGGGTCTGGCCGAGTGGGTTTGGGTCCAGCGGAGTGGGTTTGCGTCTAGCCGAGTGGGTTTGGGTCTAGCGGAGTGGGTTTGGGTCTAGCCGAGTGGGTTTAGGTCAAGCCGATAGGGTTTGGGTCTAGCCGAGTGGGTTTGGGTCTGGCCGAGTGGGTTTGGGTCTAGCCGAGTGGGTTTGTGTCTGGCCGAGTGGGTTTGAGTCTAGCCGAGTGGGTTTGTGTCTAGCGGAGTGGGTTTGGGTCTAGCAGAGTGGGTTTGGGTCTAGCGGAGTGGGGTTGGGTCTAGCGGTGTGGGTTTGGGTCTAGCGGAGTGGGTTTGGGGCTAGCGGACTGGGTTTGGGTCTAGCGGAGTGGGTTTGGGTCTAGCGGAGTGGATTTGGGTCTAGCCGAGTGGGTTTGGGTCTAGCGGAGTGGGTTTGGGTCTAGCCGAGTGGGTTTGGGTCTAGCCGTGGGTTTGGGTCTAGCTGAGTGGGTTTGGTCTAGCCGAGTGGGTTTGGGTCTAGCGAGTGTGTTTGGGTCTAGCGAGTGGGTTTGGCTCTAGCCGTGTGGGTTTGGGTTTAGCCGAGTGGGTTTGTGTCTAGCGGAGTGGGTTTGGGTCTAGCAGAGTGGGTTTGGGTCTGGCGGAGTGGGTTTGGGTCTAGCGGAGTGGGTTTGGGTCTAGCGGAGTGGGTTTGGGTCTAGCGGACTGGGTTTGGGTCTAGCGGAGTGGGTTTGGGTCTAGCGGAGTGGATTTGGGTCTAGCCGAGTGGGTTTGGGTCTAGCGGAGTGGGTTTGGGTCTAGCCGAGTGGGTTTGGGTCTAGCCGTGGATTTGGGTCTAGCCGAGTGGGTTTGGGTCTAGCCGAGTGGGTTTGGGTCTGGCCGAGAGGGTTTGGGTCCAGCCGAGTGGGTTTGGGTCTAGCGGAGTGGGTTTGGGTCTAGCCGTGGGTTTGGGTCTAGCCGAGTGGGTTTGGGTCTAGCCGAGTGGGTTTGGGTCTAGCGAGTGTGTTTGGGTCTAGCGAGTGGGTTTGGCTCTAGCCGTGTGGGTTTGGGTTTAGCCGAGTGGGCTTGGGTCTGGCCGAGTGGGTTTGTGTCTAGCGGAGTGGGTTTGGGTCTAGCCGAGTGGGTTTGGGTCAAGCCGATAGGGTTTGGGTCTAGCCGAGTGGGTTTGGGTCTACCGGAGTGTGTTTGGGTCTAGCCGAGTGGGTTTGGGTCTAGCGGAGTGGGTTTGGGTCTAGCCGAGTGGGTTTGGGTCTAGCCGTGGGTTTGGGTCTAGCCGAGTGGGTTTGGGTCTAGCGGAGTGGGTTTGCATCTAGCGGAGTAGGTTTGGGTCTAGCGGAGTGGGTATGGGTCTAGCGGAGTGGGTTTGGGTCTAGCGGACTGGGTTTGGGTCTAGCCGAGTGGGTTTGGGTCTAGCGGAGTGGGTTTGGGTCTAGCCGAGTGGGATTGGGTCTAGCGGAGTGGGTTTGGGTCTAGCCGAGTGGGTTTGGGTCTAGCCGATAGGGTTTGGGTCTAGCCGAGTGGGTTTGGGTCTAGCCGAGTGGGTTTGGGTCTAGCCGAGTGGGTTTGTGTCTGGCGGAGTGGGTTTGGGTTTAGCGGAGTGGGTTAGGGTCTAGCGGAGTGGGTTTGGGTCTAGCAGAGTGGGTTTGGGTCTAGCAGAGTGGGTTTGGGTCTTGCGGAGTGGGCTTGGGTCCAGCCGAGTGGGTTTGGGTCTAGCCGTGGGTTTGGGTCTAGCCGAGTGGGTTTGGGTCTAGCCGAGTGGGTTTGGGTCTAGCCGAGTGGGTTTGGGTCTAGCCGAGTGGGTTTGGGTCTGGCCGAGTAGGTTTGGGTCCAGCGGAGTGTGTTTGGGTCTAGCCGAGTGGGTTTGGGTCTAGCGGAGTGGGTTTGGGTCTAGCCGAGTGGGTTTGGGTCTAGCCGTGGGTTTGGGTCTAGCTGAGTGGGTTTGGTCTAGCCGAGTGGGTTTGGGTCTAGCGAGTGTGTTTGGGTCTAGCGAGTGGGTTTGGCTCTAGCCGTGTGGGTTTGGGTTTAGCCGAGTGGGTTTGTGTCTAGCGGAGTGGGTTTGGGTCTAGCAGAGTGGGTTTGGGTCTGGCGGAGTGGGTTTGGGTCTAGCGGAGTGGGTTTGGGTCTAGCGGAGTGGGTTTGGGTCTAGCGGACTGGGTTTGGGTCTAGCGGAGTGGGTTTGGGTCTAGCGGAGTGGATTTGGGTCTAGCCGAGTGGGTTTGGGTCTAGCGGAGTGGGTTTGGGTCTAGCCGAGTGGGTTTGGGTCTAGCCGTGGATTTGGGTCTAGCCGAGTGGGTTTGGGTCTAGCCGAGTGGGTTTGGGTCTGGCCGAGAGGGTTTGGGTCCAGCCGAGTGGGTTTGGGTCTAGCGGAGTGGGTTTGGGTCTAGCCGTGGGTTTGGGTCTAGCCGAGTGGGTTTGGGTCTAGCCGAGTGGGTTTGGGTCTAGCGAGTGTGTTTGGGTCTAGCGAGTGGGTTTGGCTCTAGCCGTGTGGGTTTGGGTTTAGCCGAGTGGGCTTGGGTCTGGCCGAGTGGGTTTGTGTCTAGCGGAGTGGGTTTGGGTCTAGCCGAGTGGGTTTGGGTCAAGCCGATAGGGTTTGGGTCTAGCCGAGTGGGTTTGGGTCTACCGGAGTGTGTTTGGGTCTAGCCGAGTGGGTTTGGGTCTAGCGGAGTGGGTTTGGGTCTAGCCGAGTGGGTTTGGGTCTAGCCGTGGGTTTGGGTCTAGCCGAGTGGGTTTGGGTCTAGCGGAGTGGGTTTGCATCTAGCGGAGTAGGTTTGGGTCTAGCGGAGTGGGTATGGGTCTAGCGGAGTGGGTTTGGGTCTAGCGGACTGGGTTTGGGTCTAGCCGAGTGGGTTTGGGTCTAGCGGAGTGGGTTTGGGTCTAGCCGAGTGGGATTGGGTCTAGCGGAGTGGGTTTGGGTCTAGCCGAGTGGGTTTGGGTCTAGCCGATAGGGTTTGGGTCTAGCCGAGTGGGTTTGGGTCTAGCCGAGTGGGTTTGGGTCTAGCCGAGTGGGTTTGTGTCTGGCGGAGTGGGTTTGGGTTTAGCGGAGTGGGTTAGGGTCTAGCGGAGTGGGTTTGGGTCTAGCAGAGTGGGTTTGGGTCTAGCAGAGTGGGTTTGGGTCTTGCGGAGTGGGCTTGGGTCCAGCCGAGTGGGTTTGGGTCTAGCCGTGGGTTTGGGTCTAGCCGAGTGGGTTTGGGTCTAGCCGAGTGGGTTTGGGTCTAGCCGAGTGGGTTTGGGTCTAGCCGAGTGGGTTTGGGTCTGGCCGAGTAGGTTTGGGTCCAGCGGAGTGTGTTTGGGTCTAGCCGAGTGGGTTTGGGTCTAGCGGAGTGGGTTTGGGTCTAGCCGAGTGGGTTTGGGTCTAGCCGTGGGTTTGGGTCTAGCCGAGTGGGTTTGGGTCTAGCCGAGTGGGTTTGGGTCTAGCGAGAGTGTTTGGGTCTAGCGAGTGGGTTTGGCTCTAGCCGTGTGGTTTTGGGTTTAGCCGAGGTGGCTTGGGTCTGGCCGAGTGGGTTTGGGTCCAGCGGAGTGGGTTTGCGTCTAGCCGAGTGGGTTTGGGTCTAGCGGAGTGGGTTTGGGTCTAGCCGAGTGGGTTTAGGTCAAGCCGATAGGGTTTGGGTCTAGCCGAGTGGGTTTGGGTCTGGCCGAGTGGGTTTGGGTCTAGCCGAGTGGGTTTGTGTCTGGCCGAGTGGGTTTGGGTCTAGCCGAGTGGGTTTGTGTCTAGCGGAGTGGGTTTGGGTCTAGCAGAGTGGGTTTGGGTCTAGCGGAGTGGGTTTGGGTCTAGCGGTGTGGGTTTGGGTCTAGCGGAGTGGGTTTGGGTCTAGCGGACTGGGTTTGGGTCTAGCGGAGTGGGTTTGGGTCTAGCGGAGTGGATTTGGGTCTAGCCGAGTGGGTTTGGGTCTAGCGGAGTGGGTTTGGGTCTAGCCGAGTGGGTTTGGGTCTAGCCGTGGGTTTGGGTCTAGCGGAGTGGGTTTGGGTCTAGCCGAGTGGGTTTGGGTCTAGCGAGTGTGTTTGGGTCTAGTGAGTGGGTTTGGCTCTAGCCGTGTGGGTTTGGGTTTAGCCGAGTGGGCTTGGGTCTGGCCGAGTGGGTTTGGGTCTAGCGGAGTGGGTTTGGGTCTAGCCGAGTGGGTTGGGTCTAGTGGAGTGGGTTTGGGTCTAGCCGAGTGGGTTTGGGTCAAGCCGATAGGGTTTGGGTCTAGCCGAGTGGGTTTGGGTCTAGCGGAGTGTGTTTGGGTCTAGCCGAGTGGGTTTGGGTCTAGCGGAGTGGGTTTGGGTCTAGCCGAGTGTGTTTGGGTCTAGCGGAGTGGGTTTGGGTCTAGCCGAGTGGGTTTGGGTCTAGCCGTGGGTTTGGGTCTAGCCGAGTGGGTTTGGTCAAGCCGAGTGGGTTTGGGTCTAGCGAGTGTGTTTGGGTCTAGCGAGTGGGTTTGGCTCTAGCCGTGTGGGTTTGGGTTTAGCCGAGTGGGTTTGTGTCTAGCGGAGTGGGTTTGGGTCTAGCAGAGTGGGTTTGGGTCTGGCGGAGTGGGTTTGGGTCTAGCGGAGTGGGTTTGGGTCTAGCGGAGTGGGTTTGGGTCTAGCGGACTGGGTTTGGGTCTAGCGGAGTGGGTTTGGGTCTAGCGGAGTGGATTTGGGTCTAGCGGAGTGGGTTTGGGTCTAGCCGAGTGGGTTTAGGTCAAGCCGATAGGGTTTGGGTCTAGCCGAGTGGGTTTGGGTCTGGCCGAGTGGGTTTGGGTCTAGCCGAGTGGGTTTGTGTCTGGCCGAGTGGGTTTGGGTCTAGCCGAGTGGGTTTGTGTCTAGCGGAGTGGGTTTGGGTCTAGCAGAGTGGGTTTGGGTCTAGCGGAGTGGGTTTGGGTCTAGCGGTGTGGGTTTGGGTCTAGCGGAGTGGGTTTGGGTCTAGCGGACTGGGTTTGGGTCTAGCGGAGTGGGTTTGGGTCTAGCGGAGTGGATTTGGGTCTAGCCGAGTGGGTTTGGGTCTAGCGGAGTGGGTTTGGGTCTAGCCGAGTGGGTTTGGGTCTAGCCGTGGGTTTGGGTCTAGCGGAGTGGGTTTGGGTCTAGCCGAGTGGGTTTGGGTCTAGCCGTGGGTTTGGGTCTAGCGGAGTGGGTTTGGGTCTAGCCGAGTGGGTTTGGGTCTAGCGAGTGTGTTTGGGTCTAGTGAGTGGGTTTGGCTCTAGCCGTGTGGGTTTGGGTTTAGCCGAGTGGGCTTGGGTCTGGCCGAGTGGGTTTGGGTCTAGCGGAGTGGGTTTGGGTCTAGCCGAGTGGGTTGGGTCTAGTGGAGTGGGTTTGGGTCTAGCCGAGTGGGTTTGGGTCAAGCCGATAGGGTTTGGGTCTAGCCGAGTGGGTTTGGGTCTAGCGGAGTGTGTTTGGGTCTAGCCGAGTGGGTTTGGGTCTAGCGGAGTGGGTTTGGGTCTAGCCGAGTGTGTTTGGGTCTAGCGGAGTGGGTTTGGGTCTAGCCGAGTGGGTTTGGGTCTAGCCGTGGGTTTGGGTCTAGCCGAGTGGGTTTGGTCAAGCCGAGTGGGTTTGGGTCTAGCGAGTGTGTTTGGGTCTAGCGAGTGGGTTTGGCTCTAGCCGTGTGGGTTTGGGTTTAGCCGAGTGGGTTTGTGTCTAGCGGAGTGGGTTTGGGTCTAGCAGAGTGGGTTTGGGTCTGGCGGAGTGGGTTTGGGTCTAGCGGAGTGGGTTTGGGTCTAGCGGAGTGGGTTTGGGTCTAGCGGACTGGGTTTGGGTCTAGCGGAGTGGGTTTGGGTCTAGCGGAGTGGATTTGGGTCTAGCGGAGTGGGTTTGGGTCTAGCCGAGTGGGTTTAGGTCAAGCCGATAGGGTTTGGGTCTAGCCGAGTGGGTTTGGGTCTGGCCGAGTGGGTTTGGGTCTAGCCGAGTGGGTTTGTGTCTGGCCGAGTGGGTTTGGGTCTAGCCGAGTGGGTTTGTGTCTAGCGGAGTGGGTTTGGGTCTAGCAGAGTGGGTTTGGGTCTAGCGGAGTGGGTTTGGGTCTAGCGGTGTGGGTTTGGGTCTAGCGGAGTGGGTTTGGGTCTAGCGGACTGGGTTTGGGTCTAGCGGAGTGGGTTTGGGTCTAGCGGAGTGGATTTGGGTCTAGCCGAGTGGGTTTGGGTCTAGCGGAGTGGGTTTGGGTCTAGCCGAGTGGGTTTGGGTCTAGCCGTGGGTTTGGGTCTAGCGGAGTGGGTTTGGGTCTAGCCGAGTGGGTTTGGGTCTAGCGAGTGTGTTTGGGTCTAGTGAGTGGGTTTGGCTCTAGCCGTGTGGGTTTGGGTTTAGCCGAGTGGGCTTGGGTCTGGCCGAGTGGGTTTGGGTCTAGCGGAGTGGGTTTGGGTCTAGCCGAGTGGGTTGGGTCTAGTGGAGTGGGTTTGGGTCTAGCCGAGTGGGTTTGGGTCAAGCCGATAGGGTTTGGGTCTAGCCGAGTGGGTTTGGGTCTAGCGGAGTGTGTTTGGGTCTAGCCGAGTGGGTTTGGGTCTAGCGGAGTGGGTTTGGGTCTAGCCGAGTGTGTTTGGGTCTAGCGGAGTGGGTTTGGGTCTAGCCGAGTGGGTTTGGGTCTAGCCGTGGGTTTGGGTCTAGCCGAGTGGGTTTGGTCTAGCCGAGTGGGTTTGGGTCTAGCGAGTGTGTTTGGGTCTAGCGAGTGGGTTTGGCTCTAGCCGTGTGGGTTTGGGTTTAGCCGAGTGGGTTTGTGTCTAGCGGAGTGGGTTTGGGTCTAGCAGAGTGGGTTTGGGTCTGGCGGAGTGGGTTTGGGTCTAGCGGAGTGGGTTTGGGTCTAGCGGAGTGGGTTTGGGTCTAGCGGACTGGGTTTGGGTCTAGCGGAGTGGGTTTGGGTCTAGCGGAGTGGATTTGGGTCTAGCCGAGTGGGTTTGGGTCTAGCGGAGTGGGTTTGGGTCTAGCCGAGTGGGTTTGGGTCTAGCCGTGGATTTGGGTCTAGCCGAGTGGGTTTGGGTCTAGCCGAGTGGGTTTGGGTCTGGCCGAGAGGGTTTGGGTCCAGCCGAGTGGGTTTGGGTCTAGCGGAGTGGGTTTGGGTCTAGCCGTGGGTTTGGGTCTAGCCGAGTGGGTTTGGGTCTAGCCGAGTGGGTTTCGGTCTAGCGAGTGTGTTTGGGTCTAGCGAGTGGGTTTGGCTCTAGCCGTGTGGGTTTGGGTTTAGCCGAGTGGGCTTGGGTCTGGCCGAGTGGGTTTGTGTCTAGCGGAGTGGGTTTGGGTCTAGCCGAGTGGGTTTGTGTCAAGCCGATAGGGTTTGGGTCTAGCCGAGTGGGTTTGGGTCTACCGGAGTGTGTTTGGGTCTAGCCGAGTGGGTTTGGGTCTAGCGGAGTGGGTTTGGGTCTAGCCGAGTGGGTTTGGGTCTAGCCGTGGGTTTGGGTCTAGCCGAGTGGGTTTGGGTCTAGCCGAGTGGGTTTGGGTCTAGAGAGTGTGTTTGGGTCTAGCGAGTGGGTTTGGCTCTAGCCGTGTGGGTTTGGGTTTAGCCGAGTGGGCTTGGGTCTGGCGGAGTGGGTTTGGGTCTAGCGGAGTGGGTTTGGGTCTAGCCGAGTGGGTTTGGGTCTAGCGGAGTGGGTTTTGGTCTAGCCGAGTGGGTTTGGGTCAAGCCGATAGGGTTTGGGTCTAGCCGAGTGGGTTTGTGTCTGGCCGAGTGGGTTTGGGTCTAGCCGAGTGGGTTTGGGTCTGGCCGAGTGGGTTTGGGTCTAGCCGAGTGGGTTTGTGTCTAGCGGAGTGGGTTTGGGTCTAGCAGAGTGGGTTTGGGTCTAGCGGAGTGTGTTTGGGTCTAGCGGAGTGGGTTTGGGTCTAGCGGAGTGGGTTTGGGTCTAGCGGACTGGGTTTGGGTCTAGCGGAGTGGGTTTGGGTCTAGCGGAGTGGATTTGGGTCTAGCCGAGTGGGTTTGGTTCTAGCGGAGTGGGTTTGGGTCTAGCCGAGTGGGTTTGGGTCCAGCCGTGGGTTTGGGTCTAGCCGAGTGGGTTTGGGTCTAGCCGAGTGGGTTTGGGTCTAGCGAGTGTGTTTGGGTCTAGTGAGTGGGTTTGGCTCTAGCCGTGTGGGTTTGGGTTTAGCCGAGTGGGCTTGGGTCTGGCCGAGTGGGTTTTGGTCTAGCGGAGTGGGTTTGGGTCTAGCCGAGTGGGTTTGGGTCTAGCGGAGTGGGTTTGGGTCTAGCCGAGTGGGTTTGGGTCAAGCCGATAGGGTTTGGGTCTAGCCGAGTGGGTTTGGGTCTGGCCGAGTGGGTTTGGGTCTAGCCGAGTGGGTTTGTGTCTAGCGGAGTGGGTTTGGGTCTAGCGGAGTGGGTTAGGGTCTAGCGGAGTGGGTTTGGGTCTAGCAGAGTGGGTTTGGGTCTAGCGGAGTGGGTTTGAGTCTAGCGGAGTGGGTTTGGGTCTAGCTGAGTGGGTTTACGTCTAGCCGAGAGGGTTTGGGTCTAGCCGAGTGGGTTTGGGTCTAGCCGAGTGGGTTTGGGTCTAGCCGAGTGGGTATGTGTCTCGCGGAGTGGGTTTGGGTCTAGCGGAGTGGGTTAGGGTCTAGCGGAGTGGGTTTGGGTCTAGCGGAGTGGGTTTGGGTCTAGCGGAGTGGGTTTGGGTCTAGCCGAGTGGGTTTGGGTCTAGCGGAGTGGGTTTGCATCTAGCGGAGTAGGTTTGGGTCTAGAGAAGTGGGTATGGGTCTAGCGGAGTGGGTTTGGCTCTAGCGGACTGGGTTTGGGTCTAGCCGAGTGGGTTTGGGTCTAGCGGAGTGGGTTTGGGTCTAGCGGAGTGGATTTGGGTCTAGCCGAGTGGGTTTGGGTCTAGCGGAGTGGGTTTGGGTCTAACGGAGTGGGTTTGGGTCTAGCCAAATGGGTTTGGGTGTAGCCGAGTGGGTTTGGGTCTAGCCGAGTGGGTTTGGGTCTAGCCGAGTGGGTTTGGGTCTAGCCGAGTGGGTTTGGGTCTGGCCGAGTGTGTTTGGGTCTAGCCGAGTGGGTTTGGGTCTAGCCGAGTGGGTTTGGGTCTAGCCGAGTGGGTTTGGGTCTAGCCGAGTGGGTTTGGGTCTAGCCGAATGGGTTTGGGTCTAGCCGAGTGGGTTTGGTTCTAGCCGAGTGGGTTTGGGTCTAGCTGAGTGGGTTTGGGTCAAGCCGAGTGGGTTTGTGTCTAGCCGAGTGGGTTTGGGTCTAGCGGAGCGGGTTAGGGTCTAGCCGAGAGGGTTTGGGTCTAGCCGAGTGGGTTTGGGTCTAGCCAGTGGGTTTGGGTGCAGCCGAGTGGGTTTGGGTCTAGCCGAGTGGGTTTGTGTCTAGCCGAGAGGGTTTGGGTCTAGCCGAGTGGGTTTGGGTCTAGCCGAGTGGGTTTGGGTGTAGCCGAGTGGGTTTGGGTCTGGCCGAGTGGGTTTGGGTCTATCGGAGTGGGTTTGGGTCTAGCCGAGTGGGATTGGGTCTAGCGGAGTGGGTTTGGGTCTAGCCGAGTGGGTTTGGGTCTAGCCGATAGGGTTTGGGTCTAGCCGAGTGGGTTTGGGTCTAGCCGAGTGGGTTTGGGTTTAGCCGAGTGGGTTTGTGTCTGGCGGAGTGGGTTTGGGTTTAGCGGAGTGGGTTAGGGTCTAGCGGAGTGGGTTTGGGTCTAGCAGAGTGGGTTTGGGTCTAGCAGAGTGGGTTTGGGTCTTGCGGAGTGGGCTTGGGTCAGGCCGAGTGGGTTTGGGTCTAGCCGTGGGTTTGGGTCTAGCCGAGTGGGTTTGGGTCTAGCCGAGTGGGTTTGGGTCTAGCCGAGTGGGTTTGGGTCTAGCCGAGTGGGTTTGGGTCTGGCCGAGAGGGTTTGGGTCCAGCCGAGTGGGTTTGGGTCTAGCGGAGTGGGTTTGGGTCTAGCCGTGGGTTTGGGTCTAGCCGAGTGGGTTTGGGTCTAGCCGAGTGGGTTTGGGTCTAGCGAGTGTGTTTGGGTCTAGCGAGTGGGTTTGGCTCTAGCCGTGTGGGTTTGGGTTTAGCCGAGTGGGCTTGGGTCTGGCCGAGTGGGTTTGTGTCTAGCGGAGTGGGTTTGGGTCTAGCCGAGTGGGTTTGGGTCAAGCCGATAGGGTTTGGGTCTAGCCGAGTGGGTTTGGGTCTACCGGAGTGTGTTTGGGTCTAGCCGAGTGGGTTTGGGTCTAGCGGAGTGGGTTTGGGTCTAGCCGAGTGGGTTTGGGTCTAGCCGTGGGTTTGGGTCTAGCCGAGTGGGTTTGGGTCTAGCCGAGTGGGTTTGGGTCTAGCGAGTGTGTTTGGGTCTAGCGAGTGGGTTTGGCTCTAGCCGTGTGGGTTTGGGTTTAGCCGAGTGGGCTTGGGTCTGGCGGAGTGGGTTTGGGTCTAGCGGAGTGGGTTTGGGTCTAGCCGAGTGGGTTTGGGTCTAGCGGAGTGGGTTTGGGTCTAGCCGAGTGGGTTTGGGTCAAGCCGATAGGGTTTGGGTCTAGCCGAGTGGGTTTGTGTCTGGCCGAGTGGGTTTGGGTCTAGCCGAGTGGGTTTGGGTCTGGCCGAGTGGGTTTGGGTCTAGCCGAGTGGGTTTGTGTCTAGCGGAGTGGGTTTGGGTCTAGCAGAGTGGGTTTGGGTCTAGCGGAGTGTGTTTGGGTCTAGCGGAGTGGGTTTGGGTCTAGCGGAGTGGGTTTGGGTCTAGCGGACTGGGTTTGGGTCTAGCGGAGTGGGTTTGGGTCTAGCGGAGTGGATTTGGGTCTAGCCGAGTGGGTTTGGTTCTAGCGGAGTGGGTTTGGGTCTAGCCGAGTGGGTTTGGGTCCAGCCGTGGGTTTGGGTCTAGCCGAGTGGGTTTGGGTCTAGCCGAGTGGGTTTGGGTCTAGCGAGTGTGTTTGGGTCTAGTGAGTGGGTTTGGCTCTAGCCGTGTTGGTTTGGGTTTAGCCGAGTGGGCTTGGGTCTGGCCGAGTGGGTTTTGGTCTAGCGGAGTGGGTTTGGGTCTAGCCGAGTGGGTTTGGGTCTAGCGGAGTGGGTTTGGGTCTAGCCGAGTGGGTTTGGGTCAAGCCGATAAGGTTTGGGTCTAGCCGAGTGGGTTTGGGTCTGGCCGAGTGGGTTTGGGTCTAGCCGAGTGGGTTTGTGTCTAGCGGAGTGGGTTTGGGTCTAGCGGAGTGGGTTAGGGTCTAGCGGAGTGGGTTTGGGTCTAGCAGAGTGGGTTTGGGTCTAGCGGAGTGGGTTTGGGTCTAGCGGAGTGGGTTTGGGTCTAGCTGAGTGGGTTTACGTCTAGCCGAGAGGGTTTGGGTCTAGCCGAGTGGGTTTGGGTCTAGCCGAGTGGGTTTGGGTCTAGCCGAGTGGGTATGTGTCTCGCGGAGTGGGTTTGGGTCTAGCGGAGTGGGTTAGGGTCTAGCGGAGTGGGTTTGGGTCTAGCGGAGTGGGTTTGGGTCTAGCGGAGTGGGTTTGGGTCTAGCCGAGTGGGTTTGGGTCTAGCGGAGTGGGTTTGCATCTAGCGGAGTAGGTTTGGGTCTAGCGGAGTGGGTATGGGTCTAGCGGAGTGGGTTTGGCTCTAGCGGACTGGGTTTGGGTCTAGCCGAGTGGGTTTGGGTCTAGCGGAGTGGGTTTGGGTCTAGCGGAGTGGATTTGGGTCTAGCCGAGTGGGTTTGGGTCTAGCGGAGTGGGTTTGGGTCTAACGGAGTGGGTTTGGGTCTAGCCAAATGGGTTTGGGTGTAGCCGAGTGGGTTTGGGTCTAGCCGAGTGGGTTTGGGTCTAGCCGAGTGGGTTTGGGTCTAGCCGAGTGGGTTTGGGTCTGGCCGAGTGTGTTTGGGTCTAGCCGAGTGGGTTTGGGTCTAGCCGAGTGGGTTTGGGTCTAGCCGAGTGGGTTTGGGTCTAGCCGAGTGGGTTTGGGTCTATCCGAATGGGTTTGGGTCTAGCCGAGTGGGTTTGGTTCTAGCCGAGTGGGTTTGGGTCTAGCTGAGTGGGTTTGGGTCAAGCCGAGTGGGTTTGTGTCTAGCCGAGTGGGTTTGGGTCTAGCGGAGCGGGTTAGGGTCTAGCCGAGATGGTTTGGGTCTAGCCGAGTGGGTTTGGGTCTAGCCAGTGGGTTTGGGTGCAGCCGAGTGGGTTTGGGTCTAGCCGAGTGGGTTTGTGTCTAGCCGAGAGGGTTTGGGTCTAGCCGAGTGGGTTTGGGTCTAGCCGAGTGGGTTTGGGTGTAGCCGAGTGGGTTTGGGTCTGGCCGAGTGGGTTTGGGTCTATCGGAGTGGGTTTGGGTCTAGCCGAGTGGGATTGGGTCTAGCGGAGTGGGTTTGGGTCTAGCCGAGTGGGTTTGGGTCTAGCCGATAGGGTTTGGGTCTAGCCGAGTGGGTTTGGGTCTAGCCGAGTGGGTTTGGGTCTAGCCGAGTGGGTTTGTGTCTGGCGGAGTGGGTTTGGGTTTAGCGGAGTGGGTTAGGGTCTAGCGGAGTGGGTTTGGGTCTAGCAGAGTGGGTTTGGGTCTAGCAGAGTGGGTTTGGGTCTTGCGGAGTGGGCTTGGGTCAGGCCGAGTGGGTTTGGGTCTAGCCGTGGGTTTGGGTCTAGCCGAGTGGGTTTGGGTCTAGCCGAGTGGGTTTGGGTCTAGCCGAGTGGGATTGGGTCTAGCCGAGTGGGTTTGGGTCTAGCCGAGTGGGTTTGGGTGTAGCCGAGTGGGTTTGGGTCTGGCCGAGTGGGTTTGGGTCTAGCGGAGTGGGTTTGGGTCTAGCCGAGTGGGTTTGGGTCTAGCGGAGTGGGTTTGGGTCTAGCCGAGTGGGTTTGGGTCTAGCGGAGTGGGTTTGGGTCTAGCAGAGTGGGTTTGGATCTAGCGGAGTGGGTTTGGGTCTAGCGGAGTGGGTTTGGGTCTAGTCGAGTGGGTTTGGGTCTAGCCGTGGGTTTGGGTCTAGCCGAGTGGGTTTGGGTCTAGCCGAGTGGGTTTGGGTCTAGCCGAGTGGGTTTGGGTCTAGCCGAGTGGGTTTGGGTCTAGCCGAGTGGGTTTGGGTGTAGCCGAGTGGGTTTGGGTCTGGCCGAGTGGGTTTGGGTCCAGCGGAGTGTGTTTGGGTCTAGCCGAGTGGGTTTGGGTCTAGCGGAGTGGGTTTGGGTCTAGCCGAGTGGGTTTGGGTCTAGCCGTGGGTTTGGGTCTAGCCGAGTGGGTTTGGGTCTAGCCGAGTGGGTTTGGGTCTAGCGAGTATGTTTGGGTCTAGCGAGTGGGTTTGGCTCTAGCCGTGTGGGTTTGGGTTTAGCCGAGGTGGCTTGGGTCTGGCCGAGTGGGTTTGGGTCTAGCGGAGTGGGTTTGGGTCTAGCCGAGTGGGTTTGTGTCTAGCGGAGTGGGTTTGGGTCTAGCCGAGTGGGTTTGGGTCAAGCCGATAGGGTTTGGGTCTAGCCGAGTGGGTTTGGGTCTGGCCGAGTGGGTTTGGGTCTAGCCGAGTGGGTTTGTGTCTGGCCGAGTGGGTTTGGGTCTAGCCGAGTGGGTTTGTGTCTAGCGGAGTGGGTTTGGGTCTAGCAGAGTGGGTTTGGGTCTAGCGGAGTGGGTTTGTGTCTAGCGGAGTGGGTTTGGGTCTAGCGGAGTGGGTTTGGGTCTAGCGGACTGGGTTTGGGTCTAGCGGAGTGGGTTTGGGTCTAGCGGAGTGGATTTGGGTCTAGCCGAGTGGGTTTGGGTCTAGCGGAGTGGGTTTGGGTCTAGCCGAGTGGGTTTGGGTCTAGCCGTGGGTTTTGGTCTAGCTGAGTGGGTTTGGGTCTAGCCGAGTGGGTTTGGGTCTAGCGAGTGTGTTTGGGTCTAGTGAGTGGGTTTGGCTCTAGCCGTGTGGGTTTGGGTTTAGCCGAGTGGGCTTGGGTCTGGCCGAGTGGGTTTGGGTCTAGCGGAGTGGGTTTGGGTCTAGCCGAGTGGGTTTGGGTCAAGCCGATAGGGTTTGGGTCTAGCCGAGTGGGTTTGGGTCTAGCGGAGTGTGTTTGGGTCTAGCCGAGTGGGTTTGGGTCTAGTGGAGTGGGTTTGGGTCTAGCGGAGTGGGTTTGGGTCTAGCCGAGTGTGTTTGGGTCTAGCGGAGTGGGTTTGGGTCTAGCCGAGTGGGTTTGGGTCTAGCCGTGGGTTTGGGTCTAGCCGAGTGGGTTTGGGTCTAGCCGTGGGTTTGGGTCTAGCTGAGTGGGTTTGGGTCTAGCCGAGTGGGTTTGGGTCTAGCGAGTGTGTTTGGGTCTAGTGAGTGGGTTTGGCTCTAGCCGTGTGGGTTTGGGTTTAGCCGAGTGGGCTTGGGTCTGGCCGAGTGGGTTTGGGTCTAGCGGAGTGGGTTTGGGTCTAGCCGAGTGGGTTGGGTCTAGTGGAGTGGGTTTGGGTCTAGCCGAGTGGGTTTGGGTCAAGCCGATAGGGTTTGGGTCTAGCCGAGTGGGTTTGGGTCTAGCGGAGTGTGTTTGGGTCTAGCCGAGTGGGTTTGGGTCTAGCGGAGTGGGTTTGGGTCTAGCGGAGTGGGTTTGGGTCTAGCCGAGTGTGTTTGGGTCTAGCGGAGTGGGTTTGGGTCTAGCCGAGTGGGTTTGGGTCTAGCCGTGGGTTTGGGTCTAGCCGAGTGGGTTTGGGTCTAGCCGAGTGGGTTTGGGTCTAGCGAGTGTGTTTGGGTCTAGCGAGTGTGTTTGGGTCTAGCCGTGTGGGTTTGGGTTTAGCCGAGTGGGTTTGGGTCTAGCGGAGTGGGTTTGGGTCTAGCCGAGTGGGTTTGGGTCTAGCCGTGGATTTGGGTCTAGCCGAGTGGGTTTGGGTCTAGCCGAGTGGGTTTGGGTCTGGCCGAGAGGGTTTGGGTCCAGCCGAGTGGGCTTGGGTCTGGCCGAGTGGGTTTGGGTCTAGCGGAGTGGGTTTGGGTCTAGCCGTGGGTTTGGGTCTAGCCGAGTGGGTTTGGGTCTAGCCGAGTGGGTTTGGGTCTAGCGAGTGTGTTTGCGTCTAGCGAGTGGGTTTGGCTCTAGCCGTGTGGGTTTGGGTTTAGCCGAGTGGGCTTGGGTCTGGCCGAGTGGGTTTGTGTCTAGCGGAGTGGGTTTGGGTCTAGCCGAGTGGGTTTGGGTCAAGCCGATAGGGTTTGGGTCTAGCCGATTGGGTTTGGGTCTACCGGAGTGTGTTTGGGTCTAGCCGAGTGGGTTTGGGTCTAGCGGAGTGGGTTTGGGTCTAGCCGAGTGGGTTTGGGTCTAGCCGTGGGTTTGGGTCTAGCCGAGTGGGTTTGGGTCTAGCCGAGTGGGTTTGGGTCTAGCGAGTGTGTTTGGGTCTAGCGAGTGGGTTTGGCTCTAGCCGTGTGGGTTTGGGTTTAGCCGAGTGGGCTTGGGTCTGGCGGAGTGGGTTTGGGTCTAGCGGAGTGGGTTTGGGTCTAGCCGAGTGGGTTTGGGTCTAGCGGAGTGGGTTTGGGTCTAGCCGAGTGGGTTTGGGTCAAGCCGATAGGGTTTGGGTCTAGCCGAGTGTGTTTGTGTCTGGCCGAGTGGGTTTGGGTCTAGCCGAGTGGGTTTGGGTCTGGCCGAGTGGGTTTGGGTCTAGCCGAGTGGGTTTGTGTCTAGCGGAGTGGGTTTGGGTCTAGCAGAGTGGGTTTGGGTCTAGCGGAGTGTGTTTGGGTCTAGCGGAGTGGGTTTGGGTCTAGCGGAGTGGGTTTGGGTCTAGCGGACTGGGTTTGGGTCTAGCGGAGTGGGTTTGGGTCTAGCGGAGTGGATTTGGGTCTAGCCGAGTGGGTTTGGGTCTAGCGGAGTGGGTTTGGGTCTAGCCGAGTGGGTTTGGGTCCAGCCGTGGGTTTGGGTCTAGCCGAGTGGGTTTGGGTCTAGCCGAGTGGGTTTGGGTCTAGCGAGTGTGTTTGGGTCTAGTGAGTGGGTTTGGCTCTAGCCGTGTGGGTTTGGGTTTAGCCGAGTGGGCTTGGGTCAGGCCGAGTGGGTTTTGGTCTAGCGGAGTGGGTTTGGGTCTAGCCGAGTGGGTTTGGGTCTAGCGGAGTGGGTTTGGGTCTAGCCGAGTGGGTTTGGGTCAAGCCGATAGGGTTTGGGTCTAGCCGAGTGGGTTTGGGTCTGGCCGAGTGGGTTTGGGTCTAGCCGAGTGGGTTTGTGTCTAGCGGAGTGGGTTTGGGTCTAGCGGAGTGGGTTAGGGTCTAGCGGAGTGGGTTTGGGTCTAGCAGAGTGGGTTTGGGTCTAGCGGAGTGGGTTTGGGTCTAGCGGAGTGGGTTTGGGTCTCGCGGACTGGGTTTGGGTCTAGCGGAGTGCGTTTGGGTCTAGCGGAGTGGATTTGGGTCTAGCGGAGTGGGTTTGGTTCTAGCGGAGTGGGTTTGGGTCTAGCGGAGTGGGTTTGGGTCTAGCGGACTCGGTTTGGGTCTAGCCGAGTGGGTTTTTGTCTAGCCGAGTGGGTTTCGGTCTAGCCGAGTGGGTTTGGGTGTAGCCGAGTGGGTTTGGGTCTGGCCGAGTGGGTTTGGGTCTAGTGGAGTGGGTTTGGGTCTAGCCGAGTGGGTTTGGGTCTAGCGGAGTGGGTTTGGGTCTAGCGGAGTGGGTTTGGGTCTAGCGGAGTGGGTTTGGGTCTAGCGGAGTGGGTTTGGGTCTAGCGGAGTGGATTTGGGTCTAGCCGAGTGGGTTTGGGTCTAGCGGAGTGGGTTTGGGTCTAGCCGAGTGGGTTTGGTTCTAGCCGTGGGTTTGGGTCTAGCCGAGTGGGTTTGGGTCTAGCCGAGTGGGTTTGGGTCTAGCGAGTGGGTTTGGGTCTAGCGAGTGGGTTTGGCTCTAGCTGTGTGGGTTTGGGTTTAGCCGAGTGGGCTTGGGTCTAGCCTAGTGGGTTTGCGTCTGGCCAAGTGGGTTTGGGTCTAGCCAGTGGGTTTGGGTCTAGCCGAGTGGGTTTGGGTCTAGCCTAGTGGGTTTGGGTCTGGCCGAGTGGGTTTGGGTCTAGTGGAGTGGGTTTGGGTCTAGCCGAGTGGGTTTGGGTCTAGCGGAGTGGGTTTGGGTCTAGCGGAGTGGGTTTGGGTCTAGCGGAGTGGGTTTGGGTCTAGCGGAGTGGGTTTGGGTCTAGCGGAGTGGATTTGGGTCTAGCCGAGTGGGTTTGGGTCTAGCGGAGTGGGTTTGGGTCTAGCCGAGTGGGTTTGGTTCTAGCCGTGGGTTTGGGTCTAGCCGAGTGGGTTTGGGTCTAGCCGAGTGGGTTTGGGTCTAGCGAGTGGGTTTGGGTCTAGCGAGTGGGTTTGGCTCTAGCTGTGTGGGTTTGGGTTTAGCCGAGTGGGCTTGGGTCTAGCCTAGTGGGTTTGCGTCTGGCCAAGTGGGTTTGGGTCTAGCCAGTGGGTTTGGGTCTAGCCGAGTGGGTTTGGGTCTAGCCTAGTGGGTTTGGGTGTAGCCGAGTGGGTTTGGGTCTAGCCTAGTGCGTTTGGGTCTAGCCGAGGGGGTATGGGTCTAGCCGAGTGGGTTTCGCTCTAGCCGAGTGGGTTTGGGTCTAGCGGAGTGGGTTTGGATCTAGCGGAGTGGGTTTGGGTCTAGCCGAGTGGGTTTGGGTCTAGCGGAGTGGGTTTGGGTCTAGCCGAGTGGGTTTGGGTCTAGCCGAGTGGGTTTGAGTCTAGCCGAGTGGGTTTGGGTCTAGCCGAGTGGGTTTGGGTCTAGCCGAGTGGGTTTGGGTCTAGCCGAGTGGGTTTGGGTCTAGCCGAGTGGGTTTGGGTCTAGCCGAGTGGGTTTGGGTCTAGCCGAGTGGGTTTGAGTCTAGCGGAGTGGATTTGGGTCTAGCCGAATGGGTTTGGGTCTAGCCGAGTGGGTTTGCGTCTAGCGGAGTGGATTTGGGTCTAGCCGAGTGGCTTTGCTTCTAGCCAAGTTAGTTTGGGTGTTGCCGAGTTAGTTTGGGTCTAGCCGAGCGGGTTTGGGTCTAGCCGAGTGGGTTTTGGTCTAGCCGAGTGGGTTTGGGTCTAGCCGAGTGGCTTTGCTTCTAGCCGAGTTAGTTTGGGTGTTGCCGAGTTAGTTTGGGTCTAGCCGAGTGGGTTTGTGTCTAGCCGAGTGGGTTTGCGTCTAGCGGACTGGATTTGGGTGTAGCCGAGTGGGTTTGGGTCTAGCCGAGTGGGTTTGGGTCTAGCCGAGTGGGTTTGGGTCTAGCCGAGTGGGTTTGGGTCTAGCCGAGTGGGTTTGGGTCTAGCCAAGTGGGTTTGGGTCTTGCCGAGTGGGTTTGTGTCGTGCCGAGTCGGTTTGGGTCTAGCCGAGTGGGTTTGGGTCTAGCCGAGTGCGTTTGGGTCTAGCCGAGTGGGTTTGGGTCTAGCCGAGTGGGTTTGGGTCTAGCCAAGTGGGTTTGGGTCGAGCCGAGTGGGTTTGGGTCTAGCCCAGTGCGTTTGGGTCTAGCCGAGGGGGTTTGGGTCTAGCCGATTGGGTTTGGGTCTAGCCGAGTGGGTTTGGGTCTAGCCGAGTGGGTTTGGGTCTAGCCGAGTGGGTTTGGGTCTAGCCGAGTGGGTTTGGGTCTAGCCGAGTGGGTTTGGGTCTAGCCGAGTGGGTTTGGGTCTAGCCGAGTGGGTTTGAGTCTAGCGGAGTGGATTTGGGTCTAGCCGAATGGGTTTGGGTCGAGCCGAGTGGGTTTGCGTCTAGCGGAGTGGATTTGGGTCTAACCGAGTGGCTTTGCTTCTAGCCAAGTTAGTTTGGGTGTTGCCGAGTTAGTTTGGGTCTAGCCGAGTGGGTTTGGGTCTAGCCGAGTGGGTTTGGGTCTAGCCGAGTGGGTTTGGGTCTAGCCGAGTGGGTTTGGGTGTAGCCGAGTGGGTTTGGGTCTGGCCGAGTGGGTTTGGGTCCAGCGGAGTGTGTTTGGGTCTAGCCGAGTTGGTTTGGGTCTAGCGGAGTGGGTTTGGGTCTAGCCGTGGGTTTGGGTCTAGCCGAGTGGGTTTGGGTCTAGCCGAGTGGGTTTGGGTCTAGCCGAGTGGGTTTGGGTCTAGCGAGTGTGTTTGGGTCTAGCGAGTGGGTTTGGCTCTAGCCGTGTGGGTTTGGGTTTAGCCGAGGTGGCTTGGGTCTGGCCGAGTGGGTTTGGGTCTAGCGGAGTGGGTTTGGGTCTAGCCGAGTGGGTTTGGGTCTAGCGGAGTGGGTTTGGGTCTAGCCGAGTGGGTTTGGGTCAAGCCGATAGGGTTTGGGTCTAGCCGAGTGGGTTTGGGTCTGGCCGAGTGGGTTTGGGTCTAGCCGAGTGGGTTTGTGTCTGGCCGAGTGGGTTTGGGTCTAGCCGAGTGGGTTTGTGTCTAGCGGAGTGGGTTTGGGTCTAGCAGAGTGGGTTTGGGTCTAGCGGAGTGGGTTTGGGTCTAGCGGAGTGGGTTTGGTTCTAGCGGAGTGGGTTTGGGTCTAGCGGACTGGGTTTGGGTCTAGCGGAGTGGGTTTGGGTCTAGCGGAGTGGATTTGGGTCTAGCCGAGTGGGTTTGGGTCTAGCGGAGTGGGTTTGGGTCTAGCCGAGTGGGTTTGGGTCTAGCCGTGGGTTTGGGTCTAGCTGAGTGGGTTTGGGTCTAGCCGAGTGGGTTTGGGTCTAGCGAGTGTGTTTGGGTCTAGTGAGTGGGTTTGGCTCTAGCCGTGTGGGTTTGGGTTTAGCCGAGTGGGCTTGGGTCTGGCCGAGTGGGTTTGGGTCTAGCGGAGTGGGTTTGGGTCTAGCCGAGTGGGTTGGGTCTAGTGGAGTGGGTTTGGGTCTAGCCGAGTGGGTTTGGGTCAAGCCGATAGGGTTTGGGTCTAGCCGAGTGGGTTTGGGTCTAGCGGAGTGTGTTTGGGTCTAGCCGAGTGGGTTTGGGTCTAGCGGAGTGGGTTTGGGTCTAGCGGAGTGGGTTTGGGTCTAGCCGAGTGTGTTTGGGTCTAGCGGAGTGGGTTTGGGTCTAGCCGAGTGGGTTTCGGTCTAGCCGTGGGTTTGGGTCTAGCCGAGTGGGTTTGGGTCTAGCCGAGTGGGTTTGGGTCTAGCGAGTGTGTTTGGGTCTAGCGAGTGGGTTTGGCTCTAGCCGTGTGGGTTTGGGTTTAGCCGAGTGGGTTTGGGTCTAGCGGAGTGGGTTTGGGTCTAGCCGAGTGGGTTTGGGTCTAGCCGTGGATTTGGGTCTAGCCGAGTGGGTTTGGGTCTAGCCGAGTGGGTTTGGGTCTGGCCGAGAGGGTTTGGGTCCAGCCGAGTGGGTTTGGGTCTAGCCGAGTGGGTTTGGGTCTAGCGGAGTGGGTTTGGGTCTAGCCGTGGGTTTGGGTCTAGCCGAGTGGGTTTGGGTCTAGCCGAGTGGGTTTGGGTCTAGCGAGTGTGTTTGCGTCTAGCGAGTGGGTTTGGCTCTAGCCGTGTGGGTTTGGGTTTAGCCGAGTGGGCTTGGGTCTGGCCGAGTGGGTTTGTGTCTAGCGGAGTGGGTTTGGGTCTAGCCGAGTGGGTTTGGGTCAAGCCGATAGGGTTTGGGTCTAGCCGAGTGGGTTTGGGTCTACCGGAGTGTGTTTGGGTCTAGCCGAGTGGGTTTGGGTCTAGCGGAGTGGGTTTGGGTCTAGCCGAGTGGGTTTGGGTCCAGCCGTGGGTTTGGGTCCAGCCGAGTGGGTTTGGGTCTAGCCGAGTGGGTTTGGGTCTAGCGAGTGTGCTTGGGTCTAGCGAGTGGGTTTGGCTCTAGCCGTGTGGGTTTGGGTTTAGCCGAGTGGGCTTGGGTCTGGCGGAGTGGGTTTGGGTCTAGCGGAGTGGGTTTGGGTCTAGCCGAGTGGGTTTGGGTCTAGCGGAGTGGGTTTGGGTCTAGCCGAGTGGGTTTGGGTCAAGCCGATAGGGTTTGGGTCTAGCCGAGTGTGTTTGTGTCTGGCCGAGTGGGTTTGGGTCTAGCCGAGTGGGTTTGGGTCTGGCCGAGTGGGTTTGGGTCTAGCCGAGTGGGTTTGTGTCTAGCGGAGTGGGTTTGGGTCTAGCAGAGTGGGTTTGGGTGTAGCGGAGTGTGTTTGGGTCTAGCGGAGTGGGTTTGGGTCTAGCGGAGTGGGTTTGGGTCTAGCGGACTGGGTTTGGGTCTAGCGGAGTGGGTTTGGGTCTAGCGGAGTGGATTTGGGTCTAGCCGAGTGGGTTTGGGTCTAGCGGAGTGGGTTTGGGTCTAGCCGAGTGGGTTTGGGTCCAGCCGTGGGTTTGGGTCTAGCCGAGTGGGTTTGGGTCTAGCCGAGTGGGTTTGGGTCTAGCGAGTGTGTTTGGGTCTAGTGAGTGGGTTTGGCTCTAGCCGTGTGGGTTTGGGTTTAGCCGAGTGGGCTTGGGTCAGGCCGAGTGGGTTTTGGTCTAGCGGAGTGGGTTTGGGTCTAGCCGAGTGGGTTTGGGTCTAGCGGAGTGGGTTTGGGTCTAGCCGAGTGGGTTTGGGTCAAGCCGATAGGGTTTGGGTCTAGCCGAGTGGGTTTGGGTCTGGCCGAGTGGGTTTGGGTCTAGCCGAGTGGGTTTGTGTCTAGCGGAGTGGGTTTGGGTCTAGCGGAGTGGGTTAGGGTCTAGCGGAGTGGGTTTGGGTCTAGCAGAGTGGGTTTGGGTCTAGCGGAGTGGGTTTGGGTCTAGCGGAGTGGGTTTGGGTCTCGCGGAATGGGTTTGGGTCTAGCGGAGTGGGTTTGGGTCTCGCGGACTGGGTTTGGGTCTAGCGGAGTGCGTTTGGGTCTAGCGGAGTGGATTTGGGTCTAGCGGAGTGGGTTTGGTTCTAGCGGAGTGGGTTTGGGTCTAGCGGAGTGGGTTTGGGTCTAGCGGACTGGGTTTGGGTCTGGCCGAGTGGGTTTTTGTCTAGCCGAGTGGGTTTCGGTCTAGCCGAGTGGGTTTGGGTGTAGCCGAGTGGGTTTGGGTCTGGCCGAGTGGGTTTGGGTCTAGTGGAGTGGGTTTGGGTCTAGCCGAGTGGGTTTGGGTCTAGCGGAGTGGGTTTGGGTCTAGCGGAGTGGGTTTGGGTCTAGCGGAGTGGGTTTGGGTCTAGCGGAGTGGGTTTGGGTCTAGCGGAGTGGATTTGGGTCTAGCCGAGTGGGTTTGGGTCTAGCGGAGTGGGTTTGGGTCTAGCCGAGTGGGTTTGGTTCTAGCCGTGGGTTTGGGTCTAGCCGAGTGGGTTTGGGTCTAGCCGAGTGGGTTTGGGTCTAGCGAGTGGGTTTGGGTCTAGCGAGTGGGTTTGGCTCTAGCTGTGTGGGTTTGGGTTTAGCCGAGTGGGCTTGGGTCTAGCCTAGTGGGTTTGCGTCTGGCCAAGTGGGTTTGGGTCTAGCCAGTGGGTTTGGGTCTAGCCGAGTGGGTTTGGGTCTAGCCTAGTGGGTTTGGGTGTAGCCGAGTGGGTTTGGGTCTGGCCGAGTGGATTTGGGTCTAGCAGAGAGTGTTTGGGTCTAGCGGAGTGGATTTGGGTCTAGCCGAGTGGATTTGGGTCTAGCGGAGTGGGTTTGGGTCGAGGCGAGTGGGTTTGGGTCTTGCCGTGGGTTTGGGTCTAGCCGAGTGGGTTTGGGTCTAGCCGAGTGGGTTTGGGTCTAGCCGATTGGGTTTGGGTCTGGCCGAGTGGGTTTGGGTCTAGCCGAGTGGGTTTGGGTCTAGCCGAGTGGGTTTGGGTGTAGCGGAGTGGGTTTGGGTCTAGCCGAGCGGGTTTGGGTCAAGCCGATAGGGTTTGGGTCTAGCCGAGTGGGTTTGGGTCTGGCCGAGTGGGTTTGGGTCTAGCCGAGTGGGTTTGTGTCTAGCGGAGTGGGTTTGGGTCTAGCGGAGTGGGTTAGGGTCTAGCGGAGTGGGTTTGGGTCCAGCAGAGTGGGTTTGTGTCCAGCGGAGTGGGTTTGGGTGTAGCGGAGTGGGTTTGGATCTAGCCGAGTGGGTTTGGGTCTAGCGGAGTGGGTTCGGGTCTAGCGGAGTGGATTTGGGTCTAGCCGAGTGGGTTTGGGTCTAGCAGAGTGGCTTTGGGTCTAGCCGAGTGGGTTTGGGTCTAGCCGTGGGTTTGGGTCTAGCCGAGTGGGTTTGGGTCTATTGAGTGGGTTTGGGTCTAGCGAGTGGGTTTGGCTCTAGCCGTGTAGGTTTGGGTGGAGCCGAGTGGGTTTGGGTGTAGCCGAGCGGGTTTGGGTCTGGCCGAGTGGGTTTGGGTCTAGCGGAGTGGGTTTGGGTCTAGCCGAGTGGGTTTGGGTCTAGCGGAGTGGGTTTGGGTCTAGCGGAGTGGGTTTGCATCTAGCGGAGTGGGTTTGGGTCTAGCGGAGAGGGTATGGGTCTAGCGGAGTGGGTTTGGGTCTAGCGGACTGGGTTTGGGTCTAGCGGAGTGGGTTTGGGTCTAGCGGAGTGGGTTTGGGTCTAGCCGAATGGGTTTGGGTGTAGCCGAGTGGGTTTGGGTCTAGCCGAGTGCGTTTGTGTCTAGCAGAGTGGGTATGGGTCTAGCGGAGTGGGTTAGGGTCTAGAGGAGTGGGTTTGGGTCTAGCAGAGTGGGTTTGGGTCTAGCGGAGTGGAGTTGGGTCTAGCCGAGTGGGTTTGGGTCTAGCGGAGTGGGTTTGGGTCTAGCCGAGTGGGCTTGTGTCTAGCCGTGGGTTTGGGTCTAGCCGAGTGGGTTTGGGTCTAGCCGAGTGGGTTTGGGTCTAGCCGAGTGGGTTTGGGTCTAGCCGAGTGGGTTTGGGTCTAGCCGAGTGGGTTTGGGTGTAGCCGAGTGGGTTTGGGTCTGGCCGAGTGGGTTTGGGTCTAGCGGAGTGGGTTTGGGTCTAGCCGAGTGGGTTTGGGTCTAGCGGAGTGGGTTTGGGTCTAGCGGAGTGGGTTAGGGTCTAGCCGAGTGGGTTTGGGTCTAGCGGAGTCGGTTTGGGTCTAGCCGAGTGGGTTTGGGTCTAGCGGAGTGGGTTTGGGTCCAGCCGAGTGGGTTTGGGTCTGGCCGAGTGGGTTTGGGTGGAGCCGAGTGGGTTTGGGTGTAGCCGAGCGGGTTTGGGTCTGGCCGAGTGGGTTTGGATCTAGCGGAGTAGGTTTGGGTCTAGCCGAGTGGGTTTGGGTCTAGCGGAGTGGGCTTGGGTCTAGCCGAGTGGGTTTGGGTCTAGCGGAGTGTGTTTGGGTCTAGCGGAGTGGGTTTGGGTCCAGCAGAGTGGGTTTGTGTCCAGCGGAGTGGGTTTGGGTGTAGCGGAGTGGGTTTGGATCTAGCCGAGTGGGTTTGGGTCTAGCGGAGTGGGTTCGGGTCTAGCGGAGTGGATTTGGGTCTAGCCGAGGGGGTTTGGGTCTAGCAGAGTGGGTTTGGGTCTAGCCGAGTGGGTTTGGGTCTAGCCGTGGGTTTGGGTCTAGCCGAGTGGGTTTGGGTCTAGCCGAGTGGGTTTGGGTCTATTGAGTGGGTTTGGGTCTAGCGAGTGGGTTTGGCTCTAGCCGTGTGGGTTTGGGTGGAGCCGAGTGTGTTTGGGTGTAGCCGAGCGGGTTTGGGTCTGGCCGAGTGGGTTTGGGTCTAGCGGAGTGGGTTTGGGTCTAGCGGAGTGGGTTTGGGTCTAGCCGAATGGGTTTGGGTGTAGCCGAGTGGGTTTGGGTCTAGCCGAGTGCGTTTGTGTCTAGCAGAGTGGGTATGGGTCTAGCGGAGTGGGTTAGGGTCTAGAGGTGTGGGTTTGGGTCTAGCAGAGTGGGTTTGGGTCTAGCCGAGTGGGTTTGGGTCTGGCCGAGTGGGTTTGATTCTAGCCGAGTGGGTTTGGGTCCAGCTGAGTGGGTTTGGGTCAAGCCGAGTGGGTTTGGATCTAGCCGAGTGGGTTTGGGTCTGGCCGAGTGGGTTTGGGTCTGGTCAAGTGGGTTTGGGTTTAGCCAGTGGGTTTGGGTCTAGCCGAGTGGGTTTGGGTCTAGCCTAGTGGGTTTGGGTCTAGCCGAGTGGGTTTGGGTCTAGCAGAGTGGGTTTGGGTCTATTGAGTGGGTTTGGGTCTAGCGAGTGGGTTTGGCTCTAGCCGTGTGGGTTTGGGTGGAGCCGAGTGTGTTTGGGTGTAGCCGAGCGGGTTTGGGTCTGGCCGAGTGGGTTTGGGTCTAGCGGAGTGGGTTTGGGTCTAGCGGAGTGGGTTTGGGTCTAGCCGAATGGGTTTGGGTGTAGCCGAGTGGGTTTGGGTCTAGCCGAGTGCGTTTGTGTCTAGCAGAGTGGGTATGGGTCTAGCGGAGTGGGTTAGGGTCTAGAGGTGTGGGTTTGGGTCTAGCAGAGTGGTTTTGGGTCTAGCCGAGTGGGTTTGGGTCTGGCCGAGTGGGTTTGATTCTAGCCGAGTGGGTTTGGGTCCAGCTGAGTGGGTTTGGGTCAAGCCGAGTGGGTTTGGGTCTAGCCGAGTGGGTTTGGGTCTGGCCGAGTGGGTTTGGGTCTGGTCAAGTGGGTTTGGGTTTAGCCAGTGGGTTTGGGTCTAGCCGAGTGGGTTTGGGTCTAGCCTAGTGGGTTTGGGTCTAGCCGAGTGGGTTTGGGTCTAGCAGAGTGGGTTTGGGTCTGGCGGAGTGGGTTTGGGTCTAGCGGATTGGGTTTGGGTCTAACGGACTGGGTTTGGGTCTAGCGGAGTGGGTTTGGGTCTAGCAGAGTGGATTTGGGTCTAGCCGAGTGGGTTTGGGTCCAGCGGAGTGGGTTTGGGTCTAGCGAGTGGGTTTGGGTCTAGCGAGTGGGTTTGGCTCTAGCCGTGTGGATTTGGGTTTAGCCGAGTGGGCTTGGGTCTAGCCTAGTGGGTTTGGGTCTAGCCAAGTGGGTTTGGGTCTAGCCGAGTGGGTTTGGGTCTAGCCGAGTGGGTTTGGGTCAAGCCGAGTGGGTTTGGGTCTAGCCGAGTGGGTTTGGGTGGAGCCGAGTGGGTTTGGGTGTAGCCGAGTGGGCTTGGGTCTAGCCTAGTGGGTTTGGGTCTAGCCGAGTGGGTTTGGGTCTAGCCGAGTGGGTTTGGGTCTAGCCGAGTGGGTTTGGGTCAAGCCGAGTGGGTTTGGGTCTAGCCGAGTGGGTTTGGGTGGAGCCGAGTGGGTTTGGGTGTAGCCGAGTGGGTTTGGGTCTGGCCGAGTGGGTTTGGGTCTAGCGGAGTAGGTTTGTGTCTAGCCGAGTGGGTTTGGGTCTAGCGGAGTCGGTTTGGGTCTAGCCGAGTGGGTTTGGGTCTAGCGGAGTGGGTTTGGGTCCAGCCGAGTGGGTTTGGGTCTGGCCGAGTGGGTTTGGGTGGAGCCGAGTGGGTTTGGGTGTAGCCGAGCGGGTTTGGGTCTGGCCGAGTGGGTTTGGGTCTAGCGGAGTAGGTTTGGGTCTAGCCGAGTGGGTTTGGGTCTAGCGGAGTGGGCTTGGGTCTAGCTGAGTGGGTTTGGGTCTAGCGGAGTGGGTTTGGGTCTAGCGGAGTGGGTTTGGGTCTAGCCGAGTGGTTTTGGGTCTAGCCGAGTGGGTTTGGGTCTGGCCGAGTGGTTTTGATTCTAGCCGAGTGGGTTTGGGTCCAGCTGAGTGGGTTTGGGTCAAGCCGAGTGGGTTTGGGTCTAGCCGAGTGGGTTTGGGTCTGGCCGAGTGGGTTTGGGTCTGGTCAAGTGGGTTTGGGTCTAGCCAGTGGGTTTGGGTCTAGCCGAGTGGGTTTGGGTCTAGCCTAGTGGGTTTGGGTCTAGCCGAGTGGGTTTGGGTCTAGCAGAGTGGGTTTGGGTTTAGCGGAGTGGGTTTGGGTCTAGCGGATTGGGTTTGGGTCTAACGGACTGGGTTTGGGTCTAGCGGAGTGGGTTTGGGTCTAGCAGAGTGGATTTGGGTCTAGCCGAGTGGGTTTGGGTCTAGCGGAGTGGGTTTGGGTCTAGCGAGTGGGTTTGGGTCTAGCGAGTGGGTTTGGCTCTAGCCGTGTGGATTTGGGTTTAGCCGAGTGGGCTTGGGTCTAGCCTAGTGGGTTTGGGTGGAGCCGAGTGGGTTTGGGTGTAGCCGAGTGGGTTTGGGTCTGGCCGAGTGGGTTTGGGTCTAGCGGAGTAGGTTTGGGTCTAGCCGAGTGGGTTTGGGTCTAGCGGAGTGGGTTTGGGTCTAGCCGAGTGGGTTTGGGTCTAGCGGAGTGGGTTTGGGTCCAGCCGAGTGGGTTTGGGTCTAGCCGAGTGGGTTTGGGTGGAGCCGAGTGGGTTTGGGTGTAGCCGAGCGGGTTTGGGTCTGGCCGAGTGGGTTTGGGTCTAGCGGAGTAGGTTTGGGTCTAGCCGAGTGGGTTTGGGTCTAGCGGAGTGGGCTTGGGTCTAGCCGAGTGGGTTTGGGTCTAGCGGAGTGGGTTTGGGTCTAGCGGAGTGGGTTTGGGTCTAGCCGAGTGGTTTTGGGTCTAGCCGAGTGGGTTTGGGTCTAGCCGAGTGGGTTTGATATTATCCGAGTGGGTTTGGGTCCAGCTGAGTGGGTTTGGGTCAAGCCGAGTGGGTTTGGGTCTAGCCGAGTGGGTTTGGGTCTGGCCGAGTGGGTTTGGGTCTGGTCAAGTGGGTTTGGGTCTAGCCAGTGGGTTTGGGTCTAGCCGAGTGGGTTTGGGTCTAGCCTAGTGGGTTTGGGTCTAGCCGAGTGGGTTTGGGTCTAGCCGAGTGGGTTTGGGTCTAGCCGTGTGGGTTTGGGTTTAGCCGAGTGGGGTTGGGTCTGGCCGAGTGGGTTTGTGTCCAGCGGAGTGGGTTTGGGTCTAGCCGAGTGGGTTTGGGTCTAGCGGAGTGGGTTTGGGTCTAGCCGAGTGGGTTTGGGTCTAGCCGATAGAGTTTGGGTCTAGCCGAGTGGGTTTGGGTCTAGCCGAGTGGGTTTGGGTCTTGCCGAGTGGGTTTGTGTCTAGCGGAGTGGGTTTGGGTCTAGCAGAGTGGGTTTGGGTATAGCCGAGTGGGTTTGCGTCTAGCGGAGTGGGTTTGCATCTAGCGGAGTAGGTTTGGGTCTAGCGGAGTGGGTATGGGTCTAGCGGAGTGGGTTTGGCTCTAGCGGACTGGGTTTGGGTCTAGCCGAGTGGGTTTGGGTCTAGCAGAGTGGGTTTGGGTCTAGCAGAGTGGATTTGGGTCTAGCCGAGTGGGATTGGGTCTAGCGGAGTGGGTTTGGGTCTAACGGAGTGGGTTTGGGTCTAGCCGAATGGGTTTGGGTGTAGCTGAGTGGGTTTGGGTCTAGCCGAGTGGGTTTGGGTCTAGCCGAGTGGGTTTGGGTCTAGCCGAGTGGGTTTGGGTCTAGCTGAGTGGGTTTGGGTCTAGCCGAGAGGGTTTGGGTCTAGCCGAGTGGGTTTGGGTCTAGCCGAGTGGGTTTGGGTCTAGCCGAGTGGGTATGTGTCTAGCGGAGTGGGTTTGGGTCTAGCGGACTGGGTTTGGGTCTAGCGGAGTGGGTTTGGTTCCAGCGGAGTGGATTTGGGTCTAGCCGAGTGGGTTTGGGTCTAGCGGATTGGGTTTGGGTCTAGCCGAGTGGGTTTGGGTCTAGCCGTGGGTTTGGGTCTAGCCGAGTGGGTTTGGGTCTAGCCGAGTGGGTTTGGGTCTAGCGAGTGGGTTTGCGTCTAGCGAGTGGGTTTGGCTCTAGCCGTGTGGGTTTGGGTTTAGCCGAGTGGGCTTGGGTCTCGCCTAGTGGGTTTGGGTCTAGCCGAGTGGGTTTGGGTCTAGCCGAGTGGGTTTGGGGCTAGCCGAGTGGGTTTGGGTCCAGCCGAGTGGGTTTGGGTCTAGCCGAGTGGGTTTGGGTGGAGCCGAGTGGGTTTGGGTGGAGCCGAGTGGGTTTGGGTCTGGCCGAGTGGGTTTGGGTCTAGCGGAGTAGGTTTGGGTCTAGCCGAGTGGGTTTGGGTCTAGCTGAGTGGGTTTGGGTCTAGCCGAGAGGGTTTGGGTCTAGCCGAGTGGGTTTGGGTCTAGCCGAGTGGGTTTGGGTCTAGCCGAGTGGGTATGTGTCTAGCGGAGTGGGTTTGGGTCTAGCGGACTGGGTTTGGGTCTAGCGGAGTGGGTTTGAGTCCAGCAGAGTGGATTTGGGTCTAGCCGAGTGGGTTTGGGTCTAGCGGATTGGGTTTGGGTCTAGCCGAGTGGGTTTGGGTCTAGCCGTGGGTTTGGGTCTAGCCGAGTGGGTTTGGGTCTAGCCGAGTGGGTTTGGGTCTAGCGAGTGGGTTTGCGTCTAGCGAGTGGGTTTGGCTCTAGCCGTGTGGGTTTGGGTGTAGCCGAGTGGGCTTGGGTCTCGCCTAGTGGGTTTGGGTCTAGCCGAGTGGGTTTGGGTCTAGCCGAGTGGGTTTGGGGCTAGCCGAGTGGGTTTGGGTCCAGCCGAGTGGGTTTGGGTCTAGCCGAGTGGGTTTGGGTGGAGCCGAGTGTGTTTGGGTGGAGCCGAGTGGGTTTGGGTCTGGCCGAGTGGGTTTGGGTCTAGCGGAGTAGGTTTGGGTCTAGCCGAGTGGGTTTGGGTCTAGCGGAGTGGGTTTGGGTCTAGCCGAGTGGGTTTGGGTCTAGCCGAGAGGGTTTGGGTCTAGCCGAGTGGGTTTGGGTCTAGCCGATTGGGTTTGGGTCTTGCCGAGTGGGTTTGTGTCTAGCGGAGTGGGTTTGGGTCTAACGGAGTGGGTTAGGGTCTAGCGGAGTGGGTTTGGGTCTAGCGGAGTGGGTTTGGGTCTAGCAGAGTGGGTTTGGGTCTAGCCGAGTGGGTTTGGGTCTAGCGGAGTGGGTTTGCATCTAGCGGAGTAAGTTTGGGTCTAGCGGAGTGGGTATGGGTCTAGCGGAGTGGGTTTGGCTCTAGCGGACTGGCTTTGGGTCTAGCCGAGAGGGTTTGGGTCTAGCAGAGTGGGTTTGGGTCTAGCGGAGTGGATTTGGGTCTAGCCGAGTGGGTTTGGGTCTAGCGGAGTGGGTTTGGGTCTAACAGAGTGGGTTTGGGTCTAGCCAAATGGGTTTGGGTGTAGCCGAGTGGGTTTGGGTCTAGCCGAGTGGGTTTGGTTCTAGTCGAGTGGGTTTGGGTCTAGCCGAGTGGGTTTGGGTCTAGCTGAGTGGGTTTGGGTCTAGCCGAGAGTGTTTGGGTCTAGCCGAGTGGGTTTCGGTCTAGCCGAGTGGGTTTGGGTCTAGCCGAGTGGGTATGTGTCTAGCGGAGTGGGTTTGGGTCTAGCGGAGTGGGTTAGGGTCTAGCGGAGTGGGTTTGGGTCTAGCGGAGTGGGTTTGGGTCTAGCGGAGTGGGTTTGGGTCTAGCCGAGTGGGTTTGGGTCTAGCGGAGTGGGTTTGCATCTAGCGGAGTAGGTTTGGGTCTAGCGGATTGGGTTTGGGTCTAGCAGAGTGGGTTTGGGTCTAGCGGAGTGGATTTGGGTCTAGCCGAGTGGGTTTGGGTCTAGCGGAGTGGGTTTGGGTCTAACGGAGTGGGTTTGGGTCTAGCCGAATGGGTTTGGGTGTAGCCGAGTGGGTTTGGGTCTAGCCGAGTGGGTTTGGGTCTAGCCGAGTGGGTTTGGGTCTAGCTGAGTGGGTTTGGGTCTAGCCGAGAGGGTTTGGGTCTAGCCGAGTGGGTTTGGGTCTAGCCGAGTGGGTTTGGGTCTAGCCGAGTGGGTATGTGTCTAGCGGAGTGGGTTTGGGTCTAGCGGAGTGGGTTAGGGTCTAGCGGAGTGGGTTTCGGTCTAGCGGAGTGGGTTTGGGTCTAGCGGAGTGGGTTTGGGTCTAGCCGAGTGGGTTTGGGTCTAGCGGAGTGGGTTTGCATCTAGCGGAGTAGGTTTGGGTCTAGCGGAGTGGGTATGGGTCTAGCCGAGTGGGTTTGGGTCTAGCGGATTGGGTTTGGGTCCAGCGGAGTGGATTTGGGTCTGGCCGAGTGGGTTTGGGTCTAGCTGAGTGGGTTTGGGTCAAGCCGAGTGGGTTTGTGTCTAGCCGAGTGGGTTTGGGTCTAGCGGAGCGGGTTAGGGACTAGCCGAGAGGGTTTGGGTCTAGCCGAGTGGGTTTGGGTCTAGCCAGTGGGTTTGGGTACAGCCGAGTGGGTTTGGGTCTAGCCGAGTGGGTTTGTGTCTAGCCGAGAGGGTTTGGGTCTAGCCGAGTGGGTTTGGGTCTAGCCGAGTGGGTTTGGGTGTAGCCGAGTGGGTTTGGGTCTGGCCGAGTGGGTTTGGGTCTAGCGGAGTGGGTTTGGGTCTAGCCGAGTGGGATTGGGTCTAGCGGAGTGGGTTTGGGTCAAGCCGAGTGGGTTTGGGTCTAGCCGATAGGGTTTGGGTCTAGCCGAGTGGGTTTGGGTCTAGCCGAGTGGGTTTGGGTCTAGCCGAGTGGGTTTGTGTCTAGCGGAGTGGGTTTGGGTTTAGCGGAGTGGGTTAGGGTCTAGCGGAGTGGGTTTGGGTCTAGCAGAGTGGGTTTGGGTCTAGCAGAGTGGGTTTGGGTCTTGCGGAGTGGGCTTGGGTCCAGCCGAGTGGGTTTGGGTCTAGCCGTGGGTTTGGGTCTAGCCGAGTGGGTTTGGGTCTAGCCGAGTGGGTTTGGGTCTAGCCGAGTGGGTTTGGGTCTAGCCGAGTGGGTTTGGGTCTAGCCGAGTGGGTTTGGGTGTAGCCGAGTGGGTTTGGGTCTGGCCGAGTGGGTTTGGGTCTAGCGGAGTGGGTTTGGGTCTAGCCGAGTGGGTTTGGGTCTAGCGGAGTGGGTTTTGGTCTAGCCGAGTGGGTTTGGGTCTAGCGGAGTGGGTTTGGGTCTAGCAGAGTGGGTTTGGGTCTAGCGGAGTGGGTTTGGGTCTAGCGGAGTGGGTTTGTGTCTAGTCGAGTGGGTTTGGGTCTAGCCGTGGGTTTGGGTCTAGCCGAGTGGGTTTGGGTCTAGCCGAGTGGGTTTGGGTCTAGCCGAGTGGGTTTGGGTCTAGCCGAGTGGGTTTGGGTCTAGCCGAGTGGGTTTGGGTCTGGCCGAGTGGGTTTGGGTCCAGCGGAGTGTGTTTGGGTCTAGCCGAGTGGGTTTGGGTCTAGCGGAGTGGGTTTGGGTCTAGCCGAGTGGGTTTGGGTCTAGCCGTGGGTTTGGGTCTAGCCGAGTGGGTTTGGGTCTAGCCGAGTGGGTTTGGGTCTAGCGAGTGTGTTTGGGTCTAGCGAGTGGGTTTGGCTCTAGCCGTGTGGGTTTGGGTTTAGCCGAGTGGGCTTGGGTCTGGCCGAGTGGGTTTGGGTCTAGCGGAGTGGGTTTGGGTCTTGCCGAGTGGGTTTGGGTCTAGCGGAGTGGGTTTGGGTCTAGCCGAGTGGGTTTGGGTCAAGCCGATAGGGTTTGGGTCTAGCCGAGTGGGTTTGGGTCTGGCCGAGTGGGTTTGGGTCTAGCCGAGTGGGTTTGTGTCTGGCCGAGTGGGTTTGGGTCTAGCAGAGTGGGTTTCGGTCTAGCGGAGTGGGTTTGGGTCTAGCGGAGTGGGTTTGGGTCTAGCGGAGTGGGTTTGGGTCTAGCGGACTGGCTTTGGGTCTAGCGGAGTGGGTTTGGGTCTAGCGGAGTGGATTTGGGTCTAGCCGAGTGGGTTTGGGTCTAGCGGAGTGGGTTTGGGTCTAGCCGAGTGGGTTTGGGTCTAGCCGTGGGTTTGGGTCTAGCTGAGTGGGTTTGGGTCTAGCCGAGTGGGTTTGGGTCTAGCGAGTGTGTTTGGGTCTAGTGAGTGGGTTTGGCTCTAGCCGTGTGGGTTTGGGTTTAGCCGAGTGGGCTTGGGTCTGGCGGAGTGGGTTTGGGTCTAGCGGAGTGGGTTTGGGTCTAGCCGAGTGGGTTTGGGTCTAGTGGAGTGGGTTTGGGTCTAGCCGAGTGGGTTTGGGTCAAGCCGATAGGGTTTGGGTCTAGCCGAGTGGGTTTGGGTCTAGCGGAGTGTGTTTGGGTCTAGCCGAGTGGGTTTGGGTCTAGCGGAGTGGGTTTGGGTCTAGCCGAGTGGGTTTGGGTCTAGCCGTGGGTTTTGGTCTAGCCGAGTGGGTTTGGGTCTAGCCGAGTGGGTTTGGGTCTAGCGAGTGTGTTTGGGTCTAGCGAGTGGGTTTGGCTCTAGCCGTGTGGGTTTGGGTTTAGCCGAGTGGGCTTGGGTCTGGCCGAGTGGGTTTGGGTCTAGCGGAGTGGGTTTGGGTCTAGCCGAGTGGGTTTGGGTCAAGCCGATAGGGTTTGGGTCTAGCCGAGTGGGTTTGGGTCTGGCCGAGTGGGTTTGGTTCTAGCCGAGTGGGTTTGTGTCTAGCGGAGTGGGTTTGGGTCTAGCAGAGTGGGTTTGGGTCTAGCGGAGTGGGTTTGGGTCTAGCGGAGTGGGTTTGGGTCTAGCGGAGTGGGTTTGGGTCTAGCGGACTGGGTTTGGGTCTAGCGGAGTGGGTTTGGGTCTAGCGGAGTGGATTTGGGTCTAGCCGAGTGGGTTTGGGTCTAGCGGAGTGGGTTTGGGTCTAGCCGAGTGGGTTTGGGTCTAGCCGTGGATTTGGGTCTAGCCGAGTGGGTTTGGGTCTAGCGGAGTGGGTTTGGGTCTGGCCGAGAGGGTTTGGGTCCAGCCGAGTGGGTTTGGGTCTAGCCGAGTGGGTTTGGGTCTAGCGGAGTGGGTTTGGGTCTAGCCGTGGGTTTGGGTCTAGCCGAGTGGGTTTGGGTCTAGCCGAGTGGGTTTGGGTCTAGCCGAGTGGGTTTGGGTCAAGCCGATAGGGTTTGGGTCTAGCCGAGTGGGTTTGGGTCTCGCGGAGTGTGTTTGGGTCTAGCCGAGTGTGTTTGGGTCTAGCGGAGTGGGTTTGGGTCTAGCCGAGTGGGTTTGGGTCTAGCCGTGGGTTTGGGTCTAGCCGAGTGGGTTTGGGTCTAGCCGAGTGGGTTTGGGTCTAGCGAGTGTGTTTGGGTCTAGCGAGTGGGTTTGGCTCTAGCCGTGTGGGTTTGGGTTTAGCCGAGTGGGCATGGGTCTGGCGGAGTGGGTTTGGGTCTAGCGGAGTGGGTTTGGGTATAGCCGAGTGGGTTTGGGTCTAGCGGAGTGGGTTTGGGTCTAGCCGAGTGGGTTTGGGTCAAGCCGATAGGGTTTGGGTCTAGCCGAGTGGGTTTGGGTCTGGCCGAGTGGGTTTGGGTCTAGCCGAGTGGGTTTGTGTCTAGCGGAGTGGGTTTGGGTCTAGCAGGGTGGGTTTGGGTCTAGCGGAGTGGGTTTGGGTCTAGCGGAGTGGGTTTGGGTCTAGCGGAGTGGGTTTGGGTCTAGCGGACTGGGTTTGGGTCTAGCGGAGTGGGTTTGGGTCTAGCGGAGTGGATTTGGGTCTAGCCGAGTGGGTTTGGGTCTAGCGGAGTGGGTTTGGGTCTAGCCGTGGGTTTGGGTCTAGCCGAGTGGGTTTGGGTCTAGCCAGTGGGTTTGGGTGCAGCCGAGTGGGTTTGGGTCTAGCCGAGTGGGTTTGTGTCTAGCCGAGAGGGTTTGGGTCTAGCCGAGTGGGTTTGGGTCTAGCCGAGTGGGTTTGGGTGTAGCCGAGTGGGTTTGGGTCTGGCCGAGTGGGTTTGGGTCTAGCGGAGTGGGTTTGGGTCTAGCCGAGTGGGATTGGGTCTAGCGGAGTGGGTTTGGGTCTAGCCGAGTGGGTTTGGGTCTAGCCGATAGGGTTTGGGTCTAGCCGAGTGGGTTTGGGTCTAGCCGAGTGGGTCTGGGTCTAGCCGAGTGGGTTTGTGTCTAGCGGAGTGGGTTTGGGTTTAGCGGAGTGGGTTAGGGTCTAGCGGAGTGGGTTTGGGTCTAGCAGAGTGGGTTTGGGTCTAGCCGAGTGGGTTTTGGGTCTAGCGGAGTGTGTTTGGGTCTAGCCGAGTGGGTTTGGGTCTAGCGGAGTGGGTTTGGGTCTAGCCGAGTGGGTTTGGGTCTAGCCGTGGGTTTGGGTCTAGCCGAGTGGGTTTGGGTCTAGCCGAGTGGGTTTGGGTCTAGCGAGTGTGTTTGGGTCTAGCGAGTGTGTTTGGCTCTAGCCGTGTGGGTTTGGGTTTAGCCGAGTGGGCTTGGGTCTGGCCGAGTGGGTTTGGGTCTAGCGGAGTGGGTTTGGGTCTAGCCGAGTGGGTTTGGGTCTAGCGGAGTGGGTTTGGGTCTAGCCGAGTGGGTTTGGGTCAAGCCGATAGGGTTTGGGTCTAGCCGAGTGGGTTTGGGTCTGGCCGAGTGGGTTTGGGTCTAGCCGAGTGGGTTTGGGTCTGGCCGAGTGGGTTTGGTTCTAGCCGAGTGGGTTTGTGTCTAGCGGAGTGGGTTTGGGTCTAGCGGAGTGGGTTTGGGTCTAGCGGAGTGGGTTTGGGTCTAGCGGACTGGGTTTGGGTCTAGCGGAGTGGGTTTGGGTCTAGCGGAGTGGATTTGGGTCTAGCCGAGTGGGTTTGGGTATAGCGGAGTGGGTTTGGGTCTAGCCGAGTGGGTTTGGGCCTAGCCGTGGATTTGGGTCTAGCGGAGTGGGTTTGGGTCTAGCCGAGTGGGTTTGGGTCTAGCGGAGTGGGTTTGGGTCTAGCGGAGTGGGTTTGGGTCTAGCGGACTGGGTTTGGGTCTAGCCGAGTGGGTTTGTGTCTAGCGGAGTGGGTTTGGGTCTAGCGGAGTGGGTTTGGGTCTAGCGGAGTGGGTTTGGGTCTAGCGGACTGGGTTTGGGTCTAGCGGAGTGGGTTTGGGTCTAGCGGAGTGGATTTGGGTCTAGCCGAGTGGGTTTGGGTATAGCGGAGTGGGTTTGGGTCTAGCCGAGTGGGTTTGGGCCTAGCCGTGGATTTGGGTCTAGCGGAGTGGGTTTGGGTCTAGCCGAGTGGGTTTGGGTCTAGCGGAGTGGGTTTGGGTCTAGCGGAGTGGGTTTGGGTCTAGCGGACTGGGTTTGTGTCTAGCGGAGTGGGTTTTGGTCTAGCGGAGTGGATTTGGGTCTAGCCGAGTGGGTTTGGGTCTAGCGGAGTGGGTTTGGGTCTAGCCGAGTGGGTTTGGTTCTAGCCGTGGGTTTGGGTCTAGCCGAGTGGGTTTGGGTCTAGCCGAGTGGGTTTGGGTCTAGCGAGTGGGTTTGGGTCTAGCGAGTGGGTTTGGCTCTAGCCGTGTGGGTTTGGGTTTAGCCGAGTGGGCTTGGGTCTAGCCTAGTGGGTTTGGGTCTAGCCGAGTGGGTTTGGGTATAGCCGAGTGGGTTTGGGTCTAGCCGAGTGGGTTTGGGTCCAGCCGAGTGGGTTTGGGTCTAGCCGAGTTCGTTTGGGTGGAGCCGAGTGGGTTTGGGTGTAGCCGAGTGGGTTTGGGTCTGGCCGAGTGGGTTTGGGTCTAGCGGAGTAGGTTTGGGTCTAGCCGAGTGGGTTTGGGTCTAGCGGAGTGGGTTTGGGTCTAGCTGAGTGGGTTTGGGTCTAGCGGAGTGGGTTTGGGTCTAGCGGAGTGGGTTTGGGTCTAGCCGAATGGGTTTGGGTGTAGCCGAGTGGGTTTGGGTCTAGCCGAGTGGGTTTGGGTCTAGCGGAGTGGGTTTGGGTCTAGCGGAGTGGATTTGGGTCTGGCCGAGTGGGTTTGGGTCTAGCCGAGTGCGTTTGGGTCTAGCCTAGTGGGTTTGGGTCTAGCCGAGTGGGTTTGGGTCGAGCCGAGTGGGTTTGGGTCTAGCCGAGTGGGTTTGGATCTAGCCGAGTGGTTTTGGGTCTAGCCGAGTGGGTTTGGGTCTAGCCGAGTGGGTTTGATTCTAGCCGAGTGGGTTTGGCACTAGCTGAGTGGGTTTGGGTCCAGCCGAGTGGGTTTGGGTCTAGCCGTGGGTTTGGGTCTAGCCGAGTGGGTTTGGGTCTAGCCGAGTGGGTTTGGGTCTAGCGAGTGTGTTTGGGTCTAGCGAGTGGGTTTGGGTCTAGCCGAGTGGGTTTGGGTTTAGCCGAGTGGGCTTGGGTCTAGCGGACTGGGTTTGGGTCTAGCGGAGTGGGTTTGGGTCTAGCGGAGTGGATTTGGGTCTAGCCGAGTGGGTTTGGGTATAGCGGAGTGGGTTTGGGTCTAGCCGAGTGGGTTTGGGTCTAGCCGTGGATTTGGGTCTAGCGGAGTGGGTTTGGGTCTAGCCGAGTGGGTTTGGGTCTAGCGGAGTGGGTTTGGGTCTAGCGGAGTGGGTTTGGGTCTAGCGGACTGGGTTTGGGTCTAGCGGAGTGGGTTTGGGTCTAGCGGAGTGGATTTGGGTCTAGCCGAGTGGGTTTGTGTCTAGCGGAGTGGGTTTGGGTCTAGCCGAGTGGGTTTGGTTCTAGCTGTGGGTTTGGGTCTAGCCGAGTGGGTTTGGGTCTAGCCGAGTGGGTTTGGGTCTAGCGAGTGGGTTTGGGTCTAGCGAGTGGGTTTGGCTCTAGCCGTGTGGGTTTGGGTTTAGCCGAGTGGGCTTGGGTCTAGCCTAGTGGGTTTGGGTCTAGCCGAGTGGGTTTGGGTATAGCCGAGTGGGTTTGGGTCTAGCCGAGTGGGTTTGGGTCCAGCCGAGTGGGTTTGGGTCTAGCCGAGTTCGTTTGGGTGGAGCCGAGTGGGTTTGCGTGTAGCCGAGTGGGTTTGGGTCTGGCCGAGTGGGTTTGGGTCTAGCGGAGTAGGTTTGGGTCTAGCCGAGTGGGTTTCGGTCTAGCGGAGTGGGTTTGCGTCTAGCGGAGTGGGTTTGGGTCTAGCGGACTGGGTATGGGTCTAGCGGAGTGGGTTTGGGTCTAGCGGACTGGGTTTGGGTCTAGCGGAGTGGGTTTGGGTCTAGCGGAGTGGGTTTGGGTCTAGCCGAATGGGTTTGGGTGTAGCCGAGTGGGTTTGGGTCTAGCCGAGTGGGTTTGGGTCTGGCCGAGTGGGTTTGGTTCTAGCCGAGTGGGTTTGTGTCTAGCGGAGTGGGTTTGGGTCTAGCGGAGTGGGTTTGGGTCTAGCGGAGTGGGTTTGGGTCTAGCGGACTGGGTTTGGGTCTAGCGGAGTGGGTTTGGGTCTAGCGGAGTGGATTTGGGTCTAGCCGAGTGGGTTTGGGTATAGCGGAGTGGGTTTGGGTCTAGCCGAGTGGGTTTGGGTCTAGCCGTGGATTTGGGTCTAGCGGAGTGGGTTTGGGTCTAGCCGAGTGGGTTTGGGTCTAGCGGAGTGGGTTTGGGTCTAGCGGAGTGGGTTTGGGTCTAGCGGACTGGGTTTGGGTCTAGCGGAGTGGGTTTGGGTCTAGCGGAGTGGATTTGGGTCTAGCCGAGTGGGTTTGGGTCTAGCGGAGTGGGTTTGGGTCTAGCCGAGTGGGTTTGGTTCTAGCCGTGGGTTTGGGTCTAGACGAGTGGGTTTGGGTCTAGCCGAGTGGGTTTGGGTCTAGCGAGTGGGTTTGGGTCTAGCGAGTGGGTTTGGCTCTAGCCGTGTGGGTTTGGGTTTAGCCGAGTGGGCTTGGGTCTAGCCTAGTGGGTTTGGGTCTAGCCGAGTGGGTTTGGGTATAGCCGAGTGGGTTTGGGTCTAGCCGAGTGGGTTTGGGTCCAGCCGAGTGGGTTTGGGTCTAGCCGAGTGGGTTTGGGTATAGCCGAGTGGGTTTGGGTCTGGCCGAGAGGGTTTGGGTCTAGCGGAGTAGGTTTGGGTCTAGCCGAGTGGGTTTCGGTCTAGCGGAGTGGGTTTGGGTCTAGCTGAGTGGGTTTGGGTCTAGCGGAGTGGGTTTGGGTTTAGCGGAGTGGGTTTGCGTCTAGCGGAGTGGGTTTGGGTCTAGCGGAGTGGGTATGGGTCTAGCGGAGTGGGTTTGGGTCTAGCGGACTGGGTTTGGGTCTAGCGGAGTGGGTTTGGGTCTAGCGGAGAGGGTTTGGGTCTAGCCGAATGGGTTTGGGTGTAGCCGAGTGGGTTTGGGTCTAGCCGAGTGGGTTTGGGTCTAGCGGAGTGGGTTTGGGTCTAGCGGAGTGGATTTGGGTCTGGCCGAGTGGGTTTGGGTCTAGCCGAGTGCGTTTGGGTCTAGCCTAGTGGGTTTGGGTCTAGCCGAGTGGGTTTGGGTCGAGCCGAGTGGGTTTGGGTCTAGCCGAGTGGGTTTGGATCTAGCCGAGTGGTTTTGGGTCTAGCCGAGTGGGTTTGGGTCTAGCCGAGTGGGTTTGATTCTAGCCGAGTGGGTTTGGCACTAGCTGAGTGGGTTTGGGTCTAGCGGAGTGGGTTTGGGTCTAGCGGAGTGGGTTTGCGTCTAGCGGAGTGGGTTTGGGTCTAGCGGAGTGGGTATGGGTCTAGCGGAGTGGGTTTGGGTCTAGCGGACTGGGTTTGGGTCTAGCGGAGTGGGTTTGGGTCTAGCGGAGTGGGTTTGGGTCTAGCCGAATGGGTTTGGGTGTAGCCGAGTGGGTTTGGGTCTAGCCGAGTGGGTTTGGGTCTAGCGGAGTGGGTTTGGGTCTAGCGGAGTGGATTTGGGTCTGGCCGAGTGGGTTTGGGTCTAGCCGAGTGCGTTTGGGTCTAGCCTAGTGGGTTTGGGTCTAGCCGAGTGGGTTTGGGTCGAGCCGAGTGGGTTTGGGTCTAGCCGAGTGGGTTTGGATCTAGCCGAGTGGTTTTGGGTCTAGCCGAGTGGGTTTGGGTCTAGCCGAGTGGGTTTGATTCTAGCCGAGTGGGTTTGGCACTAGCTGAGTGGGTTTGGGTCCAGCCGAGTGGGTTTGGGTCTAGCCGTGGATTTGGGTCTAGCCGAGTGGGTTTGGGTCTAGCCGAGTGGGTTTGGGTCTGGCCGAGAGGGTTTGGGTCCAGCCGAGTGGGTTTGGGTCTAGCCGAGTGGGTTTGGGTCTAGCGGAGTGGGTTTGGGTCTAGCCGTGGGTTTGGGTCTAGCCGAGTGGGTTTGGGACTAGCCGAGTGGGTTTGGGTCTAGCGAGTGTGTTTGGGTCTAGCGAGTGGGTTTGGCTCTAGCCGTGTGGGTTTGGGTTTAGCCGAGTGGGCGTGGGTCTGGCCGAGTGGGTTTGTGTCTAGCGGAGTGGGTTTGGGTCTAGCCGAGTGGGTTTGGGTCAAGCCGATAGGGTTTGGGTCTAGCCGAGTGGGTTTGGGTCTAGCGGAGTGTGTTTGGGTCTAGCCGAGTGGGTTTGGGTCTAGCGGAGTGGGTTTGGGTCTAGCCGAGTGGGTTTGGGTCTAGCCGTGGGTTTGGGTCTAGCCGAGTGGGTTTGGGTCTAGCCGAGTGGGTTTGGGTCTAGCGAGTGTGTTTGGGTCTAGCGAGTGGGTTTGGCTCTAGCCGTGTGGGTTTGGGTTTAGCCGAGTGGGCTTGGGTCTGGCGGAGTGGGTTTGGGTCTAGCGGAGTGGGTTTGGGTCTAGCCGAGTGGGTTTGGGTCTAGCGGAGTGGGTTTGGGTCTGGCCGAGTGGGTTTGGGTCTAGCCGAGTGGGTTTGTGTCTAGCGGAGTGGGTTTGGGTCTAGCGGAGTGGGTTAGGGTCTAGCGGAGTGGGTTTGGGTCTAGCAGAGTGGGTTTCGGTCTAGCGGAGTGGGTTTGGGTCTAGCTGAGTGGGTTTGGGTCTAGCGGAGTGGGTTTGGGTCTAGCGGAGTGGGTTTGCGTCTAGCGGAGTGGGTTTGGGTCTAGCGGAGTGGGTATGGGTCTAGCGGAGTGGGTTTGGGTCTAGCGGACTGGGTTTGGGTCTAGCGGAGTGGGTTTGGGTCTAGCGGAGTGGGTTTGGGTCTAGCCGAATGGGTTTGGGTGTAGCCGAGTGGGTTTGGGTCTAGCCGAGTGGGTTTGGGTCTGGCCGAGTGGGTTTGGTTCTAGCCGAGTGGGTTTGTGTCTAGCGGAGTGGGTTTGGGTCTAGCGGAGTGGGTTTGGGTCTAGCGGAGTGGGTTTGGGTCTAGCGGACTGGGTTTGGGTCTAGCGGAGTGGGTTTGGGTCTAGCGGAGTGGATTTGGGTCTAGCCGAGTGGGTTTGGGTATAGCGGAGTGGGTTTGGGTCTAGCGGAGTGGGTTTGGGTCTAGCCGTGGATTTGGGTCTAGCGGAGTGGGTTTGGGTCTAGCCGAGTGGGTTTGGGTCTAGCGGAGTGGGTTTGGGTCTAGCGGAGTGGGTTTGGGTCTAGCGGACTGGGTTTGGGTCTAGCGGAGTGGGTTTGGGTCTAGCGGAGTGGATTTGGGTCTAGCCGAGTGGGTTTGGGTCTAGCGGAGTGGGTTTGGGTCTAGCCGAGTGGGTTTGGTTCTAGCCGTGGGTTTGGGTCTAGCCGAGTGGGTTTGGGTCTAGCCGAGTGGGTTTGGGTCTAGCGAGTGGGTTTGGGTCTAGCGAGTGGGTTTGGCTCTAGCCGTGTGGGTTTGGGTTTAGCCGAGTGGGCTTGGGTCTAGCCTAGTGGGTTTGGGTCTAGCCGAGTGGGTTTGGGTATAGCCGAGTGGGTTTGGGTCTAGCCGAGTGGGTTTGGGTCCAGCCGAGTGGGTTTGGGTCTAGCCGAGTGGGTTTGGGTATAGCCGAGTGGGTTTGGGTCTGGCCGAGTGGGTTTGGGTCTAGCGGAGTAGGTTTGGGTCTAGCCGAGTGGGTTTCGGTCTAGCGGAGTGGGTTTGGGTCTAGCTGAGTGGGTTTGGGTCTAGCGGAGTGGGTTTGGGTCTAGCGGAGTGGGTTTGCGTCTAGCGGAGTGGGTTTGGGTCTAGCGGAGTGGGTATGGGTCTAGCGGAGTGGGTTTGGGTCTAGCGGACTGGGTTTGGGTCTAGCGGAGTGGGTTTGGCTCTAGCCGTGTGGGTTTGGGTTTAGCCGAGTGGGCTTGGGTCTGGCCGAGTGGGTTTTGGTCTAGCGGAGTGGGTTTGGGTCTAGCCGAGTGGGTTTGGGTCTAGCGGAGTGGGTTTGGGTCTAGCCGAGTGGGTTTGGGTCAAGCCGATAGGGTTTGGGTCTAGCCGAGTGGGTTTGGGTCTGGCCGAGTGGGTTTGGGTCTAGCCGAGTGGGTTTGTGTCTAGCGGAGTGGGTTTGGGTCTAGCGGAGTGGGTTAGGGTCTAGCGGAGTGGGTTTGGGTCTAGCAGAGTGGGTTTCGGTCTAGCGGAGTGGGTTTGGGTCTAGCTGAGTGGGTTTGGGTCTAGCGGAGTGGGTTTGGGTCTAGCGGAGTGGGTTTGCGTCTAGCGGAGTGGGTTTGGGTCTAGCGGAGTGGGTATGGGTCTAGCGGAGTGGGTTTGGGTCTAGCGGACTGGGTTTGGGTCTAGCGGAGTGGGTTTGGGTCTAGCGGAGTGGGTTTGGGTCTAGCCGAATGGGTTTGGGTGTAGCCGAGTGGGTTTGGGTCTAGCCGAGTGGGTTTGGGTCTGGCCGAGTGGGTTTGGTTCTAGCCGAGTGGGTTTGTGTCTAGCGGAGTGGGTTTGGGTCTAGCGGAGTGGGTTTGGGTCTAGCGGAGTGGGTTTGGGTCTAGCGGACTGGGTTTGGGTCTAGCGGAGTGGGTTTGGGTCTAGCGGAGTGGATTTGGGTCTAGCCGAGTGGGTTTGGGTATAGCGGAGTGGGTTTGGGTCTAGCCGAGTGGGTTTGGGTCTAGCCGTGGATTTGGGTCTAGCGGAGTGGGTTTGGGTCTAGCCGAGTGGGTTTGGGTCTAGCGGAGTGGGTTTGGGTCTAGCGGAGTGGGTTTGGGTCTAGCGGACTGGGTTTGGGTCTAGCGGAGTGGGTTTGGGTCTAGCGGAGTGGATTTGGGTCTAGCCGAGTGGGTTTGGGTCTAGCGGAGTGGGTTTGGGTCTAGCCGAGTGGGTTTGGTTCTAGCCGTGGGTTTGGGTCTAGCCGAGTGGGTTTGGGTCTAGCCGAGAGGGTTTGGGTCTAGCGAGTGGGTTTGGGTCTAGCGAGTGGGTTTGGCTCTAGCCGTGTGGGTTTGGGTTTAGCCGAGTGGGCTTGGGTCTAGCCTAGTGGGTTTGGGTCTAGCCGAGTGGGTTTGGGTATAGCCGAGTGGGTTTGGGTCTAGCCGAGTGGGTTTGGGTCCAGCCGAGTGGGTTTGGGTCTAGCCGAGTGGGTTTGGGTATAGCCGAGTGGGTTTGGGTCTGGCCGAGTGGGTTTGGGTCTAGCGGAGTAGGTTTGGGTCTAGCCGAGTGGGTTTCGGTCTAGCGGAGTGGGTTTGGGTCTAGCTGAGTGGGTTTGGGTCTAGCGGAGTGGGTTTGGGTCTAGCGGAGTGGGTTTGCGTCTAGCGGAGTGGGTTTGGGTCTAGCGGAGTGGGTATGGGTCTAGCGGAGTGGGTTTGGGTCTAGCGGACTGGGTTTGGGTCTAGCGGAGTGGGTTTGGGTCTAGCGGAGTGGGTTTGGGTCTAGCCGAATGGGTTTGGGTGTAGCCGAGTGGGTTTGGGTCTAGCCGAGTGGGTTTGGGTCTAGCGGAGTGGGTTTGGGTCTAGCGGAGTGGATTTGGGTCTGGCCGAGTGGGTTTGGGTCTAGCCGAGTGCGTTTGGGTCTAGCCTAGTGGGTTTGGGTCTAGCCGAGTGGGTTTGGGTCGAGCCGAGTGGGTTTGGGTCTAGCCGAGTGGGTTTGGATCTAGCCGAGTGGTTTTGGGTCTAGCCGAGTGGGTTTGGGTCTAGCCGAGTGGGTTTGATTCTAGCCGAGTGGGTTTGGCACTAGCTGAGTGGGTTTGGGTCTAGCGGAGTGGGTTTGGGTCTAGCGGAGTGGGTTTGCGTCTAGCGGAGTGGGTTTGGGTCTAGCGGAGTGGGTATGGGTCTAGCGGAGTGGGTTTGGGTCTAGCGGACTGGGTTTGGGTCTAGCGGAGTGGGTTTGGGTCTAGCGGAGTGGGTTTGGGTCTAGCCGAATGGGTTTGGGTGTAGCCGAGTGGGTTTGGGTCTAGCCGAGTGGGTTTGGGTCTAGCGGAGTGGGTTTGGGTCTAGCGGAGTGGATTTGGGTCTGGCCGAGTGGGTTTGGGTCTAGCCGAGTGCGTTTGGGTCTAGCCTAGTGGGTTTGGGTCTAGCCGAGTGGGTTTGGGTCGAGCCGAGTGGGTTTGGGTCTAGCCGAGTGGGTTTGGATCTAGCCGAGTGGTTTTGGGTCTAGCCGAGTGGGTTTGGGTCTAGCCGAGTGGGTTTGATTCTAGCCGAGTGGGTTTGGCACTAGCTGAGTGGGTTTGGGTCCAGCCGAGTGGGTTTGGGTCTAGCCGTGGATTTGGGTCTAGCCGAGTGGGTTTGGGTCTAGCCGAGTGGGTTTGGGTCTGGCCGAGAGGGTTTGGGTCCAGCCGAGTGGGTTTGGGTCTAGCCGAGTGGGTTTGGGTCTAGCGGAGTGGGTTTGGGTCTAGCCGTGGGTTTGGGTCTAGCCGAGTGGGTTTGGGACTAGCCGAGTGGGTTTGGGTCTAGCGAGTGTGTTTGGGTCTAGCGAGTGGGTTTGGCTCTAGCCGTGTGGGTTTGGGTTTAGCCGAGTGGGCGTGGGTCTGGCCGAGTGGGTTTGTGTCTAGCGGAGTGGGTTTGGGTCTAGCCGAGTGGGTTTGGGTCAAGCCGATAGGGTTTGGGTCTAGCCGAGTGGGTTTGGGTCTAGCGGAGTGTGTTTGGGTCTAGCCGAGTGTGTTTGGGTCTAGCGGAGTGGGTTTGGGTCTAGCCGAGTGGGTTTGGGTCTAGCCGTGGGTTTGGGTCTAGCCGAGTGGGTTTGGGTCTAGCCGAGTGGGTTTGGGTCTAGCGAGTGTGTTTGGGTCTAGCGAGTGGGTTTGGCTCTAGCCGTGTGGGTTTGGGTTTAGCCGAGTGGGCTTGGGTCTGGCGGAGTGGGTTTGGGTCTAGCGGAGTGGGTTTTTGTCTAGCCGAGTGGGTTTGGGTCTAGCGGAGTGGGTTTGGGTCTAGCCGAGTGGGTTTGGGTCAAGCTGATAGGGTTTGGGTCTAGCCGAGTGGGTTTGGGTCTGGCCGAGTGGGTTTGGGTCTAGCCGAGTGGGTTTGGGTCTGGCCGAGTGGGTTTGGGTCTAGCCGAGTGGGTTTGTGTCTAGCGGAGTGGGTTTGGGTCTAGCAGAGTGGGTTTGGGTCTAGCGGAGTGGGTTTGGGTCTAGCGGAGTGGGTTTGGGTCTAGCGGAGTGGGTTTGGGTCTAGCGGACTGGGTTTGGGTCTAGCGGAGTGGGTTTGGGTCTAGCGGAGTGGATTTGGGTCTAGCCGAGTGGGTTTGGGTCTAGCGGAGTGGGTTTGGGTCTAGCCGAGTGGGTTTGGGTCTAGCCGTGGGTTTGGGTCTAGCCGAGTGGGTTTGGGTCTAGCCGAGTGGGTTTGGGTCTAGCGAGTGTGTTTGGGTCTAGCGAGTGGGTTTGGCTCTAGCCGTGTGGGTTTGGGTTTAGCCGAGTGGGCTTGGGTCTGGCCGAGTGGGTTTTGGTCTAGCGGAGTGGGTTTGGGTCTAGCCGAGTGGGTTTGGGTCTAGCGGAGTGGGTTTGGGTCTAGCCGAGTGGGTTTGGGTCAAGCCGATAGGGTTTGGGTCTAGCCGAGTGGGTTTGGGTCTGGCCGAGTGGGTATGGGTCTAGCCGAGTGGGTTTGTGTCTAGCGGAGTGGGTTTGGGTCTAGCGGAGTGGGTTAGGGTCTAGCGGAGTGGGTTTGGGTCTAGCAGAGTGGGTTTGGGTCTAGCGGAGTGGGTTTGGGTCTAGCGGAGTGGGTTTGGGTCTCGCGGAGTGGGTTTGGCTCTAGCGGAGTGGGTTTGGGTCTAGCGGACTGGGTTTGGGTCTAGCGGAGTGGGTTTGGGTCTAGCGGAGTGGATTTGGGTCTAGCGGAGTGGGTTTGGTTCTAGCGGAGTGGGTTTGGGTCTAGCGGAGTGGGTTTGGGTCTAGTGGACTGGGTTTGGGTCTAGCCGAGTGGGTTTTTGTCTAGCCGAGTGGGTTTCGGTCTAGCCGAGTGGGTTTGGGTGTAGCCGAGTGGGTTTGGGTCTGGCCGAGTGGGTTTGGGTCTAGCGGAGTGGGTTTGGGTCTAGCCGAGTGGGTTTGGGTCTAGCGGAGTGGGTTTGGGTCTAGCGGAGTGGGTTTGGGTCTAGCGGAGTGGGTTTGCGTCTAGCGGAGTGGGTTTGGGTCTAGCGGAGTGGGTATGGGTCTAGCGGAGTGGGTTTGGGTCTAGCGGACTGGGTTTGGGTCTAGCGGAGTGGGTTTGGGTCTAGCGGAGTGGGTTTGGGTCTAGCCGAATGGGTTTGGGTGTAGCCGAGTGGGTTTGGGTCTAGCCGAGTGGGTTTGGGTCTAGCGGAGTGGGTTTGGGTCTAGCGGAGTGGATTTGGGTCTGGCCGAGTGGGTTTGGGTCTAGCCGAGTGCGTTTGGGTCTAGCCTAGTGGGTTTGGGTCTAGCCGAGTGGGTTTGGGTCGAGCCGAGTGGGTTTGGGTCTAGCCGAGTGGGTTTGGATCTAGCCGAGTGGTTTTGGGTCTAGCCGAGTGGGTTTGGGTCTAGCCGAGTGGGTTTGATTCTAGCCGAGTGGGTTTGGCACTAGCTGAGTGGGTTTGGGTCCAGCCGAGTGGGTTTGGGTCTAGCCGTGGATTTGGGTCTAGCCGAGTGGGTTTGGGTCTAGCCGAGTGGGTTTGGGTCTGGCCGAGAGGGTTTGGGTCCAGCCGAGTGGGTTTGGGTCTAGCCGAGTGGGTTTGGGTCTAGCGGAGTAGGTTTGGGTCTAGCCGTGGGTTTGGGTCTAGCCGAGTGGGTTTGGGACTAGCCGAGTGGGTTTGGGTCTAGCGAGTGTGTTTGGGTCTAGCGAGTGGGTTTGGCTCTAGCCGTGTGGGTTTGGGTTTAGCCGAGTGGGCTTGGGTCTGGCCGAGTGGGTTTGTGTCTAGCGGAGTGGGTTTGGGTCTAGCCGAGTGGGTTTGGGTCAAGCCGATAGGGTTTGGGTCTAGCCGAGTGGGTTTGGGTCTAGCGGAGTGTGTTTGGGTCTAGCCGAGTGGGTTTGGGTCTAGCGGAGTGGGTTTGGGTTTGCCGAGTGGGTTTGGGTCTAGCCGTGGGTTTGGGTCTAGCCGAGTGGGTTTGGGTCTAGCCGAGTGGGTTTGGGTCTAGCGAGTGTGTTTGGGTCTAGCGAGTGGGTTTGGCTCTAGCCGTGTGGGTTTGGGTTTAGCCGAGTGGGCTTGGGTCTGGCGGAGTGGGTTTGGGTCTAGCGGAGTGGGTTTGGGTCTAGCCGAGTGGGTTTGGGTCTAGCGGAGTGGGTTTGGGTCTAGCCGAGTGGGTTTGGGTCAAGCTGATAGGGTTTGGGTCTAGCCGAGTGGGTTTGGGTCTGGCCGAGTGGGTTTGGGTCTAGCCGAGTGGGTTTGGGTCTGGCCGAGTGGGTTTGGGTCTAGCCGAGTGGGTTTGTGTCTAGCGGAGTGGGTTTGGGTCTAGCAGAGTGGGTTTGGGTCTAGCGGAGTGGGTTTGGGTCTAGCGGAGTGGGTTTGGGTCTAGCGGAGTGGGTTTGGGTCTAGCGGACTGGGTTTGGGTCTAGCGGAGTGGGTTTGGGTCTAGCGGAGTGGATTTGGGTCTAGCCGAGTGGGTTTGGGTCTAGCGGAGTGGGTTTGGGTCTAGCCGAGTGGGTTTGGGTCTAGCCGTGGGTTTGGGTCTAGCCGAGTGGGTTTGGGTCTAGCCGAGTGGGTTTGGGTCTAGCGAGTGTGGTTGGGTCTAGCGAGTGGGTTTGGCTCTAGCCGTGTGGGTTTGGGTTTAGCCGAGTGGGCTTGGGTCTGGCCGAGTGGGTTTTGGTCTAGCGGAGTGGGTTTGGGTCTAGCCGAGTGGGTTTGGGTCTAGCGGAGTGGGTTTGGGTCTAGCCGAGTGGGTTTGGGTCAAGCCGATAGGGTTTGGGTCTAGCCGAGTGGGTTTGGGTCTGGCCGAGTGGGTTTGGGTCTAGCCGAGTGGGTTTGTGTCTAGCGGAGTGGGTTTGGGTCTAGCGGAGTGGGTTAGGGTCTAGCGGAGTGGGTTTGGGTCTAGCAGAGTGGGTTTGGGTCTAGCGGAGTGGGTTTGGGTCTAGCGGAGTGGGTTTGGGGCTCGCGGAGTGGGTTTGGGTCTAGCGGAGTGGGTTTGGGTCTAGCGGAGTGGGTTTGGGTCTAGCCGAGTGGGTTTGGGTCTAGCGGAGTGGGTTTGGGTCTAGCGGAGTGGGTTTGGGTCTAGCGGACTGGGTTTGGGTCTAGCGGAGTGGGTTTGGGTCTAGCGGAGTGGATTTGGGTCTAGCCGAGTGGGTTTGGGTCTAGCGAGTGGGTTTGGGTCTAGCGAGTGGGTTTGGCTCTAGCCGTGTGGGTTTGGGTTTAGCCGAGTGGGCTTGGGTCTAGCCTAGTGGGTTTGGGTCTAGCCGAGTGGGTTTGGGTATAGCCGAGTGGGTTTGGGTCTAGCCGAGTGGGTTTGGGTCCAGCCGAGTGGGTTTGGGTCTAGCCGAGTGGGTTTGGGTGGAGCCGAGTGGGTTTGGGTGTAGCCGAGTGGGTTTGGGTCTGGCCGAGTGGGTTTGGGTCTAGCGGAGTAGGTTTGGGTCTAGCCGAGTGGGTTTGGGTCTAGCGGAGTGGGTTTGGGTCTAGCTGAGTGGGTTTGGATCTAGCGGAGTGGGTTTGGGTCTAGCGGAGTGGGTTTGGGTCTAGCCGAATGGGTTTGGGTGTAGCCGAGTGGGTTTGGGTCTAGCCGAGTCTGTTTGGGTCGAGCGGAGTGGGTTTGGGTCTAGCGGAGTGGATTTGGGTCTGGCCGAGTGGGTTTGGGTCTAGCCGAGTGCGTTTGGGTCTAGCCTAGTGGGTTTGGGTCTAGCCGAGTGGGTTTGGGTCTAGCCGAGTGGGTTTGGGTCTAGCCGAGTGGGTTTGGGTCCAGCCGAGTGGGTTTGGGTCTAGCCGAGTGGGTTTGGGTGGAGCCGAGTGGGTTTGGGTGTAGCCGAGTGGGTTTGGGTCTGGCCGAGTGGGTTTGGGTCTAGCGGAGTAGGTTTGGGTCTAGCCGAGTGGGTTTGGGTCTAGCGGAGTGGGTTTGGGTCTAGCTGAGTGGGTTTGGATCTAGCGGAGTGGGTTTGGGTCTAGCGGAGTGGGTTTGGGTCTAGCCGAATGGGTTTGGGTGTAGCCGAGTGGGTTTGGGTCTAGCCGAGTCTGTTTGGGTCGAGCGGAGTGGGTTTGGGTCTAGCGGAGTGGATTTGGGTCTGGCCGAGTGGGTTTGGGTCTAGCCGAGTGCGTTTGGGTCTAGCCTAGTGGGTTTGGGTCTAGCCGAGTGGGTTTGGGTCTAGCCGAGAGGGTTTGGGTCTAGCCGAGTGGGTTTGGATCTAGCCGAGTGGTTTTGGGTCTAGCCGTGTGGGTTTGGGTCTAGCCGAGTGGGTTTGATTCTAGCCCAGTGGGATTGGCACTAGCTGAGTGGGTTTGGGTCAAGCCGAATGGGTTTGGGTCCAGCCGAGTGGGTTTGGGTCCAGCCGAGTGGGTTTGGGTCTGGCCAAGTGGGTTTGGGTCAAGCCAGTGGGTTTGGGTCTAGCCGAGTGGGTTTGGGCCTAGCCTAGTGGGTTTGGGTCTAGCCGAGTGGGTTTGGGTCTAGCCGAGTGGGTTTGGGTCTAGCGGAGTGGGTTTGGGTCTAGCCGAGTGGGTTTGGGTCTAGCCGTGGGTTTGGGTCTAGCCGAGTGGGTTTGGGTCTAGCCGAGTGGGTTTGGGTCTAGCGAGTGTGTTTGGGTCTAGCGAGTGGGTTTGCCTCTAGCCGTGTGGGTTTGGGTTTAGCCGAGTGGGCTTGGGTCTGGCGGAGTGGGTTTGGGTCTAGCGGAGTGGGTTTGGGTCTAGCCGAGTGGGTTTGGGTCTAGCGGAGTGGGTTTGGGTCTAGCCGAGTGGGTTTGGGTCAAGCCGATAGGGTTTGGGTCTAGCCGAGTGGGTTTGGGTCTGGCCGAGTGGGTTTGGGTCTAGCCGAGTGGGTTTGGGTCTGGCCGAGTGGGTTTGGGTCTAGCCGAGTGGGTTTGTGTCCAGCGGAGTGGGTTTGGGTCTAGCAGAGTGGGTTTGGGTCTAGCGGAGTGGGTTTGGGTCTAGCGGAGTGGGTTTGGGTCTAGCGGAGTGGGTTTGGGTCTAGCGGACTGGGTTTGGGTCTAGCGGAGTGGGTTTGGGTCTAGCGGAGTGGATTTGGGTCTAGCCGAGTGGGTTTGGGTCTAGCGGAGTGGGTTTGGGTCTAGCCGAGTGGGTTTGGGTCTAGCCGTGGGTTTGGGTCCAGCCGAGTGGGTTTGGGTCTAGCCGAGTGGGTTTGGGTCTAGCGAGTGTGTTTGGGTCTAGCGAGTGTGTTTGGCTCTAGCCGTGTGGGTTTGGGTTTAGCCGAGTGGGCTTGGGTCTGGCCGAGTGGGTTTTGGTCTAGCGGAGTGGGTTTGGGTCTAGCCGAGTGGGTTTGGGTCTAGCGGAGTGGGTTTGGGTCTAGCCGAGTGGGTTTGGGTCAAGCCGATAGGGTTTGGGTCTAGCCGAGTGGGTTTGGGTCTGGCCGAGTGGGTTTGGGTCTAGCCGAGTGGGTTTGTGTCTAGCGGAGTGGGTTTGGGTCTAGCGGAGTGGGTTAGGGTCTAGCGGAGTGGGTTTTCGGTCTAGCAGAGTGGGTTTGGGTCTAGCGGAGTGGGTTTGGGTCTAGCGGAGTGGGTTTGGGTCTCGCGGAGTGGGTTTGGGTCTAGCGGAGTGGGTTTGGGTCTAGCGGACTGGGTTTGGGTCTAGCGGAGTGGGTTTGGGTCTAGCGGAGTGGATTTGGGTCTAGCGGAGTGGGTTTGGTTCTAGCGGAGTGGGTTTGGGTCTAGCGGAGTGGGTTTGGGTCTAGCGGACTGGGTTTGGGTCTAGCCGAGTGGGTTTTTGTCTAGCCGAGTGGGTTTCGGTCTAGCCGAGTGGGTTTGGGTGTAGCCGAGTGGGTTTGGGTCTGGCCGAGTGGGTTTGGGTCTAGCGGAGTGGGTTTGGGTCTAGCCGAGTGGGTTTGGGTCTAGCGGAGTGTGTTTGGGTCTAGCCGAGTGGGTTTGGGTCTAGCGAGTGGGTTTGGGTGTAGCGAGTGAGTTTGGGTATAGCCGAGTGGGTTTGGGTCTAGCCGAGTGGGTTTGGGTCCAGCCGAGTGGGTTTGGGTCTAGCCGAGTGGGTTTGGGTGGAGCCGAGTGCGTTTGGGTGTAGCCGAGTGTGTTTGGCTCTAGCCGTGTGGGTTTGGGTTTAGCCGAGTGGGCTTGGGTCTGGCCGAGTGGGTTTGAGTCTAGCGGAGTGGGTTTGGGTCTAGCCGAGTGGGTTTGGGTCTAGCGGAGTGGGTTTGGGTCTAGCCGAGTGGGTTTGGGTCAAGCCGATAGGGTTTGGATCTAGCCGAGTGGGTTTGGGTCTGGCCGAGTGGGTTTGGGTCTAGCGGACTGGGTTTGGGTCTAGCGGAGTGGGTTTGGGTCTAGCGGAGTGGATTTGGGTCTAGCCGAGTGGGTTTGGGTCTAGCGGAGTGGGTTTGGGTCTAGCCGAGTGGGTTTGGGTCTAGCCGTGGGTTTGGGTCCAGCCGAGTGGGTTTGGGTCTAGCCGAGTGGGTTTGGGTCTAGCGAGTGTGTTTGGGTCTAGCGAGTGTGTTTGGCTCTAGCCGTGTGGGTTTGGGTTTAGCCGAGTGGGCTTGGGTCTGGCCGAGTGGGTTTTGGTCTAGCGGAGTGGGTTTGGGTCTAGCCGAGTGGGTTTGGGTCTAGCGGAGTGGGTTTGGGTCTAGCCGAGTGGGTTTGGGTCAAGCCGATAGGGTTTGGGTCTAGCCGAGTGGGTTTGGGTCTGGCCGAGTGGGTTTGGGTCTAGCCGAGTGGGTTTGTGTCTAGCGGAGTGGGTTTGGGTCTAGCGGAGTGGGTTAGGGTCTAGCGGAGTGGGTTTTCGGTCTAGCAGAGTGGGTTTGGGTCTAGCGGAGTGGGTTTGGGTCTAGCGGAGTGGGTTTGGGTCTCGCGGAGTGGGTTTGGGTCTAGCGGAGTGGGTTTGGGTCTAGCGGACTGGGTTTGGGTCTAGCGGAGTGGGTTTGGGTCTAGCGGAGTGGATTTGGGTCTAGCGGAGTGGGTTTGGTTCTAGCGGAGTGGGTTTGGGTCTAGCGGAGTGGGTTTGGGTCTAGCGGACTGGGTTTGGGTCTAGCCGAGTGGGTTTTTGTCTAGCCGAGTGGGTTTCGGTCTAGCCGAGTGGGTTTGGGTGTAGCCGAGTGGGTTTGGGTCTGGCCGAGTGGGTTTGGGTCTAGCGGAGTGGGTTTGGGTCTAGCCGAGTGGGTTTGGGTCTAGCGGAGTGGGTTTGGGTCTAGCCGAGTGGGTTTGGGTCTAGCGAGTGGGTTTGGGTGTAGCGAGTGAGTTTGGCTCTAGCCGTGTGGGTTTGGGTTTAGCCGAGTGGGCTTGGGTCTAGCCTAGTGGGTTTGGGTCTAGCCGAGTGGGTTTGGGTATAGCCGAGTGGGTTTGGGTCTAGCCGAGTGGGTTTGGGTCCAGCCGAGTGGGTTTGGGTCTAGCCGAGTGGGTTTGGGTGGAGCCGAGTGCGTTTGGGTGTAGCCGAGTGTGTTTGGCTCTAGCCGTGTGGGTTTGGGTTTAGCCGAGTGGGCTTGGGTCTGGCCGAGTGGGTTTGGGTCTAGCGGAGTGGGTTTGGGTCTAGCCGAGTGGGTTTGGGTTTGGCGGAGTGGGTTTGGGTCTAGCCGAGTGGGTTTGGGTCAAGCCGATAGGGTTTGGATCTAGCCGAGTGGGTTTGGGTCTGGCCGAGTGGGTTTGGGTCTAGCCGAGTGGGTTTGGGTCTGGCCGAGTGGGTTTGGTTCTAGCCGAGTGGGTTTGTGTCTAGCGGAGTGGGTTTGCGTCTAGCGGAGTGGGTTTGGGTCTAGCGGAGTGGGTATGGGTCTAGCGGAGTGGGTTTGGGTCTAGCGGACTGGGTTTGGGTCTAGCGGAGTGGGTTTGGGTCTAGCGGAGTGGGTTTGGGTCTAGCCGAATGGGTTTGGGTGTAGCCGAGTGGGTTTGGGTCTAGCCGAGTGGGTTTGGGTCTGGCCGAGTGGGTTTGGTTCTAGCCGAGTGGGTTTGTGTCTAGCGGAGTGGGTTTGGGTCTAGCGGAGTGGGTTTGGGTCTAGCGGAGTGGGTTTGGGTCTAGCGGACTGGGTTTGGGTCTAGCGGAGTGGGTTTGGGTCTAGCGGAGTGGATTTGGGTCTAGCCGAGTGGGTTTGGGTATAGCGGAGTGGGTTTGGGTCTAGCCGCGTGGGTTTGGGTCTAGCCGTGGATTTGGGTCTAGCGGAGTGGGTTTGGGTCTAGCCGAGTGGGTTTGGGTCTAGCGGAGTGGGTTTGGGTCTAGCGGAGTGGGTTTGGGTCTAGCGGACTGGGTTTGGGTCTAGCGGAGTGGGTTTGGGTCTAGCGGAGTGGATTTGGGTCTAGCCGAGTGGGTTTGGGTCTAGCGGAGTGGGTTTGGGTCTAGCCGAGTGGGTTTGGTTCTAGCCGTGGGTTTGGGTCTAGCCGAGTGGGTTTGGGTCTAGCCGAGTGGGTTTGGGTCTAGCGAGTGGGTTTGGGTCTAGCGAGTGGGTTTGGCTCTAGCCGTGTGGGTTTGGGTTTAGCCGAGTGGGCTTGGGTCTAGCCTAGTGGGTTTGGGTCTAGCCGAGTGGGTTTGGGTATAGCCGAGTGGGTTTGGGTCTAGCCGAGTGGGTTTGGGTCCAGCCGAGTGGGTTTGGGTCTAGCCGAGTTCGTTTGGGTGGAGCCGAGTGGGTTTGGGTGTAGCCGAGTGGGTTTGGGTCTGGCCGAGTGGGTTTGGGTCTAGAGGAGTAGGTTTGGGTCTAGCCAAGTGGGTTTCGGTCTAGCGGAGTGGGTTTGGGTCTAGCTGAGTGGGTTTGGGTCTAGCGGAGTGGGTTTGGGTCTAGCGGAGTGGGTTTGCGTCTAGCGGAGTGGGTTTGGGTCTAGCGGAGTGGGTATGGGTCTAGCGGAGTGGGTTTGGGTCTAGCGGACTGGGTTTGGGTCTAGCGGAGTGGGTTTGGGTCTAGCGGAGTGGGTTTGGGTCTAGCCGAATGGGTTTGGGTGTAGCCGAGTGGGTTTGGGTCTAGCCGAGTGGGTTTGGGTCTAGCGGAGTGGGTTTGGGTCTAGCGGAGTGGATTTGGGTCTGGCCGAGTGGGTTTGGGTCTAGCCGAGTGCGTTTGGGTCTAGCCTAGTGGGTTTGGGTCTAGCCGAGTGGGTTTGGGTCGAGCCGAGTGGGTTTGGTTCTAGCCGAGTGGGTTTGGATCTAGCCGAGTGGTTTTGGGTCTAGCCGAGTGGGTTTGGGTCTAGCCGAGTGGGTTTGATTCTAGCCGAGTGGGTTTGGCACTAGCTGAGTGGGTTTGGGTCTAGCGGAGTGGGTTTGGGTCTAGCGGAGTGGGTTTGCGTCTAGCGGAGTGGGTTTGGGTCTAGCGGAGTGGGTTTGGGTCTAGCGGACTGGGTTTGGGTCTAGCGGAGTGGGTTTGGGTCTAGCGGAGTGGATTTGGGTCTAGCGGAGTGGGTTTGGTTCTAGCGGAGTGGGTTTGGGTCTAGCGGAGTGGGTTTGGGTCTAGCGGACTGGGTTTGGGTCTAGCCGAGTGGGTTTTTGTCTAGCCGAGTGGGTTTCGGTCTAGCCGAGTGGGTTTGGGTGTAGCCGAGTGGGTTTGGGTCTGGCCGAGTGGGTTTGGGTCTAGCGGAGTGGGTTTGGGTCTAGCCGAGTGGGTTTGGGTCTAGCGGAGTGGGTTTGGGTCTAGCCGAGTGGGTTTGGGTCTAGCGAGTGGGTTTGGGTGTAGCGAGTGAGTTTGGCTCTAGCCGTGTGGGTTTGGGTTTAGCCGAGTGGGCTTGGGTCTAGCCTAGTGGGTTTGGGTCTAGCCGAGTGGGTTTGGGTATAGCCGAGTGGGTTTGGGTCTAGCCGAGTGGGTTTGGGTCCAGCCGAGTGGGTTTGGGTCTAGCCGAGTGGGTTTGGGTGGAGCCGAGTGCGTTTGGGTGTAGCCGAGTGTGTTTGGCTCTAGCCGTGTGGGTTTGGGTTTAGCCGAGTGGGCTTGGGTCTGGCCGAGTGGGTTTGGGTCTAGCGGAGTGGGTTTGGGTCTAGCCGAGTGGGTTTGGGTCTAGCGGAGTGGGTTTGGGTCTAGCCGAGTGGGTTTGGGTCAAGCCGATAGGGTTTGGATCTAGCCGAGTGGGTTTGGGTCTGGCCGAGTGGGTTTGGGTCTAGCCGAGTGGGTTTGGGTCTGGCCGAGTGGGTTTGGTTCTAGCCGAGTGGGTTTGTGTCTAGCGGAGTGGGTTTGCGTCTAGCGGAGTGGGTTTGGGTCTAGCGGAGTGGGTATGGGTCTAGCGGAGTGGGTTTGGGTCTAGCGGACTGGGTTTGGGTCTAGCGGAGTGGGTTTGGGTCTAGCGGAGTGGGTTTGGGTCTAGCCGAATGGGTTTGGGTGTAGCCGAGTGGGTTTGGGTCTAGCCGAGTGGGTTTGGGTCTGGCCGAGTGGGTTTGGTTCTAGCCGAGTGGGTTTGTGTCTAGCGGAGTGGGTTTGGGTCTAGCGGAGTGGGTTTGGGTCTAGCGGAGTGGGTTTGGGTCTAGCGGACTGGGTTTGGGTCTAGCGGAGTGGGTTTGGGTCTAGCGGAGTGGATTTGGGTCTAGCCGAGTGGGTTTGGGTATAGCGGAGTGGGTTTGGGTCTAGCCGAGTGGGTTTGGGTCTAGCCGTGGATTTGGGTCTAGCGGAGTGGGTTTGGGTCTAGCGGAGTGGGTTTGGGTCTAGCGGAGTGGGTTTGGGTCTAGCGGAGTGGGTTTGGGTCTAGCGGACTGGGTTTGGGTCTAGCGGAGTGGGTTTGGGTCTAGCGGAGTGGATTTGGGTCTAGCCGAGTGGGTTTGGGTCTAGCGGAGTGGGTTTGGGTCTAGCCGAGTGGGTTTGGTTCTAGCCGTGGGTTTGGGTCTAGCCGAGTGGGTTTGATTCTAGCCGAGTGGGTTTGGCACTAGCTGAGTGGGTTTGGGTCCAGCCGAGTGGGTTTGGGTCTAGCCGTGGATTTGGGTCTAGCCGAGTGGGTTTGTGTCTAGCGGAGTGGGTTTGGGTCTAGCGGAGTGGGTTTGGGTCTAGCGGAGTGGGTTTGGGTCTAGCGGACTGGGTTTGGGTCTAGCGGAGTGGGTTTGGGTCTAGCGGAGTGGATTTGGGTCTAGCCGAGTGGGTTTGGGTATAGCGGAGTGGGTTTGGGTCTAGCCGAGTGGGTTTGGGTCTAGCCGTGGATTTGGGTCTAGCGGAGTGGGTTTGGGTCTAGCGGAGTGGGTTTGGGTCTAGCGGAGTGGGTTTGGGTCTAGCGGAGTGGGTTTGGGTCTAGCGGACTGGGTTTGGGTCTAGCGGAGTGGGTTTGGGTCTAGCGGAGTGGATTTGGGTCTAGCCGAGTGGGTTTGGGTCTAGCGGAGTGGGTTTGGGTCTAGCCGAGTGGGTTTGGTTCTAGCCGTGGGTTTGGGTCTAGCCGAGTGGGTTTGGGTCTAGCCGAGTGGGTTTGGGTCTAGCGAGTGGGTTTGGGTCTAGCGAGTGGGTTTGGCTCTAGCCGTGTGGGTTTGGGTTTAGCCGAGTGGGCTTGGGTCTAGCCTAGTGGGTTTGGGTCTAGCCGAGTGGGTTTGGGTATAGCCGAGTGGGTTTGGGTCTAGCCGAGTGGGTTTGGGTCCAGCCGAGTGGGTTTGGGTCTAGCCGAGTTCGTTTGGGTGGAGCCGAGTGGGTTTGGGTGTAGCCGAGTGGGTTTGGGTCTGGCCGAGTGGGTTTGGGTCTAGAGGAGTAGGTTTGGGTCTAGCCGAGTGGGTTTCGGTCTAGCGGAGTGGGTTTGGGTCTAGCTGAGTGGGTTTGGGTCTAGCGGAGTGGGTTTGGGTCTAGCGGAGTGGGTTTGCGTCTAGCGGAGTGGGTTTGGGTCTAGCGGAGTGGGTATGGGTCTAGCGGAGTGGGTTTGGGTCTAGCGGACTGGGTTTGGGTCTAGCGGAGTGGGTTTGGGTCTAGCGGAGTGGGTTTGGGTCTAGCCGAATGGGTTTGGGTGTAGCCGAGTGGGTTTGGGTCTAGCCGAGTGGGTTTGGGTCTAGCGGAGTGGGTTTGGGTCTAGCGGAGTGGATTTGGGTCTGGCCGAGTGGGTTTGGGTCTAGCCGAGTGCGTTTGGGTCTAGCCTAGTGGGTTTGGGTCTAGCCGAGTGGGTTTGGGTCGAGCCGAGTGGGTTTGGGTCTAGCCGAGTGGGTTTGGATCTAGCCGAGTGGTTTTGGGTCTAGCCGAGTGGGTTTGGGTCTAGCCGAGTGGGTTTGATTCTAGCCGAGTGGGTTTGGCACTAGCTGAGTGGGTTTGGGTCTAGCGGAGTGGGTTTGGGTCTAGCGGAGTGGGTTTGCGTCTAGCGGAGTGGGTTTGGGTCTAGCGGAGTGGGTTTGGGTCTAGCGGACTGGGTTTGGGTCTAGCGGAGTGGGTTTGGGTCTAGCGGAGTGGGTTTGGGTCTAGCCGAATGGGTTTGGGTGTAGCCGAGTGGGTTTGGGTCTAGCCGAGTGGGTTTGGGTCTAGCGGAGTGGGTTTGGGTCTAGCGGAGTGGATTTGGGTCTGGCCGAGTGGGTTTGGGTCTAGCCGAGTGCGTTTGGGTCTAGCCTAGTGGGTTTGGGTCTAGCCGAGTGGGTTTGGGTCGAGCCGAGTGGGTTTGGGTCTAGCCGAGTGGGTTTGGATCTAGCCGAGTGGTTTTGGGTCTAGCCGAGTGGGTTTGGGTCTAGCCGAGTGGGTTTGATTCTAGCCGAGTGGGCTTGGCACTAGCTGAGTGGGTTTGGGTCCAGCCGAGTGGGTTTGGGTCTAGCCGTGGATTTGGGTCTAGCCGAGTGGGTTTGGGTCTAGCCGAGTGGGTTTGGGTCTGGCCGAGAGGGTTTGGGTCCAGCCGAGTGGGTTTGGGTCTAGCCGAGTGGGTTTGGGTCTAGCGGAGTGGGTTTGGGTCTAGCCGTGGGTTTGGGTCTAGCCGAGTGGGTTTGGGACTAGCCGAGTGGGTTTGGGTCTAGCGAGTGTGTTTGGGTCTAGCGAGTGGGTTTGGCTCTAGCCGTGTGGGTTTGGGTTTAGCCGAGTGGGCTTGGGTCTGGCCGAGTGGGTTTGTGTCTAGCGGAGTGGGTTTGGGTCTAGCCGAGTGGGTTTGGGTCAAGCCGATAGGGTTTGGGTCTAGCCGAGTGGGTTTGGGTCTAGCGGAGTGTGTTTGGGTCTAGCCGAGTGGGTTTGGGTCTACCGGAGTGGGTTTGGGTCTAGCCGAGTGGGTTTGGGTCTAGCCGTGGGTTTGGGTCTAGCCGAGTGGGTTTGGGTCTAGCCGAGTGGGTTTGGGTCTAGCGAGTGTGTTTGGGTCTAGCGAGTGGGTTTGGCTCTAGCCGTGTGGGTTTGGGTTTAGCCGAGTGGGCTTGGGTCTGGCGGAGTGGGTTTGGGTCTAGCGGAGTGGGTTTGGGTCTAGCCGAGTGGGTTTGGGTCTAGCGGAGTGGGTTTGGGTCTAGCCGAGTGGGTTTGGGTCAAGCTGATAGGGTTTGGGTCTAGCCGAGTGGGTTTGGGTCTGGCCGAGTGGGTTTGGGTCTAGCCGAGTGGGTTTGGGTCTGGCCGAGTGGGTTTGGGTCTAGCCGAGTGGGTTTGTGTCTAGCGGAGTGGGTTTGGGTCTAGCAGAGTGGGTTTGGGTCTAGCGGAGTGGGTTTGGGTCTAGCGGAGTGGGTTTGGGTCTAGCGGAGTGGGTTTGGGTCTAGCGGACTGGGTTTGGGTCTAGCGGAGTGGGTTTGGGTCTAGCGGAGTGGATTTGGGTCTAGCCGAGTGGGTTTGGGTCTAGCGGAGTGGGTTTGGGTCTAGCCGAGTGGGTTTGGGTCTAGCCGTGGGTTTGGGTCTAGCCGAGTGGGTTTGGGTCTAGCCGAGTGGGTTTGGGTCTAGCGAGTGTGTTTGGGTCTAGCGAGTGGGTTTGGCTCTAGCCGTGTGGGTTTGGGTTTAGCCGAGTGGGCTTGGGTCTGGCCGAGTGGGTTTTGGTCTAGCGGAGTGGGTTTGGATCTAGCCGAGTGGGTTTGGGTCTAGCGGAGTGGGTTTGGGTCTAGCCGAGTGGGTTTGGGTCAAGCCGATAGGGTTTGGGTCTAGCCGAGTGGGTTTGGGTCTGGCCGAGTGGGTTTGGGTCTAGCCGAGTGGGTTTGTGTCTAGCGGAGTGGGTTTGGGTCTAGCGGAGTGGGTTAGGGTCTAGCGGAGTGGGTTTGGGTCTAGCAGAGTGGGTTTGGGTCTAGCGGAGTGGGTTTGGGTCTAGCGGAGTGGGTTTGGGTCTCGCGGAGTGGGTTTGGGTCTAGCGGAGTGGGCTTGGGTCTAGCGGACTGGGTTTGGGTCTAGCGGAGTGGGTTTGGGTCTAGCGGAGTGGATTTGGGTCTAGCGGAGTGGGTTTGGTTCTAGCGGAGTGGGTTTGGGTCTAGCGGAGTGGGTTTGGGTCTAGCGGACTGGGTTTGGGTCTAGCCGAGTGGGTTTTTGTCTAGCCGAGTGGGTTTCGGTCTAGCCGAGTGGGTTTGGGTGTAGCCGAGTGGGTTTGGGTCTGGCCGAGTGGGTTTGGGTCTAGCGGAGTGGGTTTGGGTCTAGCCGAGTGGGTTTGGGTCTAGCGGAGTGGGTTTGGGTCTAGCGGAGTGGGTTTGGGTCTAGCGGAGTGGGTTTGCGTCTAGCGGAGTGGGTTTGGGTCTCGCGGAGTGGGTATGGGTCTAGCGGAGTGGGTTTGGGTCTAGCGGACTGGGTTTGGGTCTAGCGGAGTGGGTTTGGGTCTAGCGGAGTGGGTTTGGGTCTAGCCGAATGGGTTTGGGTGTAGCCGAGTGGGTTTGGGTCTAGCCGAGTGGGTTTGGGTCTAGCGGAGTGGGTTTGGGTCTAGCGGAGTGGATTTGGGTCTGGCCGAGTGGGTTTGGGTCTAGCCGAGTGCGTTTGGGTCTAGCCTAGTGGGTTTGGGTCTAGCCGAGTGGGTTTGGGTCGAGCCGAGTGGGTTTGGGTCTAGCCGAGTGGGTTTGGATCTAGCCGAGTGGTTTTGGGTCTAGCCGAGTGGGTTTGGGTCTAGCCGAGTGGGTTTGATTCTAGCCGAGTGGGTTTGGCACTAGCTGAGTGGGTTTGGGTCCAGCCGAGTGGGTTTGGGTCTAGCCGTGGATTTGGGTCTAGCCGAGTGGGTTTGGGTCTAGCCGAGTGGGTTTGGGTCTGGCCGAGAGGGTTTGGGTCCAGCCGAGTGGGTTTGGGTCTAGCCGAGTGGGTTTGGGTCTAGCGGAGTGGGTTTGAGTCTAGCCGTGGGTTTGGGTCTAGCCGAGTGGGTTTGGGACTAGCCGAGTGGGTTTGGGTCTAGCGAGTGTGTTTGGGTCTAGCGAGTGGGTTTGGCTCTAGCCGTGTGGGTTTGGGTTTAGCCGAGTGGGCTTGGGTCTGGCCGAGTGGGTTTGTGTCTAGCGGAGTGGGTTTGGGTCTAGCCGAGTGGGTTTGGGTCAAGCCGATAGGGTTTGGGTCTAGCCGAGTGGGTTTGGGTCTAGCGGAGTGTGTTTGGGTCTAGCCGAGTGGGTTTGGGTCTAGCGGAGTGGGTTTGGGTCTAGCCGAGTGGGTTTGGGTCTAGCCGTGGGTTTGGGTCTAGCCGAGTGGGTTTGGGTCTAGCCGAGTGGGTTTGGGTCTAGCGAGTGTGTTTGGGTCTAGCGAGTGGGTTTGGCTCTAGCCGTGTGGGTTTGGGTTTAGCCGAGTGGGCTTGGGTCTGGCGGAGTGGGTTTGGGTCTAGCGGAGTGGGTTTGGGTCTAGCCGAGTGGGTTTGGGTCTAGCGGAGTGGGTTTGGGTCTAGCCGAGTGGGTTTGGGTCAAGCTGATAGCGTTTGGGTCTAGCCGAGTGGGTTTGGGTCTGGCCGAGTGGGTTTGGGTCTAGCCGAGTGGGTTTGGGTCTGGCCGAGTGGGTTTGGGTCTAGCCGAGTGGGTTTGTGTCTAGCGGAGTGGGTTTGGGTCTAGCAGAGTGGGTTTGGGTCTAGCGGAGTGGGTTTGGGTCTAGCGGAGTGGGTTTGGGTCTAGCGGAGTGGGTTTGGGTCTAGCGGACTGGGTTTGGGTCTAGCGGAGTGGGTTTGGGTCTAGCGGAGTGGATTTGGGTCTAGCCGAGTGGGTTTGGGTCTAGCGGAGTGGGTTTGGGTCTAGCCGAGTGGGTTTGGGTCTAGCCGTGGGTTTGGGTCTAGCCGAGTGGGTTTGGGTCTAGCCGAGTGGGTTTGGGTCTAGCGAGTGTGTTTGGGTCTAGCGAGTGGGTTTGGCTCTAGCCGTGTGGGTTTGGGTTTAGCCGAGTGGGCTTGGGTCTGGCCGAGTGGGTTTTGGTCTAGCGGAGTGGGTTTGGGTCTAGCCGAGTGGGTTTGGGTCTAGCGGAGTGGGTTTGGGTCTAGCCGAGTGGGTTTGGGTCAAGCCGATAGGGTTTGGGTCTAGCCGAGTGGGTTTGGGTCTGGCCGAGTGGGTTTGGGTCTAGCCGAGTGGGTTTGTGTCTAGCGGAGTGGGTTTGGGTCTAGCGGAGTGGGTTAGGGTCTAGCGGAGTGGGTTTGGGTCTAGCAGAGTGGGTTTGGGTCTAGCGGAGTGGGTTTGGGTCTAGCGGAGTGGGTTTGGGTCTCGCGGAGTGGGTTTGGGTCTAGCGGAGTGGGTTTGGGTCTAGCGGACTGGGTTTGGGTCTAGCGGAGTGGGTTTGGGTCTAGCGGAGTGGATTTGGGTCTAGCGGAGTGGGTTTGGTTCTAGCGGAGTGGGTTTGGGTCTAGCGGAGTGGGTTTGGGTCTAGCGGACTGGGTTTGGGTCTAGCCGAGTGGGTTTTTGTCTAGCCGAATGGGTTTCGGTCTAGCCGAGTGGGTTTGGGTGTAGCCGAGTGGGTTTGGGTCTGCCCGAGTGGGTTTGGGTCTAGCGGAGTGGGTTTGGGTCTAGCCGAGTGGGTTTGGGTCTAGCGGAGTGGGTTTGGGTCTAGCGGAGTGGGTTTGGGTCTAGCGGACTGGGTTTGGGTCTAGCGGAGTGGGTTTGGGTCTAGCGGAGTGGATTTGGGTCTAGCCGAGTGGGTTTGGGTCTAGCGGAGTGGGTTTGGGTCTAGCCGAGTGGGTTTGGTTCTAGCCGTGGGTTTGGGTCTAGCCGAGTGGGTTTGGGTCTAGCCGAGTGGGTTTGGGTCTAGCGAGTGGGTTTGGGTCTAGCGAGTGGGTTTGGCTCTAGCCGTGTGGGTTTGGGTTTAGCCGAGTGGGCTTGGGTCTAGCCTAGTGGGTTTGGGTCTAGCCGAGTGGGTTTGGGTATAGCCGAGTGGGTTTGGGTCTAGCCGAGTGGGTTTGGGTCCTGCCGAGTGGGTTTGGGTCTAGCCGAGTGGGTTTGGGTGGAGCCGAGTGGGTTTGGGTGTAGCCGAGTGGGTTTGGGTCTGGCCGAGTGGGTTTGGGTCTAGCGGAGTAGGTTTGGGTCTAGCCGAGTGGGTTTGGGTCTAGCGGAGTGGGTTTGGGTCTAGGTGAGTGGGTTTGGATCTAGCGGAGTGGGTTTGGGTCTAGCGGAGTGGGTTTGGGTCTAGCCGAATGGGTTTGGGTGTAGCCGAGTGGGTTTGGGTCTAGCCGAGTCGGTTTGGGTCGAGCGGAGTGGGTTTGGGTCTAGCGGAGTGGATTTGGGTCTGGCCGAGTGGGTTTGGGTCTAGCCGAGTGCGTTTGGGTCTAGCCTAGTGGGTTTGGGTCTAGCCGAGTGGGTTTGGGTCTAGCCGAGAGGGTTTGGGTCTAGCCGAGTGGGTTTGGATCTAGCCGAGTGGTTTTGGGTCTAGCCGTGTGGGTTTGGGTCTAGCCGAGTGGGTTTGATTCTAGCCCAGTGGGATTGGCACTAGCTGAGTGGGTTTGGGTCAAGCCGAATGGGTTTGGGTCCAGCCGAGTGGGTTTGGGTCCAGCCGAGTGGGTTTGGGTCTGGCCAAGTGGGTTTGGGTCAAGCCAGTGGGTTTGGGTCTAGCCGAGTGGGTTTGGGCCTAGCCTAGTGGGTTTGGGTCTAGCGGAGTGGGTTTGGGTCTAGCCGAGTGGGTTTGGGTCTAGCCGTGGGTTTGGGTCTAGCCGAGTGGGTTTGGGTCTAGCCGAGTGGGTTTGGGTCTAGCGAGTGTGTTTGGGTCTAGCGAGTGGGTTTGCCTCTAGCCGTGTGGGTTTGGGTTTAGCCGAGTGGGCTTGGGTCTGGCGGAGTTGGTTTGGGTCTAGCGGAGTGGGTTTGGGTCTAGCCGAGTGGGTTTGGGTCTAGCGGAGTGGGTTTGGGTCTAGCCGAGTGGGTTTGGGTCAAGCCGATAGGGTTTGGGTCTAGCCGAGTGGGTTTGGGTCTGGCCGAGTGGGTTTGGGTCTAGCCGAGTGGGTTTGGGTCTGGCTGAGTGGGTTTGGGTCTAGCCGAGTGGGTTTGTGTCTAGCGGAGTGGGTTTGGGTCTAGCAGAGTGGGTTTGGGTCTAGCGGAGTGGGTTTGGGTCTAGCGGAGTGGGTTTGGGTCTAGCGGAGTGGGTTTGGGTCTAGCGGACTGGGTTTGGGTCTAGCGGAGTGGGTTTGGGTCTAGCGGAGTGGATTTGGGTCTAGCCGAGTGGGTTTGGGTCTAGCGGAGTGGGTTTGGGTCTAGCCGAGTGGGTTTGGGTCTAGCCGTGGGTTTGGGTCCAGCCGAGTGGGTTTGGGTCTAGCCGAGTGGGTTTGGGTCTAGCGAGTGTGTTTGGGTCTGGCGAGTGTGTTTGGCTCTAGCCGTGTGGGTTTGGGTTTAGCCGAGTGGGCTTGGGTCTGGCCGAGTGGGTTTTGGTCTAGCGGAGTGGGTTTGGGTCTAGCCGAGTGGGTTTGGGTCTAGCGGAGTGGGTTTGGGTCTAGCCGAGTGGGTTTGGGTCAAGCCGATAGGGTTTGGGTCTAGCCGAGTGGGTTTGGGTCTGGCCGAGTGGGTTTGGGTCTAGCCGAGTGGGTTTGTGTCTAGCGGAGTGGGTTTGGGTCTAGCGGAGTGGGTTTGGGTCTAGCGGAGTGGATTTGGGTCTAGCGGAGTGGGTTTGGTTCTAGCGGAGTGGGTTTGGGTCTAGCGGAGTGGGTTTGGGTCTAGCGGACTGGGTTTGGGTCTAGCCGAGTGGGTTTTTGTCTAGCCGAGTGGGTTTCGGTCTAGCCGAGTGGGTTTGGGTGTAGCCGAGTGGGTTTGGGTCTGGCCGAGTGGGTTTGGGTCTAGCGGAGTGGGTTTGGGTCTAGCCGAGTGGGTTTGGGTCTAGCGGAGTGGGTTTGGGTCTAGCCGAGTGGGTTTGGGTCTAGCGAGTGGGTTTGGGTCTAGCGAGTGGGTTTGGCTCTAGCCGTGTGGGTTTGGGTTTAGCCGAGTGGGCTTGGGTCTAGCCTAGTGGGTTTGGGTCTAGCCGAGTGGGTTTGGGTATAGCCGAGTGGGTTTGGGTCTAGCCGAGTGGGTTTGGGTCCAGCCGAGTGGGTTTGGGTCTAGCCGAGTGGGTTTGGGTGGAGCCGAGTGCGTTTGGGTGTAGCCGAGTGGGTTTGGGTCTGGCCGAGTGCGTTTGGGTCTAGCGGAGTAGGTTTGGGTCTAGCCGAGTGGGTTTGGGTCTAGCGGAGTGGGTTTGGGTCTAGCTGAGTGGGTTTGGGTCTAGCAGAGTGGGTTTGGGTCTAGCGGAGTGGGTTTGCGTCTAGCGGAGTGGGTTTGGGTCTAGCGGAGTGGGTATGGGTCTAGCGGAGTGGGTTTGGGTCTAGCGGACTGGGTTTGGGTCTAGCGGAGTGGGTTTGGGTCTAGCGGAGTGGGTTTGGGTCTAGCCGAATGGGTTTGGGTGTAGCCGAGTGGGTTTGGGTCTAGCCGAGTCGGTTTGGGTCTAGCGGAGTGGGTTTGGGTCTAGCGGAGTGGATTTGGGTCTGGCCGAGTGGGTTTGGGTCTAGCCGAGTGCGTTTGTGTCTAGCCTAGTGGGTTTGGGTCTAGCCGAGTGGGTTTGGGTCTAGCCGAGTGGGTTTGGGTCTAGCCGAGTGGGTTTGGATCTAGCCGAGTGGTTTTGGGTCTAGCCGTGTGGGTTTGGGTCTAGCCGAGTGGGTTTGATTCTAGCCGAGTGGGTTTGGCACTAGCTGAGTGGGTTTGGGTCAAGCCGAATGGGTTTGGGTCCAGCCGAGTGGGTTTGGGTCCAGCCGAGTGGGTTTGGATCTAGCCGAGTGGTTTTGGGTCTAGCCGTGTGGGTTTGGGTCTAGCCGAGTGGGTTTGATTCTAGCCGAGTGGGTTTGGCACTAGCTGAGTGGGTTTGGGTCAAGCCGAATGGGTTTGGGTCCAGCCGAGTGGGTTTGGGTCCAGCCGAGTGGGTTTGGGTCTGGCCAAGTGGGTTTGGGTCAAGCCAGTGGGTTTGGGTCTTGCCGAGTGGGTTTGGGCCTAGCCTAGTGGGTTTGGGTCTAGCCGAGTGGGTTTGGGTCTAGCCGAGTGGGTTTGTGTCTAGCCGAGTGGGTTTGGGTCTAGCCGAGTGGGTTTGGGTCAAGCCGATAGGGTTTGGGTCTAGCCGAGTGGGTTTGGGTCTGGCCGAGTGGGTTTGGGTCTAGCCGAGTGGGTTTGGGTCTAGCGGAGTGGGTTTGGGTCTAGCGGAGTGGGTTTGGGTCTAGCGGACTGGGGTTGGGTCTAGCCGAGTGGGTTTGGGTCTAGCCGAGTGGGTTTGGGTCTAGCGAGTGTGTTTGGGTCTAGCGAGTGGGTTTGGCTCTAGCCGTGTGGGTTTGGGTTTAGCCGAGTGGGCTTGGGTCTGGCGGAGTGGGTTTGGGTCTAGCTGAGTGGGTTTGGGTCTAGCCGAGTGGGTTTGGGTCTAGCGGAGTGGGTTTGGGTCTAGCCGAGTGGGTTTGGGTCAAGCCGATAGGGTTTGGGTCTAGCCGAGTGGGTTTGGGTCTGGCCGAGTGGGTTTGGGTCTAGCCGAGTGGGTTTGGGTCTGGCCGAGTGGGTTTGGGTCTAGCCGAGTGGGTTTGTGTCTAGCGGAGTGGGTTTGGGTCTAGCAGAGTGGGTTTGGGTCTAGCGGAGTGGGTTTGGGTGTAGCGGAGTGGGTTTGGGTCTAGCGGAGTGGGTTTGGGTCTAGCGGACTGGGTTTGGGTCTAGCGGAGTGGGTTTGGGTCTAGCGGAGTGGATTTGGGTCTAGCCGAGTGGGTTTGGGTCTAGCGGAGTGGGTTTGGGTCTAGCCGAGTGGGTTTGGGTCTAGCCGTGGGTTTGGGTCTAGCCGAGTGGGTTTGGGTCTAGCCGAGTGGGTTTGGGTCTAGCGAGTGTGTTTGGGTCTAGCGAGTGGGTTTGGCTCTAGCCGTGTGGGTTTGGGTTTAGCCGAGTGGGCTTGGGTCTGGCCGAGTGGGTTTTGGTCTAGCGGAGTGGGTTTGGGTCTAGCCGAGTGGGTTTGGGTCTAGCGGAGTGGGTTTGGGTCTAGCCGAGTGGGTTTGGGTCAAGCCGATAGGGTTTGGGTCTAGCCGAGTGGGTTTGGGTCTGGCCGAGTGGGTTTGGGTCTAGCCGAGTGGGTTTGTGTCTAGCGGAGTGGGTTTGGGTCTAGCGGAGTGGGTTAGGGTCTAGCGGAGTGGGTTTGGGTCTAGCAGATTGGGTTTGGGTCTAGCGGAGTGGGTTTGGGTCTAGTGGAGTGGGTTTGGGTCTCGCGGAGTGGGTTTGGGTCTAGCGGAGTGGGTTTGGGTCTAGCGGACTGGGTTTGGGTCTAGCGGAGTGGGTTTGGGTCTAGCGGAGTGGATTTGGGTCTAGCGGAGTGGGTTTGGTTCTAGCGGAGTGGGTTTGGGTCTAGCGGAGTGGGTTTGGGTCTAGCGGACTGGGTTTGGGTCTAGCCGAGTGGGTTTTTGTCTAGCCGAGTGGGTTTCGGTCTAGCCGAGTGGGTTTGGGTGTAGCCGAGTGGGTTTGGGTCTGGCCGAGTGGGTTTGGGTCTAGCGGAGTGGGTTTGGGTCTAGCCGAGTGGGTTTGGGTCTAGCGGAGTGGGTTTGGGTCTAGCGGAGTGGGTTTGGGTCTAGCGGACTGGGTTTGGGTCTAGCGGAGTTGGTTTGGGTCTAGCGGAGTGGATTTGGGTCTAGCCGAGTGGGTTTGGGTCTAGTGGAGTGGGTTTGGGTCTAGCCGAGTGGGTTTGGTTCTAGCCGTGGGTTTGGGTCTAGCCGAGTGGGTTTGTGTCTAGCCGAGTGGGTTTGGGTCTAGCCGAGTGGGTTTGGGTCAAGCCGATAGGGTTTGGGTCTAGCCGAGTGGGTTTGGGTCTGGCCGAGTGGGTTTGGGTCTAGCCGAGTGGGTTTGGGTCTAGCGGAGTGGGTTTGGGTCTAGCGGAGTGGGTTTGGGTCTAGCGGACTGGGGTTGGGTCTAGCCGAGTGGGTTTGGGTCTAGCCGAGTGGGTTTGGGTCTAGCGAGTGTGTTTGGGTCTAGCGAGTGGGTTTGGCTCTAGCCGTGTGGGTTTGGGTTTAGCCGAGTGGGCTTGGGTCTGGCGGAGTGGGTTTGGGTCTAGCTGAGTGGGTTTGGGTCTAGCCGAGTGGGTTTGGGTCTAGCGGAGTGGGTTTGGGTCTAGCCGAGTGGGTTTGGGTCAAGCCGATAGGGTTTGGGTCTAGCCGAGTGGGTTTGGGTCTGGCCGAGTGGGTTTGGGTCTAGCCGAGTGGGTTTGGGTCTGGCCGAGTGGGTTTGGGTCTAGCCGAGTGGGTTTGTGTCTAGCGGAGTGGGTTTGGGTCTAGCAGAGTGGGTTTGGGTCTAGCGGAGTGGGTTTGGGTGTAGCGGAGTGGGTTTGGGTCTAGCGGAGTGGGTTTGGGTCTAGCGGACTGGGTTTGGGTCTAGCGGAGTGGGTTTGGGTCTAGCGGAGTGGATTTGGGTCTAGCCGAGTGGGTTTGGGTCTAGCGGAGTGGGTTTGGGTCTAGCCGAGTGGGTTTGGGTCTAGCCGTGGGTTTGGGTCTAGCCGAGTGGGTTTGGGTCTAGCCGAGTGGGTTTGGGTCTAGCGAGTGTGTTTGGGTCTAGCGAGTGGGTTTGGCTCTAGCCGTGTGGGTTTGGGTTTAGCCGAGTGGGCTTGGGTCTGGCCGAGTGGGTTTTGGTCTAGCGGAGTGGGTTTGGGTCTAGCCGAGTGGGTTTGGGTCTAGCGGAGTGGGTTTGGGTCTAGCCGAGTGGGTTTTGGTCAAGCCGATAGGGTTTGGGTCTAGCCGAGTGGGTTTGGGTCTGGCCGAGTGGGTTTGGGTCTAGCCGAGTGGGTTTGTGTCTAGCGGAGTGGGTTTGGGTCTAGCGGAGTGGGTTAGGGTCTAGCGGAGTGGGTTTGGGTCTAGCAGATTGGGTTTGGGTCTAGCGGAGTGGGTTTGGGTCTAGTGGAGTGGGTTTGGGTCTCGCGGAGTGGGTTTGGGTCTAGCGGAGTGGGTTTGGGTCTAGCGGACTGGGTTTGGGTCTAGCGGAGTGGGTTTGGGTCTAGCGGAGTGGATTTGGGTCTAGCGGAGTGGGTTTGGTTCTAGCGGAGTGGGTTTGGGTCTAGCGGAGTGGGTTTGGGTCTAGCGGACTGGGTTTGGGTCTAGCCGAGTGGGTTTTTGTCTAGCCGAGTGGGTTTCGGTCTAGCCGAGTGGGTTTGGGTGTAGCCGAGTGGGTTTGGGTCTGGCCGAGTGGGTTTGGGTCTAGCGGAGTGGGTTTGGGTCTAGCCGAGTGGGTTTGGGTCTAGCGGAGTGGGTTTGGGTCTAGCGGAGTGGGTTTGGGTCTAGCGGACTGGGTTTGGGTCTAGCGGAGTTGGTTTGGGTCTAGCGGAGTGGATTTGGGTCTAGCCGAGTGGGTTTGGGTCTAGTGGAGTGGGTTTGGGTCTAGCCGAGTGGGTTTGGTTCTAGCCGTGGGTTTGGGTCTAGCCGAGTGGGTTTGGGTCTAGCCGAGTGGGTTTGGGTCTAGCGAGTGGGTTTGGGTCTAGCGAGTGGGTTTGGCTCTAGCCGTGTGGGTTTGGGTTCAGCCGAGTGGGCTTGGGTCTAGCCTAGTGGGTTTGGGTCTAGCCGAGTGGGTTTGGGTATAGCCGAGTGGGTTTGGGTCCAGCCGAGTGGGTTTGGGTCCAGCCGAGTGGGTTTGGGTCTAGCCGAGTGGGTTTGGGTGGAGCCGAGTGGGTTTGGGTGTAGCCGAGTGGGTTTGGGTCTGGCCGAGTGGGTTTGGGTCTAGCGGAGTAGGTTTGGGTCTAGCCGAGTGGGTTTGGGTCTAGCGGAGTGGGTTTGGGTATAGCTGAGTGGGTTTGGATCTAGCGGAGTGGGTTTGGGTCTAGCGGAGTGGGTTTGGGTCTAGCCGAATGGGTTTGGGTGTAGCCGAGTGCGTTTGGGTCTAGCCGAGTCGGTTTGGGTCGAGCGGAGTGGGTTTGGGTCTAGCGGAGTGGATTTGGGTCTGGCCGAGTGGGTTTGGGTCTAGCCGAGTGCGTTTGGGTCTAGCCTAGTGGGTTTGGGTCTAGCCGAGTGGGTTTGGGTCTAGCCGAGAGGGTTTGGGTCTAGCCGAGTGGGTTTGGATCTAGCCGAGTGGCTTTGGGTCTAGCCGTGTGGGTTTGGGTCTAGCCGAGTGGGTTTGATTCTAGCCGAGTGGGTTTGGCACTAGCTGAGTGGGTTTGGGTCAAGCCGAATGGGTTTGGGTCCAGCCGAGTGGGTTTGGGTCCAGCCGAATGGGTTTGGGTCTGGCCAAGTGGGTTTGGGTCAAGCCAGTGGGTTTGGGTCTGGCGGAGTGGGTTTGGGCCTAGCCTTGTGGGTTTGGGTCTAGCCGAGTGGGTTTGGGTCTAGCCGAGTGGGTTTGGGTCTAGCGGAGTGGGTTTGTGTCTAGCCGAGTGGGTTTGGGTCTAGCCGTGGGTTTGGGTCTAGCCGAGTGGGTTTGGGTCTAGCCGAGTGGGTTTGGGTCTAGCGAGTGTGTTTGGGTCTAGCGAGTGGGTTTGCCTCTAGCCGTGTGGGTTTGGGTTTAGCCGAGTGGGCTTGGGTCTGGCGGAGTGGGTTTGGGTCTAGCAGAGTGGGTTTGGGTCTAGCCGAGTGGGTTTGGGTCTAGCGGAGTGGGTTTGGGTCTAGCCGAGTGGGTTTGGGTCAAGCCGATAGGGTTTGGGTCTAGCCGAGTGGGTTTGGGTCTGGCCGAGTGGGTTTGGGTCTGGCCGAGTGGGTTTGGGTCTGGCCGAGTGGGTTTGGGTCTAGCCGAGTGGGTTTGTGTCTAGCGGAGTGGGTTTGGGTCTAGCAGAGTGGGTTTGGGTCTAGCGGAGTGGGTTTGGGTCTAGCGGAGTGGGTTTGGGTCTAGCGGAGTGGGTTTGGGTCTAGCGGACTGGGTTTGGGTCTAGCGGAGTGGGTTTGGGTCTAGCGGAGTGGATTTGGGTCTAGCCGAGTGGGTTTGGGTCTAGCGGAGTGGGTTTGGGTCTAGCCGAGTGGGTTTGGGTCTAGCCGTGGGTTTGGGTCTAGCCGAGTGGGTTTGGGTCTAGCCGAGTGGGTTTGGGTCTAGCGAGTGTGTTTGGGTCTAGCGAGTGTGTTTGGCTCTAGCCGTGTGGGTTTGGGTTTAGCCGAGTGGGCTTGGGTCTGGCCGAGTGGGTTTTGGTCTAGCGGAGTGGGTTTGGGTCTAGCCGAGTGGGTTTGGGTCTAGCGGAGTGGGTTTGGGTCTAGCCGAGTGGGTTTGGGTCAAGCCGATAGGGTTTGGGTCTAGCCGAGTGGGTTTGGGTCTGGCCGAGTGGGTTTGGGTCTAGCCGAGTGGGTTTGTGTCTAGCGGAGTGGGTTTGGGTCTAGCGGAGTGGGTTAGGGTCTAGCGGAGTGGGTTTGGGTCTAGCAGAGTGGGTTTGGGTCTAGCGGAGTGGGTTTGGGTCTAGCGGAGTGGGTTTGGGTCTCGCGGAGTGGGTTTGGGTCTAGCGGAGTGGGTTTGGGTCTAGCGGACTGGGTTTGGGTCTAGCGGAGTGGGTTTGGGTCTAGCGGAGTGGATTTGGGTCTAGCGGAGTGGGTTTGGTTCTAGCGGAGTGGGTTTGGGTCTAGCGGAGTGGGTTTGGGTCTAGCGGACTGGGTTTGGGTCTAACCGAGTGGGTTTTTGTCTAGCCGAGTGGGTTTCGGTCTAGCCGAGTGGGTTTGGGTGTAGCCGAGTGGGTTTGGGTCTGGCCGAGTGGGTTTGGGTCTAGCGGAGTGGGTTTGGGTCTAGCCGAGTGGGTTTGGGTCTAGCGGAGTGGGTTTGGGTCTAGCCGAGTGGGTTTGGGTCTAGCGAGTGGGATTGGGTCTAGCGAGTGGGTTTGGCTCTAGCCGTGTGGGTTTGGGTTTAGCCGAGTGGGCTTGGGTCTAGCCTAGTGGGTTTGGGTCTAGCCGAGTGGGTTTGGGTATAGCCGAGTGGGTTTGGGTCTAGCCGAGTGGGTTTGGGTCCAGCCGAGTGGGTTTGGGTCTAGCCGAGTGGGTTTGGGTGGAGCCGAGTGGGTTTGGGTGTAGCCGAGTTGGTTTGGGTCTGGCCGAGTGGGTTTGGGTCTAGCGGAGTAGGTTTGGGTCTAGCCGAGTGGGTTTGGGTCTAGCGGAGTGGGTTTGGGTCTAGCTGAGTGGGTTTGGGTCTAGCGGAGTGGGTTTGGGTCTAGCGGAGTGGGTTTGCGTCTAGCGGAGTGGGTTTGGTTCTAGCGGAGTGGGTATGGGTCTAGCGGAGTGGGTTTGGGTCTAGCGGACTGGGTTTGGGTCTAGCGGAGGGGGTTTGGGTCTAGCGGAGTGGGTTTGGGTCTAGCCGAATGGGTTTGGGTGTAGCCGAGTGGGTTTGGGTCTAGCCGAGTCGGTTTGGGTCTAGCGGAGTGGGTTTGGGTCTAGCGGAGTGGATTTGGGTCTGGCCGAGTGGGTTTGGGTCTAGCCGAGTGCGTTTGGTCTAGCCTAGTGGGTTTGGGTCTAGCCGAGTGGGTTTGGGTCTAGCCGAGTGGGTTTGGGTCTAGCCGAGTGGGTTTGGATCTAGCCGAGTGGTTTTGGGTCTAGCCGTGTGGGTTTGGGTCTAGCCGAGTGGGTTTGATTCTAGCCGAGTGGGTTTGGCACTAGCTGAGTGGGTTTGGGTCAAGCCGAATGGGTTTGGGTCCAGCCGAGTGGGTTTGGGTCCAGCCGAGTGGGTTTGGATCTAGCCGAGTGGTTTTGGGTCTAGCCGTGTGGGTTTGGGTCTAGCCGAGTGGGTTTGATTCTAGCCGAGTGGGTTTGGCACTAGCTGAGTGGGTTTGGGTCAAGCCGAATGGGTTTGGGTCCAGCCGAGTGGGTTTGGGTCCAGCCGAGTGGGTTTGGGTCTGGCCAAGTGGGTTTGGGTCAAGCCAGTGGGTTTGGGTCTTGCCGAGTGGGTTTGGGCCTAGCCTAGTGGGTTTGGGTCTAGCCGAGTGGGTTTGGGTCTAGCCGAGTGGGTTTGGGTCTAGCGGAGTGGGTTTGGGTCTAGCCGAGTGGGTTTGGGTCTAGCCGTGGGTTTGGGTCTAGCCGAGTGGGTTTGGGTCTAGCCGAGTGGGTTTGGGTCTAGCGAGTGTGTTTGGGTCTAGCGAGTGGGTTTGGCTCTAGCCGTGTGGGTTTGGGTTTAGACGAGTGGGCTTGGGTCTGGCGGAGTGGGTTTGGGTCTAGCGGAGTGGGTTTGGGTCTAGCCGAGTGGGTTTGGGTCTAGCGGAGTGGGTTTGGGTCTAGCCGAGTGGGTTTGGGTCAAGCCGATAGGGTTTGGGTCTAGCCGAGTGGGTTTGGGTCTGGCCGAGTGGGTTTGGGTCTAGCCGAGTGGGTTTGGGTCTGGCCGAGTGGGTTTGGGTCTAGCCGAGTGGGTTTGTGTCTAGCGGAGTGGGTTTGGGTCTAGCAGAGTGGGTTTGGGTCTAGCGGAGTGGGTTTGGGTCTAGCAGAGTGGGTTTGGGTCTAGCGGAGTGGGTTTGGGTCTAGCGGACTGGGGTTGGGTCTAGCGGAGTGGGTTTGGGTCTAGCGGAGTGGATTTGGGTCTAGCCGAGTGGGTTTGGGTCTAGCGGAGTGGGTTTGGGTCTAGCCGAGTGGGTTTGGGTCTAGCCGTGGGTTTGGGTCTAGCGAGTGTGTTTGGCTCTAGCCGTGTGGGTTTGGGTTTAGCCGAGTGGGCTTGGGTCTGGCCGAGTGGGTTTTGGTCTAGCGGAGTGGGTTTGGGTCTAGCCGAGTGGGTTTGGGTCTAGCGGAGTGGGTTTGGGTCTAGCCGAGTGGGTTTGGGTCAAGCCGATAGGGTTTGGGTCTAGCCGAGTGGGTTTGGGTCTGGCCGAGTGGGTTTGGGTCTAGCCGAGTGGGTTTGTGTCTAGCGGAGTGGGTTTGGGTCTAGCGGAGTGGGTTAGGGTCTAGCGGATTGGGTTTGGGTCTAGCAGAGTGGGTTTGGGTCTAGCGGAGTGGGTTTGGGTCTAGCGGAGTGGGTTTGGGTCTCGCGGAGTGGGTTTGGGTCTAGCGGAGTGGGTTTGGGTCTAGCGGACTGGGTTTGGGTCTAGCGAGTGGGTTTGGGTCTAGCGAGTGGGTTTGGCTCTAGCCGTGTGGGTTTGGGTTTAGCCGAGTGGGCTTGGGTCTAGCGGAGTGGGTTTGGGTCTAGCGGAGTGGGTTTGCGTCTAGCGGACTGGGTTTGGGTCTAGCCGAGTGGGTTTGGGTCTAGCCGAGTGGGTTTGGATCTAGCCGAGTGGTTTTGGGTCTAGCCGTGTGGGTTTGGGTCTAGCCGAGTCGGTTTGATTCTAGCCGAGTGGGTTTGGCACTAGCTGAGTGGGTTTGGGTCAAGCCGAATGGGTTTGGGTCCAGCCGAGTGGGTTTGGGTCCAGCCGAGTGGGTTTGGGTCTGGCCAAGTGGGTTTGGGTCAAGCCAGTGGGTTTGGGTCTAGCCGAGTGGGTTTGGGCCTAGCCTAGTGGGTTTGGGTCTAGCCGAGTGGGTTTGGGTCTAGCCGAGTGGGTTTGGGTCTAGCCGAGTGGGTTTGGGTCTAGCCGAGTGGGTTTGGGTCTAGCGGAGTGGGTTTGGGTCTAGCCGAGTGGGTTTGGGTCTAGCCGATAGGGTTTGGGTCTAGCCGAGTGGGTTTTGGTCTAGCCGAGTGGGTTTGGGTCTAGCCGAGTGGGTTTGTGTCTAGCGGAGTGGGTTTGGGTCTAGCGGAGTGGGTTAGGGTCTAGCGGAGTGGGTTTGGGTCTAGCGGAGTGGGTTTGGGTCTAGCGGAGTGGGTTTGGGTCTAGCGGAGTGGATTTGGGTCTAGCCGAGTGGGTTTGGGTCTAGCGGAGTGGGTTTGGGTCTAGCCGAGTGGGTTTTCGTCTAGCCGAGTGGGTTTCGGTCTAGCCGAGTGGGTTTGGGTCTAGCCGAGTGGGTTTGGGTGGAGCCGAGTGGGTTTGGGTGTAGCCGAGTGGGTTTGGGTCTGGCCGAGTGGGTTTGGGTCTCGCGGAGTAGGTTTGGGTCTAGCCGAGTGGGTTTGGGTCTAGCGGAGTGGGTTTGGGTCTAGCTGAGTGGGTTTGGGTCTAGCGGAGTGGGTTTGGGTCTAGCGGAGTGGGTTTGCGTCTAGCGGAGTGGGTTTGGGTCTAGCGGAGTGGGTATGGGTCTTGCGGAGTGGGTTTGGGTCTAGCGGACTGGGTTTGTGTCTAGCGGAGTGTGTTTGGGTCTAGCGGAGTGGGTTTGGGTCTAGCCGAATGGGTTTGGGTGTAGCCGAGTGGGTTTGGGTCTAGCCGAGTGGGTTCGGGTCTAGCGGAGTGGGTTTGGGTCTAGCGGAGTGGATTTGGGTCTGGCCGAGTGGGTTTGGGTCTAGCCGAGTGGGTTTGGGTCTAGCCGAGTGGGTTTGGGTCTAGCCGAGTGGGTTTGGGTCTAGCCGAGTGGGTTTGGATCTAGCCGAGTGGTTTTGGGTCTAGCCGAGTGGGTTTGGGTCTAGCCGAGTGGGTTTGATTCTAGCCGAGTGGGTTTGGCACTAGCTGAGTGGGTTTGGGTCAAGCCGAATGGGTTTGGGTCCAGCCGAGTGGGTTTGGGTCCAGCCGATTGGGTTTGGGTCTGGCCAAGTGGGTTTGGGTCAAGCCAGTGGGTTTGGGTCTAGCCGAGTGGGTTTGGGTCTAGCCGAGTGGGTTTGGGTGTAGCCGAGTGGGTTTGGGTCTGGCCGAGTGGGGTTGGGTCTAGCGGAGTGGGTTTGGGTCTAGTGGAGTGGGTTAGGGTCTAGCGGAGTGGGTTTGGGTCTAGCAGAGTGGGTTTGGGTCTAGCGGAGTGGGTTTGGGTCTAGCGGAGTGGGTTTGGGTCTAGCGGAGTGGGTTTGGGTCTAGCGGAGTGGGTTTGGGTCTAGCGGAGTGGATTTGGGTCTAGCCGAGTGGGTTTGGGTCTAGCGGAGTGGGTTTGGGTGTAGCCGAGTGGGTTTGGGTCTAGCGGTGGGTTTGGGTCTAGCCGAGTGGGTTTGGGTCTAGCCGAGTGGGTTTGGGTCTAGCCGAGTGTGTTTGGGTCTAGCCGAGTGGGTTTGGGTCTAGCCGAGAGGGTTTGGGTCTAGCCGAGTGGGTTTGGGTCTAGCCGAGTGGGTTTGGGTCTAGCCGAGTGGGTTTGTGTCTAGCGGAGTGGGTTTGGGTCTAGCGGAGTGGGTTAGGGTCTAGCGGAGTGGGTTTGGGTCTAGCGGAGTGGGTTTGGGTCTAGCGGAGTGGGTTTGGGTCTAGCCGAGTGGGTTTGGGTCTAGCGGAGTGGGTTTGCGTCTAGCGGAGTAGGTTTGGGTCTAGCGGAGTGGTATGGGTCTAGCGGAGTGGGTTTGGGTCTAGCGGACTGGGTTTGGGTCTAGCCGAGTGGGTTTGGGTCCAGCTGAGTGGGTTTGGGTCAACCCGAGTGGGTTTGTGTCTGGCGGAGTGGGTTTGGGTCTAGCGGAGTGGGTTAGGGTCTAGCGGAGTGGGTTTGGGTCTAGCGGAGTAGGTTTGGGTCTAGCGGAGTGGGTTTGGGTCTAGCGGAGTTGGTTTGGGTGTGGCGGAGTGGGTTTGGGTCTGGCGGAGTGGGTTTGGGTCTAGCGGACTGGGTTTGGGTCTAGCGGAGTGGGTTTGGGTCTAGCGGAGTGGGTTTGGGTCTACCTAGTGGGTTTGGGTCTAGCCGAGTGGGCTTAGGTCTAGCCGGGTGGGTTTGGGTCTAGCCGAGTGGGTTTGGGTCTAGCCGAGTGGGTTTGGGTCTAGCCGAGTGGGTTTGGGTCTAGCCGAGTGGGTTTGGGTCTAGCGGAGTGGGTTTAGGGTGCAGCCGAGTGGGTTTGGGTCTAGCCGAGTGGGTTTGGGTCCAGCCGAGAGGGTTTGGGTCTAGGCGAGTGGGTTTGGGTCTTGCGGAGTGGGTTTGGTTGTAGCCGAGTGGGTTTGGGGCTAGCCGAGTGGGTTTGGGTCCAGCCGAGTGGGTTTGGGTCTAGCCGAGTGGGTTTGGGTCTGGACGAGTGGGTTTGGGTCTAGCCGAGTGGGTTTGGGTCTAGCCGAGTGGGTTTGGGTCTATCCGAGTGGGTTTGGGTCTAGCGGAGTGGGTTTTGAGTCTAGCGGAGTGGGTTTGGGTCTAGCGGAGTGGGTTTGGGTCTAGCGGAGTGGGTTTGTGTCTAGCGGAGTGGGTTTGGGTCTAGCGGAGTGGGTTTGGGTCTAGCGGAGTGGATTTGGGTCTAGCGGAGTGGGTTTGGGTCTAGCCGAGTGGGTTTGTGTCTAGCCGTGGGTTTGGATCTAGCCGAGTGGGTTTGGGTCTAGCCGAGTGGGTTTGGGTCTAGCCGAGTGGGTTTGGGTCTAGCCGAGTGGGTTTGGGTCTAGCCGAGAGGGTTTGGGTCTAGCCGAGTGGGTTTGGGTCTAGCCGAGTGGGTTTGGGTCTAGCCGAGTGGGTTTGTGTCTAGCGGAGTGGGTTTGGGTCTAGCGGAGTGGGTTAGGGTCTAGCGGAGTGGGTTTGGGTCTAGCGGAGTGGGTTTGGGTCTAGCGGAGTGGGTTTGGCTCTAGCCGAGTGGGTTTGGGTCTAGCGGAGTGGGTTTGCGTCTAGCGGAGTAGGTTTGGGTCTAGCGGAGTGGGTATGGGTCTAGCGGAGTGGGTTTGGGTCTAGCGGACTGGGTTTGGGTCTAGCCGAGTGGGTTTGGGTCTAGCTGAGTGGGTTTGGGTCAAGCCGAGTGGGTTTGTGTCTGGCGGAGTGGGTTTGGGTCTAGCGGAGTGGGTTAGGGTCTAGCGGAGTGGGTTTGGGTCTAGCGGAGTAGGTTTGGGTCTAGCGGAGTGGGTTTGGGTCTAGCGGAGTTGGTTTGGGTGTGGCGGAGTGGGTTTGGGTCTGGCGGAGTGGGTTTGGGTCTAGCGGACTGGGTTTGGGTCTAGCGGAGTGGGTTTGGGTCTAGCGGAGTGGGTTTGGGTCTACCTAGTGGGTTTGGGTCTAGCCGAGTGGGCTTAGGTCTAGCCGGGTGGGTTTGGGTCTAGCCGAGTGGGTTTGGGTCTAGCCGAGTGGGTTTGGGTCTAGCATAGTGGGTTTGGGTCTAGCCGAGTGGGTTTGGGTCTAGCGGAGTGGGTTTAGGGTGCAGCCGAGTGAGTTTGGGTCTAGCCGAGTGGGTTTGGGTCCAGCCGAGAAGGTTTGGGTCTAGGCGAGTGGGTTTGGGTCTTGCGGAGTGGGTTTGGTTGTAGCCGAGTGGGTTTGGGGCTAGCCGAGTGGGTTTGGGTCCAGCCGAGTGGGTTTGGGTCTAGCGGAGTGGGTTTGGGTCTAGCGGAGTGGGTTTGGATCTAGCGGAGTGGGTTTGGGTCTAGCGGACTTGGTTTGGGTCTAGCGGAGTGGGTTTGGGTCTAGCGGAGTGGATTTGGGTGTAGCCGAGTGTGTTTGGGTCCAGCGGAGTGGGTTTGGGTCTAGCCGAGTGGGTTTTCGTCTAGCCGAGTGGGTTTCGGTCTAGCCGAGTGGGTTTGGGTGTAGCCGAGTGGGTTTGGGTCTGGCCGAGTGGGTTTGGGTCTAGCGGAGTGGGTTTGGGTCTAGCCGAGTGGGTTTGGGTCTAGCGGAGTGGGTTTCGGTCTAGCGGAGTGGGTTTGGGTCTAGCGGACTGGGTTTGGGTCTAGCGGAGTGGGTTTGGGTCTAGCGGAGTGCATTTGGGTCTAGCCGAGTGGGTTTGGGTCTAGCGGAGTGGGTTTGGGTCTAGCGGAGTGGGTTTGGGTCTAGCCGTGGGTTTGGGTCTAGCCGAGTGGGTTTGGGTCTAGCCGAGTGGGTTTGGGTCTAGCGAGTGGGTTTGGGTCTAGCGAGTGGGTTTGGCTCTCGCCGTGTGGGTTTGGGTTTAGCCGAGTGGGCTTGGGTCTAGCCAAGTGGGTTTGGGTCTAGCCGAGTGGGTTTGGGCCTAGCCGAGTGGGTTTGGGTCTAGTCGAGTGGGTTTGGGTCCAGCCGAGTGGGTTTGGGTCTAGCCGAGTGGGTTTGGGTGGAGCCGAGTGGGTTTGGGTGTAGCCGAGTGGGTTTGGGTCTGGCCGAGTGGGTTTGGGTCTCGCGGAGTAGGTTTGGGTCTAGCCGAGTGGGTTTGGGTCTAGCGGAGTGGGTTTGGGTCTAGCTGAGTGGGTTTGGGTCTAGCGGAGTGGGTTTGGGTCTAGCGGAGTGGGTTTGCGTCTAGCGGAGTGGGTTTGGGTCTAGCGGAGTGGGTATGGGTCTTGCGGAGTGGGTTTGGGTCTAGCGGACTGGGTTTGTGTCTAGCGGAGTGGGTTTGGGTCTAGCGGAGTGGGTTTGGGTCTAGCCGAATGGGTTTGGGTGTAGCCGAGTGGGTTTGGGTCTAGCCGAGTGGGTTTGGGTCTAGCGGAGTGGGTTTGGGTCTAGCGGAGTGGATTTGGGTCTGGCCGAGTGGGTTTGGGTCTAGCCGAGTGGGTTTGGGTCTAGCCTAGTGGGTTTGGGTCTAGCCGAGTGGGTTTGGGTCTAGCCGAGTGGGTTTGGGTCTAGCCGAGTGGGTTTGGATCTAGCCGAGTGGGTTTGGATCTAGCCGAGTGGGTTTGGGTCTAGCCGAGTGGGTTTGATTCTAGCCGAGTGGGTTTGGCACTAGCTGAGTGGGTTTGGGTCAAGCCGAATGGGTTTGGGTCCAGCCGAGTGGGTTTGGGTCCAGCCGAGTGGGTTTGGGTCTGGCCAAGTGGGTTTGGGTCAAGCCAGTGGGTTTGGGTCTAGCCGAGTGGGTTTGGGTCTAGCCGAGTGGGTTTGGGTGTAGCCGAGTGGGTTTGGGTCTGGCCGAGTGGGTTTGGGTCTAGCGGAGTGGGTTTGGGTCTAGTGGAGTGGGTTAGGGTCTAGCGGAGTGGGTTTGGGTCTAGCAGAGTGGGTTTGGGTCTAGCGGAGTGGGTTTGGGTCTAGCGGTGTGGGTTTGGGTCTAGCGGAGTGGGTTTGGGTCTAGCGGAGTGGGTTTGGGTCTAGCGGAGTGGGTTTGGGTCTAGCGGAGTGGATTTGGGTCTAGCCGAGTGCGTTTGGGTCTAGCGGAGTGGGTTTGGGTCTAGCCGAGTGGGTTTGGGTCTAGCCGTGGGTTTGGGTCTAGCCGAGTGGGTTTGGGTCTAGCCGAGTGGGTTTGGGTCTAGCCGAGTGTGTTTGGGTCTAGCCGAGTGGGTTTGGGTGTAGCCGAGTGGGTTTGGGTGTAGCCGAGTGGGTTTGGGTCTGGCCGAGTGGGTTTGGGTCTAGCGGAGTGGGTTTGGGTCTAGTGGAGTGGGTTAGGGTCTAGCGGAGTGGGTTTGGGTCTAGCCGAGTGGGTTTGGGTCTAGCCGAGTGGGTTTGGGTCTAGCCGAGTGGGTTTGTGTCTAGCGGAGTGGGTTTGGGTCTAGCGGAGTGGGTTAGGGTCTAGCGGAGTGGGTTTGGGTCTAGCGGAGTGGGTTTGGTTCTAGCGGAGTGGGTTTGGGTCTAGCTGAGTGGGTTTGGGTCTAGCGGAGTGGGTTTGCGTCTAGCGGAGTAGGTTTGGGTCTAGCGGAGTGGGTATGGGTCTAGCGGAGTGGGTTTGGGTCTAGCGGACTGGGTTTGGGTCTAGCCGAGTGGGTTTGGGTCTAGCTGAGTGGGTTTGGGTCAAGCCGAGTGGGTTTGTGTCTGGCGGAGTGGGTTTGGGTCTAGCGGAGTGGGTTAGGGTCTAGCGGAGTGGGTTTGGGTCTAGCGGAGTAGGTTTGGGTCTAGCGGAGTGGGTTTGGGTCTAGCGGAGTTGGTTTGGGTGTGGCGGAGTGGGTTTGGGTCTGGCGGAGTGGGTTTGGGTCTAGCGGACTGGGTTTGGGTCTAGCGGAGTGGGTTTGGGTCTAGCGGAGTGGGTTTGGGTCTACCTAGTGGGTTTGGGTCTAGCCGGGTGGGTTTGGGTCCAGCCGAGTGGGTTTGGGTCTAGCCGAGTGGGTTTGGGTCTAGCCGAGTTGGTTTGGGTCTAGCCGAGTGGGTTTGGGTCTAGCGGAGTGGGTTTAGGGTGCAGCCGAGTGGGTTTGGGTCTAGCCGAGTGGGTTTGGGTCCAGCCGAGAGGGTTTGGGTCTAGGCTAGTGGGTTTGGGTGTTGCGGAGTGGGTTTGGTTGTAGCCGAGTGGGTTTGGGGCTAGCCGAGTGGGTTTGGGTCCAGCCGAGTGGGTTTGGGTCTGGACGAGTGGGTTTGGGTCTAGCCGAGTGGGTTTGGGTCAAGCCGAGTGGGTTTGTGTCTGGCGGAGTGGGTTTGGGTCTAGCGGAGTGGGTTAGGGTCTAGCGGAGTGGGTTTGGGTCTAGCGGAGTAGGTTTGGGTCTAGCGGAGTGGGTTTGGGTCTAGCGGAGTTGGTTTGGGTGTGGCGGAGTGGGTTTGGGTCTGGCGGAGTGGGTTTGGGTCTAGCGGACTGGGTTTGGGTCTAGCGGAGTGGGTTTGGGTCTAGCGGAGTGGGTTTGGGTCTACCTAGTGGGTTTGGGTCTAGCCGGGTGGGTTTGGGTCCAGCCGAGTGGGTTTGGGTCTAGCCGAGTGGGTTTGGGTCTAGCCGAGTTGGTTTGGGTCTAGCCGAGTGGGTTTGGGTCTAGCGGAGTGGGTTTAGGGTGCAGCCGAGTGGGTTTGGGTCTAGCCGAGTGGGTTTGGGTCCAGCCGAGAGGGTTTGGGTCTAGGCGAGTGGGTTTGGGTGTTGCGGAGTGGGTTTGGTTGTAGCCGAGTGGGTTTGGGGCTAGCCGAGTGGGTTTGGGTCCAGCCGAGTGGGTTTGGGTCTAGCCGAGTGGGTTTGGGTCTGGACGAGTGGGTTTGGGTCTAGCCGAGTGGGTTTGGGTCTAGCCGAGTGGGTTTGGGTCTATCCGAGTGGGTTTGGGTCTAGCGGAGTGGGTTTTGAGTCTAGCGGAGTGGGCTTGGGTCTTGCGGAGTGGGTTTGATTCTAACGGAGTGGGTTTGGGTCTAGCGGAGTGGGTTTGGGTCTAGCGGAGTGGGTTTGGGTCTAGCGGAGTGGATTTGGGTCTAGCCGAGTGGGTTTGGGTCTAGCGGAGTGGGTTTGGGTCTAGCCGAGTGGGTTTGGGTCTAGCCGTGGGTTTGGATCTAGCCGAGTGGGTTTGGGTCTAGCCGAGTGGGTTTGGGTCTAGCCGAGTGGGTTTGGGTCTAGCCGAGTGGGTTTGGGTCTAGCCGAGAGGGTTTGGGTCTAGCCGAGTGGGTTTGGGTCTAGCCGAGTGGGTTTGGGTCTAGCCGAGTGGGTTTGTGTCTAGCGGAGTGGGTTTGGGTCTAGCCGAGTGGGTTTGGGTCTAGCTGAGTGGGTTTGGGTCAAGCCTAGTGGGTTTGTGTCTGGCGGAGTGGGTTTGGGTCTAGCGGAGTGGGTTAGGGTCTAGCGGAGTGGGTTTGGGTCTAGCGGAGTAGGTTTGGGTCTAGCGGAGTGGGTTTGGGTCTACCTAGTGGGTTTGGGTCTAGCCGAGTGGGCTTAGGTCTAGCCGGGTGGGTTTGGGTCTAGCCGAGTGGGTTTGGGTCTAGCCGAGTGGGTTTGGGTCTAGCCGAGTGGGTTTGGGTCTAGCCGAGTGGGTTTGGGTCCAGCCGAGTGGGTTTGGGTCTAGCCGAGTGGGTTTGTGTCTAGCGGAGTGGGTTTAGGGTGCAGCCGAGTGGGTTTGGGTCTAGCCGAGTGGGCTTGGGTCCAGCCGAGAGGGTTTGGGTCTAGGCGAGTGGGTTTGGGTCTTGCGGAGTGGGTTTGGTTGTAGCCGAGTGGGTTTGGGGCTAGCCGAGTTGGTTTGGGTCCAGCCGAGTGGGTTTGGGTCTAGCCGAGTGGGTTTGGGTCTGGACGAGTGGGTTTGGGTCTAGCCGAGTGGGTTTGGGTCTAGCCGAGTGGGTTTGGGTCTATCCGAGTGGGTTTGGGTCTAGCGGAGTGGGTTTTGAGTCTAGCGGAGTGGGCTTGGGTCTAGCGGAGTGGGTTTGAGTCTAACGGAGTGGGTTTGGGTCTAGCGGAGTGGGTTTGGGTCTAGCCGAGTGGGTTTGTGTCTAGCGGAGTGGGTTTGGGTCTAGCGGAGTGGGTTAGGGTCTAGCGGAGTGGGTTTGGGTCTAGCGGAGTGGGTTTGGGTCTAGCGGAGTGGGTTTGGGTCTAGCCGAGTGGGTTGGGGGCTAGCGGAGTGGGTTTGCGTCTAGCGGAGTAGGTTTGGGTCTAGCGGAGTGGGTTAGGGTCTAGCGGAGTGGGTTTGGGTCTAGCGGAGTGGGTTTGGGTCTAGCGGACTGGGTTTGGGTCTAGCCGAGTGGGTTTGGGTCTAGCTGAGTGGGTTTGGGTCAAGCCGAGTGGGTTTGTGTCTGGCGGAGTGGGTTTGGGTCTAGCGGAGTGGGTTAGGGTCAATCGGAGTGGGTTTGGGTCCAGCGGAGTAGGTTTGGGTCTAGCGGAGTGGGTTTGGGTCTAGCGGAGTTGGTTTGGGTGTGGCGGAGTGGGTTTGGGTCTGGCGGAGTGGGTTTGGGTCTAGCGGACTGGGTTTGGGTCTAGCCGAGTGGGCTTAGGTCTAGCCGGGTGGGTTTGGGTCTAGCCGAGTGGGTTTGGGTCTAGCCGAGTGGGTTTGGGTCTAGCCGAGTGGGTTTGGGTCTAGCCGAGTGGGTTTGGGTCTAGCGGAGTGGGTTTAGGGTGCAGCCGAGTGGGTTTGGGTCTAGCCGAGTGGGTTTGGGTCCAGCCGAGAGGGTTTGGGTTTAGGCGAGTGGGTTTGGGTCTTGCGGAGTGGGTTTGGTTGTAGCCGAGTGGGTTTGGGGCTAGCCGAGTGGGTTTGGGTCCAGCCGAGTGGGTTTGGGTCTAGCCGAGTGGGTTTGGGTCTGGACGAGTGGGTTTGGGTCTAGCCGAGTGGGTTTGGGTCTAGCCGAGTGGGTTTGGGTCTATCCGAGTGGGTTTGGGTCTAGCGGAGTGGGTTTTGAGTCTAGCGGAGTGGGCTTGGGTCTAGCGGAGTGGGTTTGAGTCTAACGGAGTGGGTTTGGGTCTAGCCGAGTGTGTTTGGGTCTAGCCGAGTGGGTTTGAGTCTAGCCGAGTGGGTTTGGGTCCAGCCGAGTGGGTTTCGGTCTAGCCGAGTGGGTTTGGGTCTAGCTGAGTGGGTTTGGGTCAAGCCGAGTGGGTTTGTGTCTAGCGGAGTGGGTTTGGGTCTAGCGGAGTGGGTTAGGGTCTAGCGGGGTGGGTTTGGGTCTAGCGGAGTAGGTTTGGGTCTAGCGGAGTGGGTTTGGGTCTAGCGGAGTGGGTTTGGGTCTAACGGAGTGGGTTTGGGTGTAGCCGAATGGGTTTGGGTGTAGCTGAGTGGGTTTGGGTCTAGCCGAGTGGGTTTGGGTCTAGCCGAGTGGGTTTGGGTCTAGCGGAGTAGGTTTGGGTCTAGCGGAGTGGGTTTGGGTCTAGCGGAGTTGGTTTGGGTGTGGCAGAGTGGGTTTGGGTCTGGCGGAGTGGGTTTGGGTCTAGCGGACTGGGTTTGGGTCTAGCGGAGTGGGTTTGGGTCTAGCGGAGTGGGTTTGGGTCTACCTAGTGGGTTTGGGTCTAGCCGAGTGGGCTTAGGTCTAGCCGGGTGGGTTTGGGTCTAGCCGAGTGGGTTTGGGTCTAGCCGAGTGGGTTTGGGTCTAGCCGAGTGGGTTTAGGTCTAGCCGAGTGGGTTTGGGTCTAGCGGAGTGGGTTTAGGGTGCAGCCGAGTGGGTTTGGGTCTAGCCGAGTGGGTTTGGGTCCAGCCGAGAGGGTTTGGGTCTAGGCGAGTGGGTTTGGGTCTTGCGGAGCGGGTTTGGTTGTAGCCGAGTGGGTTTGGGGCTAGGCGAGTGGGTTTGGGTCCAGCCGAGTGGGTTTGGGTCTAGCCGAGTGGGTTTGGGTCTGGACGAGTGGGTTTGGGTCTAGCCGAGTGGGTTTGGGTCCAGCCGAGTGGGTTTGGGTCTATCCGAGTGGGTTTGGGTCTAGCGGAGTGGGTTTTGAGTCTAGCGGAGTGGGCTTCGGTCTAGCGGAGTGGGTTTGAGTCTAACGGAGTGGGTTTGGGTCTAGCCGAGTGTGTTTGGGTCTAGCCGAGTGGGTTTGAGTCTAGCCGAGTGGGTTTGGGTCCAGCGGAGTGGGTTTGCATCTAGCCGAGTGGGTTTGGGTCTAGCGGAGTGGGTTTGGGTCCAGAGGAGTGGGGTTGGGTCTAGCGGAGTGGGTTAGGGTCTGGCCGAGTGGGTTTGGGTCTAGCGGAGTGGGTTTGGGTCTAGCCGAGTGGGTTTGGTTCTAGCGGAGTGGGTTTGGGTCTAGCCGAGTGGGTTTGGGTCTAGCCGAGAGGGTTTGGGTCCAGCCGAGTGGGTTTCGGTCTAGCCGAGTGGGTTTGGGTCTAGCCGAGTGGGTTTGGGTCTGGACGAGTGGGTTTGGGTCTAGCCGAGTGGGTTTGGGTCTTGCCGAGTGGGTTTGGGTCTATCCGAGTGGGTTTGGGTCTAGCGGAGTGGGTTTTGAGTCTAGCGGAGTGGGCTTGGGTCTAGCGGAGTGGGTTTGAGTCTAACGGAGTGGGTTTGGGTCTAGCGGAGTGGGTTTGGGTCTAGCGGAGTGGGTTTGGGTCTAGCGGAGTGGGTTTGTGTCTAGCGGAGTGGGTTTGGGTCTAGCGGAGTGGGTTTGGGTCTAGCGGAGTGGATTTGGGTCTAGCCGAGTGGGTTTGGGTCTAGCGGAGTGGGTTTGGGTCTAGCCGAGTGGGTTTGGGTCTAGCCGTGGGTTTGGATCTAGCCGAGTGGGTTTGGGTCTAGCCGAGTGGGTTTGGGTCTAGCCGAGTGGGTTTGGGTCTAGCCGAGTGGGTTTGGGTCTAGCCGAGAGGGTTTGGGTCTAGCCGAGTGGGTTTGGGTCTAGCCGAGTGGGTTTGGGTCTAGCCGAGTGGGTTTGTGTCTAGCGGAGTGGGTTTGGGTCTAGCGGAGTGGGTTAGGGTCTAGCGGAGTGGGTTTGGGTCTAGCGGAGTGGGTTTGGGTCTAGCGGAGTGGGTTTGGGTCTAGCCGAGTGGGTTTGGGGCTAGCGGAGTGGGTTTGCGTCTAGCGGAGTAGGTTTGGGTCTAGCGGAGTGGGTATGGGTCTAGCGGAGTGGGTTTGGGTCTAGCGGACTGGGTTTGGGTCTAGCCGAGTGGGTTTGGGTCTAGCTGAGTGGGTTTGGGTCAAGCCGAGTGGGTTTGTGTCTGGCGGAGTGGGTTTGGGTCTAGCGGAGTGGGTTAGGGTCAATCGGAGTGGGTTTGGGTCTAGCGGAGTAGGTTTGGGTCTAGCGGAGTGGGTTTGGGTCTAGCGGAGTTGGTTTGGGTGTGGCGGAGTGGGTTTGGGTCTGGCGGAGTGGGTTTGGGTCTAGCGGACTGGGTTTGGGTCTAGCGGAGTGGGTTTGGGTCTAGCGGAGTGGGTTTGGGTCTACCTAGTGGGTTTGGGTCTAGCCGAGTGGGCTTAGGTCTAGCCGGGTGGGTTTGGGTCTAGCCGAGTGGGTTTGGGTCTAGCCGAGTGGGTTTGGGTCTAGCCGAGTGGGTTTGGGTCTAGCCGAGTGGGTTTGGGTCTAGCGGAGTGGGTTTAGGGTGCAGCCGAGTGGGTTTGGGTCTAGCCGAGTGGGTTTGGGTCCAGCCGAGAGGGTTTGGGTCTAGGCGAGTGGGTTTGGGTCTTGCGGAGTGGGTTTGGTTGTAGCCGTGTGGGTTTGGGGCTAGCCGAGTGGGTTTGGGTCCAGCCGAGTGGGTTTGGGTCTAGCCGAGTGGGTTTGGGTCTGGACGAGTGGGTTTGGGTCTAGCCGAGTGGGTTTGGGTCTAGCCGAGTGGGTTTGGGTCTATCCGAGTGGGTTTGGGTCTAGCGGAGTGGGTTTTGAGTCTAGCGGAGTGGGCTTGGGTCTAGCGGAGTGGGTTTGAGTCTAACGGAGTGGGTTTGGGTCTAGCCGAGTGTGTTTGGGTCTAGCCGAGTGGGTTTGAGTCTAGCCGAGTGGGTTTGGGTCCAGCCGAGTGGGTTTCGGTCTAGCCGAGTGGGTTTGGGTCTAGCTGAGTGGGTTTGGGTCAAGCCGAGTGGGTTTGTGTCTAGCGGAGTGGGTTTGGGTCTAGCGGAGTGGGTTAGGGTCTAGCGGGGTGGGTTTGGGTCTAGCGGAGTAGGTTTGGGTCTAGCGGAGTGGGTTTGGGTCTAGCGGAGTGGGTTTGGGTCTAACGGAGTGGGTTTGGGTGTAGCCGAATGGGTTTGGGTGTAGCTGAGTGGGTTTGGGTCTAGCCGAGTGGGTTTGGGTCTAGCCGAGTGGGTTTGGGACTAGCCGAGTGGGTTTGGGTCTAGCCGAGTGGGTTTGGGTCTAGCGGAGTGGGTTTGGGTCTAGCCGAGTGGGTTTCGGTCTAGCCGAGTGGGTTTGGGACTAGCCGAGTGGGTTTGGGTCTAGCCGAGTGGGTTTGGGTCTAGCCGAATGGGTTTGGGTCTAGCCGAGTGGGTTTGATTCTAGCCGAGTAGATTTGGGTCTAGCGGAGTGGGTTAGGGTCTAGCGGAGTGGGTTTGGGTCTAGCGGAGTGGATTTGGGTCTAGCCGAGTGGGTTTGGGTCTAGCGGAGTGGGTTTGCGTCTAGCGGAGCAGGTTTGGGTCTAGCGGAGTGGGTATGGGTCTAGCGGAGTGGGTTTGGGTCTAGCGGACTGGGTTTGGGTCTAGCCGAGTGGGTTTGGGTCTAGCTGAGTGGGTTTGGGTCAAGCCGAGTGGGTTTGTGTCTGGCGGAGTGGGTTTGGGTCTAGCGGAGTGGGTTAGGGTCTAGCGGAGTGGGTTTGGGTCTAGCGGAGTAGGTTTGGGTCTAGCGGAGTGGGTTTGGGTCTAGCGGAGTTGGTTTGGGTGTGGCAGAGTGGGTTTGGGTCTGGCGGAGTGGGTTTGGGTCTAGCGGACTGGGTTTGGGTCTAGCGGAGTGGGTTTGGGTCTAGCGGAGTGGGTTTGGGTCTACCTAGTGGGTTTGGGTCTAGCCGAGTGGGCTTAGGTCTAGCCGGGTGGGTTTGGGTCTAGCCGAGTGGGTTTGGGTCTAGCCGAGTGGGTTTGGGTCTAGCCGAGTGGGTTTAGGTCTAGCCGAGTGGGTTTGGGTCTAGCGGAGTGGGTTTAGGGTGCAGCCGAGTGGGTTTGGGTCTAGCCGAGTGGGTTTGGGTCCAGCCGAGAGGGTTTGGGTCTAGGCGAGTGGGTTTGGGTCTTGCGGAGCGGGTTTGGTTGTAGCCGAGTGGGTTTGGGGCTAGGCGAGTGGGTTTGGGTCCAGCCGAGTGGGTTTGGGTCTAGCCGAGTGGGTTTGGGTCTGGACGAGTGGGTTTGGGTCTAGCCGAGTGGGTTTGGGTCCAGCCGAGTGGGTTTGGGTCTATCCGAGTGGGTTTGGGTCTAGCGGAGTGGGTTTTGAGTCTAGCGGAGTGGGCTTCGGTCTAGCGGAGTGGGTTTGAGTCTAACGGAGTGGGTTTGGGTCTAGCCGAGTGTGTTTGGGTCTAGCCGAGTGGGTTTCAGTCTAGCCGAGTGGGTTTGGGTCCAGCGGAGTGGGTTTGCATCTAGCCGAGTGGGTTTGGGTCTAGCGGAGTGGGTTTGGGTCCAGAGGAGTGGGGTTGGGTCTAGCGGAGTGGGTTAGGGTCTGGCCGAGTGGGTTTGGGTCTAGCGGAGTGGGTTTGGGTCTAGCCGAGTGGGTTTGGTTCTAGCGGAGTGGGTTTGGGTCTAGCCGAGTGGGTTTGGGTCTAGCCGAGAGGGTTTGGGTCCAGCCGAGTGGGTTTCGGTCTAGCCGAGTGGGTTTGGGTCTAGCTGAGTGGGTTTGGGTCAAGCCGAGTGGGTTTGTGTCTAGCGGAGTGGGTTTGGGTCTAGCGGAGTGGGTTAGGGTCTAGCGGGGTGGGTTTGGGTCTAGCGGAGTAGGTTTGGGTCTACCAAGTGGGTTTGGGTCTAGCCGAGTGGGCTTAGGTCTAGCCGGGTGGGTTTGGGTCTAGCCGAGTGGGTTTGGGTCTAGCCGAGTGGGTTTGGGTCTAGCCGAGTGGGTTTGGGTCTAGCCGAGTGGGTTTGGGTCTAGCGGAGTGGGTTTAGGGTGCAGCCGAGTGGGTTTGGGTCTAGCCGAGTGGGTTTGTGTCCAGCCGAGAGGGTTTGGGTCTAGGCGAGTGGGTTTGGGTCTTGCGGAGTGGGTTTGGTTGTAGCCGAGTGGGTTTGGGGCTAGCCGAGTGGGTTTGGGTCCAGCCGAGTGGGTTTGGGTCTAGCCGAGTGGGTTTGGGTCTGGACGAGTGGGTTTGGGTCTAGCCGAGTGGGTTTGGGTCTAGCCGAGTGGGTTTGGGTCTATCCGAGTGGGTTTGGGTCTTACGGAGTGGGTTTTGAGTCTAGCGGAGTGGGCTTGGGTCTAGCGGAGTGGGTTTGAGTCTAACGGAGTGGGTTTGGGTCTAGCCGAGTGTGTTTGGGTCTAGCCGAGTGGGTTTGAGTCTAGCCGAGTGGGTTTGGGTCCAGCGGAGTGGGTTTGCATCTAGCCGAGTGGGTTTGGGTCTAGCGGAGTGGGTTTGGGTCCAGAGGAGTGGGGTTGGGTCTAGCGGAGTGGGTTTGGGTCTGGCCGAGTGGGTTTGGGTCTAGCGGAGTGGGTTTGGGTCTTGCCGAGTGGGTTTGGGTCTAGCGGAGTGGGTTTGGGTCTAGCTGAGTGGGTTTGGGTCTAGCCGAGAGGGTTTGGGTCCAGCCGAGTGGGTTTCGGTCTAGCCGAGTGGGTTTGGGTCTAGCTGAGTGGGTTTGGGTCAAGCTGAGTGGGTTTGTGTCTAGCGGAGTGGGTTTGGGTCTAGCGGAGTGGGTTAGGGTCTAGCGGGGTGGGTTTGGGTCTAGCGGAGTAGGTTTGGGTCTAGCGGAGTGGGTTTGGGTCTAGCGGAGTGGGTTTGGGTCTAACGGAGTGGGTTTGGGTGTAGCCGAATGGGTTTGGGTGTAGCTGAGTGGGTTTGGGTCTAGCCGAGTGGGTTTGGGTCTAGCCGAGTGGGTTTGGGACTAGCCGAGTGGGTTTGGGTCTAGCCGAGTGGGTTTGGGTCTAGCGGAGTGGGTTTGGGTCTAGCCGAGTGGGTTTCGGTCTAGCCGAGTGGGTTTGGGACTAGCCGAGTGGGTTTGGGTCTAGCCGAGTGGGTTTGGGTCTAGCCGAATGGGTTTGGGTCTAGCCGAGTGGGTTTGATTCTAGCCGAGTAGATTTGGGTCTAGCGGCGTGGGTTAGGGTCTAGCGGAGTGGGTTTGGGTCTAGCGGAGTGGGTTTGGGTCTAGCCGAGTGGGTTTGGGTCTAGCGGAGTGGGTTTGGGTCTAGCGGAGTGGGTTTGGGTCTAGCGGACTGGGTTTGAGTCTAGCGGAGTGGGTTTGGGTCTAGCGGAGTGGGTTTGGGTCTACCTAGTGGGTTTGGGTCTAGCCGAGTGGGCTTGGGTCTAGCCGAGTGGGTTTGGGTCTAGCCGAGTGGGTTTGGGTCTAGCCGAGTGGGTTTGGGTCTATCCGAGTGGGTTTGGGTCTAGCCAAGTGGGTTTGGGTCTAGCGGAGTGGGTTTAGGGTGCAGCCGAGTGGGTTTGGGTCTAGCCGAGTGGGTTTGGGTCCAGCCGAGAGGGTTTGGGTCTAGGCGAGTGGGTTTGGGTCTTGCGGAGTGGGTTTGGGTGTAGCCGAGTGGGTTTGATTCTAGCCGAGTGGGTTTGGGTCTAGCTGAGTGGGTTTGGGTCAAGCCGAGTGGGTTTGTGTCTAGCGGAGTGGGTTTGGGTCTAGCGGAGTGGGTTAGGGTCTAGCGGAGTGGGTTTGATTCTAGCCGAGTGGGTTTGGGTCTAGCTGAGTGGGTTTGGGTCAAGCCGAGTGAGTTTGTGTCTGGCGGAGTGGGTTTGGGTCTAGCGGAGTGGGTTAGGGTCTAGCGGAGTGGGTTTGGGTCTAGCGGAGTAGGTTTGGGTCTAGCGGAGTGGGTTTGGGACTAGCGGAGTTGGTTTGGGTGTAGCGGAGTGGGTTTGGGTCTAGTGGAGTGGGTTTGGGTCTAGCGGACTGGGTTTGGGTCTAGCGGAGTGGGTTTGGGTCTAGCGGAGTGGGTTTGGGTCTACCTAGTAGGTTTGGGTCTAGCCGAGTGGGCTTAGGTCTAGCCGAGTGGGTTTGGGTCTAGCCGAGTGGGTTTGGGTCTAGCCGAGTGGGTTTGGGTCTAGCCGAGTGGCTTTGGGTCGAGCCGAGTGGGTTTGGGTCTAGCGGAGTGGGTTTAGGGTGCAGCCGAGTGGGTTTGGGTCTAGCCGAGTGGGTTTGGGTTCAGCCGAGAGGGTTTGGGTCTACGCGAGTGGGTTTGGGTCTTGCGGAGTGGGTTTGGGTGTAGCCGAGTGGGTTTGGGGCTAGCCGAGTGGGTTTGGGTCCAGCCGAGTGGGTTTGGGTCTAGCCGAGTGGGTTTGGGTCTGGACGAGTGGGTTTGGGTCTAGCCGAGTGGGTTTGGGTCTAGCCGAGTGGGTTTGGGTCTATCCGAGTGGGTTTGGGTCTAGCGGAGTGGGTTTTGAGTCTAGCGGAGTGGGCTTGGGTCTAGCGGAGTGGGTTTGAGTCTAACGGAGTGGGTTTGGGTCTAGCCGAGTGTGTTTGGGTCTAGCCGAGTGGGTTTGTGTCTAGCCGAGTGGGTTTGGGTCTAGCGGAGTGGGTTTGCATCTAGCCGAGTGGGTTTGGGTCTAGCGGAGTGGGTTTGGGTCTAGAGGAGTGGGGTTGGGTCTAGCGGAGTGGGTTTGGGTCTGGCCGAGTGGGTTTGGGTCTAGCGGAGTGGGTTTGGGTCTAGCCGAGTGGGTTTGGGTCTAGCGGAGTGGGTTTGGGTCTAGCCGAGTGGGTTTGGGTCTCGCCGAGAGGGTTTGGGTCTAGCCGAGTGGGTTTCGGTCTAGCCGAGTGGGTTTCGGTCTAGCCGAGTGGGTTTGATTCTAGCCGGGTGCGTTTGGGTCTAGCTGAGTGGGTTTGGGTCAAGCCGAGTGGGTTTGTGTCTAGCGGAGTGGGTTTGGGTCTAGCGGACTGGGTTTGGGTCTAGCGGAGTGGGTTTGGGTCTAGCGGAGTGGGTTTGGGTCTACCTAGTAGGTTTGGGTCTAGCCGAGTGGGCTTAGGTCTAGCCGAGTGGGTTTGGGTCTAGCCGAGTGGGTTTGGGTCTAGCCGAGTGGGTTTGGGTCTAGCCGAGTGGCTTTGGGTCGAGCCGAGTGGGTTTGGGTCTAGCGGAGTGGGTTTAGGGTGCAGCCGAGTGGGTTTGGGTCTAGCCGAGTGGGTTTGGGTTCAGCCGAGAGGGTTTGGGTCTACGCGAGTGGGTTTGGGTCTTGCGGAGTGGGTTTGGGTGTAGCCGAGTGGGTTTGGGGCTAGCCGAGTGGGTTTGGGTCCAGCCGAGTGGGTTTGGGTCTAGCCGAGTGGGTTTGGGTCTGGACGAGTGGGTTTGGGTCTAGCCGAGTGGGTTTGGGTCTAGCCGAGTGGGTTTGGGTCTATCCGAGTGGGTTTGGGTCTAGCGGAGTGGGTTTTGAGTCTAGCGGAGTGGGCTTGGGTCTAGCGGAGTGGGTTTGAGTCTAACGGAGTGGGTTTGGGTCTAGCCGAGTGTGTTTGGGTCTAGCCGAGTGGGTTTGTGTCTAGCCGAGTGGGTTTGGGTCTAGCGGAGTGGGTTTGCATCTAGCCGAGTGGGTTTGGGTCTAGCGGAGTGGGTTTGGGTCTAGAGGAGTGGGGTTGGGTCTAGCGGAGTGGGTTTGGGTCTGGCCGAGTGGGTTTGGGTCTAGCGGAGTGGGTTTGGGTCTAGCCGAGTGGGTTTGGGTCTAGCGGAGTGGGTTTGGGTCTAGCCGAGTGGGTTTGGGTCTCGCCGAGAGGGTTTGGGTCTAGCCGAGTGGGTTTCGGTCTAGCCGAGTGGGTTTCGGTCTAGCCGAGTGGGTTTGATTCTAGCCGGGTGCGTTTGGGTCTAGCTGAGTGGGTTTGGGTCAAGCCGAGTGGGTTTGTGTCTAGCGGAGTGGGTTTGGGTCTAGCTGAGTGGGTTAGGGTCTAGCGGGGTGGGTTTGGGTCTAGCGGAGTAGGTTTGGGTCTAGCGGAGTGGGTTTGCGTCTAGCGGAGCAGGTTTGGGTCTAGCGGAGTGGGTATGGGTCTAGCGGAGTGGGTTTGGGTCTAGCGGACTGGGTTTGGGTCTAGCCGAGTGGGTTTGGGTCTAGCTGAGTGGGTTTGGGTCAAGCCGAGTGGGTTTGTGTCTGGCGGAGTGGGTTTGGGTCTAGCGGAGTGGGTTAGGGTCTAGCGGAGTGGGTTTGGGTCTAGCGGAGTAGGTTTGGGTCTAGCGGAGTGGGTTTGGGTCTAGCGGAGTTGGTTTGGGTGTGGCGGAGTGGGTTTGGGTCTGGCGGAGTGGGTTTGGGTCTAGCGGACTGGGTTTGGGTCTAGCGGAGTGGGTTTGGGTCTAGCGGAGTGGGTTTGGGTCTACCTAGTGGGTTTGGGTCTAGCCGAGTGGGCTTAGGTCTAGCCGGGTGGGTTTGGGTCTAGCCGAGTGGGTTTGGGTCTAGCCGAGTGGGTTTGGGTCTAGCCGAGTGGGTTTGGGTCTTGCCGAGTGGGTTTGGGTCTAGCGGAGTGGGTTTAGGGTGCAGCCGAGTGGGTTTGGGTCTAGCCGAGTGGGTTTGGGTCCAGCCGAGAGGGTTTGGGTCTAGGCGAGTGGGTTTGGGTCTTGCGGAGCGGGTTTGGTTGTAGCCGAGTGGGTTTGGGGCTAGGCGAGTGGGTTTGGGTCCAGCCGAGTGGGTTTGGGTCTAGCCGAGTGGGTTTGGGTCTGGACGAGTGGGTTTGGGTCTAGCCGAGTGGGTTTGGGTCCAGCCGAGTGGGTTTGGGTCTATCCGAGTGGGTTTGGGTCTAGCGGAGTGGGTTTTGAGTCTAGCGGAGTGGGCTTCGGTCTAGCGGAGTGGGTTTGAGTCTAACGGAGTGGGTTTGGGTCTAGCCGAGTGTGTTTGGGTCTAGCCGAGTGGGTTTGAGTCTAGCCGAGTGGGTTTGGGTCCAGCGGAGTGGGTTTGCATCTAGCCGAGTGGGTTTGGGTCTAGCGGAGTGGGTTTGGGTCCAGAGGAGTGGGGTTGGGTCTAGCGGAGTGGGTTTGGGTCTGGCCGAGTGGGTTTGGGTCTAGCGGAGTGGGTTTGGGTCTAGCCGAGTGGGTTTGGGTCTAGCGGAGTGGGTTTGGGTCTAGCCGAGTGGGTTTGGGTCTAGCCGAGAGGGTTTGGGTCCAGCCTAGTGGGTTTCGGTCTAGCCGAGTGGGTTTGGGTCTAGCTGAGTGGGTTTGGGTCAAGCCGAGTGGGTTTGTGTCTAGCGGAGTGGGTTTGGGTCTAGCGGAGTGGGTTAGGGTCTAGCGGGGTGGGTTTGGGTCTAGCGGAGTAGGTTTGGGTCTACCTAGTGGGTTTGGGTCTAGCCGAGTGGGCTTAGGTCTAGCCGGGTGGGTTTGGGTCTAGCCGAGTGGGTTTGGGTCTAGCCGAGTGGGTTTGGGTCTAGCCGAGTGGGTTTGGGTCTAGCCGAGTGGGTTTGGGTCTAGCGGAGTGGGTTTAGGGTGCAGCCGAGTGGGTTTGGGTCTAGCCGAGTGGGTTTGGGTCCAGCCGAGAGGGTTTGGGTCTAGGCGAGTGGGTTTGGGTCTTGCGGAGTGGGTTTGGTTGTAGCCGAGTGGGTTTGGGGCTAGCCGAGTGGGTTTGGGTCCAGCCGAGTGGGTTTGGGTCTAGCCGAGTGGGTTTGGGTCTAGCGGAGTGGGTTTGGGTCTAGCGGAGTGGGTTAGGGTCTAGCGTGGTGGGTTTGGGTCTAGCGGAGTAGGTTTGGGTCTAGCGGAGTGGGTTTGGGTCTAGCGGAGTGGGTTTGGGTCTAACGGAGTGGGTTTGGGTGTAGCCGAATGGGTTTGGGTGTAGCTGAGTGGGTTTGGGTCTAGCCGAGTGGGTTTGGGTCTAGCCGAGTGGGTTTGGGACTAGCCGAGTGGGTTTGGGTCTAGCCGAGTGGGTTTGGGTCTAGCGGAGTGGGTTTGGGTCTAGCCGAGTGGGTTTCGGTCTAGCCGAGTGGGTTTGGGACTAGCCGAGTGGGTTTGGGTCTAGCCGAGTGGGTTTGGGTCTAGCCGAATGGGTTTGGGTCTAGCCGAGTGGGTTTGATTCTAGCCGAGTAGATTTGGGTCTAGCGGAGTGGGTTAGGGTCTAGCGGAGTGGGTTTGGGTCTAGCGGAGTGGGTTTGGGTCTAGCGGAGTGGGTTTGGGTCTAGCGGAGTGGGTTTGGGTCTAGCGGAGTGGGTTTGGGTCTAGCGGACTGGGTTTGGGTCTAGCGGAGTGGGTTTGGGTCTAGCGGAGTGGGTTTGGGTCTACCTAGTGGGTATGGGTCTAGCCGAGTGGGCTTGGGTCTAGCCGAGTGGGTTTGGGTCTAGCCGAGTGGGTTTGGGTCTAGCCGAGTGGGTTTGGGTCTATCCGAGTGGGTTTGGGTCTAGCCAAGTGGGTTTGGGTCTAGCGGAGAGGGTTTAGGGTGCAGCCGAGTGGGTTTGGGTCTAGCCGAGTGGGTTTGGGTCCAGCCGAGAGGGTTTGGGTCTAGGCGAGTGGGTTTGGGTCTTGCGGAGTGGGTTTGGGTGTAGCCGAGTGGGTTTGATTCTAGCCGAGTGGGTTTGGGTCTAGCTGAGTGGGTTTGGGTCAAGCCGAGTGGGTTTGTGTCTAGCGGAGTGGGTTTGGGTCTAGCGGAGTGGGTTAGGGTCTAGCGGAGTGGGTTTGATTCTAGCCGAGTGGGTTTGGGTCTAGCTGAGTGGGTTTGGGTCAAGCCGAGTGAGTTTGTGTCTGGCGGAGTGGGTTTGGGTCTAGCGGAGTGGGTTAGGGTCTAGCGGAGTGGGTTTGGGTCTAGCGGAGTAGGTTTGGGTCTAGCGGAGTGGGTTTGGGTCTAGCGGAGTTGGTTTGGGTGTAGCGGAGTGGGTTTGGGTCTAGTGGAGTGGGTTTGGGTCTAGCGGACTGGGTTTGGGTCTAGCGGAGTGGGTTTGGGTCTAGCGGAGTGGGTTTGGGTCTACCTAGTAGGTTTGGGTCTAGCCGAGTGGGCTCAGGTCTAGCCGAGTGGGTTTGGGTCTAGCCGAGTGGGTTTGGGTCTAGCCGAGTGGGTTTGGGTCTAGCCGAGTGGCTTTGGGACGAGCCGAGTGGGTTTGGGTCTAGCGGAGTGGGTTTAGGGTGCAGCCGAGTGGGTTTGGGTCTAGCCGAGTGGGTTTGGGTTCAGCCGAGAGGGTTTGGGTCTACGCGAGTGGGTTTGGGTCTTGCGGAGTGGGTTTGGGTGTAGCCGAGTGGGTTTGGGTCTAGCGGAGTGGGTTTGGGTCTAGCCGAGTGGGTTTGGGTCTAGCCGAGGGGGTTTGGGTCCAGCCGAGTGGGTTTCGGTCTAGCCGAGTGGGTTTGGGTCTAGCTGAGTGGGTTTGGGTCAAGCTGAGTGGGTTTGTGTCTAGCGGAGTGGGTTTGGGTCTAGCGGAGTGGGTTAGGGTCTAGCGGGGTGGGTTTGGGTCTAACGGAGTAGGTTTGGGTCTAGCGGAGTGGGTTTGGGTCTAGCGGAGTGGGTTTGGGTCTAACGGAGTGGGTTTGGGTGTAGCCGAGTGGGTTTGGGACTAGCCGAGTGTGTTTGGGTCTAGCCGAGTGGGTTTGGGTCTAGCGGAGTGGGTTTGGGTTTAGCCGAGTGGGTTTCGGTCTAGCCGAGTGGGTTTGGGACTAGCCGAGTGGGTTTGGGTCTAGCCGAGTGGGTTTGGGTCTAGCCGAATGGGTTTGGGTCTAGCCGAGTGGGTTTCATTCTAGCTGAGTAGATTTGGGTCTAGCGGAGTGGGTTAGGGTCTAGCGGAGTGGGTTTGGGTCTAGCGGAGTGGGTTTGGGTCTAGCCGAGTGGGTTTGGGTCTAGCGGAGTGGGTTTGGGTCTAGCGGAGTGGGTTTGGGTCTAGCGGACTGGGTTTGGGTCTAGCGGAGTGGGTTTGGGTCTAGCGGGGTGGGTTTGGGTCTACCTAGTGGGTTTGGGTCTAGCCGAGTGGGCTTGGGTCTAGCCGAGTGGGTTTGGGTCTAGCCGAGTGGGTTTGGGTCTAGCCGAGTGGGTTTGGGTCTATCCGAGTGGGTTTGGGTCTAGCCAAGTGGGTTTGGGTCTAGCGGAGTGGGTTTAGGGTGCAGCCGAGTGGGTTTGGGTCTAGCCGAGTGGGTTTGGGTCCAGCCGAGAGAGTTTGGGTCTAGGCGAGTGGGTTTGGGTCTTGCGGAGTGGGTTTGGGTGCAGCCAAGTGGGTTTGGGTCTAGCCGAGTGGGTTTGGGTTCAGCCGAGAGGGTTTGGGTCTACGCGAGTGGGTTTGGGTCTTGCGGAGTGGGTTTGGGTCTGGACGAGTGGGTTTGGGTCTAGCCGAGTGGGTTTGGGTCTAGCCGAGTGGGTTTGGGTCTATCCGAGTGGGTTTGGGTCTAGCGGAGTGGGTTTTGAGTCTAGCGGAGTGGGCTTGGGTCTAGCGGAGTGGGTTTGAGTCTAACGGAGTGGGTTTGGGTCTAGCCGAGTGTGTTTGGGTCTAGCCGAGTGGGTTTGTGTCTAGCGGAGTGGGTTTAGGGTGCAGCCGAGTGGGTTTGGGTCTAGCCGAGTGGGTTTGGGTCCAGCCGAGAGGGTTTGGGTCTAGGCGAGTGGGTTTGGGTCTTGCGGAGTGGGTTTGGGTGCAGCCAAGTGGGTTTGGGTCTAGCCGAGTGGGTTTGGGTTCAGCCGAGAGGGTTTGGGTCTACGCGAGTGGGTTTGGGTCTTGCGGAGTGGGTTTGGGTCTGGACGAGTGGGTTTGGGTCTAGCCGAGTGGGTTTGGGTCTAGCCGAGTGGGTTTGGGTCTATCCGAGTGGGTTTGGGTCTAGCGGAGTGGGTTTTGAGTCTAGCGGAGTGGGCTTGGGTCTAGCGGAGTGGGTTTGAGTCTAACGGAGTGGGTTTGGGTCTAGCCGAGTGTGTTTGGGTCTAGCCGAGTGGGTTTGTGTCTAGCCGAGTGGGTTTGGGTCTAGCGGAGTGGGTTTGCATCTAGCCGAGTGGGTTTGGGTCTAGCGGAGTGGGGTTGGGTCTAGAGGAGTGGGGTTGGGTCTAGCGGAGTGGGTTTGGGTCTGGCCGAGTGGGTTTGGGTCTAGCGGTGTGGGTTTGGGTCTAGCCGAGTGGGTTTGGGTCTAGCGGAGTGGGTTTGGGTCTAGCCGAGTGGGTTTGGGTCTCGCCGAGTGGGCTTGGGTCTAGCCGAGTGGGTTTCGGTCTAGCCGAGTGGGTTTGGGTCTAGCCGAGTGGGTTTGATTCTAGCCGGGTGCGTTTGGGTCTAGCTGAGTGGGTTTGGGTCAAGCCGAGTGGGTTTGTGTCTAGCGGAGTGAGTTTGGGTCTAGCGGAGTGGGTTAGGGTCTAGCGGGGTGGGTTTGGGTGTAGCGGAGTAGGTTTGGGTCTAGTGGAGTGGGTTTGGGTCTAGCCGAGTGGGTTTGGGTCTAACGGAGTGGGTTTGGGTGTAGCCGAATGGGTTTGTGTGTAGCTGAGTGGGTTTGGGTCTAGCCGAGTGGGTTTGGGTCTAGCCGAGTGGGTTTGGGACTACCCGAGTGGGTTTGGGTCTGGCCGAGTGGGTTTGGGTCTAGCGGAGTGGGTTTGGGTCTAGCCGAGTGGGTTTGGGTCTAGCCGAGTGGGTTTGGGTCTAGCCGAGTGAGTTTGTGTCTAGCCGAGTGGGTTTGGGTCTAGCCGAATGGGTTTGGGTCTAGCCGATTGGGTTTGATTCTAGCCGAGTTGGTTTGGGTCTAGCTGAGTGGGTTTGGGTCAAGCCGAGTGGGTTTGTGTCTGGCGGAGTGGGTTTGGGTCTAGCGGAGTGGGTTAGGGTCTAGCGGAGTGGGTTTGGGTCTAGCGGAGTAGGTTTGGGTCTAGCGGAGTGGGTTTGGGTCTAGCGGAGTAGGTTTGGGTGTAGCGGAGTGGGTTTGGGTCTAGCGGAGTGGGTTTGGGTCTAGCCGAGTGGGTTTGGGTCTAGCGGAGTGGGTTTGGGTCTAGCCGAGTGGGTTTGGGTCTCGCCGAGAGGGCTTGGGTCTAGCCGAGTGGGTTTCGGTCTAGCCGAGTGGGTTTGGGTCTAGCCGAGTGGGTTTGATTCTAGCCGGGTGCGTTTGGGTCTAGCTGAGTGGGTTTGGGTCAAGCCGAGTGGGTTTGTGTCTAGCGGAGTGAGTTTGGGTCTAGCGGAGTGGGTTAGGGTCTAGCGGGGTGGGTTTGGGTCTAGCGGAGTAGGTTTGGGTCTAGCGGAGTGGGTTTGGGTCTAGCCGAGTGGGTTTGGGTCTAACGGAGTGGGTTTGGGTGTAGCGGAATGGGTTTGTGTGTAGCTGAGTGGGTTTGGGTCTAGCCGAGTGGGTTTGGGTCTAGCCGAGTGGGTTTGGGACTACCCGAGTGGGTTTGGGTCTGGCCGAGTGGGTTTGGGTCTAGCGGAGTGGGTTTGGGTCTAGCCGAGTGGGTTTGGGTCTAGCCGAGTGGGTTTGGGTCTAGCCGAGTGAGTTTGGGTCTAGCCGAGTGGGTTTGGGTCTAGCCGAATGGGTTTGGGTCTAGCCGATTGGGTTTGATCCTAGCCGAGTGGGTTTGGGTCTAGCTGAGTGGGTTTGGGTCAAGCCGAGTGGGTTTGTGTCTGGCGGAGTGGGTTTGGGTCTAGCGGAGTGGGTTAGGGTCTAGCGGAGTGGGTTTGGGTCTAGCGGAGTAGGTTTGGGTCTAGCGGAGTGGGTTTGGGTCTAGCGGAGTTGGTTTGGGTGTAGCGGAGTGGGTTTGGGTCTAGCGGAGTGGGTTTGGGTCTAGCGGACTGGGTTTGGGTCTAGCGGAGTGGGTTTGGGTCTAGCGGAGTGGGTTTGGGTCTACCTAGTGGGTTTGGGTCTAGCCGAGTGGGCTTGGGTCTAGCCGAGTGGGTTTGGGTCTAGCCGAGTGGGTTTGGGTCTAGCCGAGTGGGTTTGGGTCTATCCGAGTGGGTTTGGGTCCAGCCGAGTGGGTTTGGATCTAGCGGAGTGGGTTTAGGGTGCAGCCGAGTGGGTTTGGGTCTAGCCGAGTGGGTTTGGGTCCAGCCGAGAGGGTTTGGGTCTAGGCGAGTGGGTTTGGGTCTTGCGGAGTGGGTTTGGGTGTAGCCGAGTGGGTTTGGGGCTAGCCGAGTGGGTTTGTGTCTAGCCGAGTGGGTTTGGGTCTAGCGGAGTGGGTTTGCATCTAGCCGAGTGGGTTTGTGTCTAGCCGAGTGGGTTTGGGTCTAGCGGAGTGGGTTTGCATCTAGCCGAGTGGGTTTGGGTCTAGTGGAGTGGGTTTGGGTCTAGCCGAGTGGGTTTGGGTCTAGCGGAGTGGGTTTGGGTCTAGCCGAGTGGGTTTGGGTCTAGCCGAGAGGGTTTGGGTCTAGCCGAGTGGGTTTCGGTCTAGCCGAGTGGGTTTGGGTCTAGCCGAGTGGGTTTGATTCTAGCCGAGTGCGTTTGGGTCTAGCTGAGTGGGTTTGGGTCAAGCCGAGTGGGTTTGTGTCTAGCGGAGTGGGTTTGGGTCTAGCGGAGTGGGTTAGGGTCTAGCGGGGTGGGTTTGGGTCTGGCGGAGTAGGTTTGGGTCTCGCGGAGTGGGTTTGGGTCTGGCGGAGTGTGTTTGGGTCTAACGGAGTGGGTTTGGGTGTAGCCGAATGGGTTTGGGTGTAGCTGAGTGGGTTTGGGTCGAGCCGAGTGGGTTTGGGTCTAGCCGAGTGGGTTTGGGACTAGCCGAGTGGGTTTGGGTCTAGCCGAGTGTGTTTGGGTCTAGCGGAGTGGGTTTGGGTCTAGCCGAGTGGGTTTGGGTCTAGCCGAGTGGGTTTGGGTCTAGCCGAGTGGGTTTGGGTCTAGACGAGAGGGTTTGGGTCTAGCCGAGTGGGTTTGGGTCTAGCCGAATGGGTTTGGGTCTAGCCGAGTGGGTTTGATTCTAGCCGAGTGGGTTTGGGTCTGGCTGAGTGGGTTTGGGTCAAGCCGAGTGGGTTTCTGTCTGGCGGAGTGGGTTTGGGTCTAGCGGAGTGGGTTAGGGTCTAGCGGAGTGGGTTAGGGTCTAGCGGAGTGGGTTTGGGTCTAGCGGAGTAGGTTTGGGTCTAGCGGAGTGGGTTTGGGTCTAGCGGAGTTGGTTTGGGTGTAGCGGAGTGGGTTTGGCTCTAGCGGAGTGGGTTTGGGTCTAGCGGACTGGGTTTGGGTCTAGCGGAGTGGGTTTGGGTCCAGCGGAGTGGGATTGGGTCTACCGAGTGGGTTTGGGTCTAGCCGAGTGGGCTTGGGTCTAGCCAAGTGGGTTTGGGTCTAGCCGAGTGGGTTTGGGTCTAGCCGAGTGGGTTTGGGTCTATCCGAGTGGGTTTGGGTCTAGCGGAGTGGGTTTGGGTCTAGCGGAGTGGGTTTAGGGTGCAGCCGAGTGGGTTTGGGTCTAGCCGAGTGGGTTTGGGTCCAGCCGAGAGGGTTTGGGTCTAGGCGAGTGGGTTTGGGTCTTGCGGAGTGGGTTTGGGTGTAGCCGAGTGGGTTTGGGGCTAGCCGAGTGGGTTTGGGTCCAGCCGAGTGGGTTTGGGTCTAGCCGAGTGGGTTTGGTTCTGGACGAGTGGGTTTGGGTCTAGCCGAGTGGGTTTCGGTCTAGCTGAGTGGGTTTGCATCTAGCCGAGTGGGTTTGATTCTAGCCGAGTGGGTTTGGGTCTAGCTGAGTGGGTTTGGGTCAAGCCGAGTGGGTTTGTGTCTGGCGGAGTGGGTTTGGGTCTAGCGGACTGGGTTTGGGTCTAGCGGAGTGGGTTTGGGTCTAGCGGAGTGGGTTTGGGTCTACCTAGTGGGTTTGGGTCTAGCCGAGTGGGCTTGGGTCTAGCCGAGTGGGTTTGGGTCTAGCCGAGTGGGTTTGGGTCTAGCCGAGTGGGTTTGGGTCTATCCGAGTGGGTTTGGGTCCAGCCGAGTGGGTTTGGATCTAGCGGAGTGGGTTTAGGGTGCAGCCGAGTGGGTTTGGGTCTAGCCGAGTGGGTTTGGGTCCAGCCGAGAGGGTTTGGGTCTAGGCGAGTGGGTTTGGGTCTTGCGGAGTGGGTTTGGGTGTAGCCGAGTGGGTTTGGGGCTAGCCGAGTGGGTTTGTGTCTAGCCGAGTGGGTTTGGGTCTAGCGGAGTGGGTTTGCATCTAGCCGAGTGGGTTTGTGTCTAGCCGAGTGGGTTTGGGTCTAGCGGAGTGGGTTTGCATCTAGCCGAGTGGGTTTGGGTCTAGTGGAGTGGGTTTGGGTCTAGCCGAGTGGGTTTGGGTCTAGCGGAGTGGGTTTGGGTCTATCCGAGTGGGTTTGGGTCTAGCGGACTGGGTTTGGGTCTAGCGGAGTGGGTTTGGGTCCAGCGGAGTGGGATTGGGTCTACCGAGTGGGTTTGGGTCTAGCCGAGTGGGCTTGGGTCTAGCCAAGTGGGTTTGGGTCTAGCCGAGTGGGTTTGGGTCTAGCCGAGTGGGTTTGGGTCTATCCGAGTGGGTTTGGGTCTAGCGGAGTGGGTTTGGGTCTAGCGGAGTGGGTTTAGGGTGCAGCCGAGTGGGTTTGGGTCTAGCCGAGTGGGTTTGGGTCCAGCCGAGAGGGTTTGGGTCTAGGCGAGTGGGTTTGGGTCTTGCGGAGTGGGTTTGGGTGTAGCCGAGTGGGTTTGGGGCTAGCCGAGTGGGTTTGGGTCCAGCCGAGTGGGTTTGGGTCTAGCCGAGTGGGTTTGGTTCTGGACGAGTGGGTTTGGGTCTAGCCGAGTGGGTTTCGGTCTAGCTGAGTGGGTTTGCATCTAGCCGAGTGGGTTTGATTCTAGCCGAGTGGGTTTGGGTCTAGCTGAGTGGGTTTGGGTCAAGCCGAGTGGGTTTGTGTCTGGCGGAGTGGGTTTGGGTCTAGCGGACTGGGTTTGGGTCTAGCGGAGTGGGTTTGGGTCTAGCGGAGTGGGTTTGGGTCTACCTAGTGGGTTTGGGTCTAGCCGAGTGGGCTTGGGTCTAGCCGAGTGGGTTTGGGTCTAGCCGAGTGGGTTTGGGTCTAGCCGAGTGGGTTTGGGTCTATCCGAGTGGGTTTGGGTCCAGCCGAGTGGGTTTGGATCTAGCGGAGTGGGTTTAGGGTGCAGCCGAGTGGGTTTGGGTCTAGCCGAGTGGGTTTGGGTCCAGCCGAGAGGGTTTGGGTCTAGGCGAGTGGGTTTGGGTCTTGCGGAGTGGGTTTGGGTGTAGCCGAGTGGGTTTGGGGCTAGCCGAGTGGGTTTGTGTCTAGCCGAGTGGGTTTGGGTGTAGCCGAGTGGGTTTGGGGCTAGCCGAGTGGGTTTGTGTCTAGCCGAGTGGGTTTGGGTCTAGCGGAGTGGGTTTGCATCTAGCCGAGTGGGTTTGTGTCTAGCCGAGTGGGTTTGGGTCTAGCGGAGTGGGTTTGCATCTAGCCGAGTGGGTTTGGGTCTAGTGGAGTGGGTTTGGGTCTAGCCGAGTGGGTTTGGGTCTAGCGGAGTGGGTTTGGGTCTAGCCGAGTGGGTTTGGGTCTAGCCGAGAGGGTTTGGGTCTAGCCGAGTGGGTTTCGGTCTAGCCGAGTGGGTTTGGGTCTAGCCGAGTGGGTTTGATTCTAGCCGAGTGCGTTTGGGTCTAGCTGAGTGGGTTTGGGTCAAGCCGAGTGGGTTTGTGTCTAGCGGAGTGGGTTTGGGTCTAGCGGAGTGGGTTAGGGTCTAGCGGGGTGGGTTTGGGTCTGGCGGAGTAGGTTTGGGTCTCGCGGAGTGGGTTTGGGTCTGGCGGAGTGTGTTTGGGTCTAACGGAGTGGGTTTGGGTGTAGCCGAATGGGTTTGGGTGTAGCTGAGTGGGTTTGGGTCTAGCCGAGTGGGTTTGGGTCTAGCCGAGTGGGTTTGGGACTAGCCGAGTGGGTTTGGGTCTAGCCGAGTGTGTTTGGGTCTAGCGGAGTGGGTTTGGGTCTAGCCGAGTGGGTTTGGGTCTAGCCGAGTGGGTTTGGGTCTAGCCGAGTGGGTTTGGGTCTAGCCGAGAGGGTTTGGGTCTAGCTGAGTGGGTTTGGGTCTAGCCGAATGGGTTTGGGTCTAGCCGAGTGGGTTTGATTCTAGCCGAGTGGGTTTGGGTCTGGCTGAGTGGGTTTGGGTCAAGCCGAGTGGGTTTCTGTCTGGCGGAGTGGGTTTGGGTCTAGCGGAGTGGGTTAGGGTCTAGCGGAGTGGGTTAGGGTCTAGCGGAGTGGGTTTGGGTCTAGCGGAGTAGGTTTGGGTCTAGCGGAGTGGGTTTGGGTCTAGCGGAGTTGGTTTGGGTGTAGCGGAGTGGGTTTGGCTCTAGCGGAGTGGGTTTGGGTCTAGCGGACTGGGTTTGGGTCTAGCGGAGTGGGTTTGGGTCCAGCGGAGTGGGATTGGGTCTACCGAGTGGGTTTGGGTCTAGCCGAGTGGGCTTGGGTCTAGCCAAGTGGGTTTGGGTCTAGCCGAGTGGGTTTGGGTCTAGCCGAGTGGGTTTGGGTCTATCCGAGTGGGTTTGGGTCTAGCGGAGTGGGTTTGGGTCTAGCGGAGTGGGTTTAGGGTGCAGCCGAGTGGGTTTGGGTCTAGCCGAGTGGGTTTGGGTCCAGCCGAGAGGGTTTGGGTCTAGGCGAGTGGGTTTGGGTCTTGCGGAGTGGGTTTGGGTGTAGCCGAGTGGGTTTGGGGCTAGCCGAGTGGGTTTGGGTCCAGCCGAGTGGGTTTGGGTCTAGCCGAGTGGGTTTGGTTCTGGACGAGTGGGTTTGGGTCTAGCCGAGTGGGTTTCGGTCTAGCTGAGTGGGTTTGCATCTAGCCGAGTGGGTTTGATTCTAGCCGAGTGGGTTTGGGTCTAGCTGAGTGGGTTTGGGTCAAGCCGAGTGGGTTTGTGTCTGGCGGAGTGGGTTTGGGTCTAGCGGAGTGGGTTAGGGTCTAGCGGAGTGGGTTTGGGTCTAGCGGAGTAGGTTTGGGTCTAGCGGAGTGGGTTTGGGTCTAGCGGAGTTGGTTTGGGTGTAGCGGAGTGGGTTTGGGTCTAGCGGAGTGGGTTTGGGTCTAGCGGTCTGGGTTTGGGTCTAGCGGAGTGGGTTTGGGTCCAGCGGAGTGGGTTTGGGTCTACCGAGAGTGTTTGGGTCTAGCCGAGTGGGCTTGGGTCTAGCCGAGTGGGTTTGGGTGTAGCCGAGTGGGTTTGGGTCTAGCCGAGTGGGTTTGGGTCTATCCGAGTGGGTTTGGGTCTAGCCGAGTGGGTTTGGGTCTAGCGGAGTGGGTTTACGGTGCAGCCGAGTGGGTTTCGGTCTAGCCGAGTGGGTTTGGGTCCAGCCGAGAGGGTTTGGGTCTAGGCGAGTGGGTTTGGGTCTTGCGGAGTGGGTTTGGGTGTAGCCGAGTGGGTTTGGGGCTAGCCGAGTGGGTTTGGGTCCAGCCGAGTGGGTTTGGGTCTAGCCGAGTGGGTTTGGGTCTGGACGAGTGGGTTTGGGTCTAGCCGAGTGGGTTTGGGTCTGGCTGAGTGGGTTTGGGTCTATCCGAGTGGGTTTGGGTCTAGCGGAGTGGGTTTTGAGTCTAGCGGAGTGGGCTTGGGTCTAGCGGAGTGGGTTTGCGTCTAACAGAGTGGGTTTGGGTCTAGCCGAGTGCGTTTGGGTCTAGCCGAGTGGGTTTGTGTCTAGCCGAGTGGGTTTGGGTCTAGCAGAGTGGGTTTGCATCTAGCCGAGTGGGTTTGGGTCTAGCGGACTGGGTTTGGGTCTAGAGGAGTGGGGTTGGGTCTAGCGGAGTGGGTTTGGGTCTAGCCGAGTGGGTTTGGGTCTAGCCGAGAGGGTTTGGGTCTAGCCGAGTGGGTTTCGGTCTAGCCGAATGGGTTTGGGTCTAGCCGAGTGGGTTTGATTCTAGCCGAGTGGGTTTGGGTCTAGCTGAGTGGGTTTGGGTCAAGCCGAGAGGGTTTGTGTCTAGCGGAGTGGGTTTGGGTCTAGCGGAGTGGGTTAGGGTCTAGCGGAGTGGGTTTGCGTCTAGCGGAGTAGGTTTGGGTCTAGCGGAGTGGGTTTGGGTCTAGCGGAGTTGGTTTGGGTCTAGCGGAGTGGGTTTGGGTCTAGCGGAGTGGGTTTGGGTGTAGCCGAGTGGGTTTGGGTCTAGCCGAGTGGGTTTGGGTCTAGCCGAGTGGGTTTGGGACTAGCCGAGTGGGTTTGGGTCTAGCCGAGTGGGTTTGGGTCTAGCCGAGTGGGTTTGGGTCTAGCCGAGTGGGTTTGGGTCTAGCCGAGTTGGTTTGGGTCTAGCCGAGTGGGTTTGGGTCTAGCCGAATGGGTTTGGGTCTTGCCGAGTGGGTTTGATTCTAGCCGAGTGGGTTTGGGTCTGGCTGAGTGGGTTTGGGTCTATCCGAGTGGGTTTGGGTCTAGCGGAGTGGGTTTTGAGTCTAGCGGAGTGGGCTTGGGTCTAGCGGAGTGGGTTTGCGTCTAACAGAGTGGGTTTGGGTCTAGCCGAGTGTGTTTGGGTCTAGCCGAGTGGGTTTGTGTCTAGCCGAGTGGGTTTGGGTCTAGCAGAGTGGGTTTGCATCTAGCCGAGTGGGTTTGGGTCTAGCGGACTGGGTTTGGGTCTAGAGGAGTGGGGTTGGGTCTAGCGGAGTGGGTTTGGGTCTAGCCGAGTGGGTTTGGGTCTAGCCGAGAGGGTTTGGGTCTAGCCGAGTGGGTTTCGGTCTAGCCGAATGGGTTTGGGTCTAGCCGAGTGGGTTTGATTCTAGCCGAGTGGGTTTGGGTCTAGCTGAGTGGGTTTGGGTCAAGCCGAGAGGGTTTGTGTCTAGCGGAGTGGGTTTGGGTCTAGCGGAGTGGGTTAGGGTCTAGCAGAGTGGGTTTGGGTCTAGCGGAGTAGGTTTGGGTCTAGCGGAGTGGGTTTGGGTCTAGCGGAGTTGGTTTGGGTCTAGCGGAGTGGGTTTGGGTCTAGCGGAGTGGGTTTGGGTGTAGCCGAGTGGGTTTGGGTCTAGCCGAGTGGGTTTGGGTCTAGCCGAGTGGGTTTGGGACTAGCCGAGTGGGTTTGGGTCTAGCCGAGTGGGTTTGGGTCTAGCCGAGTGGGTTTGGGTCTAGCCGAGTGGGTTTGGGTCTAGCCGAGTTGGTTTGGGTCTAGCCGAGTGGGTTTGGGTCTAGCCGAATGGGTTTGGGTCTTGCCGTGTGGGTTTGACTCTAGCCGAGTGGGTTTGGGTCTAGCTGAGTGGGTTTGGGTCAAGCCGAGTGGGTTTGTGTCTGGCGGAGCGGGTTTCGGTCTAGCGGAGTGGGTTAGGGTCTAGCAGAGTGGGTTTGGGTCTAGCGGAGTAGGTTTGGGTCCAGGGGAGTGGGTTTGGGTCTAGCGGAGTTGGTTTGGGTGTAGCGGAGTGGGTTTGGGTCTAGCGGAGTGGGTTTGGGTCTAGCGGACTGGGTTTGGGTCTAGCGGAGTGGGTTTGGGTCTCGCGGAGTGGGTTTGGGTCTACCTAGTGGGTTTGGGTCTAGCCGAGTGGGCTTGGGTCTAGCCGAGTGGGTTTGGGTCTAGCCGAGTGGGTTTGGGTGTAGCCGAGTGGGTTTGGGTCTAGCCGAGTGGGTTTGGGTCTAGCCGAGTGGGTTTGGGTCTAGCGGAGTGGGTTTAGGGTGCAGCCGAGTGGGTTTGGGTCCAGCCGAGTGGGTTTGGGTTCAGCCGAGAGGGTTTGGGTCTAGGCGAGTGGGTTTGGGTCTTGCGGAGTGGGTTTGGGTGTAGCCGAGTGGGTTTGGGTCCAGCCGTGTGGGTTTGGGTCCAGCCGAGTGGGTTTGGGTCTAGCCGAGTGGGTTTGGGTCTGGACGAGTGGGTTTGGGTCTAGCCGAGTGGGTTTGGGTCTAGCCGAGTGGGTTTGGGTCTATCCGAGTGGGTTTGGGTGTAGCGGAGTGGGTTTTGAGTCTAGCGGAGTGGGCTTTGGTCTAGCGGAGTGGGTTTGAGTCTAACGGAGTGGGTTTGGGTCTAGCCGAGTGTGTTTGGGTCTAGCCGAGTGGGTTTGTGTCTAGCCGAGTGGGTTTTGGTCTAGCGGAGTGGGTTTGCATCTAGCCGAGTGGGTTTGGGTCTAGCGGAGTGGGTTTGGGTCTAGAGGAGTGGGGTTGGGTCTGGCGGAGTGGGTTTGGGTCTGGCCGAGTGGGTTTGCGTCTAGTGGATTGGGTTTGGGTCTAGCCGAGTGGGTTTGGGTGTAGCGGAGTGGGTTTGGGTCTAGCCGAGTGGGTTTGGGTTTAGCCGAGAGAGTTTGGGTCTAGCCGAGTGGGTTTCGGTCTAGCCAAGTGGGTTTGGGTCTAGCCGAGTGGGTTTGATTCTAGCCGAGTGGCTTTGGGTCTAGCTGAGTGGGTTTGGGTCAAGCCGAGTGGGTTTGTGTCTAGCGGAGTGGGTTTGTGTCTAGCGGAGTGGGTTAGGGTCTAGCGGAGTGGGTTTGGGTCTAGCGGAGTAGGTCTGGGTCTAGCGGAGTGGGTTTCGGTCTAGCGGAGTTGGTTTGGGTCTAGCGGAGTGGGTTTGGGTCTAGCGGAGTGGGTTTGGGTCTAGCGGACTGGGTTTGGATCTATCGGAGTGGGTTTGGGTCTAGCGGAGTGGGTTTGGGTCTACCGAGTGGATTTGTGTCTAGCCGAGTGGGCTTGGGTCTAGCCGAGTGGGTTTGTGTCTAGCCGAGTGGGTTTGGGTCTAGCGGAGTGGGTTTGCATCTAGCCGAGTGGGTTTGGGTCTAGCGGAGTGGGTTTGGGTCTAGAGGAGTGGGGTTGGGTCTAGCGGAGTGGGTTTGGGTCTGGCCGAGTGGGTTTGGGTCTAGCGGAGCGGGTTTGGGTCCAGCCGAGTGGGTTTGGGTCTAGCGGAGTGGGTTTGGGTCTAGCCGAGTGGGTTTGGGTCTAGCCGAGAGGGTTTGGGTCTAGCCGAGTGGGTTTCGGTCTAGCCGAGTGGGTTTGGGTCTAGCCGAGTGGGTTTGATTCTAGCCGAGTGGGTTTGGGTCTAGCTGAGTGGGTTTGGGTCAAGCCGAGTGGGTTTGTGTCCAGCGGAGTGGGTTTGGGTCTAGCGGAGTGGGTTAGGGTCTAGCGGAGTGGGTTTGGGTCTAGCGGAGTAGGTTTGGGTCTAGCGGAGTTCGTTTGGGTGTAGCGGAGTTGGTTTGGGTCTAGCGGAGTGGGTTTGGGTCTAGCGGAGTGGGTTTGGGTCTAGCGGACTGGGTTTGGATCTAGCGGAGTGGGTTTGGGTCTAGCGGAGTGGGTTTGGGTCTACCGAGTGGATTTGGGTCTAGCCGAGTGGGCTTGGGTCTAGCCGAGTGGGTTTGGGTCTAGCCGAGTGGGTAAGGGTCTAGCCGAGTGGGTTTGGGTCTAGCCGAGTGGGTTTGCGTCTAGCCGAGTGGGTTTGGGTCTAGCGGAGTGGGTTTGGGTGCAGCCGAGTGGGTTTGGGTCTAGCCGAGAGGGTTTGGGTCTAGGCGAGTGGGTTTGGGTCTTGCGGAGTGGGTTTGGGTGTAGCCGATTGGGTTTGGGGCTAGCCGAGTGGGTTTGGGTCCAGCCGAGTGTGTTTGGGTCTCGCCGAGTGGGTTTGGTTCTAGACGAGTGGGTTTGGGTCTAGCCGAGTGGGTTTGGGTCGAGCCGAGTGGGTTTGCGTCTATCCGAGTGGGTTTGGGTCTAGCGGAGTGGGTTTTGAGTCTAGCGGAGTGGGCTTGGGTCTAGCGGAGTGGGTTTGAGTCTAACGGGGTGGGTTTGGGTCTAGCCGAGTGGGTTTGGGTCTAGCCGAGTGGGTTTGTGTCTAGCCGAGTGGGTTTGGGTCTAGCGGAGTGGGTTTGCATCTAGCCGAGTGGGTTTGGGTCTAGCGGAGTGGGTTTGGGTCTAGAGGAGTGGGGTTGGGTCTAGCGGAGTGGGTTTGGGTCTGGCCGAGTGGGTTTGGGTCTAGCGAAGTGGGTTTGGGTGTAGCCGAGTGGGTTTGGGTCTAGCGGAGTGGGTTTGGGTCTAGCCGATTGGGTTTGGGTCTAGCCGAGAGGGTTTGGGTCTAACCGAGTGGGTTTCAGTCTAGCCGAGTGGGTTTGGGTCTTGCCGAGGGGGTTTGTGTCTAGCGGAGTGGGTTTGGGTCTAGCGGAGTGGGTTAGGGTCTAGCGGAATGGGTTTGGGTCTAGCGGAGTGGGTTTGGGTCTAGCGGAGTGGGTTTGGGTCTAGCGGAGTGGGTTTGGGTCTCGCGGAGTGGGTTTGGGTCTAGCGGAGTGGGTTTAGGTCTAGTGGACTGGGTTTGGGTCTAGCGGAGTGGGTTTGGGTCTAGCGGAGTGGGTTTGGGTCTACCGAGTGGGTTTGGGTCTAGCCGAGTGGGTTTGGGTCTAGCCGAGTGGGTTTGGGTCTAGCCGAGAGGGTTTGGGTCTAGCCGAGTGGGTTTGGGTCTAGCCGAGTGGGTTTGGGTCTAGCCGAGTGGGTTTGGGTCTAGCGGAGTGGGTTTGGGTGCTGCCGAGTGGGTTTGGGTCTAGCCGAGAGGGATTGGGTCGAGCGGAGTGGGTTTGGGTCTAGCGGAGTGGGTTTGGGTCTAGCGGAGTGGGTTTGGGTGCAGCCGAGTGGGTTTGGGTTAAGCCGAGTGGGTTTGGGTCTAGCCGAGAGGGTTTGGGTCTAGGTGAGTGGGTTTGGATCTTGCGGAGTGGGTTTGGGTGTAGCCGAGTGGGTTTGGGGCTAGCCGAGTGGGTTTTGAGTCCAGAGGAGTGGGTTTGGGTCTAGCGGGGTGGGTTTGAGTCTAACAGAGTGGGTTTGGGTCTAGCCGAGTGGGTTTGGGTCTAGCCGAGTGGGTTTCTGTCTAGCCGAGTGGGTTTGGGTCTAGCGGAGTGGGTTTGCATCTAGCCGAGTGGGTTTGGGTCTAGCGGAGTGGGTTTGGGTCTAGCGGAGTGGGTTTGGGTCTAGCGGACTGGGTTTGGGTCTAGCGGAGTGGGTTTGGGTGTAGCGGAGTGGGTTTGGGTCTAGCGGAGTGGGTTTGGGTCTAGCGGAGTGGGTTTGGGTGCAGCCGAGTGGGTTTGGGTTAAGCCGAGTGGGTTTGGGTCTAGCCGAGAGGGTTTGGGTCTAGGTGAGTGGGTTTGGATCTTGCGGAGTGGGTTTGGGTGTAGCCGAGTGGGTTTGGGGCTAGCCGAGTGGGTTTTGAGTCCAGAGGAGTGGGTTTGGGTCTAGCGGAGTGGGTTTGAGTCTAACAGAGTGGGTTTGGGTCTAGCCGAGTGGGTTTGGGTCTAGCCGAGTGGGTTTCTGTCTAGCCGAGTGGGTTTGGGTCTAGCGGAGTGGGTTTGCATCTAGCCGAGTGGGTTTGGGTCTAGCGGAGTGGGTTTGGGTCTAGCGGAGTGGGTTTGGGTCTAGCGGACTGGGTTTGGGTCTAGCGGAGTGGGTTTGGGTGTAGCGGAGTGGGTTTGGGTCTAGCGGAGTGGATTTGGGTCTAGCCGAGTGGGTTTGGGTCTAGCGGAGTGGGTTTGGGTCTAACGGAGTGGGTTTGGGTCTAGCCGAATGGGTTTGGGTGTAGCCGAGTGGGTTTGGGTCTAGCCGAGTGGGTTTGGGTCTAGCCGAGTGGGTTTGGGTCTAGCCGAGTGGGTTTGGGTCTAGCCGAGTGGGTTTGGGTCTAGCCGTGTGGGTTTGGGTCTAGCCGAGTGGGTTTGGGTCTAGCCGAGTGGGTTTGGGTCTAGCCGAGTGGGTTTGGGTCTAGCCGAGTGGGTTTCGGTCTAGCCGAGTGGGTTTGGGTCCAGCCGAGTGGGTTTGGGTCTAGCCGAGTGGGTTTGGGTGCAGCCGAGTGGGTTTGGGTGTAGCCGAGTGGGTTTGGGTTTGGCCGAGTGGGTTTGGGTCTAGCGGAGTAGGTCTGCGTCTAGCCGAGTGGGTTTGGGTCAAGCCGAGTGGGTTTGGGTCTAGCCGAGTGGGTTTGGGTCTGGCCGAGAGGGTTTGGGTCCAGCCGAGTGGGTTTGGGTCTAGCCGAGTGGGTTTGGGTCTAGAAGAGTGGGTTTGGGTCTAGCCGAGTGGGTTTGGGTCTAGCCGATAGGGTTTGCGTCTAGCCGAGTGGGTTTGGGTCTTGCCGAGTGGGTTTGGGTCTTGCCGAGGGGGTTTGTGTCTAGTGGAGTGGGTTTGGGTCTAGCGGAGTGGGTTAGGGTCTAGCGGAGTGGGTTTGGGTCTAGCGGAGTAGCTTTGTGTCTGGCGGAGTGGGTTTGGGTCTAGCGGAGTGGGTTTGGGTCTAGCGGAGTGGGTTTGGGTCTAGCGGAGTGGGTTTGGGTCTAGCGGCCTGGGTTTGGGTGTAGCGGAGTGGGTTTGGGTCTAGCGGAGTGGGTTTGGGTCTACCGAGTGGGTTTGGGTCTAGCCGAGTGGGCTTGGGTCTCGCCGAGTGGGTTTGGGTCGAGCTGAGTGGGTTTGCGTCTATCCGAGTGGGTTTGGGTCTAGCGGAGTGGGTTTTGAGTCTAGCGGAGTGGGCTTGGGTCTAGCAGAGTGGGTTTGAGTCTAACGGAGTGGGTTTGGGTCTGGCCGTGTGGGTTTGGGTCTAGCCGAGTGGGTTTGTGTCTAGCCGAGTGGGTTTGGGTCTAGCGGAGTGGGTTTGCATCTAGCCGAGTGGGTTTGCGTCTAGCGGAGTGGGTTTGGGTCTAGAGGAGTGGGGTTGGGTCTAGCGGAGTGGGTTTGGGTCTGGCCGAGTGGGTTTGGGTCTAGCGAAGTGGGTTTGGGTGTAGCCGAGTGGGTTTGGGTCTAGCGGAGTGGGTTTGGGTCTAGCCGAGTGGGTTTGGGTCTAGCCGAGAGGGTTTGGGTCTAACCGAGTGGGTTTCGGTCTAGCCGAGTGGGTTTGGGTCTAGCCGAGTGGGTTTGTGTCTAGCGGAGTGGGTTTGGGTCTAGCGGAGTGGGTTAGGGTCTAGCGGAGTGGGTTTGGGTCTAGCGGAGTGGGTTTGGGTCTAGCGGAGTGGGTTTGGGTCTAGCGGAGTGGGTTTGGGTCTAGCGGAGTGGGTTTGGGTCGAGCGGAGTGGGTTTGGGTCTAGGGGACTGGGTTTGGGTCTAGCGGAGTGGGTTTGGGTCTAGCGGAGTGGGTTTGGGTCTACCGAGTGGGTTTGGGTCTAGCCGAGTGGGTTTGGGTCTAGCCGAGTGGGTTTGGGTCTAGCCGAGTGGGTTTGGGTCTAGCCGAGTGGGTTTGGGTCTAGCCGAGTGGGTTTGGGTCTAGCCGAGTGGGTTTGGGTCTAGCCGAGTGGGTTTGGGTCTAGCGGAGTGGGTTTGGGTGCAGCCGAGTGGGTTTGGGTCTAGCCGAGTGGGTTTGGGTCTAGCCGAGAGGGATTGGGTCTAGGCGAGTGGGTTTGGGTCTTGCGGAGTGGGTTTGCGTGTGGCCGAGTGGGTTTGGGGCTAGCCGAGTGGGTTTCGGTCCAGCCGAGTGGGTTTGGGTCTAGCCGAGTGGGTTTGGTTCTAGACGAGTGGGTTTGGGTCTAGCCGAGTGGGTTTGGGTCTGGCCGAGTGGGTTTGGGTCTATCCGAGTGGGTTTGGGTCTAGTGGAGTGGGTTTTGAGTCCAGAGGAGTGGGTTTGGGTCTAGCGGAGTGGGTTTGAGTCTAACAGAGTGGGTTTGGGTCTAGCCGAGTGGGTTTGGGTCTAGCCGAGTGGGTTTGTGTCTAGCCGAGTGGGTTTGGGTCTAGCGGAGTGGGTTTGCATCTAGCCGAGTGGGTTTGGGTCTAGCGGAGTGGGTTTGGGTCTAGCGGAGTGGGTTAGGGTCTAGCGGAGTGGGTTTGGGTCTAGCGGAGTAGGTTTGTGTCTAGCGGAGTGGGTTTGGGTGTAGCGGAGTTGGTTTGGGTCTAGCGGAGTGGGTTTGGGTCTAGCGGAGTGGGTTTGGGTCTAGCGGACTGGGTTTGGATCTAGCGGAGTGGGTTTGGGTCTAGCGGAGTGGGTTTGGGTCTACCGAGTGGATTTGGGTCTAGCCGAGTGGGCTTGGGTCTAGCCGAGTGGGTTTGGGTCTAGCCGAGTGGGTTAGGGTCTAGCCGAGTGGGTTTGGGTGTAGCCGAGTGGGTTTGGGTCTAGCCGAGAGGGTTTGGGTCTGGGCGAGTGGGTTTGGGTCTTGCGGAGTGGGTTTGGGTGTAGCCGAGTGGGTTTGGGTGCAGCCGAGTGGGTTTGGGTCTAGCCAAGTGGGTTTGGGTCTAGCCGAGAGGGTTTGGGTCTGGGCGAGTGGGTTTGGGTCTTGCGGAGTGGGTTTGGGTGTAGCCGATTGGGTTTGGGGCTAGCGGAGTGGGTTTGGGTCCAGCCGAGTGTGTTTGGGTCTCGCCGAGTGGGTTTGGTTCTAGACGAGTGGGTTTGGGTCTAGCCGAGTGGGTTTGGGTCGAGCCGAGTGGGTTTGCGTCTATCCGAGTGGGTTTGGGTCTAGCGGAGTGGGTTTTGAGTCTAGCGGAGTGGGCTTGGGTCTAGCGGAGTGGGTTTGAGTCTAACGGAGTGGGTTTGGGTCTAGCCGAGTGGGTTTGGGTCTAGCCGAGTGGGTTTGTGTCTAGCCGAGTGGGTTTGGGTCTAGCGGAGTGGGTTTGCATCTAGCCGAGTGGGTTTGGGTCTAGCGGAGTGGGTTTGGGTCTAGAGGAGTGGGGTTGGGTCTAGCCGAGTGGGTTTGGGTCTAGCCGAGTGGGTTTGGGTCTAGCCGAGTGGGTTTGGGTCTAGCCGAGTGGGTTTGGGTCTAGCGGAGTGGGTTTGGGTGCAGCCGAGTGGGTTTGGGTCTAGCCGAGTGGGTTTGGGTCTAGCCGAGAGGGATTGGGTCTAGGCGAGTGGGTTTGGGTCTTGCGGAGTGGGTTTGCGTGTGGCCGAGTGGGTTTGGGGCTAGCCGAGTGGGTTTCGGTCCAGCCGAGTGGGTTTGGGTCTAGCCGAGTGGGTTTGGTTCTAGACGAGTGGGTTTGGGTCTAGCCGAGTGGGTTTGGGTCTGGCCGAGTGGGTTTGGGTCTATCCGAGTGGGTTTGGGTCTAGTGGAGTGGGTTTTGAGTCCAGAGGAGTGGGTTTGGGTCTAGCGGAGTGGGTTTGAGTCTAACAGAGTGGGTTTGGGTCTAGCCGAGTGGGTTTGGGTCTAGCCGAGTGGGTTTGTGTCTAGCCGAGTGGGTTTGGGTCTAGCGGAGTGGGTTTGCATCTAGCCGAGTGAGTTTGGGTCTAGCGGAGTGGGTTTGGGTCTAGCGGAGTGGGTTAGGGTCTAGCGGAGTGGGTTTGGGTCTAGCGGAGTAGGTTTGGGTCTAGCGGAGTGGGTTTGGGTGTAGCGGAGTTGGTTTGGGTCTAGCGGAGTGGGTTTGGGTCTAGCGGAGTGGGTTTGGGTCTAGCGGACTGGGTTTGGATCTAGCGGAGTGGGTTTGGGTCTAGCGGAGTGGGTTTGGGTCTACCGAGTGGATTTGGGTCTAGCCGAGTGGGCTTGGGTCTAGCCGAGTGGGTTTGGGTCTAGTCGAGTGGGTTAGGGTCTAGCCGAGTGGGTTTGGGTCTAGCCGAGTGGGTTTGGGTCTAGCCGAGTGGGTTTGGGTCTAGCGGAGTGGGTTTGGGTGCAGCCGAGTGGGTTTGGGTCTAGCCAAGTGGGTTTGGGTCTAGCCGAGAGGGTTTGGGTCTGGGCGAGTGGGTTTGGGTCTTGCGGAGTGGGTTTGGGTGTAGCCGATTGGGTTTGGGGCTAGCGGAGTGGGTTTGGGTCCAGCCGAGTGTGTTTGGGTCTCGCCGAGGGGGTTTGGTTCTAGACGAGTGGGTTTGGGTCTAGCCGAGTGGGTTTGGGTCGAGCCGAGTGGGTTTGCGTCTATCCGAGTGGGTTTGGGTCTAGCGGAGTGGGTTTTGAGTCTAGCGGAGTGGGCTTGGGTCTAGCGGAGTGGGTTTGAGTCTAACGGATTGGGTTTGGGTCTAGCCGAGTGGGTTTGGGTCTAGCCGAGTGGGTTTGTGTCTAGCTGAGTGGGTTTGTGTCTAGCGGAGTGGGTTTGCATCTAGCCGAGTGGGTTTGGGTCTAGCGGAGTGGGTTTGGGTCTAGAGGAGTGGGGTTGGGTCTAGCGGAGTGGGTTTGGGTCAGGCCGAGTGGGTTTGGGTCTAGCGAAGTGGGTTTGGGTGTAGCCGAGTGGGTTTGGGTCTAGCGGAGTGGGTTTGGGTCTAGCCGAGTGGGTTTGGGTCTAGCCGAGAGGGTTTGGGTCTAACCGAGTGGGTTTCAGTCTAGCCGAGTGGGTTTGGGTCTTGCCGAGGGGGTTTGTGTCTAGCGGAGTGGGTTTGGGTCTAGCGGAGTGGGTTAGGGTCTAGCGGAGTGGGTTTGGGTCTAGCGGAGTGGGTTTGGGTCTAGCGGAGTGGGTTTGGGTCTAGCGGAGTGGGTTTGGGTCTCGCGGAGTGGGTTTGGGTCTAGCGGAGTGGGTTTGGGTCTAGTGGACTGGGTTTGGGTCTAGCGGAGTGGGTTTGGGTCTAGCGGAGTGGGTTTGGGTCTACCGAGTGGGTTTGGGTCTAGCCGAGTGGGTTTGGGTCTAGCCGAGTGGGTTTGGGTCTAGCCGAGTGGGTTTGGGTCTAGCCGAGTGGGTTTGGGTCTAGCCGAGTGGGTTTGGGTCTAGCCGAGTGGGTTTGGGTCCAGCGGAGTGGGTTTGGGTGCAGCCGAGTGGGTTTGGGTCTAGCCGAGTGAGTTTGGGTCTAGCCGAGAGGGATTGGGTCGAGCGGAGTGGGTTTGGGTCTAGCGGAGTGGGTTTGGGTCTAGCGGAGTGGGTTTGGCTGCAGCCGAGTGGGTTTGGGTCTAGCCGAGTGGGTTTGGGTCTAGCCGAGAGGGTTTGGGTCTAGGTGAGTGGGTTTGGGTCTTGCGGAGTGGGTTTGGGTGTAGCCGAGTGGGTTTGGGGCTAGCCGAGTGGGTTTTGAGTCCAGAGGAGTGGGTTTGGGTCTAGCGGAGTGGGTTTGAGTCTAACAGAGTGGGTTTGGGTCTAGCCGAGTGGGTTTGGGACTAGCCGAGTGGGTTTCTGTCTAGCCGAGTGGGTTTGGGTCTAGCGGAGTGGGTTTGCATATAGCCGAGTGGGTTTGGGTCTAGCGGAGTGGGTTTGGGTCTAGCGGAGTGGGTTTGGGTCTAGCGGACTGGGTTTGGGTCTAGCGGAGTGGGTTTGTGTCTAGCGGAGTGGGTTTGGGTCTAGCGGAGTGGATTTGGGTCTAGCCGAGTGGGTATGGGTCTAGCGGAGTGGGTTAGGGTCTAACGGAGTGGGTTTGGGTCTAGCCGAATGGGTTTGGGTGTAGCCGAGTGGGTTTGGGTCTAGCCGAGTGGGTTTGGGTCTAGCCGAGTGGGTTTGGGTCTAGCCGAGTGGGTTTGGGTCTAGCCGAGTGGGTTTGGGTCTAGCCGTGTGGGTTTGGGTCTAGCCGAGTGGGTTTGGGTCTAGCCGAATGGGTTTGGGTCTAGCCGAGTGGGTTTGGGTCTAGCCGAGTGGGTTTCGGTCTAGCCGAGTGGGTTTGGGTCCAGCCGAGTGGGTTTGGGGCTAGCCGAGTGGGTTTGGGTGCAGCCGAGTGGGTTTGGGTGCAGCCGAGTGGGTTTGGGTTTGGCCGAGTGGGTTTGGGTCTAGCGGAGTAGGTTTGCGTCTAGCCGAGTGGGTTTGGGTCAAGCCGAGTGGGTTTGGGTCTAGCCGAGTGGGTTTGGGTCTGGTCGAGAGGGTTTGGGTCCAGCCGAGTGGGTTTGGGTCTAGCCGAGTGGGTTTGGGTCTAGAAGAGTGGGTTTGGGTCTAGCCGAGTGGGTTTGGGTCTAGCCGATAGGGTTTGCGTCTAGCCGAGTGGGTTTGGGTCTTGCCGAGTGGGTTTGGGTCTTGCCGAGGGGGTTTGTGTCTAGTGGAGTGGGTTTGGGTCTAGCGGAGTGGGTTAGGGTCTAGCGGAGTGGGTTTGGGTCTAGCGGAGTAGCTTTGTGTCTAGCGGAGTGGGTTTGGGTCTAGCGGAGTGGGTTTGGGTCTAGCGGAGTGGGTTTGGGTCTAGCGGAGTGGGTTTGGGTCTAGCGGCCTGGGTTTGGGTGTAGCGGAGTGGGTTTGGGTCTAGCGGAGTGGGTTTGGGTCTACCGAGTGGGTTTGGGTCTAGCCGAGTGGGCTTGGGTCTCGCCGAGTGGGTTTGGGTCGAGCTGAGTGGGTTTGCGTCTATCCGAGTGGGTTTGGGTCTAGCGGAGTGGGTTTTGAGTCTAGCGGAGTGGGCTTGGGTCTAGCGGAGTGGGTTTGAGTCTAACGGAGTGGGTTTGGGTCTAGCCGAGTGGGTTTGGGTCTAGCCGAGTGGGTTTGTGTCTAGCCGAGTGGGTTTGGGTCTAGCGGAGTGGGTTTGCATCTAGCCGAGTGGGTTTGGGTCTAGCGGAGTGGGTTTGGGTCTAGAGGAGTGGGGTTGGGTCTAGCGGAGTGGGTTTGGGTCTGGCCGAGTGGGTTTGGGTCTAGCGAAGTGGGTTTGGGTGTAGCCGAGTGGGTTTGGGTCTAGTGGAGTGGGTTTGGGTGTAGCCGAGTGGGTTTGGGTCTAGCCGAGAGGGTTTGGGTCTAACCGAGTGGGTTTCGGTCTAGCCGAGTGGGTTTGGGTCTAGCCGAGTGGGTTTGTGTCTAGCGGAGTGGGTTTGGGTCTAGCGGAGTGGGTTAGGGTCTAGCGGAGTGGGTTTGGGTCTAGCGGAGTGGGTTTGGGTCTAGCGGAGTGGGTTTGGGTCTAGCGGAGTGGGTTTGGGTCTAGCGGAGTGGGTTTGGGTCGAGCGGAGTGGGTTTGGGTCTAGGGTACTGGGTTTGGGTCTAGCGGAGTGGGTTTGGGTCTAGCGGAGTGGGTTTGGGTCTACCGAGTGGGTTTGGGTCTAGCCGAGTGGGTTTGGGTCTAGCCGAGTGGGTTTAGGTCTAGCCGAGTGGGTTTGGGTCTAGCCGAGTGGGTTTGGGTCTAGCCGAGTGGGTTTGGGTCTAGCCGAGTGGGTTTGGGTCTTGCGGAGTGGGTTTGGGTGCAGCCGAGTGGGTTTGGGTCTAGCCGAGTGGGTTTGGGTCTAGCCGAGAGGGATTGGGTCTAGGCGAGTGGGTTTGTGTCTTGCGGAGTGGGTTTGCGTGTGGCCGAGTGGGTTTGGGGCTAGCCGAGTGGGTTTCGGTCCAGCCGAGTGGGTTTGGGTCCAGCCGAGTGGGTTTGGTTCTAGACGAGTGGGTTTGGGTCTAGCCGAGTGGGTTTGGGTCTGGCCGAGTGGGTTTGGGTCTATCCGAGTGGGTTTGCGTCTAGTGGAGTGGGTTTTGAGTCCAGAGGAGTGGGTTTGGGTCTAGCGGAGTGGGTTTGAGTCTAACAGAGTGGGTTTGGGTCTAGCCGAGTGGGTTTGGGTCTAGCCGAGTGGGTTTGTGTCTAGCCGAGTGGGTTTGGGTCTAGCGGAGTGGGTTTGCATCTAGCCGAGTGGGTTTGGGTCTAGCGGAGTGGGTTTGGGGCTAGCGGAGTGGGTTTGGGTCTAGCGGACTGGGTTTGGGTTTAGCGGAGTGGGTTTGGGTCTAGCGGACTGGGTTTGGGTCTAGCGGAGTGGATTTGGGTCTAGCCGAGTGGGTTTGGGTCTAGCGGAGTGGGTTTGGGTCTAACGGAGTGGGTTTGGGTCTAGCCGAATGGGTTTGGGTGTAGCCGAGTGGGTTTGGGTCTAGCCGAGTGGGTTTGGGTCTGGCCGAGTGGGTTTGGGTCTAGCCGAGTGGGTTTGGGTCTAGCGGAGTGGGTTTGCATCTAGCCGAGTGGGTTTGGGTTTAGCGGAGTGGGTTTGGGTCTAGCGGAGTGGGTTTGGGTCTAGCGGACTGGGTTTGGGTTTAGCGGAGTGGGTTTGGGTCTAGCGGACTGGGTTTGGGTCTAGCGGAGTGGATTTGGGTCTAGCCGAGTGGGTTTGGGTCTAGCGGAGTGGGTTTGGGTCTAACGGAGTGGGTTTGGGTCTAGCCGAATGGGTTTGGGTGTAGCCGAGTGGGTTTGGGTCTAGCCGAGTGGGTTTGGGTCTGGCCGAGTGGGTTTGGGTCTAGCCGAGTGGGTTTGGGTCTAGCCGAGTGGGTTTGGGTCTAGCCGTGTGGGTTTGGGTCTAGCCGAGTGGGTTTGTGTCTAGCCGAGTGGGTTTGGGTCTAGCCGAGTGGGTTTGGGTCTAGCCGAGTGGGTTTCGGTCGAGCCGAGTGGGTTTGGGGCTAGCCGAGTGGGTTTCGGTCCAGCCGAGTGGGTTTGGGTCTAGCCGAGTGGGTTTGGTTCTACACGAGTGGGTTTGGGTCTAGCCGAGTGGGTTTGGGTCTAGCCGAGTGGGTTTGGGTCTATCCGAGTGGGTTTGGGTCTAGTGGAGTGGGTTTTGAGTCCAGAGGAGTGGGTTTGGGTCGAGCGGAGTGGGTTTGAGTCTAACAGAGTGGGTTTGGGTCTAGCCGAGTGGGTTTGGGTCTAGCCGAGTGGGTTTGTGTCTAGCCGAGTGGGTTTGGGTCTAGCGGAGTGGGTTTGCATCTAGCCGAGTGGGTTTGGGTCTAGCGGAGTGGGTTTGGGTCTAGCGGAGTGGGTTTGGGTCTAGCGGACTGGGTTTGGGTTTAGCGGAGTGGGTTTGGGTCTAGCGGACTGGGTTTGGGTCTAGCGGAGTGGATTTGGGTCTAGCCGAGTGGGTTTGGGTCTAGCGGAGTGGGTTTGGGTCTAGTGGACTGGGTTTGGGTCTAGCGGAGTGGGTTTGGGTCTAGCGGAGTGGGTTTGGGTCTACCGAGTGGGTTTGGGTCTAGCCGAGTGGGTTTGGGTCTAGCCGAGTGGGTTTGGGTCTAGCCGAGTGGGTTTGGGTCTAGCCGAGTGGGTTTGGGTCTAGCCGAGTGGGTTTGGGTCTAGCCGAGTGGGTTTGGGTCTAGCGGAGTGGGTTTGGGTGCAGCCGAGTGGGTTTGGGTCTAGCCGAGTGGGTTTGGGTCTAGCCGAGAGGGATTGGGTCGAGCGGAGTGGGTTTTGGTCTAGCGGAGTGGGTTTGGGTCTAGCGGAGTGGGTTTGGGTGCAGCCGAGTGGGTTTGGGTCTAGCCGAGCGGGTTTAGGTCTAGCCGAGAGGGTTTGGGTCTAGGTGAGTGGGTTTGGGTCTTGCGGAGTGGGTTTGGGTGTAGCCGAGTGGGTTTGGGGCTAGCCGAGTGGGTTTTGAGTCCAGAGGAGTGGGTTTGGGTCTAGCGGAGTGGGATTGAGTCTAACAGAGTGGGTTTGGGTCTAGCCGAGTGGGTTTGGGTCTAGCCGAGTGGGTTTCTGTCTAGCCGAGTGGGTTTGGGTCTAGCGGAGTGGGTTTGCATCTGGCCGAGTGGGTTTGGGTCTAGCGGAGTGGGTTTGGGTCTAGCGGAGTGGATTTGGGTCTAGCGGACTGGGTTTGGGTCTAGCGGAGTGGGTTTGGGTCTAGCGGAGCGGGTTTGGGTCTAGCGGAGTGGATTTGGGTCTAGCCGAGTGGGTTTGGGTCTAGCGGAGTGGGTTTGGGTCTAACGGAGTGGGTTTGGGTCTAGCCGAATGGGTTTGGGTGTAGCCGAGTGGGTTTGGGTCTAGCCGAGTGGGTTTGGGTCTAGCCGAGTGGGTTTGGGTCTAGCCGAGTGGGTTTGGGTCTAGCCGAGTGGGTTTGGGTCTAGCCGTGTGGGTTTGGGTCTAGCCGAGTGGGTTTGGGTCTAGCCGAGTGGGTTTGGGTCTAGCCGAGTGGGTTTCGGTCTAGCCGAGTGGGTTTGGGACCAGCCGAGTGGGTTTGGGTCTAGCCGAGTGGGTTTGGGTGCAGCCGAGTGGGTTTGGGTGTAGCCGAGTGGGTTTGGGTTTGGCCGAGTGGGTTTGGGTCTAGCGGAGTAGGTTTGCGTCTAGCCGAGTGGGTTTGGGTCAAGCGGAGTGGGTTTGGGTCTAGCCGAGTGGGTTTGGGTCTGGCCGAGAGGGTTTGGGTCCAGCCGAGTGGGTTTGGGTCTAGCCGAGTGGGTTTGGGTCTAGAAGAGTGGGTTTGGGTCTAGCCGAGTGGGTTTGGGTCTAGCCGATAGGGTTTGCGTCTAGCCGAGTGGGTTTGGGTCTTGCCGAGTGGGTTTGGGTCTTGCCGAGGGGGTTTGTGTCTAGTGGAGTGGGTTTGGGTCTAGCGGAGTTGGTTAGGGTCTAGCGGAGTGGGTTTGGGTCTAGCGGAGTAGCTTTGTGTCTAGCGGAGTGGGTTTGGGTCTAGCGGAGTGGGTTTGGGTCTAGCGGAGTGGGTTTGGGTCTAGCGGAGTGGGTTTGGGTCTAGCGGCCTGGGTTTGGGTGTAGCGGAGTGGGTTTGGGTCTAGCGGAGTGGGTTTGGGTCTACCGAGTGGGTTTGGGTCTAGCCGAGTGGGCTTGGGTCTCGCCGAGTGGGTTTGGGTCGAGCTGAGTGGGTTTGCGTCTATCCGAGTGGGTTTGGGTCTAGCAGAGTGGGTTTTGAGTCTAGCGGAGTGGGCTTGGGTCTAGCGGAGTGGGTTTGAGTCTAACGGTGTGGGTTTGGGTCTAGCCGAGTGGGTTTGGGTCTAGCCGTGTGGGTTTGTGTCTAGCCGAGTGGGTTTGGGTCTAGCGGAGTGGGTTTGCATCTAGCCGAGTGGGTTTGGGTCTAGCGGAGTGGGTTTGGGTCTAGAGGAGTGGGGTTGGGTCTAGCGGAGTGGGTTTGGGTCTGGCCGAGTGGGTTTGGGTCTAGCCGAGTGGGTTTGGGTCTACCGAGTGGGTTTGGGTCTAGCCGAGTGGGTTTGGGTCTAGCGGAGTGGGTTTGGGTGCAGCCGAGTGGGTTTGGGTCTAGCCGAGTGGGTTTGGGTCTAGCCGAGAGGGATTGGGTCGAGCGGAGTGGGTTTGGGTCTAGCGGAGTGGGTTTGGGTCTAGCGGAGTGGGTTTGGGTGCAGCCGAGTGGGTTTGGGTCTAGCCGAGTGGGTTTGGGTCTAGCCGAGAGGGTTTGGGTCTAGGTGAGTGGGTTTGGGTCTTGCGGAGTGGGTTTGGGTGTAGCCGAGTGGGTTTGGGGCTAGCCGAGTGGGTTTTGAGTCCAGAGGAGTGGGTTTGGGTCTAGCGGAGTGGGTTTGAGTCTAACAGAGTGGGTTTGGGTCTAGCCGAGTGGGTTTGGGTCTAGCCGAGTGGGTTTCTGTCTAGCCGAGTGGGTTTGGGTCTAGCGGAGTGGGTTTGCATCTAGCCGAGTGGGTTTGGGTCTAGCGGAGTGGGTTTGCATCTAGCCGAGTGGGTTTGGGTCTAGTGGAGTGGGTTTGGGTCTAGCGGAGTGGGTTTGGGTCTAGCAGACTGGGTTTGGGTCTAGCGGAGTGGGTTTGGGTCTAGCGGAGTGGGTTTGGGTCTAGCGGAGTGGATTTGGGTCTAGCCGAGTGGGTTTGGGTCTAGCGGAGTGGGTTTGGGTCTAACGGAGTGGGTTTGGGTCTAGCCGAATGGGTTTGGGTGTAGCCAAGTGGGTTTGGGTCTAGCCGAGTGGGTTTGGGTTTGGCCGAGTGGGTTTGGGTCTAGCGGAGTAGGTTTGCGTCTAGCCGAGTGGGTTTGGGTCAAGCGGAGTGGGTTTGGGTCTAGCCGAGTGGGTTTGGGTCTAGCGGAGTGGGTTTTGAGTCTAGCGGAGTGGGCTTGGGTCTAGCGGAGTGGGTTTGAGTCTAACGGAGTGGGTTTGGGTCTAGCCGAGTGGGTTTGGGTCTAGCCGTGTGGGTTTGTGTCTAGCCGAGTGGGTTTGGGTCTAGCGGAGTGGGTTTGCATCTAGCCGAGTGGGTTTGGGTCTAGCGGAGTGGGTTTGGGTCTAGAGGAGTGGGGTTGGGTCTAGCGGAGTGGGTTTGGGTCTGGCCGAGTGGGTTTGGGTCTAGCCGAGTGGGTTTGGGTCTACCGAGTGGGTTTGGGTCTAGCCGAGTGGGTTTGGGTCTAGCGGAGTGGGTTTGGGTGCAGCCGAGTGGGTTTGGGTCTAGCCGAGTGGGTTTGGGTCTAGCCGAGAGGGATTGGGTCGAGCGGAGTGGGTTTGGGTCTAGCGGAGTGGGTTTGGGTCTAGCGGAGTGGGTTTGGGTGCAGCCGAGTGGGTTTGGGTCTAGCCGAGTGGGTTTGGGTCTAGCCGAGAGGGTTTGGGTCTAGGTGAGTGGGTTTGGGTCTTGCGGAGTGGGTTTGGGTGTAGCCGAGTGGGTTTGGGGCTAGCCGAGTGGGTTTTGAGTCCAGAGGAGTGGGTTTGGGTCTAGCGGAGTGGGTTTGAGTCTAACAGAGTGGGTTTGGGTCTAGCCGAGTGGGTTTGGGTCTAGCCGAGTGGGTTTCTGTCTAGCCGAGTGGGTTTGGGTCTAGCGGAGTGGGTTTGCATCTAGCCGAGTGGGTTTGGGTCTAGCGGAGTGGGTTTGGGTCTAGCGGAGTGGGTTTGGGTCTAGCAGACTGGGTTTGGGTCTAGCGGAGTGGGTTTGGGTCTAGCGGAGTGGGTTTGGGTCTAGCGGAGTGGATTTGGGTCTAGCCGAGTGGGTTTGGGTCTAGCGGAGTGGGTTTGGGTCTAACGGAGTGGGTTTGGGTCTAGCCGAATGGGTTTGGGTGTAGCCAAGTGGGTTTGGGTCTAGCCGAGTGGGTTTGGGTTTGGCCGAGTGGGTTTGGGTCTAGCGGAGTAGGTTTGCGTCTAGCCGAGTGGGTTTGGGTCAAGCGGAGTGGGTTTGGGTCTAGCCGAGTGGGTTTGGGTCTGGCCGAGAGCGTTTGGGACCAGCCGAGTGGGTTTGGGTCTAGCCGAGTGGGTTTGGGTCTAGAAGAGTGGGTTTGGGTCTAGCCGAGTGGGTTTGGGTCTAGCCGATAGGGTTTGCGTCTAGCCGAGTGGGTTTGGGTCTTGCCGAGTGGGTTTGGGTCTTGCCGAGGGGGTTTGTGTCTAGTGGAGTGGGTTTGGGTCTAGCGGAGTGGGTTAGGGTCTAGCGGAGTGGGTTTGGGTCTAGCGGAGTAGCTTTGTGTCTAGCGGAGTGGGTTTGGGTCTAGCGGAGTGGGTTTGGGTCTAGCGGAGTGGGTTTGGGTCTAGCGGAGTGGGTTTGGGTCTAGCGGCCTGGGTTTGGGTGTAGCGGAGTGGGTTTGGGTCTAGCGGAGTGGGTTTGGGTCTACCGAGTGGGTTTGGGTCTAGCCGAGTGGGCTTGGGTATCGCCGAGTGGGTTTGGGTCGAGCTGAGTGGGTTTGCGTCTATCCGAGTGGGTTTGGGTCTAGCGGAGTGGGTTTTGAGTCTAGCGGAGTGGGCTTGGGTCTAGCGGAGTGGGTTTGAGTCTAACGGAGTGGGTTTGGGTCTAGCCGAGTGGGTTTGGGTCTAGCCGTGTGGGTTTGTGTCTAGCCGAGTGGGTTTGGGTCTAGCGGAGTGGGTTTGCATCTAGCCGAGTGGGTTTGGGTCTAGCGGAGTGGGTTTGGGTCTAGAGGAGTGGGGTTGGGTCTAGCGGAGTGGGTTTGGGTCTGGCCGAGTGGGTTTGGGTCTAGCCGAGTGGGTTTGGGTCTAGCCGAGTGGGTTTGGGTCTAGCCGAGTGGGTTTGGGTCTAGCGGAGTGGGTTTGGGTGCAGCCGAGTGGGTTTGGGTCTAGCCGAGTGGGTTTGGGTCTAGCCGAGAGGGATTGGGTCGAGCGGAGTGGGTTTGGGTCTAGCGGAGTGGGTTTGGGTCTAGCGGAGTGGGTTTGGGTGCAGCCGAGTGGGTTTGGGTCTAGCCGAGTGGGTTTGGGTCTAGCCGAGAGGGTTTGGGTCTAGCAGAGTGGGTTTGGGTCTAGCGGAGTGGGTTTGGGTCTAGCCGAGTGGGTTTGGGTCTAGCCGAGAGGGTTTGGGTCTAGCCGAGTGGGTTTGGGTCTAGCCGAGTGGGTTTGGGTCCAGCCGAGTGGGTTTGTGTCTAGCGGAGTGGGTTTGGGTTTAGCGGAGTGGGTTAGGGTCTAGCGGAGTGGGTTTGGGTCTAGCAGAGTGGGTTTGGGTCTAGCGGAGTGGGTTTGGGTCTAGCGGAGTGGGTTTGGGTCTAGCGGAGTGGGTTTGGGTCTAGCCGTGGGTTTGGGTCTAGCCGAGTGGGTTTGGGTCTAGCCGAGTGGGTTTGGGTCTAGCCGAGTGGGTTTGGGTCTAGCCGAGTGGGTTTGGGTCTAGCCGAGTGGGTTTGGGTGTAGCCGAGTGGGTTTGGGTCTGGCCGAGTGGGTTTGGGTCTAGCGGAGTGGGTTTGGGTCTAGCCGAGTGGGTTTGGGTCTACCGGAGTGGGTTTGGGTTTAGCGGAGTGGGTTAGGGTCTAGCGGAGTGGGTTTGGGTCTAGCAGAGTGGGTTTGGGTCTAGCGGAGTGGGTTTGGGTCTAGCGGAGTGGGTTTGGGTCTAGCCGAGTGGGTTTGGGTCTAGCCGTGGGTTTGGGTCTAGCCGAGTGGGTTTGGGTCTAGCCGAGTGGGTTTGGGTCTAGCCGAGTGGGTTTGGGTCTAGCCGAGTGGGTTTGGGTCTAGCCGAGTGGGTTTGGGTGTAGCCGAGTGTGTTTGGGTCTGGCCGAGTGGGTTTGGGTCTAGCGGAGTGGGTTTGGGTCTAGCCGAGTGGTTTTGCGTCTACCGGAGTGGGTTTGGGTCTAGCTGAGTGGGTTTGGGTCTAGCCGAGTGGGTTTGTGTCTAGCGGAGTGGGTTTGGGTTTAGCGGAGTGGGTTAGGGTCTAGCCGAGTGGGTTTGGGTCTGGCCGAGTGCGTTTGGGTTAGCCGAGTGGGTTAGGGTCTAGCCGAGTGGGTTGGGGTCTAGCCATGGGTTTGGGTCTAGCCGAGTGGGTTTGGGTCTAGCCGAGTGGGTTTGGGTCTAGCGAGTGTGTTTGGGTCTCGCGGAGTGGGTTTGGGTCTAGCAGAGTGGGTTTGGGTCTAGCGGAGTGGGTTTGGGTCTAGCGGAGTGGGTTTGGGTCTAGCCGAGTGGGTTTGGGTCTAGCCGTGGGTTTGGGTCTAGCCGAGTGGGTTTGGGTCTAGCCGAGTGGGTTTGGGTCTAGCCGAGTGGGTTTGGGTCTAGCCGAGTGGGTTTGGGTCTAGCCGAGTGGGTTTGGGTGTAGCCGAGTGGGTTTGGGTCTGGCCGAGTGGGTTTGGGTCTAGCGGAGTGGGTTTGGGTCTAGCCGAGTGGGTTTGGGTCTACCGGAGTGGGTTTGGGTCTAGCTGAGTGGGTTTGGGTCTAGCCGAGTGGGCTTGTGTCTAGCGGAGTGGGTTTGGGTTTAGCGGAGTGGGTTAGCGTCTAGCCGAGTAGGTTTGGGTCTGGCCGAGTGGGTTTGGGTCTAGCCGAGTGGGTTAGGGTCTAGCCGAGTGGGTTTGGGTCTAGCCATGGGTTTGGGTCTAGCCGAGTGGGTTTGGGTCTAGCCGAGTGGGTTTGGGTCTAGCGAGTGTGTTTGGGTCTAGCGAGTGGGTTTGGCTCTAGCCGTGTGGGTTTGGGTTTAGCCGAGTGGGCTTGGGTCTGGCCGAGTGGGTTTGGGTCTAGCGGAGTGGGTTTGGGTCTAGCCGAGTGGGTTTGGGTCTAGCGGAGTGGGTTTGGGTCTAGCCGAGTGGGTTTGGGTCTAGCGGAGTGGGTTTGGGTCTAGCCGAGTGGGTTTGGGTTAAGCCGATAGGGTTTGGGTCTAGCCGAGTGGGTTTGGGTCTGGCCGAGTGGGTTTGGGTCTAGCCGAGTGGGTTTGTGTCTAGCGGAGTGGGTTTGGGTCTAGCGGAGTGGGTTAGGGTCTAGCGGAGTGGGTTTGGGTCTAGCAGAGTGGGTTTGGGTCTAGCGGAGTGGGTTTGGGTCTAGCGGAGTGGGTTTGGGTCTAGCGGAGTGGGTTTGGGTCTAGCGGGGTGTGTTTGGGTCTAGCGGACTGGGTTTGGGTCTAGCGGAGTGGGTTTGGGTCTAGCGGAGTGGATTTGGGTCTAGCGGAGTGGGTTTGGGTCTAGCGGATTGGGTTTTGGTCTAGCGGAGTGGGTTTGGGTCTAGCGGACTGGGTTTGGGTCTAGCCGAGTGGGTTTGGGTCTAGCCGAGTGGGTTTGGGTCTAGCCGAGTGGGTTTGGGACCAGCCGAGTGGGTTTGGGTCTAGCCGAGTGGGTTTGGGTGGAGCCGAGTGGGTTTGGGTGTAGCCGAGTGGGTTTGGGTCTGGCCGAGTGGGTTTGGGTCTAGCGGAGTAGGTTTGGGTCTAGCCGAATGGGTTTGGGTCTAGCGGAGTGGGTTTGGGTCTAGCCGAGTGGGTTTGGGTCTAGCGGAGTGGGTTTGGGTCTAGCGGAGTGGGTTTGCGTCTAGCGGAGTGGGTTTGGGTCTAGCGGAGTGGGTATGGGTCTAGCGGAGTGGGTTTGGGTCTAGCGGACTGGGTTTGGGTCTAGCGGAGTGGGTTTGGGTCTAGCGGAGTGGGTTTGGGTCTAGCGGAGTGGGTTTGGGTCTAGCCGTGGGTTTGGGTTTAGCCGAGTGGGTTTGGGTCTAGCCGAGTGGGTTTGGGTCTAGCCGAGTGGGTTTGGGTCTAGCCGAGTGGGTTTGGGTCTAGCCGAGTGGGTTTGGCTGTAGCCGAGTGGGTTTGGGTCTGGCCGAGTGGGTTTGGGTCTAGCGGAGTGGGTTTGGGTCTAGCGGAGTGGGTTTGGGTCTAGCCGAGTGGGTTTGGGTCTAGCCGAGTGGGTTTGGGTCAAGCCGATAGGGTTTGGGTCTAGCCGAGTGGGTTTGGGTCTGGCCGAGTGGGTTTGGGTCTAGCCGAGTGGGTTTGTGTCTAGCGGAGTGGGTTTGGGTCTAGCCGAGTGGGTTTGGGTCTAGCCGTGGGTTTGGGTCTAGCCGAGTGGGTTTGGGTCTAGCGAGTGTGTTTGGGTCTAGCGAGTGGGTTTGGCTCTAGCCGTGTGGGTTTGGGTTTAGCCGAGTGGGCTTGGGTCTGGCCGAGTGGGTTTGGGTCTAGCGGAGTGGGTTTGGGTCTAGCCGAGTGGGTTTGGGTCTAGCGGAGTGGGTTTGGGTCTAGCCGAGTGGGTTTGGGTCTAGCGGAGTGGGTTTGGGTCTAGCCGAGTGGGTTTGGGTCAAGCCGATAGGGTTTGGGTCTAGCCGAGTGGGTTTGGGTCTAGCGGAGTGGGTTTGGGTCTAGCCGAGTGGGTTTGTGTCTAGCGGAGTGGGTTTGGGTTTAGCGGAGTTGGTTAGGGTCTAGCGGATTTGGTTTGGGTCTAGCAGAGTGGGTTTGGGTCTAGCGGAGTGGGTTTGGGTCTAGCGGAGTGTGTTTGGGTCTAGCCGAGTGGGTTTGTGTCTAGCCGTGGGTTTGGGTCTAGCCGAGCGGGTTTGGGTCTAGCCGAGTGGGTTTGGGTGTAGCAGAGTGGGTTTGGGTCTGGCCGAGTGGGTTTGGGTCTAGCGGAGTGGGTTTGGGTCTAGCCGAGTGGGTTTGGGTCTAGCGGAGTGGGTTTGGGTCTAGCTGAGTGGGTTTGGGTCTAGCCGAGTCGGTTTGTGTCTAGCGGAGTGGGTTTGGGTTTAGCGGAGTGGGTTAGGGTCTAGCGGAGTGGGTTTGGGTCTTGCAGAGTGGGTTTGGGTCTAGCGGAGTGGATTTGGGTTTAGCGGAGTGGGTTAGCGTCTAGCCGAGTAGGTTTGGGTCTGGCCGAGTGGGTTTGGGTCTAGCCGAGTGGGTTAGGGTCTAGCCGAGTGGGTTTGGGTCTAGCCATGGGTTTGGGTCTAGCCGAGTGGGTTTGGGTCTAGCCGAGTGGGTTTGGGTCTAGCGAGTGTGTTTGGGTCTAGCGAGTGGGTTTGGCTCTAGCCGTGTGGGTTTGGGTTTAGCCGAGTGGGCTTCGGTCTGGCCGAGTGGGTTTGGGTCTAGCGGAGTGGGTTTGGGTCTAGCCGAGTGGGTTTGGGTCTAGCGGAGTGGGTTTGGGTCTAGCCGAGTGGGTTTGGGTCTAGCGGAGTGGGTTTGGGTCTAGCCGAGTGGGTTTGGGTCAAGCCGATAGGGTTTGGGTCTAGCCGAGTGGGTTTGGGTCTGGCCGAGTGGGTTTGGGTCTAGCCGAGTGGGTTTGTGTCTAGCGGAGTGGGTTTGGGTCTAGCGGAGTGGGTTAGGGTCTAGCGGAGTGGGTTTGGGTCTAGCAGAGTGGGTTTGGGTCTAGCGGAGTGGGTTTGGGTCTAGCGGAGTGGGTTTGGGTCTAGCGGAGTGGGTTTGGGTCTAGCGGGGTGGGTTTGGGTCTAGCGGACTGGGTTTGGGTCTAGCGGAGTGGGTTTGGGTCTAGCGGAGTGGATTTGGGTCTAGCGGAGTGGGTTTGGGTCTAGCGGAGTGGGTTTTGGTCTAGCGGAGTGGGTTTGGGTCTAGCGGACTGGGTTTGGGTCTAGCCGAGTGGGTTTGGGTCTAGCCGAGTGGGTTTGGGTCTAGCCGAGTGGGTTTGGGACCAGCCGAGTGGGTTTGGGTCTAGCCGAGTGGGTTTGGGTGGAGCCGATTGGGTTTGGGTGTAGCCGAGTGGGTTTGGGTCTGGCCGAGTGGGTTTGGGTCTAGCGGAGTAGGTTTGGGTCTAGCCGAATGGGTTTGGGTCTAGCGGAGTGGGTTTGGGTCTAGCCGAGTGGGTTTGGGTCTAGCGGAGTGGGTTTGGGTCTAGCCGAGTGGGTTTGCGTCTAGCGGAGTGGGTTTGGGTCTAGCGGAGTGGGTATGGGTCTAGCGGAGTGGGTTTGGGTCTAGCGGACTGGGTTTGGGTCTAGCGGAGTGGGTTTGGGTCTAGCGGAGTGGGTTTGGGTCTAGCGGAGTGGGTTTGGGTCTAGCCGTGGGTTTGGGTTTAGCCGAGTGGGTTTGGGTCTAGCCGAGTGGGTTTGGGTCTAGCCGAGTGGGTTTGGGTCTAGCCGAGTGGGTTTGGGTCTAGCCGAGTGGGTTTGGCTGTAGCCGAGTGGGTTTGGGTCTGGCCGAGTGGGTTTGGGTCTAGCGGAGTGGGTTTGGGTCTAGCGGAGTGGGTTTGGGTCTAGCCGAGTGGGTTTGGGTCTAGCCGAGTGGGTTTGGGTCAAGCCGATAGGGTTTGGGTCTAGCCGAGTGGGTTTGGGTCTGGCCGAGTGGGTTTGGGTCTAGCCGAGTGGGTTTGTGTCTAGCGGAGTGGGTTTGGGTCTAGCCGAGTGGGTTTGGGGCTAGCCGTGGGTTTGGGTCTAGCCGAGTGGGTTTGGGTCTAGCGAGTGTGTTTGGGTCTAGCGAGTGGGTTTGGCTCTAGCCGTGTGGGTTTGGGTTTAGCCGAGTGGGCTTGGGTCTGGCCGAGTGGGTTTGGGTCTAGCGGAGTGGGTTTGGGTCTAGCCGAGTGGGTTTGGGTCTAGCCGAGTGGGTTTGTGTCTAGCCGTGGGTTTGGGTCTAGCCGAGCGGGTTTGGGTCTAGCCGAGTGGGTTTGGGTGTAGCAGAGTGGGTTTGGGTCTGGCCGAGTGGGTTTGGGTCTAGCGGAGTGGGTTTGGGTCTAGCCGAGTGGGTTTGGGTCTAGCGGAGTGGGTTTGGGTCTAGCTGAGTGGGTTTGGGTCTAGCCGAGTCGGTTTGTGTCTAGCGGAGTGGGTTTGGGTTTAGCGGAGTGGGTTAGGGTCTAGCGGAGTGGGTTTGGGTCTTGCAGAGTGGGTTTGGGTCTAGCGGAGTGGATTTGGGTCTAGCGGAGTGGGTTTGAGTCTAGTCGAGTGGGTTTGGGTCTAGCCGTGGGTTTGGGTCTAGCCGAGTGGGTTTGGGTCTAGCCGAGTGGGTTTGGGTCCAGCCGAGTGGGTTTGGGTCTAGCCGAGTGGGTTTGGGTCTAGCCGAGTGGGTTTGGGTCTAGCGGAGTGGGTTTGGGTCTAGCTGAGTGGGTTTGGGTCTAGCCGAGTGGGTTTGTGTCTAGCGGAGTGGGTTTGGGTTTAGCGGAGTGGGTTAGGGTCTAGCGGAGTGCGTTTGGGTCTAGCAGAGTGGGTTTGGGTCTAGCGGAGTGGGTTTGGGTCTAGCGGAGTGGGCTTGGGTCTAGCGGAGTGGGTTTGGGTCTAGCCGAGTGGGTTTGGGTCTAGCCGTGGGTTTGGGTCTAGCCGAGTGGGTTTGGGTCCAGCCGAGTGGGTTTGGGTCTAGCCGAGTGGGTTTGGGTCTAGCCGAGTGGGTTTGGGTCTAGCCGAGTGGGTTTGGGTGTAGCCGAGTGGGTTTGGGTCTGGCCGAGTGGGTTTGGGTCTAGCGGAGTGGGTTTGGGTCTAGCCGAGTGGGTTTGGGTCTAGCCGAGTGGGTTTGGTTCAAGCCGATAGGGTTTGGGTCTAGCCGAGTGGGTTTGGGTCTGGCCTAGTGGGTTTGGGTCTAGCCGAGTGGGTTTGTGTCTAGCGGAGTGGGTTTGGGTCTAGCCGAGTGGGTTTGGGTCTAGCCGTGGGTTTGGGTCTAGCCGAGTGGGTTTGGGTCTAGCCGAGTGGGTTTGGGTCTAGCGAGTGTGTTTGGGTCTAGCGAGTGGGTTTGGCTCTAGCCGTGTGGGTTTGGGTTTAGCCGAGTGGGCTTGGGTCTGGCCGAGTGGGTTTGGGTCTAGCGGAGTGGGTTTGGGTCTAGCCGAGTGGGTTTGGGTCTAGCGGAGTGGGTTTGGGTCTAGCCGAGTGGGTTTGGGTCTAGCGGAGTGGGTTCGGGTCTAGCCGAGTGGGTTTGGGTCAAGCCGATAGGGTTTGGGTCTAGCCGAGCGGGTTTGGGTCTGGCCGAGTGGGTTTGGGTCTAGCCGAGTGGGTTTGTGTCTAGCGGAGTGGGTTTGGGTCTGGCCGAGTGGGTTTGGGTGTAGCCGAGTGGGTTTGGGTCTGGCCGAGTGTGTTTGGGTCTAGCGGAGTGGGTTTGGGTCCAGCCGAGTGGGTTTGGGTCTGGCCGAGTGGGTTTGGGTCTAGCCGAGTGGGTTTGGGCCAAGCCGATAGGGTTTGGGTCTAGCCGAGTGGGTTTGGGTCTAGCGGAGTGGGTTTGGGTCTAGCGGAGTGGGTTTGGGTCTAGCGGAGTGGGTTTGGGTCTAGCGGACTGGGTTTGGGTCTAGCGGAGTGGGTTTGGGTCTAGCGGAGTGGATTTGGGTCTAGCCGAGTGGGTTTGGTTCTAGCGGAGTGGGTTTGGGTCTAGCCGAGTGGGTTTGGGTCTAGCCGTGGGTTTGGGTCTAGCCGAGTGGGTTTAGGTCTAGCCGAGTGGGTTTGGGTCTAGCGAGTGTGTTTGGGTCTAGCGAGTGGGTTTGGCTCTAGCCGTGTGGGTTTGGGTTTAGCCGAGTGGGCTTGTGTCTGGCCGAGTGGGTTTGGGTCTAGCGGAGTGGGTTTGGGTGTAGCCGAGTGGGTTTGGGTCTGGCCGAGTGGGTTTGGGTCTAGCGGAGTGGGTTTGGGTCTAGCCGAGTGGGTTTGGGTCTAGCGGAGTGGGTTTGTGTCTAGCCGAGTGGGTTTGGGTCAAGCCGATAGGCTTTGGGTCTAGCCGAGTGGGTTTGGTTCTGGCCGAGTGGGTTTGGGGCTAGCCGAGTGGGTTTGTGTCTAGCAGAGTGGGTTTGGGTCTAGCGGAGTGGGTTTGGGTCTAGCGGAGTGGGTTTGGGTCTAGCGGAGTGGGTTTGGGTCTAGCGGACTGGGTTTGGGTCTAGCAGAGTGGGTTTGGGTCTAGCGGAGTGGGTTTGGGTCCAGCCGAGTGGGTTTGGGTCTAGCCGAGTGGGTTTGTGTCTGGCGGAGTGGATTTGGGTCTAGCGGAGTGCGTTAGGGTCTAGCGGAGTGGGTTTGGGTCTAGCGGAGTGTGTTTGGGTCTAGCGGAGTGGGTTTGGGTCTAGCCGAGTGGGTTTGGGTCTAGCGGAGTGGGTTTGCATCTAGCGGAGTAGGTTTGGGTCCAGCGGAGTGGGTATGGGTCTAGCGGAGTGGGTTTTGGTCTAGCGGACTGGGTTTGGGTCTAGCCGAGTGGGTTTGGGTCTAGCGGAGTGGGTTTGGGTCTAACGGAGAGGGTTTGGGTCTAGCCGAATGGGTTTGGGTGTAGCTGAGTGGGTTTGGGTCTAGCCGAGTGGGTTTGGGTCTAGCCGAGTGGGTTTGGGTCTAGCCGAGTGGGTTTGGGTCTAGCCGAGTGGGTTTGGGTCTAGCCGAGTGGGTTTGGGTCTAGCCGAGTGGGTTTGGGACTAGCCGAGTGGGTTTGGGTCTAGCGGAGTGGGTTTGGGTCTAGCCGAGTGGGTTTGGGTCTAGCGGAGTGGGTTTGGGTCTAACGGAGTGGGTTTGGGTCTAACCAAATGGGTTTGGGTGTAGCCGAGTGGGTTTGGGTCTAGCCGAGTGGGTTTGGGTCTAGCCGAGTGGGTTTGGGTCTAGCCGAGTGGGTTTGGGTCTAGCCGAGTGGGTTTGGGTCTAGCCGAGTGGGTTTGGGTCTAGCCGAGTGGGTTTGGGTCTAGCCGACGGGGTTTGGGTCTAGACGAGTGGGTTTGGGTCTAGCCGAATGGGTTTGGGTCTAGCGGAGTGGGTTTGATTCTAGCCGAGTGGGTTTGGGTCTAGCTGAGTGGGTTTGGGTCAAGCCGAGTGGGTTTGTGTCGAGCCGAGTGGGTTTGGGTCTAGCGGAGCGGGTTAGGGTCTAGCCGAGAGGGTTTGGGTCTCGCCGAGTGGGTTTGCGTCTAGCCAGTGGGTTTGGGTGCAGCCGAGTGGGTTTGGGTCTAGCCGAGTGGGTTTGGGTCTACCCAAGAGGGTTTGGGTCTAGCCGAGTGGGTTTGGGTCTAGCCGAGTGGGTTTGGGTGTAGCCGAGTGGGTTTCGGTCTGGCCGAGTGGGTTTGGGTCTAGCGGAGTGGGTTTGGGTCTAGCCGAGTGGGTTTGAGTCTAGCGGAGTGGGTTGGGTCTAGCCGAGTGGGTTTGGGTCTAGCCGATAGGGTTTGGGTCTAGCCGAGTGGGTTTGGGTCTAGCCGAGTGGGTTTGGGTCTAGCCGAGTGGGTTTGTGTCTAGCGGAGTGGGTTTGGGTTTAGCGGAGTGGGTTAGGGTCCAGCGGAGTGGGTTTGGGTCTAGCAGAGTGGGTTTGGGTCTAGCGGAGTGGGTTTGGGTCTAGCGGAGTGGGTTTGGGTCTAGCCGAGTGGGTTTGGGTCTAGCCGTGGGTTTGGGACTAGCCGAGTGGGTTTGGGTCTAGCCGAGTGGGTTTGGGTCTAGCCGAGTGGGTTTGGGTCTAGCCGAGTGGGTTTGGGTCTAGCCGAGTGGGTTTGGGTGTAGCCGAGTGGGTTTGGGTCTGGCCGAGTGGCTTTGGGTCTAGCGGAGTGGGTTTGGGTCTAGCCGAGTGGGATTGGGTCTACCGGAGTGGGTTTGGGTCTAGCTGAGTGGGTTTCGGTCTAGCCGAGTGGGTTTGTGTCTAGCGGAGTGGGTTTGGGTTTAGCGGAGTGGGTTAGGGTCTAGCCGAGTGGGTTTGGGTCTGGCCGAGTGGGTTTGGGTCTAGCCGAGTGGGTTAGGGTCTAGCCGAGTGGGTTTGGGTCTAGCCATGGGTTTGGGTCTAGCCGAGTGGGTTTGGGTCTAGCCGAGTGGGTTTGGGTCTAGCGAGTGTGTTTGGGTCTAGCGAGTGGGTTTGGCTCTAGCCGTGTGGGTTTGGGTTTAGCCGAGTGGGCTTGGGTCTGGCCGAGTGGGTTTGGGTCTAGCGGAGTGGGTTTGGGTCTAGCCGAGTGGGTTTGGGTCTAGCGGAGTGGGTTTGGGTCTAGCCGAGTGGGTTTGGGTCTAGCGGAGTGGGTTTGGGTCTAGCCGAGTGGGTTTGGGTCAAGCCGATAGGGTTTGGGTCTAGCCGAGTGGGTTTGGGTCTGGCCGAGTGGGTTTGGGTCTAGCCGAGTGGGTTTGTGTCTAGCGGAGTAGGTTTGGGTCTAGCGGAGTGGGTATGGGTCTAGCGGAGTGGGTTTGGGTCTAGCGGACTGGGTTTGGGTCTAGCCGAGTGGGTTTGGGTCTAGCTGAGTGGGTTTGGGTCTAGCGGAGTGGGTTTGGGTCTAGCGGAGTGGATTTGGGTCTAGCGGAGTGGGTTTGGGTCTGGCGGAGTGGGTTTTGGTCTAGCGGAGTGGGTTTGGGTCTAGCGGACTGGGTTTGGGTCTAGCCGAGTGGGTTTGGGTCTAGCCGAGTGGGTTTGGGTCTAGCCGAGTGGGTTTGGGTCCAGCCGAGTGGGTTTGGGTCTAGCCGAGTGGGTTTGGGTGGAGCCGAGTGGGTTTGGGTGTAGCCGAGTGGGTTTGGGTCTGGCTGAGTGGGTTTGGGTCTAGCGGAGTAGGTTTGGGTCTAGCCGAGTGGGTTTGGGTCTAGCGGAGTGGGTTTGGGTCTAGCCGAGTGGGTTTGGGTCTAGCAGAGTGGGTTTGGGTCTAGCGGAGTGGGTTTGCGTCTATCGGAGTGGGTTTGGGTCTAGCGGAGTGGGTATGGGTCTAGCGGAGTGGGTTTGGGTCTAGCGGACTGGGTTTGGGTCTAGCGGAGTGGGTTTGGGTCTAGCGGAGTGGGTTTGGGTCTAGCCGAGTGGGTTTGGGTCTAGCCGTGGGTTTGGGTTTAGCCGAGTGGGTTTGGGTCTAGCCGAGTGGGTTTGGGTCTAGCCGAGTGGGTTTGGGTCTGGCCGAGTGGGTTTGGGTCTAGCGGAGTGGGTTTGGGTCTAGCCGAGTGGGTTTGGGTCTAGCGGAGTGGGTTTGGGTCTAGCCGAGTGGGTTTGGGTCAAGCCGATAGGGTTTGGGTCTAGCCGAGTGGGTTTAGGTCTGGCCGAGTGGGTTTGGGTCTAGCCGAGTGGGTTTGTGTCTAGCGGAGTGGGTTTGGGTCTAGCCGAGTGGGTTTGGGTCTAGCCGTGGGTTTGGGTCTAGCCGAGTGGGTTTGGGTCTTGCCGAGTGGGTTTGGGTCTAGCGAGTGTGTTTGGGTCTAGCGAGTGGGTTTGGCTCTAGCCGTGTGGGTTTGGGTTTAGCCGAGTGGGCTTGGGTCTGGCCGAGTGGGTTTGGGTCTAGCGGAGTGGGTTTGGGTCTAGCCGAGTGGGTTTGGGTCTAGCGGAGTGGGTTTGGGTCTAGCCGAGTGGGTTTGGGTCTAGCAGAGTGGGTTTGGGTCTAGCCGAGTGGGTTTGGGTCAAGCCGATAGGGTTTGGGTCTAGCCGAGTGGGTTTGGGTCTAGCCGAGTGGGTTTGTGTCTAGCGGAGTGGGTTTGGGTTTAGCGGACTGGGTTAGGGTCTAGCGGAGTGGGTTTGGGTCTAGCAGAGTGGGTTTGGGTCTAGCGGAGTGGGTTTGGGTCTAGCGGAGTGGGTTTGGGTCTAGCCGAGTGGGTTTGGGTCTAGCCGTGGGTTTGGGTCTAGCCGAGCGGGTTTGGGTCTAGCCGAGTGGGTTTGGGTCTAGCCGAGTGGGTTTGGGTCTAGCCGAGTGGGTTTGGGTCTAGCCGAGTGGGTTTGGGTGTAGCCGAGTGGGTTTGGGTCTGGCCGAGTGGGTTTGGGTCTAGCGGAGTGGGTTTGGGTCTAGCCGAGTGGGTTTGGGTCTAGCGGAGTGGGTTTGGGTCTAGCTGAGTGGGTTTGGGTCTAGCCGAGTCGGTTTGTGTCTAGCGGAGTGGGTTTGGGTTTAGCGGAGTGGGTTAGGGTCTAGCGGAGTGGGTTTGGGTCTTGCAGAGTGGGTTTGGGTCTAGCGGAGTGGGTTTGGGTCTAGCGGAGTGGGTTTGGGTCTAGCCGAGTGGGTTTGGGTCTAGCCGTGGGTTTGGGTCTAGCCGAGTGGGTTTGGGTCTAGCCGAGTGGGTTTGGGTCTTGCCGAGTGGGTTTGGGTCTAGCCGAGTGGGTTTGGGTCTAGCCGAGTGGGTTTGGGTCTAGCGGAGTGGGTTTGGGTCTAGCTGAGTGGGTTTGGGTCTAGCCGAGTGGGTTTGTGTCTAGCGGAGTGGGTTTGGGTTTAGCGGAGTGGGTTAGGGTCTAGCGGAGTGCGTTTGGGTCTAGCAGAGTGGGTTTGGGTCTAGCGCAGTGGGTTTGGGTCTAGCGGAGTGGGTTTGGGTCTAGCCGAGTGGGTTTGGGTCTAGCCGAGTGGGTTTGGGTCTAGCCGAGTGGGTTTGGGTCTAGCCGAGTGGGTTTGGGTCTAGCCGAGTGGGTTTGGGTGTAGCCGAGTGGGTTTGGGTCTGGCCGAGTGGGTTTGGGTCTAGCGGAGTGGGTTTGGGTCTAGCCGAGTGGGTTTGGGTCTAGCGGAGTGGGTTTGGGTCTAGCCGAGTGGGTTTGGTTCAAGCCGATAGGGTTAGGGTCCAGCCGAGTGGGTTTGGGTCTGGCCGAGTGGGTTTGGGTCTAGCCGAGTGGGTTTGTGTCTAGCGGAGTGGGTTTGGGTCTAGCCGAATGGGTTTGGGTCTAGCCGTGGGTTTGGGTCTAGCCGAGTGTGTTTGGGTCCAGCGGAGTGGGTTTGGGTCTAGCGGAGTGGGTTTGGGTCTAGCGGAGTGGGTTTGGGTCTAGCGGAGTGGGTTTGGGTCTAGCGGACTGGGTTTGGGTCTAGCGGAGTGGGTTTGGGTCTAGCGGAGTGGATTTGGGTCTAGCGGAGTGGGTTTGGGTCTAGCGGAGTGGGTTTTGGTCTAGCGGAGTGGGTTTGGGTCTAGCGGACTGGGTTTGGGTCTAGCCGAGTGGGTTTGGGTCTAGCCGAGTGGGTTTGGGTCTAGCCGAGTGGGTTTGGGTCTAGCCGTGGGTTTGGGTCTAGCCGAGTGGGTTTGGGCCTAGCCGAGTGGGTTTGGGTCTAGCGAGTAGGTTTGGGTCTAGCCGTGTGGGTTTGGGTTTAGCCGAGTGGGCTTGGGTCTGGCCGAGTGGGTTTGGGGCTAGCGGAGTGGGTTTGGGTCTAGCGGAGTGGGTTTGGGTCTAGCCGAGTGGGTTTGGGTCTAGCGGAGTGGGTTTGGGTCTAGCCGAGTGGGTTTGGGTCAAGCCGATAGGGTTTGGGTCTAGCCGAGTGGGTTTGGGTCTAGCCGAGTGGGTTTGGGTCTAGCCGAGTGGGTTTCTGTCTAGCGGAGTGGGTTTGGGTTCAGCGGAGTGGGTTATGGTCTAGCGGAGTGGGTTTGGGTCTAGCAGAGTGGGTTTGGGTCTAGCGGATTGGGTTTGGGTCTAGCGGAGTGTGTTTGGGTCTAGCCGAGTGGGTTTGGGTCTAGCCGTGGGTTTGGGTCTAGCCGAGTGGGTTTGGGTCTAGCCGAGTGGGTTTGGGTCTAGCCGAGTGGGTTTGGGTCTAGCCGAGTGGGTTTGGGTCTAGCCGAGTGGGTTTGGGTCTAGCCGAGTGGGTTTGGGTGTAGCCGAGTGGGTTTGGGTCTGGCCGAGTGGGTTTGGGTCTAGCCGAGTGGGTTTGGGTGTAGCCGAGTGGGTTTGGGTCTGGCCGAGTGGGTTTGGGTCTAGCCGTGGGTTTGGGTCTAGCCGAGTGGGTTTGGGTCTAGCCGAGTGGGTTTGGGTCTAGCCGAGTGGGTTTGGGTCTAGCCGAGTGGGTTTGGGTCTAGCCGAGTGGGTTTGGGTCTAGCGGAGTGGGTTTGGGTCTAGCTGAGTGGGTTTGGGTCTAGCCGAGTGGGTTTGTGTCTAGCGGTGTGGGTTTGGGTTTAGCGGAGTGGGTTAGGGTCTAGCGGAGTGGGTTTGGGTCTAGCAGAGTGGGTTTGGGTCTAGCGGAGTGGGTTTGGGTCTAGCGGAGTGGGTTTGGGTCCAGCCGAGTGGGTTTGGGTCTAGCCGTGGGTTTGGGTCTAGCCGAGTGGGTTTGGGTCTAGCCGAGTGGGTTTGGGTCTAGCCGAGTGGGTTTGGGTCTAGCCGAGTGGGTTTGGGTCTAGCCGAGTGGGTTTGGGTGTAGCCGAGTGGGTTTGGGTCTGGCCGAGTGGGTTTGGGTCTAGCGGAGTGGGTTTGGGTCTAGCCGAGTGGGTTTGGGTCTAGCGGAGTGGGTTTGGGTCTAGCCGAGTGGGTTTGGGTCAAGCCGATAGGGTTTGGGTCTAGCCGAGTGGGTTTGGGTCTGGCCGAGTGGGTTTGGGTCTAGCCGAGTGGGTTTGTGTCTAGCGGAGTGGGTTTGGGTCTAGCCGAGTGGGTTTGGGTCTAGCCGTGGGTTTGGGTCTAGCCGAGTGGGTTTGGGTCTAGCCGAGTGGGTTTGGGTCTAGCGAGTGTGTTTGGGTCTAGCGAGTGGGTTTGGCTCTAGCCGTGTGGGTTTGGGTTTAGCCGAGTGGGCTTGGGTCTGGCCGATAGGGTTTGGGTCTAGCGGAGTGGGTTTGTGTCTAGCGGAGTGGGTTTGGGTCTAGCGGACTGGGTTTGGGTCTAGCGGAGTGGGTTTGGGTCTAGCGGAGTGGATTTGGGTCTAGCGGAGTGGGTTTGGGTCTAGCGGAGTGGGTTTTGGTCTAGCGGAGTGGGTTTGGGTCTAGCGGACTGGGTTTGGGTCTAGCCGAGTGGGTTTGGGTCTAGCCGAGTGGGTTTGGGTCTAGCGGAGTGGGTTTGGGTCTAGCTGAGTGGGTTTGGGTCTAGCCGAGTGGGTTTGTGTCTAGCGGAGTGGGTTTGGGTTTAGCGGAGTGGGTTAGGGTCTAGCGGAGTGGGTTTGGGTCTAGCAGAGTGGGTTTGGGTCTAGCGGAGTGGGTTTGGGTCTAGCGGAGTGGGTTTGGGTCCAGCCGAGTGGGTTTGGGTCTAGCCGTGGGTTTGGGTCTAGCCGAGTGGGTTTGGGTCTAGCCGAGTGGGTTTGGGTCTAGCCGAGTGGGTTTGGGTCTAGCCGAGTGGGTTTGGGTCTAGCCGAGTGGGTTTGGGTGTAGCCGAGTGGGTTTGGGTCTGGCCGAGTGGGTTTGGGTCTAGCGGAGTGGGTTTGGGTCTAGCCGAGTGGGTTTGGGTCTAGCGGAGTGGGTTTGGGTCTAGCCGAGTGGGTTTGGGTCAAGCCGATAGGGTTTGGGTCTAGCCGAGTGGGTTTGGGTCTCGCCGAGTGGGTTTGGGTCTAGCCGAGTGGGTTTGTGTCTAGCGGAGTGGGTTTGGGTCTAGCCGAGTGGGTTTGGGTCTAGCCGTGGGTTTGGGTCTAGCCGAGTGGGTTTGGGTCTAGCCGAGTGGGTTTGGGTCTAGCGAGTGTGTTTGGGTCTAGCGAGTGGGTTTGGCTCTAGCCGTGTGGGTTTGGGTTTAGCCGAGTGGGCTTGGGTCTGGCCGATAGGGTTTGGGTCTAGCGGAGTGGGTTTGGGTCTAGCGGAGTGGGTTTGGGTCTAGCGGACTGGGTTTGGGTCTAGCGGAGTGGGTTTGGGTCTAGCGGAGTGGATTTGGGTCTAGCGGAGTGGGTTTGGGTCTAGCGGAGTGGGTTTTGGTCTAGCGGAGTGGGTTTGGGTCTAGCGGACTGGGTTTGGGTCTAGCCGAGTGGGTTTGGGTCTAGCCGAGTGGGTTTGGGTCTAGCCGAGTGGGTTTGGGTGTAGCCGAGTGGGTTTGGGTCTGGCCGAGTGGGTTTGGGTCTGTCGGAGTGGGTTTGGATCTAGCCGAGTGGGTTTGGGTGTAGCGGAGTGGGTTTGGGTCTAGCGGAGTGGGTTTGGGTCTAGCGGACTGGGTTTGGGTCTAGCGAAGTGGGTTTGGGTCTAGCGGAGTGGATTTGGGTCTAACCGAGTGGGTTTGGGTCTAGCGGAGTGGGTTTGTGTCTAGCCGAGTGGGTTTGGGTCTAGCCGAGTGGGTTTGGGCCTAGCCGAGTGGGTTTGGGTCTAGCGAGTAGGTTTGGGTCTAGCGAGTGGGTTTGGCTCTAGCCGTGTGGGTTTGGGTTTAGCCGAGTGGGCTTGGGTCTAGCCTAGTGGGTTTGGGTCTAGCCGAGTGGGTTTGGGTCTAGCCGAGTGGGTTTGGGTCAGCCGAGTGGGTTTGGGTCCAGCCAAGTGGGTTTGGGTCTAGCCGAGTGGGTTTGGGTGGAGCCGAGTGGGTTTGGGTGTAGCCGAGTGGGTTTGGGTCTGGCCGAGTGGGTTTGGGTCTAGCGGAGTAGGTTTGGGTCTAGCCGAGTGGGTTTGGGTCTAGCGGAGTGGGTTTGGGTCTAGCCGAGTGGGTTTGGGTCTCGCGTAGTGGGTTTGGGTCTAGCGGAGTGGGTTTGCGTCTAGCGGAGTGGGTTTGGGTCTAGCGGAGTGGGTATGGGTTTAGCGGAGTTGGTTTGGGTCTAGCGGACTGGGTTTGGGTCTAGCGGAGTGGGTTTGGGTCTAGCGGAGTGGGTTTGGGTCTAGCCGAGTGGGTTTGGGTCTAGCCGTGGGTTTGGGTTTAGCCGAGTGGGTTTGGGTCTAGCCGAGTGGGTTTGGGTCTAGCCGAGTGGGTTTGGGTCTAGCCGAGTGGGTTTGGGTGTAGCCGAGTGGGTTTGGGTGTAGCCGAGTGGGTTTGGGTCTGGCCGAGTGGGTTTGGGTTTAGCGGAGTGGGTTTGGGTCTAGCCGAGTGGGTTTGGGTCTAGCGGAGTGGGTTTGGGTCTAGCCGAGTGGGTTTGGGTCAAGCCGATAGGGTTTGGGTCTAGCCGAGTGGGTTTGGGTCTGGCCGAGTGGGTTTGGGTCCCGCCGAGTGGGTTTGTGTCTAGCGGAGTGGGTTTGGGTCTAGCCGAGTGGGTTTGGGTCTAGCCGTGGGTTTGGGTCTAGCCGAGTGGGTTTGGGTCTAGCCGAGTGGGTTTGGGTCTAGCGAGTGTGTTTGGGTCTAGCGAGTGGGTTTGGCTCTAGCCGTGTGGGTTTGGGTTTAGCCGAGTGGGCTTGGGTCTGGCCGAGTGGGTTTGGGTCTAGCGGAGTGGGTTTGGGTCTAGCCGAGTGGGTTTGGGTCTAGCGGAGTGGGTTTGGGTCTAGCCGAGTGGGTTTGGGTCTAGCGGAGTGGGTTTGGGTCTAGCCGAGTGGGTTTGGGTCAAGCCGATAGGGTTTGGGTCTAGCCGAGTGGGTTTGGGTCTGGCCGAGTGGGTTTGGGTCTAGCCGAGTGGGTTTGTGTCTAGCGGATTGGGTTTGGGTCTAGCCGTGGGTTTGGGTCTAGCCGAGTGGGTTTGGGCCTAGCCGAGTGGGTTTGGGTCTAGCGAGTGGGTTTGGGTCTAGCGAGTGGGTTTGGCTCTAGCCGTGTGGGTTTGGGTTTAGCCGAGTGGGCTTGGGTCTAGCCTAGTGGGTTTGGGTCTAGCCGAGTGGGTTTGGGTCTAGCCGAGTGGGTTTGGGTCGAGCCGAGTGGGTTTGGGTCCAGCCGAGTGGGTTTGGGTCTAGCCGAGTGGGTTTGGGTGGAGCCGAGTGGGTTTGGGTGTAGCCGAGTGGGTTTGGGTCTGGCCGAGTGGGTTTGGGTCTAGCGGAGTAGGTTTGGGTCTAGCCGAGTGGGTTTGGGTCTAGCGGAGTGGGTTTGGGTCTAGCCGAGTGGGTTTGGGTCTAGCCGAGTGGGTTTGTGTCTAGCCGAGTGGGTTTGGGTCTAGCCGAGTGGTTTTGGGTCTAGCCGAGTGGGTTTGGGTCTAGCCGAGTGGGTTTGATTCTAGCCGAGTGGGTTTGGCACTAGCTGAGTGGGTTTGGGTCAAGCCGAATGGGTTTGGGTCTAGCCGAGTGGGTTTGGGTCTGGCCGAGTGGGTTTGGGTCTGGCCAAGTGGGTTTGGGTCAAGCCAGTGGGTTTGGGTCTAGCGGAGTGGGTTTGGGTCTAGCGGAGTGGGTTTGGGTCTAGCGGAGTGGGTTTGCGTCTAGCGGACTGGGTTTGGGTCTAGCGGAGTGGGTTTGGGTCTAGCGGAGTGGATTTGGGTCTAGCCGAGTGGGTTTGGGTCTAGCGGAGTGGGTTTGCGTCTAGCGGAGTGGGTTTGGGTCTAGCGGAGTGGGTATGGGTCTAGCCGAGTTGGTTTGGGTCTAGCGGACTGGGTTTGGGTCTAGCGGAGTGGGTTTGGGTCTAGCGGAGTGGGTTTGGGTCTATCCGAGTGGGTTTGGGTCTAGCCGTGGGTTTGGGTTTAGCCGAGTGGGTTTGGGTCTAGCCGAGTGGGTTTGGGTCTAGCCGAGTGGGTTTGGATCTAGCCGAGTGGGTTTGGGTCTAGCCGAGTGGGTTTGGGTGTAGCCGAGTGGGTTTGGGTCTGGCCGAGTGGGTTTGGGTTTAGCGGAGTGGGTTTGGGTCTAGCCGAGTAGGTTTGGGTCTAGCGGAGTGGGTTTGGGTCTAGCCGAGTGGGTTTGGGTCAAGCCGATAGGGTTTGGGTCTAGCCGAGTGGGTTTGGGTCTGGCCGAGTGGGTTTGGGTCTAGCCGAGTGGGTTTGTGTCTCGCGGAGTGGGTTTGGGTCTAGCCGAGTGGGTTTGGGTCTAGCCGTGGGTTTGGGTCTAGCCGAGTGGGTTTGGGTCTAGCCGAGTGGGTTTGGGTCTAGCGAGTGTGTTTGGGTCTAGCGAGTGGGTTTGGCTCTAGCCGTGTGGGTTTGGGTTTAGCCGAGTGGGCTTGGGTCTGGCCGAGTGGGTTTGGGTCTAGCGGAGTGGTTTTGGGTCTAGCCGAGTGGGTTTGGGTCTAGCGGAGTGGGTTTGGGTCTAGCGAGTGGGTTTGGCTCTAGCCGTGTGGGTTTGGGTTTAGCCGAGTGGGCTTGGGTCTAGCCTAGTGGGTTTGGGTCTAGCCGAGTGGGTTTGGGTCTAGCCGAGTGGGTTTGGGTCGAGCCGAGTGGGTTTGGGTCCAGCCGAGTGGGTTTGGGTCCAGCCGAGTGGGTTTGGGTGGAGCCGAGTGGGTTTGGGTGTAGCCGAGTGGGTTTGGGTCTGGCCGAGTGGGTTTGGGTCTAGCGGAGTAGGTTTGGGTCTAGCCGAGTGGGTTTGGGTCTAGCGGAGTGGGTTTGGGTCTAGCCGAGTGGGTTTGGGTCTAGCCGAGTGGGTTTGTGTCTAGCCGAGTGGGTTTGGGTCTAGCCGAGTGGTTTTGGGTCTAGCCGAGTGGGTTTGGGTCTAGCCGAGTGGGTTTGATTCTAGCCGAGTGGGTTTGGCACTAGCTGAGTGGGTTTGGGTCAAGCCGAATGGGTTTGGGTCTAGCCGAGTGGGTTTGGGTCTAGCCGAGTGGGTTTGGGTCTGGCCAAGTGGGTTTGGGTCAAGCCAGTGGGTTTGGGTCTAGCGGAGTGGGTTTGGGTCTAGCGGAGTGGGTTTGGGTCTAGCGGAGTGGGTTTGCGTCTAGCGGACTGGGTTTGGGTCTAGCGGAGTGGGTTTGGGTCTAGCCGAGTGGGTTTGGGTCTAGCCGTGGGTTTGGGTCTAGCCGAGTGGGTTTGGGTCTAGCCGAGTGGGTTTGGGTCTAGCCGAGAGGGTTTGGGTCTAGCCGAGTGGGTTTGGGTCTAGCCGAGTGGGTTTGGGTCTAGCCGAGTGGGTTTGTGTCTGGCGGAGTGGGTTTGGGTCTAGCCGAGTGGGTTAGGGTCTAGCGGAGTGGGTTTGGGTCTAGCGGAGTGGGTTTGGGTCTAGCGGAGTGGGTTTGGGTCTAGCCGAGTGGGTTTGGGTCTAGCGGAGTGGGTTTGCATCTAGCGGAGTCGGTTTGTGTCTAGCGGAGTGGGTATGGGTCTAGCGGAGTGGGTTTGGGTCTAGCGGACTGGGTTTGGGTCTAGCCGAGTGGGTTTGGGTCTAGCGGAGTGGGTTTGGGTCTAGCGGAGTGGATTTGGGTCTAGCCGAGTGGGTTTGGGTCTAGCGGAGTGGATTTGGGTCTAACGGAGTGGTTTTGGGTCTAGCCGAATGGGTTTGGTTTTAGCTGAGTGGGTTTGGGTCTAGCCGAATGGGTTTGGGTCTAGCCGAGTGGGTTTGGGTCTAGCCGAGTGGGTTTGGGTCTAGCCTAGTGGGTTTGGGTCTAGCCGAGTGGGTTTGGGTCTAGCCGAGTGGGTTTGGGACTAGCCGAGTGGGTTTGGGTCTAGCCGAGTGGGTTTGGGTCTAGCGGAGTGGGTTTGGGTCTAGCCGAATGGGTTTGGGTCTAGCCGAGTGGGTTTGGGTCTAACGGAGTGGGTTTGGGTCTAGCCGAGTGGGTTTGGGTCTAGCCGAATGGGTTTGGGTCTAGCCGAGTGGGTTTGGGTCTAGCGGAGTGGGTTTGGATCTAGCCGAGTGGGTTTGGGTGTAGCGGAGTGGGTTTGGGTCTAGCGGAGTGGGTTTGGGTCTAGCGGACTGGGTTTGGGTCTAGCCGAGTGGGTTTGGGCCTAGCCGAGTGGGTTTGGGTCTAGCGAGTAGGTTTGGGTCTATCGAGTGGGTTTGGCTCTAGCCGTGTGGGTTTGGGTTTAGCCGAGTGGGCTTGGGTCTAGCCTAGTGGGTTTGGGTCTAGCCGAGTGGGTTTGGGTCTAGCCGAGTGGGTTTGGGTCTAGCCGAGTGGGTTTGGGTCCAGCCGAGTGGGTTTGGGTCTAGCCGAGTGGGTTTGGGTGTAGCCGAGTGGGTTTGGGTGTAGCCGAGTGGGTTTGGGTCTGGCCGAGTGGGTTTGGGTCTAGCGGAGTAGGTTTGGGTCTAGCCTAGTGGGTTTGGGTCTAGCGGAGTGGGTTTGGGTCTAGCCGAGTGGGTTTGGGTCTCGCGGAGTGGGTTTGGGTCTAGCGGAGTGGGTTTGCGTCTAGCGGAGTGGGTTTGGGTCTAGCGGAGTGGGTATGGGTCTAGCGGAGTTGGTTTGGGTCTAGCGGACTGGGTTTGGGTCTAGCGGAGTGGGTTTGGGTCTAGCGGAGTGGGTTTGGGTCTAGCCGAGTGGGTTTGGGTCTAGCCGTGGGTTTGGGTTGAGCCGAGTGGGTTTGGGTCTAGCCTAGTGGGTTTGGGTCTAGCCGAGTGGGTTTGGGTCTAGCGAGTGTGTTTGGGTCTAGCGAGTGGGTTTGGCTCTAGCCGTGTGGGTTTGGGTTTAGCCGAGTGGGCTTGGGTCTGGCCGAGTGGGTTTGGGTCTAGCGAGTGGGTTTGGCTCTAGCCGTGTGGGTTTGGGTTTAGCCGAGTGGGCTTGGGTCTAGCCTAGTGGGTTTGGGTCTAGCCGAGTGGGTTTGGGTCTAGCCGAGTGGGTTTGGGTCGAGCCGAGTGGGTTTGGGTCCAGCTGAGTGGGTTTGGGTCTAGCCGAGTGGGTTTGGGTGGAGCCGAGTGGGTTTGGGTGTAGCCGAGTGGGTTTGGGTCTGGCCGAGTGGGTTTGGGTCTAGCGGAGTAGGTTTGGGTCTAGCCGAGTGGGTTTGGGTCTAGCCGAGTGGGTTTGGGTCTAGCCGAGTGGTTTGGGTCTAGCCGAGTGGGTTTGGGTCTAGCCGAGTGGGTTTGATTCTAGCCGAGTGGGTTTGGCACTAGCTGAGTGGGTTTGGGTCAAGCCGAATGGGTTTGGGTCTAGCCGAGTGGGTTTGGGTCTAGCCGAGTGGGTTTGGGTCTGGCCAAGTGGGTTTGGGTCAAGCCAGTGGGTTTGGGTCTAGCGGAGTGGGTTTGGGTCTAGCGGAGTGGGTTTGTGTCTAGCGGAGTGGGTTTGCGTCTAGCGGACTGGGTTTGGGTCCAGCGGAGTGGGTTTGGGTCTAGCCGAGTGGGTTTGGGTCTAGCCGTGGGTTTGGGTCTAGCCGAGTGGGTTTGGGTCTAGCCGAGTGGGTTTGGGTCTAGCCGAGAGGGTTTGGGTCTAGCCGAGTGGGTTTGGGTCTAGCCGAGTGGGTTTGGGTCTAGCCGAGTGGGTTTGTGTCTGGCGGAGTGGGTTTGGGTCTAGCCGAGTGGGTTAGGGTCTAGCGGAGTGGGTTTGGGTCTAGCGGAGTGGGTTTGGGTCTAGCGGAGTGGGTTTGGGTCTAGCCGAGTGGGTTTGGGTCTAGCGAAGTGGGTTTGCATCTAGCGGAGTCGGTTTGTGTCTAGCGGAGTGGGTATGGGTCTAGCGGAGTGGGTTTGGGTCTAGCGGACTGGGTTTGGGTCTAGCCGAGTGGGTTTGGGTCTAGCGGAGTGGGTTTGGGTCTAGCGGAGTGGATTTGGGTCTAGCCGAGTGGGTTTGGGTCTAGCGGAGTGGATTTGGGTCTAACGGAGTGGTTTTGGGTCTAGCCGAATGGGTTTGGGTGTAGCTGAGTGGGTTTGGGTCTAGCCGAGTGGGTTTGGGTCTAGCCGAGTGGGTTTGGGTCTAGCCGAGTGGGTTTGGGTCTAGCCGAGTGGGTTTGGGTCTAGCCGAGTGGGTTTGGGTCTAGCCGAGTGGGTTTGGGACTAGCCGAGTGGGTTTGGGTCTAGCCGAGTGGGTTTGGGTCTAGCGGAGTGGGTTTGGGTCTAGCCGAATGGGTTTGGGTCTAGCCGAGTGGGTTTGGGTCTAACGGAGTGGGTTTGGGTCTAGCCGAGTGGGTTTGGGTCTAGCCGAATGGGTTTGGGTCTAGCCGAGTGGGTTTGGGTCTAGCGGAGTGGGTTTGGATCTAGCCGAGTGGGTTTGGGTGTAGCGGAGTGGGTTTGGGTCTAGCGGAGTGGGTTTGGGTCTAGCGGACTGGGTTTGGGTCTAGCGGAGTGGGTTTGGGTCTAGCGGAGTGGATTTGGGTCTAGCCGAGTGGGTTTGGGTCTAACGGAGTGGGTTTGGGTCTAGCCGAGTGGGTTTGGGTCTAGCCGAGTGGGTTTGGGCCTAGCCGAGTGGGTTTGGGTCTAGCGAGTAGGTTTGGGTCTATCGAGTGGGTTTGGCTCTAGCCGTGTGGGTTTGGGTTTAGCCGAGTGGGCTTGGGTCTAGCCTAGTGGGTTTGGGTCTAGCCGAGTGGGTTTGGGTCTAGCCGAGTGGGTTTGGGTCTAGCCGAGTGGGTTTGGGTCCAGCCGAGTGGGTTTGGGTCTAGCCGAGTGGGTTTGGGTGGAGCCGAGTGGGTTTGGGTGTAGCCGAGTGGGTTTGGGTCTGGCCGAGTGGGTTTGGGTCTAGCGGAGTAGGTTTGGGTCTAGCCGAGTGGGTTTGGGTCTAGCGGAGTGGGTTTGGGTCTAGCCGAGTGGGTTTGGGTCTCGCGGAGTGGGTTTGGGTCTAGCGGAGTGGGTTTGCGTCTAGCGGAGTGGGTTTGGGTCTAGCGGAGTGGGTATGGGTCTAGCGGAGTTGGTTTGGGTCTAGCGGACTGGGTTTGGGTCTAGCGGAGTGGGTTTGGGTCTAGCGGAGTGGGTTTGGGTCTAGCCGAGTGGGTTTGGGTCTAGCCGTGGGTTTGGGTTTAGCCGAGTGGGTTTGGGTCTAGCCGAGTGGGTTTGGGTCTAGCCGAGTGGGTTTGGGTCTAGCCGAGTGGGTTTGGGTCTAGCCGAGTGGGTTTGGGTGTAGCCGAGTGGGTTTGGGTCTGGCCGAGTGGGTTTGGGTTTAGCGGTGTGGGTTTGGGTCTAGCCGAGTGGGTTTGGGTCTAGCGGAGTGGGTTTGGGTCTAGCCGAGTGGGTTTGGGTCAAGCCGATAGGGTTTGGGTCTAGCCGAGTGGGTTTGGGTCTGGCCGAGTGGGTTTAGGTCTAGCCGAGTGGGTTTGTGTCTAGCGGAGTGGGTTTGGGTCTAGCGGAGTGGGTATGGGTCTAGCGGAGTTGGTTTGGGTCTAGCGGACTGGGTTTGGGTCTAGCGGAGTGGGTTTGGGTCTAGCGGAGTGGGTTTGGGTCTAGCCGAGTGGGTTTGGGTCTAGCCGTGGGTTTGGGTTGAGCCGAGTGGGTTTGGGTCTAGCCTAGTGGGTTTGGGTCTAGCCGAGTGGGTTTGGGTCTAGCGAGTGTGTTTGGGTCTAGCGAGTGGGTTTGGCTCTAGCCGTGTGGGTTTGGGTTTAGCCGAGTGGGCTTGGGTCTGGCCGAGTGGGTTTGGGTCTAGCGAGTGGGTTTGGCTCTAGCCGTGTGGGTTTGGGTTTAGCCGAGTGGGCTTGGGTCTAGCCTAGTGGGTTTGGGTCTAGCCGAGTGGGTTTGGGTCTAGCCGAGTGGGTTTGGGTCGAGCCGAGTGGGTTTGGGTCCAGCTGAGTGGGTTTGGGTCTAGCCGAGTGGGTTTGGGTGGAGCCGAGTGGGTTTGGGTGTAGCCGAGTGGGTTTGGGTCTGGCCGAGTGGGTTTGGGTCTAGCGGAGTAGGTTTGGGTCTAGCCGAGTGGGTTTGGGTCTAGCCGAGTGGGTTTGGGTCTAGCCGAGTGGTTTGGGTCTAGCCGAGTGGGTTTGGGTCTAGCCGAGTGGGTTTGATTCTAGCCGAGTGGGTTTGGCACTAGCTGAGTGGGTTTGGGTCAAGCCGAATGGGTTTGGGTCTAGCCGAGTGGGTTTGGGTCTAGCCGAGTGGGTTTGGGTCTGGCCAAGTGGGTTTGGGTCAAGCCAGTGGGTTTGGGTCTAGCGGAGTGGGTTTGGGTCTAGCGGAGTGGGTTTGGGTCTAGCGGAGTGGGTTTGCGTCTAGCGGACTGGGTTTGGGTCCAGCGGAGTGGGTTTGGGTCTAGCCGAGTGGGTTTGGGTCTAGCCGTGGGTTTGGGTCTAGCCGAGTGGGTTTGGGTCTAGCCGAGTGGGTTTGGGTCTAGCCGAGAGGGTTTGGGTCTAGCCGAGTGGGTTTGGGTCTAGCCGAGTGGGTTTGGGTCTAGCCGAGTGGGTTTGTGTCTAGCGGAGTGGGTTTGGGTCTAGCGGAGTGGGTTTGGGTCTAGCCGAGTGGGTTTGGGTCTAGCGAAGTGGGTTTGCATCTAGCGGAGTCGGTTTGTGTCTAGCGGAGTGGGTATGGGTCTAGCGGAGTGGGTTTGGGTCTAGCGGACTGGGTTTGGGTCTAGCCGAGTGGGTTTGGGTCTAGCGGAGTGGGTTTGGGTCTAGCGGAGTGGATTTGGGTCTAGCCGAGTGGGTTTGGGTCTAGCGGAGTGGATTTGGGTCTAACGGAGTGGTTTTGGGTCTAGCCGAATGGGTTTGGGTGTAGCTGAGTGGGTTTGGGTCTAGCCGAGTGGGTTTGGGTCTAGCCGAGTGGGTTTGGGTCTAGCCGAGTGGGTTTGGGTCTAGCCGAGTGGGTTTGGGTCTAGCCGAGTGGGTTTGGGTCTAGCCGAGTGGGTTTGGGACTAGCCGAGTGGGTTTGGGTCTAGCCGAATGGGTTTGGGTCTAGCCGAGTGGGTTTGGGTCTAGCGGAGTGGGTTTGGATCTAGCCGAGTGGGTTTGGGTGTAGCGGAGTGGGTTTGGGTCTAGCGGAGTGGGTTTGGGTCTAGCGGACTGGGTTTGGGTCTAGCGGAGTGGGTTTGGGTCTAGCGGAGTGGATTTGGGTCTAGCCGAGTGGGTTTGGGTCTAACGGAGTGGGTTTGGGTCTAGCCGAGTGGGTTTGGGTCTAGCCGAGTGGGTTTGGGCCTAGCCGAGTGGGTTTGGGTCTAGCGAGTAGGTTTGGGTCTATCGAGTGGGTTTGGCTCTAGCCGTGTGGGTTTGGGTTTAGCCGAGTGGGCTTGGGTCTAGCCTAGTGGGTTTGGGTCTAGCCGAGTGGGTTTGGGTCTAGCCGAGTGGGTTTGGGTCTAGCCGAGTGGGTTTGGGTCCAGCCGAGTGGGTTTGGGTCTAGCCGAGTGGGTTTGGGTGGAGCCGAGTGGGTTTGGGTGTAGCCGAGTGGGTTTGGGTCTGGCCGAGTGGGTTTGGGTCTAGCGGAGTAGGTTTGGGTCTAGCCGAGTGGGTTTGGGTCTAGCGGAGTGGGTTTGGGTCTAGCCGAGTGGGTTTGGGTCTCGCGGAGTGGGTTTGGGTCTAGCGGAGTGGGTTTGCGTCTAGCGGAGTGGGTTTGGGTCTAGCGGAGTGGGTATGGGTCTAGCGGAGTTGGTTTGGGTCTAGCGGACTGGGTTTGGGTCTAGCGGAGTGGGTTTGGGTCTAGCGGAGTGGGTTTGGGTCTAGCCGAGTGGGTTTGGGTCTAGCCGTGGGTTTGGGTTTAGCCGAGTGGGTTTGGGTCTAGCCGAGTGGGTTTGGGTCTAGCCGAGTGGGTTTGGGTCTAGCCGAGTGGGTTTGGGTCTAGCCGAGTGGGTTTGGGTGTAGCCGAGTGGGTTTGGGTCTGGCCGAGTGGGTTTGGGTTTAGCGGTGTGGGTTTGGGTCTAGCCGAGTGGGTTTGGGTCTAGCGGAGTGGGTTTGGGTCTAGCCGAGTGGGTTTGGGTCAAGCCGATAGGGTTTGGGTCTAGCCGAGTGGGTTTGGGTCTGGCCGAGTGGGTTTGGGTCTAGCCGAGTGGGTTTGTGTCTAGCGGAGTGGGTTTGGGTCTAGCCGAGTGGGTTTGGGTCTAGCCGTGGGTTTGGGTCTAGCCGAGTGGGTTTGGGTCTAGCCGAGTGGGTTTGGGTCTAGCGAGTGTGTTTGGGTCTAGCGAGTGGGTTTGGCTCTAGCCGTGTGGGTTTGGGTTTAGCCGAGTGGGCTTGGGACTGGCCGAGTGGGTTTGGGTCTAGCGGAGTGGGTTTGGGTCTAGCCGAGTGGGTTTGGGTCTAGCGGAGTGGGTTTGGGTCTAGCCGAGTGGGTTTGGGTCTAGCGGAGTGGGTTTGGGTCTAGCCGAGTGGGTTTGGGTCAAGCCGATAGGGTTTGGGTCTAGCCGAGTGGGTTTGGGTCTGGCCGAGTGGGTTTGGGTCTAGCCGAGTGGGTTTGGGTGGAGCCGAGTGGGTTTGGGTGTAGCCGAGTGGGTTTGGGTCTGGCCGAGTGGGTTTGGGTCTAGCGGAGTAGGTTTGGGTCTAGCCGAGTGGGTTTGGGTCTAGCGGAGTGGGTTTGGGTCTAGCCGAGTGGGTTTGGGTCTCGCGGAGTGGGTTTGGGTCTAGCGGAGTGGGTTTGCGTCTAGCGGAGTGGGTTTGGGTCTAGCGGAGTGGGTATGGGTCTAGCGGAGTTGGTTTGGGTCTAGCGGACTGGGTTTGGGTCTAGCGGAGTGGGTTTGGGTCTAGCGGAGTGGGTTTGGGTCTAGCCGAGTGGGTTTGGGTCTAGCCGTGGGTTTGGGTTGAGCCGAGTGGGTTTGGGTCTAGCCTAGTGGGTTTGGGTCTAGCCGAGTGGGTTTGGGTCTAGCGAGTGTGTTTGGGTCTAGCGAGTGGGTTTGGCTCTAGCCGTGTGGGTTTGGGTTTAGCCGAGTGGGCTTGGGTCTGGCCGAGTGGGTCTGGGTCTAGCGAGTGGGTTTGGCTCTAGCCGTGTGGGTTTGGGTTTAGCCGAGTGGGCTTGGGTCTAGCCTAGTGGGTTTGGGTCTAGCCGAGTGGGTTTGGGTCTAGCCGAGTGGGTTTGGGTCGAGCCGAGTGGGTTTGGGTCCAGCTGAGTGGGTTTGGGTCTAGCCGAGTGGGTTTGGGTGGAGCCGAGTGGGTTTGGGTGTAGCCGAGTGGGTTTGGGTCTGGCCGAGTGGGTTTGGGTCTAGCGGAGTAGGTTTGGGTCTAGCCGAGTGGGTTTGGGTCTAGCCGAGTGGGTTTGGGTCTAGCCGAGTGGTTTTGGGTCTAGCCGAGTGGGTTTGGGTCTAGCCGAGTGGGTTTGATTCTAGCCGAGTGGGTTTGGCACTAGCTGAGTGGGTTTGGGTCAAGCCGAATGGGTTTGGGTCTAGCCGAGTGGGTTTGGGTCTAGCCGAGTGGGTTTGGGTCTGGCCAAGTGGGTTTGGGTCAAGCCAGTGGGTTTGGGTCTAGCGGAGTGGGTTTGGGTCTAGCGGAGTGGGTTTGGGTCTAGCGGAGTGGGTTTGCGTCTAGCGGACTGGGTTTGGGTCCAGCGGAGTGGGTTTGGGTCTAGCCGAGTGGGTTTGGGTCTAGCCGTGGGTTTGGGTCTAGCCGAGTGGGTTTGGGTCTAGCCGAGTGGGTTTGGGTCTAGCCGAGAGGGTTTGGGTCTAGCCGAGTGGGTTTGGGTCTAGCCGAGTGGGTTTGTGTCTGGCGGAGTGGGTTTGGGTCTAGCCGAGTGGGTTAGGGTCTAGCGGAGTGGGTTTGGGTCTAGCGGAGTGGGTTTGGGTCTAGCGGAGTGGGTTTGGGTCTAGCCGAGTGGGTTTGGGTCTAGCGGAGTGGGTTTGCATCTAGCGGAGTCGGTTTGTGTCTAGCGGAGAGGGTATGGGTCTAGCGGAGTGGGTTTGGGTCTAGCGGACTGGGTTTGGGTCTAGCCGAGTGGGTTTGGGTCTAGCGGAGTGGGTTTGGGTCTAGCGGAGTGGATTTGGGTCTAGCCGAGTGGGTTTGGGTCTAGCGGAGTGGATTTGGGTCTAACGGAGTGGTTTTGGGTCTAGCCGAATGGGTTTGGGTGTAGCTGAGTGGGTTTGGGTCTAGCCGAGTGGGTTTGGGTCTAGCCGAGTGGGTTTGGGTCTAGCCGAGTGGGTTTGGGTCTAGCCGAGTGGGTTTGGGTCTAGCCGAGTGGGTTTGGGTCTAGCCGAGTGGGTTTGGGACTAGCCGAGTGGGTTTGGGTCTAGCCGAGTGGGTTTGGGTCTAGCGGAGTGGGTTTGGGTCTAGCCGAATGGGTTTGGGTCTAGCCGAGTGGGTTTGGGTCTAACGGAGTGGGTTTGGGTCTAGCCGAGTGGGTTTGGGTCTAGCCGAATGGGTTTGGGTCTAGCCGAGTGGGTTTGGGTCTAGCGGAGTGGGTTTGGATCTAGCCGAGTGGGTTTGGGTGTAGCGGAGTGGGTTTGGGTCTAGCGGAGTGGGTTTGGGTCTAGCGGACTGGGTTTGGGTCTAGCGGAGTGGGTTTGGGTCTAGCGGAGTGGATTTGGGTCTAGCCGAGTGGGTTTGGGTCTAACGGAGTGGGTTTGGGTCTAGCCGAGTGGGTTTGGGTCTAGCCGAGTGGGTTTGGGCCTAGCCGAGTGGGTTTGGGTCTAGCGAGTAGGTTTGGGTCTATCGAGTGGGTTTGGCTCTAGCCGTGTGGGTTTGGGTTTAGCCGAGTGGGCTTGGGTCTAGCCTAGTGGGTTTGGGTCTAGCCGAGTGGGTTTGGGTCTAGCCGAGTGGGTTTGGGTCTAGCCGAGTGGGTTTGGGTCCAGCCGAGTGGGTTTGGGTCTAGCCGAGTGGGTTTGGGTGGAGCCGAGTGGGTTTGGGTGTAGCCGAGTGGGTTTGGGTCTGGCCGAGTGGGTTTGGGTCTAGCGGAGTAGGTTTGGGTCTAGCCGAGTGGGTTTGGGTCTAGCGGAGTGGGTTTGGGTCTAGCCGAGTGGGTTTGGGTCTCGCGGAGTGGGTTTGGGTCTAGCGGAGTGGGTTTGCGTCTAGCGGAGTGGGTTTGGGTCTAGCGGAGTGGGTATGGGTCTAGCGGAGTTGGTTTGGGTCTAGCGGACTGGGTTTGGGTCTAGCGGAGTGGGTTTGGGTCTAGCGGAGTGGGTTTGGGTCTAGCCGAGTGGGTTTGGGTCTAGCCGTGGGTTTGGGTTTAGCCGAGTGGGTTTGGGTCTAGCCGAGTGGGTTTGGGTCTAGCCGAGTGGGTTTGGGTCTAGCCGAGTGGGTTTGGGTCTAGCCGAGTGGGTTTGGGTGTAGCCGAGTGGGTTTGGGTCTGGCCGAGTGGGTTTGGGTTTAGCGGTGTGGGTTTGGGTCTAGCCGAGTGGGTTTGGGTCTAGCGGAGTGGGTTTGGGTCTAGCCGAGTGGGTTTGGGTCAAGCCGATAGGGTTTGGGTCTAGCCGAGTGGGTTTGGGTCTGGCCGAGTGGGTTTGGGTCTAGCCGAGTGGGTTTGTGTCTAGCGGAGTGGGTTTGGGTCTAGCCGAGTGGGTTTGGGTCTAGCCGTGGGTTTGGGTCTAGCCGAGTGGGTTTGGGTCTAGCCGAGTGGGTTTGGGTCTAGCGAGTGTGTTTGGGTCTAGCGAGTGGGTTTGGCTCTAGCCGTGTGGGTTTGGGTTTAGCCGAGTGGGCTTGGGACTGGCCGAGTGGGTTTGGGTCTAGCGGAGTGGGTTTGGGTCTAGCCGAGTGGGTTTGGGTCTAGCGGAGTGGGTTTGGGTCTAGCCTAGTGGGTTTGGGTCTAGCCGAGTGGGTTTGGGTCTAGCCGAGTGGGTTTGGGTCTAGCCGAGTGGGTTTGGGTCCAGCCGAGTGGGTTTGGGTCTAGCCGAGTGGGTTTGGGTGGAGCCGAGTGGGTTTGGGTGTAGCCGAGTGGGTTTGGGTCTGGCCGAGTGGGTTTGGGTCTAGCGGAGTAGGTTTGGGTCTAGCCGAGTGGGTTTGGGTCTAGCGGAGTGGGTTTGGGTCTAGCCGAGTGGGTTTGGGTCTCGCGGAGTGGGTTTGGGTCTAGCGGAGTGGGCTTGCGTCTAGCGGAGTGGGTTTGGGTCTAGCGGAGTGGGTATGGGTCTAGCGGAGTTGGTTTGGGTCTAGCGGACTGGGTTTGGGTCTAGCGGAGTGGGTTTGGGTCTAGCGGAGTGGGTTTGGGTCTAGCCGAGTGGGTTTGGGTCTAGCCGTGGGTTTGGGTTTAGCCGAGTGGGTTTGGGTCTAGCCGAGTGGGTTTGGGTCTAGCCGAGTGGGTTTGGGTCTAGCCGAGTGGGTTTGGGTCTAGCCGAGTGGGTTTGGGTGTAGCCGAGTGGGTTTGGGTCTGGCCGAGTGGGTTTGGGTTTAGCGGTGTGGGTTTGGGTCTGGCCGAGTGGGTTTGGGTCTAGCGGAGTGGGTTTGGGTCTAGCCGAGTGGGTTTGGGTCAAGCCGATAGGGTTTGGGTCTAGCCGAGTGGGTTTGGGTCTGGCCGAGTGGGTTTGGGTCTAGCCGAGTGGGTTTGTGTCTAGCGGAGTGTGTTTGGGTCTAGCCGAGTGGGTTTGGGTCTAGCCGTGGGTTTGGGTCTAGCCGAGTGGGTTTGGGTCTAGCCGAGTGGGTTTGGGTCTAGCGAGTGTGTTTGGGTCTAGCGAGTGGGTTTGGCTCTAGCCGTGTGGGTTTGGGTTTAGCCGAGTGGGCTTGGGACTGGCCGAGTGGGTTTGGGTCTAGCGGAGTGGGTTTGGGTCTAGCCGAGTGGGTTTGGGTCTAGCGGAGTGGGTTTGGGTCTAGCCGAGTGGGTTTGGGTCTAGCGGAGTGGGTTTGGGTCTAGCCGAGTGGGTTTGGGTCAAGCCGATAGGGTTTGGGTCTAGCCGAGTGGGTTTGGGTCTGGCCGAGTGGGTTTGGGTCTAGCCGAGTGGGTTTGTGTCTAGCGGAGTGGGTTTGGGTCTAGCGGAGTGGGTTAGGGTCTAGCGGAGTGGGTTTGGGTCCAGCAGAGTGGGTTTGGGTCTAGCGGAGTGGGTTTGGGTCTAGCGGAGTGGGTTTGGGTCTAGCGGAGTGGGTTAGGGTCTAGCGGAGTGGGTTTGGGTCTAGCGGACTGGGTTTGGGTCTAGCGGAGTGGGTTTGGGTCTAGCGGAGTGGATTTGGGTCTAGCGGAGTGGGTTTGGGTCTAGCGGAGTGGGTTTTGGTCTAGCGGAGTGGGTTTGGGTCTAGCGGACTGGGTTTGGGTCTAGCCGAGTGGGTTTGGGTCTAGCCGAGAGGGTTTGGGTCTAGCCGAGTGGGTTTGGGTGTAGCCGAGTGGGCTTGGGTCTGGCCGAGTGGGTTTGGGTCTAGCGGAGTGGGTTTGGGTCTAGCCGAGTGGGTTTGGGTGTAGCGGAGTGGGTTTGGGTGTAGCGGAGTGGGTTTGGGTCTAGCGGACTGGGTTTGGGTCTAGCAGAGTGGGTTTGGGTCTAGCGGAGTGGATTTGGGTCTAGCCGAGTGGGTTTGGGTCTAGCGGAGTGGGTTTGGGTCTAGCCGAGTGGGTTTGGGTCTAGCCGTGGGTTTGGGTCTAGCCGAGTGGGTTTGGGCCTAGCCGAGTGGGTTTGGGTCTAGCGAGTGGGTTTGGGTCTAGCGAGTGGGTTTGGCTCTAGCCGTGTGGGTTTGGGTTTAGCCGAGTGGGCTTGGGTCTAGCCTAGTGGGTTTGGGTCTAGCCGAGTGGGTTTGGGTCTAGCCGAGTGGGTTTGGGTCTAGCCGAGTGGGTTTGGGTCCAGCCGAGTGGGTTTGGGTCTAGCCGAGTGGGTTTGGGTGGAGCCGAGTGGGTTTGGGTGTAGCCGAGTGGGTTTGGGTCTGGCCGAGTGGGTTTGGGTCAAGCCAGTGGGTTTGGGTCTAGCGGAGTGGGTTTGGGTCTAGCGGAGTGGGTTTGGGTCTAGCGGAGTGGGTTTGCGTCTAGCGGACTGGGTTTGGGTCTAGCGGAGTGGGTTTGGGTCTAGCGGAGTGGATTTGGGTCTAGCCGAGTGGGTTTGGGTCTAGCGGAGTGGGTTTGGGTCTAGCCGAGTGGGTTTGGGTCTAGCCGAGTGGGTTTGGGTCTAGCCGAGTGGGTTTGTGTCTAGCCGAGTGGGTTTGGGTCTAGCCGAGTGGTTTTGGGTCTAGCCGAGTGGGTTTGGGTCTAGCCGAGTGGGTTTGATTCTAGCCGAGTGGGTTTGGCACTAGCTGAGTGGGTTTGGGTCAAGCCGAATGGGTTTGGGTCTAGCCGAGTGGGTTTGGGTCTAGCCGAGTGGGTTTGGGTCTGGCCAAGTGGGTTTGGGTCAAGCCGAGTGGGTTTGGGTCTAGCCGAGTGGGTTTGGGTGGAGCCGAGTGGGTTTGGGTCTAGCGGAGTAGGTTTGGGTCTAGCCGAGTGGGTTTGGGTCTAGCGGAGTGGGTGTGGGTCTAGCCGAGTGGGTTTGGGTCTCGCGGAGTGGGTTTGGGTCTAGCGGACTGGGTTTGGGTCTATCCGAGTGGGTTTGGGTCTAGCGGAGTGGGTTTGGGTCTAGCCGAGTGGGTTTTGGTCTAGCCGTGGGTTTGGGTTTAGCCGAGTGGGTTTGGGTCTAGCCGAGTGGGTTTGGGTCTAGCCGAGTGGGTTTGGGTCTAGCCGAGTGGGTTTGGGTCTAGCCGAGTGGGTTTGGGTGTAGCCGAGTGGGTTTGGGTCTGGCCGAGTGGGTTTGGGTTTAGCGGAGTGGGTTTGGGTCTAGCCGAGTGGGTTTGGGTCTAGCGGAGTGGGTTTGGGTCTAGCCGAGTGGGTTTGGGTCTAGCCGTGGGTTTGGGTCTAGCCGAGTGGGTTTGGGTCTAGCCGAGTGGGTTTGGGTCTAGCCGAGAGGGTTTGGGTCTAGCCGAGTGGGTTTGGGTCTAGCCGAGTGGGTTTGGGTCTAGCCGAGTGGGTTTGTGTCTGGCGGAGTGGGTTTGGGTCTAGCCGAGTGGGTTAGGGTCTAGCGGAGTGGGTTTGGGTCTAGCGGAGTGGGTTTGGGTCTAGCGGAGTGGGTTTGGGTCTAGCCGAGTGGGTTTGGGTCTAGCGGAGTGGGTTTGTGTCTAGCGGAGTCGGTTTGTGTCTAGCGGAGTGGGTATGGGTCTAGCGGAGTGGGTTTGGGTCTAGCGGACTGGGTTTGGGTCTAGCCGAGTGGGTTTGGGTCTAGCCGAGTGGGTTTGGGACTAGCCGAGTGGGTTTGGGTCTAGCCGAGTGGGTTTGGGTCTAGCCGAGTGGGTTTGGGTCTAGCCGAATGGGTTTGGGTCTAGCCGAGTGGGTTTGGGTCTAACGGAGTGGGTTTGGGTCTAGCCGAGTGGGTTTGGGTCTAGCCGAATGGGTTTGGGTCTAGCCGAGTGGGTTTGGGTCTAGCCGAGTGGGTTTGGGTCTAGCCGAGTGGGTTTGGGTCTAGCCGAGTGGGTTTGGGTCCAGCCGAGTGGGTTTGGGTCTAGCCGAGTGGGTTTGGGTGGAGCCGAGTGGGTTTGGGTGTAGCCGAGTGGGTTTGGGTCTGGCCGAGTGGGTTTGGGTCAAGCCAGTGGGTTTGGGTCTAGCGGAGTGGGTTTGGGTCTAGCGGAGTGGGTTTGGGTCTAGCGGAGTGGGTTTGCGTCTAGCGGACTGGGTTTGGGTCTAGCGGAGTGGGTTTGGGTCTAGCGGAGTGGATTTGGGTCTAGCCGAGTGGGTTTGGGTCTAGCGGAGTGGGTTTGGGTCTAGCCGAGTGGGTTTGGGTCTAGCCGAGTGGGTTTGGGTCTAGCCGAGTGGGTTTGTGTCTAGCCGAGTGGGTTTGGGTCTAGCCGAGTGGTTTTGGGTCTAGCCGAGTGGGTTTGGGTCTAGCCGAGTGGGTTTGATTCTAGCCGAGTGGGTTTGGCACTAGCTGAGTGGGTTTGGGTCTAGCCGAGTGGGTTTGGGTCTAGCGGAGTGGGTTTGTGTCTAGCGGAGTCGGTTTGTGTCTAGCGGAGTGGGTATGGGTCTAGCGGAGTGGGTTTGGGTCTAGCGGACTGGGTTTGGGTCTAGCCGAGTGGGTTTGGGTCTAGCCGAGTGGGTTTGGGACTAGCCGAGTGGGTTTGGGTCTAGCGGAGTGGGTGTGGGTCTAGCCGAGTGGGTTTGGGTCTAGCCGAATGGGTTTGGGTCTAGCCGAGTGGGTTTGGGTCTAACGGAGTGGGTTTGGGTCTAGCCGAGTGGGTTTGGGTCTAGCCGAATGGGTTTGGGTCTAGCCGAGTGGGTTTGGGTCTAGCCGAGTGGGTTTGGGTCTAGCCGAGTGGGTTTGGGTCTAGCCGAGTGGGTTTGGGTCCAGCCGAGTGGGTTTGGGTCTAGCCGAGTGGGTTTGGGTGGAGCCGAGTGGGTTTGGGTGTAGCCGAGTGGGTTTGGGTCTGGCCGAGTGGGTTTGGGTCAAGCCAGTGGGTTTGGGTCTAGCGGAGTGGGTTTGGGTCTAGCGGAGTGGGTTTGGGTCTAGCGGAGTGGGTTTGCGCCTAGCAGACTGGGTTTGGGTCTAGCGGAGTGGGTTTGGGTCTAGCGGAGTGGATTTGGGTCTAGCCGAGTGGGTTTGGGTCTAGCGGAGTGGGTTTGGGTCTAGCCGAGTGGGTTTGGGTCTAGCCGAGTGGGTTTGGGTCTAGCCGAGTGGGTTTGTGTCTAGCCGAGTGGGTTTGGGTCTAGCCGAGTGGTTTTGGGTCTAGCCGAGTGGGTTTGGGTCTAGCCGAGTGGGTTTGATTCTAGCCGAGTGGGTTTGGCACTAGCTGAGTGGGTTTGGGTCAAGCCGAATGGGTTTGGGTCTAGCCGAGTGGGTTTGGGTCTAGCCGAGTGGGTTTGGGTCTGGCCAAGTGGGTTTGGGTCAAGCCGAGTGGGTTTGGGTCTAGCCGAGTGGGTTTGGGTGGAGCCGAGTGGGTTTGGGTCTAGCGGAGTAGGTTTGGGTCTAGCCGAGTGGGTTTGGGTCTAGCGGAGTGGGTGTGGGTCTAGCCGAGTGGGTTTGGGTCTCGCGGAGTGGGTTTGGGTCTAGCGGACTGGGTTTGGGTCTATCCGAGTGGGTTTGGGTCTAGCGGAGTGGGTTTGGGTCTAGCCGAGTGGGTTTTGGTCTAGCCGTGGGTTTGGGTTTAGCCGAGTGGGTTTGGGTCTAGCCGAGTGGGTTTGGGTCTAGCCGAGTGGGTTTGGGTCTAGCCGAGTGGGTTTGGGTCTAGCCGAGTGGGTTTGGGTGTAGCCGAGTGGGTTTGGGTCTGGCCGAGTGGGTTTGGGTTTAGCGGAGTGGGTTTGGGTCTAGCCGAGTGGGTTTGGGTCTAGCGGAGTGGGTTTGGGTCTAGCCGAGTGGGTTTGGGTCTAGCCGTGGGTTTGGGTCTAGCCGAGTGGGTTTGGGTCTAGCCGAGTGGGTTTGGGTCTAGCCGAGAGGGTTTGGGTCTAGCCGAGTGGGTTTGGGTCTAGCCGAGTGGGTTTGGGTCTAGCCGAGTGGGTTTGTGTCTGGCGGAGTGGGTTTGGGTCTAGCCGAGTGGGTTAGGGTCTAGCGGAGTGGGTTTGGGTCTAGCGGAGTGGGTTTGGGTCTAGCGGAGTGGGTTTGGGTCTAGCCGAGTGGGTTTGGGTCTAGCGGAGTGGGTTTGTGTCTAGCGGAGTCGGTTTGTGTCTAGCGGAGTGGGTATGGGTCTAGCGGAGTGGGTTTGGGTCTAGCGGACTGGGTTTGGGTCTAGCCGAGTGGGTTTGGGTCTAGCCGAGTGGGTTTGGGACTAGCCGAGTGGGTTTGGGTCTAGCCGAGTGGGTTTGGGTCTAGCCGAGTGGGTTTGGGTCTAGCCGAATGGGTTTGGGTCTAGCCGAGTGGGTTTGGGTCTAACGGAGTGGGTTTGGGTCTAGCCGAGTGGGTTTGGGTCTAGCCGAATGGGTTTGGGTCTAGCCGAGTGGGTTTGGGTCTAGCGGAGTGGGTTTGGATCTAGCCGAGTGGGTTTGGGTGTAGCGGAGTGGGTTTGGGTCTAGCGGAGTGGGTTTGGGTCTAGCGGACTGGGTTTGGGTCTAGCGGAGTGGGTTTGGGTCTAGCGGAGTGGATTTGGGTCTAGCCGAGTGGGTTTGGGTCTAGCGGAGTGGGTTTGGGTCTAGCCGAGTGGGTTTGGGTCTCGCGGAGTGGGTTTGGGTCTAGCGGAGTGGGTTTGCGTCTAGCGGAGTGGGTTTGGGTCTAGCGGAGTGGGTATGGGTCTAGCGGAGTTGGTTTGGGTCTAGCGGACTGGGTTTGGGTCTAGCGGAGTGGGTTTGGGTCTAGCGGAGTGGGTTTGGGTCTAGCCGAGTGGGTTTGGGTCTAGCCGTGGGTTTGGGTTTAGCCGAGTGGGTTTGGGTCTAGCCGAGTGGGTTTGGGTCTGGCCGAGTGGGTTTGGGTCTAGCCGAGTGGGTTTGGGTCTAGCCGAGTGGGTTTGGGTGTAGCCGAGTGGGTTTGGGTCTGGCCGAGTGGGTTTGGGTTTAGCGGAGTGGGTTTGGGTCTAGCCGAGTGGGTTTGGGTCTAGCGGAGTGGGTTTGGGTCCAGCCGAGTGGGTTTGGGTCAAGCCGATAGGGTTTGGGTCTAGCCGAGTGGGTTTGGGTCTGGCCGAGTGGGTTTGGGTCTAGCCGAGTGGGTTTGTGTCTAGCGGAGTGGGTTTGGGTCTAGCCGAGTGGGTTTGGGTCTAGCCGTGGGTTTGGGTCTAGCCGAGTGGGTTTGGGTCTAGCCGAGTGGGTTTGGGTCTAGCGAGTGTGTTTGGGTCTAGCGAGTGGGTTTGGCTCTAGCCGTGTGGGTTTGGGTTTAGCCGAGTGGGCTTGGGTCTGGCCGAGTGGGTTTGGGTCTAGCGGAGTGGGTTTGGGTCTAGCCGAGTGGGTTTGGGTCCAGCGGAGTGGGTTTGGGTCCAGCCGAGTGGGTTTGGGTCCAGCGGAGTGGGTTAGGGTCTAGCGGAGTGGGTTTGGGTCTAGCAGAGTGGGTTTGGGTCTAGCGGAGTGGGTTTGGGTCTAGCGGAGTGGGTTTGGGTCTAGCGGAGTGGGTTTGGGTCTAGCGGAGTGGGTTTGGGTCTAGCGGACTGGGTTTGGGTCTAGCGGAGTGGGTTTGGGTCTACCGGAGTGGATTTGGGTCTAGCGGAGTGGGTTTGGGTCTAGCGGAGTGGGTTTTGGTCTAGCGGAGTGGGTTTGGGTCTAGCGGACTGGGTTTGGGTCTAGCCGAGTGGGTTTGGGTCTAGCCGAGAGGGTTTGGGTCTAGCCGAGTGGGTTTGGGTGTAGCCGAGTGGGTTTGGGTCTGGCCGAGTGGGTTTGGGTCTAGCGGAGTGGGTTTGGGTCTAGCCGAGTGGGTTTGGGTGTAGCGGAGTGCGTTTGGGTCTAGCGGAGTGGGTTTGGGTCTAGCGGACTGGGTTTGGGTCTAGCAGAGTGGGTTTGGGTCTAGCGGAGTGGATTTGGGTCTAGCCGAGTGGGTTTGGGTCTAGCGGAGTGGGTTTGGGTCTAGCCGAGTGGGTTTGGGTCTAGCCGTGGGTTTGGGTCTAGCCGAGTGGGTTTGGGCCTAGCCGAGTGGGTTTGGGTCTAGCGAGTGGGTTTGGGTCTAGCGAGTGGGTTTGGTTCTAGCCGTGTGGGTTTGGGTTTAGCCGAGTGGGCTTGGGTCTAGCCTAGTGGGTTTGGGTCTAGCCGAGTGGGTTTGGGTCTAGCCGAGTGGGTTTGGGTCTAGCCGAGTGGGTTTGGGTCCAGCCGAGTGGGTTTGGGTCTAGCCGAGTGGGTTTGGGTGGAGCCGAGTGGGTTTGGGTGTAGCCGAGTGGGTTTGGGTCTGGCCGAGTGGGTTTGGGTCTAGCGGAGTAGGTTTGGGTCTAGCCGAGTGGGTTTGGGTCTAGCGGAGTGGGTTTGGGTCCAGCCGAGTGGGTTTGGGTCTAGCCGAGTGGGTTTGTGTCTAGCCGAGTGGGTTTGGGTCTAGCCGAGTGGTTTTGGGTCTAGCCGAGTCGGTTTGGGTCTAGCCGAGTGGGTTTGATTCTAGCCGAGTGGGTTTGGCACTAGCTGAGTGGGTTTGGGTCAAGCCGAATGGGTTTGGGTCTAGCCGAGTGGGTTTGGGTCTAGCCGAGTGGGTTTGGGTCTGGCCAAGTGTGTTTGGGTCAAGCCAGTGGGTTTGGGTCTAGCGGAGTGGGTTTGGGTCTAGCGGAGTGGGTTTGGGTCTAGCGGAGTGGGTTTGCGTCTAGCGGACTGGGTTTGGGTCTAGCGGAGTGGGTTTGGGTCTAGCGGAGTGGATTTGGGTCTAGCCGAGTGGGTTTGGGTCTAGCGGAGTGGGTTTGGGTCTAGCCGAGTGGGTTTGGGTCTAGCCGTGGGTTTGGGTCTAGCCGAGTGGGTTTGGGTCTATCCGAGTGGGTTTGGGTCTAGCCGAGAGGGTTTGGGTCTGGCCGAGTGGGTTTGGGTCTAGCCGAGTGGGTTTGGGTCTAGCCGAGTGGGTTTGTGTCTGGCGGAGTGGGTTTGGGTCTAGCCGAGTGGGTTAGGGTCTAGCGGAGTGGGTTTGGGTCTAGCGGAGTGGATTTGGGTCTAGCGGAGTGGGTTTGGGTCTAGCCGAGTGGGTTTGGGTCTAGCGGAGTGGGTTTGCGTCTAGCGGAGTCGGTTTGTGTCTAGCGGAGTGGGTATGGGTCTAGCGGAGTGGGTTTGGGTCTAGCGGACTGGGTTTGGGTCCAGCCGAATTGGTTTGGGTCTAGCGGAGTGGGTTTGGGTCTAGCGGAGTGGATTTGGGTCTAGCCGAGTGGGTTTGGGTCCAGTGGAGTGGATTTGGGTCTAACGGAGTAGTTTTGGGTCTAGCCGAATGGGTTTGGGTGTAGCTGAGTGGGTTTGGGTCTAGCCGAGTGGGTTTGGGTCTAGCCGAGTGGGTTTGGGTCTAGCCGAGTGGGTTTGGGTCTAGCCGAGTGGGTTTGGGTCTAGCCGAGTGGGTTTGGGTCTAGCCGAGTGGGTTTGGGACTAGCCGAGTGGGTTTGGGTCTAGCTGAGTGGGTTTGGGTCTAGCGGAGTGGGTTTGGGTCTAGCCGAATGGGTTTGGGTCTAGCCGAGTGGGTTTGGGTCTAACGGAGTGGGTTTGGGTCTAGCCGAGTGGGTTTGGGTCTAGCCGAATGGGTTTGGGTCTAGCCGAGTGGGTTTGGGTCTAGCCGAGTGGGTTTGGGTCTAGCTGAGTGGGTTTGGGTCAAACCGAGTGGGTTTTTGTCTGGCGGAGTGGGTTTGGGTCTAGCCGAGTGGGTTTGGGTCTAGCCGTGGGTTTGGGTCTAGCCGAGTGGGTTTGGGTCTGGCCGAGTGGGTTTGGGTCTAGCGGAGTGGGTTTGGGTCTAGCCGAGTGGGTTTGGGTCCAGCGGAGTGGGTTTGTGTCCAGCCGAGTTGGTTTGGGTCAAGCCGATAGGGTTTGGGTCCAGCCGAGTGGGTTTGGGTCTGGCCGAGTGGGTTTGGTTCTAGCCGTGTGGGTTTGTGTCTAGCGGAGTGGGTTTGGGTCTAGCGGAGTGGGTTTGGGTCTAGCGGAGTGGGTTTGGGTCTAGCGGAGTGGGTTTGGGTGTAGCGGACTGGGTTTGGGGCTAGCGGAGTGGGTTTGGGTCTAGCGGAGTGGATTTGGGTCTAGCCGAGTGGGTTTGGGTCTAGCGGAGTGGGTTTGGGTCTAGCCGAGTGGGTTTGGGTCTAGCCGAGTGGGTTTGGGTCTAGCCGAGTGGGTTTGGGTATAGCCGAGTGGGTGTGGGTCTAGCCGAGTGGGTTTGGGTCTAGCCGAGTGGATTTGGGTCTAGCCGAGTGGGTTTGGGTCTAGCCGAGTGGGTTTGGGTCTAGCCAAATGGGTTTGGGTCTAGCCCAGTGGGTTTGATTCTAGCCGAGTGGGTTTGGGTCTAGCTGAGTGGGTTTGGGTCAAGCCGAGTGGGTTTGTGTCTGGCGGAGTGGGTTTGGGTCTAGCGGAGTGGGTTAGGGTGTAGCGGAGTGGGTTTGGGTCTAGCGGAGTAGGTTTGGGTCTAGCGGAGTGGGTTTGGGTCTAGCGGAGTTGGTTTGGGTGTAGCGGAGTGGGTTCGGGTCTAGCGGAGTGGGTTTGGGTCTAGCGGACTGGGTTTGGGTCTAGCGGAGTGGGTTTGGGTCTAGCGTAGTGGGTTTGGGTCTACCTAGTGGGTTTGGGTCTAGCCGAGTGGGCTTGGGTCTAGCCGAGTGGGTTTGGGTCTAGCCGAGTGGGTTTGGGTCTAGCCGAGTGGGTTTGGGTCTAGCCGAGTGGGTTTGGGTCTAGCCGAGTGGGTTTGGGTCTAGCGGAGTGGGTTTAGGGTGCAGCCGAGTGTGTTTGGGTCTAGCCGAGTGGGTTTGGGTCCAGCCGAGAGGGTTTGGGTCTAGCCGAGTGGGTTTGATTCTAGCCGAGTGGGTTTGGGTCTAGCTGAGTGGGTTTGGGTCAAGCCGAGTGGGTTTGTGTCTAGCGGAGTGGGTTTGGGTCTAGCGGAGTGGGTTAGGGTCTAGAGGGGTGGGTTTGGGTCTAGCGGAGTAGGTTTGGGTCTAGCGGAGTGGGTTTGGGTCAAGCCGAGTGGGTTTGGGTCTAACGGAGAGGGTTTGGGTGTAGCCGAATGGGTTTGGGTGTAGCTGAGTGGGTTTGGGTCTAGCCGAGTGGGTTTGGGTCTAGCCGAGTGGGTTTGGGACTAGCCGAGTGGGTTTGGGTCTAGCCGAGTGGGTTTGGGTCTAGCGGAGTGGGTTTGGGTCTAGCCAAGTGGGTTTGGGTCTAGCCGAGTGGGTTTGGGTCTAGCCGAATGGGTTTGGGTCTGGCCGAGTGGGTTTGATTCTAGCCGAGTGGGTTTGGGTCTAGCTGAGTGGGTTTGGGTCAAGCCGAGTGGGTTTGTGTCTGGCGGAGTGGGTTTGGGTCTAGAGGAGTGGGTTAGGGTCTAGCGGAGTGGGTTTGGGTCTAGCGGAGTAGGTTTGGGTCTAGCGGAGTGGGTTTGGGTCTACCTAGTTGGTTTGGGTCTAGCCGAGTGGGCTTGGGTCTAGCCGAGTGGGTTTGTGTCTGGCGGAGTGGGTTTGGGTCTAGCGGAGTGGGTTAGCGTCTTGCGGAGTGGGTTTGGGTCTAGGGGAATAGGTTTGGGTCTAGCGGAGTGGGTTTGGGTCTAGCGGAGTTGGTTTGGGTGTAGCGGAGTGGGTTTGGGTCTAGCGGAGTGGGTTTGGGTATAGCGGACTGGGTTTGGGTCTATCGGAGTGGGTTTGGGTCTAGCCGAGTGGGTTTGGGTCTAGCCGAGTGGGTTTGGGTCTAGCCGAGTGGGTTTGGGTCTAGCCGAGTGGGTTTGGGACTAGCCGAGTGGGTTTGGGTCCAGCCGAGTGGGTTTGGGTCTAGCCGAGTGGGTTTGGGTGGAGCCGAGTGGGTTTGGGTGTAGCTGAGTGGGTTTGGGTCTGGCCGAGTGGGTTTGGGTCTAGCGGAGTAGGTTTGGGTCTAGCCGAGTGGGTTTGGGTCTAGCGGAGTGGGTTTGGGTCTAGCCGTGGGTTTGCGTTTAGCCGAGTGGGTTTGGGTCTAGCCGAGTGGGTTTGGGTCTAGCCGAGTGGGTTTGGGTCTAGCCGAGTGGGTTTGGGTCGAGCCGAGTGGGTTTGGGTGTAGCCGAGTGGGTTTGGGTCTGGCCGAGTGGGTTTGGGTTTAGCGGAGTGGGTTTGGGTCTAGCCGAGTGGGTTTGGGTCTAGCGGAGTGGGTTTGGGTCTAGCCGAGTGGGTTTGGGTCAAGCCGATAGGGTTTGGGTCTAGCCGAGTGGGTTTGGGTCTGGCCGAGTGGGTTTGGGTCTAGCCGAGTGGGTTTGTGTCTAGCGGAGTGGGTTTGGGTCTAGCCGAGTGGGTTTGGGTCTAGCCGTGGGTTTGGGTCTAGCCGAGTGGGATTGGGTCTAGCCGAGTGGGTTTGGGTCTAGCGGAGTGGGTTTGGGTCTAGCCGAGTGGGTTTGGGTCTAGCGGAGTGGGTTTGGGTCTAGCCGAGTGGGTTTGGGTCTAGCGGAGTGGGTTTGGTTCTAGCCGAGTGGGTTTGGGTCAAGCCGATAGGGTTTGGGTCTAGCCGAGTGGGTTTGGGTCTTGCCGAGTGGGTTTGGGTCTAGCCGAGTGGGTTTGTGTCTAGCGGAGTGGGTTTGGGTCTAGCGGAGTGGGTTAGGGTCTAGCGGAGTGGGTTTGGGTCTAGCAGAGTGGGTTTGGGTCTAGCGGAGTGGGTTTGGGTCTAGCGGAGTGGGTTTGGGTCTAGCGGAGTGGGTTTGGGTCTAGCGGAGTGGGTTTGGGTCTAGCGGACTGGGTTTGGGTCTAGCGGAGTGGGTTTGGGTCTAGCGGAGTGGATTTGGGTCTAGCGGAGTGGGTTTGGGTCTAGCGGAGTGGGTTTTGGTCTAGCGGAGTGGGTTTGGGTCTAGCGGACTGGGTTTGGGTCTAGCCGAGTGGGTTTGGGTCTAGCCGAGAGGGTTTGGGTCTAGCCGAGTGGGTTTGGGTGTAGCCGAGTGGGTTTGGGTCTGGCCGAGTGGGTTTGGGTCTAGCGGAGTGGGTTTGGGTCTAGCCGAGTGGGTTTGGGTGTAGCGGAGTGGGTTTGGGTCTAGCGGAGTGGGTTTGGGTCTAGCGGACTGGGTTTGGGTCTAGCAGAGTGGGTTTGGGTCTAGCGGAGTGGATTTGGGTCTAGCCGAGTGGGTTTGGGTCTAGCGGAGTGGGTTTGGGTCTAGCCGAGTGGGTTTGGGTCTAGCCGTGGGTTTGGGTCTAGCCGAGTGGGTTTGGGCCTAGCCGAGTGGGTTTGGGTCTAGCGAGTGGGTTTGGGTCTAGCGAGTGGGTTTGGCTCTAGCCGTGTGGGTTTGGGTTTAGCCGAGTGGGCTTGGGTCTAGCCTAGTGGGTTTGGGTCTAGCCGAGTGGGTTTGGGTCTAGCCGAGTGGGTTTGGGTCTAGCCGAGTGGGTTTGGGTCCAGCCGAGTGGGTTTGGGTCTAGCCGAGTGGGTTTGGGTGGAGCCGAGTGGGTTTGGGTGTAGCCGAGTGGGTTTGGGTGTAGCCGAGTGGGTTTGGGTCTGGCCGAGTGGGTTTGGGTCTAGCGGAGTAGGTTTGGGTCTAGCCGAGTGGGTTTGGGTCTAGCGGAGTGGGTTTGGGTCTAGCCGAGTGGGTTTGGGTCTAGCCGAGTGGGTTTGTGTCTAGCCGAGTGGGTTTGGGTCTAGCCGAGTGGTTTTGGGTCTAGCCGAGTGGGTTTGGGTCTAGCCGAGTGGGTTTGATTCTAGCCGAGTGGGTTTGGCACTAGCTGAGTGGGTTTGGGTCAAGCCGAATGGGTTTGGGTCTAGCCGAGTGGGTTTGGGTCTAGCCGAGTGGGTTTGGGTCTGGCCAAGTGGGTTTGGGTCAAGCCAGTGGGTTTGGGTCTAGCGGAGTGGGTTTGGGTCTAGCGGAGTGGGTTTGGGTCTAGCGGAGTGGGTTTGCGTCTAGCGGACTGGGTTTGGGTCTAGCGGAGTGGGTTTGGGTCTAGCGGAGTGGATTTGGGTCTAGCCGAGTGGGTTTGGGTCTAGCGGAGTGGGTTTGGGTCTAGCCGAGTGGGTTTGGGTCTAGCCGTGGGTTTGGGTCTAGCCGAGTGGGTTTGGGTCTCGCCGAGTGGGTTTGGGTCTAGCCGAGAGGGTTTGGGTCTAGCCGAGTGGGTTTGGGTCTAGCCGAGTGGGTTTGGGTCTAGCCGAGTGGGTTTGTGTCTGGCGGAGTGGGTTTGGGTCTAGCCGAGTGGGTTCGGGTCTAGCGGAGTGGGTTTGGGTCTAGCGGAGTGGGTTTGGGTCTAGCGGAGTGGGTTTGGGTCTAGCGGAGTGGGTTTGGGTCTAGCGGAGTGGGTTTGCGTCTAGCGGAGTCGGTTTGTGTCTAGCGGAGTGGGTATGGGTCTAGCGGAGTGGGTTTGGGTCTAGCGGCCTGGGTTTGGGTCTAGCCGAGTGGGTTTGGGTCTAGCGGAGTGGGTTTGGGTCTAGCGGAGTGGATTTGGGTCTTGCCGAGTGGGTTTGGGTCTAGCGGAGTGGGTTTGGGTCTAACGGAGTGGTTTTGGGTCTAGCCGAATGGGTTTGGGTGTAGCTGAGTGGGTTTGGGTCTAGCCGAGTGGGTTTGGGTCTAGCCGAGTGGGTTTGGGTCTAGCCGAGTGGGTTTGGGTCTAGCCGAGTGGGTTTGGGTCAAGCCGATAGGGTTTGGGTCTAGCCGAGTGGGTTTGGGTCTGGCCGAGTGGGTTTAGTTCTAGCCGTGTGGGTTTGTGTCTAGCGGAGTGGGTTTGGGTCTAGCGGAGTGGGTTTGGGTCCAGCGGAGTGGGTTTGGGTCTAGCGGAGTGGGTTTGGGTCTAGCGGACTGGGTTTGGGGCTAGCAGAGTGGGTTTGGGTCTAGCCGAGTTGGTTTGGGTCTAGCCGAGGGGGTTTGGGACGAGCCGAGTGGGTTTGGGTGTAGCCGAGTGGGTTTGGGTCTGGCCGAGTGGGTTTGGGTTTAGCGGAGTGGGTTTGGGTCTAGCCGAGTGGGTTTGGGTCTAGCGGAGTGGGTTTGGGTCTAGCCGAGTGGGTTTGGGTCAAGCCGATAGGGTTTGGGTCTAGCCGAGTGGGTTTGGGTCTGGCCGAGTGGGTTTGGGTCTAGCCGAGTGGGTTTATGTCTAGCGGAGTGGGTTTGGGTCTAGCCGAGTGGGTTTGGGTCTAGCCGTGGGTTTGGGTCTAGCCGAGTGGGACTGGGTCTAGCCGAGTGGGTTTGGGTCTAGCGAGTGTGTTTGGGTCTAGCGAGTGGGTTTGGCTCTAGCCGTGTGGGTTTGGGTTTAGCCGAGTGGGCTTGGGTCTGGCCGAGTGGGTTTGGGTCTAGCGGAGTGGGTTTGCGTCTAGCCGAGTGGGTTTGGTTCTAGCGGAGTGGGTTTGGGTCTAGCGGAGTGGGTTTGGGTCTAGCGGAGTGGGTTAGGGTCTAGCCGAGTGGGTTTGGGTCAAGCCGATAGGGTTTGGGTCTAGCCGAGTGGGTTTGGGTCTGGCCGAGTGGGTTTGGGTCTAGCCGAGTGGGTTTGTGTCTAGCGGAGTGGGTTTAGGTCTAGCGGAGTGGGTTAGGGTCTAGCGGAGTGGGTTTGGGTCTAGCGGAGTGGGTTTGGGTCTAGCGGAGTGGGTTTGGGTCTAGCGGAGTGGGTTTGGGTCTAGCGGACTGGGTTTGGGTCTAGCGGAGTGGGTTTGGGTCTAGCGGAGTGGATTTGGGTCTAGCGGAGTGGGTTTGGGTCTAGCGGAGTGGGTTTTGGTCTAGCGGAGTGGGTTTGGGTCTAGCGGACTGGGTTTGGGTCTAGCCGAGTGGGTTTGGGTCTAGCCGAGAGGGTTTGGGTCTAGCCGAGTGGGTTTGGGTGTAGCCGAGTGGGTTTGGGTCTGGCCGAGTGGGTTTGGGTCTAGCGGAGTGGGTTTGGGTCTAGCCGAGTGGGTTTGGGTGTAGCGGAGTGGGTTTGGGTCTAGCGGAGTGGGTTTGGGTCTAGCGGACTGGGTTTGGGTCTAGCAGAGTGGGTTTGGGTCTAGCGGAGTGGATTTGGGTCTAGCCGAGTGGGTTTGGGTCTAGCGGAGTGGGTTTGGGTCTAGCCGAGTGGGTTTGGGTCTAGCCGTGGGTTTGGGTCTAGCCGAGTGGGTTTGGGCCTAGCCGAGTGGGTTTGGGTCTAGCGAGTGGGTTTGGGTCTAGCGAGTGGGTTTGGCTCTAGCCGTGTGGGTTTGGGTTTAGCCGAGTGGGCTTGGGTCTAGCCTAGTGGGTTTGGGTCTAGCCGAGTGGGTTTGGGTCTAGCCGAGTGGGTTTGGGTCTAGCCGAGTGGGTTTGGGTCTGGCCAAGTGGGTTTGGGTCAAGCCAGTGGGTTTGGGTCTAGCGGAGTGGGTTTGGGTCTAGCGGAGTGGGTTTGGGTCTAGCGGAGTGGGTTTGCGTCTTGCGGACTGGGTTTGGGTCTAGCGGAGTGGGTTTGGGTCTAGCGGAGTGGATTTGGGTCTAGCCGAGTGGGTTTGGGTCTAGCGGAGTGGGTTTGGGTCTAGCCGAGTGGGTTTGGGTCTAGCCGTGGGTTTGGGTCTAGCCGAGTGGGTTTGGGTCTAGCCGAGTGGGTTTGGGTCTAGCCGAGAGGGTTTGGGTCTAGCCGAGTGGGTTTGGGTCTAGCCGAGTGGGTTTGTGTCTGGCGGAGTGGGTTTGGGTCTAGCCGAGTGGGTTCGGGTCTAGCGGAGTAGGTTTGGGTCTAGCGGAGTGGGTTTGGGTCTAGCGGAGTGGGTTTGGGTCTAGCCGAGTGGGTTTGGGTCTAGCGGAGTGGGTTTGCGTCTAGCGGAGTCGGTTTGTGTCTAGCGGAGTGGGTATGGGTCTAGCGGAGTGGGTTTGGGTCTAGCAGACTGGGTTTGGGTCTAGCCGAGTGGGTTTGGGTCTAGCGGAGTGGGTTTGGGTCTAGCGGAGTGGATTTGGGTCTAGCCGAGTGGGTTTGGGTCTAGCCGAGTGGGTTTGGGTCAAGCCGATAGGGTTTGGGTCTAGCCGAGTGGGTTTGGGTCTGGCCGAGTGGGTTTGGTTCTAGCCGTGTGAGTTTGTGTCTAGCGGAGTGGGTTTGGGTCTAGCGGAGTGGGTTTGGGTCCAGCGGAGTGGGTTTGGGTCTAGCGGAGTGGGTTTGGGTCTAGCGGACTGGGTTTGGGGCTAGCAGAGTGGGTTTGGGTCTAGCGGAGTGGATTTGGGTCTAGCCGAGTGGGTTTGGGTCTAGCGGAGTGGGTTTGGGTCTAGCCGAGTGGGTTTGGGTCTAGCCGAGTGGGTTTGGGTCTAGCCGAGTGGGTTTGGGTCTAGCCGAGTGGGTTTGGGTCTAGCCGAGTGGGTTTGGGTCTAGCCGAGTGGGTTTGGGTCTAGCCGAGTGGGTTTGGGTCTAGCCGAGTGGGTTTGGGTCTAGCCGAATGGGTTTGGGTCTAGCCGAGTGGGTTTGATTCTAGCCGAGTGGGTTTGGGTCTAGCTGAGTGGGTTTGGGTCAAGCCGAGTGGGTTTGTGTCTGGCGGAGTGGGTTTGGGTCTAGCGGAGTGGGTTAGGGTGTAGCGGAGTGGGTTTGGGTCTAGCGGAGTAGGTTTGGGTCTAGCGGAGTGGGTTTGGGTCTAGCGGAGTTGGTTTGGGTGTAGCGGAGTGGGTTTAGGTCTAGCGGAGTGGGTTTGGGTCTAGCGGACTGGGTTTGGGTCTAGCGGAGTGGGTTTGGGTCTACCTAGTGGGTTTGGGTCTAGCCGAGTGGGCTTGGGTCTAGCCGAGTGGGTTTGGGTCTAGCCGAGTGGGTTTGGGTCTAGCCGAGTGGGTTTGGGTCTAGCCGAGTGGGTTTGGGTCTAGCCGAGTGGGTTTGGGTCTAGCGGAGTGGGTTTAGGGTGCAGCCGAGTGGGTTTGATTCTAGCCGAATGGGTTTGGGTCTAGCCGAGTGGGTTTGATTCTAGCCGAGTGGGTTTGGGTCTAGCTGATTGGGTTTGGGTCAAGCCGAGTGGGTTTGTGTCTGGCGGAGTGGGTTTGGGTCTAGAGGAGTGGGTTAGGGTCTAGCGGAGTGGGTTTGGGTCTAGCCGAGTGGGTTTGTGTCTGGCGGAGTGGGTTTGGGTCTAGCGGAGTGGGTTAGCGTCTTGCGGAGTGGGTTTGGGTCTAGGGGAGTGGGTTTGGGTCTAGCGGAGTGGGTTTGGGTCAGGCGGAGTTGGTTTGGGTGTAGCGGAGTGGGTTTGGGTCTAGCGGAGTGGGTTTGGGTCTTGCGGACTGGGTTTGGGTCTAGCGGAGTGGGTTTGGGTCTAGCGGAGTGGGTTTGCGTCTACCTAGTGGGTTTGGGTCTAGGCGAGTGGGCTTGGGTCTAGCCGAGTGTGTTTGGGTCTAGCCGAGTGGGTTTGGGTCTCGCCGAGTGGGTTTGGGTCTAGCGGAGTGGGTTTGGGTCTTGCCGAGTGGCTTTGGGTCTAGCGGATTGGGTTTAGGGTGCAACCGAGTGGGTTTGGGTCTAGCCGAGTGGGTTTGGGTCCAGCCGAGAGGGTTTGGGTCTAGGCGAGTGGGTTTGGGTCTTGCGGAGTGGGTTTGGGTGCAGCCGAGTGGGTTTGGGGCTAGCCGAGTGGGTTTGGGTCCAGCCGAGTGGGTTTGGGTCTAGCCGAGTGGGTTTGGGTCTGGACGAGTGGGTTTGGGTCTAGCCGAGTGGGTTTGGGTCTAGCCGAGTGGGTTTGGGTCTATCCGAGTGGGTTTGGGTCTGGCGGAGTGGGTTTTGAGTCTAGCGGAGTGGGCTTGGGTCTACCGGAGTGGGTTCGAGTCTAACGGAGTGGGTTTGGGTCTAGCCGAGTGAGTTTGGGTCCAGCCGAGTGGGTTTGTGTCTAGCCGAGTGGGTTTGGGTCTAGCGGAGAGGGTTTGCATCTAGCCGATTGGGTTTGGGTCTGGCGGAGTGGGTTTGGGTCTAGAGGAGTGGGGCTGGGTCTAGCGGAGTGGGTTTGGGTCTGGCCGAGTGGGTTTGGGTCTAGCGGAGTGGGTTTGGGTCTAGCCGAGTGGGTTTCGGTCTAGCCGAGTGGGTTTGGGTCTAGCCGAGTGGGTTTGATTCTAGCCGAGTGGGTTTGGGTCTAGCGGACTGGGTTTGGATCTAGCGGAGTGGGTTTGGGTCTAGCCGAGTGGGTTTGGGTCTAGCCGAGTGGGTTTGGGTCTAGCCGAGTGGGTTTGGTTCTAGCCGAGTGGGTTTGGGTCTAGCCGAGTGGGTTTGGGTCTAGCGGAGTGGGTTTAGGGTGCAGCCGAGTGGGTTTGATTCTAGCCGAATGGGTTTGGGTCTAGCCGAGTGGGTTTGATTCTAGCCGAGTGGGTTTGGGTCTAGCTGAGTGGGTTTGGGTCAAGCCGAGTGGGTTTGTGTCTGGCGGAGTGGGTTTGGGTCTAGAGGAGTGGGTTAGGGTCTAGCGGAGTGGGTTTGGGTCTAGCCGAGTGGGTTTGTGTCTGGCGGAGTGGGTTTGCGTCTAGCGGAGTGGGTTAGCGTCTTGCGGAGTGGGTTTGGGTCTAGGGGAGTAGGTTTGGGTCTAGCGGAGTGGGTTTGGGTCAGGCGGAGTTGGTTTGGGTGTAGCGGAGTGGGTTTGGGTCTAGCGGAGTGGGTTTGGGTCTTGCGGACTGGGTTTGGGTCTAGCGGAGTGGGTTTGGGTCTAGCGGAGTGGGTTTGCGTCTACCTAGTGGGTTTGGGTCTAGGCGAGTGGGCTTGGGTCTAGCCGAGTGTGTTTGGGTCTAGCCGAGTGGGTTTGGGTCTCGCCGAGTGGGTTTGGGTCTAGCGGAGTGGGTTTGGGTCTTGCCGAGTGGGTTTGGGTCTAGCGGATTGGGTTTAGGGTGCAACCGAGTGGGTTTGGGTCTAGCCGAGTGGGTTTGGGTCCAGCCGAGAGGGTTTGGGTCTAGGCGAGTGGGTTTGGGTCTTGCGGAGTGGGTTTGGGTGCAGCCGAGTGGGTTTGGGGCTAGCCGAGTGGGTTTGGGTCCAGCCGAGTGGGTTTGGGTCTAGCCGAGTGGGTTTGGGTATGGACGAGTGGGTTTGGGTCTAGCCGAGTGGGTTTGGGTCTAGCCGAGTGGGTTTGGGTCTATCCGAGTGGGTTTGGGTCTGGCGGAGTGGGTTTTGAGTCTAGCGGAGTGGGCTTGGGTCTACCGGAGTGGGTTCGAGTCTAACGGAGTGGGTTTGGGTCTAGCCGAGTGAGTTTGGGTCCAGCCGAGTGGGTTTGTGTCTAGCCGAGTGGGTTTGGGTCTAGCGGAGAGGGTTTGCATCTAGCCGATTGGGTTTGGGTCTGGCGGAGTGGGTTTGGGTCTAGAGGAGTGGGGCTGGGTCTAGCGGAGTGGGTTTGGGTCTGGCCGAGTGGGTTTGGGTCTAGCGGAGTGGGTTTGGGTCTAGCCGAGTGGGTTTCGGTCTAGCCGAGTGGGTTTGGGTCTAGCCGAGTGGGTTTGATTCTAGCCGAGTGGGTTTGGGTCTAGCGGACTGGGTTTGGATCTAGCGGAGTGGGTTTGGGTCTAGCAGAGTGGGTTTGGGTCTACCGAGTGGATTTGGGTCTAGCCGAGTGGGCTTGGGTCTAGCCGAGTGGGTTTGGGTCAAGCCGAGTGGGTTAGGGTCCAGCCGAGTGGGTTTGGGTCTAGCCGAGTGGGTTTGGGTCTAGCCGAGTGGGTTTGGGTCTACCGAGTGGATTTGGGTCTAGCCGAGTGGGCTTGGGTCTAGCCGAGTGGGTTTGGGTCTAGCCGAGTGGGTTTGGGTCTAGCGGAGTGGGTTTGCGTCTAGCGGAGTAGGTTCGGGTCTAGCGGAGTGGGTATGGGTCTAGCGGAGTGGGTTTGGGTCTAGCGCACTGGGTTTGAGTCTAGCCGAGTGGGTTTGGGTCTAGCGGAGTGGGTTTGGGTCTAGCGGAGTGGATTTGGGTCTAGCCGAGTGGGTTTGGGTCTAGCGGAGTGGGTTTGGGTCTAACGGAGTGGGTTTGGGTCTAGCCGAATGGGTTTGGGTGTAGCTGAGTGGGTTTGGGTCTAGCCGAGTGGGTTTGGGTCTAGCCGAGTGGGTTTGGGTCTAACCGAGTGGGTTTGGGTCTAGCCGACTGGGTTTGGGTCTAGCCGAGTGGGTTTGGGTCTAGCCGAGTGGGTTTGGGTCTAGCCGAGTGGGTTTGGGTCTAGCCGAGTGGGTTTGGGTCTAGCCGAGTGGGTTTGGGTCTAGCCGAATGGGTTTGGGTCTAGCCGAGTGGGTTTGATTCTAGCCGAGTGGGTTTGGGTCTAGCTGAGTGGGTTTGGGTCAAGCCGATTGGGTTTGTGTCTGGCGGAGTGGGTTTGGGTCTAGCGGAGTGGGTTAGCGTCTTGCGGAGTGGGTTTGGGTCTAGGGGAGTAGGTTTGGGTCTAGCGGAGTGGGTTTGGGTCTAGCGGAGTTGGTTTGGGTGTAGCGGAGTGGGTTTGGGTCTAGCGGAGTGGGTTTGGGTCTAGCGGACTGGGTTTGGGTCTAGCGGAGTGGGTTTGGGTCTAGCGGAGTGGGTTTGGGTCTACCAAGTGGGTTTGGGTCTAGGCGAGTGGGCTTGGGTCCAGCCGAGTGGGTTTGGGTCTAGCCGAGTGGGTTTGGGTCTAGCCGAGTGGGTTTGGGTCTAGCCGAGTGGGTTCGGGTCTAGCCGAGTGGGTTTGGGTCTAGCGGATTGGGTTTAGGGTGCAGCCGAGTGGTTTTGGGTCTAGCCGAGTGGGTTTGGGTCCAGCCGAGAGGGTTTGGGTCTAGGCGAGTGGGTTTGGGTCTTGCGGAGTGGGTTTGGGTGCAGCCGAGTGGGTTTGGGGCCAGCCGAGTGGGTTTGGGTCTAGCCGAGTGGGTTTGGGTCTAGCCGAGTGGGTTTGGGTCTGGACGAGTGGGTTTGGGTCTCGCCGAGTGGGTTTGGGTCTTGCCGAGTGGGTTTGGGTCTATCCGAGTGGGTTTGGGTCTAGCGGAGTGGGTTTTGAGTCTAGCGGAGTGGGCTTGGGTCTACCGGAGTGGGTTCGAGTCTAACGGAGTGGGTTTGGGTCTAGCCGAGTGAGTTTGGGTCTAGCCGAGTGGGTTTGTGTCTAGCCGAGTGGGTTTGGGTCTAGCGGAGTGGGTTTGCATCTAGCCGAGTGGGTTTGGGTCTGGCGGAGTGGGGTTGGGTCTAGAGGAGTGGGGTTGGGTCTAGCGGAGTGGGTTTGGGTCTGCCCGAGTGGGTTTGGGTCTAGCGGAGTGGGTTTGGGTCTAGCCGAGTGGGTTTGGGTCTAGCGGAGTGGGTTTGGGTCTAGCCGAGTGGGTTTGGGTCTAGCCGAGAGGGTTTGGGTCTAGCCGAGTGGGTTTCGGTCTAGCCGAGTGGGTTTGGGTCTAGCCGAGTGGGTTTGATTCTAGCCGAGTGGGTTTGGGTCTAGCTGAGTGGGTTTGGGTCAAGCCGAGTGGGTTTGTGTCTAGCGGAGTGGGTTTGGGTCTAGCGGAGTGGGTTAGGGTCTAGCGGAGTGGGTTTGGGTCTACCGGAGTAGGTTTGGGTCTAGCGGAGTGGATTTGGTTCTAGCGGAGTGGGTTTGGGTCTAACGGAGTGGGTTTGGGTCTAGCCGAATGGGTTTGGGTGTAGCTGAGTGGGTTTGGGTCCAGCCGAGTGGGTTTGGGTCTAGCCGAGTGGGTTTGGGTCTAGCCGAGTGGGTTTGATTCTAGCCGAGTGGGTTTGGGTCTAGCTGAGTGGGTTTGGGTCAAGCCGAGTGGGTTTGTGTCTGGCGGAGTGGGTTTGGGTCTAGCGGAGTGGGTTAGGGTCTAGCGGAGTGGGTTTGGGTCTAGCGGAGTAGGTTTGGGTCCAGCGGAGTGGGTTTGGGTCTAGCGGAGTTGGTTTGGGTGTAGCGGAGTGGGTTTGGGTCTAGCGGAGTGGGTTTGTGTCTAGCGGACTGGGTTTGGGTCTGGCGGAGTGGGTTTGGGTCTAGCGGAGTGGGTTTGGGTCTACCTAGTGGGTTTGGGTCTAGCCGAGTGGGCTTGGGTCTAGCCGAGTGGGCTTGGGTCTAGCCGAGTGGGTTTGGGTCTAGCCGAGTGGGTTTGGGTCTAGCCGAGTGGGTTTGGGTCTAGCCGAGTGGGTTTGGGTCCAGCGGAGTGGGTTTGCATCTAGCCGAGTGGGTTTGGGTCTAGCGGAGTGGGTTTGGGTCTAGAGGAGTGGGGCTGGGTCTAGCGGAGTGGGTTTGGGTCTGGCCGAGAGGGTTTGGGTCTAGCGGAGTGGGTTTGGGTCTAGCCGAGTGGGTTTGGGTCTAGCGGAGTGGGTTTGGGTCTAGCCGAGTGGGTTTGGGTCTAGCCGAGAGGGTTTGGGTCTAGCCGAGTGGGTTTGGGTCTAGCCGAGTGGGTTTGGGTCTAGCCGAGTGGGTTTGATTCTAGCCGAGTGGGTTTGGGTCTAGCTGAGTGGGTTTGGGTCAAGCCGAGTGGGTTTGTGTCTAGCGGAGTGGGTTTGTGTCTAGCGGAGTGGGTTATGGTCTAGCGGAGTGGGTTTGGGTCTAGCGGAGTAGGTTTGGGTCTAGCGGAGTGGGTTTGGGACTAGCGGAGTTGGTTTGGTTCTAGCGGAGTGGGTTTGGGTCTAGCGGACTGGGTTTGGATCTAGCGGAGTGGGTTTGGGTCTAGCGGAGTGGGTTTGGGTCTACCGAGTGGATTTGGGTGTAGCCGAGTGGGCTTGGGTCTAGTCGAGTGGGTTTGGGTCTAGCCGAGTGGGTTAGGGTCTAGCCGAGTGGGTTTGGGTCTAGCCGAGTGGGTTTGGGTCTAGCCGAGTGGGTTTGGGTCTAGCGGAGTGGGTTTGGGTGCAGCCCAGTGGGTTTGGGTCTAGCCAAGTGGGTTTGGGTCTAGCGGAGTGGGTTTGCATCTAGCCGAGTGGGTTTGGGTCTAGCGGAGTGGGTTTGGGTCTAGGGGAGTGGGGTTGGGTCTTGCGGAGTGGGTTTGGGTGTAGCCGATTGGGTTTGGGGCTAGCCGAGTGGGTTTGGGTTCAGCCGAGTGTGTTTGGGTCTAGAGGAGTGGGTGTGGGTCTAGACGAGTGGGTTTGGGTCTAGCCGAGTGGGTTTGGGTCGAGCCGAGAGGGTTTTCGTCTATCCGAGTGGGTTTTGAGTCTAGCGGAGTGGGCTTGGGTCTAGCGGTGTCGGTTTGAGTCTAACGGACTGGGTTTGGGTCTAGCCGAGTGGGTTTGGGTCTAGCCGAGTGGGTTTGTGTCTAGCCGAGTGGGTTTGGGTCTAGCGGAGTGGGTTTGCATCTAGCCGAGTGGGTTTGGGTCTAGCGGAGTGGGTTTGGGTCTAGAGGAGTGGGGTTGGGTCTAGCGGAGTGGGTTTGGGTCTGGCCGAGAGGGTTTGGGTCTAGCCGAGTGGGTTTCGGTCCAGCCGATAGGGTTTGGGTCTAGCCGAGTGGGTTTGTGTCTAGCGGAGTGGGTTTGGGTCTAGCGGAGTGGGTTAGGGTCTAGCGGAGTGGGTTTGGGTCTAGCGGACTGGGTTTGGGTCTAGCGGAGTGGGTTTGGGTCTAGCGGAGTGGGTTTGGGTCTGGCCGAGAGGGTTTGGGTCTAGCGGAGTGGGTTTGGGTCTAGCCGAGTGGGTTTGGGTCTAGCGGAGTGGGTTTGGGTCTAGCCGAGTGGGTTTGGGTCTAGCCGAGAGGGTTTGGGTCTAGCCGAGTGGGTTTGCGTCTAGCCGAGTGGGTTTGGGTCTAGCCGAGTGGGTTTGATTCTAGCCGAGTGGGTTTGGGTCTAGCTGAGTGGGTTTGGGTCAAGCCGAGTGGGTTTGTGTCTAGCGGAGTGGGTTTGTGTCTAGCGGAGTGGGTTAGGGTCTAGCGGAGTGGGTTTGGGCCTAGCGGAGTAGGTTTGGGTCTAGCGGAGTGGGTTTGGGTCTAGCGGAGTTGGTTTGGGTCTAGCGGAGTGGGTTTGGTTCTAGCGGAGTGGGTTTGGGTCTAGCGGACTGGGTTTGGATCTAGCGGAGTGGGTTTGGGTCTAGCGGAGTGGGTTTGGGTCTACCGAGTGGATTTGGGTCTAGCCGAGTGGGCTTGGGTCTAGTCGAGTGGGTTTGGGTCTAGCCGAGTGGGTTAGGGTCTAGCCGAGTGGGTTTGGGTCTAGCCGAGTGGGTTTGGGTCTAGCCGAGTGGGTTTGGGTCTAGCGGAGTGGGTTTGGGTGCAGCCCAGTGGGTTTGGGTCTAGCCAAGTGGGTTTGGGTCTAGCCGAGAGGGTTTGGGTCTAGGGGAGTGGGTTTGGGTCTTGCGGAGTGGGTTTGGGTGTAGCCGATTGGGTTTGGGGCTAGCCGAGTGGGTTTGGGTTCAGCCGAGTGTGTTTGGGTCTAGAGGAGTGGGTGTGGGTCTAGACGAGTGGGTTTGGGTCTAGCCGAGTGGGTTTGGGTCGAGCCGAGAGGGTTTGCGTCTATCCGAGTGGGTTTGGGTCTAGCGGAGTGGGTTTTGAGTCTAGCGGAGTGGGCTTGGGTCTAGCGGTGTGGGTTTGAGTCTAACGGACTGGGTTTGGGTCTAGCCGAGTGGGTTTGGGTCTAGCCGAGTGGGTTTGTGTCTAGCCGAGTGGGTTTGGGTCTAGCGGAGTGGGTTTGCATCTAGCCGAGTGGGTTTGGGTCTAGCGGAGTGGGTTTGGGTCTAGAGGAGTGGGGTTGGGTCTAGCGGAGTGGGTTTGGGTCTGGCCGAGAGGGTTTGGGTCTAGCCGAGTGGGTTTCGGTCCAGCCGATAGGGTTTGGGTCTAGCCGAGTGGGTTTGTGTCTAGCGGAGTGGGTTTGGGTCTAGCGGAGTGGGTTAGGGTCTAGCGGAGTGGGTTTGGGTCTAGCGGACTGGGTTTGGGTCTAGCGGAGTGGGTTTGGGTCTAGCGGAGTGGGTTTGGGTCTAGCGGAGTGGGTTTGGGTCTAGCGGAGTGGGTTTGGGTCTAGCGGACTGGGTTTGGGTCTAGCGGAGTGGGTTTGGGTCTAGCGGAGTGGGTTTGGGTCTACCGAGTGGGTTTGGGTCTAGCCGAGTGGGTTTGGGTCTAGCCGAGTGGGTTTGGGTCTAGCCGAGTGGGTTTGGGTCTAGCCCAGTGGGTTTGGGTCTAGCCGAGTGGGTTTGCGTCTAGCAGAGTGGGTTTGGGTGCAGCCGAGTGTGTTTGGGTCTAGAGGAGTGGGTGTGGGTCTAGACGAGTGGGTTTGGGTCTAGCCGAGTGGGTTTGGGTCGAGCCGAGAGGGTTTGCGTCTAGCCGAGTGGGTTTGGGTCTAGCCGAGTGGGTTTGGGTCGAGCCGAGAGGGTTTGCGTCTATCCGAGTGGGTTTGGGTCTAGCGGAGTGGGTTTTGAGTCTAGCGGAGTGGGCTTGGGTCTAGCGGTGTGGGTTTGAGTCTAACGGACTGGGTTTGGGTCTAGCCGAGTGGGTTTGGGTCTAGCCGAGTGGGTTTGTGTCTAGCCGAGTGGGTTTGGGTCTAGCGGAGTGGGTTTGCATCTAGCCGAGTGGGTTTGGGTCTAGCGGAGTGGGTTTGGGTCTAGAGGAGTGGGGTTGGGTCTAGCGGAGTGGGTTTGGGTCTGGCCGAGAGGGTTTGGGTCTAGCCGAGTGGGTTTCGGTCCAGCCGATAGGGTTTGGGTCTAGCCGAGTGGGTTTGTGTCTAGCGGAGTGGGTTTGGGTCTAGCGGAGTGGGTTAGGGTCTAGCGGAGTGGGTTTGGGTCTAGCGGACTGGGTTTGGGTCTAGCGGAGTGGGTTTGGGTCTAGCGGAGTGGGTTTGGGTCTAGCGGAGTGGGTTTGGGTCTAGCGGAGTGGGTTTGGGTCTAGCGGACTGGGTTTGGGTCTAGCGGAGTGGGTTTGGGTCTAGCGGAGTGGGTTTGGGTCTACCGAGTGGGTTTGGGTCTAGCCGAGTGGGTTTGGGTCTAGCCGAGTGGGTTTGGGTCTAGCCGAGTGGGTTTGGGTCTAGCCCAGTGGGTTTGGGTCTAGCCGAGTGGGTTTGCGTCTAGCAGAGTGGGTTTGGGTGCAGCCGAGTGGGTTTGGGTCTAGCCGAATGGGTTAGGGTCTAGCCGAGAGGGTTTGGGTCTAGGCGAGTGGGTTTGTGTCTTGTGGAGTGGGTTTGGGTGTAGCCGATCGGGTTTGGGGCTAGCCGAGTCGGTTTGGGTCCAGCCGAGTGTGTTTGGGTCTAGCCGAGTGTGTGTGGGTCTAGACGAGTGGGTTTGGGTCTAGCCGAGTGGGTTTGGGTCGAGCCGAGTGGGTTTGCGTCTATCCGAGTGGGTTTGGGTCTAGCGGAGTGGGTTTTGAGTCTAGCGGAGTGGGCTTGGGTCTAGCGGAGTGGGTTTGAGTCTAACGGAGTGGGTTTGGGTCTAGAGGAGTGGGGTTGGGTCTAGCGGAGTGGGTTTGGGTCTGGCCGAGTGGGTTTGGGTCTAGCGAAGTGGGTTTGGGTGTAGCCGAGTGGGTTTGGGTCTAGCGGAGTGGGTTTGGGTCTGGCCGAGTGGGTTTGGGTCTAGCGAAGTGGGTTTGGGTGTAGCCGAGTGGGTTTGGGTCTAGCGGAGTGGGTTTGGGTCTAGCCGAGTGGGTTTGGGTCTAGCCGAGAGGGTTTGGGTCTAGCCGAGTGGGTTTCGGTCTAGCCGAGTGGGTTTGGGTCCAGCGGACTGGGTTTGGGTCTAGCGGAGTGGGTTTGGGTCTAGCGGAGTGGGTTTGGGTCTAGCGGAGTGGGTTTGGGTCTCGCGGAGTGGGTTTGGGTCTAGCGGACTGGGTTTGGGTCTAGCGGAGTGGGTTTGGGTCTAGCGGAGTGGGTTTGGGTCTACCGAGTGGGTTTGGGTCTAGCCGAGTGGGTTTGGGTCTAGCCGAGTGGGTTTGGGTCAAGCCGAGTGGGTTTGGGTCTAGCCCAGTGGGTTTGGGTCTAGCCGAGTGGGTTTGGGTCTAGCCGAGTGGGTTTGGGTCTAGCGGAGTGGGTTTGGGTGCAGCCGAGTGGGTTTGGGTCTAGCCGAGTGGGTTTGGGTCTAGCCGAGAGGGATTGGGTCTAGGCGAGTGGGTTTGGGTCTTGCGGAGTGGGTTTGCGTGTAGCCGAGTGGGTTTGGGGCTAGCCGAGTGGGTTTGGGTCCAGCCGAGTGGGTTTGGGTCTAGCCGAGTGGGTTTGGGTCTAGACGAGTGGGTTTGGGTCTAGCCGAGTGGGTTTGGGACTAGCCGAGTGGGTTTCGGTCTATCCGAATGGGTTTGGGTCTAGTGGAGTGGGTTTTGAGTCCAGAGGAGTGGGTTTGGGTCTAGCGGAGTGGGTTTGAGTCTAACAGAGTGGGTTTGGGTCAAGCCGAGTGGGTTTGGGTCTAGCCGAGTGGGTTTGTGTCTGGCCGAGTGGGTTTGGGTCTAGCGGAGTGGGTTTGCATCTAGCCGAGTGGGTTTGGGTCTAGCGGAGTGGGTTTGGGTCTAGCGGAGTGGGTTTGGGTCTGGCGGACAGGGTTTGGGTCTAGCGGAGTGGGTTTGGGTCTAGCGGAGTGGGTTTGGGTCTAGCCGAGTGGGCTTGGGTCTAGCCGAGTGGGTTTGGGTCTAGGCGAGTGGGTTTGGGTCTAGCGGAGTGGGTTTGGGTCTAGCGGAGTGGGTTTGGGTCTAGCGGAGTGGGTTTGCGTCTAGCGGAGTGGGTTTGGTTCTAGCGGAGTGGGTATGGGTCTAGCGGAGTGGGTTTGGGTCTAGCGGACTGGGTTTGGGTCTAGCAGAGTGGGTTTGGGTCTAGCGGAGTGGGTTTGGGTCTAGCCGAATGGGTTTGGGTCTAGCGGAGTGGGTTTGGGTGCAGCCGAGTGGGTTTGGGTCTAGCCGAGTGGGTTTGGGTCTAGCCGAGAGGGATTGGGTCTGGGCGAGTGGGTTTGGGTCTTGCGGAGTGGGTTTGCGTGTAGCCGAGTGGGTTTGGGGCTAGCCGAGTGGGTTTGGGTCCAGCCGAGTGGGTTTGGGTCTAGCCGAGTGGGTTTGGGTCTAGACGAGTGGGTTTGGGTCTTGCCGAGTGGGTTTGGGTCTAGCCGTATGGGTTTCGGTCTATCCGAATGGGTTTGGGTCTAGTGGAGTGGGTTTTGAGTCCAGAGGAGTGGGTTTGGGTCTAGCGGAGTGGGTTTGAGTCTAACAGAGTGGGTTTGAGTCAAGCCGAGTGGGTTTGGGTCTGGCCGAGTGGGTTTGTGTCTGGCCGAGTGGGTTTGGGTCTAGCGGAGTGGGTTTGCATCTAGCCGAGTGGGTTTGGGTCTAGCGGAGTGGGTTTGGGTCTAGCGGAGTGGGTTTGGGTCTGGCGGACTGGGTTTGGGTCTAGCGGAGTGGGTTTGGGTCTAGCGGAGTGGGTTTTGGTCTAGCGGAGTGGATTTGGGTCTAGCGGAGTGGGTTTGGGTCTAGCGGAGTGGGTTTGGGTCTAACGGAGTGGGTTTGGGTCTAACCGAATGGGTTTGGGTGTAGCCGAGAGGGTTTGGGTCTAGCCGAGTGGGTTTGGGTCTAGCCGAGTGGGTTTGGGTCTAGCCGATAGGGTTCGGGTCTAGCCGAGTGGGTTTGGGTCTAGCCGAGTGGGTTTGGGTCTAGCCGAGAGGGTTTGTGTCTAGCGGAGTGGGTTTGGGTCTAGCGGAGTGGGTTAGGGTCTAGCGGAGTGGGTTTGGGTCTAGCGGAGTAGGTTTGGGTCTAGCGGAGTGGGTTTGGGTCTAGCGGAGTGGGTTTGAGTCTAGCGGAGTGGGTTTGGGTCTAGCGGAGTGGGTTTGGGTCTAGCGGCCTGGGTTTGGGTCTAGCGGAGTAGGTTTGGGTCTAGCGGAGTGGGTTTGGGTCTATCGAGTGGGTTTGGGTCTAGCCGAGTGGGCTTGGGTCTAGCCGAGTGGGTTTGGGTCTAGGCGAGTGGGTTTGGGTCTAGCCGAGTGGGTTTGGGTCTAGCGGAGTGGGTTTGGGTCTAGCGGAGTGGGTTTGGGTGTAGCGGAGTGGGTTTGGGTCTAGCGGAGTGGGTTTGCGTCTAGCGGAGTGGGTTTGGTTCTAGCGGAGTGGGTATGGGTCTAGCGGCGTGGGTTTGGGTCTAGCGGACTGGGTTTGGGTCTAGCGGAGTGGGTTTGGGTCTAGCGGAGTGGGTTTGGGTCTAGCCGAATGGGTTTGGGTGTAGCCGAGTGGGTTTGGGTCTAGCGGAGTGGGTTTGGGTCTAGCGGAGTGGGTTTGGGTCTAGCGGAGTGGGTTTGGGTCTAGCGGAGTGGGTTTGGGTCTAGCCGAGTGGGTTTGGGTCTAGCCGAGTGGGTTTGCGTCTAGCCGAGGGGGTTTGTGTCTAGCGGAGTGGGTTTACATAGAAACATAGAAAATAGGTGCAGGAGTAGGCCATTCGGCCCTTCGAGCCTGCACCGCCATTCAATGTGATCATGGCTGATCATCCAACTCAGTATCCCGTACCTGCCTTCTCTCCATACCCCCTGATCCCTTTAGCCACAAGTGCCACATCTAACGCCCTCTTAAATATAGCCAATGAACTGGCCTCAACTACCTTCTGTGGCAGAGAATTCCAGAGACTCACCACTCTCTGTGTAAAGAATGTTTTCCTCATTTCGGTCCTAAAGGAATTCCCCCTTATCCTTAGACTGTGACCCCTTGTTCTGGACTCCCCCAACATCGGGAACAATCTTCCAGCATCTAGCTTGTCCAACCCCTTAAGAATTTTGTAGGTTTCTATAAGATCCCCCCTCAATCTTCTAAATTCCATCGAGTACAAACCGAGTCTATCCAATCTTTCCTCATATGAAAGTCCTGACATCCCAGGAATCAGTCTGGTGAATCTTCTCTGTACCCCCTCTATGGCAAGGATGTCTTTCCACAGATTTGGAGACCAAAACTGTACGCAGTACTCCAGGTGTGGCCTCACCAAAACCCTGTACAACTGCAGTAGAACCTCCCTGCTCCTATACTCAAATCCTTTCGCTATGAATGCTAACATACCATTTGCTTTCTTCACTGCCTGCTGCACCTGCATGCCTACTCTCAATGACTGGTGTACCATGACACCCAGGTCTCGTTGCATCTCCCCCTTACCTAATCTGCCACCATTCAGATAATAGTCTACCCTCATGTTTTTGCCACCAAAGTGGATAACCTCACATTTATCCACATTGTACTGCATCTGCCATGCATCTGCCCATTCACTCAGCCTATCCAAATCACCCTGCAGCCTCCAAGCATCCTCCTCACACCTAACTATACCCCCCAGCTTGGTATCATCTGCAAATTTGGAGATGTTGCATTGAATTCCATCGTCCAAATCATTAATATATATTGTAAATAGCTGGGGTCCCAGCACTGAGCCTTGCGGCACCCCACTAGTCACTGCCTGCCATTCTGAAATGGACCCGTTTACTCCTACCCTTTGCCTCCTGTCTGCTAGCCAGTTCTCTATCCACATCAATACTGAACCCCCAATACCGTGTGCTTTAAGTTTGTATGCTAATCTCTTATGCGGGACCTTATCGAAAGCCTTCTGAAAGGCTAGATATGACACATCCACTGGTTCTCCCTTATCCACTCTACTAGTTACATCCTCGAAAAATTCTATCAGATTTGTCAGACATGATTTACCTTTCGTAAATCCATGCTGACTTTGTCCAATGATTTCACCACTTTCCAAATGCGCTGCTATCCCATCTTTAATAACTGACTCTAGCAGTTTCCCCACTACCGATGTTAGACTAACTGGTCTGTAATTCCCCGCTTTCTCTCTCCCTCCTTTTTTAAAAAGTGGGGTTACATTAGCTACCCTCCAATCCTCAGGAACTACTCCAGAATCTAAGGAATTTTGAAAAATTATCACTAATGCATCCACTATTTCTGTGGCTACCTCCTTGAGTACTCTAGGATGCAGACTATCTGGCCCTGGGGATTTATCGGCCTTCAATCCGTTCAATTTACCCAACACCACCTCCCGGCTAACCTGGATTTCACTCAGTTCCTCCATCTTATTTGACCCCCGTTCCACTGCTATTTCCGGCAGATTATTTATGTCTTCCTTAGTGAAGACAGAACCAAAGTAGTTATTCAATTGGTCTGCCATGTCCTTGTTCCCCATGATCAATTCACCTGTTTCTGACTGCAAGGGACCAACATTTGTTTTAACTAGTCTCTTTCTCTTTACATATCTATAAAAACTTTTGCAGTCAGTTTTTATGTTCCCTGCCAGTTTCCTTTCATAATCTATTTTCCCTTTCCTAATTAAGCCCTTTGTCCTCCTCTGCTGGATTCTGAATTTCTCCCAGTCCTCCGGTAGGCTGCTTTTTCTGGCAAATTTGTATGCCTCATCTTTTGTTTTTATACTATCCCTGATTTCCCTTGTTATCCATGGATGCACCACCTTCCCCGATTTATTCTTTTGCCAAACTGGTATGAACAACTTTTGTACTTCATCCATGCAGTCTTTAAATACCTTCCATTGCACATCCACTGTCAACCCTTTAAGAATCACCTGCCAGTCTATCTTGGCCAATTCACATCTCATACCTTCAAAGTTACCTTTGTTCAAGTTCAGAACCCTTGTTTCTGACTTAATTTTGTCACTCTCCATCCTAATGAAGAACTCAACCATATTATGGTCACTCTTGCCCAAGGGGCCACGCACAACAAGACTGCTAACTAACCCTTCCTCATTACTCAATACCCAGTCTAGAATAGCCTGCTCTCTCGTTGGTTCCTCCACATGTTGGTTGAGAAAACTATCCCGCATACATTCCAGGAAATCCTCTTCCTCAGCACCCCTGCCAATTTGATTCACCCAATCTACATGCAGATTGAAGTCACCCATTATAACCGTGTTACCCTTGTTGCACGCATTTCTAATTTCCTGTTTGATGCCATCCCCAACTCCAATACTACTGTTAGGTGGCCTGTACACAGTTCCCACTAGCGTTTTCTGCCCCTTAGAGTTTCGTAGCCGAGTGGGTTTGGGTCTAGCCGAGTGGGTTTGGGTCTAGCCGAGTGGGTTTGGGCCTAGCCGAGTGGGTTTGGGTCTAGCCGAGTGGGTTTGGGTCTAGCCGAGTGGGTTTGGGTCTAGCCGAGTGGGTTTGTGTCTAGCGGAGTGGGTTTGGGTCTAGCGGAGAGGGTTTGGGTCTAGCGGAGTGGGTTTGGGTCTAGCGGAGTGGGTTTTGGTCTAGCCGAGTGGGTTTGGGTCTAGCAGACTGGGTTTGGGTCTAGCCGAGTGGGTTTGGGTCTAGCCGAGTGGGTTTGGGTCTAGCCGAGTGGGTTTGGGTCTTGCTGAGTGGGTATGGGTCTAGCCGAGTGGGTTTGGGTCTAGCCGAGTGGGTTTTTGTGTGTAGCCGAGTGAGTTTGGGTCTAGCGGAGTGGGTTTGGGTCTAGCTGAGTGGGTTTGGGGCTAGCGGAGTGGGTTTGGGTCTAGCCGAGTGGGTTTGGGTCTAGCCGAGTGGGTTTGGGTCTAGCCGAGTGGGTTTGGGTCTAGCCGAGTGGGTTTGGGTCTAGCCGAGTGGGGTTGGTTCTAGCCGATAGGGTTTGGGTCTAGCCGAGTGGATTTGGGTCTAGCCGAGTGGGTTTGGGTCTAGCCGAGTGGGTTTGTGTCTAGCGGAGTGGCTTTGGGTCTAGCGGAGTGGGTTAGGGTCTAGCGGAGTGGGCTTGGGTCTAGCGGAGTGGGTTTGAGTCTAGCGGAGTGGGTTTGGGTCTATCGGAGTGGGTTTGGGTCTAGCGGAGTGGGTTTGGGTCTAGCGGACTGGGTTTGGGTCTAGCGGAGTGGGTTTGGGTCTAGCGGAGTGGGTTTGGGTCTACCGAGTGGGTTTGGGTCTAGCCGAGCGGGCTTGGGTCTAGCCGAGTGGGTTTGGGTCTAGCCGAGTGGGTTTCGGTCTAGCCGAGTGGGTTTGGGTCTAGCCTAGTGGGTTTGGGTCTAGCGGAGTGGGTTTGGGTGCAGCCGAGTGGGTTTGGGTCTAGCCGAGTGGGTTTGTCTGTAGCCGAGAGGGTTTGGGTCTAGGCGAGTGGGTTTGGGTCTAGCCGAGAGGGTTTGGGTCTAGGCGAGTGGGTTTGGGTCTATCCGAGTGGGTTTTGAGTCTAGCGGGTGGGCTTGGGTCTAGCGGAGTGGGTTTGAGTCTAACGGAGTGGGTTTGGGTCTAGCCGAGGTTGTTTGTGTCTAGCCGAGTGGGTTTGTGTCTAGCCGAGTGGGTTTGGGTCTAGCGGAGTGGGTTTGCATCTAGCCGAGTGGGATTGGGTCTAGCGGAGTGGGTTTGGGTCTAGAGGAGTGGGGTTGGGTCTAGCGGAATGGGTTTGGGTCTGGCCGAGTGGGTTTGGGTCTAGCGGAGTGGGTTTGGGTCTAGCCGAGTGGGTTTGATTCTAGCCGAGTGGGTTTGGGACTAGCTGATTGGGTTTGGGTCAAGCCGAGTGGGTTTGGGTCTAGCGGAGTGGGTTAGGGTCTAGCGGAGTGGGCTTCGGTCTAGTGGAGTTGGTTTGAGTCTAGCGGAGTGGGTTTGGGTCTAGCGGAGTGGGTTTGGGTCTAGCGGAGTGGGTTTGGGTCTAGCGGAGTGGGTTTGGGTCTAGCGGACTGGGTTTGGGTCTAGCGGAGTGGGTTTGGGTCTAGCGGAGTGGGTTTGGGTCTACCGAGTGGGTTTGGGTCTAGCCGAGTGGGCTTGGGTCTGGCCGAGTGGGTTGGGTCTAGCCGAGTAGGTTTGGGTCTAGCCGAGTGGGTTTGGGTCTAGCCGAGTGGGTTTGGGTCTAGCCGAGTGGGTTTGGGTCTAGCCGAGAGGGTTTGGGTCTAGGCGAGTGGGTTTGGGTCTTGCGGAGTGGGTTTGGTTGTAGCCGAGTGGGTTTGGGGCTAGCCGAGTGGGTTTGGGTCCAGCCAAGTGGGTTTGGGTCTAGCCGAGTGGGTTTGGGTCTAGCCGAGTGGGTTTGGGTCCAGCTGAGTGGGTTTGGGTCTAGCCAGTGGGTTTGGGTCTAGCCGAGTGGGTTTGGGTCTAGCCGAGTGGGTTTGGGTGTAGCTGAGTGGGTTTGGGTCCAGCCGAGTGTGTTTGTGTCAAGCCGAGTGGGTTTGGGTGTAGCCGAGTGGGTTTGGGTCTGGCCGAGTGGGTTTGGGTCCAGAGGAGGGGTTTGGGTCTAGCCAGTGGGTTTGGGTCTAGCCGAGTGGGTTTGGGTCTAGCCGAGTGGGTTTGTGTCCAGCCGAGTGGGTTTGGGTCTAGCCGAGTGGGTTTGTGTCTAGCCGAGTGGGTTTGGGTGTAGCCGAGTGGGTTTGGGTCTGGCCGAGTGGGTTTGGGTCTAGCGGAGTGGGTTTGGGTCTAGCCGAGTGGGTTTGGGTCTTGCGGAGTGGGTTTGGGTCTAGCCGAGTGGGGTTGGTTCTAGCCGATAGGGTTTGGGTCTAGCCGAGTGGGTTTGGGTCTAGCCGAGTGGGTTTGGGTCTAGCCGAGTGGGTTTGTGTCTAGCGGAGTGGCTTTGGTTCTAGCGGAGTGGGTTAGGGTCTAGCGGAGTGGGCTTGGGTCTAGCGGAGTGGGTTTGAGTCTAGCGGAGTGGGTTTGGGTCTATCGGAGTGGGTTTGGGTCTAGCGGAGTGGGTTTGGGTCTAGCGGACTGGGTTTGGGTCTAGCGGAGTGGGTTTGGGTCTAGCGGAGTGGGTTTGGGTCTACCGAGTGGGTTTGGGTCTAGCCGAGTGGGCTTGGGTCTAGCCGAGTGGGTTTGGGTCTAGCCGAGTGGGTTTGGGTCTAGCCGAGTGGGTTTGGGTCTAGCCTAGTGGGTTTGGGTCTAGCGGAGTGGGTTTGGGTGCAGCCGAGTGGGTTTGGGTCAAGCCGAGTGGGTTTGTGTGTAGCCGAGAGGGTTTGGGTCTAGGCGAGTGGGTTTGGGTCTTGCGGAGTGGGTTTGGTTGTAGCCGAGTGGGTTTGGGGCTAGCCGAGTGGGTTTGGGTCCAGCCAAGTGGGTTTGGGTCTAGCCGAGTGGGTTTGGGTCTAGACGAGTGGGTTTGGGTCTAGCCGAGTGGGTTTGGGTCTAGCCTAGTGGGTTTGGGTCTATCCGAGTGGGTTTTGAGTCTAGCGGAGTGGGTTTGCATCTAGCGGAGTGGGTTAGGGTCTAGCGGAGTGGGCTTGGGTCTAGCGGAGTGGGTTTGAGTCTAGCGGAGTGGGTTTGGGTCTATCGGAGTGGGTTTGGGTCTAGCGGAGTGGGTTTGGGTCTAGCGGACTGGGTTTGGGTCTAGCGGAGTGGGTTTGGGTCTAGCGGAGTGGGTTTGGGTCTACCGAGTGGGTTTGGGTCTAGCCGAGTGGGCTTGGGTCTAGCCGAGTGGGTTTGGGTCTAGCCGAGTGGGTTTGGGTCTAGCCGAGTGGGTTTGGGTCTAGCCTAGTGGGTTTGGGTCTAGCGGAGTGGGATTGGGTGCAGCCGAGTGGGTTTGGGTCTAGCCGAGTGGGTTTGTCTGTAGCCGAGAGGGTTTGGGTCTAGGCGAGTGGGTTTGGGTCTAGCCGAGAGGGTTTGGGTCTAGGCGAGTGGGTTTGGGTCTATCCGTGTGGGTTTTGAGTCTAGCGGGTGGGCTTGGGTCTAGCGGAGTGGGTTTGAGTCTAACGGAGTGGGTTTGGGTCTAGCCGAGTGGGTTTGTGTCTAGCCGAGTGGGTTTGGGTCTAGCGGAGTGGGTTTGCATCTAGCCGAGTGGGATTGGGTCTAGCGGAGTGGGTTTGGGTCTAGAGGAGTGGGGTTGGGTCTAGCGGAATGGGTTTGGGTCTGGCTGAGTGGGTTTGGGTCTAGCGGAGTGGGTTTGGGTCTAGCCGAGTGGGTTTGATTATAGCCGAGTGGGTTTGGGTCTAGCTGATTGGGTTTGGGTCAAGCCGAGTGGGTTTGGGTCTAGCGGAGTGGGTTAGGGTCTAGCGGAGTGGGCTTGGGTCTAGTGGAGTTGGTTTGAGTCTAGCGGAGTGGGTTTGGGTCTAGCGGAGTGGGTTTGGGTCTAGCGGAGTGGGTTTGGGTCTAGCGGAGTGGGTTTGGGTCTAGCGGACTGGGTTTGGGTCTAGCGGAGTGGGTTTGGGTCTAGCGGAGTGGGTTTGGGTCTACCGAGTGGGTTTGGGTCTAGCCGAGTGGGCTTGGGTCTGGCCGAGTGGGTTGGGTCTAGCCGAGTAGGTTTGGGTCTAGCCGAGTGGGTTTGGGTCTAACCGAGTGGGTTTGGGTCTAGCCGAGTGGGTTTGGGTCTAGCCGAGAGAGTTTGGGTCTAGGCGAGTGGGTTTGGGTCTTGCGGAGTGGGTTTGGTTGTAGCCGAGTGGGTTTGGGGCTAGCCGAGTGGGTTTGGGTCCAGCCAAGTGGGTTTGGGTCTAGCCGAGTGGGTTTGGGTCTAGCCGAGTGGGTTTGGGTCCAGCTGAGTGGGTTTGGGTCTAGCCAGTGGGTTTGGGTCTAGCCGAGTGGGTTTGGGTCTAGCCGAGTGGGTTTGGGTGTAGCTGAGTGGGTTTGGGTCCAGCCGAGTGGGTTTGTGCCAAGCCGAGTGGGTTTGGGTGTAGCCGAGTGGGTTTGGGTCTGGCCGAGTGGGTTTGGGTCCAGAGGAGGGGTTTGGGTCTAGCCAGTGGGTTTGGGTCTAGCCGAGTGGGTTTGGGTCTAGCCGAGTGGGTTTGTGTCCAGCCGAGTGGGTTTGGGTCTAGCCGAGTGGGTTTGTGTCTAGCCGAGTGGGTTTGGGTGTAGCCGAGTGGGTTTGGGTCTGGCCGAGTGGGTTTGGGTCTAGCGGAGTGGGTTTGGGTCTAGCCGAGTGGGTTTGGGTCTTGCGGAGTGGGTTTGGGTCTAGCCGAGTGGGGTTGGTTCTAGCCGATAGGGTTTGGGTCTAGCCGAGTGGGTTTGGGTCTAGCCGAGTGGGTTTGGGTCTAGCCGAGTGGGTTTGTGTCTAGCGGAGTGGCTTTGGGTCTAGCGGAGTGGGTTAGGGTCTAGCGGAGTGGGCTTGGGTCTAGCGGAGTGGGTTTGAGTCTAGCGGAGTGGGTTTGGGTCTATCGGAGTGGGTTTGGGTCTAGCGGAGTGGGTTTGGGTCTAGCGGACTGGGTTTGGGTCTAGCGGAGTGGGTTTGGGTCTAGCGGAGTGGGTTTGGGTCTACCGAGTGGGTTTGGGTCTAGCCGAGTGGGCTTGGGTCTAGCCGAGTGGGTTTGGGTCTAGCCGAGTGGGTTTGGGTCTAGCCGAGTGGGTTTGGGTCTAGCCTAGTGGGTTTGGGTCTAGCGGAGTGGGTTTGGGTGCAGCCGAGTGGGTTTGGGTCTAGCCGAGTGGGTTTGTGTGTAGCCGAGAGGGTTTGGGTCTAGGCGAGTGGGTTTGGGTCTTGCGGAGTGGGTTTGGTTGTAGCCGAGTGGGTTTGGGGCTAGCCGAGTGGGTTTGGGTCCAGCCAAGTGGGTTTGGGTCTAGCCGAGTGGGTTTGGGTCTAGACGAGTGGGTTTGGGTCTAGCCGAGTGGGTTTGGGTCTAGCCTAGTGGGTTTGGGTCTATCCGAGTGGGTTTTGAGTCTAGCGGAGTGGGTTTGCATCTAGCGGAGTGGGTTAGGGTCTGGCGGAGTGGGTTTGGGTCTAGCGGAGTGGGTTTGGGTCTAGCGGAGTGAGTTTGGGTCTAGCGGAGTGGGTTTGGGTCTAGCCGAGTGGGTTTGGGTCTAGCCGAGTGGGTTTGGGTCTAGCCGAGTGGGTTTGGGTCTAGCGGAGTGGGTTTGGGTCTAGCGGAGTGGGTTTGGGTCTAGCCGAGTGGGTTTGCGTCTAGCAGAGTGGGTTTTGGTGCAGCCGAGTGGGTTTGGGTCTAGCCGAGTGGGTTTGGGTGTAGCCGAGTGGTTTTGGGGCTAGCCAAGTGGGTTTGGGTCTAGCGGAGTGGGTTTTGAGTCTAGCGGAGTGGGCTTGGGTCTAGCGGAGTGGGTTTGAGTCTAACGGAGTGGGATTGGGTCTAGCGGAGTGGGTTTGGGTCGAGAGGAGTGGGGTTGGGTCTAGCGGAGTGGGTTTGGGTCTAGCCGAGTAGGTTTGTGTCTAGCCGAGAGGGTTTGGGTCTAGCCGAGTGGGTTTCGGTCTAGCCAAGTGGGTTTGCGTCTAGCCGAATGGGTTTCTGTCTAGCGGAGTGGGTTTGGGTCTAGCGGAGTGGGCTAGGGTCTACAAGAGTGGGTTTGGGTCTCGCGGAGTGGGTTTGGGTCTAGCGGAGTGGGTTTGGGTCTAGCGGAGTGGGTTTGGGTCTAGCGGAGTGGGTTTGGGTCTAGCGGACTGGGTTTGGGTCTAGCGGAGTGGGTTTGGGTCTAGCGGAGTGGGTTTGGGTCTAGCGGAGTGGGTTTGCGTCTAGCGGAGTGGGTTTGGGTCTAGCGGACTGGGTTTGGGTCTAGCGGAGTGGGATTGGGTCTAGCGGAGTGGGTTTGGGTCTACCGAGTGGGTTTGGGTCTAGCCGAGTGGGTTTGGGTCTAGCCGAGTGGGTTTGGGTCTAGCCGAGTGGGTTTGGGTCTAGCCGAGTGGGTTTTGAGTCTAGCGGAGTTGGTTTGGGTCTAGCGGAGTGGGTTTGAGTCTAACGGAGTGGGTTTGGGTCTAGCCGAGTGGGTTTGGGTCTAGCCGAGTGGGTTTGTGTCTAGCCGAGTGGGTTTGGGTCTAGCGGAGTGGGTTTGCATCTAGCCGAGTGGGTTTGGGTCTAGCGGAGTGGGTTTGGGTCTAGCGGAGTGGGTTTGGGTCTAGCGGACTGGGTTTGGGTCTAGCGGAGTGGGTTTGGGTCTAGCGGAGTGGGTTTGGGTCTAGCGGAGTGGATTTGGGTCTAGCCGAGTGGGTTTGGGTCTAGCGGAGTCGGTTTGGATCTAACGGAGTGGGTTTGGGTCTAGCCGAACGGGTTTGGGTGTAACCGAGTGGGTTTGGGTCTAGCCGAGTGGGTTTGGGTCTAGCCGAGTGGGTTTGGGTCTAGCCGAGTGGGTTAGGGTCTAGCCGAGTGGGTTTGGGTCTAGCCGAGTGGGTTTGGGTCTAGCCGAGTGGGTTTGGGTCTAGCCGAGTGGGTTTGGGTCTAGACGAGTGGGTTTGGCTCTAGCCGAGTGGGTTTGGGTCTAGCCGAGTGGGTTTGGGTCTTGCCGAGTGGGTTTGGGTCAAGCCGAGTGGGTTTGATTCTAGCCGAGTGGGTTTGGGTCTAGCCGATTGGGTTTGGGTCAAGCCGAGTGGGTTTGGGTGTAGCCTAGTGGGTTTGGGTCTAGCCGAGTGGGTTTGGGTCTAGCCAAGTGGGTTTGGGTCTAGCCAGTGGGTTTGCGTCTAGCCCAGTGGGTTTGGGTCCAGCCGAGTGGGTTTGGGTCTAGCTGAGTGGGTTTGCGTCCAGCCGAGTGAGTTTGTGTCTAGCCGAGTGGGTTTGGGTGTAGCCGGGTGGGTTTGGGTCTGGCCGAGTGGGTTTGGGTCCAGAGGAGTGGGCTTGGGTCTAGCCAGTGGGTTTGGGTCTAGCCGAGTGGGTTTGGGTCTGGCCGAGTGGGTTTGGGTCTAGCCGAGTGGCTTTATAGTCTAGCCGAGTGGGTTTCTGTCTAGCCGATTGGGTTTGGGGGTAGCCGAGTGGGTTTGGGTCTGGCCGAGTGGGTTTGGGTCTAGCGGAGTGGGTTTGGGTCTAGCCGAGTGGGTTTGGGTCTAGCGGAGTGGGTTTGGGTCCAGCCGAGTGGGGTTGGGTCTAGCCGATAGGGTTTGGGTCTAGCCGAGTGGGTTTGGGTCTAGCCGAGTGGGTTTGGGTCTAGCCGAGTGGGTTTGTGTCTAGCGGAGTGGCTTTGGGTCTAGGGGACTGGGTTTGGGTCTAGCGGAGTGGGTTTGGGTCTAGCGGAGTGGGTTTGGGTCTACCGAGTGGGTTTGGGTCTAGCCGAGTGGGCTTGGGTCTAGCCGAGTGGGTTTGGGTCTAGCCGAGTGGGTTTGGGTCTAGCCGAGTGGGTTTGGGTCTAGCCGAGTGGGTTTGGGTCTAGCCGAGTGGGTTTGGGTCTAGACGAGTGGGTTTGGGTCTAGCCGAGTGGGTTTGGGTCTAGCCTAGTGGGTTTGGGTCTATCCGAGTGGGTTTTGAGTCTAGCGGAGTGGGTTTGCATCTAGCGGAGTGGGTTAGGGTCTAGCGGAGTGGGTTTGGGTCTAGCGGAGTGGGTTTGGGTCTAGCGGAGTGAGTTTGGGTCTAGCGGAGTGGGTTTGGGTCTAGCCGAGTGGGTTTGGGTCTAGCCGAGTGGGTTTGGGTCTAGCCGAGTGGGTTTGGGTCTAGCGGAGTGGGTTTGGGTCTAGCGGAGTGGGTTTGGGTCTAGCCGAGTGGGTTTGCGTCTAGCAGAGTGGGTTTTGGTGCAGCCGAGTGGGTTTGGGTCTAGCCGAGTGGGTTTGGGTCTAGCCGAGAGGGTTTGGGTCTAGGCGAGTGGGTTTGGGTCTTGCGGAGTGGGTTTGGGTGTAGCCGAGTGGGTTTGGGGCTAGCCAAGTGGGTTTGGGTCTAGCGGAGTGGGTTTTGAGTCTAGCGGAGTGGGCTTGGGTCTAGCGGAGTGGGTTTGAGTCTAACGGAGTGGGATTGGGTCTAGCGGAGTGGGTTTGGGTCGAGAGGAGTGGGGTTGGGTCTAGCGGAGTGGGTTTGGGTCTAGCCGAGTAGGTTTGTGTCTAGCGGAGTGGGTTTGGGTCTAGCCGAGTGGGTTTGGGTCTAGCCGAGTGGGTTTGGGTCTAGCCGAGAGGGTTTGGGTCTAGGCAAGTGGGTTTGGGTCTTGCGGAGTGGGTTTGGTTGTAGCCGAGTGGGTTTGGAGCTAGCCGAGTGGGTTTGGGTCCAGCCGAGTGGGTTTGGGTCTAGCCGAGTGGGTTTGGGTCTAGCCGAGTGGTTTTGGGTCTAGCTGAGTGGGTTTGGGTCTAGCCAGTGGGTTTGGGTCTAGCCGAGTGGGTTTTTGTCTAGCCGAGTGGGTTTGGGTGTAGCCGAGTGGGTTTGGGTCTAGCGGAGTGGGTTTGGGTGCAGCCGAGTGGGTTTGGGTCTAGCCGAGTGGGTTTGTGTGTAGCCGAGAGGGTTTGGGTCTAGGCGAGTGGGTTTGGGTCTTGCGGAGTGGGTTTGGTTGTAGCCGAGTGGGTTTGGGGCTAGCCGAGTGGGTTTGGGTCCAGCCAAGTGGGTTTGGGTCCAGCCGAGTGGGTTTGCGTCTAGCCGAGTGGGTTTCGGTCTAGCCGAGTGTGTTTGGGTCTAGCCGAGTGGGTTTGTGTCTAGCGGAGTGGGTTTGGGTCTAGCGGAGTGGGTTAGGGTCTAGCGGAGTGGGTTTGGGTCTAGCCGAGTGGGTTTGGGTCTAGCGGAGTGGGTTTGGGTCCAGCCGAGTGGGGTTGGGTCTAGCCGATAGGGTTTGGGTCTAGCCGAGTGGGTTTGGGTCTAGCCGAGTGGGTTTGGGTCTAGCCGAGTGGGTTTGTGTCTAGCGGAGTGGCTTTGGGTCTAGCGGACTGGGTTTGGGTCTAGCGGAGTGGGTTTGGGTCTAGCGGAGTGGGTTTGGGTCTACCAAGTGGGTTTGGGTCTAGCCGAGTGGGCTTGGGTCTAGCCGAGTGGGTTTGGGTCTAGCCGAGTGGGTTTGGGTCTAGCCGAGTGGGTTTGGGTCTAGCCGAGTGGGTTTGGGTCTAGCCGAGTGGGTTTGGGTCTAGCGGAGTGGGTTTGGGTGCAGCCGAGTGGGTTTGGGTCTAGCCGAGTGGGTTTGGGTCTAGCCGAGAGGGTTTGGGTCTAGGCGAGTGGGTTTGGGCCTATCCGAGTGGGTTTTGAGTCTAGCGGAGTGGGCTTGGGTCTAGCGGAGTGGGTTTGAGTCTAACGGAGTGGGTTTGGGTCTAGCCGAGTGGGTTTGGGTCTAGCCGATTGGGTTTGTGTCTAGCCGAGTGGGTTTGCGTCTAGCGGAGTGGGTTTGCATCTAGCCGAGTGGGTTTGGGTCTAGCGGAGTGGGTTTGGGTCTAGAGGAGTGGGGTTGGGTCTAGCGGAGTGGGTTTGGGTCTGGCCGAGTGGGTTTGGGTCTAGCGGAGTGGGTTTGGGTCTAGCCGAGTGGGTTTGATTCTAGCCGAGTGGGTTTGGGTCTAGCTGATTGGGTTTGGGTCAAGCCGAGTGGGTTTGGGTCTAGCGGAGTGGGTTAGGGTCTAGCGGAGTGGGCTTGGGTCTAGTGGAGTTGGTTTGAGTCTAGCGGAGTGGGTTTGGGTCTAGCGGAGTGGGTTTGGGTCTAGCGGAGTGGGTTTGGGTCTAGCGGAGTGGGTTTGGGTCTAGCGGACTGGGTTCGGGTCTAGCGGAGTAGGTTTGGGTCTAGCGGAGTGGGTTTGGTCTAGCGGAGTGGGTTTGGGTGCAGCCGAGTGGGTTTGGGTCTAGCCGAGTGGGTTTGGGTCTAGCCGAGAGGGTTTGGGTCTAGGCGAGTGGGTTTGGGTCTTGCGGAGTGGGTTTGGTTGTAGCCGAGTGGGTTTGGGTCCAGCCAAGTGGGTTTGGGTCTAGCCGAGTGGGTTTGGGTCTAGCCGAGTGGGTTTGGGTCTAGCTGAGTGGGTTTGGGTCTAGCCAGTGGGTTTGGGTCTAGCCGAGTGGGTTTGGGTCTAGCCGAGTGGGTTTGGGTGTAGCTGAGTTGGTTTGGGTCCAGCCGAGTGGGTTTGTGTCAAGCCGAGTGGGTTTGGGTGTAGCCGAGTGGGTTTGGTTCTGGCTGAGTGGGTTTGGGTCCAGAGGAGGGGTTTGGGTCTAGCCAGTGGGTTTGGGTTTAGCCGAGTGGGTTTGGGTCTAGCCGAGTGGGTTTGGGTCTAGCCGAGTGGGTTTGGGTCTAGCCGAGTGGGTTTGTGTCTAGCCGAGTGGGTTTGGGTGTAGCCGAGTGGGTTTGGGTCTAGCGGAGTGGGTTTGGGTCTAGCCGAGTGGGGTTGGTTCTAGCCGATAGGGTTTGGGTCTAGCCGAGTGGGTTTGGGTCTAGCCGAGTGGGTTTGGGTCTAGCCGAGTGGGTTTGTGTCTAGCGGAGTGGCTTTGGGTCTAGCGGAGTGGGTTAGGGTCTAGCGGAGTGGGCTTGGGTCTAGCGGAGTGGGTTTGAGTCTAGCGGAGTGGGTTTGGGTCTATCGGAGTGGGTTTGGGTCTAGCGGAGTGGGTTTGGGTCTAGCGGACTGGGTTTGGGTCTAGCGGAGTGGGTTTGGGTCTAGCGGAGTGGGTTTGGGTCTACCGAGTGGGTTTGGGTCTAGCCGAGTGGGCTTGAGTCTAGCCGAGTGGGTTTGGGTCTAGCCGAGTGGGTTTGGGTCTAGCCGAGTGGGTTTGGGTCTAGCCGAATGGGTTTGGGTCTAGCGGAGAGGGTTTGGGTGCTGCCGAGTGGGTTTGGGTCTAGCCGAGTGGGTTTGTGTGTAGCCGAGAGGGTTTGGGTCTAGGTGAGTGGGTTTGGGTCTTGCGGAGTGGGTTTGGTTGTAGCCGAGTGGGTTTGGGGCTAGCCGAGTGGGTTTGGGTCCAGCCAAGTGGGTTTGGGTCTAGCCGAGTGGGTTTGGGTGCAGCCGAGTGGGTTTGGGTCTAGCCGAGTGGGTTTGGGTCTAGCCGAGAGGGTTTGGGTCTAGGCGAGTGGGTTTGGGTCTTGCGGAGTGGGTTTCGGTGTAGCCGAGTGGGTTTGGGGCTAGCCGAGTGGGTTTAGGTCCAGCCGAGTGGGTTTGGGTGTAGCCGAGTGGGTTTGGGTCTAGACGAGTGGGTTTGGGTCTAGCCGAGTGGTTTTGGGTCTATCCGAGTGGGTTTGGGTCTAGCGGAGTGGGTTTTGATTCTAGCGGAGTGGGTTTGGGTCTAGCGGAGTGGGTTTGAGTCTAACGGAGTGGGTTTGGGTCCAGCCGAGTGGGTTTGGGTCTAGCCGAGTGGGTTTGGGTCTAGCGGAGTGGGTTTGGGTCTAATGGAGTGGGTTTGGGTCTAGCCGAATGGGTTTGTGTGTAGCCGAGTGGGTTTGGGTCTGGGGGAGTGGGTTTGGGGCTAGGGGAGTGGGTTTGGGTCTAGCCGAGTGGGTTTGGGTCTAGCCGAGTGGGTTTGGGTCTAGCCGACTGAGTTTGGGTCTAGCCGAGTGGGTTTGGGTCTAGCGAAGTGGGTTTGGGTGTAGCCGAGTGGGTTTGGGTCTAGCCGAGTGGGTTTCTGTCTAGCCGAGTGGGTTTGGGTCTAGCGGAGTGGGTTTGCATCTAGCCGAGTGGGTTTGGGTCTAGCGGAGTGGGTTTGGGTCTAGAGGAGTGGGGTTGGGTCTAGCGGAGTGGGTTTGGGTCTGGCCGAGTGAGTTTGGGTCTAGCGGAGTGGGTTTGGGTCTAGCGGAGTGGGTTTGGGTCTAGCGGAGTGGGTTTGGGTCTAGCCGAGTGGGTTTGGGTCTAGCCGAGAGGGTTTGGGTCTAGCCGAGTGGGTTTCGGTCTAGCCGAGTGTGTTTGGGTCTAGCCGAGTGGGTTTGTGTCTAGCGGAGTGGGTTTGGGTCTAGCGGAGTAGGTTAGGGTCTAGAGGAGTGGGTTTGGGTCTAGCGGAGTGGGTTTGGGTCTAGCGGAGTGGGTTTGGGTCTAGCGGAGTGGGTTTGGGCCTAGCGGAGTGGGTTTGGGTCTAGCGGAGTGGGTTTGGTTCTAGCGGACTGGGTTTGGGTCTAGCGGAGTGGGTTTGGGTCTAGCGGAGTGGGTTTGGGTCTACCGAGTGGGTTTGGGTCTAGCCGAGTGGGTTTGGGTCTAGCCGAGTGGGTTTGGGTCTAGCCGAGTGGGTTTGGGTCTAGCCTAGTGGGTTTGGGTCTAGCCGAGTGGGTTTGGGTCTAGCGGAATGGGTTTGGGTGAAGCCGAGTGGGTTTGGGTCTAGCCGAGTGGGTTTGGGTCTAGCCGAGAGGGTTTGGGTCTAGGCGAGTGGGTTTTGATTCTAGCGGAGTGGGTTTGGGTCTAGCGGAGTGGGTTTGAGTCTAACGGAGTGGGTTTGGGTCTAGCCGAGTGGGTTTGGGTCTAGCCGAGTGGGTTTGGGTCTAGCGGAGTGGGTTTGGGTCTAATGGAGTGGGTTTGGGTCTAGCCGAATGGGTTTGTGTGCAGCCGAGTGGGTTTGGGTCTAGGGGAGTGGGTTTGGGTCTAGGGGAGTGGGTTTGGGTCTAGCCGAGTGGGTTTGGGTCTAGCCGAGTGGGTTTGGGTCTAGCCGAGTGTGTTTGGGTCTAGCCGAGTGGGTTTGGGTCTAGCCGAGTGGGTTTGGGTCTAGCCGAGTGGGTTTGATTCTAGCCGAGTGGGTTTGGGTCATGCTGAGTGGGTTTGGGTCAAGCCGAGTGGGTTTGGGTGTAGCCGAGTGGGTTTGGGTCTAGCCGAGTGGGTTTGGGTCTAGCCAAGTGGGTTTGGGTCTAGCCAGTGGGTTTGGGTCTAGCCGAGTGGCTTTGGGTCTAGCCGAGTGGGTTTGGGTCCAGCCGAGTGGGTTTGGGTCTAGCCGAGTGGGTTTGGGTCTAGCCGAGTGGGTTTGGGTCCAGCCGAGTGGGTTTGGGTCCACCCGAGTGGGTTTGTGTCTAGCCGAGTGGGTTTGGGTGTAGCCGAGTGGGTTTGGGTCTGGCCGAGTGGGTTTGGGTCCAGAGGAGTGGGTTTGGGTCTAGCTAGTGGGTTTGGGTCTAGCCGAGTGGGTTTGGGTCTAGCCGAGTGGGTTTGGGTCCAGCCGAGTGGGTTTGCATCTAGCCGAGTGGGTTTGGGTCTAGCGGAGTGGGTTTGGGTCTAGAGGAGTGGGGTTGGGTGCAGCGGAGTGGGTTTGGGTCTGGCCGAGTGGGTTTGGGTCTAGCGGAGTGGGTTTGGGTCTAGCGGAGTGGGTTTGGGTCTAGCGGAGTGGGTTTGGGTCTAGCCGAGTGGGTTTGGGTCTAGCCGAGAGGGTTTGGGTCTAGCCGAGTGGGTTTCGGTCTAGCCGAGTGTGTTTGGGTCTAGCCGAGTGGGTTTGTGTCTAGCGGAGTGGGTTTGGGTCTAGCGGAGTGGGTTAGGGTCTAGCGGAGTGGGTTTGGGTCTAGCGGAGTGGGTTTGGGTCTAGCGGAGTGGGTTAGGGTCTAGCGGAGTGGGTTTGGGTCTTGCGGAGTGGGTTTGGGTCTAGCGGAGTGGGTTTGGGTCTAGCGGAGTGGGTTTGAGTCTAACGGAGTGGGTTTGGGTCTAGCCGAGTGGGTTTGGGTCTAGCCGAGTGGGTTTGGGTCTAGCCGAGTGGGTTTGGGTCTAATGGAGTGGGTTTGGGTCTAGCCGAATGGGCTTGTGTGTAGCCGAGTGGGTTTGGGTCTAGGGGAGTGGGTTTGGGTCTAGGGGAGTGGGTTTGGGTCTAGCCGAGTGGGTTTGGGTCTAGCCGAGTGGGTTTGGGTCTAGCCGACTGGGTTTGGGTCTAGCCGAGTGGGTTTGGGTCTAGCCGAGTGGGTTTGGGTCTAGCCGAGTGGGTTTGGGTCTAGCCGAGTGGGTTTGATTCTAGCCGATTGGGTTTGGGTCATGCTGAGTGGGTTTGGGTCAAGCCGAGTGGGTTTGGGTGTAGCCGAGTGGGTTTGGGTCTAGCCGAGTGGGTTTGGGTCTAGCCAAGTGGGTTTGGGTCTAGCCAGTGGGTTTGGGTCTAGCCGAGTGGCTTTGGGTCTAGCCGAGTGGGTTTGGGTCCAGCCGAGTGGGTTCTGGTCTAGCCGAGTGGGTTTGGGTCTAGCCGAGTGGGTTTGGGTCCAGCCGAGTGGGTTTGGGTCCAGCCGAGTGGGTTTGTGTCTAGCCGAGTGGGTTTGGGTGTAGCCGAGTGGGTTTGGGTCTGGCCGAGTGGGTTTGGGTCCAGAGGAGTGGGTTTGGGTCTAGCTAGTGGGTTTGGGTCTAGCCGAGTGGGTTTGGGTCTAGCCGAGTGGGTTTGGGTCCAGCCGAGTGGGTTTGCATCTAGCCGAGTGGGTTTGGGTCTAGCGGAGTGGGTTTGGGTCTAGAGGAGTGGGGTTGGGTGCAGCGGAGTGGGTTTGGGTCTGGCCGAGTGGGTTTGGGTCTAGCGGAGTGGGTTTGGGTCTAGCGGAGTGGGTTTGGGTCTAGCGGAGTGGGTTTGGGTCTAGCCGAGTGGGTTTGGGTCTAGCCGAGAGGGTTTGGGTCTAGCCGAGTGGGTTTCGGTCTAGCCGAGTGTGTTTGGGTCTAGCCGAGTGGGTTTGTGTCTAGCGGAGTGGGTTTGGGTCTAGCGGAGTGGGTTAGGGTCTAGCGGAGTGGGTTTGGGTCTAGCGGAGTGGGTTTGGGTCTAGCGGAGTGGGTTTGGGTCTAGCGGAGTGGGTTTGGGTCTTGCGGAGTGGGTTTGGGTCTACCGAGTGGGTTTGGGTCTAGCCGAGTGGGTTTGGGTCTAGCCGAGTGGGTTTGGGTCTAGCCGAGTGGGTTTGGGTCTAGCCGAGAGGGTTTGGGTCTAGCCGAGTGGGTTTCGGTCTAGCCGAGTGTGTTTGGGTCTAGCCGAGTGGGTTTGTGTCTAGCGGAGTGGGTTTGGGTCTAGCGGAGTGAGTTAGGGTCTAGCGGAGTGGGTTTGGGTCTAGCGGAGTGGGTTTGGGTCTAGCGGAGTGGGTTAGGGTCTAGCGGAGTGGGTTTGGGTCTTGCGGAGTGGGTTTGGGTCTAGCGGAGTGGGTTTGGGACTAGCGGAGTGGGTTTGAGTCTAACGGAGTGGGTTTGGGTCTAGCCGAGTGGGTTTGGGTCTAGCCGAGTGGGTTTGGGTCTAGCGGAGTGGGTTTGGGTCTAATGGAGTGGGTTTGGGTCTAGCCGAATGGGCTTGTGTGTAGCCGAGTGGGTTTGGGTCTAGGGGAGTGGGTTTGGGTCTAGGGGAGTGGGTTTGGGTCTAGCCGAGTGGGTTTGGGTCTAGCCGAGTGGGTTTGGGTCTAGCCGACTGGGTTTGGGTCTAGCCGAGTGGGTTTGGGTCTAGCCGAGTGGGTTTGGGTCTAGCCGAGTGGGTTTGGGTCTAGCCGAGTGGGTTTGATTCTAGCCGATTGGGTTTGGGTCATGCTGAGTGGGTTTGGGTCAAGCCGAGTGGGTTTGGGTGTAGCCGAGTGGGTTTGGGTCTAGCCGAGTGGGTTTGGGTCTAGCCAAGTGGGTTTGGGTCTAGCCAGTGGGTTTGGGTCTAGCCGAGTGGCTTTGGGTCTAGCCGAGTGGGTTTGGGTCCAGCCGAGAGGGTTTGGGTCTAGCCGAGTGGGTTTGGGTCTAGCCGAGTGGGTTTGGGTCCAGCCGAGTGGGTTTGGGTCCAGCCGAGTGGGTTTGTGTCTAGCCGAGTGGGTTTGGGTGTAGCCGAGTGGGTTTGTGTCTGGCCGAGTGGGTTTGGGTCCAGAGGAGTGGGTTTGGGTCTAGCTAGTGGGTTTGGGTCTAGCCGAGTGGGTTTGGGTCTAGCCGAGTGGGTTTGGGTCCAGCCGAGTGGGTTTGCATCTAGCCGAGTGGGTTTGGGTCTAGCGGAGTGGGTTTGGGTCTAGAGGAGTGGGGTTGGGTGCAGCGGAGTGGGTTTGGGTCTGGCCGAGTGGGTTTGGGTCTAGCGGAGTGGGTTTGGGTCTAGCGGAGTGGGTTTGGGTCTAGCGGAGTGGGTTTGGGTCTAGCCGAGTGGGTTTGGGTCTAGCCGAGAGGGTTTGGGTCTAGCCGAGTGGGTTTCGGTCTAGCCGAGTGTGTTTGGGTCTAGCCGAGTGGGTTTGTGTCTAGCGGAGTGGGTTTGGGTCTAGCGGAGTGGGTTAGGGTCTAGCGGAGTGGGTTTGGGTCTAGCGGAGTGGGTTTGGGTCTAGCGGAGTGGGTTTGGGTCTAGCGGAGTGGGTTTGGGTCTTGCGGAGTGGGTTTGGGTCTACCGAGTGGGTTTGGGTCTAGCCGAGTGGGTTTGGGTCTAGCCGAGTGGGTTTGGGTCTAGCCGAGTGGGTTTGCGTCTAGCCGAGTGGGTTTGGGTCTAGCCGAGTGGGTTTGGGTCCAGCCGAGTGGGTTTGGGTCTAGCGGAGTGGGTTTGGGTGCAGCCGAGTGGGTTTGGGTCTAGCCGAGTGGGTTTGTGTCTCGCCGAGAGGGTTTGGGTCTAGGCGAGTGGGTTTGGGTCTTGCGGAGTGGGTTTCCGTGTAGCCGAGTGGGTTTGGGGCTAGCCGAGTGGGTTTGGGTCCAGCCGAGTGGGTTTGGGTCTCGCCGAGTGGGTTTGGGTCTAGACGAGTGGGTTTGGGTCTAGCCGAGTGGGTTTGGGTCTAGCCGAGTGGTTTTGGGTCTATCCGAGTGGGTTTGGGTCTAGCGGAGTGGGTTTTGATTCTAGGGGAGTGGGTTTGGGTCTAGCGGAGTGGGTTTGAGTCTAACGGAGTGGGTTTGGATCTAGCCGAGTGGGTGTGGGTCTAGCCGAGTGGGTTTGGGTCTAGCGGAGTGGGTTTGGGTCTAACGGAGTGGGTTTGGGTCTAGCCGAATGGGTTTGTGTGTAGCCGAGTGGGTTTGGGTCTAGCCGAGTGGGTTTGGGTCTGGGTCTAGGGGAGTGGGTTTGGGTCTAGCCGAGTGGGTTTGGGTCTAGAAGAGTGGGTTTGGGTCTAGCCGACTGGGTTTGGGTCTAGCCGAGTGGGTTTGGGTCTAGCCGAGTGGGTTTGATTCTAGCCGAGTGGGTTTGGGTCATGCTGAGTGGGTTTGGGTCAAGCCGAGTGGGTTTGGGTGTAGCCGAGTGGGTTTGGGTCTAGCCGAGTGGGTTTGGGTCTAGCCCAGTGGGTTTGGGTCCAGCCGAGTGGGTTTGGGTCTAGCCGAGTGGGTTTGTGTCTAGCCGAGTGGGTTTGGGTGTAGCCGAGTGGGTTTGGGTCTGGCCGAGTGGGTTTGGGTCTAGCGGAGTGGGTTTGGGTCTAGCCGAGTGGGTTTGGGTCTAGCGGAGTGGGTTTGGGTCTAGCCGAGTGGGTTTGGGTCTCGCCGATAGGGTTTGGGTCTGGCCGAGTGGGTTTGGGTCTAGCTGAGTGGGTTTGGGTCTAGCCGAGTGGGTTTGATTCTAGCCGAGTGGGTTTGGTTCATGCTGAGTGGGTTTGGGTCAAGCCGAGTGGGTTTGGGTGTAGCCGAGTGGGTTTGGGTCTAGCCGAGTGGGTTTGGGTCTAGCCCAGTGGGTTTGGGTCTAGCCGAGTGGGTTTGGGTCTAGCCGAGTGGGTTTGGGTCTAGCCGAGTGGGTTTGTGTCTAGCCGAGTGGGTTTGGGTGTAGCCGAGTGGGTTTGGGTCTGGCCGAGTGGGTTTGGGTCTCGCGGAGTGGGTTTGGGTCTAGCCGAGTGGGTTTGGGTCTAGCGGAGTGGGTTTGGGTCTAGCCAAGTGGGTTTGGGTCTCGCCGATAGGGTTTGGGTCTAGCCGAGTGGGTTTGGGTCTAGCCGAGTGGGTTTGGGTCTAGCCGAGTGGGTTTGTGTCCAGCGGAGTGGCTTTGGGTATAGCGGAGTGGGTTTGGGTCTAGCGGAGTGGGTTTGAGTCTAGCGGAGTGGGTTTGGGTCTAGCCGAGTGGGTTTGGGTCTAGCGGAGTGGGTTTGAGTCTAGCGGAGTGGGTTTGGGTCTAGCGGACTGGGTTTGGGTCTAGAGGAGTGGGTTTGGGTCTAGCGGAGTGGGTTTGGGTCTACCGAGTGGGTTTGGGTCTAGCCGAGTGGATTTGGGTCTATCCGAGTGGGTTTTGAGTCTAGCGGAGTGGGCTTTGGTCTAGCGGAGTGGGTTTGGGTCTAGCCGAGTGGGTTTCGGTCTAGCCGAGTGTGTTTGGGCCTAGCGGAGTGGGTTTGGGTCTAGCGGAGTGGGTTTGGGTCTAGCGGACTGGGTTTGGGTCTAGCGGAGTGGGTTTGGGTCTAGCGGAGTGGGTTTGGGTCTACCGAGTGGGTTTGGGTCTAGCCGAGTGGGTTTGGGTCTAGCCGAGTGGGTTTGGGTCTAGCTGAGTGGGTTTGGGTCTAGCCGAGTGGGTTTGGGTCTAGCCGAGTGGGTTTGGGTCTCGCCGAGTGGGTTTGGGTCTAGCGGAGTGGGTTTGGGTGAAGCCGAGTGGGTTTGGGTCTAGCCGAGTGGATTTGAGTCTAGCCGAGAGGGTTTGGGTCTAGGCGAGTGGGTTTGGGTCTTGCGGAGTGGGTTTCTGTGTAGCCGAGTGGGTTTGGGGCAGGCCGAGTGGGTTTCGGTCTAGCCGAGTGTGTTTGGGTCTAGCCGAGTGGGTTTGTGTCTAGCGGAGTGGGTTTGGGTCTAGCGGAGTGGGTTAGGGTCTAGCGGAGTGGGTTTGGGTCTAGCGGAGTGGGTTTGGGTCCAGCGGAGTGGGTTTGGGTCTAGCGGAGTGGGTTTGGGCCTAGCGGAGTGGGTTTGGGTCTAGCGGAGTGGGTTTGGGTCTAGCGGACTGGGTTTGTGTCTAGCGGAGTGGGTTTGGGTATAGCGGAGTGGGTTTGGGTCTACCGAGTGGGTTTGGGTCTAGCCGAGTGGGTTTGGGTCTAGCCGAGTGGGTTTGGGTCTAGCCGAGTGGGTTTGGGTCTAGCCGAGTGGGTTTGGGTCTAGCCGAGTGGGTTTGGGTCTAGCCGAGTGGGTTTGGGTCTAGCGGAGTGGGTTTGGGTGAAGCCGAGTGGGTTTGGGTCTGGCCGAGTGGGTTTGGGTCTAGCCGAGAGGGTTTGGGTCTAGGCGAGTGGGTTTGGGTCTTGCGGAGTGGGTTTCGGTGTAGCCGAGTGGGTTTGGGGCAGGCCGAGTGGGTTTGGGTCCAGCCGAGTGGGTTTGGGTCTAGTCGAGTGGGTTTGGGTCTAGACGAGTGGGTTTGGGTCTAGCCGAGTGGGTTTGGGTCTAGCCGAGTGGTTTTGGGTCTATCCGAGTGGGTTTGGGTCTAGCGGAGTGGGTTTTGATTCTAGCGGAGTGGGTTTGGGTCTAGCGGAGTGGGTTTGAGTCTAACGGAGTGGGTTTGGGTCTAGCCGAGTGGGTTTGGGTCTAGCCGAGTGGGTTTGGGTCCAGACGAGTGGGTTTGTGTCTTGCCGAGTGGGTTTGGGTGTAGCCCAGTGGGTTTGGGTCTGGCCGAGTGGATTTGGGTCTAGAGGAGTGGGTTTGGGTCTAGCCAGTGGGTTTGGGTCTAGCCGAGTGGGTTTGGGTCTAGCCGAGTGGGTTTGAGTCTAGCCGAGTGGGTTTGGGTCTAGCCGAGTGGGTTTGTGTCTAGCCGAGTGGGTTTGGGTGTAGCCGAGTGGGTTTGAGTCTGGCCGAGTGGGTTTGGGTCTAGCGGAGTGGGTTTGGGTCTAGCCGAGTGGGTTTGGGTCTAGCCGATAGGGTTTGGGTCTAGCCGAGTGGGTTTGGGTCTAGCCGAGTGGGTTTGGGTCTAGCCGAGTGGGTTTGTGTCTAGCGGAGTGGCTTTGGGTCTAGCGGAGTGGGTTAGGGTCTAGCGGAGTGGGTTTGGGTCTAGCGGAGTGGGTTTGAGTCTAGCGGAGTGGGTTTGGGTCTAGCGGAGTGGGTTTGGGTCTAGCGGAGTGGGTTTGAGTCTAGCGGAGTGGGTTTGGGTCTAGCGGACTGGGTTTGGGTCTAGCGGAGTGGGTTTGGGTCTAGCGGAGTGGGTTTGTGTCTAGCCGAGTGGGTTTGGGTCTAGCCGAGTGGGTTTGGGTCCAGCCGAGTGGGTTTGGGTCCAGCCGAGTGGGTTTGTGTCTAGCCGAGTGGGTTTGGGTGTAGCCAAGTGGGTTTCGGTCTGGCCGAGTGGGTTTGGGTCTAGAGGAGTGGGTTTGGGTCTAGCCAGTGGGTTTGGGTCTAGCCGAGTGGGTTTGGGTCTAGCCGAGTGGGTTTGGGTCTAGCGGAGTGGGTTTGGGTCTAGCTGAGTGGGTTTGGGTCTAGCAGAGTGGGTTTGGGTCTAGCCGAGTGGGTTTGGGTCTAGCCGATAGGGTTTGGGTCTAGCCGAGTGGGTTTGCGTTTAGCCGAGTGGGTTTGGGTCTAGCCGAGTGGGTTTGTGTCTAGCCGAGTGGCTTTGGGTCTAGCGGAGTGGGTTAGGGTCTAGCGGAGTGGGTTTGGGTCTAGCGGAGTGGGTTTGGGTCTAGCGGAGTGGGTTTGGGTCTAGCGGAGTGGGTTTGGGTCTAGCGGAGTGGGTTTGGGTCTACCGAGTGGGTTTGGGTCTAGCCGAGTGGGCTTGGGTCTAGCCGAGTGGGTTTGGGTCTAGCCGAGTGGGTTTGGGTCTAGCCGAGTGGGTTTGGGTCTAGCCGAGTGGGTTTGGGTCTAGCCGAGTGGGTTTGGGTCTAGCGGAGTGGGTTTGGGAGCAGCCGAGTGGGTTTGGGACTAGCCGAGTGGGTTTGGGTCTAGCCGAGAGGGTTTGGGTCTAGCCGAGTGGGTTTGGGTCCAGACGAGTGGGTTTGTGTCTTGCCGAGTGGGTTTGGGTGTAGCCCAGTGGGTTTGGGTCTGGCCGAGTGGGTTTGGGTCTAGAGGAGTGGGTTTGGGTCTAGCCAGTGGGTTTGGGTCTAGCCGAGTGGGTTTGGGTCTAGCCGAGTGGGTTTGAGTCTAGCCGAGTGGGTTTGGGTCTAGCCGAGTGGGTTTGTGTCTAGCCGAGTGGGTTTGGGTGTAGCCGAGTGGGTTTGAGTCTGGCCGAGTGGGTTTGGGTCTAGCGGAGTGGGTTTGGGTCTAGCCGAGTGGGTTTGGGTCTAGCCGATAGTGTTTGGGTCTAGCCGAGTGGGTTTGGGTCTAGCCGAGTGGGTTTGGGTCTAGCCGAGTGGGTTTGTGTCTAGCGGAGTGGCTTTGGGTCTAGCGGAGTGGGTTAGGGTCTCGCGGAGTGGGTTTGGGTCTAGCGGAGTGGGTTTGAGTCTAGCGGAGTGGGTTTGGGTCTAGCGGAGTGGGTTTGGGTCTAGCGGAGTGGGTTTGAGTCTAGCGGAGTGGGTTTGGGTCTAGCGGACTGGGTTTGGGTCTAGCGGAGTGGGTTTGGGTCTAGCGGAGTGGGTTTGTGTCTAGCCGAGTGGGTTTGGGTCTAGCCAAGTGGGTTTGGGTCTAGCCAGTGGGTTTGGGTCTAGCCGAGTGGGTTTGGGTCTAGCCGAGTGGGTTTGGGTCCAGCCGAGTGGGTTTGTGTCTAGCCGAGTGGGTTTGGGTGTAGCCAAGTGGGTTTCGGTCTGGCCGAGTGGGTTTGGGTCTAGAGGAGTGGGTTTGGGTCTAGCCAGTGGGTTTGGGTCTAGCCGAGTGGGTTTGGGTCTAGCCGAGTGGGTTTGGGTCTAGCCGAGTGGGTTTGGGTCTAGCCGAGTGGGTTTGTGTCTAGCCGAGTGGGTTTGGGTGTAGCCGAGTGGGTTTGGGTCTGGCCGAGTGGGTTTGGGTCTAGCGGAGTGGGTTTGGGTCTAGCTGAGTGGGTTTGGGTCTAGCAGAGTGGGTTTGGGTCTAGCCGAGTGGGTTTGGGTCTAGCCGATAGGGTTTGGGTCTAGCCGAGTGGGTTTGGGTTTAGCCGAGTGGGTTTGGGTCTAGCCGAGTGGGTTTGTGTCTAGCCGAGTGGCTTTGGGTCTAGCGGAGTGGGTTAGGGTCTAGCGGAGTGGGTTTGGGTCTAGCGGAGTGGGTTTGGGTCTAGCGGAGTGGGTTTGGGTCTAGCGGAGTGGGTTTGGGTCCAGCCGAGTGGGTTTGGGTCTAGCCGAGTGGGTTTGGGTCTAGACGAGTGGGTTTGGGTCAAGCCGAGTGGGTTTGGGTCTAGCCGAGTGGGTTTGGGTCTAGCCGAGTGGTTTTGGGTCTATCGGAGTGGGTTTGGTTCTAGCGGAGTGGGTTTTGATTCTAGCGGAGTGGGTTTGGGTCTAGCGGAGTGGGTTTGAGTCTAACGGAGTGGGTTTGGGTCTAGCCGAGTGGGTTTGGGTCTAGCCGAGTGGGTTTGGGTCTAGCGGAGTGGGTTTGGGTCTAACGGAGTGGGTTTGGGTCTAGCCGAATGGGTTTGGGTGTAGCCGAGTGGGTTTGGGTCTAGCCGAATGGGTTTGGGTCTAGGGGAGTGGGTTTGGGTCTAGCCGAGTGGGTTTGGGTCTAGCCGAGTGGGTTTGGGTCTAGCCGAGTGGGTTTGGGTCTAGCCGAGTGGGTTTGGCTCTAGCCGAGTGGGTTTGGGTCTAGCCGAGTGGGTTTGGGTCTAGCCGAGTGGGTTTGGGTCTAGCCGAGTGGGTTTGGGTCTAGCGGAGTGGGTTTGGGAGCAGCCGAGTGGGTTTGGTTCTAGCCGAGTGGGTTTGGGTCTAGCCGAGAGGGTTTGGGTCTAGGCGAGTGGGTTTGGTTCTTGCGGAGTGGGTTTGGTTGTAGCCGAGTGGGTTTGTGGCTAGCCGAGTGGGTTTGGTTCCAGCCAAGTGGGTTTGGGTCTAGCCGAGTGGGTTTGGGTCTAGACGAGTGGGTTTGGGTCTAGCCGAGTGGGTTTGGGTCTAGCCGAGTGGGTTTGGGTCTATCCGAGTGGGTTTTGATTCTAGCGGTGTGGGCTTGGGTCTAGCGGAGTGGGTTTGAGTCTAACGGAGTGGGTTTGGGTCTAGCCGAGTGGGTTTGGGTCTGGCCGAGTGGGTTTGCGTCTAGCCGAGTGGGTTTGGGTCTAGCGGAGTGGGTTTGGGTCTAGAGGAGTGGGGTTGGGTCTAGCGGAGTGGGTTTGGGTCTGGCCGAGTGGGTTTGGGTCTAGCGGAGTGGGTTTGGGTCCAGCCGAGTGGGTTTGGGTCTAGCCGAGTGGGTTTGGGTCTAGACGAGTGGGTTTGGGTGAAGCGGAGTGGGTTTGGGTCTAGCCGAGTGGGTTTGGGTCTAGCCGAGTGGTTTTGGGTCTATCCGAGTGGGTTTGGTTCTAGCGGAGTGGGTTTTGATTCTAGCGGAGTGGGTTTGGGTCTAGCGGAGTGGGTTTGAGTCTAACGGAGTGGGTTTGGGTCTAGCCGAGTGGGTTTGGGTCTAGCCGAGTGGGTTTGGGTCTAGCGGAGTGGGTTTGGGTCTAACGGAGTGGGTTTGGGTCTAGCCGAATGGGTTTGGGTGTAGCCGAGTGGGTTTGCGTCTAGCCGAGTGGGTTTGGGTCTAGGGGAGTGGGTTTGGGTCTGGCCGAGTGGGTTTGGGTCTAGCCGAGTGGGTTTGGGTCTAGCCGAGTGGGTTTGGGTCTAGCCGAGTGGGTTTGGGTCTAGCCAGTGGGTTTGGGTCTAGCCGAGTGGGTTTGGGTCTAGCCGAGTGGGTTTGGGTCTAGCTGAGTGGGTTTGGGTCCAGCCGAGTGGGTTTGTGTCTAGCCGAGTGGGTTTGGGTGTAGCCAAGTGGGTTTGGGTCTGGCCGAGTGGGTTTGGGTCTAGAGGAGTGGGGTTGGGTCTAGCCAGTGGGTTTGGGTTTAGCCGAGTGGGTTTGGGTCTAGCCGAGTCGGTTTGGGTCTAGCCGAGTGGGTTTGGGTCTAGCCGAGTGGGTTTGTGTCTAGCCGAGTGGGTTTGGGTGTAGCCGAGTGGGTTTGGGTCTGGCCGAGTGGGTTTGGGTCTAGCGGAGTGGGTTTGGGTCTAGCCGAGTGGGTTTGGGTCTAGCGGAGTGGGTTTGGGTCTAGCCGAGTGGGTTTGGGTCTAGCCGAGTGGGTTTGGGTCTATCCGAGTGGGTTTTGATTCTAGCGGTGTGGGCTTGGGTCTAGCGGAGTGGGTTTGAGTCTAACGGAGTGGGTTTGGGTCTAGCCGAGTGGGTTCGGGTCTGGCCGAGTGGGTTTGCATCTAGCCGAGTGGGTTTGGGTCTAGCGGAGTGGGTTTGGGTCTAGAGGAGTGGGGTTGGGTCTAGCGGAGTGGGTTTGGGTCTGGCCGAGTGGGTTTGGGTCTAGCGGAGTGGGTTTGGGTCCAGCCGAGTGGGTTTGGGTCTAGCCGAGTGGGTTTGGGTCTAGACGAGTGGGTTTGGGTCTAGCCGAGTGGGTTTGGGTCTAGCCGAGTGGTTTTGGGTCTATCCGAGTGGGTTTGGGTCTAGCGGAGTGGGTTTTGATTCTAGCGGAGTGGGTTTGGGTCTAGCGGAGTGGGTTTGAGTCTAACGGAGTGGGTTTGGGTCTAGCCGAGTGGGTTTGGGTCTAGCCGAGTGGGTTTGGGTCTAGCGGAGTGGGTTTGGGTCTAACGGAGTGGGTTTGGGTCTAGCCGAATGGCTTTGGGTGTAGCCGAGTGGGTTTGGGTCTGGCCGAGTGGGTTTGGGCCTAGGGGAGTGGGTTTGGGTCTAGCCGAGTGGGTTTGGGTCTAGCCGAGTGGGTTTGGGTCTAGCCAGTGGGTTTGGGTCTAGCCGAGTGGGTTTGGGTCTAGCCGAGTGGGTTTGGGTCTAGCTGAGTGGGTTTGGGTCCAGCCGAGTGGGTTTGTGTCGAGCCGAGTGGGTCTGGGTGTAGCCAAGTGGGTTTGGGTCTGGCCGAGTGGGTTTGGGTCTAGAGGAGTGGGTTTGGGTCTAGCCAGTGGGTTTGGGTCTAGCCGAGTGGGTTTGGGTCTAGCCGAGTGGGTTTGGGTCTAGCCGAGTGGGTTTGGGTCTAGCCGAGTGGGTTTGTGTCTAGCCGAGTGGGTTTGGGTGTAGCCGAGTGGGTTTGGGTCTGGCCGAGTGGGTTTGGGTCTAGCGGAGTGGGTTTGGGTCTAGCCGAGTGGGTTTGGGTCTAGCGGAGTGGGTTTGGGTCTAGCCGAGTGGGTTTGGGTCTAGCCGATAGGGTTTGGGTCTAGCCGATAGGGTTTGGGTCTAGCCGAGTGGGTTTCGGTCTAGCCGAGTGGGTTTGTGACTAGCGCAGTGGGTTTGGGTCTAGCGGAGTGGGTTAGGGTCTAGCGGAGTGGGTTTGGGTCTAGCGGAGTGGGTTTGGGTCTAGCAGAGTGGGTTTGAGTCTAGCGGAGTGGGTTTGGGTCTAGCGGACTGGGTTTGGGTCTAGCGGAGTGGGTTTGGGTCTAGCGGAGTGGGTTTGGGTCTACCCAGTGGGTTTGGGTCTAGCCGAGTGGGCTTGGGTCTAGCCGAGTGGGTTTGGGTCTAGCCGAGTGGGTTTGGGTCTAGCCGAGTGGGTTTGGGTCTAGCCGAGTGGGTTTGGGTCTAGCCGAGTGGGTTTGGGTCTAGCGGAGTGGGTTTGGGCGCAGCCGAGTGGGTTTGGGTCTAGCCCAGTGGGTTTGGGTCTAGCCGAGAGGGATTGGGTCTAGGCGAGTGGGTTTGGGTCTTGCGGAGTGGGTTTGGTTGTAGCCGAGTGGGTTTGGGGCTAGCCGAGTGGGTTTGGGTCCAGCCAAGTGGGTTTGGGTCTAGCCGAGTGGGTTTGGGTCTAGACGAGTGGGTTTGGGTCCAGCCGAGTGGGTTTGGGTCTAGCCGAGTGGGTTTGGGTCTATCCGAGTGGGTTTTGATTCTAGCGGAGTGGGCTTGGGTCTAGCGGTGTGGGTTTGAGTCTAACGGAGTGGGTTTGGGTCTAGCCGAGTGGGTTTGGGTCTGGCCGAGTGGGTTTGCGTCTAGCCGAGTGGGTTTGGGTCTAGCGGAGTGGGTTTGGGTGTAGAGGAGTGGGGTTGGGTCTAGCGGAGTGGGTTTGGGTCTGGCCGAGTGGGTTGGGTCTAGCGGAGTGGGTTTGGGTCTAGCCAAGTGGGTTTGGGTCTAGCGGAGTGGGTTTGGGTCAAGCCGAGTGGGTGTGGGTCTAGCCGAGAGGGTTTGGGTCTAGCCGAGTGGGTTTCGGTCTAGCCGAGTGTGTTTGGGTCTAGCCGAGTGGGTTTGTGTCTAGCGGAGTGGGTTTGGGTCTAGCGGAGTGGGTTAGGGTCTGGCGGAGTGGGTTTGGGTCTAGCGGAGTGGGTTTGGGTCTAGCGGAGTGGGTTTGGGTCTAGCGGAGTGGGTTTGGGTCTGACGGAGTAGGTTTGTATCTAGCGGAGTGGGTTTGGGTCTAGCGGACTGGGTTTGGGTCTAGCGGAGTGGGTTTGGGTCAAGCGGAGTGGGTTTGGGTCAACCGAGTGGGTTTGGGTCTAGCCAAATGGGTTTGGGTCTAGCCGAGTGGGTTTGGGTCTAGCCGAGTGGGTTTGGGTCTAGCCGAGTGGGTTGGGGTCTAGCCGAGTGGGTTTGGGTCTAGCCGAGTGGGTTTGGGTCTAGCGGAGTGGGTTTGGGTGCAGCCGAGTGGGTTTGGGTCTAGCCGAGTGGGTTTGGGTCTAGCCGAGAGGGTTTGGGTCTTGGCAAGTGGGTTTGGGTCTTGCGGAGTGGGTTTCTGTGTAGCCGAGTGGGTTTGGGGCTAGCCGAGTGGGTTTGGGTTTAGCCGAGTGGGTTTGGGTCTATCCGAGTGGGTTTGGGTCTAGCGGAGTGGGTTTTGAGTCTAGCGGAGTGGGTTTGGGTCTAGCGGAGTGGGTTTGAGTCTAACGGAGTGGGTTTGGGTCTAGCCGAGTGGGTTTGGGTTTAGCCGAGTGGGTTTGTGTCTAGCCGAGTGGGTTTGGGACTAGCGGTGTGGGTTTGCATCTAGTCAAGTGGGTTTGGGTCCAGCCGTGTGGGTTTGGGTGTAGCGGAGTGGGTTTGGGTCTAGCGGACTGGGTTTGGGTCTAGCGGAGTGGGTTTGGGTCTAGCCGAGTGGGTTTGGGTCTACCGAGTGGGTTTGGGTCTAGCCGAGTGGGTTTGGGTCTAGCGGAGTGGGTGTGGGTCTAGCAGAGTGGGTTTGAGTCTAGCGGAGTGGGTTTGGGTCTAGCGGACTGGGTTTGGGTCTAGCGGAGTGGGTTTGGGTCTAGCGGAGTGGGTTTGGGTCTACCGAGTGGGTTTGGGTCTAGCGGAGTGGGTTTGGGTCTACCGAGTGGGTTTGGGTCTAGCCGAGTGGGCTTGGGTCTAGCCGAGTGGGTTTGGGTCTAGCCGAGTGGGTTTGGGTCTAGCCGAGTGGGTTTGGGTCTAGCCGAGTGGGTTTGGGTCTAGCCGAGTGGGTTTGGGTCTAGCGGAGTGGGTTTGGGAGCAGCTGAGTGGGTTTGGGTCTAGCCGAGTGGGTTTGGGTCTAGCCGAGAGGGTTTGGGTCTAGGCGAGTGGGTTTGGTTCTTGCGGAGTGGGTTTGGTTGTAGCCGAGTGGGTTTGGGGCTAGCCGAGTGGGTTTGGTTCCAGCCAAGAGGGTTTGCGTCTAGCCGAGTGGGTTTGGGTCTAGACGAGTGGGTTTGGGTCTAGCCGAGTGGGTTTGGGTCTAGCCGAGTGGGTTTGGGTCTATCCGAGTGGGTTTTGATTCTAGCGGAGTGGGCTTGGGTCTAGCGGAGTGGGTTTGAGTCGAATGGAGTGGGTTTGGGTCTAGCGGAGTGGGTTTGGGTCTGGCCGAGTGGGTTTGCGTCTAGTCGAGTGGGTTTGGGTCTAGCGGAGTGGGTTTGGGTCTAGAGGAGTGGGGTTGGGTCTAGCGGAGTGGGTTTGGGTCTGGCCGAGTGGGTTTGGGTCTAGCGGAGTGGGTTTGGGTCTAGCCGAGTGGGTTTGGGTCTAGCGGAGTGGGTTTGGGTCAAGCCGAGTGGGTGTGGGTCTAGCCGAGAGGGTTTGGGTCTAGCCGAGTGGGTTTCGGTCCAGCCGAGTGTGTTTGGGTCTAGCCGAGTGGGTTTGTGTCTAGCGGAGTGGGTTTGGGTCTAGCGGAGTGGGTTAGGGTCTAGCGGAGTGGGTTTGGGTCTAGCGGAGTGGGTTTGGGTCTAGCGGAGTGGGTTTGGGTCTAGCGGAGTGGGTTTGGGTCTAGCGGAATAGGTTTGTATCAAGCGGAGTGGGTTTGGGTCTAGCGGAGTGGGTTTGGGTCTAGCGGAGTGGGTTTGGGTCTAGCGGAGTGGGTTTGGGTCTACCGAGTGGGTTTGGGTCTAGCCGAATGGGTTTGGGTCTAGCCGAGTGGGTTTGGGTCTAGCCGAGTGGGTTTGGGTCTAGCCAAGTGGGTTGGGGTCTAGCCGAGTGGGTTTGGGTCTAGCCGAGTGGGTTTGGGTCTAGCGGAGTGGGTTTGGGTCTAGCGGAGTGGGTTTGGGTGCAGCCGAGTGGGTTTGGGTCTAGCCGAGTGGGTTTGGGTCTTGGCAAGTGGGTTTGGGTCTTGCGGAGTGGGTTTTTGTGTCTTGCGGAGTGGGTTTTTGTGTAGCCGAGTGGGTTTGGTGCTAGCCGAGTGGGTTTCGGTCTAGGCGAGTGGGTTTGGGTCTATCCGAGTGGGTTTGGGTCTAGTGAAGTGGGTTTTGAGTCTAGCGGAGTGGGTTTGGGTCTAGCGGAGTGGGTTTGAGTCTAACGGAGTGGGTTTGGGTCTAGCCGAGTGGGTTTGGGTTTAGCCGAGTGGGTTTGTGTCTAGCCGAGTGGGTTTGGGTCTAGCGGAGTGGGTTTGCATCTAGCCGAGTGGGTTTGGGTCTAGCGGAGTGGGTTTGGGTCTAGCGGAGTGGGTTTGGGTCTAGCGGACTGGGTTTGGGTCTAGCGGAGTGGGTTTGGGTCTCGCGGAGTGGGTTTGGGTGCAGCCGAGTGGGTTTGGGTCTATCCGAGTGGGTTTGCGTCTAGCCGAGAGGGTTTGGGTCCAGGCGAGTGGGTTTGGGTCTTGCGGAGTGGGTTTCGGTGTAGCCGAGTGGGTTTGGGGCTCGCCGAGTGGGTTTGGGTCCAGCCGAGTGGGTTTGGGTCTAGCGGAGTGGGTTTGGGTGCAGCCGAGTGGGTTTGGGTCTATCCGAGTGGGTTTGCGTCTAGCCGAGTGGGTTTGGGTCTAGCGGAGTGGGTTTGGGTCTAGCGGAGTGGGTTTGGGTCTAGCGGACTGGGTTTGGGTCTAGCGGAGTGGGTTTGGGTCTAGCGGAGTGGGTTTGGGTGCAGCCGAGTGGGTTTGGGTCTATCCGAGTGGGTTTGCGTCTAGCCGAGAGGGTTTGGGTCTAGGCGAGTGGGTTTGGGTCTTGCGGAGTGGGTTTCGGTGTAGCCGAGTGGGTTTGGGGCTCGCCGAGTGGGTTTGGGTCCAGCCGAGTGGGTTTGGGTGTAGCCGAGTGGGTTTGGGTCTAGACGAGTGGGTGTGGGTCTATCCGAGTGGGTTTGGGTCTAGCCGAGTGGGTTTGGGTCTATCCGAGTGGGTTTGGGTCTAGCGGAGTGGGTTTGGGTCTCGCGGACTGGGTTGGGACTAGCGGAGTGGGTTTGGGTCTAGCGGAGTGGGTTTGGGTCTACCGAGTGGGTTTGGGTCCAGCCGAGTGGGATTGGGCCTAGCCGAGTGGGTTTGGGTCTAGCTGAGTGGGTTTGGGTCTAGCCGAGTGGGTTTGGGTCTAGCCGAGTGGCTTTGGGTCTAGCCGAGTGGCTTTGGGTCTAGCCGAGTGGGTTTGGGTGCAGCCGAGTGGGTTTGGGTGCAGCCGAGTGGGTTTGGGTCTAGCCGAGAGGGTTTGGGTCTAGGCGAGTGGGTTTGGGTCTTGCGGATTGGGTTTGGGTGTAGCCGAGTGGGTTTGGGGCTAGCCGAGTGGGTTTGGGTCCAGCCGAGTGGGTTTGGGTCTAGCCGAGTGGGTTTGGGTCTAGCGGAGTGGGTTTGGGTCTAGAGGAGTGGGGTTGGGTCTAGCGGAGTGGGTTTGGGTCTGGCCGAGTGGGTTTGGGTCTAGCGGAGTGGGTTTGGGTCTAGCCGAGTGGGTTTGGGTCTAGCGGAGTGGGTTTGGGTCAAGCCGAGTGGGTGTGGGTCTAGCCGAGAGGGTTTGTGTCTAGCCGAGTGGGTTTCGGTCCAGCCGAGTGTGTTTGGGTCTAGCCGAGTGGGTTTGTGTCTAGCGGAGTGGGTTTGGGTCTAGCGGAGTGGGTTAGGGTCTAGCGGAGTGGGTTTGGGTCTAGCGGAGTGGGTTTGGGTCTAGCGGAGTGGGTTTGGGTCTAGCCGAGTGGGTTTGGGTTTAGCCGAGTGGGTTTGTGTCTAGCCGAGTGGGTTTGGGTCTAGCGGAGTGGGTTTGCATCTAGCCGAGTGGGTTTGGGGCTAGCCGAGTGGGTTTGGGTCCAGCCGAGTGGGTTTGGGTCTAGCCGAGTGGGTTTGGGTCTAGACGTGTGGGTTTGGGTCTAGCCGAGTGGGTTTGTGTCTAGCGGAGTGGCTTTGGGCCTAGCGGAGTGGTTTAGGGTCTAGCGGAGTGGGTTTGGGTCTAGCCGAGTGGGTTTGGGTCTCGCGGAGTGGCTTTGGGTCTAGCCGAGTGGGTTTGGGTCTAGCCGATAGGGTTTGGGTCTAGCCGAGTGGGTTTGGGTCTAGCCGAGTGGGTTTGGGTCTAGCCGAGTGGGTTTGTGACTAGCGGAGTGGCTTTGGGTCTAGCGGAGTGGGTTAGGGTCTAGCGGAGTGGGTTTGGGTCTAGCGGAGTGGGTTTGAGTCTAGCGGAGTGGGTTTGGGTCTAGCGGAGTGGGTTTGGGTCTAGCAGAGTGGGTTTGAGTCTAGCGAAGTGGGTTTGGGTCTAGCGGACTGGGTTTGGGTCTAGCGGAGTGGGTTTGGGTCTAGCGGAGTGGGTTTGGGTCCACCCAATGGGTTTGGGTCTAGCCGAGTGGGCTTGGGTCTAGCCGAGTGGGTTTGGGTCTAGCCGAGTGGGTTTGGGTCTAGCGGAGTGGGTTTGGGTGCAGCCGAGTGGGTTTGGGTCTAGCCGAGTGGGTTTGGGTCTAGCCGAGAGGGTTTGGGTCTAGGCGAGTGGGTTTGGGTCTTGCGGAGTGGGTTTGGTTGTAGCCGAGTGGGTTTGGGGCTAGCCGAGTGGGTTTGGGTCCAGCCAAGTGGGTTTGGGTCTAGCCGAGAGGGTTTGGGTCTAGACGAGTGGGTTTGGGTCTAGCCGAGTGGGTTTGGGTCTAGCCGAGTGGGTTTGGGTCTATCCGAGTGGGTTTTCATTCTAGCGGAGTGGGCTTGGGTCTAGCGGAGTGGGTTTGAGTCTAACGGAGTGGGTTTGGGTCTAGCCGAGTGGGTTTGGGTCTGGCCGAGTGGGTTTGCGTCTAGCCGAGTGGGTTTGGGTCTAGCGGAGTGGGTTTGGGTCTAGAGGAGTGGGGTTGGGTCTAGCGGAGTGGGTTTGGGTCTAGCGGAGTGGGTTTGGGTCTAGCGGAGTGGGTTTGGGTCTACCGAGTGGGTTTGGGTCTAGCGGAGTGGGTTTGGGTCTACCGAGTGGGTTTGGGTCTAGCCGAGTGGGCTTGGGTCTAGCCGAGTGGGTTTGGGTCTAGCCGAGTGGGTTTGGGTCTAGCCGAGTGGGTTTGGGTCTAGCCGAGTGGGTTTGGGTCTAGCCGAGTGGGTTTGGGTCTAGAGGAGTGGGTTTGGGAGCAGCTGAGTGGGTTTGGGTCTAGCCGAGTGGGTTTGGGTCTAGCCGAGAGGGTTTGGGTCTAGGCGAGTGGGTTTGGTTCTTGCGGAGTGGGTTTGGTTGTAGCCGAGTGGGTTTGGGGCTAGCCGAGTGGGTTTGGTTCCAGCCAAGAGGGTTTGCGTCTAGCCGAGTGGGTTTGGGTCTAGACGAGTGGGTTTGGGTCTAGCCGAGTGGGTTTGGGTCTAGCCGAGTGGGTTTGGGTCTATCCGAGTGGGTTTTGATTCTAGCGGAGTGGGCTTGGGTCTAGCGGAGTGGGTTTGAGTCGAATGGAGTGGGTTTGGGTCTAGCGGAGTGGGTTTGGGTCTGGCCGAGTGGGTTTGCGTCTAGTCGAGTGGGTTTGGGTCTAGCGGAGTGGGTTTGGGTCTAGAGGAGTGGGGTTGGGTCTAGCGGAGTGGGTTTGGGTCTGGCCGAGTGGGTTTGGGTCTAGCGGAGTGGGTTTGGGTCTAGCCGAGTGGGTTTGGGTCTAGCGGAGTGGGTTTGGGTCAAGCCGAGTGGGTGTGGGTCTAGCCGAGAGGGTTTGGGTCTAGCCGAGTGGGTTTCGGTCCAGCCGAGTGTGTTTGGGTCTAGCCGAGTGGGTTTGTGTCTAGCGGAGTGGGTTTGGGTCTAGCGGAGTGGGTTAGGGTCTAGCGGAGTGGGTTTGGGTCTAGCGGAGTGGGTTTGGGTCTAGCGGAGTGGGTTTGGGTCTAGCGGAGTGGGTTTGGGTCTAGCGGAATAGGTTTGTATCAAGCGGAGTGGGTTTGGGTCTAGCGGAGTGGGTTTGGGTCTAGCGGAGTGGGTTTGGGTCTAGCGGAGTGGGTTTGGGTCTACCGAGTGGGTTTGGGTCTAGCCGAATGGGTTTGGGTCTAGCCGAGTGGGTTTGGGTCTAGCCGAGTGGGTTTGGGTCTAGCCAAGTGGGTTGGGGTCTAGCCGAGTGCGTTTGGGTCTAGCCGAGTGGGTTTGGGTCTAGCGGAGTGGGTTTGGGTCTAGCGGAGTGGGTTTGGGTGCAGCCGAGTGGGTTTGGGTCTAGCGGAGTGGGTTTGGGTCTAGCCGAGTGGGTTTGGGTCTAGCGGAGTGGGTTTGGGTCAAGCCGAGTGGGTGTGGGTCTAGCCGAGAGGGTTTGGGTCTAGCCGAGTGGGTTTCGGTCCAGCCGAGTGTGTTTGGGTCTAGCCGAGTGGGTTTGTGTCTAGCGGAGTGGGTTTGGGTCTAGCGGAGTGGGTTAGGGTCTAGCGGAGTGGGTTTGGGTCTAGCGGAGTGGGTTTGGGTCTAGCGGAGTGGGTTTGGGTCTAGCGGAGTGGGTTTGGGTCTAGCGGAATAGGTTTGTATCAAGCGGAGTGGGTTTGGGTCTAGCGGAGTGGGTTTGGGTCTAGCGGAGTGGGTTTGGGTCTAGCGGAGTGGGTTTGGGTCTACCGAGTGGGTTTGGGTCTAGCCGAATGGGTTTGGGTCTAGCCGAGTGGGTTTGGGTCTAGCCGAGTGGGTTTGGGTCTAGCCAAGTGGGTTGGGGTCTAGCCGAGTGGGTTTGGGTCTAGCCGAGTGGGTTTGGGTGCAGCCGAGTGGGTTTGGGTGCAGCCGAGTGGGTTTGGGTCTAGCCGAGAGGGTTTGGGTCTAGGCGAGTGGGTTTGGGTCTTGCGGATTGGGTTTGGGTGTAGCCGAGTGGGTTTGGGGCTAGCCGAGTGGGTTTGGGTCCAGCCGAGTGGGTTTGGGTCTAGCCGAGTGGGTTTGGGTCTAGCGGAGTGGGTTTGGGTCTAGAGGAGTGGGGTTGGGTCTAGCGGAGTGGGTTTGGGTCTGGCCGAGTGGGTTTGGGTCTAGCGGAGTGGGTTTGGGTCTAGCCGAGTGGGTTTGGGTCTAGCGGAGTGGGTTTGGGTCAAGCCGAGTGGGTGTGGGTCTAGCCGAGAGGGTTTGGGTCTAGCCGAGTGGGTTTCGGTCCAGCCGAGTGTGTTTGGGTCTAGCCGAGTGGGTTTGTGTCTAGCGGAGTGGGTTTGGGTCTAGCGGAGTGGGTTAGGGTCTAGCGGAGTGGGTTTGGGTCTAGCGGAGTGGGTTTGGGTCTAGCGGAGTGGGTTTGGGTCTAGCCGAGTGGGTTTGGGTTTAGCCGAGTGGGTTTGTGTCTAGCCGAGTGGGTTTGGGTCTAGCGGAGTGGGTTTGCATCTAGCCGAGTGGGTTTGGGGCTAGCCGAGTGGGTTTGGGTCCAGCCGAGTGGGTTTGGGTCTAGCCGAGTGGGTTTGGGTCTAGACGTGTGGGTTTGGGTCTAGCCGAGTGGGTTTGTGTCTAGCGGAGTGGCTTTGGGCCTAGCGGAGTGGGTTAGGGTCTAGCGGAGTGGGTTTGGGTCTAGCCGAGTGGGTTTGGGTCTCGCGGAGTGGCTTTGGGTCTAGCCGAGTGGGTTTGGGTCTAGCCGATAGGGTTTGGGTCTAGCCGAGTGGGTTTGGGTCTAGCCGAGTGGGTTTGGGTCTAGCCGAGTGGGTTTGTGACTAGCGGAGTGGCTTTGGGTCTAGCGGAGTGGGTTAGGGTCTAGCGGAGTGGGTTTGGGTCTAGCGGAGTGGGTTTGAGTCTAGCGGAGTGGGTTTGGGTCTAGCGGAGTGGGTTTGGGTCTAGCAGAGTGGGTTTGAGTCTAGCGAAGTGGGTTTGGGTCTAGCGGACTGGGTTTGGGTCTAGCGGAGTGGGTTTGGGTCTAGCGGAGTGGGTTTGGGTCCACCCAATGGGTTTGGGTCTAGCCGAGTGGGCTTGGGTCTAGCCGAGTGGGTTTGGGTCTAGCCGAGTGGGTTTGGGTCTAGCGGAGTGGGTTTGGGTGCAGCCGAGTGGGTTTGGGTCTAGCCGAGTGGGTTTGGGTCTAGCCGAGAGGGTTTGGGTCTAGGCGAGTGGGTTTGGGTCTTGCGGAGTGGGTTTGGTTGTAGCCGAGTGGGTTTGGGGCTAGCCGAGTGGGTTTGGGTCCAGCCAAGTGGGTTTGGGTCTAGCCGAGAGGGTTTGGGTCTAGACGAGTGGGTTTGGGTCTAGCCGAGTGGGTTTGGGTCTAGCCGAGTGGGTTTGGGTCTATCCGAGTGGGTTTTCATTCTAGCGGAGTGGGCTTGGGTCTAGCGGAGTGGGTTTGAGTCTAACGGAGTGGGTTTGGGTCTAGCCGAGTGGGTTTCGGTCTGGCCGAGTGGGTTTGCGTCTAGCCGAGTGGGTTTGGGTCTAGCGGAGTGGGTTTGGGTCTAGAGGAGTGGGGTTGGGTCTAGCGGAGTGGGTTTGGGTCTAGCGGAGTGGGTTTGGGTCTAGCGGAGTGGGTTTGGGTCTACCGAGTGGGTTTGGGTCTAGCGGAGTGGGTTTGGGTCTACCGAGTGGGTTTGGGTCTAGCCGAGTGGGCTTGGGTCTAGCCGAGTGGGTTTGGGTCTAGCCGAGTGGGTTTGGGTCTAGCCGAGTGGGTTTGGGTCTAGCCGAGTGGGTTTGGGTCTAGCCGAGTGGGTTTGGGTCTAGCGGAGTGGGTTTGGGAGCAGCTGAGTGGGTTTGGGTCTAGCCGAGTGGGTTTGGGTCTAGCCGAGAGGGTTTGGGTCTAGGCGAGTGGGTTTGGTTCTTGCGGAGTGGGTTTGGTTGTAGCCGAGTGGGTTTGGGGCTAGCCGAGTGGGTTTGGTTCCAGCCAAGAGGGTTTGCGTCTAGCCGAGTGGGTTTGGGTCTAGACGAGTGGGTTTGGGTCTAGCCGAGTGGGTTTGGGTCTAGCCGAGTGGGTTTGGGTCTATCCGAGTGGGTTTTGATTCTAGCGGAGTGGGCTTGGGTCTAGCGGAGTGGGTTTGAGTCGAATGGAGTGGGTTTGGGTCTAGCGGAGTGGGTTTGGGTCTGGCCGAGTGGGTTTGCGTCTAGTCGAGTGGGTTTGGGTCTAGCGGAGTGGGTTTGGGTCTAGAGGAGTGGGGTTGGGTCTAGCGGAGTGGGTTTGGGTCTGGCCGAGTGGGTTTGGGTCTAGCGGAGTGGGTTTGGGTCTAGCCGAGTGGGTTTGGGTCTAGCGGAGTGGGTTTGGGTCAAGCCGAGTGGGTGTGGGTCTAGCCGAGAGGGTTTGGGTCTAGACGAGTGGGTTTCGGTCCAGCCGAGTGTGTTTGGGTCTAGCCGAGTGGGTTTGTGTCTAGCGGAGTGGGTTTGGGTCTAGCGGAGTGGGTTAGGGTCTAGCGGAGTGGGTTTGGGTCTAGCGGAGTGGGTTTGGGTCTAGCGGAGTGGGTTTGGGTCTAGCGGAGTGGGTTTGGGTCTAGCGGAATAGGTTTGTATCAAGCGGAGTGGGTTTGGGTCTAGCGGAGTGGGTTTGGGTCTAGCGGAGTGGGTTTGGGTCTAGCGGAGTGGGTTTGGGTCTACCGAGTGGGTTTGGGTCTAGCCGAATGGGTTTGGGTCTAGCCGAGTGGGTTTGGGTCTAGCCGAGTGGGTTTGGGTCTAGCCAAGTGGGTTGGGGTCTAGCCGAGTGGGTTTGGGTCTAGCCGAGTGGGTTTGGGTCTAGCGGAGTGGGTTTGGGTCTAGCGGAGTGGGTTTGGGTGCAGCCGAGTGGGTTTGGGTCTAGCGGAGTGGGTTTGGGTCTAGCCGAGTGGGTTTGGGTCTAGCGGAGTGGGTTTGGGTCAAGCCGAGTGGGTGTGGGTCTAGCCGAGAGGGTTTGGGTCTAGCCGAGTGGGTTTCGGTCCAGCCGAGTGTGTTTGGGTCTAGCCGAGTGGGTTTGTGTCTAGCGGAGTGGGTTTGGGTCTAGCGGAGTGGGTTAGGGTCTAGCGGAGTGGGTTTGGGTCTAGCGGAGTGGGTTTGGGTCTAGCGGAGTGGGTTTGGGTCTAGCGGAGTGGGTTTGGGTCTAGCGGAATAGGTTTGTATCAAGCGGAGTGGGTTTGGGTCTAGCGGAGTGGGTTTGGGTCTAGCGGAGTGGGTTTGGGTCTAGCGGAGTGGGTTTGGGTCTACCGAGTGGGTTTGGGTCTAGCCGAATGGGTTTGGGTCTAGCCGAGTGGGTTTGGGTCTAGCCGAGTGGGTTTGGGTCTAGCCAAGTGGGTTGGGGTCTAGCCGAGTGGGTTTGGGTCTAGCCGAGTGGGTTTGGGTCTAGCGGAGTGGGTTTGGGTCTAGCGGAGTGGGTTTGGGTGCAGCCGAGTGGGTTTGGGTCTAGCCGAGTGGGTTTGGGTCTAGCCGAGAGGGTTTGGGTCTTGGCAAGTGGGTTTGGGTCTTACGGAGTGGGTTTTTGTGTAGCCGAGTGGGTTTGGTGCTAGCCGAGTGGGTTTCGGTCTAGGCGAGTGGGTTTGGGTCTATCCGAGTGGGTTTGGGTCTAGTGAAGTGGGTTTTGAGTCTAGCGGAGTGGGTTTGGGTCTAGCGGAGTGGGTTTGAGTCTAACGGAGTGGGTTTGGGTCTAGCCGAGTGGGTTTGGGTTTAGCCGAGTGGGTTTGTGTCTAGCCGAGTGGGTTTGGGTCTAGCGGAGTGGGTTTGCATCTAGCCGAGTGGGTTTGGGTTTAGCGGAGTGGGTTTGGGTCTAGCGGAGTGGGTTTGGGTCTAGCGGACTGGGTTTGGGTCTAGCGGAGTGGGTTTGGGTCTCGCGGAGTGGGTTTGGGTGCAGCCGAGTGGGTTTGGGTCTATCCGAGTGGGTTTGCGTCTAGCCGAGAGGGTTTGGGTCTAGGCGAGTGGGTTTGGGACTTGCGGAGTGGGTTTCGGTGTAGCCGAGTGGGTTTGGGGCTCGCCGAGTGGGTTTGGGTCCAGCCGAGTGGGTTTGGGTCTAGCGGAGTGGGTTTGGGTGCAGCCGAGTGGGTTTGGGTCTATCCGAGTGGGTTTGCGTCTAGCCGAGTGGGTTTGGGTCTAGCGGAGTGGGTTTGGGTCTAGCGGAGTGGGTTTGGGTCTAGCGGACTGGGTTTGGGTCTAGCGGAGTGGGTTTGGGTCTAGCGGAGTGGGTTTGGGTGCAGCCGAGTGGGTTTGGGTCTATCCGAGTGGGTTTGCGTCTAGCCGAGAGGGTTTGGGTCTAGGCGAGTGGGTTTGGGTCTTGCGGAGTGGGTTTCGGTGTAGCCGAGTGGGTTTGGGGCTCGCCGAGTGGGTTTGGGTCCAGCCGAGTGGGTTTGGGTGTAGCCGAGTGGGTTTGGGTCTAGACGAGTGGGTGTGGGTCTATCCGAGTGGGTTTGGGTCTAGCCGAGTGGGTTTGGGTCTATCCGAGTGGGTTTGGGTCTAGCGGAGTGGGTTTGGGTCTCGCGGACTGGGTTGGGACTAGCGGAGTGGGTTTGGGTCTAGCGGAGTGGGTTTGGGTCTACCGAGTGGGTTTGGGTCCAGCCGAGTGGGATTGGGCCTAGCCGAGTGGGTTTGGGTCTAGCTGAGTGGGTTTGGGTCTAGCCGAGTGGGTTTGGGTCTAGCCGAGTGGCTTTGGGTCTAGCCGAGTGGCTTTGGGTCTAGCCGAGTGGGTTTGGGTGCAGCCGAGTGGGTTTGTGTCAAGCCGAGTGGGTTTGGGTCTAGCCGAGAGGGTTTGGGTCTAGGCGAGTGGGTTTGGGTCTTGCGGATTGGGTTTGGGTGTAGCCGAGTGGGTTTGGGGCTAGCCGAGTGGGTTTGGGTCCAGCCGAGTGGGTTTGGGTCTAGCCGAGTGGGTTTGGGTCTAGCGGAGTGGGTTTGGGTCTAGAGGAGTGGGGTTGGGTCTAGCGGAGTGGGTTTGGGTCTGGCCGAGTGGGTTTGGGTCTAGCGGAGTGGGTTTGGGTCTAGCCGAGTGGGTTTGGGTCTAGCGGAGTGGGTTTGGGTCAAGCCGAGTGGGTGTGGGTCTAGCCGAGAGGGTTTGGGTCTAGCCGAGTGGGTTTCGTTCCAGCCGAGTGTGTTTGGGTCTAGCCGAGTGGGTTTGTGTCTAGCGGAGTGGGTTTGGGTCTAGCGGAGTGGGTTAGGGTCTAGCGGAGTGGGTTTGGGTCTAGCGGAGTGGGTTTGGGTCTAGCGGAGTGGGTTTGGGTCTAGCCGAGTGGGTTTGGGTTTAGCCGAGTGGGTTTGTGTCTAGCCGAGTGGGTTTGGGTCTAGCGGAGTGGGTTTGCATCTAGCCGAGTGGGTTTGGGGCTAGCCGAGTGGGTTTGGGTCCAGCCGAATGGGTTTGGGTCTAGCCGAGTGGGTTTGGGTCTAGACGTGTGGGCTTGGGTCTAGCCGAGTGGGTTTGTGTCTAGCGGAGTGGCTTTGGGCCTAGCGGAGTGGGTTAGGGTCTAGCGGAGTGGGTTTGGGTCTAGCCGAGTGGGTTTGGGTCTCGCGGAGTGGCTTTGGGTCTAGCCGAGTGGGTTTGGGTCTAGCCGATAGGGTTTGGGTCTAGCCGAGTGGGTTTGGGTCTAGCCGAGTGGGTTTGGGTCTAGCCGAGTGGGTTTGTGACTAGCGGAGTGGCTTTGGGTCTAGCGGAGTGGGTTAGGGTCTAGCGGAGTGGGTTTGGGTCTAGCGGAGTGGGTTTGAGTCTAGCGGAGTGGGTTTGGGTCTAGCGGAGTGGGTTTGGGTCTAGCAGAGTGGGTTTGAGTCTAGCGAAGTGGGTTTGGGTCTAGCGGACTGGGTTTGGGTCTAGCGGAGTGGGTTTGGGTCTAGCGGAGTGGGTTTGGGTCCACCCAATGGGTTTGGGTCTAGCCGAGTGGGCTTGGGTCTAGCCGAGTGGGTTTGGGTCTAGCCGAGTGGGTTTGGGTCTAGCTGAGTGGGTTTGGGTGCAGCCGAGTGGGTTTGGGTCTAGCCGAGTGGGTTTGGGTCTAGCCGAGAGGGTTTGGGTCTAGGCGAGTGGGTTTGGGTCTTGCGGAGTGGGTTTGGTTGTAGCCGAGTGGGTTTGGGGCTAGCCGAGTGGGTTTGGGTCTAGCGGACTGGGTTTGGGTCTAGCGGAGTGGGTTTGGGTCTAGCGGAGTGGGTTTGGGTGCAGCCGAGTGGGTTTGGGTCTATCCGAGTGGGTTTGCGTCTAGCCGAGAGGGTTTGGGTCTAGGCGAGTGGGTTTGGGTCTTGCGGAGTGGGTTTCGGTGTAGCCGAGTGGGTTTGGGGCTCGCCGAGTGGGTTTGGGTCCAGCCGAGTGGGTTTGGGTGTAGCCGAGTGGGTTTGGGTCTAGACGAGTGGGTGTGGGTCTATCCGAGTGGGTTTGGGTCTAGCCGAGTGGGTTTGGGTCTATCCGAGTGGGTTTGGGTCTAGCGGAGTGGGTTTGGGTCTCGCGGACTGGGTTGGGACTAGCGGAGTGGGTTTGGGTCTAGCGGAGTGGGTTTGGGTCCACCGAGTGGGTTTGGGTCCAGCCGAGTGGGATTGGGCCTAGCCGAGTGGGTTTGGGTCTAGCTGAGTGGGTTTGGGTCTAGCCGAGTGGGTTTGGGTCTAGCCGAGTGGCTTTGGGTCTAGCCGAGTGGCTTTGGGTCTAGCCGAGTGGGTTTGGGTGCAGCCGAGTGGGTTTGGGTCAAGCCGAGTGGGTTTGGGTCTAGCCGAGAGGGTTTGGGTCTTGGCGAGTGGGTTTGGGTCTTGCGGATTGGGTTTGGGTGTAGCCGAGTGGGTTTGGGGCTAGCCGAGTGGGTTTGGGTCCAGCCGAGTGGGTTTGGGTCTGGCCGAGTGGGTTTGGGTCTAGCGGAGTGGGTTTGGGTCTAGAGGAGTGGGGTTGGGTCTAGCGGAGTGGGTTTGGGTCTGGTCGAGTGGGTTTGGGTCTAGCGGAGTGGGTTTGGGTCTAGCCGAGTGGGTTTGGGTCTAGCGGAGTGGGTTTGGGTCAAGCCGAGTGGGTGTGGGTCTAGCCGAGAGGGTTTGGGTCTAGCCGAGTGGGTTTCGGTCCAGCCGAGTGTGTTTGGGTCTAGCCGAGTGGGTTTGTGTCTAGCGGAGTGGGTTTGGGTCTAGCGGAGTGGGTTAGGGTCTAGCGGAGTGGGTTTGGGTCTAGCGGAGTGGGTTTGGGTCTAGCGGAGTGGGTTTGGGTCTAGCCGAGTGGGTTTGGGTTTAGCCGAGTGGGTTTGTGTCTAGCCGAGTGGGTTTGGGTCTAGCGGAGTGGGTTTGCATCTAGCCGAGTGGGTTTGGGGCTAGCCGAGTGGGTTTGGGTCCAGCCGAGTGGGTTTGGGTCTAGCCGAGTGGGTTTGGGTCTAGACGTGTGGGTTTGGGTCTAGCCGAGTGGGTTTGTGTCTAGCGGAGTGGCTTTGGGCCTAGCGGAGTGGGTTAGGGTCTAGCGGAGTGGTTTTGGGTCTAGCCGAGTGGGTTTGGGTCTCGCGGAGTGGCTTTGGGTCTAGCCGAGTGGGTTTGGGTCTAGCCGATAGGGTTTGGGTCTAGCCGAGTGGGTTTGGGTCTAGCCGAGTGGGTTTGGGTCTAGCCGAGTGGGTTTGTGACTAGCGGAGTGGCTTTGGGTCTAGCGGAGTGGGTTAGGGTCTAGCGGAGTGGGTTTGGGTCTAGCGGAGTGGGTTTGAGTCTAGCGGAGTGGGTTTGGGTCTAGCGGAGTGGGTTTGGGTCTAGCAGAGTGGGTTTGAGTCTAGCGAAGTGGGTTTGGGTCTAGCGGACTGGGTTTGGGTCTAGCGGAGTGGGTTTGGGTCTAGCGGAGTGGGTTTGGGTCCACCCAATGGGTTTGGGTCTAGCCGAGTGGGCTTGGGTCTAGCCGAGTGGGTTTGGGTCTAGCCGAGTGGGTTTGGGTCTAGCGGAGTGGGTTTGGGTGCAGCCGAGTGGGTTTGGGTCTAGCCGAGTGGGTTTGGGTCTAGCCGAGAGGGTTTGGGTCTAGGCGAGTGGGTTTGGGTCTTGCGGAGTGGGTTTGGTTGTAGCCGAGTGGGTTTGGGGCTAGCCGAGTGGGTTTGGGTCCAGCCAAGTGGGTTTGGGTCTAGCCGAGAGGGTTTGGGTCTAGACGAGTGGGTTTGGGTCTAGCCGAGTGGGTTTGGGTCTAGCCGAGTGGGTTTGGGTCTATCCGAGTGGGTTTTCATTCTAGCGGAGTGGGCTTGGGTCTAGCGGAGTGGGTTTGAGTCTAACGGAGTGGGTTTGGGTCTAGCCGAGTGGGTTTGGGTCTGGCCGAGTGGGTTTGCGTCTAGCCGAGTGGGTTTGGGTCTAGCGGAGTGGGTTTGGGTCTAGAGGAGTGGGGTTGGGTCTAGCGGAGTGGGTTTGGGTCTGGCCGAGTGGGTTTGGGTCTAGCGGAGTGGGTTTGGGTCTAGCCGAGTGGGTTTGGGTCTAGCGGAGTGGGTTTGGGTCTAGCGGAGTGGGTTTGGGTCTAGCGCAATAGGTTTGTATCTAGCGGAGTGGGTTTGGGTCTAGCGGACTGGGTTTGGGTCTAGCGGAGTGGGTTTGGGTCTAGCGGAGTGGGTTTGGGTCTACCGAGTGGGTTTGGGTCTAGCCGAATGGGTTTGGGTCTAGCCGAGTGGGTTTGGGTCTAGCCGAGTGGGTTTGGGTGCAGCCGAGTGGGTTTGGGTCCAGCCGAGTGGGTTTGGGTCTAGCCGAGAGGGTTTGGGTCTAGGCAAGAGGGTTTGGGTCTTGCGGAGTGGGTTTCGGTGTAGCCGAGTGGGTTTGGGGCTAGCCTAGTGGGTTTGGGTCTAGCCGAGTGGGTTTGGGTCTATCCGAGTGGGTTTGGGTCTATCCGAGTGGGTTTTGATTCTAGCGGAGTGGGCTTGGGTCTAGCGGAGTGGGTTTGAGTCTAACGGAGTGGGTTTGGGTCTAGCCGAGTGGGTTTGTGTCTAGCCGAGTGGGTTTGGGTCTAGCGGAGTGGGTTTGGGTCTAATGGAGTGGGTTTGGGTCTAGCCGAATGGGTTTGGGTGTAGCCGAGTGGGTTTGGGTCTAGCCGAGTGGGTTTGGGTCTAGGGGAGTGGGTTTGGGTCTAGCCGAGTGGGTTTGGGTCTAGCCGAGTGGGTTTGGGTCTAGCCGAGTGGGTTTGGGTCTAGCCAGTGGGTTTGGGTCTAGCCGAGTGGGTTTGGGTCTAGCCGAGTGGGTTTGGGTCTGGCTGAGTGGGTTTGGGTCCAGCCGAGTGGGTTTGTGTCTAGCCGAGTGGGTTTGGGTGTAGCCAAGTGGGTTTGGGTCTGGCCGAGTGGGTTTGGGTCTAGAGGATTGGGTTTGGGTCTAGCCAGTGGGTTTGGGTCTAGCCGAGTGGGTTTGGGTCTAGCCGAGTGGGTTTGTGTCTAGCCGAGTGGGTTTCGGTGTAGCCGAGTGGGTTTGGGTCTGGCCGAGTGGGTTTGGGTCTAGCGGAGTGGGTTTGGGTCAAGCCGAGTGGGTTTGGGTCTAGCGGAGTGGGTTTGGGTCTAGCCGAGTGGGTTTGGGTCTAGCCGATAGGGTTTGGGTCTAGCCGAGTGGGTTTGGGTCTAGCCGAGTGGGTTTGGGTCTAGCCGAGTGGGTTTGTGACTAGCGGAGTGGCTTTGGGTCTAGCGGAGTGGGTTAGGGTCTAGCGGAGTGGGTTTGGGTCTAGCAGATTGGGTTTGAGTCTAGCGGAGTGGGTTTGGGTCTAGCGGAGTGGGTTTGGGTCTAGCAGAGTGGGTTTGAGTCTAGCGGAGTGGGTTTGGGTCTAGCGGACTGGGTTTGGGTCCAGCCGAGTGGGCTTGGGTCTAGCTGAGTGGGTTTGGGTCTAGCCGAGTGGGTTTGGGTCTAGCCGAGTGGGTTTGGGTCTAGCCGAGTGGGTTTGGGGCTAGCCGAGTGGGTTTGGGTCTAGCGGAGTGGGTTTGGGTGCAGCCGAGTGGGTTTGGGTCTAGCCGAGTGGGTTTGGGTCTAGCCGAGAGGGTTTGGGTCTAGGCGAGTGGGTTTGGGTCTTGCGGAGTGGGTTTCGTTGTAGCCGAGTGGGTTTGGGGCGAGCCGAGTGGGTTTGGGTCCAGCCAAGTAGGTTTGGGTCCAGCCGAGTGGGTTTGGGTCTAGACGAGTGGGTTTGGGTCTAGCCGAGTGGGTTTGTGTCTAGCCGAGTGGGTTTGGGTCTATCCGAGTGGGTTTTGATTCTAGCGGAGTGGGCTTGGGTCTAGCGGAGTGGGTTTGAGTCTAACGGAGTGGGTTTGGGTCTAGCCGAGTTGGTTTGGGTCTGGCCGAGTGGGTTTGCGTCTAGCCGAGTGGGTTTGGGTCTAGCGGAGTGGGTTTAGGTCTAGAGGAGTAGGGTTGGGTCTAGCGGAGTGGGTTTGGGTCTGGCCGAGTGGGTTTGGGTCTAGCGGAGTGGGTTTGCGTCTAGCCGAGTGGGTTTGGGTCTAGCGGAGTGGGTTTGGGTCAAGCCGAGTGGGTGTGGGTCTAGCCGAGATGGTTTGGGTCTAGCCGAGTGGGTTTCGGTCTAGCCGAGTGTGTTTGGGTCTAGCCGAGTGGGTTTGTGTCTAGCGGAGTGGGTTTGGGTCTAGCGGAGTGGGTTAGGGTCTAGCGGAGTGGGTTTGGGTCTAGCGGAGTGGGCTTGGGTCTAGCGGAGTGGGTTTGGGTCTAGCGGAGTGGGTTTGGGTCTAGCGGAGTAGGTTTGTATCTAGCGGAGTGGGTTTGGGTCTAGCGGACTGGGTTTGGGTCTAGCGGAGTGGGTTTGGGTCTACCGAGTGGGTTTGGGTCTAGCCGAATGGGTTTGGGTCTAGCCGAGTGGGTTTGGGTCTAGCCCAGTGGGTTTGGGTCTAGCCGAGTGGGTTGGGGTCTAGCCGAGTGGGTTTGGGTCTAGCCGAGTGGGTTTGGGTCTAGCCGAGTGGGTTTGGGTGCAGCCGAGTGGGTTTGGGTCTAGCCGAGTGGGTTTGGGTCTAGCCGAGAGGGTTTGGGTCTAGGCAAGTGGGTTTGGGTCTTGCGGAGTGGGTTTCGGTGTAGCCGAGTGGGTTTGGGGCTAGCCTAGTGGCTTTGGGTCTAGCCGAGTGGGTTTGGGTCTATCCGAGTGGGTTTGGGTCTAGCGGAGTGGGTTTTGAGTCTAGCGGAGTGGGTTTGGGTCTAGCGGAGTGGATTTGAGTCTAACGGAGTGGGTTTGGGTCTAGCCGAGTGGGTTTGGGTTTAGCCGAGTGGGTTTGTGTCTAGCCGAGTGGGTTTGGGTCTAGCGGAGTGGGTTTGTATCTAGCCGAGTGGGTTTGGGTCTAGCGGAGTGGGTTTGGGTCTAGCGGAGTGGGTTTGGGTCTAGCGGACTGGGTTTGGTTCTAGCGGAGTGGGTTTGGGTCTAGCCGAGTGGGTTTGGGTCTACCGAGTGGGTTTGGATCTAGCCGAGTGGGTTTGGGTCTAGCCGAGTAGGTTTGGGTCTATCCGAGTGGGTTTGGGTCTAGCCGAGTGGGTTTGGGTCTAGCCGAGTGGGTTTGGGTCTAGCGGAGTGGGTTTGGGTGCAGCCGAGTGGGTTTGGGTCTAGCCGAGTGGGTTTGGGTCTAGCCGAGAGGGTTTGGGTCTAGGCGAGTGGGTTTGGGTCTTGCGGAGTGGGTTTGGGTCTAGGCGAGTGGGTTTGGGTGCAGCCGAGTGGGTTTGGGTCTAGCCGAGTGGGTTTGGGTCTAGCCGAGAGGGTTTGGGTCTAGGCAAGTGGGTTTGGGTCTTGCGGAGTGGGTTTCGGTGCAGCCGAGTGGGTTTGGGGCTCGCCGAGTGGGTTTGGCTCCAGCCGAGTGGGTTTGGGTCTAGCCGAGTGGGTTTGGGTCTAGACGAGTGGGTTTGGGACTAGCGGAGTGGGTTTGGGTCTAGCGGAGTGGGTTTGGGTCTACCGAGTGGGTTTGGGTCCAGCCGAGTGGTCTTGGGTCTAGCCGAGTGGGTTTGGGTCTAGCCGAGTGGGTTTGGGTCTAGCCGAGTGGGTTTGGGTCTAGCCGTGTGGCTTTGGGTGTAGCCGAGTGGGTTTGGGTCTTGCCGAGTGGGTTTGGGTGCAGCCGAGTGGGTTTGGGTCTAGGCGAGTGGGTTTGGGTCTAGCCGAGAGGATTTGGGTCTAGGCGAGTGGGTTTGGGTCTTGTGGATTGGGTTTGGGTGCAGCCGAGTGGGTTTGGGGCTTGCCGAGTGGGTTTGGGTCCAGCCGAGTGGGTTTGGGTCTAGCGGAGTGGGTTTGGGTCTAGCGGAGTGGGTTAGGGTATAGCGGAGTGGGTTTGGGTCTAGCGGAGTGGGTTTGGGTCTAGCGGAGTGGGTTTGGGTCTAGCGGAGTGGGTTTGGGTCTAGCGGAGTAGGTTTGTATCTAGCGGAGTGGGTTTGGGTCTAGCGGACTGGGTTTGGGTCTAGCGGAGTGGGTTTGGGTCTAGCGGAGTGGGTTTGGGTCTACCGAGTGGGTTTGGGTCTAGCCAAATGGGTTTGGGTCTAGCCGAGTGGGTTTGTGTCTAGCCGAGTGGGTTTGGGTCTAGCCGAGTGGGTTGGGGTCTAGCCGAGTGGGTTTGGGTCTAGCCGAGTGGGTTTGGGTCTAGCCGAGTGGGTTTGGGTGCAGCCGAGTGGGTTTGGGTCTAGCCGAGTGGGTTTGGGTCTAGCCGAGAGGGTTTGGGTCTAGGCAAGTGGGTTTGGGTTTTGCGGAGTGGGTTTCGGTGTAGCCGAGTGGGTATGGGGCTAGACTAGTGGCTTTGGGTCTAGCCGAGTGGGTTTGGGTCTATCCGAGTGGGTTTGGGTCTAGCGGAGTGGGTTTTGAGTCTAGCGGAGTGGGTTTGGGTCTAGCGGAGTGGGTTTGAGTCTAACGGAGTGGGTTTGGGTCTAGCCGAGTGGGTTTGGGTTTAGCCGAGTGGGTTTGTGTCTAGCCGAGTGGGTTTGGGTCTAGCGGAGTGGGTTTGTATCTAGCCGAGTGGGTTTGGGTCTAGCGGAGTGGGTTTGGGTCTAGCGGAGTGGGTTTGGGTCTAGCGGACTGGGTTTGGTTCTAGCGGAGTGGGTTTGGGTCTAGCCGAGTGGGTTTGGTTCTACCGAGTGGGTTTGGGTCTAGCCGAGTGGGTTTGGGTCTAGCCGAGTGGGTTTGGGTCTAGCCGAGTGGGTTTGGGTCTAGCCGAGTGGGTTTGGGTCTAGCCGAGTGGGTTTGGGTCTAGCGGAGTGGGTTAGGGTGCAGCCGAGTGGGTTTGGGTCTAGCCGAGTGGGTTTGTGTCTAGCCGAGATGGGTTTGGGTCTAGGCGAGTGGGTTTGGGTCTTGCGGAGTGGGTTTCGGTGCATCCGAGTGGGTTTGGGGCTCGCCGAGTGGGTTTGGCTCCAGCCGAGTGGGTTTGGGTCTAGCCGAGTGGGTTTGGGTCTAGACGAGTGGGTTTGGGTCTAGCCGAGTGGGTTTGGGTCTAGCCGAGTGGGTTTGGGTCTATCCGAGTGGGTTTGGGTCTAGCGGAGTGGGTTTGGGTCTAGCGGACTGGGTTTGGGACTAGCGGAGTGGGTTTGGGTCTAGCGGAGTGGGTTTGGGTCTACCGAGTGGGTTTGGGTCCAGCCGAGTGGGCTTGGGTCTAGCCGAGTGGGTTTGGGTCTAGCCGAGTGGGTTTGGGTCTAGCCGAGTGGGTTTGGGTCTAGCCGTGTGGCTTTGGGTCTAGCCGAGTGGGTTTGGGTCTTGCCGAGTGGGTTTGGGTGCAGCCGAGTGGGTTTGGGTCTAGCCGAGTGGGTTTGGGTCTAGCCGAGAGGGTTTGGGTCTAGGCGAGTGGGTTTGGGTCTTGTGGATTGGGTTTGGGGCTAGCCGAGTGGGTTTGGGTCCAGCCGAGTGGGTTTGGGTCTAGCCGAGTGGGTTTGGGTCTAGACGAGTGGGTTTGGGTCTAGCCGAGTGGGTTTGGGTCTAGCCGAGTGGGTTTGGGTCTATCCGAGTGGGTTTGGGTCTAGCGGAGTGGGTTTTGAGTCTAGCGGAGTGGGCTTGGGTCTATCGGAGTGGGTTTGAGTCTAACGGAGTGGGTTTGGGTCTAGCCGAGTGGGTTTGGGTCTAGCGGAGTGGGTTTGTATCTAGCCGAGTGGGTTTGGGTCTAGCGGAGTGGGTTTGGGTCTAGCTGAGTGGGTTTGGGTCTAGCGGACTGGGTTTGGTTCTAGCGGAGTGGGTTTGGGTCTAGCCGAGTGGGTTTGGGTCTACCGAGTGGGTTTGGATCTAGCCGAGTGGGTTTGGGTCTAGCCGAGTGGGTTTGGGTCTAGCCGAGTGGGTTTGGGTCTAGCCGAGTGGGTTTGGGTCTAGCCGAGTGGGTTTGGGTCTAGCCGAGTGGGTTTGGGTATAGCGGAGTGGGTTTGGGTGCAGCCGAGTGGGTTTGGGTCTAGCCGAGTGGGTTTGTGTCTAGCCGAGAGGGTTTGGGTCTAGGCGAGTGGGTTTGGGTCTTGCGGAGTGGGTTTCGGTGCAGCCGAGTGGGTTTGGGGCTCGCCGAGTGGGTTTGGCTCCAGCCGAGTGGGTTTGGGTCTAGCCGAGTGGGTTTGGGTCTAGACGAGTGGGTTTGGGTCTAGCCGAGTGGGTTTGGGTCTAGCCGAGTGGGTTTGGGTCTATCCGAGTGGGTTTGGGTCTAGCGGAGTGGGTTTGGGTCTAGCGGACTGGGTTTGGGACTAGCGGAGTGGGTTTGGGTCTAGCGGAGTGGGTTTGGGTCTACCGAGTGGGTTTGGGTCCAGCCGAGTGGGCTTGGGTCTAGCCGAGTGGGTTTGGGTCTAGCCGAGTGGGTTTGGGTCTAGCCGAGTGGGTTTGGGTCTAGCCGTGTGGCTTTGGGTCTAGCCGAGTGGGTTTGGGTCTTGCCGAGTGGGTTTGGGTGCAGCCGAGTGGGTTTGGGTCTAGCCGAGTGGGTTTGGGTCTAGCCGAGAGGGTTTGGGTCTAGGCGAGTGGGTTTGGGTCTTGTGGATTGGGTTTGGGTGTAGCCGAGTGGGTTTGGGGCTAGCCGAGTGGGTTTGGGTCCAGCCGAGTGGGTTTGGGTCTAGCCGAGTGGGTTTGGGTCTAGACGAGTGGGTTTGGGTCTAGCCGAGTGGGTTTGGGTCTAGCCGAGTGGGTTTGGGTCTATCCGAGTGGGTTTGGGTCTAGCGGAGTGGGTTTTGAGTCTAGCGGAGTGGGCTTGGGTCTATCGGAGTGGGTTTGAGTCTAACGGAGTGGGTTTGGGTCTAGCCGAGTGGGTTTGGGTCTAGCCGAGTGGGTTTGTGTCTAGCTGAGTGGGTTTGGGTCTAGCAGAGTGGGTTTGTATCTAGCCGATTGGGTTTGGGTCTAGCGGAGTGGGTTTGGGTCTAAAGGAGTGGGGTTGGGTCTAGCGGAGTGGGTTTGGGTCTGGCCTAGTGGGTTTGGGTCTAGCGGAGTGGGTTTGGGTCTAGCGGAGTGGGTTTTGGGTCTAGCCGAGTGGGATTTGGGTCTAGCCTAGAGGGTTTTGGTCTAGCCGAGTGGGTTTCAGTCTAGCCGAGTGGGTTTGGGTCTAGCCGAGTGGGTTTGTGTCTAGCGGAGTGGGTTTGGGTCTAGCGGAGTGGGATAGGGTCTAGCGGAGTGGGTTTGGGTCTAGCGGAGTGGTTTTGGGTCTAGCCGAGTGGGTTTGGGTCTAGCGGAGTGGGTTTGGGTCTAGCGGAGTGGGTTTGGGTCTAGCGGAGTGGGTTTGGGTCTAGCGGAGTGGGTTTGGGTCTACCGAGTGGGTTTGGGTCTAGCCGAGTGGGTTTGGGTCTAGCCGAGTGGCTTTGGGTCTGGCCGAGTGGGTTTGGGTCTAGCCGAGTGGGTTTGGGTCTAGCCGAGTGGGTTTGGGTATAGCCGAGTGGGTTTGGGTCTAGCCGAGTGGGTTTGGGTCTAGCCGAGTGGGTTTGGGTCTAGCCGAGTGGGTTTGGGTCTAGCGGAGTGGGTTTGGGTGCAGCCGAGTGGGTTTGGGTCTAGCCGAGTGGGTTTGGGTCTAGCCGAGAGGGTTTGGGTCTAGGCGAGTGGGTTTGGGTCTTTCGGAGTGGGTTTCGGTGTAGCCGAGTGGGTTTGGGGCTCGCCGAGTGGGTTTGGGTCCAGCCGAGTGGGTTTAGGTCTAGCCGAGTGGGTTTGGGTCTAGCCGAGTGGGTTTGGGTCTAGCGGAGTGGGTTTTGAGTCTAGCGGAGTGGGCTTGGGTCTATCGGAGTGGGTTTGAGTCTAACGGTGGGTTTGGGTCTAGCCGAGTGGGTTTGGGTCTAGCCGAGTGGGTTTGTGTCTAGCTGAGTGGGTTTGGGTCTAGCAGAGTGGGTTTGTATCTAGCCGATTGGGTTTGGGTCTAGCGGAGTGGGTTTGGGTCTAAAGGAGTGGGGTTGGGTCTAGCGGAGTGGGTTTGGGTCTGGCCGAGTGGGTTTGGGTCTAGCGGAGTGGGTTTGGGTCTAGCGGAGTGGGTATTGGGTCTAGCCGAGTGGGTTTGGGTCTAGCCTAGAGGGTTTGGGTCTAGCCGAGTGGGTTTCAGTCTAGCCGAGTGGGTTTGGGTCTAGCCGAGTGGGTTTGTGTCTAGCGGAGTGGGTTTGGGTCTAGCGGAGTGGGATAGGGTCTAGCGGAGTGGGTTTGGGTCTAGCGGAGTGGGTTTGGGTCTAGCCGAGTGGGTTTGGGTCTAGCGGAGTGGGTTTGGGTCTAGCGGAGTGGGTTTGGGTCTAGCGGAGTGGGTTTGGGTCTAGCGGAGTGGGTTTGGGTCTACCGAGTGGGTTTGGGTCTAGCCGAGTGGGTTTGGGTCTAGCCGAGTGGCTTTGGGTCTGGCCGAGTGGGTTTGGGTCTAGCCGAGTGGGTTTGGGTCTAGCCGAGTGGGTTTGGGTCTAGCCGAGTGGGTTTGGGTCTAGCCGAGTGGGTTTGGGTCTAGCCGAGTGGGTTTGGGTCTAGCCGAGTGGGTTTGGGTGCAGCCGAGTGGGTTTGGGTCTAGCCGAGTGGGTTTGGGTCTAGCCGACTGGGTTTCAGTCTAGCCGAGTGGGTTTGGGTCTAGCCGAGTGGGTTTGTGTCTAGCGGAGTGGGTTTGGGTCTAGCGGTGAGGGATAGGGTCTAGCGGAGTGGGTTTGGGTCTAGCGGAGTGGGTTTGGGTCTAGCCGAGTGGGTTTGGGTCTAGCGGAGTGGGTTTGGGTCTAGCGGAGTGGGTTTGGGTCTAGCGGAGTGGGTTTGGGTCTAGCGGACTGGGTTTGGGTCTAGCGGAGTGGGTTTGGGTCTAGCGGAGTGGGTTTGGGTCTACCGAGTGGGTTTGGGTCTAGCCGAGTGGGTTTGGGTCTAGCCGAGTGGCTTTGGGTCTGGCCGAGTGGGTTTGGGTCTAGCCGAGTGGGTTTGGGTCTAGCCGAGTGGGTTTGGGTCTAGCCGAGTGGGTTTGGGTCTAGCCGAGTGGGATTGGGTCTAGCCGAGTGGGTTTGGGTCTAGCGGAGTGGGTTTGGGTGCAGCCGAGTGGGTTTGGGTCTAGCCGAGTGGGTTTGGGTCTAGCCGAGAGGGTTTGGGTCTAGGCGATTGGGTTTGGGTCTAGCGGAGTGGGTTTGGGTCTACCGAGTGGGTTTGGGTCTAGCCGAGTGGGTTTGGGTCTAGCCGAGTGGCTTTGGGTCTGGCCGAGTGGGTTTGGGTCTAGCCGAGTGGGTTTGGGTCTAGCCGAGTGGGTTTGGGTCTAGCCGAGTGGGTTTGGGTCTAGCCGAGTGGGTTTGGGTCTAGCCGAGTGGGTTTGGGTCTAGCCGAGTGGGTTTGGGTCTAGCGGAGTGGGTTTGGGTGCAGCCGAGTGGGTTTGGGTCTAGCCGAGTGGGTTTGGGTCTAGCCGAGAGGGTTTGGGTCTAGGCGAGTGGGTTTGGGTCTTTCGGAGTGGGTTTCGGTGTAGCCGAGTGGGTTTGGGGCTCGCCGAGTGGGTTTGGGTCCAGCCGAGTGGGTTTAGGTCTAGCCGAGTGGGTTTGGGTCTAGCCGAGTGGGTTTGGGTCTAGCCGAGTGGGTTTGTGTCCAGCGGAGTGGGTTTGGGTCTAGCGGAGTGGGTTAGGGTCTAGCGGAGTGGGTTTGGGTCTAGCGGAGTGGGTTTGGGTCGAGCCGAGTGGGTTTGGGTCTAGCGGAGTGGGTTTGGGTCTAGCGGAGTGGGTTTGTGTCTAGCGGAGTGGGTTTGGGTCTAGCGGACTGGGTTTGGGTCTAGCGGAGTGGGTTTGGGTCTAGCGGAGTGGGTTTGGGTCTAGCCGAGTGGGTTTGGGTGCAGCCGAGTGGGTTTGGGTCTAGCCGAGTGGGTTTGGGTCTAGCCGAGTGGGTTTCAGTCTAGCCGAGTGGGTTTGGGTCTAGCCGAGTGGGTTTGTGTCTAGCGGAGTGGGTTTGGGTCTAGCGGAGAGGGATAGGGTCTAGCGGAGTGGGTTTGGGTCTAGCGGAGTGGGTTTGGGTCTAGCGGAGTGGGTTTGGGTCTAGCGGAGTGGGTTTGGGTCTAGCGGAGTGGGTTTGGGTCTAGCGGAGTGGGTTTGGGTCTAGCGGACTGGGTTTGGGTCTAGCGGAGTGGGTTTGGGTCTAGCGGAGTGGGTTTGGGTCTACCGAGTGGGTTTGGGTCTAGCCGAGTGGGTTTGGGTCTAGCCGAGTGGCTTTGGGTCTGGCCGAGTGGGTTTGGGTCTAGCCGAGTGGGTTTGGGTCTAGCCGAGTGGGTTTGGGTCTAGCCGAGTGGGATTGGGTCTAGCCGAGTGGGTTTGGGTCTAGCGGAGTGGGTTTGGGTGCAGCCGAGTGGGTTTGGGTCTAGCCGAGTGGGTTTGGGTCTAGCCGAGAGGGTTTGGGTCTAGGCGAGTGGGTTTGGGTCTTTCGGAGTGGGTTTCGGTGTAGCCGAGTGGGTTTGGGGCTCGCCGAGTGGGTTTGGGTCCAGCCGAGTGGGTTTAGGTCTAGCCGAGTGGGTTTGGGTCTAGCCGAGTGGGTTTGGGTCTAGCCGAGTGGGTTTGTGTCCAGCGGAGTGGGTTTGGGTCTAGCGGAGTGGGTTAGGGTCTAGCGGAGTGGGTTTGGGTCTAGCGGAGTGGGTTTGGGTCGAGCCGAGTGGGTTTGGGTCTAGCGGAGTGGGTTTGGGTCTAGCCGAGTGGGTTTGGGTGCAGCCGAGTGGGTTTGGGTCTAGCCGAGTGGGTTTGGGTCTAGCCGAGTGGGTTTCAGTCTAGCCGAGTGGGTTTGGGTCTAGCCGAGTGGGTTTGTGTCTAGCGGAGTGGGTTTGGGTCTAGCGGAGAGGGATAGGGTCTAGCGGAGTGTGTTTGGGTCTAGCGGAGTGGGTTTGGGTCCAGCCGAGTGGGTTTGGGTCTAGCGGAGTGGGTTTGGGTCTAGCGGAGTGGGTTTGGGTCTAGCGGAGTGGGTTTGGGTCTAGCGGACTGGGTTTGGGTCTAGCGGAGTGGGTTTGGGTCTAGCGGAGTGGGTTTGGGTCTACCGAGTGGGTTTGGGTCTAGCCGAGTGGGTTTGGGTCTAGCCGAGTGGCTTTGGGTCTGGCCGAGTGGGTTTGGGTCTAGCCGAGTGGGTTTGGGTCTAGCCGAGTGGGTTTGGGTCTAGCCGAGTGGGTTTGGGTCTAGCCGAGTGGGTTTGGGTCTAGCCGAGTGGGTTTGGGTCTAGCGGAGTGGGTTTGGGTGCAGCCGAGTGGGTTTGGGTCTAGCCGAGTGGGTTTGGGTCTAGCCGAGAGGGTTTGGGTCTAGGCGAGTGGGTTTGGGTCTTTCGGAGTGGGTTTCGGTGTAGCCGAGTGGGTTTGGGGCTCGCCGAGTGGGTTTGGGTCCAGCCGAGTGGGTTTAGGTCTAGCCGAGTGGGTTTGGGTCTAGCCGAGTGGGTTTGGGTCTAGCCGAGTGGGTTTGTGTCCAGCGGAGTGGGTTTGGGTCTAGCGGAGTGGGTTAGGGTCTAGCGGAGTGGGTTTGGGTCTAGCGGAGTGGGTTTGGGTCGAGCCGAGTGGGTTTGGGTCTAGCGGAGTGGGTTTGGGTCTAGCGGAGTGGGTTTGGGTCTAGCGGAGTGGGTTTGGGTCTAGCGGACTGGGTTTGGGTCTAGCGGAGTGGGTTTGGGTCTAGCGGAGTGGGTTTGGGTCTACCGAGTGGGTTTGGGTCTAGCCGAGTGTGTTTGGGTCAAGCCGAGTGGCTTTGGGTCTGGCCGAGTGGGTTTGGGTCTAGCCGAGTGGGTTTGGGTCTAGCCGAGTGGGTTTGGGTCTAGCCGAGTGGGTTTGGGTCTAGCCGAGTGGGTTTGGGTCTAGCCGAGTGGGTTTGGGTGCAGCCGAGTGGGTTTGGGTCTAGCCGAGTGGGTTTGGGTCTAGCCGAGAGGGTTTGGGTCTAGGCGAGTGGGTTTGGGTCTTGCGGAGTGGGTTTCGGTGTAGCCGAGTGGGTTTGGGGCTCGCCGAGTGGGTTTGGGTCCAGCCGAGTGGGTTTGGGTCTAGCCGAGTGGGTTTGGGTCTAGACGAGTGGGTTTGGGTCTAGCCGAGTGGGTTTGGGTCTAGCCGAGTGGGTTTGGGTCTATCCGAGTGGGTTTGGGTCTAGCGGAGTGGGTTTGGGTCTAGCGGACTGGGTTTGGGACTAGCGGAGTGGGTTTGGGTCTAGCGGAGTGGGTTTGGGTCTACCGAGTGGGTTTGGGTCCAGCCGAGTGGGCTTGGGTCTGGGCCAGTGGGTTTGGGTCTTGCGGAGTGGGTTTCGGTGTAGCCGAGTGGGTTTGGGTCTAGCCGAGTGGGTTTGGGTCTAGCCGAGTGGGTTTGGGTGCAGCCGAGTGGGTTTGGGTCTAGCCGAGTGGGTTTGGGTCTAGCCGAGAGGGTTTGGGTCTAGGCGAGTGGGTTTGGGTCTTGTGGATTGGGTTTGGGTGTAGCCGAGTGGGTTTGGGGCTAGCCGAGTGGGTTTGGGTCCAGCCGAGTGGGTTTGGGTCTAGCCGAGTGGGTTTGGGTCTAGACGAGTGGGTTTGGGTCTAGCCGAGTGGGTTTGGGTCTAGACGAGTGGGTTTGGGTCTAGCCGAGTGGGTTTGGGTCTAGCCGAGTGGGTTTGGGTCCATCCGAGTGGGTTTGGGTCTAGCGGAGTGGGTTTGGGTCTAGCCGAGTGGGTTTGGGTCTAGCCGAGTGGGTTTGTGTCTAGCTGAGTGGGTTTGGGTCTAGCAGAGTGGGTTTGCATCTAGCCGATTGGGTTTGGGTCTAGCGGAGTGTGTTTGGGTCTAAAGGAGTGGGGTTGGGTCTAGCGGAGTGGGTTTGGGTCTAGCGGAGTGGGTTTGGGTCTAGCGGACTGGGTTTGGGTCTAGCGGAGTGGGTTTGGGTCTGGCGGAGTGGGTTTGGGTCTACCGAGTGGGTTTGGGTCTAGCCGAGTGGGTTTGGGTCTAGCCGAGTGGCTTTGGGTCTGGCCGAGTGGGTTTGGGTCTAGCCGAATGGGTTTGGGTGCAGCCGAGTGGGTTTGGGTCTAGCCGAGTGGGTTTGGGTCTAGCCGAGAGGGTTTGGGTCTAGGCGAGTGGGTTTGGGTCTTGCGGATTGGATTTGGGTGTAGCCGAGTGGGTTTGGGGCTAGCCGAGTGGGTTTGGGTCCAGCCGAGTGGGTTTGGGTCTACCCGAGTGGGTTTGGGTCTAGACGAGTGGGTTTGGGTCTAGCCGAGTGGGTTTGGGTCTAGCCGAGTGGGTTTGGGTCTATCCGAGTGGGCTTGGGGCTAGCGGAGTGGGTTTTGAGTCTAGCGGAGTGGGCTTGGGTCTCTCGGAGTGGGTTTGAGTCTAACGGAGTGGGTTTGGGTCCAGCCGAGTGGGTTTGGGTCTAGCCGAGTGGGTTTGTGTCTAGCTGAGTGGGTTTGGGTGTGGCAGAGTGGGTTTGCATCTACCCGATTGGGTTTGGGTCTAGCGGAGTGGTTTTGGGTCTAAAGGAGTGGGGTTGGGTCTAGCGGAGTGGGTTTGGGTCTGGCCGAGTGGGTTTGGGTCTAGCCGAGTGGGTTTGGGTCTAGCGGAGTGGGTATTGGGGCTAGCCGAGTGGGTTTGGGTCTAGCCGAGAGGGTTTGTGTCTAGCCGAGTGGGTTTCAGTCTAGCCGAGTGGGTTTGTGTCTAGCGGAGTGGGTTTGGGTCTAGCGGAGTGGGTTAGGGTCTAGCGGAGTGGGTTTGGGTCTAGCAGAGTGGGTTTGGGTCTAGCCGAGTGGGTTTGGGTCTAGCGGAGTGGGTTTGGGTGCAGCCGAGTGGGTTTGGGTCTAGCCGAGTGGGTTTGGGTCTAGCCGAGAGGGTTTGGGTCTAGGCGAGTGGGTTTGGGTCTTGCGGAGTGGGTTTGGGTGTGGCCGAGTGGGTTTGGGGCTAGCCGAGTGGGTTTGGGTCCAGCCGAGTGGGTTTGGGTCTAGCCGAGTGGGTTTGGGTCTAGACGAGTGGGTTTGGGTCTAGCCGAGTGGGTTTGGGTCTAGCCGAGAGGGTTTGTGTCTAGCCGAGTGGGCTTCAGTCTAGCCGAGTGGGTTTGTGTCTAGCGGAGTGGGTTTGGGTCTAGCGGAGTGGGTTAGGGTCTAGCGGAGTGGGTTTGGGTCTAGCAGAGTGGGTTTGGGTCTAGCCGAGTGGGTTTGGGTCTTGCGGAGTGGGTTTGGGTGTGGCCGAGTGGGTTTGGGGCTAGCCGAGTGGGTTTGGGTCCAGCCGAGTGGGTTTGGGTCTAGCCGAGTGGGTTTGGGTCTAGCCGAGTGGGTTTTGAGTCTAGCGGAGTGGGTTTGGGTCTAGCCAAGTGGGTTTCGGTCTAGCCGAGTGGGTTTGTGTCCCGACGAGTGGGTTTGGGTCTAGCGGAGTGGGTTTGCATCTAGCCGAGTGGGTTTGGGTTTAGCGGAGTGGGTTTGGGTCTAGAGGAGTGGGGTTGGGTCTAGCGGAGTGGGTTTGGGTCTCGTGGATTGGGCTTGGGTCTATCGGAGTGGGTTTGAGTCTAACAGAGTGGGTTTGGGTCTAGCCGAGTGGGTTTGGGTCTAGCCGAGTGGGTTTGTGTCTAGCTGAGTGGGTTTGGGTCTAGCAGAGTGGGTTTGCATCTACCCGATTGGGTTTGGGTCTAGCGGAGTGGGTTTGGGTCTAAAGGAGTGGGGTTGGGTCTAGCGGAGTGGGTTTACGTCTAGCGGAGTGTGTTTGGGTCTAGCGGAGTGGGTTTGGGTCTAGCGGACTAGGTTTGGTTCTAGCGGAGTGGGTTTGGGTTTAGCGGAGTAGGTTTGGGTCTAGGGGACTGGGTTTGGGTCTGGCCGAGTGGGTTTGGGTCTAGCGGATTGGGTTCGGGTCTAGCGGAGTGGGTTTGGGTCTAGCAGAGTGGGATTGGTTCCAGCTGATTGGGTTTGGGTCTAGCGGAGTGGGTTTCGGTCTACCGGAGTGGGTTTGGGTCTAGCCGAGTGGGTTTGGGTCTAGCCGAATCGGTTTGGGTCTAGCGGAGTGGTTTTGGGTCTAGCCGAGTGGGTTTGTGTCTAGCCGAGTGGGTTTGGGTCTAGCCGAGTGGGTTTGGGTCCAGCCGAGTGGGTTTGGGTCTAGCCGAGTGGGTTTGGGTCTAGCCGAGTGGGTTTGGGTATAGCCGAGTGGGTTTGGGTCTAGCCGAGTGGGTTTGGGTCTAGCCGAGTGGGTTTGGGTCTAGCCGAGTGGGTTTTGGTCTAGCAGAGTGGGTTTGGGTCTAGCCGAGTGTGTTTGGGTCTAGCCGAGAGGGTTTGGGTCTAGGCGAGTGGGTTTGGGTCTTGCGGAGTGGGTTTGGGTGTAGCCGAGTTTGTTTGGGGCTAGCCGAGTGGGTTTGGGTCCAGCCGAGTGGGTTTGGGTCTAGCGGATTGGGTTTGGGTCTAGCGGACTGGGTTTGGGTCTAGCGGAGTGGGTTTGGGTCTAGCGGAGTGGGTTTGGGTCTACCGAGTGGGTTTGGGTCTAGCCGAGTGGGCTTGGGTCTAGCCGAGTGGGTTTGGGTCTAGCCGAGTGGGTTTGGGTCTAGCCGAGTGGGTTTGGGTCTAGCCGAGTGGGTTTGGGTCTAGCCGAGTGGGTTTGGGTCTAGCGGAGTAGGTTTGGGTGCAGCCGAGTGGGTTTGGGTCTAGCCGAGTGGGTTTGGGTCTCGCCGAGAGGGTTTGGGTCTAGGCGAGTGGGTTTGGGTCTTGCGGAGTGGGTATGGGTGTAGCCGAGTGGGTTTGGGTCTAGCCGAGTGGGCTTGGGTCTAGCCGAGTGGGTTTGGGTCTAGCCGAGTGGGTTTGGGTCTAGCCGAGTGGGTTTGGGTCTAGCCGAGTGGGTTTGGGTCTAGCCGAGTGGGTTTGGGTCTAGCGGAGTAGGTTTGGGTGCAGCCGAGTGGGTTTGGGTCTAGCCGAGTGGGTTTGGGTCTCGCCGAGAGGGTTTGGGTCTAGGCGAGTGGGTTTGGGTCTTGCGGAGTGGGTATGGGTGTAGCCGAGTGGGTTTGGGGCTAGCCGAGTGGGTTTGGGTCCAGCCGAGTGGGTTTGGGTCTAGCCGAGTGGGTTTGCGTCTAGACGAGTGGGTTTGGGTCTAGCCGAGTGGGTTTGGGTCTAGCCGAGTGGGTTTGGGTCTGTCCGAGTGGGTTTGGGTCTAGCGGAGTGGGTTTTGAGTCTAGCGGAGTGGGCTTGGGTGTAGCGGAGTGGGTTTGAGTCTAACGGAGTGGGTTTGGGTTTAGCCGAGTGGGTTTGGGTCTAGCCGACTGTGTTTTTGTCTAGCCGAGTGGGTTTGGGTCTAGCGGAGTGGGTTTGCATCTAGCCGAGTGGGTTTGTGTCTAGCGGACTGGGTTTGGGTCTAAAGGAGTGGGGTTGGGTCTAGCGGAGTGGGTTTGGGTCTGGCCGAGTGGGTTTGGGTCCAGCCGAGTGGGTTTGGGTCCAGCGGAGTGGGTATTGGGTCTAGACAAGTGGGTTTGGGTCTAGCCGAGAGGGTTTGGGTCTAGCCGAGTGGGTTTCTGTCTAGCCGAGTGGGTTTGGGTCTAGCCAAGTGGGGTTGTGTCTAGCGGAGTGGGTTTGGGTCTAGCGGAGTGGGTTAGGGTCTAGCGGAGTGGGTTTGGGTCTAGCGGAGTGGGTTTGGGTCTAGCGGAGTGGGTTTGGGTCTAGCGGACTGGGTGTGGGTCTAGCGGAGTGGGTTTGGGTCCAGCGGAGTGGGTTTGGGTCTACCGAGTGGGTTTGGGTCTCGCGGACTAGGGTTTGGGTCTAGCGGAGTGGGTTTGGGTCTAGCGGAGTGGGTTTGGGTCTAGCGGAGTGGGTTTGGGTCTGGCCGAGTGGGTTTGGGTCTAGCCGAGTGGGTTTCGGTCTAGCCGAGTGGGTTTGTGTCTAGCCGAGTGGGTTTGGGTCTAGCCGAGTGGTTTGGGTCTAGCGGAGTAGGTTTGGGTGCAGCCGAGTGGGTTTGGGTCTAGCCGAGTGGGTTTGGGTCTCGCCGAGAGGGTTTGGGTCCAGGCGAGTGGGTTTGGGTCTTGCGGAGTGGGTTTGGGTGTAGCCGAGTGGGTTTGGGGCTAGCCGAGTGGGTTTGGGTCCAGCCGAGTGGGTTTGGGTCTAGCCGAGTGGGTTTGCGTCTAGACGAGTGGGTTTGGGTCTAGCCGAGTGGGTTTGGGTCTAGCCGAGTGGGTTTGGGTCTATCCGAGTGGGTTTGGGTCTAGCGGAGTGGGTTTTGAGTCTAGCGGAGTGGGCTTGGGTGTAGCGGAGTGGGTTTGAGTCTAACGGAGTGGGTTTGGGTTTAGCCGAGTGGGTTTGGGTCTAGCCGACTGGGTTTGTGTCTAGCCGAGTGGGTTTGGATCTAGCGGAGTGGGTTTGCATCTAGCCGAGTGGGTTTGTGTCTAGCGGACTGGGTTTGGGTCTAAAGGAGTGGGGTTGGGTCTAGCGGAGTGGGTTTGGGTCTGGCCGAGTGGGTTTGGGTCCAGCCGAGTGGGTTTGGGTCTAGCGGAGTGGGTATTGGGTCTAGCCAAGTGGGTTTGGGTCTAGGCGAGTGGGTTTGGGTCTAGTCGAGTGGGTTTGGGTCCAGAGGAGTGGGGTTGGCTCTAGCGGAGTGGGTTTGGGTCTCGTGGAGTGGGTTTGGGTCTGGCGGAGTGGGTTTACGTCTAGCGGAGTGTGTTTGGGTCTAGCGGACTGGGTTTGGGTCTAGCGGACTGGGTTTGGGTCTAGCGGACTGGGTTTGGGTTTAGCGGAGTATGTTTGGGTCTAGCGGACTGGGTTTGGGTCTAGCCGAGTGGGTTTGTGTTTAGCCGAGTGGATTTGGGTTTAGCCGAGTGGGTTTGTGTCTAGCCGAGTGGGTTTGGGTCTAGCCGAGTGGGTTTGGGTCCAGCCGATTGGGTTTGGGTCTAGCCGAGTGGGTTTGGGTCTAGCCGAGTGGGTTTGGGTCTAGCCGAGTGGGTTTGCATCTAGCCGAGTGGGTTTGGGTCCAGCCGAGTGGGTTTGTGTCTAGCAGAGTGGGTTTGGGTCTAGCCGAGTGGGTTTGGGTCTAGCCGTGTGGGTTTGGTTCTAGCCGAGTGGGTTTGGGTCTAGCCGAGTGTGTTTGGGTGTAGCCGAGTGGGTTTGGGTCTAGCGGAGTGGGTTTGGGTGTAGCGGAGTGGGTTTGGGTGTAGCCGAGTGGGTTTGGGTCTAACCGAGTGGGTTAGGGTCCAGCCGACTGTGTTTGGGTCTAGCCGAGTGGGTTTGGGTCTAGACGAGTGGGTTTTGGTCTAGCCGAGTGGGTTTGGGTCTAGCCGAGTGGGTTTGGGTCTAGCCGAGTGGGTTTGGGTCTAATGGAGTGGGTTTGAGTCAAGCGGAGTGGGTTTGGGTCTAGCGGAGGGGGTTTGGGTGTAGCGGAGTGAGTTCGGGTCTTGCGGAGTGGATTTGGGTGTAGCCGAGTGGGTTTGGGGCTAGCCGAGTGGGTTTGGGTCCAGCCGAGTGGGTTTGGGTCTAGCCGAGTGGGTTTGGATCTAGACGAGTGTGTTTGGGTCTAGCCGAGTGGGTTTGGGTCTAGCCGAGTGGGTTTGGGTCTAGCGGAGTGGGTTTGGGTCTAGCCGAGTGGGTTTGCGTCTAGACGAGTGGGTTTGGGTCTAGCCGAGTGGGTTTGGGTCTTGCGGAGTGGGTTTGGGTGTAGCCGAGTGGGTTTGGGGCTAGCCGAGTGGGTTTGGGTCCAGCCGAGTGGGTTTGGGTCTAGCCGAGTGGGATTGCGTCTAGACGAGTGGGTTTGGGTCTAGCCGAGTGGGTTTGGGTCTAGCCGAGTGGGTTTGGGTCTATCCGAGTGGGTTTGGGTCTAGCGGAGTGGGTTTTGAGTCTAGCGGAGTGGGCTTGGGTGTAGCGGAGTGGGTTTGAGTCTAACGGAGTGGGTATTGGGTCTAGCCAAGTGGGTTTGGGTCTAGCCGAGAGGGTTTGGGTCTAGCCGAGTGGGTTTCTGTCTAGCCGAGTGGGTTTGGGTCTAGCCAAGTGGGGTTGTGTCTAGCGGAGTGGGTTTGGGTCTAGCGGAGTGGGTTAGGGTCTAGCGGAGTGGGTTTGGGTCTAGCGGAGTGGGTTTGGGTCTAGCGGAGTGGGTTTGGGTCTATCGGAGTGGGTTTGGCTCTAGCGGAGTGGGTTTGGGTCTAGCGGAGTGGGTTTGGGTCTAGCGGACTAGGTTTGGGTCTAGCGGAGTGGGTTTGGGTCTAGCGGAGTGGGTTTGGGTCTACCGAATGGGTTTGGGTCCAGCCGAGTGGGTTTGGGTCTAGCCGAGTGGGTTTGGGTCTAGCCGAGTGGGTTTGGGTCTAGGCGAGTGGGTTTGGGTCTAGCCGAGTGGGTTTGGGTCTAGCCGAGTGGGTTTGGGTCTAGCGGAGTGGGTTTGGGTCTAGCGGAGTGGGTTTGGGTCTAGCAGAGTGGGTTTGGGTCTAGCCGAGTGGGTTTGGGTCTAGCGGAGTGGGTTTGGGTGCAGCCGAGTGGGTTTGGGTCTAGCCGAGTGGGTTTGGGTCTAGCCGAGAGGGTTTGGGTCTAGGCGAGTGGGTTTGGGTCTTGCGGAGTGGGTTTGGGTGTGGCCGAGTGGGTTTGGGGCTAGCCGAGTGGGTTTGGGTCCAGCCGAGTGGGTTTGGGTCTAGCCGAGTGGGTTTGGGTCTAGACGAGTGGGTTTGGGTCTAGCCGAGTGGGTTTGGGTCTAGCCGAGAGGGTTTGTGTCTAGCCGAGTGGGCTTCAGTCTAGCCGAGTGGGTTTGTGTCTAGCGGAGTGGGTTTGGGTCTAGCGGAGTGGGTTAGGGTCTGGCGGAGTGGGTTTGGGTCTAGCAGAGTGGGTTTGGGTCTAGCCGAGTGGGTTTGGGTCTAGCGGAGTGGGTTTGGGTGCAGCCGAGTGGGTTTGGGTCTAGCCGAGTGGGTTTGGGTCTAGCCGAGAGGGTTTGAGTCTGGGCGAGTGGGTTTGGGTCTTGCGGAGTGGGTTTGGGTGTGGCCGAGTGGGTTTGGGGCTAGCCGAGTGGGTTTGGGTCCAGCCGAGTGGGTTTGGGTCTAGCCGAGTGGGTTTGGGTCTAGACGAGTGGGTTTGGGTCTAGCCGAGTGGGTTTGGGTCTAGCCGAGTGGGTTTTGAGTCTAGCGGAGTGGGTTTGGGTTTAGCGGAGTGGGTTTGAGTCTAACGGAGTGGGTTTGGGTCTAGCCAAGTGGGTTTCGGTCTAGCCGAGTGGGTTTGTGTCCCGACGAGTGGGTTTGGGTCTAGCGGAGTGGGTTTGCATCTAGCCGAGTGGGTTTGGGTTTAGCGGAGTGGGTTTGGGTCTGGAGGAGTGGGGTTGGGTCTAGCGGAGTGGGTTTGGGTCTCGTGGATTGGGCTTGGGTCTATCGGAGTGGGTTTGAGTCTAACGGAGTGGGTTTGGGTCTAGCCGAGTGGGTTTGGGTCTAGCCGAGTGGGTTTGTGTCTAGCTGAGTGGGTTTGGGTCTAGCAGAGTGGGTTTGCATCTACCCGATTGGGTTTGGGTCTAGCGGAGTGGGTTTGGGTCTAAAGGAGTGGGGTTGGGTCTAGCGGAGTGGGTTTACGTCTAGCGGAGTGTGTTTGGGTCTAGCGGAGTGGGTTTGGGTCTAGCGGAGTAGGTTTGGTTCTAGCGGAGTGGGTTTGGGTTTAGCGGAGTAGGTTTGGGTCTAGGGGACTGGGTTTGGGTCTGGCCGAGTGGGTTTGGGTCTAGCGGATTGGGTTCGGGTCTAGCGGAGTGGGTTTGGGTCTAGCAGAGTGGGATTGGTTCCAGCTGATTGGGTTTGGGTCTAGCGGAGTGGGTTTCGGTCTACCGGAGTGGGTTTGGGTCTAGCCGAGTGGGTTTGGGTCTAGCCGAATCGGTTTGGGTCTAGCGGAGTGGTTTTGGGTCTAGCCGAGTGGGTTTGTGTCTAGCCGAGTGGGTTTGGGTCTAGCCGAGTGGGTTTGGGTCCAGCCGAGTGGGTTTGGGTCTAGCCGAGTGGGTTTGGGTCTAGCCGAGTGGGTTTGGGTATAGCCGAGTGGGTTTGGGTCTAGCCGAGTGGGTTTGGGTCTAGCCGAGTGGGTTTGGGTCTAGCCGAGTGGGTTTTGGTCTAGCAGAGTGGGTTTGGGTCTAGCCGAGTGTGTTTGGGTCTAGCCGAGAGGGTTTGGGTCTAGGCGAGTGGGTTTGGGTCTTGCGGAGTGGGTTTGGGTGTAGCCGAGTTTGTTTGGGGCTAGCCGAGTGGGTTTGGGTCCAGCCGAGTGGGTTTGGGTCTAGCGGATTGGGTTTGGGTCTAGCGGACTGGGTTTGGGTCTAGCGGAGTGGGTTTGGGTCTAGCGGAGTGGGTTTGGGTCTACCGAGTGGGTTTGGGTCTAGCCGAGTGGGCTTGGGTCTAGCCGAGTGGGTTTGGGTCTAGCCGAGTGGGTTTGGGTCTAGCCGAGTGGGTTTGGGTCTAGCCGAGTGGGTTTGGGTCTAGCCGAGTGGGTTTGGGTCTAGCGGAGTAGGTTTGGGTGCAGCCGAGTGGGTTTGGGTCTAGCCGAGGGGGTTTGGGTCTGGCCGAGAGGGTTTGGGTCTAGGCGAGTGGGTTTGGGTCTTGCGGAGTGGGTATGGGTGTAGCCGAGTGGGTTTGGGGCTAGCCGAGTGGGTTTGGGTCCAGCCGAGTGGGTTTGGGTCTAGCCGAGTGGGTTTGCGTCTAGACGAGTGGGTTTGGGTCTAGCCGAGTGGGTTTGGGTCTAGCCGAGTGGGTTTGGGTCTGTCCGAGTGGGTTTGGGTCTAGCGGAGTGGGTTTTGAGTCTAGCGGAGTGGGCTTGGGTGTAGCGGAGTGGGTTTGAGTCTAACGGAGTGGGTTTGGGTTTAGCCGAGTGGGTTTGGGTCTAGCCGACTGTGTTTGTGTCTAGCCGAGTGGGTTTGGGTCTAGCGGAGTGGGTTTGCATCTAGCCGAGTGGGTTTGTGTCTAGCGGACTGGGTTTGTGTCTAGCCGAGTGGGTTTGGATCTAGCGGAGTGGGTTTGCATCTAGCCGAGTGGGTTTGTGTCTAGCGGACTGGGTTTGGGTCTAAAGGAGTGGGGTTGGGTCTAGCGGAGTGGGTTTGGGTCTGGCCGAGTGGGTTTGGGTCCAGCCGAGTGGGTTTGGGTCTAGCGGAGTGGGTATTGGGTCTAGCCAAGTGGGTTTGGGTCTAGGCGAGTGGGTTTGGGTCTAGTCGAGTGGGTTTGGGTCCAGAGGAGTGGGGTTGGCTCTAGCGGAGTGGGTTTGGGTCTCGTGGAGTGGGTTTGGGTCTGGCGGAGTGGGTTTACGTCTAGCGGAGTGTGTTTGGGTCTAGCGGACTGGGTTTGGGTCTAGCGGACTGGGTTTGGGTCTAGCGGACTGGGTTTGGGTTTAGCGGAGTATGTTTGGGTCTAGCGGACTGGGTTTGGGTCTAGCCGAGTGGGTTTGTGTTTAGCCGAGTGGATTTGGGTTTAGCCGAGTGGGTTTGTGTCTAGCCGAGTGGGTTTGGGTCTAGCCGAGTGGGTTTGGGTCCAGCCGATTGGGTTTGGGTCTAGCCGAGTGGGTTTGGGTCTAGCCGAGTGGGTTTGGGTCTAGCCGAGTGGGTTTGGGTCTAGCCGAGTGGGTTTGGGTCTAGCCGTGTGGGTTTGGTTCTAGCCGAGTGTGTTTGGGTGTAGCCGAGTGGGTTTGGGTCTAGCCGAGTGGGTTTGGGTGTAGCGGAGTGGGTTTGGGTCTAGCCGAGTGGGTTTGGGTCTAGACGAGTGGGTTTGGGTCTAGCCGAGTGGGTTTGGGTCTAGCCGAGTGGGTTTTGAGTCTAGCGGAGTGGGTTTGGGTTTAGCGGAGTGGGTTTGAGTCTAACGGAGTGGGTTTGGGTCTAGCCAAGTGGGTTTCGGTCTAGCCGAGTGGGTTTGTGTCCCGACGAGTGGGTTTGGGTCTAGCGGAGTGGGTTTGCATCTAGCCGAGTGGGTTTGGGTTTAGCGGAGTGGGTTTGGGTCTGGAGGAGTGGGGTTGGGTCTAGCGGAGTGGGTTTGGGTCTCGTGGATTGGGCTTGGGTCTATCGGAGTGGGTTTGAGTCTAACGGAGTGGGTTTGGGTCTAGCCGAGTGGGTTTGGGTCTAGCCGAGTGGGTTTGTGTCTAGCTGAGTGGGTTTGGGTCTAGCAGAGTGGGTTTGCATCTACCCGATTGGGTTTGGGTCTAGCGGAGTGGGTTTGGGTCTAAAGGAGTGGGGTTGGGTCTAGCGGAGTGGGTTTACGTCTAGCGGAGTGTGTTTGGGTCTAGCGGAGTGGGTTTGGGTCTAGCGGACTAGGTTTGGTTCTAGCGGAGTGGGTTTGGGTTTAGCGGAGTAGGTTTGGGTCTAGGGGACTGGGTTTGGGTCTGGCCGAGTGGGTTTGGGTCTAGCGGATTGGGTTCGGGTCTAGCGGAGTGGGTTTGGGTCTAGCAGAGTGGGATTGGTTCCAGCTGATTGGGTTTGGGTCTAGCGGAGTGGGTTTCGGTCTACCGGAGTGGGTTTGGGTCTAGCCGAGTGGGTTTGGGTCTAGCCGAATCGGTTTGGGTCTAGCGGAGTGGTTTTGGGTCTAGCCGAGTGGGTTTGTGTCTAGCCGAGTGGGTTTGGGTCTAGCCGAGTGGGTTTGGGTCCAGCCGAGTGGGTTTGGGTCTAGCCGAGTGGGTTTGGGTCTAGCCGAGTGGGTTTGGGTATAGCCGAGTGGGTTTGGGTCTAGCCGAGTGGGTTTGGGTCTAGCCGAGTGGGTTTGGGTCTAGCCGAGTGGGTTTTGGTCTAGCAGAGTGGGTTTGGGTCTAGCCGAGTGTGTTTGGGTCTAGCCGAGAGGGTTTGGGTCTAGGCGAGTGGGTTTGGGTCTTGCGGAGTGGGTTTGGGTGTAGCCGAGTTTGTTTGGGGCTAGCCGAGTGGGTTTGGGTCCAGCCGAGTGGGTTTGGGTCTAGCGGATTGGGTTTGGGTCTAGCGGACTGGGTTTGGGTCTAGCGGAGTGGGTTTGGGTCTAGCGGAGTGGGTTTGGGTCTACCGAGTGGGTTTGGGTCTAGCCGAGTGGGCTTGGGTCTAGCCGAGTGGGTTTGGGTCTAGCCGAGTGGGTTTGGGTCTAGCCGAGTGGGTTTGGGTCTAGCCGAGTGGGTTTGGGTCTAGCCGAGTGGGTTTGGGTCTAGCGGAGTAGGTTTGGGTGCAGCCGAGTGGGTTTGGGTCTAGCCGAGGGGGTTTGGGTCTGGCCGAGAGGGTTTGGGTCTAGGCGAGTGGGTTTGGGTCTTGCGGAGTGGGTATGGGTGTAGCCGAGTGGGTTTGGGGCTAGCCGAGTGGGTTTGGGTCCAGCCGAGTGGGTTTGGGTCTAGCCGAGTGGGTTTGCGTCTAGACGAGTGGGTTTGGG